>OY293411.1:13486793-14850791 GCA_958502065.1 Chrysolina americana | reverse complement strand
TCCGAAATCTTCATGAAATAACTCACATCTCGCGTAGGTATATAATCGATAGTCACTTTATTAACAAGGAAAACAAACTGGCAGAGGCCTTTCATCACTTTTTATGTACATTTTACTGCCATTATCACAAAAATAACATGACACATTGTATTTAGGGTAATGTATGCTCCTGGAGCAACCAAAATGATTTAATTCCAGTTAGGTCGAGCCTAATTTTAGATACGGAATTGCAGTACAGAATAACATCACCGATGCCGAAAAAAAATCGCAAAAAGTTTGCCAAAGTAACAAACAAATTAAATGAATAAGCTTGACTTCAAAATACCGCTTTTTCCAAGCTTAAAATATTAGAGAAATATGTGACAGAAAACAACTACTCCCCTAGCTTACGACAGATATTGAACTACGTTTGCCAGATATATGTGAGTTACGGCTTTTACTTGAAACAAATATCAATAGAGAGCGGTCTCATCGTTCATTTGGCTGGGACGCGCAAGACATCTTTGTTGTCCGACCTACCCTAGCACTGATGAATGCTCCAAACAATAGTGGATGGAAATGGATATCCCCAGCGTAATGAACGATAAGCTCTGTTGTTTTCTTCAGGATGGAATTGCAATATCTGTCAGCTGCAGTTCAATGTCCGCCGTGGTATCAGCCAAAAAAATTCTCCGTTGGATATATGCCTCATTATTTCAACTTTGTGGGAATATGTGGAGAGAAATGTATTTATCGACGTCATCAATGAAAATCCTGTAATATAAGGACAAAATGGAACATAATAAATATGTCCTCGAATTCCTCGTAAGTGATAGTAGTATAGTAGGTATAGATAGGAGGTGGGTACTTTTCACAGCTCGAGGACGATTTTGCACCTGTGCGTAGCGAGGTCTAGTGAACATTATTCGAAAGTACCTCCCCTGTTTTACCTGTTTGCACATCCACAAATCTGTTCAATATAGGATGAGGATTGAACTTTTGTCTAATTTTCACTAAGACTATATTCAATAGGATCGCGGTTTTGGGTTTTACGCCATTTTCAAGCATTACATTCAGTATTACTTATAATAATGGTGTAAAAGCTGAAACCGCGTTCGTATTAACTAAAGTTTTGGTGAAAATTAGACCACAGTTTTATCTCCATCCTAAATTCCACAGGAATTTCCACAAAATAAATAGGTCATCAAACGAACGACTTTTCTGTCCCTTAAAATCTGATGAAAGACGTCTTGGAGAGATAGACATGTCACATGTATCTCGAAAAGGGTAATGTCAAAAAAAACACAAATGTGTCCCAACATTCAACAAAAAAACAGAAAGACTGAGTTATCACAATTGTGTATGCGACCGGGACACATATTCAAAACCATCAATGTATCCATAAAATAAATAATACCTTCTATAGCATACACTCGATATTTATCCAAATTACGCTATACAAATCACGTCTTCATATTTTCTAGATAGGGATTCATAACGCATTCGAGGAGATTTTGTGAATATATTTTTTGTTTCCTTCTTCTGAACCAATATCGGAGAAACGTTATTATATTCTATAATCTATTCAACAACCTTTCATATATAGCATGCAATATTAGAATATCAGCTATTGCACTCACCTTTAGATTTCCATTGTGGACGCAGTTCCATAACATGACATTGCAGAAATATCAGAATAATACATGACAGGGTGAATAATAAAAATAACTACGAGATAGTGAATTTCATTACTAGTGTTATAACAAAGGAATATTGGGGTTTCTTTGAAAGTAAAAACAATCCCATAAATTTGATATTCAAGCAAAATAAAGGACCATAAAGCAACGTGAAGTTCTATTTTTGTTTTTTCAAAATTCTGCTCTTGATTCTAACCGTCATCTGGCTGCATCCTTACGAGCAACCCTCAGAAGTCCTCGAGAAACTTGAGCGAGCTAGGAAAGTCGTTATACTTACCAAACATGCCAGATATTCCAGTTACATTTATTTGCTTTGTTCCATATGTTCATTATTCTTCAGTTCAGAATGGAACACCACATAGAAATTACTTGATGGTTGTTTCCATGCACACTTGATAAGAAGAACTAAATTTCTCGTTAGTTTTCCGTAAATATCCTCGTTCAAAATAACTGCATATTTGTGTATATTGGAAAAATATTAGCGCCTCTTTATATATATCGACAAAAAGAGTAGGGGTTTTTCATTGAACAAATTTTCGATTGAGTGTGACAACTGAGATATAATCCTCCTGCACACTCAATGGAGCATTTGGGGATCATAATATAAAAGTATGTTTTCGATTAGAAAAAATATGGTTAAGAAGGGGGTGAAAATAATAATAATACTAAAACTTAACACCTATCAAATTTAGTGAAACCCTATCGCAGAGGCTCAGTCTATAGGATTCCCTAACACATAATGTATGACATGAAGGAGATCGACAATGTCCAAGTACCCTTCTCTTCAAAATTTCACCCTAATATAGAATGTTTGAGGTTTGAAACCACGAACACCCTGTTATTTTGGAACCCATGAACTCGACGAGCTCTATTCAAAGATGTTGACAGGTATAAATTATTCTAATTTTCAAGGCCTACTATGCTCTACTGAATGGGTTTCAATTTTGAAAAGAACCATTATGCATTTTTTTGCGATTTGGGGATATTCTGAATACGTATATACCAAGAATCAGCCCAATATAACTTATAGATGACAAATTTTCAACTTCATGTTTTTTTACTAACCCTGTATGACAGTCTATTTTAAAGAAAAGGTAGCCATTCAAATGAGAAACACATCGAATAATCAGATACAAAGTTCTTTCATCGTAACCTGGGGTGAGATTCCGTGTAGTGTAGATTCTATAGTCGACAGTTATGTTTCTTTCTCTCCTATGAATTCAACGATAATAACATCTCACTTATTATTTGATCAACTATAGAATTCCGCCTCTATACAAATAGATGTCCCTAGTACAACCAAAAATCAAAAGTTGAAAAAGTATTTTCCTTTTCGTTAGTTTTTCACTATAATAGTCAATCAACGATTGTAAAAATACCCCGAACATTTTCCTTAACCCCTTGACAAATTTTGGCAAAATTCCGATGATTTCATTTCATACGACCAATTCATAGGATTGATTATATGTTTTTCATAGCAGGCTTTGAAAATAAGTTCCCTAAAATATGCCTTTAATGGTCTTTCTTCAAACTTCGACCTATCTAGCAGAGCACAGTGGGCCTTGAAAATCAGAATAAATCATGCCTACCTATCAATATCTTGTAATAGAGCTAGCTTGTTTGTCACTATGACTTGAAATTTCATTTTTCAGAATCAAAATAATAGGGTGTTGCGGTTTTAAATCGCATGCACTGTATGGCAATATGATTAATGCCAGTTAGACTGTCTGGAGCATAATGAAATGATCCGTCACAACCCGTTCCTCGAAATGTTCGTAGACCAATTGATTCCACCCTGTGCCTTCGCCAAATAATAGTTAGCCATAATAAAATTAAACCCTTGTGACTCGAACTTCAGACCTGCCATTATCGTTTGTTACCACCAGTTTTTTCCTTTAGAATTATTGTTTTCTGTCAGATAAACCCGACTACCTCAAGCGTCCAGAACCTTTTGATTCGAAACGAACAATATGAAATAGGAAAGGAAAATGTGTTTATATTTTCAATAAGCCCGAAGCAGTAAATCGCCACTATATTTTGTCTACCGGAACTTTTTTCATCTCAGCCGACACAAGTTACAATTTGGTCAGGGCACAATTGAGTCCTATGAGAAACATAACAGGACCATATAGAGTATGTCCCTGGCAAAGCTACGCTTTCATTGTTGAGAGAGAGGGCAGTATGTATTCATAGTACGCAAGCCATCGTACAAAATCTGAAGTGATAAGTGAAGTAAGTTGTAATTTTTTATACTGTTTAAGTGTGACGAGTCTGGCAAGATGTCGAAGAGAGAAAACCTTGAAAATGGTGAATTTTCCGTTGTCGCCAAATCGAAATCTTTGGAGCGTCGGACTGCTGAAGATCCTTATTTAATTTTGTGGGAAAATGGCGCCATTGAAAATCTTATTAAATTTTTGTACCCTTCTAGAAAAATCAGTCAAAAAGGTTCGGTAATTCTAGGTTGTCCCCCACTCTGTACTTGTCGATAACACTACTCAGATTGACGACAGGCAGCAATCTGATTTTTCTAGGAAAATACAAAAATTTTATGAGATTTTCAATGGCACCATTGTCCGACAAAATCAATGCTGCTGAAGATCCTCAGCAGTCCGACGCTCCAAAGATGTCGATTTGGCGACCAAGAAAAACTTACCACTTTCAAGGTTTCCTCTCTGCGACATCTTGTCAGACTCGTCACACTTATAAACAGTATACAATACAAAGTTACAACTTGCTGGTTATCACAGATTTTGTACGATGACCGACGTATTTTCATGTTTCCCCTCAAATATGATACGTTGACTTCTTATTCCGTAAATAAGTCTGAAGCATGAATTGTGTATTTTATTTTCATACCGTTCTGTCAAATGTGGAATATAAAACAATTGCTTTAAACAAAGACACCGCACGAAAACAAATGGGAAATTGGCTGTCTGTCAAATATGCTAAAATTTTATTATGTTGTAGTAGCATGGGCTAAAAGGAAAAATTAGTTCTAATGATTTTGTCACCGCACGAAAACAAATGGGAAATTGGCTCTCTGTCAAATATGCTAAAATTGTATTATGTTGTAGTAGCATGGGCTACAAGGAAAAATAAGTTCAAATGATTTTGTAAGTGTAAGCAGCACTCTCTGATCTTGTTGTTGATAAAATACTTTTTATTCCAGATTGTTCCCAGACAATTATTCTGGAAATGGCAGACTTTTCCATTTTTCGTAGACGGAGAATCGAAAGTGTTCAACCCCAATTGCCTCAATACTCAATAATTCTGTCAAGTTTGTTATACACGGAAGATGTCACACACCTTCATCTTGTGTCCATCCTCGCTCCCAACATCAAATATTTTTCATCCTGAACACTTACCATGATTGTGAATTTTCCCTCTAACTCTCATAAAGATCTCTACAAATGGGCTCGTTAGTTTAATGCTCGTTAAATGACCTAAGCCTCGTTACACTTACTAATGCATTCGAAAAAAATCCAACTACAATCCAACTGCATTTTGACCAGAGCACAATAAATTCGGGCCGACGTTATCGTACAGTGGAACGAATGAAAATTAAAACCTCCATTTCCCGTATAATTAGCCTACTGCAACTAAAGGTGCGTGTTCATGGGTCGATCGAGTAAGTATTTTGATCGAGTATTTTGACCAAAAATAGAGAGGTTATTTTATCGGAAGTTCGATTTAGTGGCAATCATAAAACCATCAGACATTTCAGATATTTTGATCGGATGACTATGATTGCCAGTCATATATCATTCTAGAACTTGTGAAGTGTTCAGCTGTTTGTCTCAAGTATTAAATAAAAAAATACCGCTCGAAAATTAGGACGATTTATTCACCATAATGCCGCCAAAATGTATGAGCAAAGCCTGTGCGCTAATGAAAAGAGTTCGGTACACATTCGAACTAGTGAGACGAAAAGTAACAACAGACTCAGTTTTTAGAAAACTACTATCGTAGTATCCACTACAAGAAATTCGTTCGGTCGTTATAGGTTCTGAGCTTTTTAAAAACTAATGGATAATAATATAAAATGGGAAAAGAAAAAAAACAAATAAATCAAATAACGCTCAAAGTTGCATATTCCACTCCAGCTCATAGAAAAAACATATGCCTCTCAACTAACAAGAGATTTAGAAGAAACTGGTGTCACCATAGAATCATTGAATTCGTTGCATGTGCCAGAGTAAGGGTGTTTGCAATAAACTTTGTAGTGACCGCTATAAGAGAAACCGCTGTGATTTGATAAAGCATATAGACCTTAGTGACAAGGTGGAACCTAGTCTGAAGCATAGCAACTCGAATCTTTCAAGGAAAATCAACAGAGATATCTATATCTTCGTCCAGAAAATCGTATTTGAATCACATGGCATCGAACTTTGAAAAATAACGGCTACGTCTTCCCTAGCTCGCACAAGTCTTTCGAAGACTTCTGAGGGTTGTGCTGGTTGACTGAAATAGCAATTTTTACAATTTTTTCAACAAGGACGCTGCACCATCCTAATGAAAAATGGCTTTTTTTTATTTCCTGAACTTTTGATGTATTGTAGATTTGAACTTCCTCAGCAGAAGTGTCCATGGGCACAAAACAATCGGTCTAGTTTTCGAGATACAGGGTGTCAAAGATAAAGAGTAAATCTTTCTGCTCAGAATTTTTAGCAATTCCGGCAATTGACAAAACTCTTATTCGTTCTAGGAATACCATGCCTCAATGATATGATGATAAGATGTCTCCTTGATCTCTTATTTATTATACTTATTCGTTTTGTGGGAGGAGGAACAAAGAAAAGTTCAATTCGAACAATTTAAAACAAACCAGTGGAAGAGAATCGAAGATTCAATTTATCCCGGATGACAACAACAATAACAATTATGTACATGGTGACTACAATGTTTTTCATAAGAAAGCTCTGTTTCCTAAGAAACTACTAATAATTAAAATGTATCAGAAGCTTTTGAATATGTTGCTCTGAGAATAGCGTGATACAGCTGAAGAAATGATTTTTTCCTTATCAGTGCAATTCAATAAAATAAAATCGTATATGTTTATATTTTTTGTGTGAAACATATTCAAAATTAGTTCATTTCATAAATGTCCACAAAACGAAGGAATTTACTAAAACGGGCTCTCTTGTAAAATTTTGGGAAGAATACCTTCACCATTCATTTGTGGATTGTATGACAAATGCCTACCCTAGATTTCCGTCGGCTTGATCGGAAAATATCACCCATTTTGTAGAAATCCCACATTCCACAGAAATTAAATAAAATATTTCTCCATCTAAATTAGGTTAGCTTCCAAACTATGGAGAATTAATTACAACCTTGAGAGTATTTTAACTTCTGATACATTTCAATTTTCTGATGAAAGACATTTAATTCATCATGAACATAAGGTACTACGTTTATGGAAAAGGTATCACACTAATCCACTGCGAATATTTTTCAACAAGAAGAATAGCTTGAAAATAACTCATTTTGGTCTCTGATGGAGTATATGTGGTATCAATAAAATCCGTTAAATCAAAAGTACGTAGCCGACAAACGGAGACCTATACTGATATTGATGATAATATACCTGAACTTATCAAAAATTCATGAAAATTAACCGATTCTTTCTCGAAATACTGGGTATTCATTGAAAAAAACATTTTTCTATGAAACTTGTAATGTTCCTTTTCACTCGCTCTGTTTACATGGAATGACAATGCGACGTTCTCAACATTGAGAAATGTTTGTTACATATATATGACATGATCTCCCCTATCCGATCTAAAAATGAGGGATTTGACGTAGGTACTCCTATTTTTGAACGACTCTGTATAAAATAAAATAATATCAGTTAACTTCGATCGAGATTGAGGAAGTTCATTCAGGATAAAATAAATCTCTAATTCTGATTAGAGAACTCACACTGGTTGGCTCAAAATTATTCGAATGGACTTCTTTTGTTCATTTTGTTGTTGAGCACAAAACGAATAAGTATACTGGATACAAGATCAAGGTGATTTCGAAACATAACTGAGGCATGGTATTTCTAGAATAAATAGGAGTTTTGTTAATTCTCGGAATTCTTAAAATTTTTATCTTTGACACCCTGTATCTCGAAAACTAGTAGGCCGATTTTTTTTGTGACCATGGACACTTCTGCTGAGGAAGTCAAAATCTACAACAATAAAAAAATTCAGGAAATGTAACCGAAAACCATCTTCCATAAGTATGGTGCGGGGTCCTTTTTATCTGTTTATAAATCGATAGGGATTTTGTGCATTTTTCTCTTACATTGCACAGCGAACACATTGGTTCAAAGTCATCATCCAAAAGTTTCTTCCTTTGTGAAAAACATTGTAACAGACTCAGTTGACTTGTTTTTTGTGGAATTGATAGAGGAATATCCGAGAATGGATCAAAGGTGACTGAACAATGATCACAATACGTGACAAAGCTAGGGACAAATTTTTGAATCTGAATGACGTCTCTTTGGACCATAGATTCTTGATCAACTCCGCGAAAGCTTCGATTAAAGCATCCTTTATACTTGAGGAAATCGTATTTGATTCTTCGATGTAGGCTTCCTTCTTCAAATACTCCAATTTTGTATTTGACCAGCTCTTGATTATGCTGTTGATCAAACAAGAATTACCAAAATGTATTAACCCATTGAGACCAAAACTTTGGATGAAGCCGTGTAATATTGGCATACCTGCTCAGTTGTAACTGTTTGAGCTGCGATTTTGGCTTCTATCGGCTCCCAATAGGTCGTTACGATTATGAAAATCTTTGTCACTGGAAGGATGAAATGGGTACGAGTCTAGACTGCCGAATATTGAGTTTGATGGTCAATTGTGGTATTGCTGGGCATTGGATGAGTTGACGAATGCAATGTAAGATTACGTGATTCTTGATGTTTCACTCTGTCCAAGTATGGATGGTGCTGATAGAAAATAATGATTTGACATGAAAGAGAGTTACTGATAGTCATTGAGTTGAAGACTTAATCGATTGTTCCGAATGAAACGCAACTGAATGAGAAACTAAGAAACCAAAACACTATTCAAGCACAGACACTTCCCGGATGTATTAAAAGCAAAAAACCTTGGAATGCACAATGTTTCTCGGTAACCTTTCCTTGCAAAAACTCATCGTTTTTTATAATTATTGGCAGCTGTTGAACTGTTTATTTCTTTACTACCTGTGTGCGCGACTTTATGTTTCATATCGAGATTTTTATGAATCTACGTTCCGTCAAAATCGTCAATACGAACGTAGAAAACCATTTTATACTGTAAATATTTATATTATCGAATATGTATACCTTGGGAACGTAATTCAAATTTCTGTACGTAATATAATAAAACTGGTGATGAGGCCTGATGAATTATTTTTGAAGGAGCTTTTTTCATTGGCACGAGCACGTTCCTTACCCGTGCATTTTTCAAGTAAGTCTTTTTTTCACGATTGTGCAATACAGGATAGGCTCAAAAGTCGTTATCTTTTGTGACAAATATTTGAGCATGTGAAATAAATTCGGCTGCTCCATTCCAAAACCCAGTATGTGAAAAAAACAAAATTGGGAGAAAAACGAGTTGAAGTGTTTTTGTTTGGCTTTGAATGGGTTGTACATACTAGGTTAGAGGTATGTCATATCTCTGAAATTAGTACAGCTATCAACAAACAGGTCGGGTTGAAAGATGCGCCTAAACACAGTATATCCAAAAATATTGAAACTTCATTTTCTGAAAAAATGTTGGATACTGTGTTTTGAAATGGAGCAGCCGAATTGAGATTCAAATATGTGGAGATGGCCATACTTGGCTAAAGCCAAAATATCATCAAATGAAAATGGATTGATAATAATACATTGGGTAGTAAATAAGATATGATAATGATATTACACTCTGAATAGCTGTAGTGTACACGTGAAGTGTATAGTAAATATTTTAAAAAAATTATATAAGTCGGCAATTTATTTCTCTGCTGAGAAAAAATTAATTTTAAAGTAGTATTTTGAAGCCATTCAATTGAGGAGTTAGTAAAGAAACCCGAACTGAAACATATGGGAAATTAGTTCTATATCGAATTGGTTGAAGTTTTAATATAATATGTTAGTGGGATGGGTCATTAGAAAAATGTGTAAATTCAAATGAATTTGAGTGCATTGTTTCTGAGATATAAGCGGCTGAAGTTCGAAAACTTCATATTTAGAAGAGATTGACAGAAAAAAATATTTTTATCCAAAATAAGACAAATTAGGAATGGAAACATAATGATCGGAACTCATGAACATGTTCAATTATAATCATATCTTATTAACGATAGTACATTAGCGTATATACAGGGCATAGTGACAAAAATAAATTTTTTCCAACACCACTCATTTCTAAACCAATGAATCATATATTGGTAAAACATCCATATTTTCAGTCTACTGTAGACGACAAAACTGTTCGTTTCTTGATAATTCCATTTGTTTAAAATTGAAACTTTAGAAGTATTGGATTATATCCCTTCACTGAAAACAATTGTCATCATTCTTGATTATAAGTAGATTGTATAATTGCTACTATCTCGTTCGATTGATAATTTATTTATTTAGTGGAAATTCATATTGAATAAAGACAAGATGAAGATAAAAATTCTACAACATTTTGAAGCATTACTGACTTCTGACTAAATAAATTCCCTAATATATAAACACGAAAGTAATTGTTTGTATGCCTGTGTGTAACTGCGAAGGATGATAATATAATGGATCTAACCTATTAATCAAAATTCACAAATTCAAAAGTGGGGAGGTACATAATTATGCATAGATCCAAATTCACGATTTTTGAAATATTCTATAAAATCATTGTAATTGTTGTGGTCATGAAAAACGCACCCCTCATCTAAATGAAAGGTGATATCGAGAAATGTTTTCATCAGAAAGTTACATTATCATTTGTCCAACCGAGAGTAGCAATTTATGTATTTTCTTATAATCATAAACGATCTAAAGATTGTTTTTCTTATACAGTGCGGCTTTAATAGTCTCTCCCTGTTAACTTTTGAATGGTATGACGTACAAACATAAAAAAACCGTTTGGAGGGTATCACCGATACTACTTTTTGAAATAAAGCATATTGTGATTGCTCGATAAATAGCGCGGGGAGACACACCAACTAAAAACTTTTAAATGGCATGGGTTGTCATGTGTTACATCATTGAAAATATAATTCAATTATCTTTAGGAGGGGACTATCAGAAGCCGTACTGTATATTTGTACAGGAGTACTAATATACAGTGTACCAATAATTTTCATATTTTAAACATACAGAGTCATCAATGAACATAACACATTTTTGTTGCCTGTATACAATACTCTGAAACCATGATATTTTACCAAAATATAACCGAAAAAAGATTATTTGACTATGCCACGTGTACTATCATTTATTTTTAGCCTCAATTCGTCTTATTTTGGTATTTTTTGTCAATCCTACCCAAATATGCCGTTTTTTACGAACTGTGCTCACTTATATCTCAGAAACAATACTTAGAAAATCATTCAAACTCACATATTATTTTAATGACCAATTAATTCCACTATAAAATAATAAAATTTCAACCAATTCCACAGACAGACAGACAATTTCACATGTTTTCGTGAAGGGTTCTCTAATCATTGTGGCTCATGAAAATGGGCAAATCCCAACACGTACCTATATGAGAATTATTCAATAGTATTCGATCAAAATTTGAAAATTCAATAAAGATTTCTTCAAAATTATCATTTTTATCAATTATACGAACTCGTAATATTTTTTCTTCGCTGACCCTTGGAATTCAAGTTTCAATTTCAGTAATATCACTAATGTTGTTAGATTTCTTCAACCTATAGTGGGCAAGGTAATGGTAGATCTCATCGAGAATATCTACAGCAATATTAGAGATTTTGTACAGGAAGAACTCAAGATCATTGAAGAGGACCTAAAATGCATTTACTCAATTTTTTCGGTCAACGACGAAGTGCATTTCCAAGTAACATGTGATGGCCTAGGTAGGACATAAAAAATAACTTATGGAAGGAACATCATAACATCGAATTTGAGGAGCCTGAAATCGGCCACTATGAAAAAAAGCACTACCAGTGAAACTTCAAAGAGAAGAGAATTTCACGTAAAAACACGAAATATTTAGAAATTTCAATCACCGCAATCATCCAGGAAATGTCTGCATTCTATTAACATATATTCCGGGAATGTATATCACTTGATGACCCTTGAAAGTGTTTATCAACCAAACATTTCCTAAAATACAAATTCTCAAAATATGTCTTGGGGGAATTATCTTCATAGTAATGTGTATGCCAACAAGTTCTTTTTGTTTATATTAATATTACTTCAGTATCTCACAATTTTCATTATTCACCCTGTAGCACCTTTGTAACTAGTATAAAAAAAGGATATGGATTCGAGATGAGTGCCAAACACCAGCTGCGTGGCCTTGTGGTCTGGGAGAGATACCGCAAGGCAATCGGAGCAATGCCTGGGTATGGAAGATTCGGATCCACATCCACTCCTGATCCTGAACCAGATCCTGATTCCGTTTCTGTAACAAATGGAAAATATGTTTTAGTATCGTGATGAATGTTACTCAAGAAAATATAGACATAAATATTAATTTTTTTCTGACCAAAAATGGAGTTACAGTAACGCCGGTAATAAAAACAGTTTGTAAAGATCAATTAAGAATCTTCATTTTTCATCTGTGCCTTCCTCTGAGAACTTAAATGGTTATCACGCGAACACTATTAAATAACGAGTAAAAAGACTAACACGTCCCTATTCTAAGTTTCAGCATCCTATCCAATGATACAAAGCTAAATTCAGGTTGTTCAGAATGTCCTTAGCTTTGAGAACCTTGAGAAATATAACATTTTCATTGCACACGATTTTTTTTGATGAGTTGAATGATAAAGTATACATAGTCGGTCATCACTCTCATGTATCCTGTATATCTCAAAAATGCCAACCCCTAAGTGTTTGACAAATCACTAATGTATTCAAAAAATAAATATCACCACCAACTTCTTTTAGTCCTTCTGAAGTACCTTGGGTTTTCTATTCTTCCTGATGATCTTATAAAAATTATCTGCTTGGCCGCATTGAACAAGACTGAGTCAAGTTATCTTGAAATTCTCTCACCACACATCATTGTTCTTGGTCACCTGTTTGTAATTTTCATTTGTCAGTTTCCGAATTGCCTCAAATTCACAAACATTCATGGCTATGCCGATGACACCCAAATCTACAAGCAATTCGACAAAAACTCTACCGCTATGGCTTGCCAACATGTCAATGAAAACCTCGAATCTCCACTGATTTATCAAAAAAATACTGTATTTCTATCAACCCCTCTAAATCACTTGTTATACTCTTTGGTAGACCAGAAACAAGAAAACATTGCCCAGGTGATATACATATTGATACTGACAACTTGCAATTGCCCCTGGAAAGTCACACAAAAAATCTTGAACTCATATTAGACTCGTCTCTCAGATTTTCACTTCATACTTCGGTTGTTCTCAAACGTGGATATACAAACCTCAAATTGATCTATCCAAATACAGAGCTACTAAATTTCAAAACAAAACTAGTTTCAAGCGAAACTCCCGTGCTTTCCCATGTCAATTTTGCTGATGTGGTCTATGGTCCTTACCTACAACTAGCTGATAAACGTTGACTGCAAGTCTTACAAAATTCATGTCTTAGACTTACTACTAGTTCAATAAAACGTGATCATGTATCATACCATTTGAATACTTTGGGATAGTTGAACATGGAGTCGCGGCGCATTCTCCATGCATCTGTATTATTTCTCGAAATAATAACACGAAACACCATTCTATATTTATAATAAGATCAAATTCCATACCGATAAGTATACATAATCGAAACTTGAGATTTAGAAATATGATTACGCCTCCTCGCCACCAAACCTGTCATTATCGTGGTTCATTTTCATATAACTCTCGTTGTTTAGAGCAAAACTGAAAAATTTGCTTCAACTGAACAATGTTCCAAACATTTTAGGCTACAAAAGTTGAAATTAAATACTTTTCTATTAAAATTTTTGATTCATAAACATTTAGTTTTATATTTTCATTCACGTAAATGAAGAAAACCTCAACAATGAGTTTGTTTTTGATGTATGAGCTCACTTGTAATATTTGTTAAATTTCGTTGTTGTTTCAGTATTAAAGTTGTGTGTTGTACATGAATTCCATATTCATTTATTATTTTGTACTCATAATACATATATTTATGCGTGCACACTTTTTCTAGACAAAAAAAAAACAAAGATTTGCACAATATGAATACTCGAAGGAAAAATTATATCCATACCCGTGTTGCCAGATATAAAATAACGCAGAATCCTCCCAACTATACTGCCGTCCTAAGCAAAAGAGCCGTATCTACAAAAAATGTGAACAGGGAGATATTGGTTTCTGTAGTCTTAAAATACTATAAATTTAACTTTCTCCAAAGAAAAAATTACGTAAACTAGATTTAAATAGCCAAAGTTATTCAATCATTTTGCCTTCAGTACACAAGATTAAGACTTTTCGTACTTAAGAGTTTCGACCATCTCAGCTTCAGAGGTTTTGGAAATACGGCTTTTTTGCTTAGGACGACAGTATATCGGTCCCAAAATATATAATCATTCACCACATGATATTAAAACATCTTGTAATGTCAAACAATTCAAATATAAGTTGAAATCATTTCTGTTAGAACATTGTTTTTACTCCATAGGCGAATTTCATTTATTCAGGTTTGTATAAGTGACAAAACATATTTTATTTTATTGTGACTTATCACTTTGTAATGTATTATTCTTCTAGACTAACTATTCCTATACAAAATGTCCTTTTGTTGTTTGTACAACAACAATACATCAGCGAATACCATTCGAAATGTTTCTTATAGCAAACTAGCAGAATTTATATTTGATTTAGACAGAAGGGCATTCGAGGTTTTACCTATCATCAATACCAGGGGAGGTCAATATGGACAGCTCTGAAGCAATCTGTTCCTCATCCGAATCATCACATCACTATGATCTCACACGATGAAACTGGGTCTAGGTCGCTCCACCTCGCGAGCAAAACAAGAAACACTCTGAGTCTCTGGGTTGAGAGAAGTATTCAGAAAATTGAGCATAAAGCTCAAAGTTCCCATGGGCCAATGTTTGGTTACGAAAAATGCCAAAGTGACCATGACAGCCCACTGACCAGAAATTAATTATCTAATAAAAAATAGTATTAGATGAAACGGATCAACTTATCAGCTGATATTCTCTGAGTTCAACAACTTCAACAACAGCACCTCCAGAATTGGAAACCAAATTTTTAAAGACTCATCGGTTTTGAGTATTTCTCCTTATCTTCTTTCATTTCCTGAATATTCCCACTGGCAACTTTCATATTTAACATACTGTGTACATAATGAATATACATATACTTTTTATTTGCCAAATCAATTGACTCGCTACGATGAAGTAAATCTTGTTGGATTCCGCAGATTAAAGTAGAAACCCAGTTCACTGAATGGATGGATGCTCTGTGCTTTATATCCATCACGCCCACCAATGTGTTGTGACTCAAAATTGACAGTTCTGAATTCCTATTAACTAATCAATCAAATATACTTCACGGTTTATCCATAAATATATTCAGTCCATTATTCGAATTATCGGTCAGATCCGTAGGTAATCATAATGAAATATTATTGACATTTTCTGTCCTGGGAACGCATTCAAACATTTCGTTGACACGAGCAACGTTAGTGAAGTTGAGGAACATTTCCTCCCTGGGTGAGGTTTTCAAATATACCGAGAAAGAATTATTCTCCGTATAACTAGCAGAGATTTGGTCATCTTAATCCTCGCCTACAATCAACCAAAAAAAAACTTTTGTTAAAGATATGATATACAATCTTGAACCACTATGAACATATTGAGTACCTAAAAATAACAAGAAACATCAAGAGTCACAAAAACACGTGAATATAACTACAAATAATCAACAGAGCAACAAACTGTGATACACTGAAATATATCATGAATAACTTGAATGTATAAAATGCTTCATTCAATAGTGGATCCTTGAGAGCATTCTTGAATTTCATATACACTTTCAAAGATCAAATATACAGGATGTTCATTTCAGGACTTCACACACAAATTTTCTTGAAATGTGTGTATTTTTTGTATTGAGTTTTGTGAACAAATGACAACAATTATTGATAACAATTTCAGGTGTTGAATTAGCGGGAATTCGGTCGAAATGTTGAAGAAAACCAATTATTAAATTGTCGACGTTTCATCTTCAGGACACTGAAGTATAAACAAGAACGTACATATTACAATGGTATTATAAAAGGTGATTTTGATTAAAACAAAATAAATTATGTAAAATAACAATCGTTGAAAAATAAAACGCTTCGTACACTTTGCAGAAAACAAGGGTACTAACATTCAGGGTGGCTTTCCGGTTTTAAAAAGAGTGAAATAAATAGATTCGACAAAGTATAAATAAATACACAGGTTCATTAAAAACTTTGACACATACACAATCGAAGACATGAACAAAAAAAACTGTCATTGAATGGTTTCTTTATATTGTAAAAAAGGCTCGTGAAAGAAATTACCGTTGGGATTGGAAAAAGTTCCAATGGGAATCTAAATGGTGAGGTGTATTTGAATGAGTTAAAAAATACGATCAATTCGCTAATTACTGAAGCACTTGAAAATCAACCGGTTAGAGATAGAAACACTGATCTTGACAAAAATGAGTAACATTTTCAACAAAATGGAGCTCTCCCCCTATTATGTGCTTCCGATCCGTCAATGGTTACACAACGTATTTCCCGGTAAATGGATAGGACAAAGAGGACCTATGGAGCGGCCAGCCAGGTCCCCATAAAATGAGGTATTCAAGATTTTGAAGTTGATAGCTCCCCCTTGCAGGGAATGAAAGGGGGCGCGTTAATTTTCTGATGAAAATTTGAAAAATTACACTCATTTCGAAAAAAATTAGGGTGGGAAGTCCTGAAATAAACACCTTGTATATCGGCAAGTGATTGAACATTTTTCAGCATTGTATATTATTAATTTCTTTGCCATTGAACTACTAGATATTGGTTATGGAATAGGGCAGTTTTCATGACTTGTATTACAATAGGAGCTGGAATTCATTTCATTACTGATTTTCTTGTGAATCATATAAACACTTTCTAGAATGAAAATACACTTCAGAGTCATGCTTTTGTGTTTGATGCATTGCGTTCTACAAGAGTCTTTAGGTTTCGCTCTCCAAATATAACGGACACAGCTCTCTTTTAAAGTACAAATATAGCGTTCAATAAAAATTGAGAACTTTTTCCCCAAAAACTCATTCCATATCTCAGATGGAAGTCAATTGAAGCAAAAAATAATAATCGCTCTTGATATATTCAGTTTCATTGTGTTACCTAGAAAATTCCATTGACTGTGCACCTGAAAGTTGACATGAACGTTTTCGATAAATCAAAGGGTAGTATATTAGCATTACACCAGTTCTTCACTTCCTTTAGGACTTTAACAGCGAGATTGCTCAATTCCTCATTGTTTTTACTATGCCATACTATAGCGGTATCATCCAAAAACAGTGTGAATTTTCCATTAATTTTAACAGAAGCTAGGTCGTTGATGTATAGAAGAAACAATATTGGCCAAGCACTGAGCCCTGTGGGACACCACAAGACATTAGTTAGGAACTAGATATCTTGTCATTTAGCGATCTTACAAGTATGAGTGAAATCAGCCCAATGGAGCATCTCTAAATCCATGCATTTCTAGCTTATGTAGAAGTATTCCATGATTCACACAGTGAAACGCTTTCGACAAATCACAGAAAACTGCTACAATTACATCACTTGTTCAATCTTTTGCTGCATATGCGGTGTTGTATAGTGTAGGCATTTGATATTGATTTATATGAATAAATCATATCAAAATAACACAAGCACCCTCAATATTCCGTAATGAACCTCGAGCAATTTTATATCCCTCTGCGAATAGGAAAGTCATTTCAGTGCAACTTCACTGTTGAACCTGCATCCCCGTTGCATAAAACCCATTTGAGCGAAAACTGAAGTTTGGAAAACCCTTATTAGCGACAGTCATTAATCACTCTCGGTTGGTCACCAATAAGTACATACAATGCCTGAATTCGTAAACTGAAATTGAAATAATGAAGTTGTTGACTTTAGTGTTCATATTTTGATGAGGGTATACTCTACCGTGATTTATAGGGCTGCAATCAGTATCAAGGATGGAAGCATGTGGGATTCACTCTGCCCTCATTATTGAAACGATGTGGTGAAACATTTCGGCTGTCGTGATTACAAATAATTCGCCTCATAATCAAGGAGTGATGATTCGATTAAAACTAGTATTGATTTGTGCATAACAATCACAATATTCATTGTTTCACTCTAGGGTACAATTTTAGGATAAAGCCGGCGAAGTTCAAAGAGTGAATCTCGATATTCATTTCGTTCATTCTTCTCTTTTCGTAGGATTTTTTTTTCGCCAGGAGCCCAAACTCTATGACAAAAATTGTCCTACTTTGATGGTCGAGGAGGCTTATTGGCTTGTATTTGCCTGAGGGTAGGGAATGAGTAGTTCCAATAGATTCGGCACTTGTCATTCTCCATAACGGACACAATATCCCCTGGAGTGTCTTAGATGATAATACAACGCACGTAGCACCGCGTTATGCCTAAAGATATTGGCTTAGACCGCTTAACTTTTACGTGACAGCAAATGCATTATAGTCTCAGGCGCACCACGACACGCTCTACATCCATATAAATTAGCAGAAAAGCAAAATATCCAACAGATATTATACGTACTGGATTCTCCAGACCAAGATTCCGTCAAATTGTACAATCCAGACAATTTCAGACAGATAGTCATGCAACACAAAACTACTCTGGGCATTGCGGCTTTGTCAAGTTGCACCATAACAATTCAACAATTTTTTGAAGAGAATGGAAATGCTTTTGTAATTGTGTCGCATCAACAAACTGAATTTGATACTCTTGAGTAGACGTTTTTGCAGATTTGATTATATTTATGAACGTTCAAAATATATTCGAATTGAAATAATTCAGTCATTCTTTCTCGAATTATTACACTTTGTTCAATTGAATGCCTTTTTATCATCCTATTGCACATTCATTATTCACATAAATATCTCATTAACAGTTAATTTCATTTTTCTACATTCATGCAAAAGGCAAAACTTTATTGAACTATATTCAGTGGAAGTTTTTATTGCACTCATCTGTCATTCTACTTCAACGTGCTGTCATCATGATAAACATAAACGTTCAAACCCACTACATATTTAGCAGATATTCTGTGAAATTGGCCATACGTTTTAAACAGCTACATATTTTATATATTTTTTGTATCAATGTTAGCAGTCAGAGTTGAACAAACAATGCCTTCCCGAAAATAACTCTATAATCAAAACCGATCCGCTATGTTCTAAACCGTCTACCTGCATAGAGCAAACTGCCTGCATGGCTACTATGATTTTGATTTTTATAATGCAACTGTGGTTATATAAACGTCAGTCAAAATTTAATTCTGACAATTACAGAACTGAAAGTTTTAAAATGAGTAATATTAATGGAAAACTAGATGATGGTGATGAAACCGATAGTAATAATTATTTATTTAAATTTCATATTTCATTTTCCTTCACCAAGTGCCGCACCTAAATAAATAATTTTTTGCTTTTTACATGAAGTAGAAAAAATATTCTATGCAACTCGTGCAAAAAATGTTTATTGCACTCGACGTGTTGTCCAACTCGGCCTAACGGCCTCGTCGGACAATTTCACGTCGAGTGCAATGAACACTTACTTTTTGCACTTGTTGCATAAATAACTATTAAAATTAACATTTTCACATCTTGCTTTTCAGTTGCAGACACCGGCAACACTGTACAAGACTCAATCTGATAGAATACGTTTTTGCTGCCTTCACTATATGATACAATGTAAATGATGCCGAATATTATTCGGCTTAATCATCGGTCGACCGATGTTCAATCTGTCATGGTACCAATATAGATATTTGTGGGTATTTTGAGATGATGCTATTATAAAACATCAATCTTTTTCCTGCAATGAATTTCTTCGAAAATCTCATTTGCATTATTTGAATAAATACCGAAATGAAAATCCAGGACGGTAAAGTCGAAATTTTTCATTCTACTGATGTGTAATCTGATGAATATAGTCTGATCATGAAGCTATTTGATGGGGGTGAACTATAACAGTTTCTTTATTTCACATAGTTTGTTCTGAAAATATGGGTGTCCCCACTGGAGACACCATCCTGGCAAGCCATTATGAATCCCTCCCAGCCCACTTGATTTGAATTATGGGAATGTCGTTTTTGGATAAGCCAAAGTCTTTAATGTTCTTGAAGAAGCCGTTGCATTGGCTTATCCGTGTTTGGTTGCCAGGAGTACGTCAGTCACCACATCTTCAATGTGAGCTTTTTGCTGAATGGGTCTCAACTCGTTGACAGAGTTTGGATCACCACGTTCAGTGCGGAATTCAGTGTTATTCCACCCTACACCTCTCCAGCATCAAGATGATCTCCTCGCTGTACCCCTCGCAATATCCTCTTGTGAGATGAACCATGACACATTTTTCGATCCCAAACTCGATTCCGATAGCATGCTTGTACTCTTGCATCACCCTCAAGGACTAATGAAGATCTTTGTCTCCCGAGGCATATAGTCATCCACGTAAAATAGATGGTTTATGCCTCCGGTTGCTGGGGGTGCTGCAGTTGTATCCACGGGTTTTTCTTGATGCTATAGATAATGGCAATAGTGAGATTCAGATGAGGAGACTGAGGGAGTCTCCCTAGAACACACCAATTATGGAGATAACCTTCTCTGCTTGGACTCTGACTTGACCAGATCTTATGGTAAAGCGAGTCCACCAGAGCAGCATCAACAGAACTGTTAAATGCATTTTACTATTTGATCAATTTTGTATCGAATGCCTAGCGGTAATCGAACCAGGCCTTTGAAAGGTAACGCTCATACTGATAAAAAGAACAACTGAAAGTGGATTGGAAGGTTGGTAATTGAACAATAATTATGAGTTAAGTTCATGGCCAGTGTGACTAATCGCTAAGCCTCTTTGGGTCTTGCTGCTAAACTTGTCCCTGAAGGTACAGTTTCATTTCACATTGAGTGTCTATTCAAAATCTCTATTCAACTCTCTCCAGTTCGGAATCTGATAAATTGTTTCTATTCCTATTATTATTACCTTCGAGTTTTAATATCAACCATCTATAGCAACAGCCCCTAGTTGGCATATAAACGAGGGTTAACACCCCTAATGGCGACATAGTGTGGATTTATTACAGCCATAACAACCAAGTCAGCGACATATGGTGGAGGCGCCTGAACCTCCACCAAGTTTTATATTCAATTTCTTCAAGACGAATGATTTGATATCTTTCTTCGAATTTGAATGGAGTTGATTTTGCATTAAGTTAAACTTAAAGAAACGATAAGATTGAACACTGTTAATTATTACTAAATAGACTGTGTTGGGAAAAAATAATGTGGTTAGGTGCATTATATTGAAATTTCTTAGAGGTGTTTTCATTCATAAGATATGGAAATGAATGTTTCAATAGGCACACATAGGAATTTAACTTTCTCGAAACAGTTGCTGCCCACCAGTAAGGGATGAAATTAGGGGAAAACTATCCATACAAAAAAGTCGACATGTCGCGGCGAGTTTCCTAACAAGAGTTCAGAAACTAGTAACGTGCTAGGAATCGCACGTTAAAAGGTAAGACCTCGTTAATCCTTAGCTCGCACAAGTTTCCACTTCTGAGGGCTGTCGTTCGTAGGGGGATGACAGCTGGTTAACGGAAAAAACAATTTTGAACAATTTTTTTTTAAACAAAATTTAAATTTTAGTTAGATAGGGGGGTAACACTCATGATGCTCACTGTATATCTGAAACTGGACATGATTGTTTACAAAGTCAGCAACTGAAACATGAAATTTCACTTGAGCTCTTTTCGACATAAGAGAGGGGCAGCTTTCAGATGTTTGTGGAACTGAGTGTATCATGTACTCATATGTGAATAAAAATCAGGTCATTAGAATACTAAGTAGCAGCCAGGTTTTTCCATGCATTATTCTGAGTGCTCCGTGCAAGTTTAATTTATTACTTTTGTCTGAAAAGGCTATACGCCTTAGTATAATCTGAAATCGGCTTTTAATAAGAAAACTCGCAAACTTCGCGCCACTTCATATTAATTAAAATATTCCCCTGAATGAATCTACCCCATCAAGTCCGTTTTAATAAACTCCGTTTCATTAATAACGAATGCGTTCGAAAATAAATAGAACGACGTACCTATGCGCTTCAAAATAAAAGGTGGAAATTGAAGCACGAGTAGGTTTTTCAGCGGATAAAAATGTTTGCTTCGACAATTGTTCGATATTTGACAACTTGATTGTGGTCTCTCTGAATTTTCACGGGTTCGTTATATGAACAACTGATTCGTAATCATTCTCAGCTAGAATAATATTGATAGAACGACCAAGGTTGTAAACAACAATTGTTAGTTCCATGTCGACAATAATGACATCGATATTCGTGTCCTACCTTAAAACTAGAATAAAATTATTTAGGTTTTATAGTTGTTTTTACTTCTATTTCTGAATTGTTCTACAATTTCCGATTTCAACACTTGTTGAATTGAGCAGAAATAAAACTCCACAATTCAACCACAAAAAATTACAGTGCTAGGCAAAAGTCTCTTTTTCCCCTGTATATTCCTGTCTAAAAACGTATTTTCAAATAGTAGATAGTATTAATCCACAACTAGAAATAACTTCAGCCTTATACTGAGGGATAAAACTCTCACATGTTGACAGTCTTGTTTTGAATCTGGAGTGAATACGTTGTTTCTATACTGAGAGAGTAACTCTTTCTCGTGCATTGTCTGTTGTGAATTCTCCGTTATATTGTAGTGAAATATAATTCAATAAATTGATTTTAGATGGGTTGGCTGGATACATTAACAACTCCTCATTTATTCTAAACGTTTCCTTATTCCTTTTTTGGCATAGTACATGATTCATAGCCGAATTATTTGTTTCATTGTCAAATCTTATCTTCTATCTGGATCATCAATCCATGTCTCAAAATTAATAATAATTTGAGAAGTTCATTTGAGCAGATTGCAATCTATAAAGTGTTGAGACTAATGATACATAAAGTAACGTCTCTCTGTACATAAAGTAACGTCTCTCTGGCAGAATATATTCGAACTCGTTCGAATTTTTATAAAGTAACGTGAATAAATAAAAAACTAGTGAGTGAGCAGAGACAGCTTCCTGGGATGGTTTGCGAAAGAAAGGCCTAAATGGATTAGAGGAGTATATTTTCAACCCTTTCTGATATACGCTCCATACCTATCTATATAAAATAAGTAATAGAAGCTTCACTTGGCCATAAACAACCCTATCAATTCTATTGGGTTCTTTTTCATTATTATATTATGTTGTTGTGATTCTATTCCGCGGGATTAACGTTTTATTAAACTGTTGTCATAGTTAAGTAACCAATAAAATTAATTTTCATTTTCTCATCCAGTATGCTCAGGCATTAAATATTTCATAACTCATATATTTCCACGTTATGAGAGAAAACCCCATAACGGAGTCACTACGCGTTATGGAGAAAAAACTCCTTTTTCTAGACAAATCGTTCTCGATAATACTTATTCTATGAACTGGATCTCTGTAACACTCAGTTATGATTTGAATCAAGTATACAGGAAACATGTCATTATAGGATCCCCGCACATTTGCTACGTAAAATGGCTTTCGGCTAATTTTTCTCAAATTTTGAAATGTTATAGATCCTGGCATTCTCATTTCGAGCTACAAGGTGTCAAAAATTCGAATATTTTGGGTGGTAGTGTGCATCGACTTGATTTTTATGCTTTTCATTCAAAATTGAACTTTCTTAGAAATGAACTCATCGCATCTAAGTTGTAGCTCATGAGTACCTCCATTCGAATGAAACACAAAGGGTGTTGCATTACAGCGTGGCAAGACAATACTTACATGAGGATTCATATGATCGCCAGTCCAACAGTGTGACAATTTAAATGATCACTAATGCTATATCTTATTTACAGAATAATATAAATTTTACGAATTGTCCATAACTGTTACTAGGATATGGAAGTTAAACTGAAATGACTAATGAAAAAATCTCCCCCATCACCCCCAATGAACATAAATCTGCGAAAGATACCCATAAATGGATATATAATGCAAAAACCCTTCGATTTGAATGTTCTGAAAGTGTTTTATCAGTGCTAATTCAAGTAGGTATATCAGAAAATTCAATACCAACGCTCATTATATCTCATCAGGGGTCATTTTGATGGAGGGCGGAGGATAATCAACCTTTTCGGACACATTATTCATTATTGAGGTTTCATATACGTTCAAAAATATAAACTTCAGTCACATAAAGCCATCCATGGAGGAGGGGGGGATATTACCCCATTCATCTCTTATCATACTTTGGAAATATTCATCCATTGTAAGGAATTTTTCGATGACGATCCTAATAGAAGACTGGAATTCTTTGATGATATGACCACTAGAATTTTCAGAATATGTGAAAACGATTTGCTTTATTGGAAGGTACTGAAGTGATACAAATCGTCATAAGTTTCGTTAAAAACATACCCAGTTTTGTGGACAGGTATTAAGGGAAAACGCATTTGGACCTTCATTTTTGAAGACCAACTACTCAACCGATGAAGTATACCAAGGATATGTTAGAAAAGGCATTTCAGCCATTAGTCCTCGTAATTCTGGAGGACAAAATCATTTTCATCGTGAAAACTGTAAGGAATTATCAGGGAGAGGTTTGAGGAATCCTATGAGGATTCCAAGAACGATATAATATATTTTTAAAAATTGTTTAAATTCGTTATATCCGTCAACCGGTTGCACCCCTACGTGCAACCCTCAAAAGTCAGAGACTTGTGCGAGCTAAAGGAAGACGTAGCCCTTATCTTTCAATACGTGTGATGCCATGCACGAGACCGATGGCAATGCTGAGATTCAAACTCACGCTCTTTGGCTTATGAGGCGAGAACTCAACCCGCACACCACCGCGGCCCATAATTATGGAGTATTCAATTTCAAATCACGCAGTACAAACTATATTTCAAACGGATATTTGAGTATCCAAGCCATGCCCACACTTCTTCGAAATGATCTGTCGTTCCGTGCGTCAGATACTTATAACGTTCGATCCAACGTGAATCAGCCGGTATACGTGTTACTTCCCCCGTTTGATATCCTAAACACAAAATGAATGTGATGTCTTGGTATGCAACAAGAAGTTTCTTTGTGGAAAGAAGGGATATGGATACTTTCAAGTGATTCACGGAAGACAGTTCAAACTGAACGAAATTATTAATTAAAAATCCTTGCTTTGGGATCTTTGCAGAGAACTATCCTCAAAACGTGGTGAAGCATTATTATGATTTACTGATTGAAATTCTCAATATTGAACGTCGCCTAGATGATTCCAATAAGTAATAGTCTAAAATTCAAGAAATAGAATCAATCTACCTCAAAACACCAGACACTGGATGTATTTTTTCTGTCGAAGAATTTGGCATTGGAGAGCTGATTGCCGAGTCATACTGGAATCCTGTCATATAATCGAATGTCAAAATAGTAAAAAAACATATGTGACATATATCTTGATAATGTCGGAACATTCTTCGAATCATAATGGATCGAGAATATCCAGTAGGAAGAACAGTCAAACCTCAACAAAAGTTTCGAAGTCGTCCTCAAAAAACTCCACCAGCTCGAAATCGACGACCAAATTGCCCGCAGTTGAATTAGAAATTAAATACTCGTTCTTGAATGAGCCCCCACGAATGAAACCAACCTTATCAGATTACAAGAGGAAAGGTTTAGAAGACAAGCCACTATTTCCATCAGTATACACCCTTGATAGCAACGATGCGTTATTGGAACGAAAAACTGATACGTCTTTCTTGGTGACGGGATTTGGAATGAGAAATCTGCAGTCTTTCCAAGATGCTCTTCGAATCGAAGAAGATAAAAGGTTTGTTTCGGAAAAATATGTTCTCTGTCTTTTCTTCAAATATAGTCTAGTAATTACCCGATGACGCTTGAAGATGTTTAAAACCGCAACGTGAAATACCAATAGACCAGGACGATAGAAATTGATGCCTACGCGATGATTTTGGATCACTAAAATAATACTAAGAATTCCATGGAAATCGAATGACGTTATACTAACTAACCTTCAAAATAGTTCCTGAAAATAATACAGTGTGCCCAAATGATTTGATTTAAATTTTTTTCTGAAGTTATTTGAAAAATTTTGAAAAAACTGAAGGCATTGTCTCATTTCACTTTTTTAGGTTCACAAAATGGTATCCACACAATCTCAGTACAACGTTTCGTGTCGAAGAAACCATCATCAACTTTGTTTTTTTATATGGCACGAAAAAAAATACAGCCTGAATGACAGCAGGCAGTTTCCATTTGGAATAACACAACATACACAAAATATCTTATGTTTTTATTCAGAACGAATGGCTACATACTAGCACAAACTAAAATAATAAAAATTAAGAAAGCAAGAATTAGTTTTAAACATTGTGACTAGTGATTGCTACAGCAAATGTTCGAACATATATATTACCTTCAGTTTGTAGTCACAAGTATGCCCATCTCACTGTGGAATCTAAAACGTTATTCTACACTACAGGGTTATTTCTTTTAAATGCTAATCGCACTGAACGAAGTAAGTGTTTCTTGTTCTCGAAATTTTCTCTGAATACCTCATTTTCAATGTGGCTCCACAAAGAAAGTCTGAAGGTGTTAGGTCTGGTAAGCTTGCTGGCCAGGGTGTCTCACTGTGCCAATCCATTTTCTTGGAAATCCCTAAAACAGGTATTGGCGAATAGTTATGGCATTATGAGCTGGTGCACTATCCTGTTGAAACTAGCAATTATGCACAGCAACCAATGGAAATGATCCAATGCATCTTCCAGATCATGTCAGAAGAGACGAAGGTAGCATTGATCAGTTTAAGACATCTGGCAAATGAATGGATCTATAACATTTCTAGCAAAAGTTCCACATCGAATATATTTGCACGTGGATTTTGTTGTGGCCACTAACGAGTGTTGCGCCTGTTGGAGATACCGTTAATGGTAACCATACTTTCAGTTTAAAGGAAAATGTGCATCATCACACACTTTTGTATACCTGGTCTTGAGCCTTAACAAATTCAGTATTTATATACTTGGCTCAAACTTATTTTTTCCGAAAATGAATTGAGCTCTTGATTCAGCTATCCCAGTCTGTTATTCAGTTTGTCTAGTTGAACTTTCTGGGTTTTCAATGACTGATTATAAAACTATTTGTTTCTCTTCACCAGATTATTTTTGAAGGGATGGCACAGTTTCTTTAAATGATCCATAATTTTTAAAGGATGTACTAAACGCCTAAAAATCGAAGGTTTTTTGTCCTTCCAGGTATTTGTTCTGATACATGTGTTCCGCTTCTAAACAATTTCTGTATTCGTTTGTAAAATTGTCCCTCTGCATCTTAATGTAGAAGAATCGAATGCAATAACAACAATAAAAGACTCATTCAAGAAGAAAATCATTTATGAAAAATCAAAGCTATATTTATATTTCTAAGCCGTCAATGTTTGAATATTGTAAAAAGCACTTTTAATGAAGGAAAACATGAGACAGCACATTATGCCGTAAGTCGTACCATTTGTAATGAAAAAGGCTACGTCACACATAGTGTACTTTTTTTGGTGCCATATAAATAAACAAACTTGATGATGGATTCTTCGAAACGAAACGATGTACTGAGATTGTGTGAACACCGTTTTGTCGAGATAAATTAGTGGCAATGAGAAAGCGAGTTAAGTTTTTTCAAAACTCTTCAAATAACTTCAAGAAAAAATAAAAATGTAATCGCCAAATGTTGTTTTCTTTTCGAATATCTCCGGGAGTACAAAACATTTTTGGGACATCTCAACATTCATTTATTGCCCGTTTATTTGTGCAACTTTTTGCACATTTACCCCACTTTGTAACTCTTACCGGTTACCGATATCCCCGTGTTGTTCTTCCTTATTTTGGGCACACTGTATACTGCTTCAAAATTATTATTTCAGTTGTCATATTAGAATATTTCTAGTTCAGAAGTGTAGGCAGTGTGAGGGTTTACTAACATGCCCACTGTTGCTCCCATATAAGTACACATCATTATAATAATTGGAAAGTCATTCAGAAACCATTTTCTCTCAGTGTTTATTTTTATTCGGTAAATATTAACCGTAAAAATGAAGAATATAATACATATTTTCACTATGGATACAAAGTGGTACAATAACTAAACGAAAACCCATCACATATTGAAATGAACATGTACAATTTCTCGTAATGCCTAACATTACTGTAATATGTGTCTCTTTATGAGTTGTTTTTTCCACTATTTGATTTATCGTGATCATGAACGTCTGAGTGGAAACAAAAATTCTCTTTAACTTAAAAATGTTTTTTCCTCATTTCCTTTTATGTTCACAACTTCACCAACATGCATTTTTTTATTGAGCTAGAATACGAGGAAAACTTGTTTTTCATCTACCTCTTCGTTTGCATCCACTTCATTTTCCTTGTCTTCTGCTTCCACTTCATCATTAATTTTCAATATCTTCACTTACTAGAGATACAGAAACCTGATTTCTCTTCCATATCTTTGGGTGCTTTTCTTATTTCCTCTTTCTTCTCCATTTCCATTACTATTTTCCTTTCATAGCCTGTTATTTTGCGTTATCTGCAATTGTTGAATGAAGTTTTCTGATACTCTCTATTCACCCAATTCCTTTTGTCACTGGATATCATTACAGCATTGGACATGCTCCTCTGTGACAAATGTGACCAAATGAAAACAACTCGCACACAACAGAATCTTTAGTAGTCGGGAGATTACCAAAACAACGATTCACAATATTATCTGTATATGTGGGTGCCAGATGACATACAAATACGGAGTAGTACTGGTATGAGGTAAAAAGTAGGTGTTGAATTTTTTTTAAAATGTGGTCAAGCTACATGTAACCTTGGTACAATTGATAAACAGACACTATTGCAAGTGCACCTCGTAAATGAATAGCTGTTCGATTACAGTTTTGAGATATCTGAGAGATACCTCATCTCTTTTAGAAATATATTCTTTTTCACATTAAACAAGTGAATCTTGATAATACTATTTGTCACGGTGAGATACAGTTGGATTTCATAATATACAAAGAAGAAATCATCTCTTCTCCTCAGTCCTCAGTTACTTGTGAGGTAGGTTTAAATTTTTTTTTGTTTGAAATGGTTTTTTCCGTTAACCAGCTATCATCCCCCTAAGGAACGACAGCCCTCAGAAGTCGAAACTTGTGCGAGCTAAGGATTATCGAGGTCTTACCTTTTAACGTGCGATTCCTAGTACAATGGAATAAAGTGATTCAAGCAATTCCTGTTTGGCTATGTTTCTGACAATGCTACAGACTGAAACATACAGCAACTTGCACCACTCTCTCAAGGACTTGGGGACTTTGAAATGAATTTCGGTGCGATTAATTGACCTATGAAATAAATGAGGTCCAAGTAGTAGTAGTAGTAGAAGCGGGGTGGCCGCTACTGCAGCCAGGCAAGTAGGCCCTTATGGGTCCTTTTTGGCATCCCCCTGTCTTCTCATCCATATGACATGCTCTTATATCAACCTATCTTAGTCTCCAAGTGGTCTCCTCAAAATAAAACCTTATGTTTGTGTGTGGGTGCTTGTCAAAGGAGCGAGTTCTTTCAATGTGCCTATTCCTGAAAGTCCTGGTACACAGGGTGTTCCTTAAAGACATGCTAATATTTGAGCGGGTGATTCTTTGACTTATTTTAAGGAAAAAACTTTCTATAAACGTAACATTTTCATTTTCTCAACCAGTGGCGTCCGTACGGGTTTTGCATTGAATATTTTTTGAGAAAAAAATTCTACGCTACTGCTTTCTCCTAAAAAAAAATACTTTTAAGATCCTCATTAATTTTTGAGCAAATTTGATCTGAGTTTTCTTTGTCCGACGCATGGTTTTCGTTTAAAAAAAAAAAAATCGTTTCATTTCAGGATCCATTCTTCAAAAATCTGATGCGGTGTGGAAATGTTTGTGCATCGACTGAAAGCAAATTGAGAAATCAAATTTGTTCCAAAATGAATGAGAATCCAGGAAATACGTTTTTCTTGTCAGATGCTCTGTTCTTTATTGAAATAATCAAATTAAAATTGCTTCATATCACAGTACCGATTAATAATTTTCGAAAACATAATTCTAGTTGTCCTGGAATAAATGACGTTTTTACAAACATCGATGAAAGCAATAGCTGTTGACTTAAAGTTGTTGGTGTTAAAAACAATCACACCGCCTCGCTGATAGTAATGCAACAGGAGCCAGACGCATTTATCAGGAAAGATATCCTAATCGTGCCTTACCAGATAGCCGTACCTTTTCAAATATTCATCGCCGACTTAGGGTAACTGGTAGTTTCAAGAAAGGTACTTCGGAAGGTAGACCTCTAAGCGTGAGAACTCTTGAAATTGAGGACGCAGTACTGCAAGAAATCAAAGAACATCCTGAGACGAGTACGAGGAAGATCGCTAGAACTCTGAATATTTGTCATCAAATTGTTTGGCGTATTTTGGTTGATTTTTTGTTATACCCATACCATATTTTACGAGTACAGGCATTACTCCCTAGAGATTTTCCACAGCGTGTGAACTTCTGTCAGTGGTATCTTCAGAGTATTGCACTAAATCCGCAGTTTGAGTCACAAATTTTGTTCACAGACGAAGCAAATTTTTCTCGGAATGCTATTAAAAATTTCCATAACAATCATATGTGGGCGGAAGAAAACCCCCATACCATAACCGAAACCCATTTTCAACATCAAATTTCGGTTAGTGTATGGGCAGGAATTGGTGATTATCTAATAGGCCCATTTTTTCTACCAGGACGCTTTGATGGTCGGTCTTATTTACACTTTCTCGGAGAAGAACTGAATGGGTTGCTTGAAGATGTGCCAATTGCGTTAAGGAATCGAATATGGTACATGCACGATGGAGCCCCTGCTCATTTCAGTGTAATTGTCCGAAACCATTTGAATACAGTTTATCATAATCGTTGAATAGGTCGCGAAGGACCTCAGCAATGGCCAGCAAGATCCCTTGATCTCAACAGATTAGATTTCTTTTTATGGGGGCACCTTGAAACTCTAGTGTATAAAACTCCCGTTAATACTTTAGAACATTTAAGAGAGCGAATAGTTGCCTCGTTGACTGCAAGGCCCCCGCCACCCCTGGGGTGAGGTCCAAATGTTGTGCTGTCTTTGATTTGATTTCGTTGAGGAATATGATTATCTGTAACCTTCAGAATCTCTACAATGTATGACATAAGGCAAACATGATCAGATTTCCACATATTTCATTGAACTTGAATATATTTTATTTTTTTTATTTTTTAGACAAAATTTTTAATTTCTATTTTTTTATGATACAACATACAAAAATACACACAATCCTCAATTTTCACCCTTCTACGATCAACCCTTATTTTTTAATAGCCATTTTAGTAATTTAATCATTTTTCCTCTCCGGTCGAAAGCTGATCAATCGTCATTTAATTAGTTATCCCCGCCAGATGTCTATATAATCTAAAAGTTCGGGTTGAACCGCGTCTAGAATTTGTTGAAATTCGACGTTTCGGCTCCGATTTTGGAGCCATTTTCAAGAACTGAAAAAGAAAGAAAATAAGAAAATTAATAAATGGTTGAAACGTAATTCTACGCTGAGGTCTCAATCAGCCTACTCCTCAGGTATAATTACGTATAATTACTGAGTTGGCGCTAGATGAGCTGTGTGCGGGAACTTGGTTGGCGCTAAGTGAGCTGTGTGCGGGAACAGGGTTGGTGGGAAATGAGTTGATGCGTGCAATGAGAGGCTTCCAGGTATTGGGAAGTCTACGTCCGTCGTCGCGAGTGTTGAGGCAATTGGGGCGCTTCTCTATCTCAAGGGCTTCTCGGATGATCCTGCTTACCGACAACCAGAATAGACCACAAGAGCTGGACAAACTGAAATCAGCCTTACTTCAGAATGGTTACAACAATTCGCTAATCGACAAGTCTATCCGCCATCAACTGACCCGTCCTCCAAAAACAAATGATCCACTAGAGAGTATTCAGCCACACAAAGCTTTCCTACCATACATCAAAGGTGTGACAGACAAAATCAGTAATATCTTGAGAAAACACGAGAAAAAAACAATATTCACGGCCAACAACCAAATAGGAGTAGGCAGATTGAGACCTTAGAGAGAACCATTGACGAGACATGGGGAGTAGGCAGATTGAGACCCCGACGTCAAGTCACAAAAACCGAACGTAATTATACCTGAGGAGTAGGCAGATTGAGACCTCAGCGTAGAATTACGTTTCAACCATTTATAAATTTTCTTATTTTCTTTCTTTTTCAGTTCTTGAAAATGGCTCCAAAATCGGATATATATATATATGTAGGCTAGGCTATTGAAAAACCGCGTACATAAACATCACATGAGTCAAATAAAATAAATGTAATTACTGAAAATTCTCACAAATTAATACTGATTAACTCATATTATTCACTCAACGACCAACTGAATCCGAACAATTCCCCATTTTTGAATCTGTTTTTCGAGTTAGGTAATTATATGATGATATTTCTAGGCATCATTGTAATTGTTAATTATTATGGTATGGGTTCTAGAAATTTATCATTGTCATTTCAGATTACTGCAAATGTACAAATATCAACAGGAACAACTCGAAGAAGAGAGACTACGAGCCGCAGCGAAACCTCAATCTGTATCATCGTCCAGTACTTCATCTTCTTCTGGAAGAGTTTCAGAAGTCATCAAGCTATCTCAAACCACAACTACAGATACTACTACTACTACTTTGGATCAGAACGTACATCTCGAGTATCTGATGGGCCTACAGACTCTTGGTGCTGAAGAAGAAACGGCAGTCGCAAAGCCCGAGCAAAAAGAAGAGGAAGATATGTTCGTTTACAGTACATCTGCTCCAATGAGGAACGCTCAGAAGTATCTACGAGTGCACAGAATCTTCGATTTCTTCCAATTTATCATAGCTCATTTACTGGGAACGTCTCCCGAAAATCCCATCGGTTTCATCTTGGAACTGCTGAATAAATGTCTGCTGTATAGATCCGGGATGGGAGTGCCACCCTTACTCTATGACAAAAAACACATAACTCAACTGTTCTACCTGATGGATAGAATGGGATCTGGATTCGTCGATTTGGATCAGTATAAAAAGGGTATGGGTACTTTAGGTATTTGCGAGTACAATAAATGTCCGATCACATCTGATGATGGCTTGGTGGATAAAGATACTTTTATTGAAGAAGTGTACGATGCGGAGCTGGCTCTATTCCAGGATCTGATTGGAAGAAAATGGATGAAGAAACCTCCCAGAAAAATTACGGAAGATAAAGTGGTGAATCGGGATCAGAATGTTTCAAGAGATGACAGTGTACCTTACTTCATGCCCCCAGAGCTCTTCGAGAGTTACAAGAAGAAAAAAGAAAAACTTGTTGTTCAAGAAGAAGAGGAAAAATATTTTGGAGCATGAAAGTTCTTCGAAAAATACCATAATGTCATTTCACAATTTCTTTTCTAAATAATACAATTAATGGATTGAAAATGTGAAGTATCCATTCCACCGTGGTCGGTAGCGCAGCAGTTCGATGTCAGCCGTTGAAACTTCTGCTAGCAAGTTCCATTACTGTTGTAAAAAAGCAAGTGTGATATGAGTTGCCTGGATGCCAATCGCGACTGGTGCTTGCTTGGAGTGCGCACCGACCACCCGGGTAGGTGTTGTATGTTTTCTGAATTTTCTTACAAATCAGTAAGTCGCTCCGGAGCTCCATGGCAAATAATAAAAGTCCTCTACCCGCACAGGAAGTATCATCAATATCATTATTTTGGTAAAGGGATTGACTGAAATTACTAAACCAAATAGAATAACATCAAATTAATGAGCAAACTATCCCTCTAATATATCGGGCTATAGAGCAGGGTGAACTTTGGAAATTCAAAATCGTCGACCAGGCAGACTAAAGTTATATTTGATCTTTGCCTTTCGAAATTCGTTCTTCGCATCATTTATAAAAAAAAAATTATAACTTCACTGTTTAGACTGCGATGAAAACACTTCTTTATGCTAGATGAAACCATATTTTTTTAGCCACAGAATGTGGGTTTGAGTTATCTATCGACCCATATTATACACAAAGGTATTTTTTGAGTTCACTTTGATAGTCACAGTATTTTTGTTAGTAGTTGAAATCGGTGAACGAAATGATATTATTACGACTCCAAGTTTTTGAAAGAAAGTTATATGACATCTAGTTCCAACATGGAAATTCAATGTCGTGCAAGTCTGTCAATTGGCTACTTAGTTAAAAGGGTATAGAGAATATACAAGCAAACAGTTCCAAATGTAACTTGATAACAAAACATAATATAATAATATCAATATTATCAATATTATTCAATAAAATCGTTGATAGTTTCGACATTTGAAGTTAGTGCAGTTTAAGCTTCGATATAAACGTGTCAAACTCAATAGTCAATAAGGCAATTTTGAAAATTATTTTGGACTGTGATGGAGTTCGTAAAGTCAAGTTAATAATTATCGTTATAGCTACAGTCATTAACAATTTTTAAAATAGATTCAAGAAATGGACTAGAAAGATTGTATGAGAATGCTCACAATCCAGAAACAGAGCTCGCTTAGCTCGCTATCTATGGCTTGAAGAAGGAAAAAAAGGAGGAAATGAATGGTTGATTTCAAGCCTTTTACACTACAATCGATCGTCTAACCTGACTCATGATGTACTTACATTAAAATATGTACGCTTTGCTCGCTACTATATGGCTTGGAGAACAAGACAGTCGCGTGTTTGAGAAATAAACGAAAACATTCTCGCTTCGCTAGCTATTTACGCCTTCTTATTAAAAAAGTAATAATTCAAGTCACAAAAGTAACATGTTTATTGATCATTCATTATTCAATATCTGTGGGAGAAGAGCATTTTTAATAATTCACACATAACTTGGGAATGGAGTTATTTTTTTGTAACAGGTGAATTATATGCGAGCATTATTTTTCAATTCTTGTAAAATGTCTATACAGACTTGAATCATGAGATGGTTGCAGCAGTGTTCTGCAATTTATCAAAAGCATTGGACTGTGTTAATCATAGGATACCGTTGCCAAAACTTCAACATCATGAAAGCAGGGGAGTAGCCTCGGATTGGTGATAATCTTATTGTCACGTCGATAGGTATTTAAGACCTTGAAATCTTCTAAAGAAGCAGAGATAAACTCCACATGGATCGGGACTTGCCCCCCCTTCTTCTCTTAATATATATTAACAATCTGCTAGAATTGAAAATTTCATGAAACTTCAATTTATCTGAAGATATCAGCAAAATCAAAAAATGATGCTACTCCAACTCCAACCAATTATCTTTCAGTTTTCAGTGAGAACTGCCTTTGGGATCTTCCCAGGAAGATTGATGATGGATCTTGTCCTACCTAATGTCCCCAAATAGGATTCAACAGGCTGGTTCTAGTTGAAATGAGAGTTGTTGCTGCCCCAACTCTTACAAGGGCATCTGCGTTTTCATTCTCCTGAATGCCCAGATAATTTTTACCCTGTTCTGTGCTTCTATGCCGTTGAGGTTCTTGCGAGTCTCCCAAAATAATTTGCAAGTAAATCTGCATGAACATACGGCTGTCGAAAAGAATGACTATGGGTTGGTTCCTGGGACCCCTCCTCAGAACCTCTCTTGTGCAAATAGGATTGAAATACGGAGGCTTGAGTACCGTATTTACTAGCCCCTACCCCATTGCTTGTCTGAGAGCCATCTGTGTACAAGTTTTCCTCCCTTGATAGCATTGTTGAGGCCCTTAATGTGACTTTTCCATCTTGAATGATGATGGTGAATATTCCATCAAAGAAGTAGGTTGGGGTCATTTTGTCCAACGGCATCTCAGATACATCGATGCTTATGACCTCCATTATGTTGGAATGGCCTAAGTTGTTGCCCCATGCACTTTAGTCTGGAGGCTTCTGTCCTCGCCTCCGCAATAATGTGCAGATACAGAAGAGGGAGGTTCAGGATTATTTCCAGGCTAATCGTCGAAGTGCTGGACACTGCACCAGTCACTTCGAACAGGGCCAGTTTTTGCAATTCTGTCTGCTTTCCTCTGGTTATAACGAGGGCCTCACTATCGCTATGTATAGCAAAAGGACCGCCTGGCCATCATTGATGTTGTCCTTGTTAGCACTTTTCCCAGATATTTGTTCCAGTTGAGCTTTGAGTTCATTCCCAAGTATTTCGATCATCCTGTGATGATTGCAGATCTACACAAACCACCATATACTTCCCGTTCACCATTATAACGATATCGTCAGCGTAGCCCTGGGAATATACTCTCTATTGATTAGTGTCTATGAGGAGGCTGTCTACCACAAAATTCCACAAAAGTGGGGATAGTATTTCATCCTAAGGGCAACTTCTCGTGGCTTCCACCTCCATCTTTTTCCCGAATTGGCAGATATCTACTGGTCCAGGACTGAAGCAACGTTTCTTTCTCTTGGGGCTGTAGTGATAGACTCATATGATGTGTTATCAAACACCCCATCTACATCACGAAACGCTGTGAGTGCAATCTTCTTTATTCAAGAGAGATTTTTCAATTCTGCAGACTAGACTGTGGAGCGCAGTCTGAAATTTTTTTCGGGTAGATAGGCATGTTGGTATTACGAGAAGATTAGATGTTATATATCATTATCTCGGATATTTCTATCAACTAGTTTTTCCATCGTTTTGTGCATGAACGATGAGATGCAAATTGGTCTGAATGCCTTAGCTTGGGCATAGCGATAGTTAAAGTGCAAAACCTCGTAAGTCGATTTTTATAACTTTTACAGGAGGAGCAAAAAACAATTAAAGTCTTCAATTTTCAGTCTGGCCAATAAGTTTTACGAGGTAAATGGCGCCACGGGTCCCTAAAATTAATAATGAACTTACGAGCTTAACGATTATGAATATTTGTAATGTTAGCCGCATAAAAGGTTAAATGGGAAAAAATCGACTTACGAGGTTTTGCACTTTAACCATCGATAGGATGGTTTATCTGGCTCGCTGTAATAGTACGGGTTGGATTTCAACTGGCCCTGCGGATTTGAATGGACTTCCTGTAGGTGATTTCGCCATGTCCCAGGTTTCTCTTACTCTGTGGGACACGACTGTGTCGTTTGGTGTTGCTCCCCTAGATTCAGAAAAGTAAGTATCAAGGAGTATCCCCAGAGATTATTTTCCTAATTTGGTGAATAATCAGATTTTGTTCAATCGTAAGCATTCAGCCGTGCTCTCGACTTCTTCGCAGACATTTTTTCATGCCTTCCTATTCTTTCTATGTATTGCTCTTTCGTACAGAGAGAGGGCTTGATTGTATTCTTTCCACTGCTTTGTTCAGTAGGCCTGATTGAAGAGAAATCTTGTCCTTTTTTTCAAGATTTCCATTGTCTTTTTTTCGTAGGTCAGTAATCACAGGTTCGTTGCTTGTTTCGATAGGCAGCCCATACACCAATGTATCAGCGAAGTGGTGTTCGTTCGAATCTTTTTTTATCAAAATTGATTATTTTTTCTGTTTATCAACTCTAGTACGAATTATTTATTGATTTCCTACTGGGGAAAATATTATATAAATTAATTTAAATACATCGTCTGATTAAATTTACTGAAAAGGTATAGTATCTACTTGCGTGAAATGGCTATTACTCGAATGATCTTGCCTGATGCTTATGTCGCAAACTTCTTTCTCATGAGTTATAGCATTCATTACATGCTCGTTGAATCGCGTAATAATTTAAAACTTCTTCAACAGAACTTCCTTTCTAAAAAAACAACTCGAACGACGACAATGTCGCGCTTTTCTCATTCTTTATTATTGTGGAACGTGCGGTTGGCGTGCAAGATCCCATTCTTGTTTTCAGAGATAACAAAACATCAATAATGAATTTTATTCCATCCGAATGAATTGAAAGCAACACATGAACACTCTTCACATAAAATATCCCGGGCACGCTAACTTCGTTTCGACTATATCTAACAAAACATTCGTGGGAAAGCTACAGGAACATTTGGTTGAAACATTTTCAGGCTGATTTGAAATATTATTTTATGCAATGAAAACAAAATGAGACTTACTTTGTGCAGAGGCTCATTTTGTGCACGAGTATGAAAGTACAAAGCGATGGCTTCAATTCATAAGACTGCAAAATTGTGCAAAACCGTGGACAGACCTCCCGACTAACACATAATGATTTGTAGTGCATCGGTTGCTATGGCTACACAATATGATATTTTGTGCAGTATGTAGCTTTTATGATTGGATTAACTATCGTATAGTGGGTATATTCCAATATTGTTGTGAAAAAGTTGATTGCATATTCAGTTTTTCTAACTTAGTTCATATATTGATCTGGGTAGTATCTATTACAGAAAACATTCAGAATATACATTCAATCTTGGAATATGTTATATATTTTTGTATACTCATCGGGTCACCACTTGTAAAGCTTCGTCAGGTGAAATAAAGAGCATTCGTATGAGGAGGTTTTATGTTGGGGTGGAGTGAGTCGATTCTAGAAATGAACATTGATGTAATGTATATCAGTCCTGAATTGATTTTTGTTGTATAAATATAGAGTCTCTCCAGTTATTACAATTCTGTGGGAAGAGTGCACGCATGTAAAAGTCTTATACCCTTCATAATCAGCTATCCAATTTCTTTGATGAATTGAGATGTAAGACACCTCTCTTCAGTCCAAAAATTTGCATTGTGCAACAGTTTGGTAGTCGTTGTACACTCAACTGATCTCTTTTCAATAAACTTTGCCCATAAATAATGTCTGCGTAAATAGTTTGAATGAGATAGGACCAGTGTTTCACATGGAGTTATTTTCATTTTTCTGTTGAGTAGTGATTGTTAAAAAAAAATTGTAATATCCGTCAACCGGTTGCACCCCTACGTGCAACCTTCAAAAGTCAGAGACTTGTGCGAGCTAGGGGAAGACGTGATCTATTGCTATACATTATTTTCAAATTACAAAAGGCTCTATGTAGTATCATCGTAACATGTGAAGAGTATCTCAAGTCTCTGATCAACAACCTAGATGAGTAATACTCAAATAGTACTGAAGGGAACATCTTTTCATAATGTTATCCCTCATGTTGTTGCCATGTCGCAATTTTTTAAGGATACAATAAGCAGGTCAGATAAATTTTTATTTCTGTCGGGCATATATTCAAGGCAACGAAAACCAAAAAATGCTGTATTGGATGAAATATATAACAATAAGAAGGCAATTGAAACTGTCTGGTCGGTACGACAATGCTGCATTTGATATTTGACAGAACAACAACAAAACATTACTGTTTATTTTCGTCTATGGCTTATTGGGGTATTTTTTTCGTGAATAAAGGGCAAATTTCGAGATAATTTGTGTTAAACTATCGTTAGTTTTTATTATTAAGCAATGGTGAAGCATTGTGAAATGTGTAAAAGAACATTAAAGCTGAAAATCTAAAATGTCATTTCATAGGTAAGGTATCAGTGTCGTAACCATCGAGAAAGGGAACCCAAACTGGAAAAGGGTGAAATGAATGAATTATGAAAAAATATGTCAATTAGAGCATCGGCTGTTCTCAATATCCTGTGGAGATTCTTCCATCATAATTCCAAGTTTCCATCCCAAATTGGGTTTCCATTATTTCAATTTTATTAAACCTCAATATTTCTGTTAACAACGCACGACACTGCCGATGAGGGAAGATGTCCCTTACAAATAAAGTTTAAGGCCTGAGTGGCGAGTTGCTCTTGAGATCTTAAGTCATTGTCCGAGAGGACGACCAAGGTTTTTTGTGCTATCTTCCAATACAATTGAATGATTTTGATTTCGTAGCATTGATAGAAAGGCAAAAGTTGTTAGATATCAATAGCACGGGCGCGAAGTCATCACTGATTAGTAAACAAGCATTTACCTTTTCCTAAAATCTGTCATAGACTCAAGTATCATCATAACTTTTTTGCCAAAAACACTGCCTGCACATGTCAGGGCAGATAATTCTTTATCAAGTCTACTGCATTATCACCAAAACCTATATAGTACAAGATAGAAGATAGCAGTGCTTGATTCCCTCGAAGGGTTTGCTGTAATCTAACAAAACCAGTATGCTCAATTTATTATCTTCGAGGGCTGTTTGGATGTCATCTGTTACTTTGAGCAGTGCTGTGGGGCAACTATGTGACGGCCTGAATCCTGACTGATGCTCTGGTAATACTTATGTTGTGAATATCCGTGCATTTTTATTTGACGGTTCAAAATTTTCTCAAAAGCTTTTGATATGGTGATTATTGTAAGTCCATAAGGGCTACGAGGATATAACATATATGGTGAAAATAACTTCTACTCACAGTTTTGATAAAAGATTTGAACTGATATTTACTTTACTAAGCTGCCATCCCTTGGTTACAAATTCAATTTATGATGCGGAATTTGAGCAATTTATCCAGATCATTTTAATTTTGCTACACTATTCCACTACATAAACACAAAATTTCAACAAAAGTGTGAAGATTTTTTATAAACTATCGACATTTTCACATCAAATTTACAAATGAATATAGAAATGAAACGAGCACAGAAATAAATTTGTAGGTGCTTTCCATGGATTGACTCGAGATTTTCATTTCAATTTATTTATTTCTGTCGATTGTGTTTTCGTCGAATATATAAGTAAATACGTTTTTTTGGAAACACGATTCGTATTGCAGTCAGTAGGCCTGGATTCGATAAGATACATAACTCATGCCATGGATGACGGGAAGAGAATGATAAATGTCTTCGCTAAGAAGTTTAATCCTGTAATATTGTCGTACTGAAGCGATATCTTCAAATAACGTTATTTTGTATTCTCGGTTCATTTCGAATGATTTATATTGCTTCAGGATATTTATACAGAGCCTAAGAGATTTCACTTGTCATAGTTTATGATCAAATGTAAGATTACCGTAAACTAATGGAACAAATTTAAGATAAAGCTTATTGTAGTCATCAATTTGTTCGGCATTAGAATTTTATTATGACATGAAAACATATTACCCTTCAATACCCTTCGTGCTAGGAATCCCACATTAAAAGGTAAAACCTCGTTAATCCTTAGCTCGCACAACCTCCCAGACAACTCCGGACCTTCTTGGAGAGCAAGATTGACATCGATGCAGATGCCAGGATCCCCAGTGTATTTATCGTCTTCATCCAATGCTGGCTCACAGTACAAGGCCGTCCCGATTATTTTCAAGCCACAAGAATACCTGCCAGATATTTTCTGGATATATTTACCGGTAGAGTGAGACCGGTAGATTATACCGGTCACCACCGTTCCATGCCAAAAATCCCATATACTATTGTCTCCGATCGATAGACTGCACCTGTACAAGAGCCCGGAACAACCAGTTCCACCCATCCACATCAGCAACCATTCCCCGCCGAGCTTCAACCAAGTGAAACTCTTTTTTATCCAGTACCTCTATAAGGAACACAAGAGTGACCGTTCGCAACTACCCAAGCAGCCACGAAATAGCCGAATATTGAGCCCTGCTCAGTTTTCCAATCCCCAAACTACGTCCATCAGAAAAAAGTCATCATAAGGAAGTCATCGAAAAAGTTCCAGTAGAAAGGTTACAAATTATAAGCGAATTTTTGAGGCTCCGTCACCAGGGCACTTGGTTCCCTGACCAATTAATTTCTATAATGAGGGGCACTTTTATTTACTTCCAGGATCAATTGCACCTGGTGACTGATAAATAAACCAAGATAAAGTCAGAAAAGGTATCCATTACCTGTTAAGAACTTACAGTCTTGTCTTGTTACCATCAATAAAAAATATTGTTCATTTGAAATACATTTTGCATTTTTTTGATAAACTTATATATGTACATATATATATAGTTGTGGATAAAGTATAGTATTCAACACGCGCATAATGGCTACTATCCACTCAGATGTTACAACACTCGCCTCCGGGGACTTGAATAATTTTTTTTACATATCTCAAATGCATAATAACGATGACATATGAGTAAAGATCCAATTATCAAACTGTATATTTGTAGTCAATTCTGGTTGATGAAAGGAAGTACGGCGAATATAAAAATATTACCATCATTTTGAAATGTAATGTCATGCATAGAGATATCAAAAACACATCGATCTCAATTCATAATTTCGATGGAAACGTCAACCTTCTTTCAAATGGATTATTCAATGATGATGGCGTGGATAGATGCCTTTATCTAATTCTGATATGATTAATGAACCGCAACTTTGCCTTTTATCTGTCAAATTTTCTCACGAAGAAAACTTAATTTCTCATTTGCAAACTGAAAGTTTCAAAATAAATTCGTTTATTGATAATTAAATTATTTACATAGCTTCTACATTGTATTTTAAACCAACAAGAGATTATTGTTACGAGTTCACTTCGAAGTGACGAAATGGAACTGATAATTTACAGCGGCGTAGATAGAAGGTGAGCTTTGGAGCTACAGCCCCTTCCAAGCCACTATTATCGTTAATAATGTATTGCTCCATTTAAATTATTGAACCATGCTACAAGGGGTGATGGATACTTTGGAGATGAAAGGGTTCATGTTACGGGATTGTTCATTTTGGATTAGATATATTCCATCCAAATCTTAATTGATTAATGCCCTATAAGGATTTTTCAAATTTCCAGAATGACTTAAAACTGCTGTCGATACTATTGCATAGAACCTTGTGATATTAATAAATTAAGTAAAACTCAAAGTCGTTTCCACAAATATATTTCAATTCCAGTTTAGAGATAGGGTGTTGTCAATTCAGCTGATCCTTGTCAAAGGGTGCTTCTAACAAAATTCATGTACATGTTTTCTTGCATAGCAATGCTCATCTTCAGCTGCAAGGCGCAAGCAAAGTCATGCGCCATGAATATCCACTAACTAATTATATTTAATTATATTTTGTAACAAACAAACTTACAACTCCAAATCAGCGAATTGCTAAGCGAGTGTCAAACGAGTAACATCGAAATATTTCATTTTGGAAATATAAGTACCTGCCATGAGAAAAAGTTTATTTTCTCCTTTACCTCACTAGTAATTTCATTCCTAGATGTGCATTTCCTTAACCAAGTTAAGTTCACCATTGGAACTCTGCCCAAGAGACAGTTCTCTGGCATTCGAATGTAAACACCGTTCCACTAGAGACCCTTTGAAAGGCATCGCTCCCGTTCTCCGCTTTTTCAATGCATCAACCAGGCCATACAAACGAATGAAGATGACCCCTTCGCCAGCAACAGTTACTTCAGATTATATCCGGTCAGTTGCCTCCCAGACAACTCCGGACCTTCTTGAAGAGCAAGATTGGCATCGATGCAGATGCCAGGATCCCCAGTCTATTTATCGTCTTCATCCAATGCAGTACAAGGCCGTCCCGATTATTTCCAAGCCACAAGAATACCTGCCAGATATTTTCTGGATATATTTACTGGTAGAGTGAGACCGGTAGATTATACCGGTCACCACCGTTCCATATGCCAAAAATCCCATATACTATTGTCTCCGATCGATAGACTGCACCTGTACAAGAGCCCGGAACAACCAGTTCCACCCATCCACATCAGCAACCATTAAGGAACACAAGAGTGACCGTTCGCAACTACCCATGCAGCCAGGAAAAAGCCGAAACCCCAAACTCCGTCCATCAGAAAAGAAGAAAGGTTACAAATTATAAGCGAATTTTTGAGGCTTCGTCACCAGGGCACTTGGTTCCCTGACCAATTAATTTCTATAATGAGGGGCACTTTTATTTACTTCCAGGATCAATTGCACCTGGTGACTGATAAATAAACCAAGATAAATTCAGAAAAGATATCCATTACATGTTAAGAACTTCAGTCTTGTCCATGCCTTGATGGCCCACCAAATTCACAACCCGAAAGCCTTACAACACACTGATACCTAATATGTTAATATTAGACTATTTTCGTTAAGGGCCTTATTGAAACATACGAAGGCTATGAACAATTTTTTATTGAAATCCCGACTTTAATCTCTGGGGTCCGACTTTAATCTCGGACCACCGACTTTAATCTCGGGGGTCCAACTTTAATCTCGGACCTCCGACTTTATTCTCGGCGGTCCGACTTTAATCTCGGACCCCCGTTTAATTTAGGGGGTCCGACTTTGACCAGGGGGGTCCTACTTCAATCTCGGGGGTCCGACTTTAATCTCGGGGGTCCGAATTTAATCTCGGGGGTCCGACTTTAATCTCGGGGGTCCGACTTTAATCTTGGGGGTCCGACTTTGATCTCGGGGGTCCGACTTTAATCTCGGCGGTCCGACTTTAATATCGGGGGTCCGACTTCAGTCTCGGGAGTCCGACTTCAATCTCGGGAGTACGAGTTAAATGTCTCGATAAGTGGCAAAAAATAAATATTTTCCAGATTAACTCCATAACGACTCAACTTTTCTAAATAAAATTCATTATATGATTTGACAGAAATTGTTCCAACATATCAATGTAATACAGTGTTTGTAACTTAAAACAGTGGCGTACGGCAGATGGTAACCCCTTATCACCCGTCCCCTAATTTAACACCTCTGGATCAATATAGATTTTGCCTTTTTTTTTCATTTCTCAATATTTTCTGTACCAAAAATAGATGAGTTTCTTTATCGAGAATGTCAATGGTTTTCAAGATATTTGAAGTAATACGTTTTGACGTTTTTTTGAATATTTTGTTAGAAGTTGTTTTGAAATTCAGGTATTTTGGTAATATTCCAAACTGATTTTGGCTTCAGTCGTACAACCGGTCGAATTTGAAACAATTGCCAAAATAAAATGAAAGCGTTACGTAGGGATAGAAATTCTCTGTCTTGTAAAACACAAAATCCACTGAAACAATGTTTATAAAAATTAAATCTGGATTTAAGTGTAGTACAACTAAGAAAGATACATTCGAAATGTTATTAAAATATTCAAATTTCTGAAAGTATTATATAACTACTCATAACAAAATAACCAACAAAAAGTTTTCACACCAAACACATTCAAATATCTGTGGAATTTCTGATGGTTGGGTATTTATTACGAAAATTATCTGATATCAGGAACAAATAATAGCAATTTCTATCAAAATCATCAACAATGAGTTTTCATATCACGCACGCACATATTAAACTTTGAAAATGTTGAAAACCGTTGAAATTTTGATGACAAAACTTATTTGTATATGAAATATCGAGAATTAAGAAAACGCAGATAAAAACTTTTTCAATCCAGTGACATGAAAGTTGGTAACCTATTTACCGTACGTCCCTGTTCGAAGCTACGAACAGTAAACGTCATTCAAATATCAAACTACATGTTGTCAGGTGACATATCAAATTAAATACATCCCTAGAAAAAATCAGCACCCCCGAGATTAAAGTCGGACCCCGCGATTAAATTCAGACCCCCGACAATAAAGTCGGGCCCCCGAGATTAAAGTCGGACTCCCGAAATTGAAGTCGGACCCCCGAAAATAAAGACGGGCCCCCAAAATTAAAGTCGGGAGTCCGAAATTGAAGTAGGACCCCCGAGATTAAAGTCGGAGGTCCTAGAATAAAGTCGGACCCCCGAGATTAAAGTCGGGATTAAAAAAAATGTCGTGGAACCGTTATAATTGATCGAATTGATATAAATAAAAGTTGTTTTCTGTCATTTTTCCACGTTCTGGAACGAAGGGTACTTCGACATTATCGATTTTATTCCGTTAATATCCCTTAGTTTTCAAATTACACACAGGACACTATAACACGGTGTTCGTTCACCTTTGCTTTGCCTTTGTCGTGGATTGTCCTGTATATTGTATTCATAAGAACACAATATCAAACATTTTCAAAGTATGTTTCATATTATGAACATTTTACAAACAATTGATGAAATTCGTTATGAATAAGATCTTCAATAAATGTACATACCCTCCAAATCGGATATGGTGGAATCACCGCTGTCGAAAGCATCGACCACATCTCTGTGAGAGCCCCTCCGATGCAGCCTGCTGTCGGATCCCGAACGGCAATAAGTGTAACCAGCACTAGGAAATGCTGCGGACGGGTAATAGTGCATTGTATCTGCACTCATGTGTCTTTTATCACCACATCATCACTAACTTGCACTTCACTTCAGTCATTACCGCGAATTTATCGCGATTAAATTGCATCTATATGTTTTTCGGACACTTCATCGGTTTATGACGATTGTAATGCGTTCCTGATCGAAATAGTCTTAAATTTCACGACTTCACAACGGTTATCTACTACTAGTTCAATATTGGTGGAGTTGTTGACGGAGAGAATTATTGAGAGCGTTTTTTGAGTAGTTCCAGGGCTGCGTAGGAGGAGGCTCTGGAATATCTGTGAAAAAAATATTATGTCAATACTGTATCATACTATGATCCATCATATGGGGTTTTTCCAAAAAATTACAGATATTTACTTCTGAACGGATTTATTAGAATTTTTGCTTGCTGAATCCGATTTTCAACTTTGCCACCTTGTCAGAGGTGAGCTAACTTTGGCAATTCCAAAAAACAACTTCTTTTTCAGAAGTTTTTCGCTCAAAGGTCCTGATTGGTCACTTTTTGTCACTCATTGAAAAACGCAGGAAATGCCATTTTGAAAGTGCGGTGATAATTGAAATTTTGGTCAATTTTTAATGTCTTGATCGCTACGCCACTGTCTGATATACAAAAAATATAAAAAGTAGTTCTAGAAACAATACAGTGTTTGGAATAATGAAGGGTCCATATTATTTGTATTTAATCACGAATATTTAATTATTTTTGGGTGAAATCAGAAGAACATTGGCATCTTATTTGTAATCGATATTCAACTGTACTGAAATTCGTGAATGATACTTCAATAATACAAAAAAAACGAAACTCTTTTTTGTTGAGAACGAGAAGAGTAATTATTCATTAGAGCCTGCCTTTTGTATTTTGAATTGCATTTCATTTTGAGAAATCAACATCCATTCTGATCGATCATTAATCATAAACTACTCAATCAACTCATAGTTTTGAAAGCAGAATCTTTCACCTAAAAATTGAGTATATTATAAACCACCCTACAAAAACCAAGTAATTTTTTTCCATTTTACAAAAATTATTCAGGAATATTCAGTTACGCTCAGTGGAACGACAATTTAAAATCGACTACAAATATCTAATTTCATCTAAAACTAATAAAATTCGTATTTTAACGTGATAACATATAAATATTATGGACCCTTCATTATTCCAGAAACTTGTATTCATAGCATTTTTATATTTTGGTTAATCAACAAACCATCAAATTCATTCACTGAAGAATTGAGTATATATCATTGACTACCCTGAAGAAAAACTGCAGCATTTTTTTTGCACTATGGAAAAATGTTACTCATGAATTTTTGGAATGCCTAGTTGTACACTATATTGAATGTAAATGAGAGATTGATGTTATTATAGAACGATATTTTGTATTTGTAATGATTATCTGAAATAAGTTGTGTCTTATTTTAACTTTGATCTTGTAGGTATTGTGTCATAAAGAAAATAGTTTACATATAATTAGTTCAACTGGTTTTCAGTCAGCCTTTTTGTTGGATTTTACATCCATGTTAATATTCTGTAAAGTACTCGTGTGGTCGTGGGAAAATAGTATACACTACATGTTCCAAAGTTATTTTTCACACTCATAATTTGATGTATAATATACTTTACTGTTTTTATTCCTCTAGCAATATCACAGGAATGTTCACACGATAATTGTTGATGATTCATGCTAAGGAGCAAACTATTATTCAATTTCCTTTTTTGCAGGGACTCGGGAATAGTTAATTGATCTTATTTATTTTCTCCAATGTTCGTAACGTAGTAACAACTAAAAAAAGACGGACTTGAAATTGTTGCATACTATTCAATTTACGACCTCAGAGAAGGAAACAAAATTGCAATTTTCCAATTCATAAAGCTAGAAAGGTTCCACTGAAGGAAGACATTCGATAGGGGGGAGAAACCATAACAAAGATTGCCATCGACGACGGTCTTTCAGAGTTTGGGAAAAATAACTTCTATCGAAATCGGATTAAATCAGCTAAGATTCAGAAACAAAGTCATCTAAAGGCATATTTTTCATCCCGATATAAGGGTTGTGAAATAAAAAAAAAAGGAATTTCATATAAAAAGCTTATAGAAACTGGAACGCAGCTGAGATAACAATGATATATGTGAAAACAGTAGTTCTCACAGCGCTAAAAACACAGGAGAAAATGAATAAGGTCAATTAACTTTTTCCGAGCCCCCGCGTAATGAATAACAAACTCGAATTTCGGGGAATCGATCTTCCCCTCAGATTTCAGAATTTCCTTCATGTGGCCCATCAGAACATCTTGCCTCTTACAGGAATATCCTGTAAGAGGCAAGATCTGGAAAATACAAAATATTTCTCTGGATCCTTCCAGTCATGTATTCCGTATAGTTTGCAAATATCGAGTTAAAAACTGAAACTGCAATTCGATACAAGTTGACTAAAAATTTGTCGAAGGACGATTAGTTTCGCGACCAATTAGGAAATTTAAAATTTTTGTGAGACAATATTTTTAATATTAGTAAGGTACATTTGAATACAATCCTATCTTCTAAGAATAGTTAAATTTTTTTCAAAATAAGTTCTTACACCAGATTCTCGAAACATTTTCATAATTCTACAGTCAGTGTTTATGCAGTCAGTGTCTCATGCATCATGGGTGGAAACGCACGCCCATGGTCGAAACTACAATATCAAAATTCCACCACACTCTTCGATGTGGCTCCGATGTCACTGCTAAATGGTGAAAGTTCATTGGTGTTCTGTCATTCTTGTATCACTCCAAACTTTCTTCAAAGGAAGGGGGTGGGTTCGCTGGTATCTACGGGTATAGATTGGATCTTGCGTTCTCCTTGGGACTTCTGGTAACCTGGGTCATTAATGTCCTCCCAAGGTAAGCTCCAGAACGTCAACGTGAACAATATGGAATTTGTTGTTTGTCATTAAAAACTGCCTACTCCTTTGCCAGTGTCCAAAGGAAGATGTAGTCCATGTAAGTATTGTCAATCAATTCCAACAGATATCTCCCATACTCCATTGACTTCACATGTAACCTCTGTTCCATGGTCCTTGCTTGGTAACAGATGAAAAACTGCATTGTAAGTGAATTTTACCAGATCCATGTCTCTTGATACTGTGGTGGTGTGGTTGGAACTGTCTTGTCATGCTGCTTATGAGGAAGGAAGTCCATGAACCCGAGCCGAAAGACAAAGGATCCAAGGAACCAATTCCTCCAGAGAAAAACGAAAGACCAAGGATACAATCCTGAGCCAAATGACCAAGGACACAATCTCCCAGAACAAAGGACCAAGGATCTGAGACGAAATACCAAGGATCCTAAACCCGAAGCTGAAGAACCAAGGATCCAATACCGTAGACGAAGGACCAAATATTCAGACGACAGACGGAGGTCCTCAAAAGACCACGAACCTAGAACCAACATAAAGGAACGTGAACTATATCCATCAGCTCAGAGGCATCGAAGATTTTTGGTTCCTTCCTATGTGAGATGCAACGCTGGCGTTAAGAGAACAAGTAACAATCTCACCATACAGTTTCAACCACACGACCTCAACGGAAAGAGACAATGATCTGGTGAATTTTCACTTACGATGCATTTCCCTATCAGTTGCCAAGCAACGAGAATGGGGCACAGATTACATGCCAACGGCAAGTGAACAAATTCCATCGGAGTGGAGCTTACCTCGGAAAGACACTAAGAAACCAGGTTATCAAAAGTCCCAAAGAGAAGACGTGATCCAATCAATCCCCCTTGATATTATAGCGAACCCACTTTTCTTCCTCTGAAGAGACCTTAGTGAGACATATGAAGAAGTGACAGAACACCAATGGACTTTCATTTTCAGCAGCGATATCCAAGCTACATCGACAAGTGCGGTAGAAATTTCAACTCAGGTGTCTCGACCATGAACGAACAGGAACCTATGATGCACGGAATACGTACTGCATAAACACTGTCTAACAAGATTGAACACGTTTCTGCAGATCTGGAGTAACAGTTTAATTCGGCAGAAAAATGGTCACTATTCTCAGAAGGGAGAATTGTAACCAAATGTACAGACAGCATAATAAGCATAATATGAGAAAAATAATAATATAATTTATAATAATAGTAATAATAGAAGAAGCTGACATGTGACAGATCAACTCTACCGTGTATGACGCCGCTCAGACTCTATCACAAGCGGAGAGAAGGGATAATTGGTAAGCATGAGCTACGCATTCACAAGATGGACAACATACGTCTCGTATTCAGTGTGTGGCAGACTACGTGGCGGCCAATAGATCCTTCATGCCCGCAGTGCGGCAAATTGCCGTAAATTCAAGACGAGCTCACCACACACTAAATCAAGCGGTTCACCATTCAAATTGCACTGTCTTGATAGGAAACGAATGCTGGTGGTTGCAAAAATGTCACTACTGAGGCGGGTGGGAAGCATTGCGGAAAATATTAAGTTCCGCGATAAATCTTCCCACTTATTCCAAGAGCCTCCACGTGTTGTGGATAACTCGCCGGCAGCTGATCAGGTGGTCACCTTCTGGAAGAAAATCTATGAAATTCCGCAACCACTCAACATAGATACTCCCCCTAGCGCAGTTCGGAAGAGAGTCAAATAGAGGGGTCGCTGGCTGAAAGGAGAACTGGCTTCGACAGATGTAACACGCAGAACTCCGTGCAGTATAAACGTAACCTTTCAATGGCCTAGAGCGATTATAGCAAGGCATTTGATACAACATCGCATGAGCTCATAATGTATTTGCTCAGTTGCCTTGCGGTACCCGATCAATTAGTGAGACGCATGAAACAGCTGATGCCGATCTGGAGAACTCGCTTCACCATAACATCCGGTCAAGCCAGAGTCCAAACAAGGCAGGTTATTTTCAGAAGGGACGTGTTTCAGGGAGACAACCTCAGCCCTCTTATCTTCTGCATTGTCCATCGCACTACGAAACTGTGGCACCCCCAGCAACCGCAGGAATAAGTTCACCTATATGTTTCACATGGATGATCACAAACTATATGTCTCCGGAGAAAAGGATCTTTATCAGTCCTTAAGAGTGATGGAAGAGTACACTCAGACTATCGGAATAGAATTTAGGATCGATAAATGCGACACGGTTCGTCTCAAAAGAGGACGATGCGAGGAATACGGAGAGCACGTTCAGCTCGTAGACGGAAACATCCTACATCATCTAAATGCCGGAGAGACGAATACTTACCTAGGGGTGAAACAACACCACACCCAAGAGGTAACAACTGTTAAGAACTTTCTTCGCGGAAAGAATCAGCATAAACTCTGACAGATCTGGTCAGAACTGTCAGGAAGGAACAAATTTGCTGCAACTAATATGCTTGCCGTTCCGACTCTACTCCTTTGAAGTGATGAAATGGACTTAGGAAGAGCTGCGACAACTCGATGTAAAAACTCGCAAAACGATGGATCTTTATAGGAGCTTGCATCCTAGATCGTTCGTTCCACGGTTATACTTCTACAGACAACAGAAAGGTCGTGGACTTTTGAGCTTGGGGTGTCAATGGTACTGGATGGAGCCTGTAAAGTCATCAGTTTTTCTCTGCTTGGTATGTGATCAGGAAAAAGCAGGGATTGGAGCATTTATTTTCAAGGCAGCAACCCGTGCAGCTGATGAACTTGGTCTCGTGTTCGAAACTGAACGGACGAACCCAAACTCTGTCATCGAGTTGGAACTTGTTCAGCAAAAAGCCCACATCAAAGATGCGGAGAGTCAGAGTCTCCTACAGCTGCATAAGGATAAACCAATGCATGGAGTCTTCTTCAAAAACATTGAAAGCCTTGGCTTATCCAGAAACCTGACCTTCGCATTTCTCAGGTCAAGTGGGCTGAAGTCGGAAACCGAGGGATTCATAATGGCCTGCCAGGATGATGTATGCAACACCTTCGTCTAAGTCGCGTGATGAGTATAGATAGAGGTCCCTGACAAAAAATGCAGAGCATGTCGTGGGACCTGACCATAATGCATTTGCTATCAACCTGTCCAGCTTTTTCGGTCTCAGATGAAATCGACTGGCATAGAGAGTTCAAATATTTTCGGTAGCAGGGCAGTTTTCTCAGAGCCCAAAAATTTTGCCCGACAATTATTTCGCAATTTTTATTTATTTCTATCAGGCGAATCTGAAAAAGTGATATCATAGGTTTTTAAATTGAATGACGTCAAAACAGGGCTCAGTCACAAATCTTGTTCCCAAGTAATAATAATAATAATAATAATAATAATAATTTATTGCACTCATAACATTACAAAAAAGAAGTACAAGCCAGTCAAAAAAAGTATAGTATAAGTATAAAAGTTATAAACTAATTATGGTTAGCTATAATGTCGGGCCAAGTATTCCTCAAAAGAGTATGGCTCAAGATCACAGAATAGTTTAATGAGTGGTTTCTTTACAGAATTGAAGTCCGATGACGATTTGAAGGAAGAAGGTAAATGATTGAAGAATTTAATGAAAAGAGATGAAAAGAGAGCACCTCTTGCAACTGAAGATAATCTGTGCGATGGTACATTATAGTTAATATTATGTCTGGTATTATGGAAGTGTTGTGTTCTATATTCAGTGAAGTAATGATTGTTGCGGAAGATAAACTTGATACATTCAAATATGTATAATGCCGGAATGGTGAATAACCCAAGTGGCTTGAAATGGTTTCTGCATGAATCTAAGTATCTAAGACCTGTCATAATACGGAGGGCCCTTTTTTGAATTTTAAAAACCCTGTCTGCATCGCTGCAGCCTCCCCAAAGGATAATACCGAAGCGAGCATGAGAGTAAAAGTTGGAATAGTAGAATTTTTTGACCATATTGCTGTTAGCGTGTTTAGCTCTGATGCCATAGCAAGTCTGGTTCCATTTTGAGCATACATTATTAATATGGAAATTAAATTTTAATGTTTTGTCAATTGTAATTCCTAGAGAATTCAATTTTATGTTGATTGAGCATAGCATAGACTGGTGTAGCCCAAGCTTGATTAACTTTAAACAAGATCATATTTGTTTTTTCAGGATTAATAACGAGCCTGGAATTCGAGAACCACTTTTCAGTATCAATTATCAATGAATTTGCGTTAGATATAAGCTCGGGATAATTGGAAGCTGTTAGCAGTATAGTACTGTCATCAGCATAGTTGATGATAGCCTTATCTTGATCAGCATGTAATGCAAAGTCGTTTAAGAATATAATAAAAATTAATGGCCCAAGGACACTTCCCTGTGGAACACCCATGGACATATCCAGAGCACTCGACCGCATATAGTTACCACTTTCATCTCTTATTTTTACTGCATGTTTTCTTCCTTCAATGAAAGATTTGAACCAGTTTAGAGCAATACCACGAATACCATAGTGTTCAAGTTTGATCAGGAATATTTTGGAGTCAATGCAGTCGAACGCCATGGACAGGTCCAAAAAAATTCCACAGGCAATTTCTCCTCTATTGAGAGAGTTGTATATAAAGTGAGTAAGTTCAAACAGTGCAGTTTCAGTAATAATCCTAATGGCGTAGCAGCCTGAGGCTGATTTTGTTACACCTTTTATCGAAGGTTGTAAAAAAATTATGGAACTTTCATGGAGTTTTAAACCACTGAAAACAGCGGGTTGATAAATTTATATTCAGATTCAAACCGTGATGAGATTGTGCGTTCATTCAAGACAAAGTTGCTACAGATTGTATGTATTTCAGGGTATACAGAAACATTCCTCTGCTTTTAGCAATTATATCATCGTTCAGGAGATTATTACGAACTCCCAAACTAGCAAAATGGAAATTTGGAATATTTACAACCAAGAATTCATATGCACCAATCCATCCATTGGAAATGCCAGGAGTAAATCAACTCAATTCAGAAACGTACGCTAGTCTTATAAATTCCTACTCTATGAATTCCAATTTCACGACTGGCTGAATTCTTCCTTGGGAAAGCTCCAAGGAACGCATTCAGACCACAAGTGGGTTACGGCAATCGGTACTATTGAAGTTCTCTGTATACTTTCTATATTGGATCAGGCTATTAGACTATTAGAGTTATTACGAATGGGAATAAATAGCTTTGGCATTATATATAGCGCTCCCGCTTGACAAATTATGGTGGGAATTGAAATCCCACAACGATAAAAATGCACTGGAAAATGTAGTCGTTGGCACTTTGGCCATACAAATATTTTTACGTTTATGTCAATCCGGATTTGTCTGGTATTGCATGAAAAAGCACCGATAAACGGAGGTGAATATATTTTAACAGCTTTATTCGGGATTATTGGAAGAATGGTTGGTTTTGCTTCGAAAAATATTGCTTTTTTGTAGAAACTGGGCATTCTCCAGGGTTGTTTCATGGATTGTAGGTAGTATCTGATGGAAAGCTAATGACTAGCTTTTATAAGTGTGGTGATAAAAAAAATGGAACGATTCCTTCAAAAATGAGAACTTTTTTTTGTTCACGCTCTGACCTTCCCTCTCGCATCGAATTTCCAGTGGTAATATCACGAAAGCTTAGAAAATTGTCATTCACCTATACTTTATTCAATATTTGGTGTTAAAAAAAAGACGATTGGTTTTGATGTTTGGCGTTATTTTGCTTGACAGTTTCTTTAAGAGACGTACTGAACACTCTGCTCTGCTGGGACGAAAACACATATAACAAATATATTCGAGAATTTACTACAATTATATTCCTTCTCCGATGACAGCATGATTGGTGTATAATTCAATTCAATCTTTCTCTTTCAGCGAAAATTCACTCTTAAACTATCACTTCTTCGTATTCATTAAAACGATTCATCAGGGAAATTTTCTTCAGTTTGAACACGCTACTGTTCATTTATAATATTCTATTTTATATAAAACTAGTAATAATGATAATGATCTCAAAGTAGCCTGAGACCATAATACATGTGCTGTCAGCATGTCAATCTTATGTAGCCTCAGCATATAACCAGAGGAATAACGCGGTGCATGAGTATCAACGACACTCGTACGGCATAGACGAGACACCGGTGTTGGCTTATGATATTGAGTCCGTTGTGGAGCATTATGAGTGCCGAATCTAATGGAACTACTCATTCCCCACTCTCAGCCAAATACAAGCCAATAAGCCTGATGTCCACAGACTGGGAAGATTTTCATAGAGATTTAATCTTGGAACTCCACAGACTTTATACAAATCACTCTATCAAAATAAGAGTTCTTATCATAAATTTACTTGATAGAATGATGGGCACGCTGCTTTCGAATCTGAAAATTATACTGACTTGCCGTAATGCGGCAGAGATCTCAGCTAGACGAATGCAGAAAGACGTAATTATTGGTTCTCTCCGTACTTTCAGTCCACATGACTCTTGTACCCAGTAATCTCTCACCGTACGGACGTGGGGAGTGACTATAAGGGTTCATGACACCAGCGCGTCCTCCGGATGTATCGAAGCTCCGGAGACAGGGCCGGACTGGTAAACTCCAGACACTATTCAAAAAAACACCAGTATAATTCACCTAAGCATAGCATGTCAAAAATGGTCACAAGTATTCTGGGAGGCGCAAGCGTCCAATCTAAATTTTCGCCAAAAGCCCAATTGGCGGCACGCAATGAGAAAAATGTTAAGTTGACCTTTGTGAGGACTGTTTTGTGATATTCTATAAACGAGAGCTAACATTTTATTGAATGACTACTTGGTCACATACTATGCTGCAACTCTACTTTTATTACAAAAAAATGTAAATATGTTTTCATCTTATTTCATTGCCCTATTGACTACACAATCACGTTAGTTTTCAATAAAAGTGAGAAGAAAATTCAGGCTTTCAGGGCTTAGCTTGCAATTTAGAGAATCCAACCAAAATGTTTTCCAAAATTTGTAGTGTTACCCATTATGCTGGTTGTTTCCTGCTGCATGTTTGGGTTCATTTATGATTGTTTTTCATGGTTGAGTGAATGATCATGTTTATCAAATATCAAGATGAACTTTGCTATTACTGTGAGTAACAGTAAATTTTGATTTTAATTTTGTTTGGGGAATAATGGAGGGGTTAATTATTATTGAAAGAGATAGGATCGTTTACTATGATCAAAATTGTTGAATTGGTGGAATTTTGGTCAGGATGTTGGAGAAAACCAAATTTTAAATTGTCGACGTTTCGAAACTATATTGTTTCATCTCAAAGACTCTGAAGTATAAGAACAAAAACATATATTGAAATGGAGGTGAAAATAAAATAAATTATATGGGATTACAAGAGTTAAAAATTTGAGAATGAAAAAAATACCTCGAACATTTTACAGAAACACAACGTCAATGGTAACTTAGATTTAGAGTGTTTCTCCAATTTAAAATGAATTGGAAATGAATAAAATTGACATACAATATAAATATTATTATATAATTCATTTCAACTCGGAGAAACACCCTAAATCTAAATAAACATTGACGTTGTGTTTCTGTAAAATGGACGAGGTCGATAGTGATCCCACCTAATGTATTTTATTTTCACCTCCATTTAAGAATTCCATTATATGTTGTTTGTTCTCATAATTCAGGATCCTGAAGATGAAACAATATAGTTTGGAAACGTCGACAATTCAAAATTGGGTTTTCTTCATCATCCTGACCGAATTTCCACCAAAACAACAATTTTGTTCATTATAATTATCAATAAAAAAAAAATCATTCCCACTACCTATCCATAAGTTCCCACGATGTTCTGTGAACCTCACAAAAATGTGGGAGCTGTCTCTAACGTTATCCCGCCTAAACTTATCTTCACATAACACAATGATCAAAAGGCCAAAGCCATTGCCGAGTATATTTTAGATGTTATAAAATCCAAGGATTCACTCATAATGATAAACATAGCCGAATGACCGTTTCAACACGTAATAAACCATATGTTGGTTTTGTCAGTAGCGATATTGATTTTATGATTAAAAGTACTCGAAATTTAACGTTTCATAAACAGCGTGATCGGATTTAGATCTGCTTATATTATAACGGATTTGTTTATTTTTTTTCAACCCACGCACATATTAGTAGGTATACCAACTTTGATTTAGACCTTGTCAGAAATATTTGAAAACATGAATCCGCTAGTCGTTTCGAACTTGGGTTTCGAACTTGGATTTCTCCACCTACTGATTCTTTGACCTTCATGCCAGACCAAACAGTACTGACATTCATAATAAGAATTTCGTTACATTCATAAAGGGATGCCAGGTTATATTCCTTACCCCAGCATGTCAACCCATAGTTTTTTAGTTCGAATAGGGTAGAGCATTTATTATGTATATCAATCAATCTTTGTTGATGCGAACGTGAGAAGAAACAGTCCAAGTTTCTTAGGAAATTGTTTTTTTTTTTGGAATAGAATCGGTTAATTTTTATGACTTTTCTATATAATGTACGGTTGATATTATCATCAATATCTGGTCTCGTTTGTCGGCTATATACTTCTAATGACTATACGGATGTTATATTACAAAAATGCAATTTCTTATGTGCAAGGTGTTTACAAGGAAACTAGAAATAATTGAGATGCATCAGAAGCAATAACCCTTTCAAGGTTGGGACTGATTCTCCATTGTTTGAAAGCTTATATAATTGAAATGGTGAAATAGTTTATACGATTTCTGAGAAATGTAGAGTTTCTACAAAGTAGGGGATATTTTCCAACCAAACCGACTAAAACCTACAAAAATGTAATAATAATAATGTTTTGTGGACATTTATTCATTGAACTGATATTCCAAGTTCAAACAGACCATGTTATCTTCAGAAGGGGCGTATTTCAGTGAGACTCCCTTGGCCATCTCGATATTGCCATTGTCTGTTGCACTACGAAAAACCCGCGGATAGAACTACGGCACCCTCAGCAACCAGAGGCATAAGGTCACCCATCTGTTTTACATGGATGACCTCAAACTGTATGTCTCGGGAGAAAAGGATCTCCATCAGTCCAGTCCTTGAGGGTCATGCAAAAGTACATGCATGCTATTGGAATGGAGTTTGATATAGACAAATGTGCCACGCTTCTTCTCAAAAGAGGACGATACAAGGAAAACGGAGAGGATATTTAGTTCGTAGACGTTAGTATCCTACATCATCTGGATGCCGGAGAGACGTAAACTTACCTAGAAGATGAACAACGCCACTCTCAAGGGGTTACCAATTTCTAAAACTTTCTTCGCGATCAGTATCAGCATTACCTCCGACACATCTGGTTGTCAGAACTACCTGGGGAGAACAAAGTTGCTGCAACTAATATGCTTGTCGTGCCGATTCTACTTTACTCCTTTGGAGTGATGAAATGAACTCAGGAAGAGCTACGACAACTCGACGTAAAAACTCAAAAAATGATGCATCTTCATAAGAGTTTGCATCCTGAATCGTCTGATACACGGTTAATATTCCCCAGACAACGGAAAGCCGTGGACTTTTGAGCTTGGAGTGGATACATAACAGATTGTTACTGGATACAGCCTGTAAAACCATTAAGACTTCAGATCCCTCCTACTCTGCTTGATATGCGACCATGAAAAAGTAGTGATTGGAGTTTTTTTCTTTCAAGGCAGCAACCCGTTCACCCATGAAATCGGTCTTCTATTCGACACTGAACGGACGAACCCAAACTCTGTCACCGAGTTGGATTCCGTTCAGTAAAATAAGTACAAGCCAAGGCATGAACATTGAAGATCTTGGCTTATCCAGAAACCTGACCTTCGCATTTCTCAGGTTAAGTGGGCTGAAGTCAAAAATCGAGGGATTCATAATGGCCTGCAAACATGGTGTCTTCAACACTCTCATTTACCTTAGTCGCGTAATGGGAATAGAAGTCCCTGACACTAGATGCAGAGCATGTCGTGGGGCAGCTGAGTCTATAATAAATTTGCTGTCAGTCTGTCTAGTTTATGCGGTCCCAGTTTATATCCACAGCCATAACGTGGTACTACGAGTGTTGTACTAGCATCTACCGCACTCGTACAGTACAGACGTTAGACGAGACACCAGGGTTGCCTTATGCTCCGGGGGATATTGAATCCGTTGTGGAGGATGAGAAGTGACGAATCTATTGAAACTACTCCCCATCCTCAGGCAAATACAAGCCAATAAGCCTGATTTAGTCCTCCTCAATCAACAGACTGAGACGATTTTCTTCTTTGAATTGTCGGCTCCTGACGAAACGAACATCGTCCCAAAAGAGGAAAAACGAACTAAATATCGAGATCTCCTCTTTGACCTCCGCAGGATTCACCGATACCATTTTTTTAAGAGGATGGTTCTGATAATAGGGGTATTTGGTGATATCAAACTCAAAAAATCATACCGGCTGCTGTAATACGGCATAAATCTTAGCCGGAAGAATGCAGAAGGCTCAGAGCACATGATTCTTGGACTCAATAGTCATTTACCCCACTACGTGGGAAGTGGTTATTGGGTCAAATGATCCAGTGCTCCCTCTGGAAGTGTCGGAGTATCGGAGACAAGGCCTGACTGGTAAATTCCTTACAGATAAGAAAACAAATCAAGAGTATGCGGGATCAAGCTCGGCCGAGTAAAATAAAAAATTTATTGATTTTTATGCTTCAAATGTAATTATTATATAGGTCCATCTAAATAGGAATTATATATCTGACAGTTTCACAGCAGTATATATAGACAGAAATTATGCATTCGAATGTTACTTTCCGCATATGTGCAGAAAGTACTTTCCGCAAGCGTGTGAATATAAGCCACTTTTCGTGGAACTGTACACTGCAATATACGTTACTATCGTTCGTGGTCGAGGGAAAAATTAATAATATTACTCGGTAAAGAAAAGAAACAACCGTTAATTAGATTCTTCTTATTTTTCTTTTTTTTTTGAACAATAAAAGCTTCATTCTAATTCGTATTTCGAAGATTGAAATATTTTTTCTGCTCATCCCAAGTTGCTCTCATAGAAATAAAAAATTTAAACCAATAATATTTAGTTGAAACTGTGCAACTATCAATTTTTTAAGTATAACTCACATCGATATTTGCCAAACATTTGAGAGAGTCCGGATAAAACAGCTGTGTGGGGGCCTATATCTGCTCTTTTTTATCAAGACATTATTCAGTGAGAGAACGTCAATGAAACTGAAATGGGAATTGTAAGTTGTATGGTCCCCGAAGGGCTGGACACAGCTCGAGAAGGCTTCGGCGGCACAAAAAATCAGGCAATAATTTCACAGATGTTCAACCTCCATTTCAGCACTGAACGAGCTCAATCGCCCTTTTGATCACGTCTAGGAAATTAGGGTTCTATGTTCATAATAATAATAATACTTTCTCATAAACACTCAAAGAGTGTACCCAAAGGCATAGCCTGTACAGGTAGAGGACGGCTATTTTTCTATACAAAAAAAAAATACTACCAAATAAAATAAAGGACTTGGACAATCCTTCCAAATTTGCATCAAAAGTAGTATCAGAACTTTTTGATAAAATAAGAAATAGTGGTGATTCGCGTATTTCAATAGAAATTGGAAACGATATTATCGAAAGCCCCAGTGAAGTGGCAAATCTTTTCATTACCTTCTTTATCGAAGCTCCCAAAATATAGTGAGTGGTTTAGATAGTGATGATATATCTGATTTCAATAACTTTATGTCTACTGTGTCTTCTCCATGTCATTATTTTTTCTCAAGCCATATGATGATGCAATGGGAATGTTGGATCTAATTACGAGACTACCGTTTGTATTTCTTGTTAATTTATCATTCTCCACCGGTTATTTCCCAACTCTACTGAATACCGGAAAAGTAATTCGTATTTATAAAACAAACGAATTATCGTCAAAAACTTGAAAACAAATATCTATTATTATCATTTTGTCAGAACAATAATATATTTTCTCCAAATCAACATGGTTTTCTGAATAAAAAGTCTACTGATACAGCAATATAATTCTTACCACCATAAAATGATTGAAAATATTGAAATGGGCGAGTGTCCTGTTGGAATGTTCTGTGATCCCAGCAGGGCATTCGAATGTGTGAATCACAATGTTCTTTTGGAGAAATTATGTAAATACGGAGCAACTGTGTGAAAACTTTTCTTTCTAACAGAAAACAATTTATAGTTTTTGAGAATCATCCGTCTAAATATGCAATTACAGATATAGGCGTGCCTAAGGGTTCCGTACTAGGCCCTATCCTTTTTATATTATATATCAACGACCTGGATCAGCTTCCTGTACCTGCACATATCTCGATGTATGTTGATGATACATCACTTGTTATTTCTCACGCATCAGATCGGTCCCTGACAGATATGTGCCGTGAAGTATCAAGCATTAAGATTTAATCATGCGTAAAAATCATGCGAGGACTAGTGAACAGTGTCAAGTAGTTTCAAGTGATCTAGATCATACCACATTTCTGGGTCTTCATATACACAGAAATATGAACTGGAGAAAAACACTGCCAATTCCTAGTTTCTAAGTTGAATTCAATTTCTTTTCAGTTCAGACATTTTCGAAATGTAAAAGTAGGCTCCGGTATGGAATCATGTTTTGGGGCTTATCTCTTTTTCAGCTTTTATTGCTCAAAAACGAGTACCTGTTACGCTCCATGATTGGCATTTTGAATGGTGAATCTTGCAGACCTACATTTAATTTTTTTTTCAATATTAACACTTTTTCAATCATGTTTGCATGTTTTCACAAACGATGTGTCTTCATTTATTTCAAATAAAGGAAAACAAGATATAAACACACTACAAAGGGAAAACTACTTTGTTCCCTTTGCTAAATTTGAGACAACATATAAATTACCCAATAATATGGCACCTAGATTATTTAACGCTCTTCCATTGGAAGTGTTGTGAATCTCACAGTGTATTCAAGAAAAAAGTTGAAGCATTTCCTCACAAAACAGTGTTTTTATTATATTAATGATTATTTTTAACATTTTTGTGTAGGTACTCTTTGTATTTCTATGTTTGTACTTTTTCTTAAGTTTCTATAGAGTTTTATAACAGTTTCTAATAAATAATCGTTTACTTACTTACTTACTCTTTTACGTTAACTTACTCACTCTTTTCAGACGAGTTCATTTTGCCAGGAGCTAAAAACTCTATGACAAAAATCGTCCTACGATGCAACATCAGATTTGCCTGAGGATGGAGAATGAGTGGTTTCAAGAGATTTGGCACTTCTTATTCTCCAATATGCTCCGGAGCATAAGGCAGCACCGATATCTCGTCTATACCGTATGACTGTCGAAGGTAATAATACAACACGCGCCGCGTTATGACTGTGGATATAGACTGGGACCGCATAACCTTAACAAGCTCACAGCAAGCGCATTATGGTCTCAGGAACCCTACGATACGCTCTACATCTAGTATTTGGAATCTTTATACCAATCACGCGACTACGGTGTTGAAGACCCAATCCTGGTATTGGCCTATCCTTATGTAGCTGCAGGAGAACTTCTGTATCTTCCTCGCAAAGTATGTAGTTTAAGGTCATCCATGTGGAACAGTTGAGTGACTTTATATCTCTGGTTACTGAGGGTTTTCCGCATTGCAACGGACATTGGCAATAGGGAGATGCAGGAGGGAAAAGGACTGAGGAAGTCTTCCTTAAACACACTCCTCCTAAAAATAACCTGCTCTATTTGGATTCTGATTTGCCACATCTTATGGTGGAGCGTGTCCTCCAGAACGGCACCGGGCTATTAGATCGGGTACTGCAAGGCATCTGAGCAAATGCATGATGGACTCATGCGATGCTGCATTCTTCCGGCTAAGTTGTCAGCCGCATCATGGCAAGCCGGTATGATTTCTGAGTTTGAGAGCAGTATGTCCATTATTCCACCAAGGACCTCTATTATCAGAACCACCATCTTGAAAGAATGGTTCGGGTAAAGCCTGCGGAGTTCAAAGAGTAGATCTCGATATTTAGTCCATTTTTTCTCCTCTTTTCGAACTTTGATGGTCGAGGAGGACTACATCAGGCTCATTGGCTTGTATTTGCCTGTGGGTGGGGGAAGAGTAGTTCCAATAGATTCGGCACTTCTCATTCTCCACAACGGACTCAATATCCCCCGGAGCATAACGCAGCACTGGTGTCTAGTCAATATCGTACGATGTCTTAGGTGGTAGTACAGCACTCGTAATTCCGCGTTATGCCTATGGATATAGGCTGAAACCGCATAAGCTGGACAGGCAGCAAATGCATTATGGTTCAGCTGCCCCACGACACGCTCTGCATCTAGTTTCAGGGACCTCTATACCCATCACGCGACTACGGTAGACGAGGGTATTGAAGACACCATCCTGGCAGGTCATTATGAATCCCTTGATTTCCGACTTCAACTGATCTGAGAAAAGCAAATGTCAGGTTTTTGTATAAGCCAAGGTCTTCAATGTTCTTAAAGAAGACCCCATGCATTGGCATATCCTTATGTAGCTCACACTCCGACGCAGCTTTGAGGTGGGCTTTTTGCTGAACGGGTTCCAACACGGTGACAAAGTTTGGATTATTCCGTTCAGAGTCGAATACGAGACCGGGTTCATCGGCTGCACGGGTTGCTGCCTTGAAGAGAAATGCTTCAATCCCTGCTTTTTCATGATCGCATACTAAGCAGAGAAGGGGATCTGAACTTCTGATGACTTTACAAGCTCCATCCAGTACCATTTGGTTATGTAGACACTCCAAACTCAAAAGTCCACGGCCACCCCGTTGTGGAATAGACGATTTAGGATGCAAGCTCCTAGGAAGGTGCTTCATTTTGCGAGTTTTTACGTCGAATTGTCGCAGCTCTTCCAGAGTCCATTTCATTACTCCAAAGGAGTAAATCAGAATCGGAACGGCAAGCATATTGGTTGCAGCAACTTTGTTCTGAAGACCAGATCTGTCGGAGTTTATGCTGATACTTGCCGCGGAGAGAGTTTTTAACAGTAGTTAATTCTTGGGTTTGGCGTTGTTACACCCCTAGGTATACATCTCTCCGGCATACAGATGATGTAGGATACTTCCGTCTACGAGCTGTACGTCCTCTCCGTATTGCTCGCATCGTCCTCTTTTGAGATGAACCGTTGAACATCTGACGATCCCAAACTCCATTCCGATAGCATGCGAGCAATCTTGCACCACCCTTAAGGACTGAGGACTGATGAAGATCCTCTTAAGGCATATAATTTAAGGTCATCCGGTTGCTGGGGATGCCGCAGTTGTATCCGCGGGTTTTCCGTAGTGCAACGGACAATGGCAATAGTGAGATACAGAAGAGACGAGGGCTGAGTGAGTCTCCCTGAAACACGCCCCTTCTGAAGATGACCTGCTCTGTTTGGACTCTGACTTGACCAGATGTTATGGTTAAGCGAGTCCTCCAGAGCGGCATCAGCTGTTCAATGCATCTCACTATTTCATCGGGTTCCGCGAGGCATCTGAGCAAATGCATGATGAGCTCATGCGATGTTATATCAAATGCCTTGCGATAATCGATCCAGGCCATTGAAAAGTTACGCTTATACTGCACGGAGTCCTGCGTGATGCATCTGTCGATCAGCAGGTTCTCCTTGCAACCTCCTTCTTTGACACTCTTTGTTCATATATCCGTTCATACACCGGCTCAATTACGGAGAGTATTCGCATACACAAGATGCGGGTAAACATCTTATAACATGCGTTCAAGCATGTAATCGGTCTGTAGTTCTTCGGATCGGTCAAATCTCCGTTTTTTGAGATTGACATGGTTCGCCCCTCGACAAACCAATTCGGAATCTGCTGCTCCCCATCTAGCCATGAGTTGATAACTCTTGCTAGATGGTGGTGGGTACATGGAATTTTTTTCCACCAATAGTTATTTAGCCCATCAGGGCCTGGAGCAGCAAAGTTCTTCGAGCCTTTGAGGGCCCCTCGAACTTCTTAAGGAGTTATCGGATTGCGCAGTTCATAGAGCTCAGGCTGACGAAGTCACCTGCAGAAAGCTTCGAACTGCGCTAGGTCTGGAGTATCTACGTTGAATGGTTGCGGGAACTCATGTATATGTTCTTACAGAAGGCTTCCACCCGATCAGCCGCCGGCGGGTTATACAGAACACGTGGAGGCTCTTCGAATAGTCGAGAAGGTTTATCGCGGACCGGAAGTTCCGCGATAAACAACGAATGCTATGGTCATTAGCCGTGTGTTCTGGATAGACCTTGTTACTAACCCCATACGCCACCTTAGGAGCAGATTTTATTATTATTGCTGCACGATATCAATCGTTCAATATCAAAGTATTCAAATGTGACCACGGATACGTGGGTGCGGGTATTTACGTCCTCTCCAAACGTATCGACCTAACGTTAAATGACGGTTTCAAATTGGAGACAGCAATCGAGTGACTAATAACGTTGGAATGAAAAACTCGGAAATGACGGTAGGTCTACACAAACAGAGACATTAGGGAAAAATCCATCCAACACAAAAGCAGCCATTACTGTAGCAGATGTTGAATTCCTGGACAATTTCAAAGTTTATCAATCTGAAAGTATTTTCAGGTCACTATGTAAACATATAAAAGTTGAAATGAACTTCAATAAAAATCTACCAGGAATAACTAACACGAATAAACAGCTACTGTTCATCCGACTTATTTATGAAACTATCAATTTTTATAATCAAAACACTAAACCACACACAATTTATTAACAAAAAAAATATTTATGAACTTCCGATAACTTACTTGAAGTTGTCTTGAACGACATTTCGAATATGGTAGGAGGAAAAGTAGAGTAAATTGTCTATATTGTTTACAAACATTATTAACAGGCCTGTGGTTAGGCAGTGATTTTTTTAAATATACGACGTAGACAGTATTATGTCATTTGGTTTACTAAAGGTCGATTCAGACATATGCAGGGTTTTTGAATCAGGTGCGACTTACACGCAAATGCATTTTTGAAAACTGCATGACCATTCACATATGTCACTTTCCCTTGCGTTTTTATGACGAGGTCATAATAATATATGATTTGGTTTTGTAATAATTTTGTCAGTGCTGAAGTAATGCCATTTGTGTCTATCAAGTAACTTCGACGTATTTTTCACCGTACTTATTTTTTATTATTTCAACTAGAACATGACCTAACTCCGTGCGTGCTTACCCTGCGTTTTTCACGCTCGCCGATAGCAGGGTTGAAACTGCAGTACGTAAAGTGATACTTTTCAGCTCAAGTTCATTAAAAAATCAACTGTACTTAGAATTTTTCGTACATATACGGTGTCTTGAAGAAAAAAGTAGTTTACGTCAAATCCTTGGCTTGTCTGACTGATGATTTCAATGTTTAATGAAACTTTCTGACTTGATACATGAGGACTTTCCTTATAGTCAATAAAACAAACAAATACTCATTTTTTATTTCAATCGCTGCTTGGACGATGTCTTGAATAATTTTCCTTCACATGGCTATTATTTCAGGGATTTTTTTTCAATTCAACTAAGTAAAAGTTGGTTGCATGATAGGTTAGCGGTCAGAAATATGTGATTCAATAGGTCTCGAACCCCAATGTATGTTCGTGTCTTGTCTCCATATGCAATCATTATTGAATTATCGAATGTTTGAACATTGAACCAGAATTCCAATGATACCGGATGTCACATGAGACATGTATTAGTGAAGATAATAAATCGGAACTAACAGGAGGTAAGTAGGTGATTATTGATAGTGCTTCTTCTGGACCTGATGACAATATCTTTCAGCCTCTTGTTTGACCGGAAGTATCTCCAACTTTTTTTTCAAATGTCACCATGTAGATACATTTTTCTTTCCTTAAAATTACATATTCAACTATGTATCACTTGTCGATATCAGTGTCTTAAATAGCTGTTGAATAGAATTTTATTCCAAAACATCAATTACCTAATCTCTTACCCGAATTCAATAATAGAACGATGTTTGGTAGGCTTTGAAAACCAAAAATCATTAGTTAGTCGATATTATATCGAATGGTTGAAAGGAAATGCCGGCGTTCTTTATATTGTGTCTCCTGTGAATTTCAAACTGACATCTCTTCAAATGAAAAAAAACGTATGTTTTGTATAAATTTGTTATGTCTGTTTTATTGTCAGTTGTTGATAAATTCGAGGTAATTAAGGATAAGTCATCTGCAAACATTGTAAAAAACTGATTTTTCAGAAATAGATCATGACTATTTACATATATTATACAATAGTCTGGATTATGTTTTTCAATTTCAATCAGATTACAGGGCGTATTTTTTATGTCGTACCACTATTAGCATCTCGAAAACGGTAAATGATAGGAAGTTGGATATCTAAATCAAACCAAAGTTGCCTATTTCAGTGAACAATGAAATGATGTTTCCGAATCGGAAATATCAAGAACCGTTTTCAAAATATACGAAGAAAACCGAAATGACTCATTTTCTTGCCTTTGCGATGGCACCTTCATTTTAGGAATTTGGAAATGTGTTCAGGAAACTTTCGTCTCTGTTTTGAATTATTTTGGGTGTGTTGTGCTTTGATTTTTGATGCGACGTTTCGTTCTTCGGGGACCACCCTCAACTCAATTTTTTCAAATACGGGCCTCTTTTTTTCTTGAATTTAAGTAGGTCTCATCTCACCGAGTTCAGATATGTATTTTAACTGGTATTTTTTTCTACATTTCTGCCCATAAATTCCATCATCAACGTCCGAACAATGAAAATCCTCCCCTCCGGAATACGGCCCTGATTTTATTTTTGTTCGTATTTGAAAGGATATTTGACTCAAGTTGCGAGAATGAACTTTAAAATAAATCTACCTTGAATGAATACGCTTCAAAACCCGATCCCAAAACTTCGAATCAAATCGAGATCAAATCCAATGTGATGAAAATGAAAAGGCAGAGGAATAACAAGGAACAATTGATACATTCATTTTATAATTTTTTATGTCAAATAGCCGAGAATCATTTTTCTTATGTGTCAGTTCTTAGGCAATAAGCAATACGTATTCCCCAACCAACATATTTCAAATAAAAATGGAAAATTTCAAACTTCATGAAGTATGCAGTGAGTGATGAAATAAAAGAAAGTGCATGTCAAACTACAAATCAATTACTTCAAATCTAAAGGGTGAGTTATTTACACGTTATGGAGTTTTCTAATGATGAAAAAGTGGATATGTTGTTCGTGTATTCGAGGTGTTTGAGAAATAGCACCAGATCTCTGGCTATTTGTCAAGAAATGTATCCCGAACGTCGTCAGTCCAATTCCAGAATTCAACGTATTGAAAGAAAGTTTACGAGAGCATGGTTCATTTATGAAACAACAGTCCTATTAAATGGACACCGCGTTCACCCGACCTAACTCTTCTTGTTTATTCGATATGGGGTTTTATCAAGGACAAAGTGTTCATTTCAGCTTTTGAAAATTTGAAAGAGTTGAAAGCTTCAATCAGTCGAGCATGCATGGCTATAACAACCCGAATGCTTCAAAACTGCCACAAACATACCATTTTTAGAGCGAAAAAAAAATGTCACTCCTGAGAAATTCAAATTTGTCTCACTTTTTCAGGAAAAAGGTGTATCTGTAGTAATTTGGGGATCCTGATCACGAATATGAAATAATTTTCGGCCTATTTTGCCCCCTAGTATGATTTACCGTAAAAATGGGTTGTTCTATCACGAATGGCGGGCCGTGGATATCACTTAGGCCAACACCATTGAGCCGGTAGATGCATTTCCAGCATTTTCATCAGTCCTCCGAGTTTCATAATTTTACCTCGATAATTACGGAAGTAACGGGGGTGCTTCAATGAAAAGTGAGACAAATTTGAATTTTTCAGGAGTGAAATTTTTCTGAAATGAGCCTTTCGCGGTTTCACTTTAATTTGGCTTATACTGAGACATGCATGACTTAATCTTTGAGACAAGCATATGACTACTGGCAAGATCAACCAGATTTCATCAAGGACAAAGTGTTCATTTCAGCTTTTGAAAATTTGAAAGAGTTGAAAGCTTCAATCAGTCGAGCATGCATGGCTATAACAACCCGAATGCTTCAAATCTGCCACAAATATAGAGCGAAAATGTGTTTGAGTAATGGTGGGCGTAATTTGAACACCTTATTAGATGCCTGCAGCGATGACTAAAGAAATGTGTACTTAAGATACGAATTGTTGTCCTTTTTTATTTTTATAGATTTTTATCTCAATTTTAAATAGTTTCAAGTTTAATGTGTATTTTGAAGAGGAATATCGCTTTTTTTCTGCAAATGCTAGAGCAAAATATGTACAAAGAAAAATTTGGAGTTTTCATTGTTCGTACCTTGGTGATGGAATTTATGGACAGAAATGTAGAAACAAATACCAGGTAAGATACATATCTGAACTCGGTGAGATGAGACCTACTTAAATTCAAGAAAAAAAGTTGAGGGTGGCCCCCGAAGAACGAAACGTCGTATCGAAAATCAATGCACAGCACATTGAAACAAATTTAAAACAGAAGAAAGTTTCCTGAACACATTTCCATATTCCTAATAATAGAGGTGCCGGCGCAAAGGCAATGCAAGAAAATGAGCCATTTCGATTTTCCAGGAAAAAGGTGTATCTGAAGTAATTTGGGGATTTTGATCACGAATATAATTGAAATTTTCAGCCTATTTTGCCCCCTAGTATGATTTACCGTAAAAATGGGTTGTTCCATCACGAATGGCGGGCAGTGTATATCACTTAGGCCAACACCATTGAGCCGGTAGATGCATTTCCAGCATTTTCATCAGTCCTGCGAGTTTCATAATTTTACCTCGATAATTACGGAAGTAACGGGGGTGCTTCCATGAAAAGTGAGACACACTGTATATGTTGTATTTGAACGAATTGTTTTGTATACATATTTCAAAAAAATTATATCCAGCTCTTAGGCAGTACTTTTATTCCAGTCAAACAGCTTTGATAGTAAGGTTTCATGATTTATTCATGATTAAAAAATGAAACCAGTATTGTACAAAGAAAAGGGGGCATATGTCAAGAATACCAAGAACACCCATGAATCCGAAATAGTCACGGTCACTGATATTGGTGTTTACTTTTTTTTACTGTTGACAAGAAACATTTTATTTATAATAATGATAATATAACAATGCAAGACTCATAGAAAAGTACATGCCTCTCTGTGAATAAATAACGTTGATGAGATTGGTGTTTATATGGTCATGAAGGGCAGTGCTGTTTTATGCTTGAATGAAAATTCAATTGACGGATGTCGCGAAAGGTTGGAATCTAAACCCTTTTATTCATTATTTCATTTTTCATTGAATGGCCTTCCGTCAATAAAACGACCAGTAAAAAAATCTCAATGATATGTATTTGTTGAGCTTTATTTGATGAAAGGTATCCTATTTGGCGAGTGCATGCCAACCATTTTATTCGTTTATATAAACTTCATTCAATTCGTGTTTATTTTTATAATGTTCGCACAGTTCCTTTCAATGACTTCTGTTGTTTACCCGATTATACTCTATTTTCCAAGTGTTGAAATATTCAGTCTACATACGAGCCAGATATTTTGACATGTGAGATTAATTTTATTGGAATTCGATAATTTAATTAATTTAAATAAAACTCGCTGAATATGATTGATTTGCGATGTTTCGACATGGAGCATGACATCTATTTTTTGAAATGACAGGGTTGACAAATGTTCAAACTGAGAGAAAAATATCTCCAAAACAGGTCAAGACATCCATAAATCTCTGATAAGGTGGAGAAATTATATGGAGAGGAACCATCATTAGCGAATATGATAGATTTTATTCTCCAGCGCATATACATTGTGTCCAAGATGAGGATGGGATAGCATTTGGATCTCGGAAGGAGTTACAAAGTTGGTTAAATCAGAGAAATGTTGCACAATCCAAAGGCCTTTCATATGGAGAATCCAGAAGTGAGGTATCTTTTTCGAATTTCGAGATATTTTGAATAAAGTAAAATTTTCAAAAGTTGTTTTTATTCATTTCTTACGTTATTGTGAAAGATATCAAGAATAAAAAACTACATTTTCATTGCCACTTTTTCAGCTCAACAAGATGACGCCTACAGATTCTCACTACAACGTTCCGAGGAACCTTCATCAACTTTTTTGTTAAATACGGACCTGTTATTTTTATCATAAAATTCAAATCCATTTTCTATTCTGAAATACGTCATATATAATTATAGTTGTTTAAATATGTTTTTGGCTTAAATCAGACATTATTTATAAAAATACTATTTAATTTTTTGAAATATTGGCTTGCTTGTTAGATTTGGTGAGTGATTAATTCGCTACAGTTTCTACAGTAACTAATTACTTATTTTATTTTTCAGTCAAATAGATTCAAGAGTTCGTCTCTCTGGTCCAAATATTCTATGGTAACTTCGCAATTTTTTTTTAGCCTGGAGGAGTCAATTTATTACTTAAACGTTTTAATGTGATAGAGGGGGATCAATAAAAGCCGTACTCTCTAAAGTTTGTAGCTGATAAACGCGTCTATGTTACTTAGAAAGATGTTTGATACATTTATGACATGGCGTCCCTTATCCGGAATAATAAACAAGAGCTTGACGCACCCCTATTTTTGTATGAAAAAAGGTCGATAAATTTCGAAAACGCCCTGTACCTCGATTTTTTGGTTTTCCTGTTCTGATTTTGTTTGTTTTGTCTATTCAGGATTACGTGGAATTATTGCCGACTGCAGTGAATATTGTTCAATAGTACAGAATAGTGCAGAAACAGAGAGTTAAGTTATCGATGAATCAAGTATCAATCTCAATGAGGTATACCACAAGGATGAATATTTGGATCAGATTTAATCTACGTTTCAACAATTTTGACGGTGCTCTATTCGCTACTATAGTCATATATTTCAAATCAGTTTTAAAAAACGTGAAAATAGTCTGTTTTCACTATTAAAAAGCCAATGTGAGGTGAAATTATTTCGTGGTTTTTCTAGAGCCCCTAACTGTAGGTAAAAATGTTCATAGGTAAGTTCATATATGAGTCTGAATTCATTGACTCACTTTTCATTTTGTTTGGATATATCGTGATAGAACCCCACACTTTTTATAGGTAAAATAATTCTTTGTGTGAAATTGTCTGAATTTTTAGTACCTATATTGTAGTATTTGATGTACTGATAGGAGTCGCACGTTAAAATGTAAGACCTCGTTAATCCTTAGCTCGCAAGTTTCAACTTCTTCAAACAATTTAAAAACGTACAGAATCGCATAGTTCGTTGATAGATAGACTTTGAAATACAGTGCGTTCAAGTTGAAAATCAGTCATTTTTATTTAATTATTTTCCAAGTGCCAACTATATTTTTTACGCTATTATTATCGACGTACCTTCATATTACTAAATATCATTCCGATGGTGCAGATCATATAATTATGTACAGAGTGAAAAATAAAAATATTTTAGTAATATCTGAGAATTCGATGTAATAATGAAATATTGATAAAATTATTATGGCATGCAATATACTATTCTTATTTCATCATTAATCACAATTCATACATTTCGTTCAGGTTGATTTAAAAATTGTAGGAAACTGAATTTTTGGGACAGTGTTGAGAAGAAAATGATGAATATATTAAATAATAATAAAGGAATTTCACCGAGTTGATCGTCATTATTATCATAGAAAATTTTCATGATCATCATATACCAACGAAATCATGTTTATACGGTATCAGCTATCTTCGGAGGATGATAATTCACTTGAATATAGAGGATATGTATGAAGGAACCGGCAATATATTTCACCAATTTTTCAAATCGCCCTGTAAGAAATCTATGAATTGTGTTAATGATGGAATAAGAATAGTATATTGCATGCCAAAATGATTTTATCAATATTTCATTATTACATCGAATATTCAGACATTACTAAAATGTGTTTAATTTTCACTCTGTACATGATGATATAATCTGGACCATCTGAATGATATTTAGTAATATGAAGGTACGTTGATGATAAGAGCAAAAAAAATACATTTGGCAATTTCAAATCCCGAGAAAATAATTAAATAAAAATTACTGATTTTTAACTTGAACGCCCTGTATTTCAAAATCTATCCATCAACGAACTCTGCGATTCTGCACGTTCAATCAGTACATCGAATACTACAATATATTAAAAATTCAGACAATTTCACCGAGAACCATTTTACCTATAAAACGTGCGTGGTCCTTTTTCATTCCATCATATAAGTAAGAGTTTTCAATTTTATTAGTTTCACAGGTGATATAGGTGAAGAATTCCAATGGAATCTCCTAGCATTTATACTTTTATACTTAGACTTCAGTTTTGTATTCATTGAATCAATAATCATTATACAGGATTATCAGCAGCTGCAATGTTGAAGAATGTAAGTAGGTTCATATTTATCCTCTATCATTCTTAAATCGGGTGTACCACAAGGTTTCATATTTGAACCCCTATTTTTATTTAATATACGCTTCAACAATTCTGAGATAACCTACTCAAACAGTAATCAGTTAACTGAAAATGCATTTTTTTATCACCACGAATATTTATAATCTTGCACAAAGAACGTAAAGTGATTCTCTTCACCTACATAAACCCTGCTAAATCAAATGCAATGATGTTCAATTCCAAAAATAATGCACTACCACAAAATGATATTGAAATAAAAATGCAATGATGAACCATCAAAAAATCTAACCAATTGACAGATATTTTGGATTTTTTTTTTTTCAACTGACATTAAACCATATCCATGACGATATTATCTACATTCAGTTCCGCCAACTTTTTGGTTCCAAATACATAAAAAATACAGGAAGTTTATAGTTTCGTTTTGCGACTGATAACTGCGTACAAGATTTTTTAATAAATTGTAACCTACTGGATGTTCAAATGTGGAAAAAATATGACTTCTTGACTCTTGGCTTGTCTATATCATGTATATATATTACTTATTACGAGAAATAAAATCATGTTCAAATATCCACAAATCGAATATCAATTTCAAAAGCAAACTCAAACACTTCACGCATCTCAAAAAATATATCCTCAGACAGTAAGTAATGAATAAATAATCTTTTCCTTTGTCAATGTCTCACATATACGTTGATTATTATAGAAAAGTTCGAGAATTTATTAAAATTTTCAACATTAGGCAGAACTGACTGGAAAAACAGTTCAGCGGAAATTTGATCCCGAAGAAAATTAAACTTTGCACTTTCTCTAGAGTTACTACTTGTGGAAAAATCATTTATTTGAAGATGTATCAACAAATTGGAGAGCAATAAAGACCATTACTATTATTATGGAATAGCTCAAGTTTAATCCATACATTTTCTGAAACTATTTGAATTATTGCCCTTTTTTTTATGGATTAATAAATATACACGTTCCTCCACTTTCACAAAAATATGACCATTATTTGATAAACAATTATTTCCATTTTATAAAAGTGTATTTACCAATAACAACCCAAAAAAAAGTGAATAATTCGTATGCCTACCTGCTTTTTATCACAAAAAAAACAAATATCCAAAGAAAACGCACAAAAACTGAACCATCATTCGGAATTGAAACTTCACTGATGAATTAGTCAGGCAAATAAAAATGATCAAAAATGTTTTTCAATAAATCGGATGTAGTTTACACGAACAGTTTATCAGGGAACGATATTTCGCGCCTCGATGTTCAACTGTCAAGCGATAACTGGAGATGCAACAGCGTCCAGCGTGTCATGGTAACTGAGCATGCTCTATATATTACAATGCAATGAAAACTCTGAATCAGGGTGTTTCACCGGGGTGTTTTTCAGTTTTTAATGTTACCTAGATTGATTTTGTGTTGGCCTGAAACAGTATTTTTGATAGTTCCTACTATATTCGAGTTATAGGAACTAGAAATAGGTCGAAAGATGCTGATTTTATACAAAGTGAGCACAAAATTAAGGTGAGGACGAAGTTCCTCAGTAATTTTTTCATTAACATCATCTTCAATGTACCGGGTATACATTCTTTAAATGAATACTGAATCCTCATTTGTGAGTTCATTTATCTTTATATTAAGTGACTAGAAGATCTAAAACTAGTAGATAAATAGAACACTGGACTATAGTTTTTCTACTCTACCTCTAGTGCTAGCGGTTCGAAAAGAAATTCCTGCAAATTGTGTTAAAAGCAAAAGCTTTGACAGATGTTTTCAATGAACAAAAATGAAACTTCTGACTCGCGGATCCCTCCCTCCCAAACTCCGATCAAATAACACAACCTAGATGAGTAACTCGCCGCTCACGCCTTTAAATTTGTTTGTAACGGACATCTTCCCTCACCGGCAGTGTCGTGCGTTGTTCACAGCAATATTGAGGTTTAATGAAATAGAAATAATGGAAACCCAATATGGAACGGAAACCTGAAATTATGATGGAAGAATCTCCACATGATTTTGAGAACAGCCGATGCTCTAATTGACAAAAAGCTGTTCAAATATATTTCGTGGCGGCAAATTTTAACTGATGGTACGAATGAATTCAAGAAGTTGAAATAAAAGCTGCTTTCCAACTGCCAGGGGTAGTAGCACCCAGTGGAGCTTGTTACCCCTGAACTGAACCTGAAGTGAATCGCACCTGACTTTATAACTGGGTTTTAATTGGAACATAATTTGTCGTGATCTGTCAAATCACTTCAGGAGCTATCCGGAGCTACTCCCTGTGGCCATTGGAAAGCGGCTAAAGTCAACTTGTCCGAAATTTTAAAGGAGAACAATGATCAGTGCGGTTATGTCTGTTTGTTTCCAGGCATATTAAAAATTTCAATGTCAAATAGGAGGAATTCACTTGAGAAAATGGTCGGTAAATTAGGGGGTTGACGTTGAATATTTCATTTGAAGGCATTTCGCACAAATGAAAACCGCTTAAAATATCATTCGTACGCAAAAGTGACATTTCTTTCAAATTTCCAATGAAAAACCGAAAATTTGGATGCATGAAAACTCAGCTTAACTCATCTAGGTTATGTTACTTGATCAGAGCTCCCAAACTCCCTTAGGATCTCAAAATGGCGTCCAAATCGATTAAAATTAACTCTTGAGTGACTCTTTACCAATTCACATATACAGTGTCGGATTGAACCACCGGGATACTGGGAAATTTCCCGGTAGGCTCTCACGGAGGAGGCCTTAAAAGGTGCACCCAATCTAATTTCTATCCTTTGGCCTCAGTTGTCAATAATTTTGAAAGAGGTTAATTCAATTTTGCCAGTTTTATAACATTTTTTGGAATTACGAATAATCATATTGAAGGAATAATAAAAAAAGTTTGAATATTATATATTTCGGCGTTTTCGCTACGAGTAGGTAATGTCTCATTTTCATTCCAATTTTTCATAATTTTTCTACCGCTTGAAGTCTGGTTCTGTAACAATATTGTCAATATTGGATAATGCCATTTGAGTTTTTCAAATAATTTCGACGTATTTTCCAATGTTTCTTTTATTGTTTAAAATAGAAGCTTTTCTAATTCAGTGCCTGTTCATCCTGTATGTTTCACGCACACCGACAGGTATGAACGACGACAGGCATGTATTTTTCTTGTAAGGTTAAAAATGCAGGGTGGGCATGCATGTATCTGAATCAGCCTTTGAGTATCTAACAATTTGAAAACTTAGTGCGTAGTGCTGCTCCCAGTCTAGAATTACGTTTTGAAACTGTTCAGTAATCGCGAGCATTTTATATACCGGGTGGCTACGGAAGTATTGCCTACGGAATATCTCAGTTATTGTATGAAGTAGGTTTGTGAAATTTGGAGCGTCGATATAATGACATAAGAGCTAGAATTTGAGCATATTGACATGTCGAAGTTATCTTCCGGTCTGACCGGAAGTAACATCAACTTTCTTATTTTAAATGGAAATCCTATTTTTTTTTCTTTTCGCTTTATTCAGCATTCAATTCCCTTTCTAATGACATATCACAAGTTGGTATCTAACCAGAAACTAGATCAGAAAAAAATTATTATTGAAATTCACCGAGTAGGCCGTGGAAGCAAAATGAAAGCCAAAAATTGAAAAGTTGGCTATGGAAACCATACGTCACTTGATAACAGTTGCTACTACTGTGATATTTTATTTTCATTCGTCGGCGTTATAAAAAGCCGCCAAAAAAAATATTGGAAAAATTGGGAAAAAAACAATACTCTGTAGGTCCATAACTTAAATAGGAACATACAACTTTTTCTTGCCTGTACTATTCAGCATAACCATTCCTTTCTAATGATATAATATAAAGTAATTTTTTGAAATGAAATACCAAAAAATCCAATTATTATTCTTCAAATAACAAATCTGTTTTGCCACCCGGTATAGTCCTTAATTTCGAACACTTTTCAAGAGTGCTTAGTGCTTATGTCAGTGCTCGGCACAGCTCTGGCATACAAAATGAATGACTCCTTTCCACTCCAGATGAACTCTTCAATTCGGGAACGGTTGAAGATAGAGCAATTGTGCGAACTCCAATTGGTTCAGAATGAACAAATTAAATCTGTGAATTTCGAGTCAATCGATTGAAAACAAAAATATTCGAAAAAACAAAAAAAATATCAAAATTCATGAAAAATACAAAATCGGCAGATACGATTTGTATATGCTCAGATACAAGGTTTGGCATATAAAAGAAATACAACGTCAAGAATGTCAGGAATAGGACTGGAAATAAATGTGGAGCGAAATTACTCCTTTCCACTCCAGGAAAACTTTTCAACTCAGGAACTGTTGAAAAGAGAGCAATTCTGCGAACGCCAATCGATGTAAAACAAAATATCCGATAAGTCAAACAAATTCGTATTATAAACGTAAAATTTCATGCAGATTCCGAAAATATATGATGCAAGGAATGGAACGTCCAATATATCATGAAGACAATGAGCCTGATGTCCTCCTCGTCCATCAAAGTAGAATGATTTTCGTCATAGAGTTTTCGGCTCCTGGCGAAACGAACATCGTCTGAAAAGAGGGGGAAAAACAGTCTAAATATCGAGACCTACCGAAACCATTTTATTAAAATGGTGATTCTGATAATAGGTGTCCTTTGTGGAATGATGGACACACTACTATCAAGCTTAAAAATCATACCAGCTTGCCATAGTATGGCAGAAATCTGCCAGACGAGTGAAGGTCATAATGCTTGGTTCACTCCGCCTACTCATGACACATCATTCTCGGACCCAATAATCACTCACCCCATGGACGTGGGGAATGGTTACTGGGGTTAATGACACACCAGCGCGCCCTCCGATTGTATCGGGGCTCCGGAGACAGGGCCTGACGGAGATATCCCAGATGAAAAAAAAAATTGTTGGGCATGTAGAAATATTTGCCTGCCAGGACGTATAAGTACTGAAATTTTTAGTGAATACCAGTATAAAAATTGAAATATTTAGTGAATGTTGCTGTATCGAGAAGTTTCAATACAATTTAATCAAAATGTTGATTTCACAAACTGATTTGTTTGATATGATTGTCATACCATGTGAATCAGAGAGGAATTGTTTATTTGTAAGTAAAATATTTTCTTAACTTAGGAGGTAATGTCTAAAGTATGTATCATGTTAAGACATAGTTTTTGAGAATTATCTCAAATACTTTTGGGGTGTTTTTTCCAATGCATCAATGATTCTGTCATAATTCAGATCATTAGTGCTCTGTCTTTCCTGCCCTAATGAAGCCCCAGTTCGTGAAAACCTTCCCGCAAGGAACTCAGTACATGACATGACAGAGTCAACCCATATATTTGAAATGTCTTAGATTATCTGTTTCTATATAATAATAATAGAATAATCAAGAATTTTGGTGAACAACACTAACTTTTTCAAGTTCATTTTCTTTTACTTCATTTCCACTGTTTTCTAAAATCTCGATATCCTCATTAGATTGTTTCGCTCTGATAGGATAATCATTATTCGAACTATAGAAATTTGAACAGAGCTGATTAGTTATTTCATCATTGAAGATGGATTCAAGTCAGGTGATTAAGGTATCACAGATAATGATAAATTGACTGCAAATAGGAATGTTCATCGTTCAACATGGTTTTATAATAACACAGAGAAATAAGAAGAAAATCATTACATGACATTGCTCGTAGCGTACAACGTCGAAAAATGTAATCTTCAAACATCCAATATATGTGATAAATAATTTGTAACACTCATAAATGTCAAGAAGCTAGTGAAATTGAATTCTTCTATTTTATAAATATTGACAACAAAAGACGAATGGGGTAAATTGGGGCCCACTTGAGGGCCTTTTGACATCTAGCGTGAGGGGCCTACTTACTTTCCCGATATTCCGGTGGTACAATCCGACACTGACTCCATGTATATTATTTTTGGCCAATATACAATTTTTAGACACTATAGAAAGTTTTGCCCGATATCATGATGCATGAGAAAATCAGCTCGGATACTTTTTGTTGTATTTTTTTCCAAGAATGAGCTAGTTTCGGATCGCATTTTTCGGTTAGGAAGATGCTTTTTTCCGCAGATGTGCAATATCGATGCCTTAATTCGCAAACCAACTAACTCCATTGATATAACGTGGAGTTAGCGGATTTGCGAATTGAGGTATCGATATGTTACATTACGGAGTACGGAAATTGAATTTTTTCTAAGGATGCTATACAATGTGCCACTTCTCTCATCGCTTTCATACTTTCAAAACTGAAGATTTCTCACGCAGTGAGAAATATCCGCCAATACAGTGGGAAATAATTTCTTACAGTGAGAAATAATTTCTCACTGTTATCACGATAACCCAAGTCAGTCATGAATTTTTACATGTCAGATTGATATGACACGTTCTCCACGTTGACAACGCTACGCCGACGATTCGCGTGCAATATCCAAGTAGCCCATTGTTAGCTTTTCTATAACAACAAAACCGAAGCACTGCATAATTATTGCTGTCAACTTACCCAACGAAAATAGTTTTATTATTATTTGTTATAATATAAACAGTTCAGATTCATTAAATATTGAATATAATGGAATACGAAGATTTAGAGTCGGAAAATACACCTCCAGAAATTATTCAGAAAGCAATAGATGTTTGCAATAATTTGCTACCAAGCACATCAAGAGAAAAATATGAAATCGCTTACAGAAACTTTATGGACTGGAAAATGAAAGCCAAGGTTGATTCTTGTTCCGAAAATACCTTGTTTTGTTTTGTTTTGAAGAGTTGTCAAGAAGATTGAAATCATCAACATTATGGTCTCAGTACTCGATGTTGGGGAGTACCTTAATGATTAAAAACTGTGTTGATATATCAAAATACGTAAAACTACGTGCATTTTTAAAACGCAAATCTGAAAAATATGTTCCAAAACAGTCAAAAACATTATCTTCTGAAGAAATTCAACAATTTTTAAAAGATGCACCTGATGAAAAGTATTTGCTGATAAAGGTAGGAATTGAAAATTTTTAAATTGTTATCGGAAAATTAATGTTTGGTTTTGATTTCAGGCTGCTTTAGCTATTGGCCTTACAGGGGCATGCCGTTGTGATGAACTTCGAAAATAAAAAATTGATGACATGGAAGATCTCAATTCGGCCCTTTTAATAAAATTACCCGATACTAAAACCAAGGTTCCTAGAAATTTCACAGTCACAGGAGAATTCTACCAAATTTACAAAAAATATGTAAAGCTTCGACCATGCACCAATGAAACACGTTTTCTTTTAAATTACAAAAATAGCAAATGTACAAATCAGCCCGTGGGGATAAATAAATTTGGCACCATGGCGAAAGAAATTGCGAAATTTTTGCAATTACCGAACCCTGAATTATATACTGGCCACTGTTTCCGAAGGTCATCTGCGACTATTTTAAATAATGCAGGGGCAGATCTTTTAACTTTAAAACGCCATGGGGGTTGGAAATCCAGCAATGTTGCTGAATCTTATATCGACAACTCCATAGCTAACAAAATGAAAATTTTAAAAAGTATAGTAGAATCCATTCAGCCTCCAGTGCCATTAGAACCTGAACACAACAATGCTGTGGAAGCTCAGTACGTTTCCCCATCAACTTCAACTTCGACCGCAGCTAATATTTCAATTACCGAAAACATGTTGAAATAAAACAATATACCAGGAATTCCTTTACAAAATAGTTCAAATATAAATGTTAATTACTATTTTAAATAAAATATAAAAATGAGTTAATGACATACAAGTATTATTATATATGTATTTTAATTTTCAATACTTGGCTCGTGCCAACAAACTTCTGCGCTCGTGAGAAATGTCGTTTTTCTCACTTGTTTGTACTATTTTGCTCGAGTTGGAAATATGGCGAAAGAATGTCTAGCTAGTGCGACTATTCTACGAGTATGAAAAATCACTTTCACTCAAGTAATGTATGTAACACTATTTTTTTACGACCAAATGATCATTTTAAATAGAGGTCGATGAATGACTTCTGTAAATGTATATACAGGGTCCTGCAGCAAGGGCGCGGTCTTCCATATCTCCGTTATACTAATAGATAGATGGATTATTTAATGAGCAAAATGATACTATTTCCTGAGTTCTACAAATTGAAAATGATGGCACTCACACAGGGTGTTCAGTTTTTTCTGGGCGGGTCCCAACTTTGTTTTTTTAAATAGCAACCAGTATTTTTTATCAGTTTTTCGGCTTCTACATGAGAAATAAAAGGTACTTTATATGGATCTTCTTATCGAAAATATTGACGGTTTTCGAGATTATTAGCATGATAGTTTTTTTCCCAAAATTCGTCACTCATACTATTTGAAATTATGAAGTTGTGCCAAGTCCTATTGTAATGTGTTTTTGATCAAATTATGTACGTTGATGACTCTCTCAAACGATATATCAAAAATCGATCTGTGATATACAGGGTGCGAAAAATAGCTTGCCAAACATTGTAAATAAAAATGAGCAAAACTTTCTTATTTCAAATAGAACACTATTGATTTTAACCATAGGGAATATTCGATGAAATTTGTAGAGCACTTGTTGGCGCTTCTTATGGATCGACAATATACCGGGTACTCCGTTTGAAATAAGGAAGATTTTGCACATTTTTATTTACAATGTTTGGCAAGCTATTTTTCGCACCCTGTATATCACAGGTCGATTTTTGATATATCATTTGAGAGAGTCATCAACGTACATAATTTGACCAGAAACTCATTTCAATAGGACTTGGCACTACTTCATAATTTCAAATAGTATGAATGACGAATTTCGGGGAAAAAAAGCTGTCAAGCTAAAAATCTCGAAAACCGTCAAATTTTCGAAAAAAAGATCCATATAAGGTACCTTTTATTTTTCATGTAGAAACCGAAAAACTGATAAAAAATACTGGTTGTCATTTAAAAAAACAAAGTTGGGACCCGCCCAGAAAAAACTGAACACCCTGTGTGAGTGCCATCATTTTCAATTTGTAGAGCTCATGAAATAGTATAATTTTGCTCATTGAATGATCCTTCTATCTATTACCATAATGGGGATATATAAGACCGCACCCTTGCTGCAGGACCCTGTATACAGGGTCAAATTAGTCAGTTTGGCCGGAAATGTTTGGAAAATAACAATAAAATAAAGATTTCCTCAGTTAACAGTATATGAAGGACTTTTGTAAAGATATATCCAGGGTCAAATCAATTTTTTTGGACGGAAATGTAATGAAAAAGTGAAAATAAAATGAAACTTCATCAGTAAAATACCCTAAATATTCAGAGTACTGGCAGTACAGCTGAAAAGTGAATACACCCCCATGCAAACTTAAGTAAGTCGCCCTGGAGCGCCACGGCAAATAATAGTAATAATAGCAGTCCTCTACTGACTCCACTTCATGAGGAATGAGGGAGTACATTTATTATTAATAACATTATTGCCTAAAATTTGAAAACAGTGTTCAATGAAAGACATAAGAGGTCAAATATTTTTGGTACAACATGATGCCAACAAAATGCTGGGTCTACATGTGGATACCAAGTGAGTGAGAGTAGATGCATGTGGATCTCGGAAACGGGAAGAGCAACAGAGGGGGTTGAACTGGGGTAAAGTTGCGTATCATGGAGATCATTACTATCTGAGCGAGCCCTCTCACTTTAAATGATTACATGAAAAACCGAAAAATTTTATTTTTTTTTGTGACTTATATCTGCTTCAATACAATAGATTTCCTGAAACTGTTTGCACTTTGTCATTGCAAACTTTCAGTGGGCTGTGAAAATATGTAAATGAAATTGTTCTACAGTGTGTTGTTTTCCTGGGGCTATCTCTAACCATGAAGTTTTAAATACGTACCTGGATTATTCATCACATTTTCAAAGGCTTCGATGGTCATATTTTATCATAATTGTGGAAACCACTTGAAATGTTCAGTTTTATCTGGTCATCATCAGCGAAAATTCAATGATATCGATTTATTGTATTGATTGCTAGCTCAATTTTTCAACATCATTGTAATGAGGTCCATAATACGCAACTTTCCCTCGATTCAACCCTCTCTGTAGCTCTTGCCGTTTCCGAAATCTACATGCATCTACTCGAATTTCTACATAATCTAAACTTGCGGATAGATTAATATATCCCTATTCCCTCTCTAGAGGCGTTCTCAAACATTCCTCGTGAGATCGTTTACACCTTCCACACTGTTCTTTTTTTTTTCATTTTTATATTTTTTATATTTCTGCTTCTCATATCGTTCAGAGCTTTTCGAAATGTCCATTTTCGATATATTTCTATATTCTAAATTCAAAAATGTTCCCATTGTTGAGCACATAAATTGTAGAAACAATATTTTCAACAAAGTATTATATGAATGGACCGCAACTAATGTACTCAGATTATTAAATAAAGATTAATGATGATATTTCACTTTAATTTCGACTTTTTCAACACTTTTCCGGCCAAAGAAATTGATTTGACCCTGTATATATACTTTCTCAAAAGTCCTTCATCAAACGCTGTTCAACATTCAATATTTCGGGTAGTTTAAGGATGAAATTTTAATTTGATTTTCACCTTTTCTACACCATCTTGGCCAAACAAATTGATTTGACTCTATACATATACTTTTCAAGAGGTCCTTAATCGAACAGTTCTTTCAAATCTTCGGTACTCGGAATATTTCGTGTAGTTTACTAATGGAATTTCAATTTCCACTTTTTCAACAAATTTCTGGCCAAACAAATTGACTAGTCCCTGTATACATAACTTTCTGGAGGTCTTTCATCGAATTTCAAATTTTCTGTACACTAAATATTTCTTTCCTTGAAATGTCTGACTTCAAATTAACTAAGAAAATTGATAATGACAATTAATTGATATGATGGCAACACCGCTGAATTTCAGAAACTGTGGCTGAAAAGTGTGACCAGGAAAGTGTGGCTAACTTCACTCTAATAAAAGAACAAAGAACAAACAAATCATATTGTTCTGAACCAGAATCTGATTTCAGTTTAGTAATGAAAAAATACCTATATTTTCCCCATTTTTTTACTTTTCAGCCTTGAAAGAGTGATACTTGGATACCTTCTACAGTATAAACGGAACATTTCGGACTATTTCGAAATGAGCCAAGTATAATGGATGAATAAGAGTTGATATTATGACCAGATTGCACCTTGTATATTTTATTTATCAAGCTTTGAGGGTAAGTGAGAAAATTAAAAGGAATTTAGAAAAAGAAACTACCCAAAATGCTAAAACTTTGTCAAGTTCACTCGGCATGCGTTAAACGAAAAAAGGAGGCTTTGAGCTCTTGACATTCTCGGTGAGGAATCAAATGAAATTATTGTTTTCGCAAGTATTAGGAATAAGGTATCAGATATTTCATAATTCAACAAAAGACCACAGCTGAAAACAACTCGATGTTTATGCACATGGCTTATAACAAATAAATAATATGTAAACAGGAGTGCCTGCTAAAATGAAGCGATAATTAACGTACCTTGTCAATTGAAATCATTCTAATTATTGCATTCTCTTGGGTTTCCGAGCTCAACAATAAACACTCACTCAAATAACTAAATAAACAATACCAATAATACCAGTATATAATAATAAACCGCCACGCGTCCATAACTTCATTCTATTATGATAAAAACGGCCTTTCGATATCAGCACGAATTCCAAAGCATACTTAGGAGTTTTTAACTCAACTCTTGTCATCCGATGGTCCTTAAAAATTGCAACAGCTACATAAAATAGAAGTCTTCTCAAAGTGACTAATATCAGCTAAACAAGTTATTTATAAAAAAAGTATGAAATGTATAATTTCAATAAAGAAAATAAATGAATTTTTGAAGTATCTAAATCTGGAACGAAATGTAATATGTAAACCAATACAGTGTGTTTGGATTTGAGCAGCAAGGCAGTCTCGACATTTTGAAAATTCATTGAGGTTGGGTCAAAATGAAAAAAAGTTCCTTCTCGTTTCAATTTGAATTAAAGTTTTCTTCAGAGCACTGTTAAAAAAAATTGTAGTGTATATTAAATTAGGTAGTTCTTGGCATACACGTCATATAATAATAAAAATAAAATTTCTCTAACCGATGACACTATGGAAATATATAAAATTAAAGAATGTATTCAGTTTTCTGCAATAGAATGATGTGAGTTTTTAATTGGGTTCCATCATAACTACCACCTCCTAAAAAATATAATGATAGAGGTAGCGAGTGACATACTGAAATTCTTACCTAAACTTATCTAATTACTTTATGAATCGTTCAAAACGGTGTCCATTGTCTTGTAAGCACAAGTACAACCGATATTCAAACTGATCGTAGAAGGGTCTGGTGAAAATAGTCCTACATTCTTATACAGTGTCATCCCCAAAGTTCGCAACACAATAAAAAACTTCTTTATTACGGGTTTTTCAACAAAAAGTAATCATGCAAACAGTTAAATCTTAACACGCATCAACAAAAATAGCAAAACAGCGTAATATACGAGGCGCGTTGGAAAACTTCATTTTGAGCCGATAGTAAAATACTCTTCTATTGAAAATAACAAAAATTGTTGTGTACAAAAACTGTTCAGCGTTAAAAAATAGATCTGGATTTGAGGTCATGACTATCTAGGTGAGGTTTTATTTTTTCATCAGTTTTTTTTAAATAGTCTATAAATAATTAAATTAGCGTCAAAAGATAAATAAACGACATCCGATATACCACGATTCATCATGAAAGCGTGTAATAATACAAATATTATGTTAACTATGGTCAACTTTTTTTGATTAAAATTAAAATTTTTTGTGCAAATTTCTTTTTATTTTTTGTTAACACCTAAAATTATTCACAACAATAAAATGACATTCAACAATATCGAATTATGAAACATAAAAATAAAATTCTTGGCACAAATTGATTATATTCATTTTGTTGGAGTTTTCATATTTTGTTTTAACAAGGGTTTGAATACAAACGAATGATTGATATGGTTACCAAATAAGTATGATCCATCCCACAGTTTAGTTCTTCTTACAACATCGTTGACTGCATTCGTGATCCCATAAAAAATCCACTGTAGTTAATTCTGGTGAGCGTGTTGGCATGGGATACTGTGAGTAACGTCAAATCCAGTGTCCATTAAGTGTTTCATTTAAAAATTGTCGTTTTGTTGCACTACAGTGAATAGTTATTCCATCCAACAAGTAGGTACCAAATTATTTTTCTTTGTCTGCGCAGCATTCGATTAAAAATTAGTAAGTAATACATACTGTTTTCGTAAAATTGACCAATATAAAGGTTGGCAGTGTTTTCATCGAAGAAGAAGGGGTCAATCACAGTATTGTTCAACATTCCACTAAAGACATTAACCTCAATTAAATATTGGTGATATTTTAAAAAATGAACGTACCTACATAGGTACTCAAGCTTTTCGCTCAAAATCAATTTTTCCAACGCGCCTCCTATATTACGCAAGTTTTGCTATATTTTGTTGGTGCTTGTTTATAAAAAATAAAGAAGTTTCCCATATGATGCGTACTTTGGGGATGACACTGTATAATCCTTAGTTGTAGGCTCTCTTACTGGACGTAGGTAAATAATGTGTAGGTGGAAGTTCAGCAAATGTTCATTCGAAGCAAGATTTCCATCGACGCCTCTTCGATTTACCTCCTTATGATTTACCTATACGAGACTCATTTCCGCAATGCATTTTACAATTTCCATCAACTAACAAAAAACCAATGATAGATAGTATTTCCTAATTGCCGGAACAAATTCAATTTTTGCAGATTTTGTGTATGCCCCTTTCTAATAATGTAGGAATTGATCGTCGTTTCTGTGACGGCAGTTTTGTTTGTTGATACTGTCATTCAAATAGTAGGTGCATATATTTTTTAACAACTGGGGCTGAGCAATGAACGTATCTGAATTACATCAGAATTTCAAAAATAGCGGAATAAGTGGGGGTAGTTATTTAAAATTTTAGAAGTAGGTGCTCTATGAGTGAGGGTTTTCCATGATATATAAATTTACGTGTTCGTCAAAATTTTCCAGTGTGATCAGTTAAAGAAATATCAAATGCTGTTCATTGTCAATTTGTCACCCTGTAGAAAACATTGCAGATTTCACTATACACTTCTAATAACTATTGGCAGATGTAGTGTTTTGTTATACCCTGAATTTGGTTTATAAAAGTCAAACAGAAGAAAAACGTGTCAAAAAGTTCTACAACTGTGATAAAACAAATGATAACGAATTGCTGATGTCCGGACGAACTTGATTTTCAGGCAGCACTCGGCACTGGTTCGAGTAACTTGTGCGGTCTAGTATTTTTCTCTACTGTGTCGGTCACGATGTGTGCACCATTTAAAGGACGTGATTTGGGAGTTGCCTAATTGTCAACCCTGGTGAGGAGTATTTGATTTGGTTACACCATTTACCCGGGTTGATGTTGTATATTTTCCAAGGATTTCCTACAATTAACAAGAGAACATATTCACTTAGCAGCTGTAGGCGTATATACGTCCCCAAGTATCATTAAGTTTTCCCCGAAGCCACAGTAAATGATAATAATAGCCATTTCTACCCGGCTATGCGGCTATGCTATGTGTTTATGAGGGATTGCAGAAAAATACTGTTTTTAGTTAAGCAATACTAATAGAAGGCTTTAGATCGGTCAGAAAATGTTTCATGCATAAACATACGTTAAATTTTTCTAGGAAAGACAATGTACACACAATAATGTCAGCACAACTGCCATATTTATGAACTTAAAAGTAAGCACTTCGACCAAAGCCAACAGTTTCGGTAGTTGTTCATTATTTATTGACTTTCCGTCACGTACTACCAATACTCCATACTTTATTATACTTTCAAAGCGCAGTTGTCGATAGTCGGAATTCTTTCTTTTGAGCCCGTAAATATGCCAGTTCTGTTCTCAATATCTGAACAATTTTTATCTCAGGAAACTTATATAATCAGTAAATTATTTTAATTTTATCAGGTAATGTAAGTCATTATCAATACTACTGATATGTGACCTTATCTGACCTATACTGATGATGGATAATACTCCTGAAACCAGTATACCGGTTGTCCTGTTTCAAAGATGTATTACAATAGTTATTTTCTGGCGGGAAGTTGGATTCTGAATCCATTTGCTGAATATTCCTGAACTGTCCGCCGTCAAGGGTTCCACCAAAATAAAATGTAAACATACTACCACATATCCAATTACTGTACCTATATGAAGAAGGCGAGTCAAATGTTAAATAGAACGTTTGTGTCGATCACTTCAGACTCCTTTTATGTTTTGAATTCTTGAATAATACTCGAAATGCACACAGAAATATTTATCAAAACGAGTTCACACTCAATAGTATCGATACATGAGTATGCATCAATTTTGAACGAATAAGACTAAGAGTTTAACAGATTGAACAGATCCGAGCATTACTGCTTCTAAATAACAATTTAATCAAATCAAATTTCATCATGTAATCGAGACCTCTTGTAATCATTTCCCCAGAATGTCAACTACCTTTTGTTTCCTCATTCTTCACGTGTAGCTGCCCACATGCTTAGCGATGAAAAATTGTCCACCCTTTGATCCGTAGATGAAATTGAAAAGATAATGATAATAAACGAGTCATAAGGTCACCCATCTGTTTCACATTGATGGCTTCAATATAGTGTCACCGTTAAAGTCCGCATCATCTGGGACTTTTTTTTATTATTCAGTTATTGCAAATTTAGAGTTCGTGAACAGTTCTTGCTCTGAAAATAAGGCAAAATGACGTTTACGATTGATTTCCATCGATTGGCTACACCTGTCAAATTTGACATTTTTTCAAAAAAATTTCGAATTGTTCTGTTATTTCTCAATTTTTCGACAAATATTATGTGAAAAAGTTGTTCATTTTTCGGTTTCCTACCCACCTACCAAATCTGAACCAGTTTGAAAAACTTTGATTTTTTTCGCGTTTTCTCAACCTTACACTTTTTCGGATAATTTAAATTTGGTAAAATCTGAAATAACCTGTTGAGATGTAATAATCCCATCTGCTGGAAGGATTTTTTCTGTTTAAAAATGTTTCTACTTGGATATTTTCAAAAAAATTCAAATATGCTAAAAAAATTACGTTATAGTTGATGCAAAGTGGCTCTAGTTTCGAATTATCGATTTTTTTTATGAACCAATAGACCTAAAGTATTTTCTACTTCACTGATGTATTGTGATTGAAATAATTGAAGCAAATTTTGCTATGGAATATTGAAACTAGAGCCACTCTGCCTCAAGTATGATATTTTTATTTTCTTAGCATATTTGTATTTTGTCAATTTGACAGGTGTAGCCAATAGATAGAAAACAATCGTAAACGTCATTTTGCATTATTTTCAAAGCACAAACTGTTCACGAACTCTAAATTTGCAATGAGTGAATAATAAAAAAAAATCCCATATGATGCGGACTTTAACGGTGACACTGTATATTCCTCGAGAATAAAGGATCTTCTTTATCAGGCCTTAAGGGTGGTGCAAGAGTATGCGCATGCTATAAAAATGAAGTTTGAAAACGACAAATGTGCCACGGTTCATCAAAAAAGAGATGGATGCGGGGAATCGGTACGGAGAAAACATTCAGGTGTACTATTCTTGACCGTTCGCAACAATAACGTGTACTCGTATCGTCACATTCTGATATGCTCTATACGTTGTTGGCATGCTATCAGTGACTCAGAATGTGAACAGGCGAGTACTTTTCTATACTTCGAAAGGTCAAAAGTGACCGCAGCTCGTAGATGGAAACATCCTACATCATCTGGATGCCGGAGAAACGTATACTTACCTAGGGGTGGAACAACGCCACTCTCAAGAGGTAAACACTGTTGAAAACTCTCTCCGCGGAAAGTATCAGCATAAACTACGACAGATCTGATCATCAGAACTGTTTGGAAAGAACAAAGTTGCTGCAACTTATAGGCTTGCCGTTCCGATTCTATTTTACTCCTTTGGAGTGATAAAATGGACTCAGGAAGCTGCTACAACTTGACATAATAACAAAAGCAAAATCAGTAGTTCAGATACCCTTCTCTGCTTAGTATGCGATCATAAAAAAGCAGGAATTCGAGCATTACTTTTCAATGCAGCAACCCGTTCAGCTGATGAAGTCGGTCTCGTATTTGACACTGAACTGACGAACCCAAACACTGTTACCGAGTTGAAACCCATTCTGCAAATAGCCCGAATCAAAGCTGCGGAGAGTAAGCGTCTCCTACAACTGCATAACGATAAGCCATTGCATGGAATCTTCTTCAAAAATGTTGAAGACCTTGGCTTATCCATAAACCTGACAATCGCAGTTCTCAGGTAAAGTGCTTCGAAGTTGGAAACCAAGAGATTCATAATGGCTTGCCAATATGGTATCTTCAAGACCCTCGTCTACGTGATGAGTATAGAGGTCTCTGACACTAGATGCAAAACATATCGCGGGACAGCTGAGACCACAATGCATTTGTTGTCCGCCTGTTCAGCTTATGCGGTCTCAGCCTATATCCACAGGCATAACGCTGCGTTACGACTATTGTACTACCATATACGACACCCGTACGGTAATGATGAGACATCGGACACCGGTGTTGCCTCACGCTCTGGGATATATTGAGTCTTGAGTCCGTTGTGGAGAATGAGAAGTGCCGAATCTATTAGATTTAGTCCTCGACCAACAGACTGAGACGATTTTCGTCATTGGGTTTATCGGCTCTTGGCGAAACGAACATCGACTCTTCAACTCCGCAGGCTTCACCTAAACCATTCTGTTAAAAAGGTGGTTTTGATAATAGAGGTCCTTGGTGGAATGATAGACACACTGCTCTCAAACCTAAAAATCTTACCGACTTGCTGTGATATGGCATGAAAAGGTGAAGTGTCACTTAACAGTGTTTTTCAGCTCAACCTACAAAAAAAATCAAAGTAAATAACATGCATATCAAAAAAACATCTTCGTCTAGAGACAAAACTAACTTGAATACAATATTTGAATAACAATATAATGTTATCATGTTTGTGTAACTTGGTTAATTCATAAATATAAAATAATAACAATGATACTGATAATAATCTTACTCTGAATAAATGAGTGGCAATTGTATTTAACTGAATTAAAAATAATGATAATCCAGAACATCAAGTACCATGTACAAATGTGGTTTCGCTTTTTAAATGACAGTAACCAATAGCTTCCAAATTGTATGGCAATTAATAAAATAGTCTGGGAGTTGACACAAAAAGTATCCTTAATCGCAGATTATGTCGAAGAATGTATAGGAACTCCTAGTATTATTTTTATTACAAACTACATGTTCACATGGCTCTGTAATGGTGGTAAAACAAATTTGGTTTGAAGATTTATATATCAAAAATTCGCAAAATTTGAAAAAGTGGTTTATTTTTTGGCTGAATTTTCTGTAGGGTGAAGCTACAGCCACACCTTTTCATTCACATCATGTTGTAAAACCGATTTGCAAGCTATCGCTATAACAGTATCAGTCATGCAGTTTTCTTCTTATACAAACCTTTTCTAAAAAATAAAATACAAATATTCAGAATATACGCCAAAGTTTGCGAAGTGAGAAAGGTTTCAAATAAGAGACGGAATTTATTGTCAACAGATTTATTATCTACCCTATAAAAATTGTTAATGCATAATATATTTATCGCACAAAACACACAACCCTTTAGTTTCACTTAAAACAATATCACATTTCAATCTCTCATATGACATTTTCCAATTTCCAAAAGACTGCATGTATATTAAGACTTTAATGGTACTGTAAACAGTTTTTTCAATTGCTTCCTAAACGATACATTTGATACATGACATATGACATCAAATCAAATCACAACATAAAACGTTAACATGAAAAATTAGTCAAACCATTTATCAGTTATGAAAGGGATTCTAGACAAAAGTGGGAATACTTCAATCTGATATGTTTTTCGATTAATCTAGATTAATCTAGACTTGACAATTAGTTTTGGGAAACCCTATATATTCCTAATAAGGTTGATTCGATTTTCCATTTGAAAAAAACAGTGCCTTATGCCTGAATACACACCGCACAGAAGTTTATGAAAAATTGGCTTCTGGCGAGTTTGTTAAAATTGTCTTGGAATATCTCTTCTGATTATAAGATACTGCTTGGGAAAGGAAGTTCTGAGTGAAAATCCCTGTAAACCTTGAATACAGCCAACCTATTCGGATGCAATATTCCATGAGGTATGTGCGAGGTAATGGTGATTTAGACTATAAGTATGTAATCAACAAAACCTCTCTATTGAAATCTGCCTCAGTTCATAAAACCGTACACTCTAGTTCTATTCAAGCTAACACATATTCCGCTCCCATTCAACTCCATTCAGCATAGCCACAAAATATTCATAATAGTTTTGTATGTGTACTTAATTTGTCAATTTCGGTGGACGTGAAATAGCAATAGTTAACTTTGATTATCCTGCACAATTAAGCCAAGCAATAGAGATTTGTCCTTGACAAAAATCCTACCTGGAAGCAGCCTGTGTCATCCCGTGCAGGACAGTCCGTAGTTTATTCCCACTATGTCCTCAACTCGAAAATGTAATTTTTTAATTTGTTATAAACAATAAACAACAAAAAATCGCGTTTTTTTTAGTTTTTTTATTATAAAATGGAAACTATTGAAGCAGTGTTAACGGTACATGAGGGTGAACTGTAGAGAATTGAATTCCGAAGAGAATGACGGATAAAACGATCCGATCAGATAATTAGAACCGGAGAAAAACGGAAAAAACCGGAAAATTGTGTTTTTTTTTGTTAAATTTATAACTCTGCCATTTCTTAATATTAAGAGCTGAAACTTTGCACGATGGTAGCTATTGACGTGCACTTTATGTGTGCAGAATCTGGATTCAGTCGGAATAATATTTTTCGCACAATCCTCATCTGAATTTTTTTTGGAAATATTTTCGCGGAGAGCTGGATGCGTTTGAGGTCGTACGATTGAAATTTAAAAAATAGATTTGGAAAGTAGACGTGAGCAGTAACAAAACGTCTATTCTGATTTTTTGATTAAACGCGTTTAAGTGTGGTAAAAACTAGTGAGAACATGAAGGAAAACGGCCGACCGCGCGTGAGCCATCGAGTGGTGGGGACTGTGCGAATCGAGGAGAAACGTTTACAGGTCGATTCCTTATGTCTTTCCACATATGAAATTGAAATCTACAAAACGCCAGTTTGGTCGTGACAAAAATTACATGGAAAAAACGAAAAAAATTGGGATATTCCAAAAATTAAAAAGAAGGCGCTATAACTTCTGGTATAATAGAGTTATTTGAAAAATTCTTTCACTGTTAGAAATGCCTATTCACGTAATTTGGAATGGGTCTCCAAAAATTTTCAAAGAAAAAAAGCATTTTCCGAAAATGTGCTTTATTTTGTGCTGAGATAAAATTTTTAATAAAATGTTAATGTTTCAACACGCTGAAAGTCACTCATGATTCACCCAACTGAAATTCTCTTTTCACTAAAAACTGCGCAATTTTCCAAGTCCATTACATGTTTATTATATATACATATTTTCTTTACAATAAATTGGCTGCAGCCATTTGACGACGACGAATCATACCATCGGCGAAGCAATATTGGTAAACCACTGTCGCCTGGCGCCAAGTAAAACAATATAGTTTTCACGTCAAGGTTTGAAAATAGAATAAAGTTCATTGAATTGAAGTTCCTAATTCTTGTGAAACATATTCGTACACAATTCATTATATATTTACACGGTGTTACAGAAAGTATTCACAAGAAATGTGCAATTAATTTTAATTTTATTCGAAACAGATTATTTATATAGACTGCTTGATAAAAATATTCAAAGATGATATCATAAGAATATCCAATATGGAATTGGCAGTTGGGAAGATCATAAACGATATCTGGAGAATGTACGATTGTAGGATTTGTAGGTTTTCCAGATTTACATGTGAGACACGAGATGTCCGTAGAACTGCTCATTACTAATATAATATCCTATAACAATGGGAGTATTTGGATCAAAAATTTATCAAAAAATAACTACTTTCCTGGCTAATACGGCGACCAACATCGAATTACATCTGATAAAATTTCCTTGCAGAGTTCCTCTCCAATAGAGATTTCTAATGGATTTGGACACCCAAATAAAAAAAGACGAAAGTTCTTAATTTTTCCATCCTTGTTGCCAGGGGCGCGCTCTGTGATTGGTTACCATAATGACGGGGAGTTTGAATGACATGACAGCTACAGTTGAAAATGACATTTATACTCCCTGACCTTATAGTAACCAATCACAGAGTACATTCCCTGGCAACAAGGACGGAAAAATTAGGAACTTTCTCTATTGCTTGTTGCATGGGAATGTTTATCGAAATTTTCGGACCACCTATAGACCGATTTCGGGGTGTCGCCCCTCATCAGTATAGGGTAGGTCTAGTAGTCAATAACTAATGACTGCAACAAATGGTTCGATGTAAATTCCATTTCAGGGCAAAAGCCGCGAACGCGTCCACACCGTAGATAAATCCAAACTGAGAGCGCCACTTTTATCACAAGTAATTCAATGTTTGTAGTGGCATTAGCCAGGACGTAGTTATTTTCTAATAGATTTTTGACCCAAATACTGCTATTTTATAAGATATTAGCAATAAGAAGTCCTACAGACATCTTGTGTTTCATATTATAAGCTCACTGGGAACTACAGATTTTTTTAATTTTTTTTACAAGAAAATGCTAATCTTTCTCCGAAGTGGTTTTCTATAGACTTGATGATTTTTAATAACTGAACCGAGAGAGGCAATGGTTTAAATTTTTCTACCTACGATGATACATACTGTGTAAATAGTAAATGATTTATCTATTGTTTTTGGGGCATAGTTTCCATTTGAATCAGATTTTTTATTTGTACTGCTTTTGAAGTCTTTTTTGTATTCAGAGTATGAGGGACGATGATACATAGCTCTGGAAACAAATTAATTTGGGTACAATTCCAATTTTTCCATCATTGCCGGATCACTACGTAAAAAAGTTGCCTTAAAAATTGTTGTTCTGTTTTTTACCCAAATTCAGTTCCGGTGCGAGCCTGAATTAGGAAATTTTTCTTGTGGGATATTTACCACAAATCAGACACTCAGCAGAATTTGCAAGTTCATTGGTTGCCTATGTAATATTTATACCACTGCAAAATGATTTTCTATAAGTCCTATGAATTTGAACTTCAGCAGGATTTTGTTTTCATTTTTGTAATAAAAAAGCTGCGATCTATTCATATATTGTCTATAAATAAAGATATGTAGCAAAAAACATAGAATACCTGCTTATTCTTTCATCACTCATGAAATCTGAGTCACGAATCGAATTCCTCAGGTTCAGATACCCCAAAATCTAGAAAAAGACCAATCAAATAGCTGCACTACATGCCGAGATAAACAAATGCAAAGAATTATAAGTTGCGCGCTGCGCGCGCCTATTAATATTATATACGTTTCTCCTCGATTCGCACAGTCCCCCACCACAAGATCGCTAACGCGCCGCCGGCCGTTTTCCCTCATGTTCTCACTAGTTTTTAACACACTTAAACGCGTTTTATCGAAAAATCAGAATAGACATTTTGTTACTGCTCACGTCTAATTTCCAAATCTATTTTTTAAATTTCAATCGGACGACCTCACACGCATCCAGCTCTCTGCGAAAATATTTCTAAAAAAAATTCAAATGAGGATTGTGCGAAAACTGTTTTTTCGACTGAATCCAGGTTTTGCACACATAAAGGGCACATCAATAGCTACTATCGTGCAAAGTTTCAGCTCTTAATATTGAAAAATGGCATAGTTATGAATTAAAGAAAAAAAACATAATTTTCCGGTTTTTCCCGCTTTTCTCCGGTTTCATCCGTCATTCTCTTCGGAATTCAATTCTCTACAGTTGACCCTTTTGCACCGTTTACACTGCTTCAATAGTTTCCATTTTACAATAAAAAAACTAAAAAAAAACGCGATTTTTTGTTGTTTATTGTTTACAACAAATTAAAAAATGACATTTTCGAGTTGAGGACATAGTGGGAATCAACTACGGACTGTCCTGCACGGGATGGCATAGGTGGCTTCCAGGTAGTATTTTTGTCCAAAAAGCAATCATTTGTGGCTCTATTGCTTGGCCTAAATAACCAATTTCAGTTCAACTTTTATTTTATTATTACAACTTTGTTTTTAAAACAGACGAAAAGGAAAAAATGATTTTTTCTCACCCCCTACGAATTTTTAACACCATAGAGATCTCTAACCCCATACAGATTGTTCTGAAAATTTGTTAATGTAAATTTTCAATAGCTATGAAAAAGAGAAATACCGGTACATTCAATTATCATTTTCAGTGCCGGACCGGCCAGGTGAGATAGTGAGAAAAATCTCACGGGGCCCACCCCCCTTTTGGGGTCTCGGGGCCCCTAGGAAAACAGACATGGAAACAATAATTTAAAATTAATTAAGAAAAAAGGTCAAATGTCGAAATTGGTTATTGCCAGAAACATGACAAACGCAAATATTCACTTTTTATTTGGTAGGATTTCTTGAGGACCTCTTGCAACGTGGCAACAGTGATGCACGAGTATGTATGGTCGGTGGGCGGTGGGCGGTTTTGGTGCGCGGCGCGCTGGATTACTGATTAGTCGTATGCGAGATACTGAGACAGCAGAGAGTAAAGACTGCCTGTGTCCAAAAATAATTTTATTTGGCGTAGTTGCAAACGAGGCCAGGTAAATACAACAAAGTTTGTTATGTTTATTTCATTTTTTACTCTAAGACAAGTGTAGAGCTGATCTTGCACCTTAATCATTAATAGTACGTAAACCAATAATTTGTTGAAATTTCCGTATGCGACTCATGAAATAGAATGAACCTGGTAATTGGGGGCCCCAATTTTTCAAAATCTCACTTGGCAAAGATAGGCCAGTCCGGCACTGCACATTTTCCGTCCATTTATCGAATGAACTAGAACTTGTGGTACTAATTCGTTAAGTTTTATTTGTGAACATGAATAATTTGAATTTTTTGGTAATTCTTTTTTATTTAGAATTGATTATAAAATGCTTGAAAGTGAATTTTATTGTAATCTACAATGTATTTATTTTTTTATTTATTGAACAAGAAATACAAACAGGACCGGTGGGTCCTAATTACAAGATTTCCTGTAGGTAATTGTGGAGTGGAAAGAATCTCAGGAAACATCTTACCTAAACTTAAACATCCATTTAAATTTTTTACGATTTGGTTTTATCCGCACGTCCTCAAATAAAGCAACAAAAACCGAAATTTACGAGCTACGACCTCCTTTATCCCAATCTAATTAAACCTTACTACAAGGCGTTCATTATCGCTGATGAAAAACAATGTGAGGCCCCTTCATTTTAAGCAAGAAAGTCTTGAAGAAAAAGTGCAATCATTAAGAAATTAAAATGGTCTCCTTTTCAAGGCTCTAGGCGAATTTGCAATCAAATTGCTCCATTAGCAATTCATCGAGTTTAAAGAGGGGCCTGAAGGTACACTTTCAGAAACGACCGGCGCCTGAAAATTATTGAATGAGGCGTCGAAAATACAATGGAATGTTACAAGCTATTGAATTCTGATTACTGGGTGTAGGCCAATCCGATTGAACATTCCAAACAGTTTGCACTCTTTGAAATACATCATTCTGATATAAAAAATATTTCTCGGTAACGAAAAAGGATTCTTTAATCAAAAATCATGAATAAAACTATTATGCTACCACACCATCGCATACCTCACAATCAATTGAATTCAGAATCGAATAAAATTGCACTTTCGGGTTTAAAGTGGAAATCCTTGTAACCCATAATTGAAACATTGGGTGATCTGTAGATATAAAGTGTTAACGCTATCTACTGGTCGTGTTACAAAAATTTTTCTCTCTGCATGTACACAGTGCGAGTCTCTAATTTGGAATAAATTCAGTAAATCAAATACAGTTTTTTTTTAAATATGCTTGAACAGGTTGAATAATATTTCAAATTGCGCTCTTTTTCATGTAGGTTTATCAAGTTGGCAAATATAAAATTTTTATTCCTTGTCCTCACTAAATATCATCACTCGATACGATGCAACTTTCCTTTCTTGTTTTTATTCAACTTTTTTGTTTGACATTGACAACATCAACCTAGTCTGAAAACAAATTATCAACAAATACTTGGTCATATTCTAAACTGACTGAATTATTTTATTTAGTTCAATTAGATTCTTTATTTTTTCGAATTAGTTGATGTTTGCTAAATAGCTTTTAAACAACAAGGAATAAGAATTTGATATTTGTAACGCATGTGCAACTTAATATAGACTTTGGGAATAGTCATGAAAAATGAGAATTGCCATTTGATAAAATAGTCGACGACGTCAGATCTCAAATTTGGGACACGCTGTATAACATTTTCCTACATCAAGAAGAGCGCAATTTGTAATAATTTGTGAAGTTGGTAAATAATGCAATAAAATAATTCTGTTCATGACATAATCCTTGAGGAAACTGAAGAAGTATCTAGCCAATTATCACCTGCCAAGTCCAGGAAACATTATAAAAAACTATTTTCCGAATTCAATGAATGGAAAAAAAAGAGGGTAATGACAATCAATAAGGAAGTCTTGCTATCGTTTTTCTTAAATTTGAAGAAGTATGCGATTTCACCTATGTTCTCGAAGTATTCGATGCTGAAGGCCGCTATAAAGGCTTATAAAAACATAGACATTGGAAAATACAGTAAGCTCACTGCCTATCTGAAGATTGAGACGAGAGGATACAAGGCAAAGAAAGCTGCAGTATTGTAAAGAGCACACGTGCAAGAATTTTTGACGAGAGCTTGTGATAAAGAACATTTGATGATCAAGGTAATATCTCGTAACCTTTTGGACAGTTTAGATAATAAACTTAGAAATATTCAGGTTGCAATAATAATGGGAGAGTCTGGTGGAGTCGATGCTGTGAATTGACGAATTTAAAAATCAGTGATATTCAAGACATAAGGGGGCGTCCATAAATTACGTGAGGTGTTTAAGGGGGGGAGGGGGTCGAGTCAAATCTCATCTAATCTTACGTTGGAGAGAGGGGGGGTCTCGGCAAATATCACGCAATTTTTTTTCTGATTGAAACAAAAAAAAAATTATACTATTTTGGTCCATTTAATCCAGATTGTACATGCATAAGATTTAATCTTAAGCGTAATCGTAATACGATAAAGATCATTCACTAATTCGTTCAATAGAAAATAATTTCATTCATACTTCGACGTTATACATTTACTTACTGTCAAACCACCATATTTGTTTTATACCAAATAGCTCAATTCAATCTGAATTCACGGTACAGTGTAGCCCGTCCGTTGGTTTATATCAAATTTTTATGCGTGCCTATTTCATTTTTTTTATTTTTTAACGAGCACGAATATTAACAAATTTTTATTAAGAGTTACAAAGGGAAATTGTTATTAATTTTTTCTAGGTTGTAAAATGCGATGACCAGAAGTGCTGCAGCCCACGCCGGAGTGATCTGCATATGATTCTTCACGACCGTTTTCTGCCACCTCCGTACCCTATCACTCAAGTTGATGGACATTTGACAATTCCGGACTTTAAAGAGCATGACGGAAAGTCATTTGCTCCATTTCTAATACGCCACTGCCTACCGATTCAACCGCTGAATGCCTTCATCAGCACGCCTTATGATCTCTATTGCCCAAGTGTACGTGATGATTTAGAGAAAAGATGCTGCAGTACATGCGGTATTTACTTTGCATCTAGCACAAGAGCTGCAGAGCACAGACGATCAGCCCACATTGCACCAGCTAAGCAAGCGCGTATGTTCCGAAAAGTGCGACCCACACGGATTGTCACAAGACGAGCTAATGAATTACTTTGTGCAAGTGCCAATGGCTTAGAGTGGCTAGATCAGAACGAAGTTGAAGGATCAGATGATTTTGCTGAAAATCATATGGACATGTTGGTTCCAATAGTCTCTCTTGAGACCGTGCATGATTCTCCATGGACTGAATTAGAGTAGATACTCTTTTTTAATCTAAGTAGTTACGATTTAAGTATTCTATTGTTAAATTTTTATTACACTTATAATTAAACTCTCAGCAACATTGATTACTAGTCATAACTAGTCGTAAATAAAAGCACGAAGCAAATTTGTTTTTTTCTTTTTACAATAACAATCCAACACGTTTACGTAAGAAACTCACATTTTGAAAAATCTCACGTGAGATTGGGAGATGGGGGAGGGGGTTGAATAAAATCTCACATCTCACCAGGGGGGGAGGGAGGGGCAGAAAATTAAAAAAAACACCTCACGTAATTTATGGACGCCCCCTAACTACTTGTTTCGATGCCAGATACGAAGACCGGAATTTTATGAAAATTCTCAAATATAGAAGCAGGACTCTATCATCACTGTGGAGACGTGTAGAAAATGTATGCTCTGATGTCCGAAGAAGTTAACCATGACAGATTTTTTTTATGATACGCTAATCAGAAATGTACTTCACCACTTGTTGGAATCAACACTTTGTCGAAAGTTCCTTCAAGAGTTGCTTTACTATTTGATCTGGCAAACGCAAAAGCCGCTATAACGGTCACTGTATGAGGGGCATTTCAACAACCTTACTGGCTGATAAAGGTGCTGATCTTGCAATAATTAAACGACATGATGTGTGGAGCTGCCCAGCTGTAGTAAAAACTTATATCGAGGATTCTCTGTCTGGTAAGCTTGATATTGCAAGAAAAATCCAAGCTTCTCCTGGTACTAATCGTTCCCAACAAGAAAAGACATCCATTGATTCAAGACATTTATCAAAGACTTTGACAGGCACCATGCTTTCTGATAAAACTACAAGCTTGTTATTAATGGAAACGAAGCAAAGGATGATGAAATAAAGAACGAAATGTCTATCAATATAAATGTTAATGTTAATATTTCGTAAAATGTGATGAAGAGAGGCGACACTACAAGGTAAAATGTGATGAAGAGGGGCGACACTACAAAGTAAAATGTGATTAATTCAAGATGGTATGAAGTAATTTCGTCTTCAAACTAGTGGATAAAGCGGTACTTTATACGGTTCATAGATGTGGATGAAACTTTAATTATAAGGTGATTGTGGATAAAGAAAGTCTGTAGTACGACTCCAATAGATACTCGTAACACGAATGGAATAACAACCACCGGATTGAAAACTTTTATCGCGAATAAGACTGTCCACGTTTCCTTTTACCGAGTACTTCATCTTTCCTTTTATTTAGAAACCATTAAGTTTCCTCTCGCAACGGTCTCGAAAACCAACAAAACCCCATTAATATCCCCGACTCTATCTCTAAATTTTTGTTATCTCAAATTTAGTATACCGATAAATCTGCGTTCTTTGTGTATCCTCGGCCGTTTTAAATGTGGAAAACATGTAGTCACAGGCAGATAATTGAACTTGTCTCTTCGCATACGGCAAGATAAATGGTGACATAACAAAAAGAAGCACACGACTCCGGTAGGAGCAATTATCTCGGCGAGGCGGTGCTTTTATTACACAGCTACAGTTGGTTGATGGAAGGATGTTCTCGGATAGTGTAAATCTGTTTCAGATACAAAAACCATCTCGCTCTGGATCGTTAATGTCCGAATCGTCGGACTGCGAGTGAGGGTTTGATTATGGCGGGTGCGCCGACAAAAAATATCCTCGCGTGTGATGTTTGCGAACCGGAATCGGGGTTATTCTACTAAGAAACTTTCGACACGTGTGACCATGTTTTTATCACAGGTCTGCGGAATAGTTATTCAAGTTACAAGTCCGGCAAGTGTTGAATTACAGTACGAGTTTCACGTTTTCAAACAAGTACTGTAACTAAACTTGTCGGCTGTGTACAGTCAGTGTAAATGTGGGGAATAAAATGACAAAAAAAAATGACAAGATGGTCACTGACACAGTTGATTTTTAAACTTAGGAAAAGGTGTTGAGAAGATGTCAATATCGAGGCAATTAGCCGCTCTAAGGGATCTTGGGATATAGCTGAAATAAGCAATGTTGGTACGATGGTAGGGAGTATGAAAAGTAGCTATCTGTCTAGTAAGGCGAGTGGGGACTACTAAACTGATTTGAGATAGAAGATCTGGACAGTCATATTCACCATTTAATATCTTGTAGAGAGTCATTAGATCTCGCTGACTACGTCTATTCTCCAGAGTTGGAATATTGAGATAACTTTCAATTGAGGCGTTATCACTAAAGATGTTAGATTTGAAAGAAACATATCTAAGAAAACTTTTTTGAACACGATCAATCTTGGATATATGGGTTACATAATGTGGTGACCAGACACAGGAACAATAATCGAGGTGAGTTCTAACAAGTGTACAGTATAGGATTTTAATGGCACCCAGATTAGTGAAGTCATGAGTTGTCCTCTTTATAAAGCCCAACATTTTGGTAGACCTGTTGACAATGGAGGTTATGTGGTAAGTGAAGGTTAGGGAGTCATCAAGAATTACTCCAAGGTCCTTGACACGGTCGACAGCATCCAGGGGTTGTCCATTGATGGTATAGTCGAAAATGACAGGTTGATGTGAGCGAGTAAAACGTATGATATGACATTTGTTTATGTTTAAGTCCATACCGTTTGACAAGCACCAAGTAGCAAGTCTGCAGATATCGCTCTGCAACTCATCGGCGTCATGTACACAATTCACAATACGATAGAGTTTTAGGTCGTCAGCGAATAGTAGGGCATTACTGTTGTGAAAGCATGAAGTGATGTCATTAATGAATATGTTGAAAAGTAAGGGGCCCAAATGTGAACCTTGGGGAACGACCGAGGTTGCAGGAAAGTCAAAAGAGTAATGGTGCTTGAATCTCACTATTTGGTACCTGCCTGTCAGATAATCCACAATCCACTTCAGAATCGCTCCTCCGAAGCCATACCTACTGAGTTTGTGGGTAAGAAGCTCATGATTAACCCAGTCAAAGGCCTTGGAGAAATCGGTATAGATGGAGTCGACCTGACTACCCCTATCAAGAGCTTTAGATAGAAAATTGGTATAGGTGATTAAGTTGAGTTCAGACGACCTTCCGGATGAAAAGCCAAACTGATTTGAGATCAGTAGCCCTGAGCAGTCATAAGTCATATAATCTGTAACGATGCTCTCGAACAATTTAGGGATGGTACTAAGAATTGAGATCGGACGATGGTTACTAATGTCAGATTCATTACCTAATTTATATATGGGTGTTATGTAGGAAAGCTTCCAGTAGTCTGGAAAGATTCCAGTATCCAAGGATTTGTTGAAGATGTGAAATAGTGGTCTAGACAATATATAATTACAATTTTTAAGAAGAATGGGGGGAATAGCGTCAGGCCCCGGACCCTTTCTAACATCGAGGTTGCTTAGCTGCTCAAATATGGTGGAGATAGGAATATGGTAAGAGCAAATGTTAAGTTGAGTGTCGATATCACAATCATTGTGATTTAGGATATGATCGGTGTATACTGAGGAAAAGTGGCGTGCAAACAGATTTGCGCCTTCAGTGCCGGAGGAGGCAACAGAATCGCCAAGAAACATTTTATCAGGTATTAAAGAGCCTGACCTAGAGCCATTAACAAAATCCCAGAAGGCCTTGATGTTATCGCCGATATTGACCTCAACACCTCTGATGTAATTCGAATAACACTCTCTAGACAGAGTCTTACAACGAGCTCTGAGCTCGCTAAAAACTGCGTAACTTTCATGAGTTCTAGTAGTTTAATAAATTTGATGTGCAATCCTCTTCTCTTGTGTCAGATGCCTCGATAAATGAGTACAGGGTATCGTAGAAACTATGCAGCATTCCGAATAGGTCCTTATCCAGGAGAAGGGCGTCCCAGTCTACAGCACCGAGATATTGGCATAATAGTTCGTAATCAACGTTACGGAAGTCATATGAGTGTTCTGCGGCCTGAGACTCATGAAATTCAGTTCCCACTTGCACTATTGTTTCAATGGCTGAATGGTAAGCATCAGGTGGCAACAACACATCTGCAGATTCATTAACAGTGGGTTCGGTAGGGGTTAATACGAGATCCAGAATACTCCCTCGGTTATTTCGTATATTGTTTGACTGGAATAAATTGTGGAGGGCACATAGATTGGAAACAACTTCGATGGCCTCAGCTTCAGCTGGTGATGAGCCAATAGATGGAGAACCGAGAGAGCAGTAATCTTCAACTTGCCAAGTGATGTTAGGAAGATTGTAATCGCCAAAGATGTAAACTCTAGTATTTGGATTCTGTTCATTAAGGGATTCCACCAGGTCATAATGTGTGCGGTACATGTTAACATTTGACTTCGGTGGGAAGTAGACGGAACCAAGTATGAATTTGTAACTACCTCCACCAACGAGTACAAATATTTGCTCAACTAAGGGATCGGTGGGCAATGGACTAACGGGGATTTCTTTCTTGGTAGCAATCAAAACCCCTCCGCCCCTGTGGAAAGGACTGGAGGCTGGTGACCGGTCCTGTCTAAAAATATTATAGTTTGTAAATCCTAATTCTTCATCATTGATTTCTTCTAATAACCATGTTTCAGTGAAGATGATAATGTCATAAGCACATGTGGAGATGTTCGTATGAAGTTGGGAGAGTTTGGTACGTAGACCTCTGACATTCTGGTAGTATACTGTAAGATTGCCCAAGTCAAAATTCCTTACCAGTTTTTTTTGGAGATGGTAGGTGCATTATTGACGTATTTAATAAATAGATTTTGCTCGCCATTATTCTGACGCCTCAATAGCTCAGCTCTAACAGCGTCGAGCTTGTTTTTCTGGAGGGGGGTTTGGTCAGGGTGAATAAAGATCTTATTTTCCTGACCAGCCTTCAATTTTTTCCCGAGTATCAAATGGACGTCATGCGGGTTTGCTAAAACAACCTTTAGAGGACGGTTACCATTTTTATTCTTCTTACCAAACCGGAAAGCGCTTCTGACAGTTACTCCTGATCCATCACCAACTGCTTTACTATTAATGGCAGAGACACGATCAGTCTCGCTCTCTGCCTGACGAGATTCAGACATATTGAAAAACAAAAGATTGTTTGCTCTCTTTTGGCGCTCGTGAAGTTCATTGATGATTTCATCAGAATCAACTTCCCTCTTTACGGATTTGAGTTTAGTAATCTCTTCTTTCAGTTGATCAACTTCAGACTTGAGTTTCTCGATCTGCCTTAGTAAGCTAGGTGCACTCTTAAAAGCAACCCGACCGTCTTTGCAGAAATAAACTAAAGTTCTTTTCTGAACGACAGCCGCTCGTAACTCAGAAACACATAGTCCTGTGCAGGCCTCCGTTAGATGCATGGTGGCATGACAGCTATCACATGAGATTGTCTTGTCGCCCAACACATCACCACAAGTATCACATGGACTTGCCATCTGAGTTTGAGTTTTGTAACCAACAGTTCCTGGACTAATATACCAATTCAGTTTCAAATAATCCTAGACACAATTCACTGGACTATAATTGAATATAAACAGAAACTTTTTATAGATGGCACTATTTCTTATGGAGTATCACGACGCAATTGCAGGTGAGAGATTGTTGTGATGGAGATGAAAAAACGTGGTACCTTATACTGGAGGTCAGAGAGTTACTCAAAAGGTTACAGTAGTCCAAAGAACGAAATTTATAGAATATGTTTAACACCCAAAAAACATTTAAAAACACTGACTGACAACACACTCACACACTTTACTGCTTTATACTGCTTTATATATATATATATATATATATATATATATATATATATATATATATATATATATATATATATATATATATATATATGAAAACTAAAAGTTCGGGTTGAACCGCGTCTAGAATTTGTTGAAATTCGACGTTTCGGCTCCGATTTTGGAGCCATTTTCAAGAACTGAAAAAGAAAGAAAATTAATAAATGGTTGAAACGTAATTCTACGCTGAGGTCTCAATCTGCCTACTCCTCAGGTATAATTACGTTCGGTTTTTGTGACTTGACGTCGGGGTCTCAATCTGCCTACTCCCCATGTCTGGTCACTGGTTCTCTCTAAGGTCTCAAACTGCCTACTCCTTCGAGAGAACTGACCTCAGCGTAGAATTACGTTTCAACCATTTATTAACTTCCCTTCCCCTTCAGTTCCCGAAAATGGCTCCAAAATCGGAGCCGAAACGACGAACTTCAACAAATTCCAGATATATATATATATATATATATATATATATATATATATATATATATATATATATATATTTCATGTTCAATTCAATTCAATTCAGTTTATTTCCTTCAAATAATAAATGACAAATTTGTATAGGAATTGTCAAGAAATAATTAATGCTAGGGAACGATAACAAAACATATAAGACACAATGATGAAATAAAAATACACCAAAGAAATACAAGGAATGAAATACAGTTGGTTCTGTGAATTTACCCTTGATCACATAAAAACTCGTCAAGTGTATAGAAACATTTATCCAGCTTCAGACTTCCTTTGAATGTTAAAAGGTCATTTTTTGATTTTATTTCTTCCGGTAGACGATTGAAGATTTTTGGCCCAATGAAATTTGGAGAATTTTGACTGATTTTATATTAGCTATTTTTGTGTGAATAAAATGTTTTCGGCGAGTATTGATTTTGTGGATATCGCTGTTGAGTGTGAAGTCGTTTCTGTTGATAAAAATGTATATTAACAATTCATAAATGAATAGGCTGATAATAGTTAAGATTTTATTACTGAGAAAAAGTGTTCTGCATGAGCTGCGTTTTGGAATCATGAGCTGCGTTTTGGAATTTAAAAAATGCACCTCAAAATGGCTTTCTGTTTAATGAAAACATTGTTGCTCATTGATGAGTTGCCCCACAAACAAATACCGTAACGTAATCTGGCTTCAACCTGGGCATAATATATACGTATCAGTTGATTCGAATCTTAAACAGTGTTTAGGTTTTTGAACATATAAATTATTGAGCTCAGCTTAGAAACTAACTGTTCGCAGTGTGTGTTCCAGCTCAAATACTCGTCCATATAGATTCCGAGAAATTTCACATTGAAGCAGGTGCTTACAATGCTATCATTAACACTTAGTTGGAGTGCATCAACTTTATTTTAATAATTGTGAAAACGTATCACCTGTGTTTTCACGGAATTGAAAAATAGATCCTGTGTATTGAAATATCTGGTGGCTGAAGACAATATTTCTTCACATTTAATGATAATAATAATAATGAAAATGTTTCTTTACTTGATACTAGAAAACTAATATCATCTGCATAACCGGTAAATAAAGGATATAATATTTCTTTATCGATATTGTTGATATACAAAAGAAACAAAACTCATACAGTCAGTCAGTCAGTAACATTTAAATATGAAATGCCCATCATTTCACAGAGTTATTCCTTAGAAAGCGTCTAGATAAAGTCATAAAGTCATGTCTACAAAATCTGCAGGAAGATACAATACGGAATTGCACAATTTTTAACAAAAAAAAATATGTTGTGGAGCGAGGTTAACGAATACGACTATGGCCAGTGATTTTAATTATTCCTTGTTCTTCGATTCCGGAACTTGCCAACTGACTGACAGCTGTAGATCTATATACATATCCAGAAGCCAATCAAGAGCCGAACTACAAAATCGAAAATATGATGTCTTCAATTATCAACACAAAAACTTCAACCAATCAACACATTATTTTAGCATAAGTGGAATAATCAAGGGTAATATAACAAGACCTTGATGAATAGTCGACAATTTTTATTGTTTCTAAATTTCGACTGTATTTTATAATAATTTAACGAGACATTCGCTCTCTGTATAAGTATTTGAGAATGAATCGGTATGGAGAAACCAAAAACGAAGAGATAGATAAGGTAACCGAGGCTACAATCCCTGACAATACAGTGTCATTCATATGACTGATATAAAAAATTGGATTCAAGAAATAATCTTCATAAATATAACACGACCTTGATTAATCGTCGACTATTTTATTGCTGCAAAATTTATCTTGTATTTATTTATTTTACTCGACATTATTTTGGCAATAATAATCAGAGATGAAAGCCCTCGATCGTCGCTCTCGGGTTTTCAACAGATTAGTAATGCCAAAATAATGTCTCGTTAAATTATTATAAAATACAGTCCAAATTAAGATGCAATAAAAATAGTCGACTATTTATCAAGGTCTTGTTATATTACCCTTGACAATTATTCAGCACGACACATGACAGTTATGACTGTCATTATTAATGTCATTTCAGACAAGTACACTATCGAAGAACACACTAGTGTGTTATAATCCATGACTCACAAGCTTGTAGTTGTTTCAGAATGCATGGTGCCTGTAGATGTTTTTGATAGATATCTATAGAATCAATGGATGTTTCCTCTTGTTGGGATCGATTAGTACCGGGAGAAGCTTGTATTTTTCTTGCAATATAAAGCTTACCAGACAGGGAATCCTCGATATAACTTTCTGCTACAGCTGGGCATCTCCACACATCATGTCGTTTGATTGTTGTAAGACCAGCACCTTTATTAGACAGTAAGGTTGTTGAAATGCTCCTCAATAATGACCGTTATAGCGGATTCTGCGATTGCCAGATCAAATAGTAAAGCAACTCTTGAAGGAACTTTCGACAAAGTGTTGATTCCAACAAGTAGTGAAGTACATTTCTGATTAGCGTATCATAAAAAAAATCTGTCATGGTTAACTTCCTCGGACATCAGAGCATACATTTTCTACACGTCTCCACAGTGATGATAGAGTCCTGCTTCTATATTTGTGAATTTTCATGAAATGCCGGTCTTTGTATCTGTATCCTCTCGTCTCAATCTTCAGATAGGCAGTGAGCTTACTGTATTTTCCAATGTCAATGTTTTTATAAGCCTTAATAGCGGCCTTCAGCATCGAATATTTCGAGAACATGGATGAAATCGCATACTTCTTCAAATTTAAGAAAAACGATAGCAGAACTTCATGGCATCACACGTTAAAAGGTAAGGGCTGCGTCTTCCCTAGTTCGGACAAGTCTTTCGAAAACTTTTGAGGGTTGTACTCTCAAGGGTGTGCAGCTGGTTGGCGGAAATAACAATTTTAACAAAGAACAATTTATTTATTACTATCACAAGCAGAATTCACATTGAAAATTAAAGGAAAACGCTAACGGTTTATTAGAATTTGAAGTCGTTGAAAAATTCGTTGGTTCATTGGAATCAGACGTTCCCATATCGGTACAGCTGCTGAAAGTGCTGGGAGACGCTGATACATTAGAACCTTGTATTTTTTCTGCAATTTGTTATGCACCGATTCTTCGAGGTATCCTTCTGCTACCATCGAAGACTTCCATTCTCCGTGACGCTTCAAAGTAATCATGTTAGCTCCTGCATTGGCCAAAAGAGTCGCCGAAGACCTTCTCAGGCAGTGACCGGTGTAGAGGTTCCTCCAATTTCAAAAACATTGCAATTCTTGAAGGTATCTTCGACAATGAATTTATTACTTGTAAGTACCATAAATAACTATGAGCAGCCAGTGCATTTGACAGTATGTACTTTAAATAAATACATCTTGTACGTTAAATTGAATAGAGTGTTTGAAAATGAATCGGTTTGGCGAAACTAAAAACGAAGAAAAATATAGTGTAATCCAGTCTAAAATCCCCCATACTAGTTGGGAAAAATAGCGTATGGAGGCAGTTTATCAAATTTTGCAAACATCGTCAATATGAACTAAATAAGTTGGCACCATTCACAATTAATACTAAATGATATTTGAAATATTGGGCATGAAATGTTAAAAAAGAAAATACTGTGAAGTGTATGTGGAATTCTACAGCCAAAACGCTCCAAGAATTGTATTTCAAGAAGTATAACAAAATTAGATTCATATCAAGCAGAAACTTCAGAAAAAATGGAAACGGAGTTCAACGACCTCAAGTATAGAAAAAATGGGTAAAGGTAAGTTTATCGGGCTTCACCTTGAAATTTGAAAAAAAAAATTAGTAAACTCACGTAGTTTTGTCTCCTGAACACGAATCCGAAGAAAATTATGCCCTTCTGAATCTTCACAGAAATTGGATTTTTTTGACGACACTTTTTTTAGAAACTACTCTACCTAATTCCACAAGTACAATCACGAAAAACAACCATTTTACCTTTTATAATAACAATGGTATTTAATGTATTCATAATTGTTTAGTAATAATTCATTAATAAAAGATCAACTTCAGATGTACATAAATCAAAACCTCGTAACTTCAATTTCAATTGTCATTTAGCATTTTTGGATAGTTTCTAAACGATAATTCGAGAGTAATTAATGATCAACGTTGGTATATTTTTGAACACGTTATTGTACTGTTACTCTACTCACAGAGTAAGTTCATGAATACAACCCTGGCAAAATTAAACAATTGAACATATAAATATTTGCTACTATTTAAATCTGAATAGTCGTCCGCGCATATTCCAAGTGACCAACCTACCGTGACAATGAAAAAAACTAAGAAAATGAAAATTATATGTTTGTGATTATAAAAGGTCGAATTTTTTCATCAAACGGTTGTTTTTGGTTCTTGTGATTGTGAAATTGGGTAGATTAGCTTCAGAAAAAAGTGTCGTCAAAAAGAAAGAGGCATTCTGTGTGATATTTATCAAAAATTTTGTGTTTTAAAATGGGCCATTTTCAAGATTCAGGATATAACTCCAAAAGTAGTTGAGACCCCCTCGAATTTTCTACGGAATCAAGATCAGGAGAAAAAACTACGTAAGTTTTTTTTTAATGCGGAGCCCGATTAACTCACCTTGACCGGATTCACAAGTCCACGTTTGTTCCTAACTCCAAATCCGTTATGGAAAAAAGAAAACTCATTGTGGTACAATTCACTTGGAAAAACTGAACTTTTAAAATGGACTCAATTGAGAGCAAAGTCTATTGATTTAGATACCAACCAAATTAAAATTATCAACCCTTCTTACAGATCAATTGTAGTTTCTCAACTGGAAAAATCCGAAGTACCAGAACAGCAACTCATTTAAATTACAGGACACGGTAGTACTTCTTCAATTCAACTTTACTTGCAGATGGATGAACAACATCACCAGAGTATTCTGAACAGATTGGGAAAACAGAATGAATGTTAATACTGCCTTCAAAATCTAAAGAAATCTCACAAATTGCGCATGATGGAAATGATACGTACAACAATTATGTTTTCAATTTCAATTGATAATAATTTATTAAGTTGGTACTGTTTCTGTTTGGATTTTGTTGATATTTTGAATATATCATTCCAAATTATTTCATTTTGTGAATATGTCTCTCTGATATAAAGAATTGGATTCAAGATATAATCTCCATGAATATAACACGACATTGATTGATAAGCTACTATTTTCATTGCTGCTTAATTGCTCTTGTATGTATTAATTCAACTCGACATTATTTTGGCGTTAATAATCAGAGATAAAGCCCTCGAGCATCAGATTATTAACGCCGAAATTATGTCACGTTAAATTATTATAAAATACAGTCAAAATGCAGATGCAATCAAAATAGTCGACTATTTATCAAGGTCTTGTTATATCGCCCGTGACTACAAGCCTCTCCATTTGGTAGCTTCCCCGAAATAAAGATAGGCGGAAATTAAACTGGCGCCTCCACCATTAATATAACCTTGTCATGTCAATCAAGTATTAAAATGGCATTGAAGACTTCGCGTCTTTGGCAAACATCTTCATATAGGAGCGTTTTCTTCCAATTGATTTCTCATACATCCGCCAGAAGGCAACGTATAGGAAAAAAATTTGTTACTGAAATTTCTGAATAACCCTATTGGTGGTTCAGTTCTGCATATTTGACAACTGAAAAATCCGTTGCGACTTATATCACGTTTCCTAAAAAAAAAATAACTGTGGTGCCGAAAAATTAGTCAAAATAACGAGGTTAGTATCGAAAACTTGCATGGAGAAAGTATGTTCATTTTCAGATTTTGCTTAATCAGGCCTACAAGCTCAAGTAAAAAAACCCAACCATAGTCCAGTGTCAAGGCGAGAACGAGCGAAGGAGACAATTCTTTGAAAAATATGAGTTATGATATTGTTGAAGAAAGTAGTAACAAACTATTTCTGTATTTTTATTTCCAATATGTTAGTGTTATTCTTGACATGCAGAAATTATTTTTGCAGTGTTTTATGATAAAAAATTCATTTCAATCTCATTCATTCGGCAGCTAAAAGAACATATCAAGGACTCATCATAGGAGATGATATTCCTTCTTTTTTCTCCTAATTTGTTTCGTTTCCGCATCTAAAGAACCTTCTATAATTTTTTGCCTAACCAATAATTGCTGTAGGAAAACAGTACCATTTCTCGTACAATACTAACATTCAACAGAGATAGTCCAGTTTAGAGCATTGGAAAATGGCATACAAATTCACTTTTGTTCATTACACTCAATTCGAATATTCTGAAAAATGTCTTCAAAATACTCAACTTATTCGAATACAAAAAATATACACTTTTCACCGACAATCCATCTCATGATTAACGAATATAGGGATCTTTCAATTACTGAATGATGAAAGCAAGACTCGATTCAATGTGCGATAATTTCCAGACAAATGGTAAAAAATTCACTCTGAAACCAACTACATTTAAAGCCACAGTTCTACAACGAAAAATGTGTCACATTACATGTTAATAGTTTATCCAAAATTACCTGTTTTAATTTCCATGTCTCGCATCACCATTCAGAATTGATCCCGCATATTTTCCTCTCGAAAAAGCACAGCTACTGACTAGATAATAAACATAAACGTAAGCTACTTTCCTCAAACCAACTCAATGACAGGTAGATTAGTGACGACATTTCAGAGCTGGATAAAATGAAGTGTTTGAAGTAAAAAAAATCTCCGAAAGTAAAAAAAAAACACGATTTTAATTTCGGAGAATAGCTCACTTTAGACCACTATAGATTAGTCCACGAAGATATTTTACATTTGGATGGAAAAATTTCATCTTGCTATTATAAAGGCAAAGAAAGAAACCATATGGAAAACTATAAAATTCCAATAACCCATTAAAAACGTTGAATTCGGAGCAGCCAATTTTTCCATCTTGTTCACGTGGAAATCCATAGAGAAATATTTTATAAAACACATCAGTATCAATTACTGGGACGTCTTGATGGGTTCAAGGTTGATCCACAACGTTTGATTGCGTGTATCGTAACATGAAAATGTATTAGGCAGACACAAGCTTCTTCAAAATGTACTGAAAAAACCTCCAACCCATCAAGACGTCCAGCTGAAAAGAGAATAATCAACGACCAATCATCTACAACCTCCAAACCTGATTTCCGTGTTTACTTTGTTAAATGGTGAACGCCAGAAGTAATTGTTTATGGCGCAGTCGGTACTGCGTATGGTCTCCCATACACATCAACATTTCAAATTAGTTTGGATCCATCATTATGAGTGAAGTGAATAGATGCGCCAGAAGAACTTTACTTGACTTCCAAAAGGTCATTCGAAATTGTCTTAAATGCAATCAATCGTTTTAGAAAATCTCACGTTTATTCAATTGAACGCCATATCTCCCCCAAAAGTATCGTATAGAAACAGCGTCGTTTGACCTCCCTGTTTAAAACTATACCAACTCTGCCTCACCAGAGGAATTTTATTATCGGTAAGATAGACACTCAGTATATATATATTCAAAACTATCTAACTTGATTGAGAAATTATTCAAGCTAATCTAATGGAGCATTCAACTTCAATTTTCAATGATACTATGAAATGCTTATATAGGTTAATAACTATGAAGCGAAACGCATATGCAAGCCTAGTGAAACTCGATTAGGTGTCAATCCACACGATGAACATCATTTAACTCCATGGTTTGACTTTCAATTATGTATGACTCAGCCAAATCCAGAGTTATTTATTATAGATAGCCTAAGTGTATCATCGATATCAATGTATATCATAGAAAGTTCATTTTCAAATGGAAGTTGTAAGGTTAAACTCATTATTTTTTAATGCCATCAAATATACAGAGAGTCATAATAATATAACAATAAAGATCGCCGTTTATTACTAAATCTTTATTATTTCTAAAATAATGCCATCTATAATTTTTCAGCTGAACTTGTATGTACATCAGGTTTCTTGCGCTCACATATAATCTATCAGGACGGTAAAATACAGAACTGAAACAGTCTATGAATTGAAAGTATTGAATGAACGAAGTTCAGTAACAATATAATGAAAAACCGAATCAGATAAGAAATAACCAAAAAAATTACTTTGTAAAACCAAAACATTACAATAACAAATTTTCATCAAAAACGAATTATACCGGAATCCGAAATGGTCACATCAGACTTTTGAAGAACCGAAATTTGATGAACTGAACATCATAAGAATTTAAATCTCTAATACATAGTGTAATATTCGGAAGTCAATACATCACAAGACCTAAAATTGACATATGGAAAGACATCAGATGAATAACTGGTAAAACTAAAATGTACAGAACTGAAAAGTATCAGAAAGTGGATCGCTAGTTGCTCTACTATCTCAGAGATGGTGCAGCGTGCAATCAATTTAAGTGAATTCTGATTTCCGGATTACATTCCTTTTCATTTCTGACTCACCACCAAATTTAACCGAAATGACAAAGCTTACATTAAATTCATTACAAGAATAGGGAATGCCACGTTTGATAAAAGTTTTTTGGAAATTGAATATATTGGAAGAAAACATTAAAATAATGACACCACTGAATTATTTTCTTCAGGCGATGCTTCATTATATACAATAAACAATGTTTACTGCATGTGACGTCATTTGATCACTATGGCAACGGTGCCTACTGAATTAGCGGTTCGGGTTCGTTCGCGCAAGCGCATGTCACTCATCAGCGACCACGGAGCAAGAATTATGGTGTCAAAACTGATGGAATACATCTTTTCGGCATGCGACGTTGCCAAATGTGATTTCACTACATATAACGTCACAATTTGAATTTTCGCTTTTTTTAACAAAGATCATGAGAAAAATGATAAAATACAAAATACGTATCCATTATCGAAGAAAACATAAATCTTCAAATAAATCATGAATGATTTGATATAAATTCGTGCCACGTGATTTGATTTGTCAACGGTCACAAGTTCTAGGAGATAATAGAGCAAGTTTGATAGCAAATTGATCTTTCATAAAAGGCTGGTTTATTATTCGCTTATCCCCTTCATACTTTCTGCTAGATTTCGATTTTGATCATTTTATATTTTACACAATTCGGTTTTACGGATTTTACGTTACTACAAATTTATTTTCGAAGAATTTGTTGATTTTCTGTTATTATATAAGTTTAAAAGATTTTGATGAAATTTTGTTCGTGAACTTGACAGTTTTATGTAATGAACAGCAGAACAGCTTAGGTTATTGACTTTTACGATAACTTAGTTTTCTTATTTCAGTCACTTTCGTTACTAAACGAAGTCAGATCTATAAAAACTAGTTCTTACGGTTTTTACGTATGATGCTTTATCGGTTCTCGTAAATACACATTAGATGCGTTAATTTTCGGATTGAATTCGAATTAATTTAAATGAGAAAAATATTAAATACGATGTTCTGTGGAATCTGGAAGCTGATCACCAACACCGTTTTCCAACTGAATTATAAACAAATCAGAATCAAGTCAAGTCAAAATACACATTGTTGTCAGAAGGAAAAAAAGCATAGACAAAGCTTCGAAACTATCCGTGTGCTTATTTATGGATGTATATTGTTTCTCGTACGAGTGTGTTGAAACACTCTTGAGTGGAAGCAAGAAGTTTCACGTATCCAAAAAGTGTTTTGTGGTCTCCCTCACTGAGCTCATGTTCAGCTACTGCTGATTTGTCTGTCTTACCTAACCTGCATAATATTTCATGTCCTTTCAGCCTTGTACCCATAGATCTTTTAGTTGTTCCGATTTACAACTTGCATGGTATGCGATACACTCCGGCAGCTGTCCTACCATCTTTGACTTGTTTAAGACTCTGTTGAATCTTCTTTGTTGGCATGAAGACAGTTTTGATTTCGTATCTTACTCAAGATTTTCCAGATTTTCCAGTAAATATGCACTTGCAACCCTTTAAACTTCATCCCAATTTCGACCTAAGGAAGTCTTCAGCCCCACGGTCATGTTGATTTTGAATGCACTGTATCCATTTGATCTCAAAGCCATGATCCAGTCCTTCATGTTAATGTTCCGGTTCACATATTCTTCTTCTTCTGCCAGAGTGGGGATAATTCCTCGCTTCTAACTTGGATGGTGATTTGGTGAGGCAAGCAGATACCTATCCTTCTGGATCAGTTTTCGGTACACATGGTGGGTCAGTCTGGTGCCACATCTTTCAATAAGTACATGTAAGAAGGCTTTATGTTGGTCTTGCTCAGTCTCCATGGTAAAATTGATGATGGGATTTCGGGCATTTAGGTCGTTAGTCCCCAGTACCCGGGTAAGTAGAAATATTTGTCTCATAGCGGCTTTATATCCAATAATTTTGTTATATTACAACAAATTCCCACATTTCAACAGGTATTAACTTTGTGCCAACGCAACAGTATGAATCATCAGTTTTGAACTGATACATAACATAATTGAATTTTCTCAAAAATCTAGTATTCTCCTCATTCTTGGGAAAAATTCAATTGAAAAACTCAACGCAATTAGTTTCTGGTGAAATCGTTCATTAGTACGCAGCGCAGAGAAGAATACGTTGTAACGATCTTATATCATTCACAGGAATGATGACTTTCGAGTGAATCCAACTGAAACGCCTTCAATAGAATCCCTTCCTTTGATGCCCAGGACGAACGAAAATCGAGTGATAGAATGTCTAATTTGGATCGCCGAAAGGTATTTCAGTCACTTGATATGCCGTCCGTGCGTCTACGATGGCTCGTGCGGCTTGATCTCTCATGCGTTGGGAATGTGATCCCAAGTGACTTTGAACGATCTTCTGACAAGTTGTCGATGATATTTTATCTCGATAGTGCTGACTGAGAATAAATCGTGTGAAATGTACAAGGTGTAGTATGACCAACTTCGGTACTAGTGTACTAGCCTGCCACTGAGCTAAAGTGGTTCGGATTCCACTTTTATTTAAACTGTAGGTCCCGGATCTCCCTTGCTCGCACAAGCTCTGCTTTTGAAGGGGTCTCCGAAATCCTGGGTGATTCGTAAAAACAAATTTTACAAATTATCATCTGTTAAAGATTATATATTTTTTTGTTTAACAACATCCAAGCACATTCATGTTCTGCATGACAAACCATCCTCTGCCTACAATATCCGAGTGCAGAAATCGATTATAGTCGATGTTCAAGTTTCTATAATTGTTCGTAGTTTCACGCATGCAGCCTGTATATTTTTAGTCAGTCCGGTATTTGGTGAAGCATTATTTCGATATTTTTTAGTTATTCGTTAGATCAAAGAGCCACTGAGAGCTATGGCAAGAATGTAATTCATGCTCAAAATGACGTCGTGGCCGTGTACACGTAAACGTTTACTCCACACCTACATTTGAACATTCACTTAAACTTTCAATGTGTTCTGCAAAAATTATTCATTTTTGCAATTTCCCATTGCAATTCATGTTGAAACTTCATTTGAAATCACCAGTTTCACTCTCACGTTCAATTAAGATATTTTTATAAAAATTTCACTCAGTTTTGTTCATATTCAAACAGCCCAACGAACTTATGAGCTGCCAATCGAGGATGCCTTGGTTAACCAACAATAATAAAAAGCTAAGCAATGACTAAGAGAAGGAAATAGGGGAAACCACTTGTCTAGCTTTTACTAGAAACAGTGAGCCGCTTTCTTCTCCTAGGAGAGTTTAAAACTTGGCGCCAATTGAGATTTGATACATCATAGCTCCTGTGGGAGGAAGTACACATAATTTGTCGTTTTGATGATTTTTGATAATATGCGAATACAATATTCTTCTGAGTGGATAATAGAAATTGTCAGATTGTGATTTATTTAAACGAAGTTTCTAAAACTTGGAAGAGGATTCATTCATCACAGATCTGAAGCTACGTGATGATTCTTCAATACCTACAAGAGATGTATCACGGAAAGTACATGTGAAAGTCTCACAAAGGGATTTTAACAGAGATGTCGCAATCAGCGGAATGGATTTGAAGGTCAGTTCTGCACGAGACCGAAAGGAGTGCATCGATCACGATAATAAATTAAAATACCTGTCACAATCCATGGAACCAGGATGTCCGGCGAAAATATTAGTCGAAAGATTCTGATAAAGAAGTACGTGAAATAATTTCAAACTTGCACATTTTTGTGAGACTGTAAATGGTTGCCTAAACAGCGTAACTCACGGTCGATGGTAGGTTGGTCGTTTATGTAATACGGGGGGGAGGATTTTTCTGAAAATTTCAAATATTACATTTCCTTACCTGTTCTATCAATCTAAAATGTATTCAGCGTCGCGACGTTGCCCCTTCAAAAAAGTCCAAGCGACTTAATTTGTTTAAATACAACTCCCCGTATATTAACAATTTTTTATAATTGCTCTTTTATCATAATACTTTTTTGTTAATAATTACCTATACCTATCTGTGTTTTGACGTTAAAAAATAATTTGTATTAAATATGGTCCTACACATAGCCCTAATTGAACTCAAGAGAACAAGTACTGTCAATTCATGAAAAATTGATATTTTGATGCTTGTTTAGATAAACTAGAAATATTTATTCAAAAGTTCGTTTTTTCAAATGTAACCCCCTGTATATTACTCGATATAATATGGAAAAATTATAGTAAATGATTTGAAATGATTAATCATGTCCCTATACTTGAATCGTCAAATTTTATTCATAAAGCCATTTTTGCGAAAAATTATTTTTTAAAGAATTTGATTTTAGGTAGCCGTGGAACTATCAAGCTTATGGCAGTTTAGTTAAATAATTTATAAATAGTTATTGACGGTGTTTCAGAACATCTCCCAAAATTATTGTTACGAAGTTCTTATGATTTCATTCATTATACACGAACAATGTGATCAAATCATTGCCAGAACTTCCAGAAAATATAACCAAATGTATCCCTGAATTGACATCAATGAACGAGATGAAGTTTGTGGGATCACAAAATAATTTCATTATTTATGTCATCTCGCATTTCTAGGTAAAAAAGCTACATTGACTGGGCTAAAACAAGTGAAAGTACAGAAAATTAAAGAATTGGGAAGAATAAAAATTACAAAACTGTTAAAAAAATATCACATTTTCACCATAAATGTTGGACATATTGTCCATGACATTCTAAACATTTTAAAATGTGCTTTTGTACATGACTCGTGATTGCTTTTTTAATTTCAGGGACATCAAGATCTTCACTACACCCAACTATTCGCCATCATAGTTCTTCCTTGGTAGGTACTGGAGAACTGAACACCCTTTCTATTGAAACATTCCATAACAAAAGTCAAGTAGCGTGAGATCGGGTGACCTCGGTGGCCGATCCCACGGCCCTAAACGCCCAAGCCAACGATCGTCAAAGGTTTCCTGAAGTTTTCTGGAAACTTCCTGAATGGAAAGAACTGGCACTCCGTCCACGAATTCCTATATTCCTTCAAAGGCAAATTTTTTAGGATATCGGTAACAGTCGTCCTTAGTATTTGGAAATCTCCGCTTCAAATTATTTTTGACAAAAATTCCTGATAATCCTGTGTATCTATGTATTAAAAGGGACTTTTGAAAATGCACTCTACGTTCAAAGTATTTTGCTTTGAGAGCTTAAACTTTGGTAATTTAATACGTGTGCATTTCATGATTATCTAAAATTCGTTTTACTGAACAATATTGTTCTCATTCAAAGTTACAGGTTTTGGTAATGTTGGAGGCATAGTTAAGGAAATTATTTTGTAGTCATCAAACTTCCTGTCGTTTATTGGTGTTAATTCATGATTCATTTGGTTGAATCTTCTGAAAATTCCGGCAATGATTTGATCACCGTGTCCGTGTATAAAAAATAATTTCTTTAGAATTTCGTTTGAATATTGAATAATTGCATTCATTTTGGGACATTTGGTTAACTAAAATTAAATTATTTAAAAATAATTTTCCAAAAAAAAATCGGCATTATTAGGAATTCTTGATGATTTAGGTATAGGGACATAATGTCATCTTGGAGCATTTTTCTTCATCGTTCAATTATCGAGTGATATACAGGGAGTTTAATTTAAAAAAACGAATTATTATTGACCACTTTATACATATGGGAAATGAGAGTAATTTTAGCACGCCCTGTATATTAAAATAAATACTTCGAGTTTCTTCAAACTACCATCAAAATATCAACTTTTGATGAATTGGCAGTACTGATTTACTCGAGTTCAATTAGGGTTATGTTCTGGATCATATTTCAACACAATTTTTTTTTTCTCGAAAACCGAGATGAATCTAAAAATTGTGATAATATACGAGGTGTTATGTTTAAAAAAATCGCTAGGTCATTTTGATAGAAGAGGCAACGTCGCAATACTGAAACTATTTCAGATGGATAGAATATGTAAGAAAATTTTCGAAAAATCATGCGTTACGTTTTCCATAAACGTCTAACCTACCATCGACCGTTAGTCACGATGTATAAGAGGTGCATCTTTCAATCCGGATGTTGAAGAGATCATCTGTTAGCTCGTCAACTCAATATCTTGTCAAAGATTCATTGAAATTGTTCATTTTCTGGCAATAATAAAGATGTCAACGGTGTTATTTTCATTAAACATCCATAATTGCGGATCTATTGTGTGACATCTCGTCTTCAGAGATCATGATCCAGATTGGCCCTTCTGATCAGACTCCATATCTTAGAGGAACTACGAAGAAGAAATTTGAATGACGGAGGAAATATTCTAAAATCAATCACGCCATTGAATCGTCCTTGCTATGTGTCAAAAATATAAACATTGTGGTTGTATTGACAATAATCATCATCACAGATCAAAAATGGTTAAAAACATTATTTACTATCAATATTCAATGACGAATTGTACTTTTAACGGATATTTCAATTATAGATTGGGGTTCAGGATTGACGTCACTGTTTCTCTAGAAACAAATATTGAGAGCACGGTACTATTTTTGAAATAATTGAGGTTGTAACAAATTCACTTACGAGACCAGGTTTATGACTTTCTGTACAGGTATTATAAAAAATATCCTTTCCAGCATCGGTTTCTTCGATCATTTCTGTTAAAACCAACATTATAAAAATAACGTTGATTAGAGATACAACATAACGCTCACCATTAAAAACAAATATTAAAAACGACACCGTTTCATATTCACCATACGATTATTATCAATTATTTCTCTATGGATTCCCACTGAATTTTTTTCCGCCACAACTCACAAAAGAAATCTGCCGTCTCATCGACTGTCATTTTAAATCTAGCATGCTTATGAAGCACAAAATATATAGTATTTTTGTTTTCTATACAATAATGTACAACTTATCTGCCTCCCCTTCTTCAATGCTTAGCCCCTTCGGTCTCCTTCACTCCGTTTCCGTCGTCAAGCGACGTTGCCAGATCCGAAGGTTCAGTAACCGGCAACGAGCAGGCGAAATTCCTGCAAACGTACGCCGCTGGTTTGCCGTGAATAGGCCTCATGCGGAAGAGCGTCTCGTGTCGACGGTAGAGAAGACCAGCCCGGCCGCCGGGACCATCAGCCACGGCCAGTATTCGACCGGGTAGGAAACGCATGCGCACCACGTCCAGAAGAGCCTGCGTGTTGTTGTCCTCGGTTTCGCCCGCGATAAAAACCTGAAAGAAAAGGCTACATTACTGATTGATTGAGCGACTATGGAGGATTAGATGATCACTTATGAACTCCATTCAGATGCCTAAAAACCCTGGTGTGCCGACTCATACCTGTAAAACTGTAGATTAAAACGCTGGACATTCGCTTGCTTGATAATGAGAAAACAAATGAAATCGCGGTCTATTTTTCAAAAATCCCGCGATACTTCGTGAACCGCCACCGTCGGTTTTCTTGTGAGGATGAATTTTCATAAACAGAAGTTTCAAGTATTACGCTCGAGCATGAAATGAAAAAACCACATTATCATTCAAATTTACAGAATCACTGTCCGCAAGCAGTTTTATTAGTTAAATTTTCGACTTATTATATAATTTTTGTTTTGTTGATATGCAATTTACTGGAATGAATAATAATAGAGAGATATTGCAATAACGCCAGTCACTATTAAAGGCAACTTTATTTTAATAGTGACTGGCACTATTCTATGATTAAAAACAGAGATATTGCAGTTTTGTGTGTTCGTCCCTTATTTACACTGGCGTTCGTTATTCGTAACCTATAAATGAAATCTAATTTCTCAGATTTTTCATTCTACATAATTTATTTTATACTGAGTTACAATTTTTGTGATGATAGAATGGCCAAAGAGGGCTTCGATATCGGTTTGTGTTGAAAAAGTCATATAATTATCATACATAAGTTATATCGTGTCCACGATCTCACCCGAAGTGAAATTAAAGGAACTTTAAATTCTGGCCTTAACCGTCCTCTAATAAAGGCAGTCAGTATTTTAATAAAGTTGTCCTTATTCCAGATTAACAGTGCGCGTGCCTATATGTCAAAATAAGGACAACTTTATTACTGACTGACGTTTTTATGAACGGCAATATCTCTCTAATAACAAAACTTTCTCACTTTCTTTTCACCAGATGGCAGTAAATTCAAAAAAATTGGTTTCTGCCAGAACCCTCGCTGTTACATTGGGTTCTGGCAAAAACCAATTTTTTTATTTCAGTGCCATCTGGTGTGGAGGAAATGAAAAAGGTTTGTCATTATCATCGAAATACAAATACTCCACTACAGTCAAGCCATTCAGACGAAAAAGGTTAGATTTTTGTAAACAGATCGGAAAATAAAAAAAAAAAAGCTATTTTCAATTTTTTCGATTTATTGTTCGAAACTCCGTATGTGAGTATAAAATTAAATTCCAAGCAACTTTTTCTATTTAACTTTTTCGATATCTCATCATCTTACCCCACTCTTGGCCTCTACATGGTATTTTTTTGCAATTTGCCGCCATACTAGTGGTCACTTGTGTCAAAATCGATTTTAAGGTTATCGGATATGCACAAACTTTTCCCAAGAAAAGTTTTTCCAATACTCTAATTATAAACTTTTCTCCCATATGGTACATACTTTTTGGCGGTCACTGTATATATAGATACAAGTAATTTAAGAATATATGCAGTATAATGATTCGATTTATCATTCATTAAAAAGTTATACAAAAAGAATAACAAATAAAAAACTTTGAAACATTCTCTTTTATACAGGGTGGTCATTCAGTTCTGCATTTTTCACGACTCAACATCTGGATTGTCTGGAATTCAGATGTTTTTGTTCAGATAATTTAAATACAATCAAGAGAAGGGGATGCTCAAATAAGTGCATATAGATACCTACATGGTCTTCCATGAAAATAAATTCAACTTGCCAATTGATCGCTCTATATTTTATTTATATGAACTCTCTGTAATCCTTTGTTTTCAGTTCGAGTGGTGCGTTGCCACGTTATCATTATTTATACAGATTTTATTGCGAAAAATTACTTCACTGTGAACTGGAATAATGCTTTCTTGGTTAAAGATTGTCTAATAGATGATCTGCACCATGTGTTAATTTTTCTGATGGAAGCTCTCAGTATGGTATGTCAATGATCAATTGTGCCAATATAAATACTTACATAACTTAGGAAATTACCAGGAAATTCATTCCTATTTTGTCAATAGCCAAACACAGTTTTTCAGATAAACATTGCAATAAATCAATAAATGGAATTATTATTTACATCTCTCCATTCATTCAAATTATTCCACCTATCGCCCCCACGTAACACTTGGCGCGGAAGATGTAAATGCCCGCACAGCAATTAGGTATGTTTTTTTTCGATGCAGGATCGGGCGTAGTGATAATAGGAATCACAGTTGTATACGGTGCGCGCAGCTATTAGCAAATTAGATTTCGACTTGGCAGTTGTTCACCTAATCTAAGAAAATTAATAATTATAAAAATATGGAAACATTCTTCAGGCCTTGGGAATCAAGTGATGGGTCTTTCAATAGGCCAAATCCGCCAAATTAATTATACAGTTCGGAATCAGATTCAAGAAGGTATTAATTCAGAGACGCAAAATGAAAGACCATTGAGAAATAAAACACGTCAACATTTATGCCAACATTCCAAACACATTGTTTTGAAAGTTCACCAGAATATTGTGGACAGTGAGGGATAAAAAATGCAATTGAAAAAACTTCGTTATATACAGATATTCCTGTATCAACTTTTCATAAGTTGATCAAAGATGGAAGTGAACGATGTAAAACTCGTGCAGATAAGGGAAAGAAACATCATTTGGATCCTTCCTTCTCCAAATTATTAAAGAATATCATATATGAAGTCGAATATAATTCCGACAATTGAAATCATTTTTCAAAAACTTCAAGCTATGGAAGTGCCAATTAATTTTAGTGAAACAACCATGCGAAGAAAACTAATTCGATTGGGTTTCAAATTTAAAACTATAGATAAGGATAAGAGGGCAGCAATTATGGAAAGTCAGCGAATTATTCAGTTTGGAGAAATTGACTTCTTTTCGAATTGAAAATAGATCTATATATTATTTAGATGAAACTTGGTATGACACCCATGATACTGCGAAAAAAGGATGGACTGACACTCCTAACAAGTGAACCCGCTTGATAATATTACATTGTGGATCAGAAAAAGGGTGGGTTTCAAATGCTTTAAAATTGAGCGGCAAAAATTTGGCAGACTGCAAGGTAGACTATCATTAGAATATGACTTCTGATATATTTGAGGAGTGGTTTGAGAAAGTTTTAATACCAGCAATAGAACCGAATAGTGTTATCGTCCTTGATAATGCTTCCTGTCATTCTAGAAAATCACTGAAAATTCCAAATCTGACATCCAAAACTTTCTTTTAGGAAATGATTTATATTTTGAAGACACATATACGAAACGCGAACCCCTTGAAGTCTTAGGTACCAAATCATTTAAAAAAAGATTTGTTATAGATGATATAGCTAGTCATAATGGACATACAGTGTTGAGGCTACCACCTTATTTTTGCATATTCAATCCCATAGAACTGATTTGGAGACAACTGAAGAAACGGATTCGCAGAAAAAATGTCGCCCCAAAATTTGATAAGGAAGTTAAACATTTAATCAATGAGGAAGTACATCAAATTCAGGCAAGCGATTGGCAGAAAGTAGTAGGACAAGTCAAGAAATATGAAAATCAGTACAAGGAATTTGGTGCTTATGATATCAATAATGGTAATAAATTCATCATAAATGTAGGAGACGATAGTGATAATAATAATAATAGTGATGATAATTTTCAAGCTGAAGATATGTAATATTGGATTCTTCTGAATACAAAAGTTACACTGCTCTTCAGCCAATTCAAACAAAGGCTGTAGGTATAATAGCAGGGGTTTCGTGTATGTTACTTTTTTACAATTATATCATGTGTATTACTATTATTATGGGAAATAAAGACGTATTGTTATTATTATTATTCTTCTGGTGAGTTAGATGTTAAATTAACTTGATTGATCTGCACGCATCACAATATTTAATGGCATATGTACTAGTCCGACCCTGGTTGGCGGCATGGGAGTCAATTTCGTGCTAATCGACCATTTTTTGCGCCTTTTTTTATTTATCTTCTAAGGAACTTGCCTTAAAGTGACGTCATTTCTATTGGTTGGCTTCGCCCAATTCAATTTTTCCATCCTTGTTACCAAGGTACCCGCTATGTGATTGATCTATTATAACGGCGTGCATGCCAACTCAGTTGAAAATGCCTATATTAATAGCCAACCTAAAGTGATCTGAGGTGGGATTCCGTTTACCATATAATTCTACTTTTCATCAAATAAGTGAAATGAATAAAATGGTTACAGTTTTCTCGGTGGAAGTTAACAGTGTTCACTATTTTCACTTGGGCTTGAAGGCCGTCGATTTTTATAATTTCTTCCTGTCGTTTCACTAGCGCGACTGGCTAGCTTTTTTAGAGGCTTATACATCGTGGATAGTGGATAATCTCCGATGACTGAAGATTCCGCCTGCAGATTGTATTCATATTGAATCAGGTATACTCCTATGTGCTAATTACCGTATCTCAATTAGGTACATTTTTAATAACATCAGTTGACCCCTTGCTTTCAATGGAAATGAAACTTCTATGAGCCATTAGATGGCGTGGCGATGGAAAGTCCACTCAGCCCACTAATAGCCGACTTCTTCATGTAACATTTCGAAGACAAGGCAATCGATGCCTTCGATTTGAAACCAACTATGTGGCTACGTTACATCGATAACATCTTCGTCATTTGGAGATACGGAAGAGACACACTGAACCGTTTCCTAGACCACCTAAACGCTCAACGCCACAGCATCAAGTCCACCATGGAGACCAGCGGATATCATTTCTAGATGTACTCATCGAAAGATGTGGCGCGAGACACAAAGTATACCCAAAACCTCCGCACACGGATAGATGATACCTTCATGCACTGTCGAACCACCATCCTAGTCAGAAGCGAGAAATTACCTCCACATCAGCGGAACGTGCTCAAAGAATATATGAACCTGAGCATCTTCAAGAAGAATTGGAACATGTTCAAGAAGCCTTGAGATCAAATGAATACCCGAGATCAACAAGGCCATGAAACCGACATCCGCGAGTAAAAATAGGGGAAGGCTCAGATAGTTGCACGTGCGTATCTACCATATCAAACCCACCAAGCAGATACAGCAGTCTTAGGTCAGCAAAGGACAAAAGAGACCCAACTATCAGCAGCGGGGGTATATCGCATACCATGCTCTTGCAGAAAGGTGTACATCGGAACCACAAAAAAATCCATAGAAACAAGGCTGAAGGAACATCAGAGGAACTACAGATTAGACTAAATGGGCAAGTCGGCAGTGGCAGAACACGCGCTTAGTAAAGAAACCACAGGATTACAAATGAGGACGTGAAAGTTCTTGCCCACAACCAGGGATACTATAGCCGACTTGTAGGTGAATTTTTCTCAGAAATTCCAAAATGGCATTTGGGGGGCCCGAAGACTATTAGCCGTCAGCTAGCTAACTGAGACTCCTAATTGAACATTGAAAAACCGGCCCTTTCATCTCAGATTTATCAATCTTGGCTTGTTGTTTAATCCGGATAACAGTGTTTTCTGTTTCAACACGCATCAATCCACCGAAGAAGATCGGAATTATACTTGAACCATTTGGCAACGTTGTATAAAAAAAAGAATGTTATGTTCTGTGTCCTATTGAGCTTACATAATCTTGGTTCACTCATTTGGTTTGTCAATTTTTGGGTTGTCAATTTTGTTATGTGCCTTTGTAAACAAAGTGAATTATTGTTGAAAATGTTTAATGCAGACTCAAAATACCGGGTGGCTACGGAAGTATTGCCTACGGAATATCTCAGTTATTGTATGAAGTAGGTTTGTGAAATTTGGAGCGTCGATATAATGACATAAGAGCTCGAATTTGAGCATATTGACATGTCGAAGTTAACTTCCGGTCTGACCGGAAGTAACATCAACTTTCTTATTTTAAATGGAAACCCTATTTTTTATTTCATTTCGCTTTATTCAGCATTCAATTCCCTTTCTAATGACATATAACAAGTTGGTATCTAACCAGAAACTAGATCAGAAAAAAATTATTATTGAAATTCACCGAGTAGGCCGTGGAAGCAAAATGAAAGCCAAAAATTGAAAAGTTGGCTATGGAAACCATACGTCATAACAGTTTCTACTACTGTGATATTTTATTTTCATTCGTCGGCGTTATAAAAAGCCGCCAAAAAAAATATTGGAAAAATTGGGAAAAAAACAATACTCTGTAGGTCCATAACTTAAATAGGAACATACAACTTTTTCTTGCCTGTACTATTCAGCATAACCATTCCTTTCTAATGATATAATAGAAAGTAATTTTTTGAAATGCAATACCAAAAAATCCAATTATTATTATTCAAATAACAAAACAGATTATCGCCATACGCAAAAATAACATTAAAAATAATGTGGAATGATAAATTATATCCTGTAGGTTCTAGGTTAAATAGGAACATAAACGTACTTGGTCTGTGCCATCGTCCATAGATATTCTAATATCTACCTATGGACGACGTTTGTGCTATTCAGAATAATCATTCCATTGCAATAATCATTCGAACCAAAATATTAACAAGTAGGCTGATTAAGATGTATTTTGGAATGAAACAAAAAGGAAACGAGAGCTCTCACGAACGCTGCTATCCATATTATTTTGACGTTCGAAGTAGTGTTTTTGATTCTGCCATTTTAAAAGGGTTTGGAAATCGAAATCAGTTAGTGAAATATTCAAAAAATGCTGGCATTTTGAATGGATATCTTTAGTTTTTTCGCAATTCGATTGACTTTCTAATTCTTTGTACAACTTCAGTTATGTTTATTTGTCAATTACAGTTTTCGGCATAGGTCGATTTTTCCGAAAAAATATTTTTTTTATTTATTGAAAGAAATTCAAACAGGTTCCTAAGAATTCAGTAACATGAATTATATACATGTGTATCCTAAATAACTATAAAGGAAGAATACGTGATCCAATGTAACTATGAACCTATAACACCTCGAGTCAAATTGTCGAACCCCCTCCGGATAAATCAAAGAAACGCAAATGAAGATAAAAATGAGACTGAAAGGCATACTAAAAGGTGGAAGCAAGTTTTAAAGAAAATCTATACATTATGTGTGCGATTTGAATTCAATATAAAAAAAAGAAAAGAAAACAATATTTTCGTACAGTAGTGAAACAAGATGTTCTGACAGAAAAAAAAAATAAATAATGAGGAAAAGGAATAAACTCTGAACTACAAAAAATTTTCGTTGGTCCGATATCAATAATTTCTTAGCTTTTGTGGTCTTGGTATCAGGTATTTTGGTATCTTGTTCTCGCTTCCTTTTCTCTTCCTTATTTCATTTCTTGACTGGCTGCTCCTGGGATGATTCTAGAAATTCTTTCCTTTGTTGGATGCTGCATGGGACTCCACTGATTATTAGCGGGTGACCTTTGATTTTGGCTGATTTTCGTTATTCTTGTGAAATTCGCTGATATGATATAAGTTTCATTTTTTCTTGGTATTTCTCGGGAATATAATGGAGTGATATGAAAATGCCAGTATCCTTCTATTTCTTTGCTCAACTAATCATTTCTGTTTTTAATCTATATTGGTGCAGACTGATCTTCGTTTTCAGAATATTCTAATCTAATCACTTTCATTGCATGCATCATTTAGCTCTTCTCTGAAAAGTTTTATAACGACGTCGAGGGAATTATCGCCTTTTATAAATTATAGATAATCAAATTATATTTCATTACTCTCTTTTCAGTTACATGACGCCTTCAACGAATTATTTTCATCTCTGAGCTCTTAATTTTTCTCTCTCAGGTTATCTATTTTATCATTTACTGCATTTTTGACATCCTTAATGGGAGACATTAGAGTGTATTGATTTGAGATGTCAGATGAGAATTTTGTGCACTTATATTCGCATTCTGCTGGGTGAGTTCCTTGAACATTTCAAGTACATCATTCATTTCAGAAATCTTCCTGTAAACTCCCGTATTGTTCAGTTGATATGATATCTCCGCACAGTCTTTTTTACCAACAAAAAGGTCGTGGGTTTTATTCTGTTTTTACGCAGTTTGTCTGTTTCATCTATGAGTTTAATATGGGTTACATCAACAGACGCGTATTTATTTAGATGTTTATATACTCAATGCATACAGGTTTAGCTTACGGGCACCTTGATATAATTTTTAATTCAGTACTCACTGTTTCTCTATCAAAAAATAGGATTTTCACAGAAACACCTGTGAACTTGGAAATTATATTTTAATATATTGCTGCAGTAGTTTACAAAAAATGTATGTGTCGCAAACCGTTCAAAGTTAGGAAATCAGATCAATGGAGCAGTTACCTGAAAGACCAGGCTAACTCTGAAAAACCCTTCGATGGTCCCGGAGCAGACTATTTTCAAGTATCGCAGTCAAAAATTGTTTATATTGAGAATTGTTGAAGAAGATACCAAATATTACATGCTAATATTAAAGTCTGAAGGGATGAAGTTTGGAGATCTTGCTCAATTTCCCTATCAACGGTCAACGGTGATCGAACAAGGATATCAATTTGGAATTCACAGTTCTTGTGTTGTGTAGTAGTGCTCCATCCATCTGATACCATGAACGTACAGCGCGAGCAAGTGGCACATTTACAATAAATGTTCTCGTTTCAAAGGAAGTATATTTCACGGTTCAAGTTTCGAAAGAGGCCGTTCATAGGGTAGTTGGTAGACCAGTGGCTAAGGTATCTGGCAGTGGAGCTTCTGGCTCATATCGGACAGACGTTCGAGGCCTCAGTATGCAAGAATCTTTTTTCTTCAGTAAAAGGATCTCTTTAGGCTGCCACATGCCTTGTTGAAAAGTTGCCTGAATATCAATCCCGACGTCTGGTGGTGCTGTAGGTTTTGCGGATTTTCCTACAGCTGAAAAGTGAGTATGCTACCAAAAACATCAGTAAGTCGCCCCGGAGCACCACGGCAACTATTAATGATAGCCTTTGGGTACACTCTATGATTGTTTATGAGGAAGTATTATTATTATTATTATATTGAGGCTTTGTGAAATATCCGAATTATAACTTGACTCCCTTTTTCACAATTTTTTCAAATAATTTTTCAATCATTCTTGGTATATTTGGAAATTTCAAATTGAACTCATGAACAGTTTGCTAAATAATTTGTTGACACTTGTCTTCAATGGATTCCAAACAAGTTTGAAAGAACTCCGTTTGGATTATTTTCTATTCTCGAAATAATTTTATTCAACAGTTAGCACAACTCGTTTTCACGTCGGCAGAATATCACCTTCTTAGTTATCACAATTGCTTTTGGTTTACACGGCTTACTTTATAATGCAAAGAATTTTTCGGCTCTTCTCAACTGCTGTGCCATTAAAAATGAAAATCACCTGCTCCCATATGGTACAAAACGGATTAATTGATGGGTCATTATTTTGAAATATTTTCGATTTTTATTTAATTACAGACCTAAACCACCAATTCATTATTTCGCTAGAGTAAGTTATCTATTATTACACCGTTACGGAAATACCTGCCTCGGGTATTTCTCCATTCTATGCTGGCTCTAACAATATTCTGTAATGAAGTCTACAGAGTACCCTTTTTCTTTTCCCTCAGGCACTCTTTTGAACTTCGTAGGGTTGCTGTTTCCTAATTTCATTAGATACTCGCAATGTTCTCTATGGCACATTATGGCTTATCCGTTTGCGAATAAAAATAAATTACCAGCCAATTCACACGAAAAAACCAACGTAAACGTGACGAGACTGTACTAAATACCGCGATCACGACTAAATTCTCTCACTCTATAGGAAAGTTAGTTAGCGAAAATCAATTTATAAGTGTAATTAGCTCAACTTTCGTCTGTATTTGACTTTGCATATACGTAACAAATTCATTGGCTAGGGATGTCACGTATTTTAAGTTAATCGATATCAACAATAATTTTCCATCAGTTCACTTTATTCTATCCTATTCTATTCTATTTCTTATATACAGGGTGTTCCATCTCAGACGTGCCACCCCGTATATTTCTTATCCCATAGTGAGTGGAAAAATTTCCCGAAACATATCGAATGATTTTGTTTAGGGGACATCTTTTGACGTATATTTGAGGCTTGAACGAGCAACCCCCTAATAGGGGGTGCTTCAACCCCCTAATAGGGGAGAGGGGTCGAGTGATACTTCATTTTCATTTACAACGGTGTATGAAAAACTTAAATTTGATGAACCTTGAATATTTTGGTTATTTTTACAATGTACAATCCCATTTTTTGTAAGCCCTTTTTAAAAACGTAAAAATCTTCAAAAAATCACATTTAAAAAAATTGAATTGTTTTATCATAAAAATCAAATCTGCGTGTTTAAATCAAATGTTCAAATTGTCTTCCATTGACTGCCATACAATAATACAATCTTGACTGAAAACCGTCTCTAAAACGGTTCAGCATAATTGGAGTTATTTGAGACGACACTCATCTACAATTTGTTGGCGTGGTTCGTCCAAATTTTCAATCTGAGTACCAAAAATCTTGGACTTAGGATGTCTCCTCAAGAAGTCCAGAGGGTTCAGGTCAGGAGATCAGACAGGCCACTCCATAGGACCTCTTCATTCAATCCAACGACCGGGATATTGCAAATTGAGGTATTGGCGCACTGGTGCGGCGTAGTGAGGAGGAGCTCCGTCTTGTTGAAAATTCAATTGTTGTTCAAGTAGTAGATGATCGTTTTCTGATTGTTCAGTAATTAACGGATCTATCGCAGTTTCCAGCATTTCAAGATAAAGGACATGGCACTGGATACATGTATTCCTGGGGCTCGATAGATTTTTGTTGATTTTTGGATATATCATTCTACAGGTCAAAACAAGCAACTTTCTTCATTAGACTTTTTTTCTGGATCTACAGCGTGAGCTACAAAAATGGGTTGATTGTCTAACGCGAATTATGGAAAATATTTTCTGCAAATGGATTTTTCTTGATTTTTGAGTATAGTATCATGTGAAAAATATCAATTTCCTTTGATTATATCAATTATGGTGTACATTACTACGGGACAAGGCAGAAAACGTGATTTTTCTGAAACTCGTTTATTGACTTCTCGCCCAATTGTGGGCTTTTCGTTGAATTTTTTGAGGCATATTGTGTGTATGAACCCAACGAACTGTTCTAAGTACATTTCACAACGTTTCTACACAGTGAGCAAAAAATAAGGTGGTTAATTAATGGGATATGATGGGATCGTGGATTTATTGTTGATACCTGAGTTTGATTTTTCACAGAGAATGAAAATCAAGTTTTGTCTATTCTTTTTGTGTGACGCTACAGGGTGTATATTTAAACGAAATTATGGGAGAATACTTATTTATTTCTGTTGATATAAAAGCTATGAATACATTAATTGAACTAACCTAATCTAATACGTAATCTTGCCTTCTTTCGAGGAGTAATTGATCGACGGATATCTAGTATTGAGCATTTGGTATATCACATATATAGCAATAAACCATGATTTTTCAATGATGAGGAACTATTGTCAACTTTGACAGATTATATAGTCACCATAACAACTATCATTTTGTTTTATAGTTGAACACTTTTGGGATGTGGCAAGAGCTAGTGAAATGAGTTTAAATTTTTTAACTTTTATATATAGGTACAGACATGTAAAAAACAAAATTGCTAACATGAGCAACTTCGGGAGAACTTTTGGTTCCGAAAAATTCAACGAAAAGCCCATAATTGGGCGAGAAGTCAATAAAGTCAATAAAGTCAGTTTCAGAAAAATCGTGTTTTCTGTCTCGTCCTGTAGTAATGTACACAATAATTGATATAATCAAAGGAAATATATATTTTTCACATGATATTATACTCAAAAATCAAGAAAAATCCATTCGTAGAAAATATTTTCCATAATTAGCGTTAGATAATCAACCCATTTTTGTGCCATGTCCTTTCGCCATTTAAATTCCAAAGAATAAACAGAGCTTAAGTTTTTAGTTTAGCTTTTCCGGATGTTGAGGGTGCGAGCTTCTCGAAATACATGAGGATTTGTATTGCTCCAAATTCTACAGTTATGCTGGTTAACCTCTCCATTAAGTTAAAAAAGTGAATTCGTCAGAAAAGCAAACGTTGTTCAAGAAATTTGGAATATACTGGAGTTTTATCCCAACACCAAACCACTATTTTCAACACCTCGACACGTGTTTCGGTCACCAAGTGACCATCTTCAAGAGGATTAAACTAATACTACTAATAGTGGTTTACTAATACTAAAAAACGAAAAGTGGTTTAGTGTTGGGATAAAACTCCAGTATATTCATTACTACACCAAAGATTCCAAACAGTATAGGGCAAGTACAAGAAATTTGGGTTATTGTTGATACGCTCGGCCATAACTTCGCAAAACTCGTGCCTTCGATCCCAATCATCATTATTTCATTCATGAATGAATTTAATTTTGTACGGATGGAACTTGTGTTTATGTAAAATTCTGAAAACGTTAGATTGGCTAATACCGGTAGCTGCAGAAAGTTGTCGTACAGATTGCGTGTTTGGCATAAGTTGGACATGTCCCAATACCGCCACAGCTGCTCCTTCATCATTGACAATTCGAATGGGTGTCCTTTTTTATCCATTACTGAACCCGTTTCCTCAAATTTTGAAATTAATTCCATTACGTACTTATGGCGAACGCCAAGTTCAGGATGGTTTTGGTTAAATATCCTTGCAGCCGCTCGGGCACAATTTTTATTTTAGTAATAAAGGCTAACCAGCTCAATACGTTCTTGCAATGTGTACACCATATTTTTTGAAATTTTAAACAAATCAGCAAAATAGTTACTCAACAGATTGATTTAAATCATGAAATGATCGAAGAAACGTTAAAACCAGATAAACACCTTCCAAAAACAAAAAATGAAGGCAACATAGGTAAATATTTTGCTGTTATTTATTTATTAGTTTGACAGAATGTTGTATTATTTATTGTATGCAAGTCAATGGAGGACAATTTGCACATTTGATTTAACAACGCAGATTTGATTTTTTTGAGTAAGCATGATAAAAAAATATATTTTTTTAAAAAAGTGATTTTTTGAAGATTTTCAAGTTTGTAAAAAGGGCTTAATGAAAATGGGCTTGTACATTGAAAAAATTACCAAAATATTCTAGGTGGCTTATTCGAGCTACAAAATTAGGTTTTGACGAAAACGGTTCATCAAATTTACGCACGGAAAAAAAAATTTAATAGTAGCAAGTAAAATTTACATACCACCATACTATATAGGACAAGTATGCGCTTTATCAGCAACAAGAAGAATTAGATTCCTGAATTTGATCACTTGCTGTTATTAATGTAATTTGAGGAACATAATGTAACCTACCGGTATTAAATGAACTTTCTATTTGCAGTGGGTGCTCAGTTTGATAACTACAAATAACTAGTACATTTACCATTACTGCAGAATAATTAATTCTCAAATAACTCATGTACTAAAATTTACTAAACAAGATATTAGTAGTTATAATAGAGTATTGTACTGTAGCAACATTTTTTGATCATTATAGAAATGTTGGTTTACTTGGCCTTATTGAATGACTCACTTCTGGGTGGATTTTATTGTCTTACCTTCAACATAGCTTTCATTAACCAGCTGTCATACCCCTACGAACGACAGCCCTCAGAAGTCGAAACTTGTGCGAACTAAGGATTAACGAAGTTTACTTTTTAACGTGCGATTCCTAGCCGGAGACCAGTGACCATTCTGGGAATCGAACCCACGTCCCTCTGATTGATAGACTAGCGCTATACCATAATGACCACTGCGGATATAATCAAGCTATCATCTCATTGGATTCCTATTAACATTGTTGACTGGGAGAAATCATACAGGCCGTTTCTTTTATCATGTGGTAACATTGCTATATTCTAAAGTGTAATAGATAAAACGACGATTAAATGGGAAGAAATGTAACTATTGTGGTGAGCAGTACATTGGTCAGAGAAAATCTACGGGGACTCTCGCCCTTCCCGACTTATACAGGGAAAACTCAAAATGCTGTTTTCGGTTTTTAACGAATAGAATGGTTATATCAGAAAATATAAAAAAATTAAAGAGGAAAGTTTTATTGTATTCAAAATGTACTAGAACTACGTAATGATACATATTTAATTAAACCTTTCGTGTCAACACGGCCACCATCAACAATTTTTTTCAAATACGGACCTGTCTATTTCATCACAAATATTGATAAAGCAATGAAATCACAATTCAGTGGTATATCACACTTGACATTTTTATAGCGTTTCATAGAAAATAACTGGCATCATCAGTGACAACAATTTTTAATTACTGTCCTGTCGTTAGTACTTTTGTAAATTGTTTTGATTTCTTCAAAACTCATTCAACTATAAGGATACTTCAGTCATTACCCAATACTTTCGATAGGAAGATACCCTAACACAACGAACATTCGTATATTTCCTTTTTGGGGATTTTTGTATTACAGTAATCCTTCTGATTTCTCCTGTATCAATTTTTACAATAGAAATCCTCTTTTGGCAAGAAATATGTATGGTGAGCTATACCCGAATCGTCGCATTCCAAACATTCAAATTTTAGACGATTAGAAAGAAATATGAGAGATTGTGGTGCATTTGACAGAAATAAAACTAGAAAATGTGTTGTTACTGGAAGTATAAGGAACAAAATAAATGTTTTGGGGAAGCAAATATTACCTTATAAAGACTAAAAAGTGAAAAATAACGTCTTTTTTTAAATCTAGGATTGGTCAGTTACAAACATATTTCTAATCAACATTGTTCTTTACGAGAAATTGTCCACGAACTTGAGATATCTGTAAAATCTACCAGAAATATTTTGAAAAAGAACAAATACAAATGCTACAGGATACGAAAAGTTCATCACCTTAATGAAAGGGATTACGGAAGGAGAGTACGATTTGCAAAATGGTTAAGACGTAGAAATAGGGAAGTTCGAAATATTTGTAGAAAAATAATATGGACGGACGAATCAAAATTCACCAACAATGGTTGGTTTAACAGAAGCATCCATTATAGGTGGACTGATACGAATGAACATTATCATAGAGAAACCAATTTCCAGGAGAGGTTCGGAATAAATGTTTGGTTGGGAATTTTGGGAACAAACATACTAGGAGTGTTTAATGTGAATAATAATGAGTTCAAAATTGATATTTGCCAGTTATTTACAATGTCTTTTTGTAACTTTTTTTATGGCGTGGAATAATATATACGTAAGCATTTTTCAAACTGCTTATTCCCAACGTAATTGAGTTATCCCGACTTTAAAGTCGGGATCCCGAGAATAAAGTCGGGATCCCAACTTTAAAGTCGAGATCCCGAGAATAAAGTCGGATCCCGAGATTAAAGTCGGAGGTCCGAGATAAAAGTCGGAGATCCGAGAAAAAAGTTGGGGGTCCGAGATTAAAGTCGGGGGTCTGAGATTAAAGTCGGGAGTCCGACTTTAAAGTGAGGATTTGAAAAAAAAATTGCTTGTGGCCCTTCTACGCCTTCGTACAAAAGTTTCAATGCGCTTGTAGAAAAAATCTTGATCCTTACTCATAAAGGTACTCTCCCGCACTCGCACTCGCAGTCTCAAGCGGGAAAGGTAATCTTTCCGTACTTGTTAGGATAATAACTATTCAGTGAGAGTTAGGGGTCAAGATCACTGGTGTGAGACTAGTATATTGTGCAACAAGCATGGAATGACACTCATTTCTCACGAGTATGAAAATTACGGATGGACTTTCATTAGTTTCAATTTTCACAGTTGAATTTTCCTGGCTTTCCAATCTTTAGAAGTTGAAGGTAAATTTTCTCTATTTTCTATTGAATTCCTTATTCTTTTTTAAATTATCCTGAGCAAAACCTTACCGGACTGCAATACCTGTACCATGGCCTGTACTGAAATGATCATTACAGTACAGCTCGCGATGTAGAAATGAAAGAGTGTATATAATCGGCCTACTTCCTTGATCGATGAAGCGCATAAAATGGGCATATTTCTATGTGCCCGAAAAAAAACTTTTACCTACGGAAAAATACTGGTAAAAGGTGAATCACGCACGTTTGTAGAAAATAGTCCGTTAGCGCACTAAAAAAATGTATTTGTATAATTTGGCTGTGTGCAGTTTCAATTTTAGTGAATCTTCTAGATCAAGTTCGTACCTAACACATGCGGAAACTGCCTCTATCGTCCCAAACGGCGACTGCCATCGAGTGCGGTTAACTATCACTTTCCGAACTTGTTAAGTTATCAACTATTAACGTTTCAATTCATTTTTATCAATTCCAAATTCCTCATCTGAAATCACAGACTTTACACAATAAACAAATTTCACCAACAAAACCATCGTGCCAAGTTTTTATCTTACCTGCGTCGGCGAGTTCTGATAAAACATCAAAGCGGAAGTCATCTCGGGTAGGGCGATAGGGATCGTCTCGAGCTTCTCTGCGAACGCCGTCAAGGTTTTGGCAGCCTTGTCGCGCAGATCTTGCCTGTCCAGGTACGCCGCCAACCTTATCAAGTTGTGAACGGAGACGGAGTTACCGCAAGGCTCGGCACCGTCTTGATCTGAAACAAAATTAAAACGATGCATGATAACATTCTCAGTGGTGCGGTGACGGCAATCACCACTTAAAACGTTGAAATTAATTGAAAATCTATCTGTACTGAAATATTCTTTTTAGTATATATATAGGATGTAATGAATGCCCACAAGCTTTATTCAAAGCAAGTCTAATCTAGGTGGCCCAAATATCAATAAAGAAATACTTATACAATATGTATTTTTGTCGGAAAGTAATGGGGAACTTCAAACACCCCAACATTTGAAGCAAAAATATACTTTCAATTGAAGGAGCAAGTGGAAGAAGGAGAGATATGTTACAAATATGTGTTTGTGAGAAAAATAGGTTTTAGTGAAGTTAGCGTTCTTGATGTTTAATGTAACATAGCCCAGCCTACCACTGTGTATCTGCTCAGATATGAAGAATAGAAGCAAATCCTGACGGGGCAAGTTACATATCATCGGCTTAGTGCTAACTCCGCTTAGTGAAAATTCATTAATTGTTATTCATAACATGAGAAAGAAAGAGAAAATCTTCATTAACTGTGGAAAACAGCTAAGTGATTGGTAAACGGATATTTAGTGATTCTTATTGATGCGTAAAACCATTCTATTCTATACAGTATTGAATTTTATTCGCAGTTTTTTCCTTCCCTTGTAAATTTTACTCAAATGGAGTTAGCAGGTAAACACGCTAAGCCGACGATATGCACATAACACCTTCTTCCATGACATAATCGAAAATTTTCAGAAAATGTTACTGTGACACAAAATATTAGGTAATTTTTAACAGTATGGCGGTTCTTCAGGGGTCTAATTACGGAATGACAAAAAAGAAACTGATGGTCATAGCGCTGGTACCGGCGGCCCAATCGCGTGGGCGTTAATCGAACGTATCGGATAAATAACGAGTGTCGAACGATTTGTTCCACAAAAATGCTTGTATTTTCCGATAGTCGATAAAAAAAGAAGTAGGCGGTAGCGTAATGCCATACTTCTCCGGTATGACTTACAGCCCACCATACCGACACGAATACATTAATTTAAAAATAAACAATTCAACCATTTGTACTAGGCTAATTTTTGCGCAGCTAATCATCCATTCATGGAAATCACCATGCCATACGTTTCTGACCTTTCCCAATGGCCGCCATACCACCGCAAGGGGTACATTTTTTTTTTGCTATACGGTTTGTACCAATATTGCATTTTGATTTTTGGAAAGTATCTAATAAAATGTGACCGTTATTATATTTCCCATACGTCTAGTAGAGGGAAAAAAAGCTGCCATATTTGAAAAACTTATTTATTCGACACGTTTTGAAAATACGACTGTAATTTTTTTTTTACAAATACGTAATAGTATATTACGTAACAAAAGTTGTAAGTAACCCATTACGCACGAAATGAAAAAGTGCGTAATGGGCTTACAACTCGTGTAACGTACTATACTTTTTCTACGCCCATTCATTTTCTGAGCTTTTTCTGAAATCTCCGGTGGAGTGATCATAATTTCATCTCTTTCACTACTATCAGACATATGTTAGGAGTTGCTACCCGGATGGAAGGAAACATTATTATATCACAAACAAGTATAATCAATTATTCAGTAGCAACATTTCACATGAAATCTAGTTATAGACTGACTTCCGAAAACCCTCTTCCTATCTTAATCTATGGTAACCACTTCATCATATTACTGTGTCTGACTAACGCTCCAGTGGTGTATCGAGGTCGGAGGATAACACTCGGCCATCCTGGATCTCGATTGTCCTCAATTGATCTTCGATTCCCAACCTGTAATAAGAAATTCTCATAATTATGATTAATCCTAATTGACTACTGTTACTAGTTAGCATCCTTCACACCGTTTATCGGTATTAGTTCCGGGTATTTCCGGCGTATGATCATATCTGTGTTGCCAGCATACGGGCATGTCTATGTGTTGCCAGCATACGGGCATGTCTATGTGTTGCCAGAATACGGGCATGTCTATGTGTTGTCAGCATACGGGCATGTCTATGTGTTGCCAGCATACGGGCATGTCTATGTGTTGCCAGCATACGGGCATGTCTATGTGTTGCAGGCATACGGGCATGTCTATGTGTTGCCAGCATACGGGCATGTCTGTGATGCCAGCATACGGGCATATCTATGTGTTGCCAGTATACGGGCATGTCTAAGTGTTGCCAGCATACGGGCATGTCTATGTGTTGCCAGCATACGGGCATGTCTATGTATTGCCAGCATACGGGCATGTCTATGTGTTGCCAGCATACGGGCATGTCTATGTGTTGCCAGCATACGGGCATGTCTATGTGTTGCCAGCATACGGGCATGTCTATGTGTTGCCAGCATACGGGCATGTCTATGTGTTGCCAGCATACGGGCATATCTATGTGTTGCCAGCATACGGGCATGTCTATGTGTTGCCAGCATACGGGCATGTCTATGTATTGCCAGCATACGGGCATGTCTATGTGTTGCCAGCATACGGGCATGTCTATGTGTTGCTAGCATACGGGCATGTCTATGTGTTGCCAGCATACGGGCATGTCTATGTGTTGCCAGCATACGGGCATGTCTATGTGTTGCCAGCATACGGGCATGTCTATGTGTTGCCAGCATACGGGCATGTCTATGTGTTGCCAGCATACGGGCATGTCTATGTGTTGCCAGCATACGGGCATGTCTATGTGTTGCCGTATACGGGCATGTCTATGTGTTGCCAGCATACGGGCATGTCTGTGTTGCCAGCATACGGGCATATCTATGTGTTGTCAGTATACGGGCATGCCTATGTGTTGCCAACATACGGGCAAATGTTGAGTCTTAAGTTATATATCTTAGCTAAATGTGAGAAAAAAAATTCACACAAAGAGTTGCCGTCTGTAGGTTTATGATTAAGTCTTGGAATAACGAAAAAATGTCTTGTCGGTGGCTTGAACCAACAAACTCTCGTCTACTATGCCAATGTTATACCATCGGAAACGTACGTATGGCAAGGTGATTTCCGTGAATGGCTACTCGACGATGATTAGCTGCGCAAAAATTAGCCTGGTAAAAATGGTTGAATTGTTTTTTGTTTAATTATTGTATTGTGTTGGTATGGCCTGTAAGTCACACCGGAGAAGTATGGCATTACGCTACCGCCTACTTCTTTTTTTATCGACTATCGGAAAATACCTACAATCATTTTTGTAGAACAAATCGTTCGACACTCGTTATTTATCCAACACGTTCGATCAAAGGCCACGCGATTGGGCCGCCGATACCAGCCCTACGACCGTCATTTTCTTTTTTGTCATTCCATAATTACACCCCTGAAGTACCGCCATACTAGTACAAATGACCTAATATTTTGCGTCACCATCTCCCGGTCTATGTCGTGTCTTCATAATTTATTTCTCCCATCCATATTTGGAAACGAAATAATTTTGCGATGAAATAAATATGATAGAATATCGGAAAAGAATTAAAAATATGTTTTTGAAAAGTGCGGAGAATGTCTGGAACATATGTATGGTATGTGGAACAACTGTTGATGAAGCGGTGGTATATAGAATGTACGTGATATCAGGGATGGAGGAAAGAGCATTTTCCATAACATATTTCGAGCAGAACCGTGTACAAAACCATTTGGGCGTCCTATAATTTTTTTATATTTTTCTCAGTGTGCATTTGTGGATGTGGATAACTTCACACTCGTAAAAATACGTTATCCATTGACGTATGAGAATTGTCCTTCAGGCTATAGTGCCAAAAAATCTTATATTTGCAATTTCCAAACGTTTACGGTCAAACGACCATCTTTGGTACATAAGTACATAAGTTTATTTGAATATTTGACAAGATGAGATTCAACTCTCATTGTTTGATGAAAAATGGTTTATACACCTGGGTATATAATTCACTAGTATGTATAAATCAATGTTCTTATCAGATTCATTTCACAAATGTAGAAGAACCGCATATATAAAGTGGAAACTCAAAAGGGCCAAAACATATTTAACCAAAGGGATTATTTCACTCGCTATTGCAATACTTCTAAACTTGTGTGCATACATTTAAACTCACTTAAAACTTCACAATTAATTTCATTCAGTTTCCTACACAATAACCTCAACTGACTCCAGGCTGTCTTATGCGGTTGTGATTCAATTTCGAGAAAGAAGGTTGCTTGCTGGGTGGAATAAGTGAAGTATGACAGGCAGGGCTTCATGAGAGCTGAAATTTAATGAACTCATTCCAGCTAAGACACCTACATAACAATGGCACAAGGCACAATGGACGAATTTGTCAAGAAAAATTAAAATATCTTCAGGATCATTATGTCAAGTCAGACCTTTCGCGGTGGTTTTACGATCTCGACATTTAAGAAATTGAATACAAAGAATTATACAGACTGTAACATTAATCTTGGATCAACATCTATAAAAGCGTAACAATTACAAAATAGGTATATTGTGAAAAAAAAAAGTATTCCTACTGGTCCTCAACAATTGTGCTTGGAAATTCGAATATCTTTAACAATTTCTGGAATATTTGAAAAAACAAAACTAGTTTTCAATCGCTAGTCACATGTAATCCATTTGCCACATACTTTTATTAAATTATTTCTACTAAGGTGTGAATTATTATTAAATTATTTCTACTAATGTGAGGATAATTCAAACCTCAGTTACGGCGGATTGTACAATACAAGTTCATCAACAGTTCAAGTAATTTGAGTGAAGTAGCTGGATTAGCCATTGAAATTTCTATTTTCTCAGCAACTGAACTCAGTTTGGTTGAACTGTTAGTGAACTTGTTATGAATAATCAGTCCTTAGGGCAAAACAAGTTCACCGACAGTTCAAGTAAACTCGTCAGTTGCTAGGGATTAGCCAATGAAATTGCTATTTCCTTACCAAATGAACTCAGTTACTGGAACTATTGGTAAACTTGTTTTGTACAACTCGCCCATATGAATTTGATTATAGATAAAAAAATTGTTTGTGTTGTAATGTAATGTCAGCTGGTAGTTGAATTTAATTAGATATTATGGTATTAACTATCTACTGAGTAGAAATTACATGAGAAAAAAATAATATGGTTTTAGTCACAAATTGTACTGGTTTTACAAGGGCAATAGGGTGATTCGTCGAGCCCAATTTTGTGGAGATGGGAGGAGAATTTCCCGTGATTCAGTTTCAGTCGTGTGATAATTCGCTATTCGTTTTTCTACCAATAGTCACCTGTTATCTTTCATCGGACAGTCAGGTTTTTGGTCCTGGTTCTGAATAATTTGACAATCTGTAACTCATTCAGTGAAGTGTTTCGTTATCCACCCCGTAAATTGAAATCAGTATTCCGCACAAATACATTTTTGAGTAGATTTCGCTTACTATTTTGATTTTACTGTATTTTGGCTGTGTTAGTTTTATACAACTTATAATATAAGTCTGTTTAAAATTGTTTTTTTCTTTGTCGTTTGACGAACATTTTCAGTATTTTTTTTATTGTTAACAATTTTATTATATTTTGACCGGTTAGTTTTCATATAACTATCCCTCTGTTTTTTATAATTGTTTGTTGTTAGTCTTATTTTTTTCGTATTCTGGCGAACATTTTTTGTGCTTATATCTCTTTGTATTCCTATACATTTTTACTTGTTTATTATAATAATAATAGTGTACATTTCTAGAGCTTTGTCAATAGGAACTGGTAATTCTTAGACAATGAAGCATATTTTGATTTATTGATTGATTGATAGCAGAAAAGCAAAATGTCCCACAGATAATCCGTAAGAATAAACAAAGACAGAAGCATCAATGAATAGAATCGATTTATACCAAAACTGAACAATTATGTCAACTATACATATAGCGATTACCTATATAATTTGAAAATTTTTCGAAAAGAGCTGTTGAATGTCTTGGAACTCTTTAAATATTTCCGTGTCTGGTGGGATATGAATGAAAGTTTGAGTTTTGACTGAAAATTTTCATATTATATTTTATGAATAATAAGGTTTTATAAATATAAATTGATGGCATAGTCATCAATTTTAACTTAATGTGTTCTTCGCTCGATTCTCTATAATCAAGGTTCAATATTAAGCGTATCACACGTTTTTGGCGAGTAGATAATGGCGTAGTATACATCTATCAGCTGTAAGTTATAAATATACTTTTTAATTGAAGCATCGCGTAGTAGCTACTACTTAATTTTTTAAATAAGTAATATGTGTCGTCCAACTCATATTACTATCTATGTGTAAACCTAGAAATTTTGTGGACGAAGAAAGTTCGATATTTTCGTTATTTACGTTTATCACGTATTCATTGGTAATTGCCGCCACTTTTGAGTGAAACTGCATGCACAGTTTTATCTGAATTTACAATCAGGGAATTTCTTCTACACCATAATGTGAACTGACTTGATATTGTATTTAGATTGACACTCAATTTTTCCTGAGACTGTGGTGATGTCATTAAAGTTGTTTCATCAGCATATAAAATGATACTTTCCGAATTTATGAACTCAGGCATATCATTTATGTAACACAGTAATATCAGAGGTCCAAGGATGGATCCCTGAGGTACTCCGAGATTGATTTCATGTGAGTCAGATTCAAAATCACCGATTTTAACATACATTTTTCTGAAATTTAAGTAATACCTAAGCCAATCTGAAAAATTTCCTCGGAAACCAAGGCCTTCCAATTTCTTTATGGCCACATTTATGTTAATAGTATCAGAAGCTTTCGATAGATCAAAGAAAAGCGCGCCTACACACCTTTCCTGCTCCAAGGAATTATGGATAGAGTCCCAAAGAGCGCAGGCTGCGCTCGCTCTCCGTTGATCTACCAGGAAGAAAGCCGTTTTGAGATTCACTTAGGACATTATGTTTATTAAGAAACGCAAGCATTTTGTTATAGATGCATTTCTCAAATACTTTGCAGAGCACTGTAGGCATAAAGAGTTGATTGCCTTTTTTAATATAGGCAAAACAACTCCAGTTTTCAAGTCATTTGGAAAAGTACCCTGCTGAACAGATTCGTTAATAAGATCAGAGAAAGTATCAGCTACCTATAACATGTCCTATTGCCTTTATAATCTTTGTAGAAATGCAGTCAGTTCCCATAGTATTAACGTTTTTCAGAGAGTTAATGGCCGTCATCACTTCAGAAGCATCCACTGGGGAAAAATAAAATGTTTTGTCAACCTGCATCACTGTAGAGAGATCGAAAGTATCACAACCGAAGTGAGCTTGGATTGCATTTAGTGCAGCTGATACAAAATATCTGGCGAGAGCGTCGGCAATATCAATTTGATTTACAATAGTTTTCCCTGAAATTTTAATTTTTTCAATATTACGTTAATATGAACTATGAACTATGTGAACTATGAACTAATATGATACGAAGATTTTTTTACGAGTGCTACGTGAAGCTAAGGCTTGCTTGAAGACTTCGAAAAAAATGTATATACAGTGTGACCCATTTAAAATGGAACCACCCCTGTAGAATGTGCATTTTTCAATCAATCTCAATTTTTTTTTATTGAATATTAAGCATAAAAAACTGTATCTTGGCACTAACTTTCACAACTTGTCAAAAACGGTAAAAGTTTATTAGGCAATTTTTGTTTTCAAATTTGACTACACCACTGGATTCGTAGTCGTTATAAATGAAAACTGTCAAATTTTCATTAAAAAATATTTGTTAACAACGAAGTTACAACAACTTCAATTTTGGAAACAAAGTATTTGTTTGTAATTTTTATTCAGATTATAGACATATTTGAGATCTGACAACACTGTCATCACCAAGTAGAACACCAGTGAATTTGTACAGTGAAAATCCGAAGTCAATAGCTCAATCCGTTCTACAGTCATAACTCCTGAAATTATGGGAATGTGAGAGATTTGTGGTGCAAGCGTTTTGTAATAAAAATCAGACTACGCCAATGGATTTGTGAATAATATTCCTTCAAAATCATTCATTTGAGTGTAGGTTACGAGAAGTGTATTCTAGAATAACAGAAAATTAAAAATTCATTTTCAAGTTATGCAGTACTCAGTACATTCTTCCGCATAGCCGCTAAAATCAAATTGATTTAAAGCATGGAAATCATTTATGCAATAATAAAACAGAGAGCAGGACAAAAATTGTTCCCTGTAAATTCTTCATAACTCAGCTAAAACAATCTTTTAGAGGAGATATCAATAATTTGAGGAAGCTGAACTCATTATGCAAAGGTTTTATAATCAATCAACAGTAGGTTGTGATTTTAACACTTAATCATAAATAAAATAATAGTTGTTAGTTACGTGCATTTAATAATGGCTTTGCAATTATTATTAGAAGAAAGAATTGAAATTGTGAGAATTTCTGGGGACAATTATCATAGTGAAAGAGAAGCAGCTAGGATATTTAATCACAGACATCCAAATCGACTTCCCATTGACAGAAGCACCGTCAGTAAAATTAACAAAACATTTAAAGAAACCGGTGCAGTCAGCAAACATATTTTAAAAAATAATCGCCGAAGAAGAAATTTAAACGAAGGTGTTGTTTTAGATTATTTTAGAAACCACCCAAACAGAAGTTTACGAGTCGCCAGTTTGGATTTAAACTTACCGAGAGAGACTATTCGACGATGTCTTAAACAAAACAAAATGAGAGAGAGCATTTGAACCTAAATTTCTTCACTCTTTAAAGGAAGGTGATGAAGTGAAACGTATGGAATTTTGTTTGTGGGCACAAGGCGAGTACCTGAATACAAGAAATTTTTTAAACTGCATAATGTTTAGTGATGAAGCTTCTTTCAGCACCAATGGGGTAGTTTCATCGCAAAATGCTCGGTATTGGGCTACGGAAAATCCGCACTGGATCATAAATTGTAAAAGTCAATATTCCGAAAAAGTTAACGTTTGGTATAGTACAAAATAGAATAATAGGTCCATATTTTTTTGATGGAAACATAAACAGGCGAAATTTTTTGGAATTTCTAAATAACCAATTATCGGACGAAATAGATGAAATGCCACTTGCGGATTAAGTAAATTTATATTTTCAGCTCGACGGCTGTTCCGTGCACAATTCGAGGATTGTTAAAGAGTGGCTAAATAACCAGTTTCCAAATCATTGGATAGGACGAGGTAGTGACTTAATTGAATGGCCACCTAGATCGCCTGATCTAACAATATTGGACTTTTTTCTGTGGGATATTCTGACACAAAAAGTATACAAAACAAGACCAACGAATCGAGCTGAACTCATGCAAAGGATACGACAAGCTTGTGCCGAAATTACAGTTCAACAAATAAGAAATAGTGTAAACAATATTCGGAAGAGATACGATAAATGTATTGAACTTAATGGAGGTTTGGTAGAAGCCACAAAAATTTAAATGTATAGTTTTAAATCAATGTTTATTTAAGTATCAGTTTTTTCTTAATGGCAATTAATTGTTGAATAAATACTTTGAAACTTGTTTGTATTCATTTTGTTTTCATCAGCTATGGAAGAAGGTAGAGTAAGTTCAGAATCTCATAAAATGTGATTTTCCAGGTGCGCTGTTACAAAAGTACCATTATTTATTATTGGGAAACTTCCAAAAAGCTTGAAAATGAACTTTTAATTTTCTGCTATTTTCGAATACACTTATAATCGACACTTAAATGAATGATTTTAAGGAAATATTATCCACATATCAAGTGGCGTAGTCAGATTTTTATTACAAAACGCTTGCACCACAAATTTCTCACATTACCATATTTTCAGGAGTTATAACTGTAGAACGGATTGAGCTATTGACTTCGGATTTTCACTGTACAAATTCACTGGTGTTCTACTTGGTGATGACAGTGTTGTCAGATCTCAAATATGTCTATAATCTGAATAAAAATTACAAACAAATACTTTGTTTCCAAAATTGAAGTTGTTGTAACTTCGTTGTTAACAAATATTTTTTAATGAAAATTTGACAGTTTTCATTTATAACGACTACGAATCCAGTGGTGTAGTCAAATTTGAAAACAAAAATTGCCTAATAAACTTTTGCCGTTTTTGACAAACAAAAAAAACCATAGAGTGCCTTGGAAATTAAACTAAAATTGTGAAAGTTAGTGTCAAGATACAGTTTATCATGCTTGATATTTCAATAAAAAAAAAATGAGATTGATTGAAAAATGCACATTCTACAGGGGTGGTTCCATTTTAAATGGGTCACACTGTATTTGGGTTTTATGTGCAATGCATGATATAGAATGTGAATTAGGTTTTTTGTTTTTGCTTTTTTTGTTCAGCAAATCAATGTGAATGGTGGATTCAGAGCCGTAGTTAGGATTCATTTTTAATTTTAATTCATCAGAATATTGTAGTATGACGTCACAGAAGATATAAAACTAGCTGTTTTACAGAATAACTGTTTGTGTGCGCCCACAAACAAAATTCTTTGAAAAAATATAACCTCGCATATGAACAAACACTCAAAATTCAAAATATTTATTTAATATTTATTCCTAAGCGCTGTTATTATTCCTATGCGCTGCTATATTAAATATCGTATTCTGTTTGTATTATACCTCGTAGAGAAGAAACTTAAATGAAAAGGGCGCCGTTAAGTAAGAATCTTGAATCGTAAGTACATCGTAAAACGGTAAGAGCTTAAAAAATCTAAATGAGCTGAACTTCAATTGACTGAAAATGGGAAGCATGTGGAAGGACGCAAAAATTCTCTCAAGACCAAAAACAATAAACAAATACCTGCATCAAGAAAACGAATAAGAGCCAAAGGTTTCGTCAGTAAAAACAAAACATAAATAATGTCTCAAAATAAAGTGTTTTTTTTGCTTGATGAAATATATTGAGGACTTCACAAGAAATTCCCATCTTTACTTTTATTTTCAAACTATTCATTACATTCTTTCGTTATTGGAAAACATATATTGTATACCATACGCAGCTGTGGGGTAGGCAAGTACTTCTGCGTTATCCTTCAACAACAATTTTTCATATCAGATAATTCTGCAATCTCATATTCCCGTGAAAGTCGGCAGAGGGGTGCTTAATATTGTTGGTAGGCAACAATGCATTATTAACATAGCCATTTGCACTGCCAAATTGAAAAGTTATAATTCTTTCGCCGCGAAACACTCAAATCACAATTTTTGCTGCCATCTACCCAACCGATTTGAATAACGTCATGCTGATTCCATAATCGTCATTCATTCAGCTACTTTATTATATAGCTGAACTGTATCTAAAGATTTATAATCATATCCTGAATGTTATTGTAGCTAATCGCAAATATTTTCTAATGTAACTTCTTGAGTTTATGTCCCACTCTTTTTCATTCAACAGTAGGGTTCTCAACATACCCGGCTCGAATAAGTTCAGAAATCGGAGTGAGAATTAATATTCGAATTGAACCTTTGAATATTAACAAACAAACCGTTTATAAACAAACTCCGCTTGCTCTGGCTCTATACCAACACCATCAGGATAATTAATACAGTCGTCATCACTGTATTATCGGCGGCCACATTAAAGCACCGCATCTCGCACCGCATCTCGCACCGCATCTCGGACCGCACCTAGCACCGCATCTCGCATCGCACCTAGCCCCGCATTTAGCATTTTGCTTTATTTTGTCCCAAATCGTATCTCTGATAAGAACTGCGCATTGGGCGAGGGTTCAAAAGATACAAGAATCGATTTCGCAATGCAATAATCTGGTGCCGGGTGTGGTGCGAGGAGAAGGATGGTGCGCCGTTGTGACAACGCGCATCAAATTCAAAATAATATCACAAGGATGCTATGGTAAAATTCCAAGTGCGGTGCGAGTTGGGGTTCGACGTGGGGTGTGAAATGCGAAATGCGGTGCGAGGTGCGGTGCGATCGGTGCAAGCGGTGTGAGGTGCGATCCAAGGTGAGGTGCGGTGTGTCGTTATGGCCATAGCCATACCTATTTCACTATGAAGTAAATTGGTAAAGCTAAATGCGAACTTGTCTCGCCTGAGATCGTACAGAGTTTAGAAATTGTTGAACTCCTGGATACTGTAAACCCCGGGAAACACTTCTCTAGATAATGAGTTTCAAAACTTTGCCATTCGCTGAAAAACGTAGAAACGTTCAGCATATATCAAACGTGTCAATATCGACGAAATTGCTAATGAAACGGTTGATGATATGTTACTGATTATAGAGAAACACATCGCTCCAGAGAAAAAGGCAAGTTCATGAGTGAGGCAGAAGCTAAAAGCTGCACTTCTTATAGACATAAGAAAACAGTATTTCAGGAAAAGTCGAATTTGTATCTCATAAATCATAAACAGCTGACAGAAAGTGAAATATCTCTTGGTACTATAGAGAAAATCGAATTTCTTCGCTCCATGTTGAAGAATAAATATGTAGGATGAGTACGTATGCAGGATTATGTGAGTGAATCTAAATCGCCATTTTCCCAGAAATTAACCAACAAGATGAGTTAAGACGCAAATATCTGACAAAACTCAATTACTTCCAGGTACGGACATTGAATTGTAACTGTCAGATACGAGTACAATCTTGATCTAAGATTACCCTATAGCACAGACGCTTTCAGACTCAAACGAGGCGACCACAACCAAACCTATTTCGGAATTCTTGCTCCCTGTCGATGTTAATTGAGGTAGGTCCAAAGATACTGAATCTATCTGTACTCTGTTCAGGTCTAATGCCTAGTTTTAATTCAGTCCACTTAGTTTTTAAGATGAGGATCGGTTGTAGTACCACCAAATGTGGCATGCCAGTAGTTGGAACCATGCCAAACAAAAAATACATTTTTTTACCAAAAATACAGGGGCGGGACAAAAAAAATTATAAGAAAAAAAAAAGGTTTTTTATTGTCTTGTAAATAATGATAATTGTTAAAAAATTGTTTGAATGGAGTTGAAGATTATTCAATTTCCTAAAAGAATGATCCTTAGTACCTAATTACTTACAAAATGCTCCAATTTTTTTTTTTTTCAGAAAACGTGATATAACGCCGACATCAAATTTCAGGCTTTTGTTTATCCGCCGATGGTTAAATTTGTCATAATTTTGCTAAAAATTATCAGAGAAGGATAAAATAAAGGGGCATTTTAGTCCTGAAGCTACTTTTTTATGCAAGAATAACATCATGGGATTCTGAGTACCTAAAATGTCTTTTTTACCACATCACATAATCCTACTGCGTTGTTTACGGAGGATACAAAAATCATAGATATTTTAGTCAATCCGGAATATTTGCACTTAAGTAGGAACCACTACCCTCTTTGTACACTATGTAATAGTTTGAGGGAAGTGAGATAGGTCTCACTTACACACCAAAGAACTGGCATTTACTCCTGCCTCATTTTCAAGTACCTTATAATCCCGGCATTTTCTCCAATAATTGTTGAAAATAATCGCTTATACACATCCTGCATGAAATATAAAGTGTTCAATTTCAAGCTGGAGGTTTGCACTTCACATTTCTCTTGTTGAACGTACACAAGCAACTCTAAATTGTGTCATAATTTCAAAAAATCAGAGGCCGTCCAAAAACTCATTTTTTTCAAACGATGAATAATTTAGTCGAACGGCGGAAATTTCAGAAACTCCTGACTATCCGAAACAAAAGAAGATGAATTTATGTGTTCATTTCATATAAACAACATAATCTACGATCATGTCACCATAATATCTAAGCCAACAATAGACCCACTTTTGGAGCAGTTTTCTCAGTATGCTGCAAGTTCAGATCACGAGCTGCGAGCGTTGTGTCCCGGCTACCGGCTTATTATTATCATGCAAAGTTTGTTCTTTCTGTGAAAATTTGAGTTTATTATCAAGAAATTTCATAGTGAAAGACAATAATTAAGATTAAAATAGGTCCAGCTGCGATTGTCCTTCTGAGACTGAGTAGAAATTTATTGTAGATCAGACAAGACCTCAAAAATTCTTAGAGTGGATTGGAATAGTAATGAATGTTGTGGTTTCTATTAAATTATAAGTGTTATCTTTTACAGAATGTGGGGTGGAAATGTGTCAGTATATTGAATTATTCTGGGAAAGAACGAGAGTGTTGTCAAGTGCATATACCACAACTTCTCTCCCGAAGAAGTACAATTCCATTTGAATTTCTTATGTGAAAATTTTTCCTAAAGGAGTTTTTTGAGATGTTAACTAAGAATATTCTCTCTCCAGGGATATTTGAAGTGAAAATAATAATGGAATCTTATACATTATCATGCACTGATCTCTGAAGTGAACGTAAAAGTATTATTAGCTGTATGCCAACAAATCTGTTTTCGGGTTAATGAAATTTGTACAGAATTGAGAGTACATACACAAATCAAGGATATTTTGGTAAAATTCCATAAACTCAGTGGTGGTGCCACGGGGGGGCAGTATGCCCCCCCGCCCTTTGCAAAAATGTTGTTCTTAGCGCCCAAATACCTAGCCTTTTTACTGAATCTTGGCGCCTAGTGATGGTGTGCCCCCCCCCGCCCTTAATTTCTAGAATCGCCACTGAAACGGGTAGTCACAAACTTTAAAAAAAAAAATGCATTCTGTTGGCTATAAAGAATGATGAGTGTTTCTAAGTTTTTTTTTGCGGTAGGAGTATGTGCTAGAAAATGCCAGTCACCACTCAAGAATAGGCCCATATCTTCGAAACTACTTGAGACCGCCAAAAATTTTATTGGATTTTTGTTCAGGAGACCAAACTACGTAAGTTCGAAAATTATTATTTAACGGAATTTTACCATTTTGAGTTGTTTCGAAAGAGAAATTAAAATGAAAATATAAGGATAAGAGGGTATAGATTCAACCATTTATGGAAGGAATTTGTATTATTTGCAGTACACATATATTTTACCAGGATTTGTGTCTTCTCACTCCAGAAGGACTGGAAACATTAATTTCTATGAGCAAAGAAAGTGGGTTCTCATACAGAAATATTGATGAACTGGCAGATGTACACACTCAGGGCTCCAAGTACTGGCCATCTTCATAATTCTCATAATATTCATGAATGAGATGTGAGGCCTATGCATGACCTCAAAAAGTATTCTCACCTCTTGTCTACAATGGCAGATATTCCTTGTCACAATTTTAGGACAATTAACGCCGTTTCCAGAGCACAAAAAGATGGATTTGCTTCAAATGAAGCATTAACCTCACCGAACCGAATCTAATCTAGTCAAATAAAAGTATTACAGGGATATTTTGTAATTCAATTTATTCTGTTTGAAGGTGGTTGACAATGTTTCACTTTTGGTAAGGTTATTCTGGACTTCCAATGTCTATACGGCCAAAGAAAAGAAAGAAAATTCAATTCTCTGCAATTTTTATTCACAACGTTTCGACTGTTGAGATCTACAGTCATTTTCAAGTGTATAAATGCGATATTCTCAAGGATACTTCTTATATATGGCTGGTTTTACATTTGTTTTATTAGCCTGGGGGTAATTTACCTGTGTACAGGTACGTTTGTTAATTACCGTGCCAGGCCCCTCTGGTACAGCATTGTTAATTGTTATCGTTATTTCAATTGACCCATACCACTAATTAAGGGTTTCAACACATTACGGATTTCTATGCTCGCTTGACTGAAGACATTATTGTTCATAATATATGCACTCTCTTTATCAATTTATTCTATCGAAGCCGTTATCCGAGGAAACTTCAACTTATTTTTTATTTGAGTCAAATTTTTTCCATCCCTGATTTTTGTAAACAATTTATTTTCCAACGGAATAAGTACTTTATTCAAAACTCCACGTATAAGTAGAGTCGAATATTAAAAAGTATCCAAAAAGTTTAACGGAGATGGACGAATGTTAGAAACGAAATAAACTTACGAGGTGAATATCTCACAGAAAACAACTACTTTATCGAAAATTTATCGAATTACATCTGTCGTATAATGTTCGTCCAAGAGATCCCGTAGATTATCTGTCGACAACTGCTAACGTCAATCTGAAGGATTTCACGAACGTGTTTACATTACGGAAAAGGAAAAAAAGCATACACAACAAAATTTGATCCCTAGCGATCGTTCGATTGCTTGCGATACACATAAACGCAAAAATAAAAGCATTCGACAGAAGCGATACCGACCCCGGAGGGCCTGAGTGATCATGTCAGAGAAAAGTGAAACGCATTAAAGGCGGTTATTCGTCATCATTTGTTCTCCGTTTTCCGCGTTCCACCGGAATAGGAATATGCCACAAATGCGGTTAGCCCCATTTATTTTGCGGTGATCGTTTTGTTACCGGCATCTGTGAATATAGCCCTGTCTACGAAGACGAATTAGAGGCTTGAAATCTCATCAAAATCAAATGAGTCGAAGTTCTACATAGAGTCCCGGATTTACGTCTGTAATCACAGAGACGATTCAAAATTCCTTTATTTCTCCAATATTTGTGATAACGATCTATTCAAATTTAAAATTTCTCTCCAACATCTGTAGTAAAGGAGCGCTATTCCTACTTTTGAAAAATCAACACGTTCTACACTGTGGTCTTCCTGAAAGAGAAGACTGGGTTAGGAATGAAACTGGCCTATGTAGGGCAAATGAACGTTGGTTTACCGATGGTTCCAAAATTTGGAAGGCGTCGGAGCCGGAATATACGGGATGAACCCAGTAGTGTAACGCTCATTCAGTATGGCTACATTGGCTATAGTATTCCAGGCAGAGGTATATGCCATTGAAATGTGTGCCAGGGAGCTAGACAATCGACACCACACACGAGAAACAATAAAAATATTTTCAGATAGTCAAGCAGCACTGAAAGCGCTTGAATGCAACTGTATTAAATCTAGAGCAGTATGGAACTGCAGAGAAACCTTAAACCGACAGACACAACGCAACAACGTTAACCTAGTCTGGATACCAGGTCACACTGGCCTAGAAGGGAACGAAATAGCGGACGCCCTAGCAAAACAGGGGGCCGAAATAACGTTCACTGGGCCAGAACCGGTAATCGGTATAGCACATAGCACTGCCAAGAATGTTATAACATCCTGGGCAGACAATAAAAGACTCGAGTATTGGCGTAGTCTACCGGGCCTAGCCCATGCCAAAGCATTTATTGCTTGCACAAGGAAAAAACAAGACTCCGACAAACTGCTAGAACTCAGTAGAGCACATAGTTATAGTAGGTTTGCTAACTGGCCACTGCAAACTCAAACACCACATGCATAAAATCGGACTTTCACAAGATGCAGAGTGCCGTCTATGCATGGAGGATGAAACGGCTAAACACATTTTATGTACATGCCCCGCAGCGGCCAGAACCAGATTTTCAACATTTAGCCAGAGAATCTGGTAAATTGTTCTACCAACGTACTCCTCAATTTAGTTAAGAGGTTGAATATATTGGGAGAAATATAATCATAGGGTGAGCCACAATAGGCCATGGGCCCACTCACGTTCAAACCTAACTTACTTTTATCTTGGAACCGATAAAAACTAGTATGACTATTAGTTTCGACTTTATGACCTTAATGATGTACGTGATAAACAATCTTATATTCTTTATTGTTTAAAAAATTTACCCTCATTTATATACAGGGTGTTCAAAATTAGGTCGTTATTATTGATCTACGAATTCGGTTGAAGTTGGCAAACTAGGTATTTTTAATGGCATTGGCGATGCTGAAGACAAAAAAAAATTGAAAGTCGCGTTTTCAAAAAATTTCACAAAATGATATTTTCTTAAATGAAACACCCTATATTTTATCGTGCACTTCAATTCGTAACTACATTTTCAACAATAAAGCTCATACGATTTTTTCCCTAAAGTTGAAAATAAGACAGTTTCATTAATAGGAAACATTTATAACAATCGGATTTGATAAAGCGCTATAAAATATGAAGTAAATTACTTGAACTTAACTTAACCTTAACTTGCGAACGTGTTGCATTCAACACAGTTCGGCCATCAATTTGGTCACTTATAGTTTCAATATTATTTTTCAATTCATCTACAATATTAAGTTTCATTTTGTACACCTCATTTTTCAGAAACTCCCAAAAGTAAAAATCTAGGGTGTTATGTCTGGTGAAGAAGGAGGCCACTTAACAGTACCATTTGTAGCAAACCATCTGTTTACAAAACAGCGTCGCAACATTCTTTTTACGCCACTAAAATTATGTGCTGGTGCTTCATCCTGCTGAAAAAAGATCATCTGACGAACATCAGATCAAGATCATCGGATAACTCTTCCGATGAACTCTTGTTAATAAATTAACGCAACGGAGTCCGGTCAAAAAACTATGACAGAAAAATGGACCGATAATTCTGCCTCTGAATATACCACACCAAACATTGATATTGAATCGTGTTTGCGGATTGTGGGGATGGACTAGAAATGGATAATATCTACTTCAATACTGAAAATTCTTTCTATTATACATCCCACGATTTTAAAAATCAGCCTTATCGTTTCATATGATATTTCTATAGAAGTTTGGATCTTGCCTGCATTTATTCATGAACCACCAAACAAAAATCCAATCGTTTCTCAGGATCATCAGGTTATAGTGTTTGCACTGATCTTAACTTATAAGGGAAAATCTGATGTTTTTTCAGTTGTTGTAAAACAGCTATTTCTCTTAATTAGTCTCTGATGAAATCAGACGTCAATTTCTGTATACTCAGATAAAACAAAAAGTTTTGTAGTTCTCCTCACAAAAAACATTTTCACTGTTCCTGAATCGTCTATAAAAAAAACAAAAAAAAACGATTAGGTTTAGGTAACTCACCATGAGCGAACCATTAGAAAAACAAATTTGCCGTTCATCGGCGTGAATGAATTGAAAAATGAAAAATGTGATGAAGTGATTCTTGAAATGATAAACAAAACTATGAACCTTAACCTGAATGAAACCGCTATCGAAAATTAATAGTTACTACTCATGACTCCAACAAGGCCAGGATAAAGAAGAAAGAAAGAAAGAAAGAAAAGTTCTTTGAAAAAATATCGGAATCCAGCTTGGGCTCTTTAAGGCTACTATTGAGAAAATTGGAAAAAACGGAAAAGTATGGAGTAATTTCGGGAACATCTTTCTAAAACCCAATACTGGTGATATCATCACTAAAATCAACAACTTCACGTGAGCTAATAACCAGAGAGATAGCTGCAATTGTGAAATCAGCATCGGACCATTGTTTAATCATAAACTCTGCTAAAACCAAAGTTATAGTGTTCGGGACAGAGGATGATACAAAAAATTAAGTACTTCAAAAAGCCTATAGTTCATTGACATTGATTTATGGTAACAGGCATCTTCTTCAACACACATCAAAGCCGCTTTATGTGAAAGCCTGGTGTCAAAATTGATTTATGCGGACTCTGTATATGGACCTAATTTAACAATTCCTTTCAAAAAAAACAAGAAGTACAAAATGCTTGCTTAAGATTATTATACGGTGTAAGACGTCGCCAAAGAATTTCATACAAACTGAAGGAAATCGGGTGGATGGATATGGAACATAGAAGGATACACCACACCCTATTTCGTAAAATTATGTACCCAAAAACTCCCGACTATGTATATAAAAAAAATATATTTCAGAACAGACGTTCACAACTCAAATTCAAAACACAAAGGTCTGCTTTCACCTTCCCGTTTTACAAAAATTTATTTTCAGAGATTTGTTTACGTACCAGATCTTGAAACTATATTCCACTATCAATCAAGAGCTCCAACTATTCCATGATAATATAAAATATAAAAAACACATATGATGTGAATATTCGTCTAAAATAATATTCCAGTAGTATTCCAGAAAGTATTCAAGATAATTCATAAAAATTTATAAAAACTGGATATTACAGAATTTCTTAAGGTTGTTAAGTGGAAGAGCAACTTCATAGTGAATTTCATTTCACTATTGAACATGAACTTCGCCTTTTGTTTGTCCATCAGTTGTGAATATTAGCAGTAATTTACACTATCACAAAAAATTTGGAAACAATAAATAAATACGACTATCAATAGTGGGGAGCATTAGACAAATAATGCCATTCTTGAGAACTCGCTTTACCATAAGATCTCGTCCAGTCAGTCCGAAAAGAGCCAATACCAAAAGCTAAACAATATTTTCAAAGAGATTGCAATGAAACTGTGTTGTAAGTTACGATACTTAAATATCTAAAAATGCTAAAACTATAACTAAGCCACAGAGGGCGTAGGAGGGAGTTATTTTTAATGAATTTACTGGCCCCCTTCTTTCCTGCATCTTCTTATTGCCATTGTTCGTTGCGCCACTTTATTTTACATGGATGATCTCAAACTGCAAATCAGAGGAACCTAAGGTACTTCCAAAATACAAGTTAGCACGAAAGCCTTCCAAGGGAAACCTCAAACCACCTAGAAGGAAAACCAAAGCAGGAACCTCTGGAACCTAGTCAAGGGGACCCAAGCAAACCGTCCCGAGGGCGCCAACCAAAGGAACCTTCAAAGGACCTCCAACTGAATCAACATAATGTGCAGGGGCTTCAAAACCCACCTATCCGTGTTAGAAGAAGAAGACTTAAAACTTGGGAAAAAAAAAGATCTACATCTGTCCTTACGGGTATACACGCATGGTATCGTAATAGAATTCGGATAATAATGATGCATGAGAAACGTATACTACCCCTAGTGGTAGAACAACACCGCTCCCAAGATGTAACCATAGTAACTCTTCGCGGCAGGTATCAGCAAAAACATAGACAGATCTGATCATCAGAACCAGGAAAGAACAAAGTTTCTGCAACAAAAATGATTGCCGTTTCGATCCCAATCTACTTTTTTGAAGTGGTGGAATCGACTTAATAGAAGCTTCAACGACTCGACATAAAAACTTGCAAAATGATGCATCTTCATAGTGTTAGCAGATATTCGCAGATAGTTTCAATATAATCAACTTTTAGAGTTAAGTTTTAAACGTTTTTACTTTTCAAAATATATAACATCTTAATTGACAGCAAACTTGTTATAACATCTGAAATAACCATAGTATCAAAAAGAATAAAAATACAGAGTATGAATGATAATATATTCATATTTGTCGCCTATCTTCAACACTCCTTCACGACATTATAAATCTTCTATTTTCATACCAATCATTTTTCTCATCTTCGATCATTTTTCTGGTCCGAGCAGCTTTTTTAAAAAATCAGCTAACATTAAATTGCTTGGACAATATTGAAAACTGATTTTGTTCATCGATTTCAATTCCTTTGCAAAGTTATATTTTGTTTCTATGTGCTTTGTACGATCACTCATTTTTTCGCTATTAATCATTTTTAGGCACGATTGATTATCTTCGAAAATAATGATCTCAGAAAGGTTGATTTGGAAATCCTGTAAAAGTCCTGTCAAATATATGGCTTGTTGACAGGCTTCTGACAGAGAGATGAATTCTGCCTCAACCGATGAAAGTGCCACGCAGGTTTGCTTCTTACATCGCCAGTCGAACATAGCTCCCATGTACTTGAAAAAATAACCGCTGTTCGACTTTCTATCAATCCTCTCTCCAGCCCAATCAGCATCCGCAAAACCATACAATTCACTATCGGTTTCTGAAATGTTTCCTAGTTGGATCTCCATTTTTCTGGATCCATTGAGGTATTTCATGATTCGCTTTACTTCTGTCCAGTCGTATGTGTGTGGATTACTGACATTTCTTCCAAGAATTGACGTGGCAATACATATATCTGGCCTTGTATTCACAGAAAGATACAATAATTCAAGGTATACTTGCAGGTTTGACAGACTTCATTTGGAAAGTTCTTAATAATTTGGAAATGTATTTCTGTTGATGAATATAATAAAGTCCAGTACTTCCTCTTTTTACTTGTATTCCAAGATGATTTTCAATATTTCCAAAACCAGTCATTTTGAAAGATTTCTGTACCGTTTTAGCAGTTTCTTCGATTAGATGGATGTTTTCACAAGCTATCAGAATATCGTCCACGTATATTAGTTTTTCTTTGTCTCCTTTAGTATAGAGGCACTGATCATGATCTCCCCTTCTGAAACCCATGTCAATAAAAACGTTATTGATGGTTGAATTCCACATTCTAGCTGACTGTTTCAATGCATATATTGATTTGTGCCATTTGCAAACTAAATACTCTTGTTCAATTTTAATGTAGCCTGGTGGTTGTTTCAAGTATATTTCTTCGTTCAACTCTGCATTTAGAAAAGCCGTTTTGAAACCATAGTGATGAACGTGCATTTTTCTTCTCCCAGCAATAGTTAAAAGGAGTCGAAATGTTGACAACTGGAGCAAACACTTCGTCATAGTCAAAGCCATATTTTTGGAAGAATCCCTGTGCAACAAGCCTTGCTTTATATCTGCAAACAACACCTTGACTGTCAGTTTTTAATTTGAATATCCATTTGCTTCCAACTGCTGTTTTTTCTGATGGTAGTTCTGTACTGTATTACTATCATTCATCGAGGACATTTCTTCATCCACAGCTTCGATCAACTTTTCGGCATCTTTCATCTGTAATGCTTCGATTCTAGTCTTTGGTTCGGTAGGAAAGTCTTTTTCTGAGATTTTCTCCTTATATTTATTTGATGGCATGCCTTTATTTATTCTTTGCGAACTTCTCAATATGTTAACTTCGTTTCCTTTCAAGGTTTCTTGACTTTTTTTCAAGGTGTCATTTTCCTCTTCTTTCTGGCTATCTGTTTCTTTATCAATCAGTTCTCTGTGTTGTTCTTCGGTATTTTTCATCAAAATGTCTGATGTTTTTTCATGATTATTTTCATCAGAGTTTTGTTCGCTGAAAGATATTTCAATTTCAGCACTGTCATTCTGACATTTATTATGATCAGACAATTCGAGGTTTTGAACATTACTTTGATGAAATCCACCGTGAGCATTTTCTAGGAACTGGATATCTCTGCTGATTGTGATCCTTCCTGTAGTTTTGTCGAGGAGTCTATATGCTTTTGAACCAGGTTCATAACCAACTAAGACAAATTTCTTCGCCGTTTCATTTAATTTATGGCGTTTTTCTTTAGATATATGCAAACACTATACGTCCAAATGTTTTAATGCGGTTTACATTCGGTTTACTGCTGTTCCATACTTCGATTGAAATTCTATTAGTTGACTTGGTTGAGACCAAATTTTCGATATAATTTGCTGTCATCGCGGCTTCGCCCCAATAAGTATTCGGAAGACTTGAATCTATAAGCATGCACCTGACCATCCCTTGACATTTTTCCTTTTAAGCAAGTTTCACATGTCATTTGATGTCCACAATTTTTCATTTTCATTCCGTTTACTAAATTGTTATTCTTGATTTCTTGTGTAACAGTGACATCACGGTGGCCAAACCTTTTGTGCCATAAATGAATGCAACCTTCATTACAACCTTCCCATACAGCCATGATTGAATTGTGTTGATTGAGTTTGTATAAATTACCAACCAAATTTCCTTGACCAACGATTCTATTATTTAATTTGATGAAACAATTTTGCTCATCAAATTCGACTTTAAATCCGAGAACTGTTAATTTCTTGACAGAAAGTAAACTTGCACCAAGCTCCGGAACATAAAAAGTGTCTTTTACTGTTATCTGTTTTGTCATGTTATCATCAAGAAGACAAGTTAATAATAATAATAATAATAATAATAATAATACTTCCTCATAAACACTCGTTGAGTGTACCCAAAGGCATAGCCTGTGCGGGTAGAGGACGGCTATTATTATTATTTGCCGTTCGAATTCCTATGCCATACGAACGAACTCTTCTACAATCTGCAAGTTCAACTTCACTCACTGAGTTCTTGAAATGTGTGAAAAACTTTTTGTTATTCGTCATGTGACTACTTGCTCCAGAGTCTATGTTTTAGTTTTGTCACCAACTTGAAAACAAATATGAGTATTTTCTTCATTGGAAATAGGAGTGTTTTCTTCAGTTTCGTCATTACCTGAGGAAACAACGTTTGCTACATTTAAAAATCTTCTTTTGTTTCTTATATTGAAAGCAATCTTTCTTCAGAAGTCCTACCTTCTTACAGAAAAAGCATGTAATATCTTTGGAACTTTTAGACTCGAAGATTTTCCTAGTTGGTCCTTTCTTATATACTTTTAAAGCCATTTCACTATTCAATGTAGAATTCTCCTTTCTTCTATGATTGAAACTCCTGTATCAATTTTCCTTTAACCATTTCAAAAGTTAGGTCATTCTCTGGTCTTCCTTCCAAGGCTGTTACTAGATTGTCGTAGCTTTCTGGAAGACTGCATAAAAGTAGTGCTACTTGTAAATTCTCTGCTAAATTTTCTCGCAAAGTGACCAACTGATCTATAATACCCATCATATCAGAAATATGTTTTTCCATGTCACCATTCTCGGGTAATGTTATCTTACACAGACGCTTCAGCAGAAAAATTTTATTTGTGAGAGTTGACTTTTCATAGTGTTTCTTCAGATTAGCCCAAGCTTCTTTAGCTGTTTTGCAATTCTTTACATGAATAACTTGCGAATCATCAATAAGTAGACCTATTGTTGCTCTTGCTTTACCATCCTTTGCAATCCAAGTATCACTCTTAGTACAGGCTAAATAGGAAAAGACCCAAAAAAAAATTGGGCCCTTTTGATTTTATAGATTGTGGGAAGTTTTGGGGTACCGAATAAGTCTAGCAACTCTTCATAAAAGTACGGGCACGGATTTTCGAAATTTTGGGACTTGAAACTCAAAAATATTTTGAAGCGTGAATAACTCGAAAACCATAAGGAATTCGAAAGAAACTGCCGTTTTCGTTGGAGCCACTATTTCTGAGTAATTCTCTCTCAAAGCCGAAATCCGGAGCACCTGATCGCGAATTCCCGCCAGTGCGAATTCAAGCAAATTTACATCCCAAGCGCAAATTAAACTTGCTCTAACTCGTTGAAAACTATTCCGTTTTCAAAGAATCAAAATGCATAATGATGGGTAAGTTTTCTATTTTGTACTCCGGTAAGGTAGCATAATTTTCGACTTGGGAAATTTTCGAAAATGTTGCGAGATGAAGAGGTATATTGGCCACACAAGCACTTGAAGTTTCAATGAATATATTCCATCACTCGCAAATTAAACAAGCAAATCCAACGAGAGATTTGTCGTATTATTATCAATATTTTCATGTATATAACATACATGAGTTACTTCTTGGTTTCAAATGAACTGACGTTCAAAAAACGCGATCATGAACACGATCTTCGTTCTCGATTGATTGTTATTTCGATATTCACAGACTTTTTAATAGTTTCTCCTATCCAAAGATGAGGGTATTCATTTTGAAGCGTAGAATCTCAGCTTCAAGTTCATATAAAAACATTCTTAGTATGATGTATCCTCATTATGAAGATTTTGAAAATGCATAGAAAAGTCAAAATGTCCCATATTTCCGAAACTGCACTTGAAAAAAAGCAGGGCAACCATGTACCTCTCTCTGCGGGACATGCCTCATAGAATCGTCTAACAATATTGATATTACTGCAGATTTATTAAATGACAATGACCTAAGTGATGAGGGGGCCACAAGAAAATCGGCAGCGGATGAAGAGGACGAAGATGAAGAGTCGCTTGATTATGACGAAGAGAACGACGAAAATGAAGACTCTGATTGATCCATTCTTTTCCCTTGAATTATTTTGGAAAACATTTTGTATACAAATATATTTTTTGCTTTGAGAACATTATCTAATATTTCATTCAAATAAAGAGAATTTTTATTACCAAACAATACTCCAAGATCTTCCTTATCTTCCTATCATATAATACTTTTTTATGCAATTTGAACAGGCCATATCAAACTGATCATAAATCTAATTGAATCAAAATATTTTCCTAGGTTAGGACAAAAAAGAAACCTCTCTTGTACTGAATTTTGAGCTCTAAATTTTTTGTGCCGGCATTTTGTGTTGAAATCCTCATAGTTTTCGAGTTATCCGCAATTCAAAGTGTTTTTGAGTACATGAACCCATTCTACGATGAAAATTTTGAGGATAGGAAACATTTTTAGGGACCAATTTGTAGAAAATTTTGTGCTCTAAATTTTTTTGCTTCGGGTCTTATTTTTCGAATTCCTCGTAGTTTTCGAGTTATTCGCGATTCAAACTATTATTGAGTATTTAAACCCGTTTTAAAGTGAAAATTTTGAGGTTAGGTTGTCACGGCAGTTTTTTTCGAGTTATTCGCGATTCAAAATATTTTTGAGTTTCAAGTCCCAAAATTTCGAAAATCCGTGCCCGTACTTTTATGAAGAGTTGCTAGACTTATTCGGTACCCCAAAACCTCCTAGAATCTAAAAAATCAAAAGGGCCCAATTTAATTTGAGATTTTAGCTCAACATCTCCTAATATACCTATACTATCTTCGTTTCTGTTGGGGTTTCAGTAACTGTACTCCATAGTTCTTCCTTCAGCAGCAGCATTTCAACTTTGTACTTCCATATTTGATAGTTTGAGCTGTTAAGCCTAACTATATTAAACTTTGTTGTATCCATTATACTAACAGTTTTGCTTCTTGATTAACGTATGCCTCTTTTACTTATTACAAGGCAACTGGGCCCATAACCTGTGCAAATATTCGCAGATACTTTCAATACAAATAACTTTTAGAGTTAAGTTTTAAAGGTTTTTACTTTTCAAAATATATAACATCTGAATTGACCGCAAACTTGTTTATAACATCTGAAATAACCATAGTATCAAAAAGAATAAAAATACAGAGTATAAATTATAATAGATTCATTCATTCATTCATTTGTCGCTTATCTTCAACACATAGGAGCTTCTATTCTAATTGCTTTCTACATAAATACAAGGGAGTTCGGTCAGGCGATCTTGCTGGTCATTCAATGGTACCCCTTCGTTCAATCCATTATTACGCAAATGGGATATTGAGGTATTTCCTTATATTAGTCACATAGAAAAATAAAGATAACGGCTAATTCAATTCCAACATGTTAACCCTTATCCCGAGGTCTATTTAAATTGGATTAATACTCGTATTCAGCAAGTATTTGAACTCTCCCTTGCTGGTGGGAATATCATATCATTGCAGACTGGACCATATTTAAATCTATAAAAAGGGGTGATAAATGGGGGTCATATTATTTTTTTCATTGTGTGACACCACAGGCGTCCAGTATCCCATTTTCCTACAGAAATCACAGATCCCTTCAATAACTGGTCTATTTATACTATCAGTCGGTGGTCATTTCTGCTCTGGTTGCGTAGAATCGCAAATAGCGATAGCTCACCGGCATTTTGCTCCCTTCCTGGGAGGATGGTTTATTAGCATAAGCTTCGAGATTTATCTGCCAAGAAATAGACATCATATTCAAATAGATATAAATCAATGCCAACATTTCCCAGCCATCAATCATTTATAAGTCACTTACGTAATACGGAGCCTTTCGATCTGGTATTAAATTCCCGTTGGATTTTAGAGGCCTCCAAACTCGTTTCTCTCGTGATTTTCCTAGAGAATTAACAAAAGCTGGAAAGGCAAGGTTAAGATTTTGAAAGAACTGTATAATGTATGATGCTCGAATGGAGTAGCTGAAAAGGAACCGGTTCGTTTAATAAATGTGTCGATACAAAGAATACGTGGGCCTTGGTCGTTGTTGAATACCACACGGGACCGGTGACGGTTATTCCATAGGTGTGGCGTATTGAGGGTCCGTGACAATTATTGATAATAGACATTTTGATGATCAGTGTGTGACAAGAGAACATATTGAGCCTTGGAAACACTCATTTGTTCACTGGGTCACTTTTCTATTACGAGCGAAAAAGGTCTATCAGTTTTTCCCAAATACAGAGACTGTTGACTAGCCGGGCACTTCTTTATTTCAGAAATCTCACTTCTGACACCAATTGTAATAAAAATGCACTAAACTTTGTCGATCTAATTTATTTCAACGGGATATATCTGATTCATTTGAATAAACTGGCTACTAGCATTTAAATATGCAACTCAGTTAACATTAAAATCAACTGTCAATTGTCTACCCGTGTTTAACTTTGCTACCTTATCGTATTTATACAGAGTCCTTTTCGAAGATTTCCAATTCTTCTTTCAGATTCGGCTGAGCTAGTTCAGATGGCTCTCGTCTATTCGAGAAGATGACAGTCATTGTATTCTTACGAGCTGGAAGAAGGCAAACAGATGAAGTAGTCAGATCGGAATGCGACGGTGAATCAGTAGAAGAAAGCCAAGCGACAGATTTCTTCTTCAGGTCGTTACAAAATTTTGGGCGGTAACTTGCACATGGAGTTTTTCCGTAGAAATTAAATACTTAATTATTTTTTTGTCATTTACGGGATATATCTATCTAATTTATTTGTACAAACTGACTATAATAACACTATCAAATATACAACTGAGTTTACATAAAACTTAACAATGAATAATTGTCTATCATAGTCTCTAACTTCGCTACCGCGTCGTATTCATATATCTGGAGAGTACTTTTCGCGAAGATTTCGGATTCTTCTTGCGTGTTCAGATGGTTCTTGTCTATTCGAACTGGAGGACAGACTGGAGTAGTGACGTCATCGCATCCCTCACAAGCTGGGCAAAGGCAGATATGCGTAGTACTCCAGGATCATCACAAATTGTCTGCGATAATTTGCACTTGGAGTTTTTCCGAAGAACTGAGACGAATTTCTGTAAAGCTGTCCTGTTTCAAAACTGACCTTATCTCAGTTTAAACTTCATCCAAGTCCACACTCAGGTCCAGCATTGCATTTTTGTTTTTGATTTTTCTACTTTCAACTGATTATTTCCTCAATATAGTCGATTTCTGCCTTAATTCCACCTTTCATTTATTCACTGATTGTTTCCTCAATCTTGTTCATTTCTACCTCAATTTCATCTTTGATTTCATCCATCTCTGTGTCGGCGGTTCCCATAATTTTATCTAACCGTTTCGCCACACCACTAAGTTTGTCTTTCAAGCTATTAATATTCTCTAGAAGCTCTTCCCTCAAACCCTTCGAATTTTCCAGAAGCAATTCTCTCAATCTCTTCGATTTTTTTTCAAGTTTTCCCCTCAAACTGTTCGAATTTTCTAGAAGTTTTTCCTAGAGATTTTTCCAATTTTCGTAAAGTTCATTTTTCCAACTATTTGAACTTTCTACAAGCTTCTTTTCCAAACTCTTCGAATTTTGTCGATGTTCTTCTTTCAAGCTCACCGAATCTCACTGAAGTTCTTCGAAAGTCACCGAATTTTCTATAAGTTTATCTTCCAAGGATTCGACGTTATTCATTATCGAACTCAAATCGATTATAAAAACTTTGAATACAAATATTTCGAAGACTTCTCCTTGAATCAGTCCTAAAAGTATTTTCTGGAGTGTGGCCTTCTACCAGTCGTTTGCGAGTCCCCTTTTCTCCAACTTTTGCTTCAATTCCGCGACTTTTAAATCCACCAGACGAACTTTCTTCGAAAATATGTTATCTTCTATAGTATTTGAACGAGGAATCAATAATATGCAAATTGGTTCACTTCGCACAGAAAACTGTCCACTTGTTATTATTGATTCTTGAAAATTAATAATGAAGTGAAGTGGAGCAGGATCAGAAAAAACAGACATGGTAGTCAGGAGAAAGCCATTCATCTCATTGATGATTCGTTCCTCATGAACTAGTTCAGTTCTAGGAATCTGGAATAACGTCGTCTAATTTTATTATATCCAATATTGCGAACTGGTGTTCTTCAATAATAAAAGCGACGAAACACACGATTTTCATCAACTTCTCAATTTACAATGAAACAGACTACCTGAGATATAATAATTATTATGATTCCAGCAATCAGCGTAAAAGAAACAATGTGAAAATTAAATATAAAATGCTCATCTAATCAAATAATTTCAGAAAAAAGTCATAATATTTATTTTATGGTTTCCTGTGCAATGTAATACTACTTTGACGAACACGCGGAGAGTATATGTTTTATGATTGTAATGCACTTGAATATAATATAGCGTGTCCTAGTTTCAGTTGCAGATAAAATTTCGAAATTTTACTAATTATTTTGAAAAAACAATAGGGAATTTCAAGGGTTGAAAACGATTTATCACGATTTCAGGCGAAACTACGAGTCATATCGAAAAAAATCAAATGCAAACTTGTAGGTAATAAAAAGATTCTCAACTTTTGTATTCACACTTATTTCACATAATCTCAAAATTAATGTAAAAAATCCGAAAACCCGACTTTTTTATCTCTCACAAAACATTTTTTTTAATTTGGTGAATACTTACCTTTTTATGTCCCAAACACACTGTAGTTTTTGGATTCAAATTATTTATTTTTTTCCATTTATTTTGATTTCATTTGATGTGCTTTTTGTTCGTTGAAATCTCTACTTTCTGATGGTATAAAAAATATATACATTGCTGTTGCAAATTTTTTCAGAAAATGTAAAACACGAAAACTCGAATTCTGCCATTTTTTTTTCAATTGGAATTGCCAAAGATACTTATAAAACTGTCATAGTTGTGGTCAAGATATTGATATTTTGGTCCTGTCCAATCAATTGTATTCAGATATTTATGACATTTATTTTCTCAAGCCAGGTTCTGAAAATGTAAAAGATCTATTTTTCACGTCTAATAGTTTCAAATATGAATCTTTCAAAATAATCGTTACATTTTTTGACTGAGTAAAGTGTAAATCTTAATAAATAGATCAAAATTTGACCAAATGATTAATAAAAATTGTCGAATTCAAGTTTTTCCGTTTTTTTGCATTTTTTTTATTTTGTCGTAGTAATGTATATTTATTTTATACCAACAGAAAGTAGAGATTTCAACCTACGAAACGCATACTTATATTTGACGTGAGAGTTTTCGATTGAAAATTAGGGTGCTTTTCCGATATTAAATCAAAATAATGAGAAACAATAAATATTTTGAATCCAAAAATTTACAGTGTGTTTGAGACATAAAAAGGTAAGTTTTCACCAAACTTCGGGTACTTTTTTGTAGGAAATAAAAGTAAAAACCAAATAGTCGGTATTTTGGATTTTTCGAGGCTATGTGATGAAGTGTCAATACAAAAGTTGTAAATCTTTTCATTAACTACAACTCTGTCATTTTATTATTTTCGATAGTTCGTAGTTTTGTCTGAAATTGTGACAAGCCGTTTTCCACCCTTAAAATCTCACCCCCTTCCGCTTCCTGACCTCAAATCGCCCATAAATTATTTTTATTTTTGTTTTATTTTCTACTTTTTCAATTGTATCATCCTGTTCTAATTATTTTTATTTTTTACCATTGTCAAAGGTTTCAGTTCTGGCCTAATTTTCGCAGTACTTCATCATGAGAAAACAACAGAAAAAGTACATTACTTCATGGGCTTCAACAAAACTTTTACTTTTTCTGAGCTATCTCTATTCCAAATACTTTGACTGGAAATCGCTTCAAGAATATCGTTCACAATTTTTAAATGCTTTCGGAAAATATGAACGGAGTTATACTTGATAGATCATCTTGTGTCAATAGATCCCTTAACACATCAGACTGTTCTGATATTTCTATGGGTGTTCCACAAGGCTCAATATTGGGACCTACCTTTTTTATATTGAGTACTGCAGAATCAGTAACATTCTCAATAAAACTGAAGAAGCAATGAGAGCAACATACTAGCAAAGACTTCCAAGGCTAAGGCAGGCCATAGATCTCCTCGGCAACTTCAACCGAGCAAGATCGAAGACACTAATTAACTTCAGCAAAACTAGTCTTAAGATAATCACGGGATTTCTGACGGGGCACTGCAGACTCAAAGAACACCTAAGGAAGCTAGGCTTAGAGGAGGACAGCACCTGCAGATTCTGTGGGGAACATCCAGAAACACCACACCATATATTTGGAGTGTTTTGCTGACAGTGGGAGGAATACTACGAATAGACCCCTTAAAATCCTCAAATTCCTCAAGGAATTGGGGCTTTAGGGGCTGCTGTAAACGAGAACACCTTGAAATAGCAGAAGAAGATGGAGCACAATAGATCTAATCAGGTCGCAGCGCATCAGTCACCATCCGTACTTACCAATACCAATACCAATCAGTAACATTTCTAGGTATTACTATAGACCAACATTTGACCTGGAGAAAAAAATTGTAAATATCTTGTATCAAAGTGGTCTTCTCCTTCGTTTTCATTTCATAATCTTAGATCAGTCTCGACTGTATTAGATTATTAGAAGAATTGTGGGAAAAAAACAAATTCTTTTTCTTGTTTTGTTTGAACATTTCTCAATATCAACATTACCCAGTGTCTATATACTCGAGTTCGCTTTATACATTTGCATAAACAAAAGCATATTTCAACTCGAGTTATCAACGGTATAACAACGTGACAAAAGGATGACTTAAATGTTCCTTTTGCACGATTGAATATTACAAGAAATGCGTGGTATTATGCCTCTGTGACTTTTTATTATAGGATCATAATGACTCAAGAGTTACAAGGGCGGATCTAAGGAGGGGTAATTGGGGTAATTTCCTCCCCCAGACTGATTCGATACATAACAAAAAAAATGCAAAAATAATTGAAAATATATCTACTTTAGATGCTGGCGGCCATTTAGAGCTCAATTGTGCTTAGAATTCTTTCACAATTCGGATCTCCTATTTTTCCAGAAGTACATCTAAAAGCATTATCATTCTCATCGCGGTAAAAAACCGCATAGTTTCGGTTGATTTGAGAACAAATGATCCAAGTTACCACTCATATAAATTTCTAAAAGTCACAGCCACAAAATCAAAAAATATGATATTCATTTTATAATACAATTCATCCAAACCTGCATCTGTTCTAAAATCGAATAGCCCTAAATCAAACCTTTTTCATATTCGCTCACACAGCACAATATCTAACGCCTTCATTCGACCAAAAATAGCATAAACGAAAAAACGGTATTGAATGAAACGTCAGCACGTGTGCTGCCACTCCTCACCCACATGAAAATCAATTGATAACGACAAAGGTCTAACGAATTGTGTAGCAGAATTTTCAGTGAATTGGAAATATGGAATTATGCAGCGAGAATTCAACATCACGTAAAAAGAAAATTCATGCATGGTCACGATTCATCTTTCGTTTTGAACAGGAGACAAGCTGGGAAATTCGATATAATCACATAGATATGCAAATGCAAAACTTTTTCATTGTGCCTTCATTAAATACCCTGTCGATATTTGATGCAGTATCCACCTCACATTTCACTATATGGATACTCTTTGCATATTTGATACAGTGGAACACTCTTCAAATAACACTTTTTATCCGACAAAGACATTAGGATAATCAGCCTTCCGAACAGTGGGAGAATTTTTTCAATAACTCTATTGTACTATTAGGAGTTATACCGCCTCAATTTTGATTTTTTGAAATTTTCTTTTTTTTTTCGTTTTTTCCATTTAACTTTTGTCACTATCACGCTGACGTGTTGTACATTATCATTCAATATATGAAATTACATAAGAAATCGACATGCACTAGTCCCATTTTGTTATATACTGAAAAAATGGGCCATTGAAAGATAATCCATCGCTCTCATCGGACCATAGAGACTGTTACTCCTCCGTACTAGACCTGTGTGAAAAACTGGTTTGATCTAATTTTCAAGAACCACTGCGATTTTGATGCAATATCGGCTACCAAAAGTCCTCTCAGCTCCTTTCATCCAATATTTTGAATTATTGCAAATTAAGGCTGGTTCATGTAAACGTAAGGTAACGCAAGAACGTGAGTGGAATCGTGTAGACCAGGGGTTCCCAACCGGTGTTACGCGGAAAAGTTTCAGGTAGTACGCGTGAGTGACGTGAGCAACATGCATTAATAAGGTAGTGTAGCTTGTAGCAAATCTAGGCTGGACCTGTCCCCTGAGTTGCATAATATATCACAGCTCTACCGCAAGGACTCATTTGTAAACAATTACGCGTCACCGTTTCCCGAAACGACCAGAAAGAGAGAGACATTCTGTGATCCAGAAGATACGTCGAACGCTCTCGAGTACTACTGGATATATAAGAGAAGCGACCACGAGAGGGAAGTATGATTCTGAACAGAATATTTGCAGTCAGTTTCAGCAGGAAAAGTAAATGTTCAGATACATTAGTTTGTGATTGTGCAATGTTTATATGTTGTCATAATGGTTCGTTGTGGGTGTTGTAATAATAAATTGTGATTTCATATAAGAAAACTGAACTATGAAACGATTTCTGACGTCCTCTTCTACTTCAAAGGATTGTGCTAAAAAAAACGGCTAAAAAACGGCCAATCGTAAATATGATGAAAGCTACTTACAGTATGGTTTTATAGTGAAGCCAGGGACTGAACCCAGTGACATTTCTATTCCTCAATGTGTTGTGTTCCTCAATGTGTTGTATGTGTGAGACACAAAGCATGAAGCCTACTTTACTGATGCGACACCAAAATACTAAGCACCGATTGGATTGGTAACTCCCATTGAATTTTTTAAAAGAAAATCAATTTTTTTTTGAGAAAGAAACCCAATGTTTGACGAAGTTTGTCAATACCGATACTAACATGATAAAGGCGTCATACCTTGCTAGTTTAAGAATTGCAAAAGATGAAAGTTCTCACACAATCAGTGAGACGCTTTTACTGCCGGCCACTGTGGATATGGGCTAAGCCGTGTTAGGACAAAGGGCAGCCTAAGAAATTAAAACAATGCCACTGTCAAATACCACAGTAAAGAAACGAATTGTCGATATGTATAATTTTGAAAACAACTGGCTTCAAACCTACAAGAATGCAATTATTTTGCACAAGTTGACGAATCGAAGTTACCGATGAAGCACCGACGTTACAAACATGACGCAGCTACTTTTTTTCGTGCGATTTGATTATAATGAAAAGGTGATGGAAGAGTTTTTGTTCTGCAAATCACTTGAATCAAATACCACAGCGCCACTCATTTTTAGAGTAATTGATGAATATGTGCTCAAAGTAGGCATTCCCTGATCTAAGTGTATTGGCTAGTGTACAGATGGGGCAAGAGCTACGGCAGGAAGATTGACAGGGCTAGCAGCAAAAATAAAGGAAGTTGCTCCTGAATGCAAGAGTACGCATTGTGTCATTCATCGAGAAGCATTAGCTGCTAAAGGTATGTCGAAAAATCTTAACTCCATTCTATCAGATGCTGTGACAGTTATTAACTTCATAAAGGCTAGGGTTCTGAACACAAGATCATTCTCCTTGATGTGTGAAGATAGTTCAAGACTTTACTCCTGCATACAAAAGTGAGGTGGGTATCTCGAGAAAAAATTTTGAACCGTGTCTTTGAACTGATATTAGAAGTTTTTATGTTTTCAAATGTTTGCTGATGAAGAATGGTTGTCAAGATTGGCTTATCTAGCCGATATTTTTGAACTCAACACACTGAACTTCACAGCCAGTGACAAAATAAACTCCTTCAATAGAAAGTTGGTCCTGTTTTGTTCACAAATACAGGAGGAGAATGTATCTGCATTTTCCACTCTATTATAATTTTTTTAAGTAAATGAAATATCTCCAATGCCAGATGTGGTTGCAGACATCATTGTTCACTTGAAAGGCCTTCAAAAAAGCATTAAGAAGAATTTCTCTGAAGGTTTTTCAAAAGTCCTTTTTCTGCAACCTCACCAAATGAATTGGAACTAAAAGAAAGTTTTATCGATCTTAAATTATTTTGAAGAGAAATCTTCAATTAACTTATGCATCGGATGTAAAACCGAGTACCCTTTGATCTTCCGGCAAGCTCTGCAGCTATTTTTGATGTCATTTGTTACGAGTTACTTGTGTGAAAGTGGATTTTCCGAAGTCTTGTACATAAAAAATAAACATAGAAGCAGAATAAGTGTTGAAGAGGACTTGCGAGTGGAGATAAGTTTCTTACGCCTAATGCTGATATTTTAATCACAGGCAAAGAACAAGTTTCGCACTAAGGACTATAAAAGTATATTTTGTATGATGATTAATTTTTTGCTGAGTTTGTACTAATTTTGTATATGTATGTTTTAAGGCCTATTGGTAATAAATAAAACTCTAAATTTATATCATTTTAATCTTTTTATTTCTCCTTTATCACAAGAATGTTATAAATAATCAAATAACTAACCATTATGTATAAAGTTTTCTCAGGAATTTTATTCAAAAAGCCTTCGAGCACTTTTAGAAGAGTAAATATTATTCGTTTATTGAAATATTAAGGTCTGGTGGTACGCAAAAATTTCTAGAAAAGTTAAGTGGTACGCAGATGCAAAAATGTTGGGAACCCCTGCTCTAGCCAATCAGAGTGCTTTCAAAGACGATGTATTCCGAATGAAGACGACTGGTTTGAATCGTCATAACCATATCCACCCCTTTCTATACTCACTGAGCTCGAAACAAGAAAAAGTAGAAAATACTGAAAAACCAAGTATCTACTATTCTCTGAATTCAACTATACAATTGTCAATTGTGTATATCGTGCCAGTTGCCATATTAATGGTAATGGTAGGTATGGATGGTGACTGATGCGCTGGGACCTAATTAGATCTATTGTGCCCCATCTTCTTCGGCTATTTCAAGGTGTTCTCGTTTATTTAAGGATTTTGAGGGGGTCTATTCGTGGTATTTCTCCCACAGTCAGCTGGTGTGATCCCAGTATATTCAATCTCTTGTGATGTACAGCATAACACTCCATCAATATATGGTGTGGTGTTTCTGGATATTCCCCACAGAATCTGCAGGTGCTGTCCTCCTCTAAGCCTAGCTTCCTTAGGTGTTCTTTGAGTCTGCAGTGCCCCGTCAAAAATCCCGTGATTGTCTTTAGACTAGTTTTGCCGATCTTGCTCAGTTGAAGTTGCCGAGGAGATCTTTGGACTGCCTTAGTCCTGGAAGTCTTTGCCAGTATGTTGCCCTCATTGCTTCTTCAGTTTTATTGAGTTCTTCTTTAAAGTAAGATTTTCCAAGTCCGCAGAATGGTTCTGGACCGATCAGTGACGTTGATGTCCCTTTTCGTGCCACGGTATCTGTTTGTTCCTTGCCCCTCCACTCCGACGTGCCCCGGAACCCAGAGGAGGATTACCTTGTTGTTCCTGCCTAGATCATTAAGTTTGTCTAGGCATTCCCAAACAATCTTTGAGTTGATGTTATATGAGCTCAACGCTGTGATGGCTGCTTGACTATCGGAGAGGATTGCGATTTCCTTGTTCCGGTATTTCCTGTCGAGGTTGAATTGAATACACCTTTCTATGGCGTGAATTTCCACTTGAAAAATACTGGGGAACTGGCCCATGGATTCGGAGTATTTGGTGCGAGGCCCAATGAGTTGCCATATTAGTGCAACCTACATAATAAATTCAAAGCATTTGCGAAACATATTTATTCTACCTTATGTTTTTGTGAACCGTAAATTTTCATTACCTTATCTTACGCTATAGCGTTACCTTACTTTGCGTTCGCATGAACTAACCTTTTACTTTTGAAACTAAGATGTTTTAAAACGTTTCATATACTTTTTTTACAACTGCAATACCTTGAAAACTTGAATATGATAATAATATACCGTAAAAATGGGTCATTGAAAGATAATCCATCGCTCCGTCCGAACTATGAAGACTATTGTTACTAGACCTGCGTGAAAAACTGGTTTTGATCCAGTTTTCAAAAACCGCTGCAATTTCGCTTGCAATATCGGCTACCAAAAAGCCTGTCAACTCCTTTCATCCAATATTGCTTTGACGATAAGCTAAACAGAATATTTCATGTATTTCTTTTTCGTCATATATTTTTCTTTGTGTCGAAAGGCGTCGATAACTGCCCAAAGCTCGAGACGGCCGCAGCGTCGAGAGCAAAGATCAAAGGCGCTAATACCCTTAAAGGTCGAGTTTTACGTTTGATTTGTGTTTGAAGTCGAGAACAAAGCGGAGCGTGATGTTTTTTCACCAATTAGCGGTTTTCGTTCATCGTGAAATAATTGGAGTGTAGAGATAGATATTAAGAGTTGTCAAAATTTGGCTGTGCATGAGTTCAGTGAGAATAATTGTAAGAGGTTCTCTGAAGGACTGTCAGTGAGTTTGATGACGCCAATTGTCTAATAATAATAATAACAAAGTTTGACGATGAATAATTGTCCATGAAACGAATAATTTCGACGAGGTCAAAATTCTCTTCTCTCCACACTACCCCACAAAGTGGTAAATTTGAGTCAAATATCCGTCAAATGTTGTCATTCATAGTGTGACCCTAATGTTGTCTGTCTACATTCATGCAACTTCAATAAATATTTTTATTATAAGTGATTTATTTATTTTCATGTTCTTTGATCATTTATTCTATTTAATTTTTCTAGTATGTTTAGGTTGATTTTAAAATACTTGTAATATGACATGCTACCAATGTAACAAAATCATGTAATGTGATGCATAAAACTGTCTCTGTATTTATTTCTTACTTATTGTCAAATATGGAAAACCACCATTAAATGATTTAAGTTCATTTGAGCAAATGCATAACTTGAAGATCAATGAATCTTAACTTTGATATTCTAAAACTAAAATACTATTCCCAATTCCATATTTTGATTCTCCAAGTTCATATACATCAAAATTATTACAATAACAGGATTTGCTAAATAATAAGCTGAGCACACTACTAAACTGTTCATTTCTAATTTCACTAAAAACATACAAATACTCCACTGACTAATTAAACACTTAGATCTATTCAACAATACAACTAGCTAAATATTCCAAACACTTATATATTTCTTCAAAAACTGCTTATCACTTCTTCATAAACTTCCTAATCCTCACCCCAGTGATATGTCTCGCCGTTAAATACTCAAGTATGGTAACCAGATTCTTCGCGATTCCGCTCTAGATTACTCACGACAGAATTCCACCCGAATAATAATCTCTTCTTGGAAATAATTATCAACGATACGCTTGCGAGTCGACTCAGCGGCGCAGCTAGGGGGATTTTATCAATCTCGTGTAACAATACTTTAAATTTTTTTGTAATTTATACATTCATTATACTTTTTATTTAACTATTCTAGCATGATTAAATAAACTAGAAAGCTTTACAACTGATGTCTGGCTGGATACTGAGTAACTTCATTCAATTCATTTATGGGCCGCGGTGGTGTGCGGGTTGAGACCTCGCCTCATAAGCCAGAGAGCGTGAGTTCGAATCTCAGCATTGCCACCGGTCTCGTGCATGGCATCACACGTATTAAAAGGTAAGGGCTACGTCTTCCCCTAGCTCGTACAAGTCTCTGACTTTTGAGGGTTGCACGTAGGAGTGCAACCGGTTGACGGATATAACAATTTTAACAACAATTATTTTTTAATATCATATACTCGTTTCACAGAGATGATGAAAATAACAACTCAACTGGAACACATGCAGCAACAAAGAAAACCTGGAAAGTGAAATCACCAACATGATACATGAAACGAAACGGATACCTTATACACTTCTGGAAGAGATTGTGAAACAAGGCAATAAAGAAACCAAGGATCAACAATCAGGCCATGTGGTTCTCCTACCAAACATAAAAGGCGTATCGGATGAACTGGGAAGGATGGGGAATAAGTACAACGTCGGAAGCTGTTTCTAATCTGGCAACATATTAGGAAGCCTTCTGGCCAAAACCAAACCGGAGAACCCAAACGAAAACTCTAAAAATTGTTTATACCAATACCTTGCGAATGCAGACGCCGCTAAATCGCGCATCGGTAAGACCAAAAAACCGCTCAGCATTAGAGTAAACCTTTGTTGAGTAGACGTCCTATAAACATTTGGAACTTGAACCTTTGGGTATTTTCAAAATACGAAATCCTTCGTTTTTGTGACCTGATCAGCTATCATTTTTGTCGAGACAACGGAAAACCACGATGTATATCGTACCCTCAATAAAACACACTGATGGACTGTTGCAAACTTGATTATTAAATTTTATTGCTATAACTAACTATGCAGATGAGACAAACCTACTGAGTGGTGGCAAAACCTCCCTGAGGGCAGGTTTGTACTATGACAGCGACAAAAAAGGTACATCTTTTTTTATCGCGATAAAAATGCATGTTCCACAAAACCAGACTTCATCTAGTAAGCGGCCGTCACTCTTCAAATCCATTTATAACAATTGTGTTTTTCAGAACTGTTCTTTCAATAAAGGTGTTTATTATTGTTGTACATTTATGTATTGTCGTTGATTCATCTTGCCAAAAAACACTCGAACTTTTTTTTTATTGGATAAATTTCTTTCAACTCAAACTTTTTCCATCAGTAATTTCACTCAAAAACCTTTTCTCGTGAAATTACTGATTGGCAAAATTATTTCGTTTGAGAACGAAATTTATCCGATAAAAAAAAAAGGTCTTGTGTTTTTACTGTTAAATATTTGTGATCTTTTTTGAGAAGTCATACGTAGCTACTAGCAATCGAAACCTCTCTCGTAAATTTGTACCGTTGGGTATTTTCAAAATGCAAAAATCCTTCGGTTTTGTGTTCCGACCAACATTTAAATTTGTAGAAACATCAGAAAATCACATCATATATCGTACCCTCGATAAATCGCACTGGTGGATTATTGCAAACTTAATTATTTCCTTGCTACTGTGAAACTCCAACACCGTAAAAGAACACCTATGACGTTTATATCATCGCAAATTAATCTCGATGAATGAATAACCGATAGAATTTTATTTCGATGATAACAATTATTAGTTAGAATGGATAAAATAGAACTTACCTTCCTTGCCTCGAATCAAGATCGAAATATCACCCTCAGGACTAGTAAAATAGCCAGCACCTTGGTCATCCCAGAATTTCTTATCCTGTTGTTCCTGCAATGTTTCAGCCCACTGTAACCAATCAGTATCCAGGGACGCTTCATAGAGGTCCAAAAGTCCTCTTATCAAAAATGCATAATCGTCTACAAAACCAACAATGGGGGTAGGACTGAAAAAAAATCACCATTTCTATATTCTATATCTGCAAACAGTTCGATCAATAATGATTAATTATTCATCTGTAAGAATACCGGATGTTTGTTTGATATAGTATTTTTCGTCCTATTATCAAGTAGCCTAGGCACCAAGACAGAATCAAATATGAAACAATTTCAACTGAAAAAATTTCCCCTTCATTCATTTCTTTTAAATATTCAACAATCCTAACATTATTACTAAAGTGAATAGAGTATTTTCGTTTCAATTCCGAGAGCTCACGATCCGTGGACTGCGCTGTTTCGTTGTTACCAACTCATCAGCACGGCTTTATTTACATTCTAAATAAGGATAGGGAAAATTCTGGTGATAATCACCCAGTACATAAGTACTCCAGATTAATAAATTATCAATTTGCATTGTAATATCGACTCGTTCAATCCGATACCAATCCCCTGGGGATTCAAGGAAAAGAATAAGTCCCCGGTACGGTCTGCCTGTCGTAAAAGGCGACTAAAAGGCCCCCAATCCAAAGCGTCAAGCGACCCGTGCTGATGCACCGTCGATAACGGAGCCTTCAGGAAACCGGGCGAAATTTTGAAGTAAACAGCCTTAGTCCTGTGCAGCGGGCACCACAGGGCCGGAATATTCCTTCCCCCATACTCGTGGGAACATATGACCGAGGAAATGAACACAAAATGTCAGCCCCGGAGATAAGGATAACTCAGATCAACCTTCAGCATTGTAAGGCGGCTTCGGCAGTCCTTACAGCGGCTGGGGTAGGGTTTGACGTTGCCCTTATACAGGAACCATGGGTTAGACATGGGAAGATAAGAGGACTGGGGGGAGAATGCGGAGATACATCAGATCAGCAGAGGTCCCTCGGACCTGCATAACCATAAAAAATCATACAAAAATACTGCCGCTAACGAATTTCTGTTCCAGAGATCTTACAGCAGTATTGATCAGGACGAAGGTGGGGAACGGGACCAAGGAGCTAGTACTCGGATCGGCCTATCTCCCATCAGACCACCCTGAACCACCACCCACAAAAGATGTAGAAGACCTGGTGAGACATTGTAGAAACAAAGGACTGCAACTTATCATCGGTAATAATAGCCCCAACTTATGTGAGTAACCTTGTTACAGAATGGCATGTATCTGATTATTCATAATAAAGAGTGACATCTACAAAGAGACTTATCGGAACCGACGGAAAACGAATTGGGAAGCGTACAGAGCAGAACCATAAGAACAAAGATCTAGAGCTGGCTGTGGAAGAAATCAGTGACGCAGCCATCTCTACGTTTGACGAGCACTGTCTACTCATCACAAGGAACACCACCAGGAAGGTGCCCTGGTGGCACAAAGAACTTGCAGAACTGAGGAAGTAAGCCAGAAAAGAATTCAACAGAGCCAAAAAACATGGGAGGTGGGACGAATACAAGAACTCCTTGTCCATTTCCAAAAAGGCCCTGAACAAATCCAAGAGAGACTCCTGAAGGAGACACTGTAAGGAGATAGAAGGCTCTCGAGAGTGTGCTAGACTCCAGAAAGTACTCTCGAAGGATACACAACACGTAATATACTCCCTGAAAAATGAACAAGGGGAGCACACCTGCACGGGAGAAAAAACAATAAAAGAACTACTGAGAGTTTACTTCCCTGGAGCACAGATAGATCAGATACGAGCTATGGGAAACCCGGAAATACTGGAGACTTTGAAAAGAGGCTCCAGGCTGAGCTGGGACATAGCAAAGAAGATCGTGACCTATGACAAAGTTCAATGGGCAATAGGCACATTTGAACCCTTCAAATCACCGGGACCAGACGGGATCTACCCTGCAATGCTGCAGAAAGGAACCGAAGAACTGCAAATCAGACTCTGTAATATACTCAGAGGAAGTCTGGCTCTCGGGTATATACCAAAACCATGGAGACAAGTTAGGGTTACCTTTATATCAAAACCTGGAAAAGCTGGACAGGATTCGGCAAAGTCCCTAAGACCAATAAGTCTTATGCCATTTGTACTTAAGACTTTGGAGAAGCTAGTGGATAGACATATTAGGGACAGTATGCTGGTGGAAAGACCACTGCACCGTGAACAATATGCCTACAGGACTGGCTGTTCAACGGAGACAGCTCTCCACCAGCTAGTAACGAGGGTGGAAAACTCGCTGGAACATAAAGAGGTACTGTTAGCGGCCTTTCTAGACATAGAAGGAGCATTTGACAATACCTCTATAAACTCGATCACTAGAGCTCTCAGACACAGAGAAATCGAGGAACCATGTGTGGCCTGGATAGACTCAATGCTGAGAAATAGACTGATACACATCACTGTATTAGAGGATACCGTAGTAGCCAGGGCGACCAGAGGATGCCCACAAGGTGGAGTTCTATCCCCGCTTCTGAGGAATCTGATCGCGGACCCGCTGCTAGAAACACTGAACGAAGCAGGACATCGAGCCCTTGGCTATGCTGACGATATCGTGGTCTTAGCACAGGGAAAATTTAACACAACGGTTAGAGATCGCATGCAGGAGGCTCTTAACCTTGTCACGAGATGGACGGACTTGGAGGGGCTCAACGTCAATCCTAACAAGGCAACCATAGTAGCATTCACCCAAAGAAGAAAAACAGAGTGCCTAGGACCCATACGAGATCAAGGGGAGGACATACAAATAAAGGGGGAAGTCAAGTATCTTGGAGTAATACCAGACTCCAAGCTGACCTGGAACCAGCATATCGAAAAAATTTCCAAAAAAGGGGTGACTTCACTAGTGATAGCCAGACGCACTTTTGGAAAAAAAATGGGGACTTAAATCACATAAGCTGCACTGGTTGTATAGCACGGTGGTCAGGCCCTCCATTACATATGCTTGTTTGGCGTGGTGGCCCAAGACACAACAAAGAGGAGCCGCAACGAGACTAAGCAAGGTGCAAAGACTTGCTTGTCTTGGAATCACAGGAGCCATCAAATCAACACCAACTGCAGCGATGGAGACACTCCTGGGACTGCCACCTCTTCACCTTGTGGTTCAAGTTGAGGCAAGGCTTGGTGCCTCCAGACTGCAGATCGCACTGAACCTGAACGTTGGAGCGGGACACATGAGAATCGTTGGAATTGTGATCGGGGACGCGCTAGAAACGAGAATGGACCACTTCCAAAACGGTACTCCTTCAACAACCAATTAAGAGTGCTGGTGCCAAACAGAACTGAATGGAACGGATCACGGCTCAAGGACATTCTACGGGGGAAAATCTGGTACACAGATGGATCCAAGACTGAGAATGGAGCGGGTTCAGGAGTGTTCTCCAGGAATCCGAGTATTGGCATCAGCTACTCACTGGGTACTCATACCTCTGTCTTTCAAGCAGAAGTGTACGCCATCCTTCAATGCGCGAAGGAAAATAATAGGAGAAAGTTGAAAACGCGCATATCAACATCCTATCAAACAGTCAAGCGGCACTGAAGGCCTTGTGTAGCAAGGAAGTGACGTCCAAACTGGTATTGGAACTGCAAAGAAGAACTGAAAACTCTGTCAGACCGGAATCAAGTCAAATTAATATGGGTCCCAGGTCATCAGGGAATCGCCTGAAATGAGAAAGCAGACGAACTCGCACGAAGACTGGATTAGGGACAAGCACAAAAACTACTGGGACAATGTCCCAGGAAACAAACACGGGAAGGAATATATCAAAGGACCGTGTGACAAAAGAACGGCAGACCTGTTAACGATGAACAGGAGCCAGTTGAGAACCGTTACAGGACTCCTGACTGGACATGCACCAGTGAAGGAGCACCTCAAAAAAATGGGGCAATACGATGGAGACCTGACCTGCAGACTATGCGGTAAGGATCCAGAAAACGTGAAACATACTGTGCTATTGCGAAGCTCTAGACCGCAAAAGACAGGCAATTTTCGGGCAGCCATCTGGCGACCCAGAACTATACAGTTCCCACCGAATACGTAACTTGTACAAACTCGTGCAAGGCACGAAGGTATTGGATTGGGTACTGTGACATTACAACATAGGTAAGATACAATGGGCCATAAGCTTAAGTGTCACCGGAGGCAATAGCCTGACCGGACTTACACAGAGGTGGAGGTTTTAGCGAGTATGCCTTACAAGGAGAATCTCACAGTATTTATTGAGTCTGGAGACTCAATATTTCTCTATAAAAGATTTCTTCCACCTCCCCAAAAAAAAATCCGATACCAGCACATCCTTAGTATCAACTCATAACAAATTATTCAGTAATTTGCTATTTTACTATTTTACAATTTCCTTAAGTACACTAATTTTTGACTATACTGAGAATGATATTGTTTTATTTTGTCTGTATACTCCTCATAGGTGAATAAAGTTCTGTTCTATTCTAATATACTGGCCTTTGATAAACCACTGATATCCATTGAGAAACAATTTCTATATGCAAATATTTTTTATGCTGGAGTTGTCAATTAGAGAACATATATATGAAAAAACAGTGTCTTTCAAAAGTATCGGAACGGTCTCATATTTCAGAAACAGCCCAGAGAAAATTTATGAAAATTTTAACAAGGTGGTTTTTGATGATGCCCGATTCAATGGTGATATCGGCAATGTTGCAAAATCAACAGTTTTTCAGATATTGAGGATAACTCAATATTTCATATGGAACACCCTATTTGTTTTCATTGCAATGAATTCAGCGACGCCTCATTACTTATATCTCCAAATTTTAAATTGATGTAGTTTGAGCAACCAGCAAATTTAGAAATCTTGAAAAATGTAATATATCAGGCAGCTCTTTTAATCACACCTCAAATTCTATTACCTTGAGGGAATTTTATGACCGCTTGGGCTATTGTTTAGCAAATGATGGCAAACATTTTGAGCCCTTGGTCAGATAGTTTTCAGTTTCTGTTATTTGATTCAAAACTCTATTGGAAAAGAATTCAATTATTAAAAAGTTATTTTAACAAAAACCATTTTGTATGAAATTTCATGATATTTTCTCGAGCCCTTTTGGTAATATTGGACTGTTCGCAGATATTTCAACGAACAATGTTCTCATATTTCAAAAACCACATTAATTCTCAATCTGGTATTTGGAGACATAAGTAACGACGGGGCGCTGAATTGATTGCAATGAAAATAAATAGTGTTTTTCAATTGGAAAAACTGAGTTACCCTCAATATCTGAAAAACTTTTGATTTGGAAACATTGCTGATATCATCATTGAATCGGGCATCATCAAAAACCACCTTGTATAAAATTTCATGATTTTTTCTTGACCATATTGAAAATATTGGACCATTCCCAGACTTTTGAACGAAAAAGCCATGTTGTCATTTCAAAAACTACATTAATTTAAAATCTGATATTTGGAGAAATAAATAATGAGGCGTCGCTGAACTGATTGCAATAAAAACAAATAGGGTGTTTCATTTGAAAAAATTGAGTTACACTCAATATCTGTAAAACTGTTGATTTGGCAACATTGCCGATATCACCGTTGAATCGGGCATCATCAAAAACCACCCTGTCGAAATTTTCGTACATTTTTCTGATGGCTGTTTCTGAAATATGAGACCGTTTCGATACTTTTGAAAGACACTGTATATTATTGCAACTGAATTCTTTCAATAAATGATTTAGACTCACGTTTGAACTATCTGGCCATCTTCACCCTTATAGCAACACCTCAACAGACTCTTATCTTCTTCATTGTACAAAAATTTCTTGATAAACCCAGCAGCCTGAATAGCCCTATTTATATAAGCCTGGTCTTTTAGAACAAAGCCTGCCTTAGCAAATCCAGAAATCATCAATCCATTCCAAGAAGTCAATATTTTTGTATCCACGTGGGGCTTGGGCCTTTCCTGTCTAGCATTATACAATACTTCATGAGATTTCTCTAATATTTGCTTCACCGTTTCCACACTGGTATCGAATTTGGTAGCTGTTCCTTCAAAAGAGTCAAAACATACTAACACATTTTTGTTCATGAGTTCACCATGAGGATCTTGGGATGGCCTAACATTGCCCTCCTTTTTAACATTATAATGATACTCAATAACTTCTGCATGAGAAATACCATCGGTCTTTCCATCAAGTAAGTTGAATATTTCGTCATATTCCCACACACAGAAAGCACCCTCTTGTTTGTGAGGTGCTCCTTCATAAGGATAAGAATCGGCATCTTCAGCTCCATAGAAGCCTCCTAAATCATGGCTCAGATCTCTGGAAACGTACTCCAATATGTCTCGGACTATATCAGCGTAAAATTCATCTTTTGTGAGCACATACGCATCACAGTATGATACTGCCAGTTGGGCTTGATCGTAAAGCATTTTCTCAAAATGGGGAACGTGCCATCTATCATCAACAGAGTACCTGGAAACATATTGGTATTGACTAAATATTCAAATAATCAATAAATTCTGACCATAGGGGAAAATTTAGTAAGAATGAATTTGCTATCCCATTAAATAGTCATCTTGTTCATTTCATGGGAGGTGTCAGGATTTGTTGAAAGTCAATTGTGATTTTGTAACAGTTTTAAAGTTCTTGTGCTTTATTTTTATCACCAAGATGTGACATCCCATATAGTATAACTATACCTCTTCACCTGAGTTTAATTAAGAGTTATGATTGAAGGAAAATCTAATTTTGTTTGAAACTACTTACTGAAATTCCTCTAACTTTTTATCTATTTTCTACTTGGAATACTTATGCAACCCACATGGAAAACTTTTTCATTATTTATATCCTAAAATTTGGTGTTTATTGTATTGTATTGTATTGTTTAATCAATGGTACTCCTTTTTTCCATATTATAAAAAAAACGTTGAAAATATTTTACTGACATCTTATGAACCAATCAGATTTCGAATATCAGAAAAATCCTCACAAAATAGATTTTCATTATTTTCTGAAATAATTCAAACATGCTGTTTTTTTAAATTCTTTAATTATTTCAGTTTCATAATCTCAATAATCTCAACCAAGATTTTTTAATTGCCAAATTGTATTCCTTCGATTTCTATGTACTAATTTTGCAGGGGATACAGATTTTCTTATTTGTTAGAAGCCATATACTGAAAATGTCTGTCTATCATTTGCAATTTCGGTACCATCACGTGTTCCTCAAGATTCCTACTGTGGATCATATTTATTGATGATCTTGTTTCAATTATAAAACATAAAACTAACATTGGAGAGAAATCAATTTATTTCAATGGTGTAAAACTTTACAATGAACTTCCGAATCGTCTGAAAACATATGGTAAATTGCGATTCAAAAATAACCTGAAAAAATACTTTGAACTCTGATTTCATAAATTTCTTTTTTTCTTTGTCTGTTTTTTTATTATTTAGTTATTTATTTGTGAGATTTACCTTTAAATTACCTTTCTCCAAGCAATTGACGAGATATATTTAGTTTTTTTTCCCCTCTCATAAACTGTATGTTTCTTGGGAAATGAATAAAGATATATATATTTCTACTGATAATGTTGAACATATTCAAATCAACTTCTACAAAAATGATGTCTCACTCTTGCAGGAGGATTTGCCAGATTTTTATGATGGTGTGTTATCAATCACATGGACTTGAATATATCCAAATGTTACTGTCAAAAATTCTCCAAAATTGTTCACCCTGTTTAACATAACTACAAAAAAGGATAAAGATGTAGTTTAATTTTTTCACAGAACACAGATTTGTTAAACATACTTATTTTGTACTCCTTCAGTTCACTTTTATATCTCTTGTCTTCCCCTTCTTTTCCTATTTAGCTAGTAGCTTTCTATCTACTTACTTGCTCACTCACTATACATTACAAGTGTTTATTCACCTACAGAGTGTATGAGAAGTTGATTCACATCCCTCAAAAACTGATTTAAAAATATATATTTTTTTAGGTACATTATGTTTATTACTAATATTGATCCTTCAATGTTAAAAGTGTAATAAGTAAGTATATTGTAAGAAAATTTTGTAAAACATATTGCAGAAGTCTGCAATAGCAGATTCCTTGAATTCCAAATACTCCAAGACAATTCCCACTTTTTAATTGAAATCTAGTAATGAGGAGACCATACACAAGTAGCATATTAATATTACAGATGAGTTCGGACTGAAGTGCAGTACAGTAATTTGATGGTAGGTATTGTATTGAAATCTTGAGAACATCTTTTGACAATACCCAGCATTTTGAGTGCTTGGATGTGGTCCTGGATATGTGAGTAGTACAATTGACGTCAGAATTTAAACTGAAGCCCAAGTCCTTTTTTTTTTCTTGTCTTTTTCAAACCTTTTCATTTAGTATAATCTATTTTGATGTGTCTAAATCTTTTGAGTTTAGTGACAAACCAAACTGTGATCATTTTAAATATAAACTTCAACCATAACAATTTCTACTAGTATGTTACTGCACTAAATAATGTTCTAGATAATATATTTTATGTATCTCAGTTCAAGGCAAGCTTTGTCAACATAATTAACATAACATGACAACAAAGCATTTTTGATTCTTGATGTATTGGGTTAATTGTACATTAAAGTCTTCAATTCTGCATGTAAACAGGATTGGATTTCTAGATTGACAGAAGGATGTACTGACGTAGATATTTGGTAGGTACTATTCAATCAATGCAATTTATGCTGCACCAAGAAATTAAATTAGACAAACCTGCCTTAAATTTCAATTCAGCAGAAAATAATCAAATGAGATGCAATAAATTCGAAAATCAAAGTTCACTTTTGCACACATTGAAAATGTGACTGGAGATGGAAAAGTAGGCAAACAGAATATCATAGAGATAACCTAACAGCTAGTGGATAGAACTTCGCATTCAGAATTTCACCAGTATCCTGCAGTTTCTAGATATTACACCAATATTTCAATTACAACAAAATACTTCATTAAAAATCATTTGAATGATAAGACAGTGTCGCCCAGTATATGTCTTCACCCATTCGAACAAAGAAATTTAATGACTTAATCTATCAAGTCAATTTGAAAAAATCCATACTCTGACTGGGTACCTATATATTACTGCTTTGTCAATGAGACTTTTTTTTTCTTAGACAATATTACAAAATCTCTTTCACAGTTCAAATTATAAGAACTTAAAGTACAGGATCACTCAGAATTTACATAAGGTTCAACATTTTTGGCAGCAACACAATATATGCCACAAGTATATATGGAAGTATGATTTTCATATACCGACCTTCTCTTGTCATAAATTTGAAACTTCAACCCACCTAGCAAATCCCTTATTGACATGATCATGTATCCCACCATATGCCATTTTCTTCAGTGTATGTAAGCACATTTCTAGACATACTGCACCCTCTTCACTTTTTTTATTCCTTGAGTACATGTGGAAGAGAAAATTGAAATTGGAAGGCTGTGGGAATTTGGGTGCTGTATTGAAGCCTCCAAAATCTGATTCATAATTTCTGTGCAACTGTAGGAAACACTTCTTCCAAGCTTCTTCACCTGGAACTTCTAATTTCTGGCATTCTTTGCGATCTTGGGCTACATGTTTTTTCAACACCTCAATAGAGTGTTTTCCAGATTTTAATACTGCTGACTTCTTATTATGCCACTGTTCTGCTATATTTCTCAAAACTGTTTTAAAACCAGGTCGTCCGTACTTGTCCTCTGGAGGAAAATAAGTCCCTCCTGCCAGTGGTTCTAGGTCAGGGGTCAGAAAAACCGACATGGGCCATCCTCCTCCTCCCACGGAAGCTTGGATGAAAGACATGTACAGTTTGTCAACATCGGGCCGTTCTTCTCTATCCACTTTTATATTAACAAAATGCTTGTTCATTATTTCTGCCACAGATTCGTTTTCAAAGGATTCTTTTTCCATAACGTGACACCTGTAAAATAAATTTGAACAAAATGATGTAATTATTACCAGGAGAATACTTTAATGATTAATGTAAAAAAAACAGTAACCTGTTTGAAATAAATAAATTAATTAATTGTAACAGCATTTTTATACTGTTGAATTAGAAGTTTAGTATGGAATAAGTACCTACACTAGGTTTTTATTAAACCTAGAATTTTGAACTCTACAGGGAATTCAATTCACATAATTGGATATAAATCCAATTACTCAAGCAGGATTCAAAGGTTTAACATCCCGGAATCACACAATTGTGGATGGAGATGAAATTTCAATAAAAGTGTTTGCACATTTCAATTTTGTCAACTAAAATTCATCAAAATTTCCATGGTTCAATTTTAATAAGCAAAAAACAATGGCATCAAAAAAATTTATGAAAAATTCAGATTTTTTCAAAACTGAAGTGAACAAGACTTCAATAGTTGACGTTGTTCAAAATTTCAAACAATTTTTTTCAACAGTACTTTATTAATGAAATGAAAGAGGATGTGATAGTGAAAGTTTGCCTGGAAACAGATTGCTACCAAAATTTTTCTCAAGAATCTCAAGAATGAAATAATTATACCTGCCTCAACTTGAAATAACTCATCCTTATTTTATTTCTCAAGAGTAAACTAGATTTTTCATTGAAATTCTATTAATTAAATAGAAGAGAATGTAATAGTGAAAGTTTGCCTGGAAATAGATTGCTGCCAAAATTTTTCTCAAGAATCTCAAGAATGAAATAATTATACCTGCCTCAACACTTGAAATAACTCATCCTTATTTTATTTCTCAAGAGTAAACTAGATTTTTCATTGAAATTACTCATTATCCTTACCAATGACATGTTGAATATCCAACTGATAGAAATATCAGTTTATCTTCAGCTTTCGCTTTGTCAAATGCCTCCTGGCCCCAAGGAAACCAGTCCACTGGATTAGTTGCATGTTGTAATAAATAAGGTGACTTCTCTAGGACCAAACGATTCGTTTTTACAGACTCCTTTGAAGAACTTGCACCAGACATATTCTTAAGTGTTTCTTTATAATAATCGGTTGTTGATCCAAACGACCGTGACCTAAAATTCAGACAATTTAATCCAGAAAAAAATATCGAGTCATTGAAATATTATGGACAATGACAACCTCCAAAACAAGGTTATGTAGACGTGACAGATAAAACGTAAACAAATAATGATTATGAAGGGTTGATATAAAAACGAACTGACCTCGATCTTGTAGTCCAAGATAATGCCCTTTCAGGTTCTACAAATTTTATAGGAAGATTCAGTGTGCTAACAAAATTATTTGAAATACGTAGATCACCATTAGATGAAGAAATTCTCCGAAAAATATTTTGAATGACCGAAGAATTTTGCACCCCACGGCAAGAAATCATGGCTGGTATTACCCACGATACAACCACCTCATAGTCAAAAAGTTAAATTTATGTAACAACAATCACAGATTCTATCACCATCAACTATTTCCAGTCACTCACAAACGAATTTATTTCAAAACAAGTGAAAGTCAGGTCAACATAAACGTCAGAGAAATTCCTTTCCATAGACACACACCACACACGACATACGGCAGAATCAGAATGGTATGTGGTTACTTGGTTACTATGAAAATATTGAAGAAGTTCAAAGACCTTGATGTCATTTTTTGCTCATAAATAGGTCAGGCTACATGCCACGACAAAAGTGTGATAAACATGACTCACCAATAAAATGTATAAAATCCTGGTATTTCAAACTCACTTATTCAATAATGACACCTGCCTACATGATTCCGCTCAATTTGTTTATGCTTAACCGGCTTCGGGCTCACACCTTAGCTCGAATTAATATTCCATTCTATAATTTCTATCACTAGACGATCATTAATAAAAATGCACATCTCGATTCTCGACCAAAGAGTTTACCGCCTTTAGCTTCAACCTGTCTCGAATATTCGAACGAGCTGTCAATCATATATGCCATCCGTTTTGAGATAGTTTTGGAGTATGGTCCATGTATATCATCGAAAATTTCAGATCGGTAACTAACGGTTCATAAGTTTTCAGGCAACCGCGGTTCCACATATACGATCCCCCAGTCACTTTGTCTTCAATAAACGTTTTGAGTATTTTGATATAAATTCGTTAAAAATAGTTTTCTATCGTCAGAACACGTAGCTACATCTGTCTTATGCTTCCAAATCCAAAGATATTATATATATAAATATATATATATATATATATATATATATATATATATATATATATATATATATATATATATATGAAACTAAAAGTTCGGGTTGAGCCGCGTCTGGAATTTGTTGGTTGGCGCTAAGTGAGCTATGTGCGGGAACTGGGTTGGTGGGAAATGAGTTGATGCGTGCAATGGGAGGCTTACAGGTATTGGGAAGTCTACGTCCGTCGTCGCGAGTGTTGAGGCAATTGAGAATCGTTTGGTATTGTGTCCTTGGGAGATCTGAGAAATTTGGATATTTGGTTGTTGGCCGTGAATATTGTTTTTATCTCGTGTTTTCTCAAGATATTACTGATTTTGTCTGTCACACCTTTGATGTATGGTAGGAAAGCTTTGTGTAGCTGGATACTCTCTAGTGGATCATTTGTTTTTGGAGGACGGGTCAGTTGATGGCGGATAGACTTGTCGATTAGCGAATTGTTGTAACCATTCTGAAGTAAGTCTGATTTCAGTTTGTCCAGCTCTTGTGGTCTATTCTGGTTGTCGGCTGAATTGATCTGTATATCAGGGAGTTCAATACGGAGTTTGTTTGTGCTGGATGGTGATGAGAGTTTGCGTGTAGGTATCGGTTGGTATGGGTCTGTTTCCTGTGTACTGTGTGGGTGAAAGAGTTATTGGACTTCGTAATGAGAACGTCCAGGAAAGCTAGGGAGTTGTTCATTTCGGTCTCCATTGTAAATTTCATGTTGGGATGGATATCGTTTAGGTGATCTAAGAACGTGTTTAAGATTTCGTAACCATGAGGCCATATGACGAAAATGTCGTCAACGTATCTGAACCAGCAAGTAGGCTTGTGGTCAAATGCTTCTACAGCCATGGTTTCGAAGACTTCCATGAAAAGATTTGCAAGGACTGGAGAAAGGGGGGAACCCATGGGAGCACCTTTCACTTGTTTGTAGTAAGTTCCTTGGAAGAGGAAGTACGTGTTGTCCATACAGTGACTGATGAGGTCCAGGGTGTCTTTTGGAATTCTGTGTTTCGTTTTAAGGATTTCTAGCGTGTCCGTTAGGGGAATATTTGTGAAGAACGGACGTAGACTTCCCAATACCTGGAAGCCTCTCATTGCACGCATCAACTCATTTCCCACCAACCCAGTTCCCGCTCACTTAGCGCCAACCAAGTTCCCGCACACAGCTCATCTAGCGCCAACTCAGTTCCCGCCCATAGTTCACCTCGCGCCAATACATTGCACACGGCCATTACAGCCACGTCCACTATAAATACAGTTCCTCAACCCACAATTCCTCAGTTCTCTCGAAGGAGTAGGCAGATTGAGACCTTAGAGAGAACCAGTGACGAGACATGGGGAGTAGGCAGATTGAGACCCCGACGTCAAGTCACAAAAACCGAACGTAATTATACCTGAGGAGTAGGCAGATTGAGACCTCAGCGTAGAATTACGTTTCAACCATTTATAAATTTTCTTATTTTCTTTCTTTTTTAGGTTTTGAAAATGGCTCCAAAATCGGAGCCGAAACGTCGAATTTCAACAAATTCCAGACGCGGTTCAACCCGAACTTTTAGTTTTCAAATATCTGACCGCGGAAACCTATCTGAACACATATATATATATATATATATATATATATATATATATATATATATATATATATATATATAGCTCTAATGACCAATAATTTCCCGAAGTTTCAGGAAATATACGTACCACCAAAAATTAGGCAAAAGCTTACGAAACATTTTCATTAAAACTGCTTGTCCGATATGGACTTTTATTTAGTGAGATGTTATTTTCTTATGAACGTTGGTGTGTAAACTGTATGAGCAAATAACCCCTTTTAATATACCAGCTGTAGCAATGATTGCGTGTTTTTTTCATAGAATTTGTAACACCCTGTAGAGTATAACAAGTAACATCATCAAGTTGGATTCTAATAACTTACACTTTAGCCTTATTTTTTGTCAACATTTTCATTTTTGATTCACTCCATAATCTTTCCTATTACTCGAGAAACACTATGTTATAGCAAGACATCAGCATGTGAAAAGCAGGTGTATCTAGAAATCTTAGTAGCATGCTATGGAAAAACAAAGAGTACCAGTACAGTGTCAGTGTTTAGTCCAAATTATTTTATTAACGAATATATATGTAACGAGAAACACGAAATCTTACAGGCGAAAAATATGCTCGACAGTAATATTGTCTGAAGAAGGTTGGAGTGGTGAACGATTTCATATGTTAGTCACAAAACCGTTTCACGAGTCATACAAAGACCTAGAGAGACTGGGGGAGTCATGATCGCAGGCCGAGACAAGAAATAAGGAATTGAATAACAGCTCGATAATTTTTAAGACTTTCAGCATTAAGACAACGTTCTGTAACGGCTCGGACTCGGACACTTCAAACTGAGCTTCGAGATGCTAATGGTTTACAAGTTTCTACAGGAACTGTTCGTTAACGACTAAGGGAACATAATTTGAGACCTAGAAATACTGGTCCAGCTTCTATTAGAGTTCATTGGAGAGCGAGGCTGGTTAGAGGCTGAATGGCAACATGCATGTATTATATACGGATGAGTCACGATTTTGTTTGTTCAACAATAACAGGCGTGTGCGTGTATATCGACGCCCTAACGAACGGTATGCTCATCAGTGCAATTTCTCACATACCACATTATTCGGAGGAGGATCTGTGATGGTATGGAAAGGCATTTCTTTGACTGGTCGCACGAAACTTTGTGATCATTAATGAAAGTCTTACAGCTGAAAAGTACGTATTGGAGATTTAAGAACCACATGTAATGCCATTTTCGCCATATATTGTTGAAGCAAGATAATGCCAGGCCTCACTCCGCCCGAGTTGTGAGAAACTATCTAGAAGAAGTCGGTATCGCTACTTTGGTATGGCCAGCTCGGAGTCCGGATTTAAATCCCATAGAAAATGTCTGGGGTATTCTTAGGAGAAGATTACAATAGGAACGCATTTTAATAACTTTCGAAGACGTACGGCATAGACTAATTGCAATTGGGGAAGACCTGGACCAAAATGACACAAGAAAATGACACAAAAGGTCTCTTATTTTAAATATGGGCCGTCGTGTCGTTGCCAAGAAGTTATTCATGCCAGAGGTGGAAATACTCGCTACTATATAAAATACTATAAAATGGTGTTTCTCAAAAAATAGGAAAGATAATGAAGTGGTTCAAAAAATAAAATGTAGAAAAAAAGATAAGACTGGAAAATAAGTTTAATTCTAACTTAATAATGTAACTGTTACACTCTACAGGGTGTTACAAATTTTATGAAAAAAACACGCTCATTGCTACACCCGGTAATTATAAAATAGATGGATTCATGTGCACACAGTTTACACACCAACGTTCAGAAGTAACTACAATGTCATTAAAAAAAACGTCCAAATCAGACAAGTAGTTTCGACAAAAATGTATCTCAAACTTTTGCCACTTCTTGGGGAAGTGTTGTAAACAATTTTTCAAGAATTTTATGCCTATACACGGACCGCCAAATTACTAACCAAAGTAACCAAGAATAGTTTTGCCAAGGCACGGATTCGTAATCCCAAAGAACATTCATCGCAACCACGATTCACTTACACAGAATCAACCGCGGTATGAGAATAATTCTAAAATGTAATAGATTCAGTTCAAGAAATATGCATAAAATGTTAAAATGGATGCCAATATGCAGAAATTTATATTACTTGGCATGATATTTATATAAAAAATCGAAAAAGGTTTACAACCAGAATATTTTAATAAATTTATGGTATTAAACAAACGAGATTCATGGCTATGAGACAAGGTCGAAAAATGAATACCATATTGAAAAAACAAATTCAAAAAACTGTATGAATTCTTTATTTTTTAAAGGCCTGAATGAATTCAATAAGCTACCAAAAACGGTAAGAGGATCACAAAACTTGAGAAGTTTTAAATCATTGCTGCTCTAACATATTTTAAATGATGAGCTTTAAATTTTAGATATTTAATTTTAATTGTTAATTTAATCTTGAGATATTTTTAATATTTTGATGAACTAATGGTATATGTTCGTATTTAAAAAAAATACAATTTATCTAATGTTTGTATGTTAGGCTTGCCTATTTCAATAGACTACTACTACTACAACCTGGCAACATTGTTGGATCAATAAGCAAGAATTCCTATCCACAACACTTCCCCATAGGCAATCCGCATGGAACAATCAAAACTCTGTTTAAGTTGCGCCTGCGTGGTGTGAAATGTAATTTTAGGTTACGTTGAGGATCAACTTGGATATCAAGGTCCAGTTTGATTGATTAAATTAGATCATGTTTCCTTCTTTTATGGCTTAAAAATGAAAAAAGAAGGGAACATGATCTAACCTAACCAAACTAACCTTGTTATTCAAGTTGAATACTTGTGACTACTAAATCGCCTTAGCATCGATTCTATCGATAGTTCTGATTGGTTCATGCGGATTGCCTATTGGGAAGTGTTGTGGATAGGAATTCTTGCGATCAATAAACAAGTCAACTGTCAACGTCAACAAGTTCTATAAATTCTGGTGTCCACCATTTTATTCGTTCATTTTAGTTTGAGTGGCGTGAAGTGTGGTAAGTGAAACTAGTTTTTTCTGCTTATGTGTTGTTTATCGTTAATTAATAATAAATGTTTCTTTGTTGTATCGCTTAATATTTCATACTGAAATCAAAAGTTAGAGTTTAATAATGTATTGTGAGCAAATACACTGTTTTCAATTATCGCTGATTGCAGAAATATCTCTAGATATAAAACTTATTTTTCGAGGTTACTTTCTTCAGTGCCTTGTATTCTGGGCAAGGTGCTCTGTAAAAATAATTTTCAGATACTCCTAATCGTACAAGGCCAGATTAAATCCTCGTTTAATCCCGGAGTGCAATTCATTGCTCGTTCGATTCATGGCGAGGAAACAATATTTCATGTATGAATCGAAATGCCTCGTGGAAATGTTCTTACCTAGTATTTCGAAAGTTTCTAAATGTATTCATTTTTCAGTGAGTACTCGCCAAAATGGTAAACGGGAGGGTTCCCTCGGTCCATTCAAAGACTTATGTAACTCCCAGACGTCCCTATGAAAAGGCACGTTTGGATCAGGAGTTGAAAATTATTGGTGCCTTTGGACTCCGCAACAAACGTGAGGTATGGAGAGTGAAGTACACTCTTGCTAAAATCCGTAAGGCTGCCCGTGAGCTGCTTACTTTGGAAGAGAAAGAACCCAAAAGGTTGTTTGAAGGTAAGTGATTTTCTTGTTTTATTACTGTAGGCCACATGAAACCTTGATATATTAAATTTCTATATTTCACTATTTTTCTATCTAGAACCTCAGTTTATTGTAAACTGTTAATCAAGGTTTCATTTGAATCAACTATTAAGTGTTCTATCATATACATTTTGTCTTCTTGCCCTGATGCCACGCTCCGATAGATTCTTTCGTCTATTGAGAGTGCCATTAATCAGAGGGGCAGAACAAACTTCCCGCTAGGAAACAGGCAAACATTAATACCTGATTTTGTCTGTGCCGAAAGTTGAGGATACACCTAAAACCAAATGTATTTGAATAATTCGTTATTGAGTTGCTTCTATGTATTGTAATTTCAAGAAAAACTGGTGTTGTGACATAAGGAACATGCCTTTAAAATATGTGGCTAAAGTAAACACTTGACTGCATTTAATCCTGATGTCCCAGAACCATTATGTCTTGAAACCAAAATTCCCTGTTGATTCAATTAGTTATAGGTATATGTAAAAGATTTTGTATTAATTTATGCTTAGTTTGAACTAATACTTTGTACCAGTTCTCACTTGAATTTTTTTTATTTATTTAGGTAATGCACTCTTGCGTCGTTTGGTTCGAATTGGGGTACTTGATGAGAACAGGATGAAACTCGATTACGTCTTGGGTCTGAAGATTGAGGATTTCTTGGAAAGGCGTCTGCAAACACAAGTTTTCAAATCTGGTCTGGCAAAATCCATTCATCACGCTAGGGTTCTGATTAGACAGAGACATATTCGGTAATATTTGTCACCTTTTTAAAGGCTATGATTTTCTTAAAGGCCACTTAGCTATACAAGCTAACGCCTTGAAATTTTATCGATCCACTTGGGGATTGATATTTCTCCAAGCCTACTTAGTTGAACAACTAATTGGTTAAACTTGGAGGTCATTGAGAAGGTAAGGAAAAGTGAAAACCATATTTTGACAAACTTTTTGTAATTCAAATAATCAACAGAAACAAGATGTGATTGTTAGCCGCTCTTTTGAAAACATACAATTAAGGTATACAAAATTTGCTAAAAAATACATTAGAAGGAATTGAAAGAAATGTTTGTCCAAATGTAGGTTTGACTTCATAATTATGATATTTCGAGTCTAGAGTCACTAGCTGAAACTTATCGTGTTCAAATTAGTGCTAAAGAAACTCGAAGAGCAAAGATTCCAGCTCTTATGCCCCAGCCTGGTTTTTTATAATCTTGATGGGTACCTTGCGAGGCAACAAGATTATCTACAAAATTTTTATTTGTATTTCAATAACTTTTTGCTAGTCAGATCTGGTTATACAAAAAAAAATATTGAAGGAAAAAAGCTATATCTAAATTTTGATCATTTCAATGTATATGGAACCTTTCTTTGTCAGCAATGTAGAAAACTACCTAAAGCACTTGAACAATGTCAATTTCAAGTCCTATTGATTCTAATCTTTTTGTTGCAACAATTTCCATACAACTTTCAAGTATTGTCTTGGAAATTAGGAATTAAATTATTTCCTAGCAGAATATGTCATCTGACATTAACATAGTATTGGGTAGCTTTCCACATTTCTTGATCACTCCATAATATTGTCACTCTCTTTTCTTTTTTCTAAATATTGTTATTTTTGTTCTTCAGGGTTCGCAAACAAGTTGTAAACATTCCCTCTTTCATCGTTCGTTTGGACTCGCAAAAACACATTGACTTCTCATTGAAGTCACCATTCGGTGGTGGCCGACCTGGACGTGTCAAGAGGAAGAACCTGACCAAGAAGACTGGTGCTGCTGCTCCTGAAGAAGAAGAAGATTAAATGTTTTGAGTTTTGATTCACCAATAAATTTCAAAAGCCAAATTGGTGAACTTGATAATAAAAATGTTGAGATATTTTTCAGACTTTTTTTCAACAAAATTGTTGCAAAACTGTCAAAATCGGCTTGCATAGTTGCTGTGAATTATGGTTCAGAAAATTCTTTTTATATATTCTCCAAAGCCGAAGTGCAAGTTTCAAAAATACCACTAACAATTGTTTTATTGATTCGTTCAGTAAACTTTTGCACCATGATTTCTTTTAAATTTTCAGTAGTTTGAAAAGTACTGAACAAATTTTAAAGGATAAATTTTGAACATGAAAATGTGAAAGTGTTTCGATTTGAGTCCAGTAACAGTTGTTTGTTTTCCTTGCTGTATAAGTGAACTAATAAAATGAGATCGTTGGATATAACAATTTTGTGATGAATCAGAACAACAATTTTACTTTCTACTAAAGTTGGAGTTGAATGGTTCACACAGAGAAGTTGGGACAATAAAAGAAACATGTATACAAATAATAATGTGAACAAAATAGTGTACAAATTGGAATTAACTGAAAACGAGTTGGTAAGATTGAAATAATTATCCGAAACTAAATAATTTAGTACACTTCTCTCAACAAAGTGGAATATTCCAGGCAAATACCTGTCAGAAAATAACTAGTTTCCTCAACGAACGCTGAATTACATCTGACATGTGCAATGTCCCTCCATAGGACATTATTGCAAGTGCTAATAGACCTTTCCAGAATACGTAGAATAGAGATGAAACATATGAACCGAGCCAGTATGAGAGAGAAACAGGTATATTTCATGCGCAGCATGTGGGCAGATTTAAAAGATGCGCAAACGTTAGTGTGACAGGGAAAGAGAGAGAAAGCACACTAGGAGTATTTTGTATTTTATGTTGGCCACTCTGGTATAATAATAATAATAAATCTGGTGACAGTGGTGACAACTGATTCTGTCATAACAATGTGTTGTCAGTTACCAGATGACGTTTGACCTTTGTTATTAATATGATTCTACATTTTGCATATAAATATTAAATGTTATCATTGTTCTCTATGGGGCGCCGTTAGTGTCAAAAGTAGTTGTTCTCATATATTTTATTTTTACTCAAATATATATGTTGATGACCATATATTTATTAGTTGACACCAATATATATTGAAACTGAACAAATATTTCCATTTTAGCGTTCATTCATTCATAAATATATCGTCAATGCATATTAGCAGTGAAGAGCAATATACTTATTACTTGTTACCAATCCATATATAAAAATGAGCTTTCGATTACCACCACTAGGTGGCGATCACATCATGTTTTGGAATATAATTTGTTTTGCAAACCTGTTATGTTGATATGCATTACATTCATACTTTTTGAAGATATGCAATGATGAAAACTCGAACAATCTTTCGATTATTTTCAACATAGCGGACGCGTTGCGAAGAAATGGCATGAATCGGTTACATGGCGCTAGCTAGTGGTGGTACTCGATCTAAAGCTCATTTTTATATATGGATTGGAAACAAGTAATAAATCTATTGCTCTTCACTGCTAATATGCTTTGACGATATATTTATGAATGAATGAACGCTAAAATGGAAATATTTGTTAGGTTTCAATATATATTGGTGTCAACTAATAAATATCAACAAATATATTTGAGTAAAAATAAAATATATGAGAACAACTACTTTTGACACTAACGGCGCCCCATAGTTATATCGTACAACACGCATTATTCATCTGTTTGGGAATAACCAGATAACCACCTGCATGCATAACATGTTTTATGTGTGCTAGGATAGGTAAGTTTGAGAAGTGTATCAGAGTGTGTCAAATAAAGGAAACGAAAATACTTTTGACAAAGTCGAAATTCTTTGGGAAAAAAACCTGAGATGGTGAGTTTTTGCTATTGGCCTTCTAATCCACTACCTATATAGATTATGGATTTATTTTCATATCTATATAATAAACAATAAGTTTTATTGCGATTTAGGATATCAATTTTAGAAGTAAAACACAGGAAACGGGATGAATCTTGAATTTTACCAACATGATTGTTGGTCGGCGTGATCACAAATAGGTAATAATTATTATTAATAATGGCAATGCGAGTTTCGTGTTAAGCATACTGTTCACAGTCACGATATCCGACGATAGGATGATCCGAAAATGTTACTATATTGGTTGATTATTTGAAATTTACCAATAGGAACCCGGAGGTAATATTTTCGGATCATCGTATCGTCGATATCGTGACTGTGAACAGTAAGCTTTAAGTCTACTTCATACCCTCGCGAACTTCGCAATTTTTCTGCGAATAAAATGGCTGCCAACATGGTTCTGTATCAACGATTGGTCCGGCATGACTGGCAGCCATTTTATTCGCAGAAAAATTGCAAAGTTCGCGAAGGTATGAACTAGACTTTAAGCTTACAATACGATGGTCAGAAAGCATCGTATCGTCGGGTATCGTGACCACAGATTACGGAACTGTTTTCGTAATCTGTGATCGTGACTGTAAACAAAAGGCTGAAACACAATGGAAGTTCAATTTTTTTCTTGTTTTTATAATTTTGGATTTCTTTTTAACGAAAAACTATTATTGGCGTTATTATTCTGATCACTCCTCATAAACAATCTTGTTAGTACCTAATATTCCAGCTTCATTTTTCATTTCTGTTTGCATCCTGTTTTATTTGTAAAATTGACATCCAAAATCCCAAAGCTTAAAACTTATTACATAAAACTTTCATTGTGTCTACCGTTTAAGCATTGAAAGTAAATTTAAAATTTAAAAATTAAAACCAACCATGAATGTTTCATTGTGTTCCAGCCTCACCCCTTGAGGGTGAGTCCCCAATGCATCGTTTTTGCTCATCGCGTCACCCGTCGTGCATTCTGATAGGCGATTTGGCGAATGCGTCAGGAATTATTAACTACGTTTACGTTCGATCATATGTGGTGAATGCCGTATTATGTATGCATGCATTACGAAGTCAAAGTTATGTTAAAAATATAAGTGAATTGTAAAATTATGTAGAGTTCTATCACAGATTATAAAAAGTTTTATATTCTCAGGTCTTGTTGTTCTCTACGCTGGTTCTAGGTCGAATGAAGACGGATTCTCGGAATAATGAGGTTTGTTATGGTCCCTTCCATAACTGGTTCTGAACCAGTTCTCAGCAGTGGCACCTGACATTTGCCATAACTATAAGTTCGTTCGCTGTGTCTCCAATAACTACAATTTTGTACACTAGAGTAGATCATGTAACACTTATCCCGTTCGGTGATTTCTGGTGTACACCTACACTATGTTCGTTGCTAAAATGTTGTAGCGCAATAATTTCAAATAAGTTACCACCAAATCTAGGTTTACAATTAATAATAGGTCTGTTCGTTGTTTCTGCATGAAATTTATAATGTACACTACATCTTTTCACATTACACCAGTCCGCGTCGATGAGTGTAGTAGACAGTAGTGTAGTAAATTTAACATGTGTTCGCTGCTGATATTGCGCCATTGCTAGGATTTTACGTTAGGTTATGATTATTATTATTTGTTTTGAATAAAACTTCAAAATGGACAGTAAGGATGAAGTCATAGAAAATTTCACGCATTCGGACGACGAATTATCAATTACGAGTTCGTCTGACGACGATGAATCAATGTGGTCAGCATTCTCATCTCGATTATATGTGGTAGCATTTTGGAAGTTTCTGGTAGCGCTAATTCAAAAGTCTTTTTCGAATTATCAGCAGATGATCTTGATGGTAAACTAAAAATCAGATTCACCACAATAGTTCAAATTGAAATATCAAAATTATTTTAGTACTCTGATGCTAACTTCTCATTAGAATTACTCCAAAAAACATCCAACACACCTAACCTCACACTATTCCAATCACTACACTTTTCACACCTCCTAATTATTAGGTGTAACACCTAGATTTGGTGGTAACTTATTTGAAATTATTGCGCTACAACATTTTAGCAACGAACATAGTGTAATTGTACACCAGCAATCACCGAACGGGATCAGTGTTACATTATCTACACTAGTGAACGAAATTGTAGTTATTGGAGACACAGCGAACAAACCCCATTAGGAGGTGTGAAAAGTAGAGATGGGACATCGAAACATAACATCGATGTTGAACATCGATGCTACTATCGAAACTCACGATATTTTGTAAACATCGGTCTTGCAACATCGATGGTTTCATTGTTTTTTGACTCTTGACAGATGGTATTTTGAATAGGTACAAAATTTAGAGCTACTGGTATATATTTACAAAAATACTAATTCTTCAATTATACAAAATAAAAATCGTAATGAATTCAAGGTAAAAATTAGACCAAAAATTTTAAAAATACTTGCAAAAGTCACTCTTTGGTCTCATTTCTCTGGTCAGTATTAGGTACGACAATATTTTTTAATTGCATCTGCGTCTGGTTTATGACCGATGTTGAAATTCGATGGTATTCAACCATCGATGTTGAACATCGATGTTTCATTTTGCGACATCGATACCAAAACATCGGAACATCGAATGATCATCACCGATGTTTTAAAAACATCGATGTATATCGCCCCTCTCTAGTGAAAAGTGTAGTGCAGACTGCAGATTGGATAGTGTGAGGTTAGGTGTGTAGGTTATTGTTTGGAGTAGGTTTCAATATGAACTATTGTGGTGACTCTGATTTTTAGTTTACCATCAAGATCGTCTGCTGATAATTTGAAAGAAACTTTTGAATTAGCGCTACCAGAAACTTCCAAAATGCTACCACATATAATCGAGATGAGAATGCTGACCACATTGATTGATCGTTGTCAGACGAACTCGTAATTGATAATTCGTCGTCCAATTTCGTGAAATTTTCTATGACTTCATCATCACTGTCCATTTTGAAGTCATTGAAGTTTTATTCAAGACAAATAATAATAATCATAACCTAACCTAGAAATCCTAGCACTGGCGCAATATCAGCGGCGAACACATGTTAAATTTACTACACTACTCTCTACTACACTCATCGACGCGAACTGGTGTAATGTGAGAAGATGTAGTGTACAATATAAATTTTATGCAGAAACAGCGAACAGACCTTTTGCTAAGCGACTATTTTGGACGGTTCTAGGACCGTTCTAGATTAGAACCAAAATAGAGTCCTATGGAGCTTGTTGATTTCCCATGTTTTTATTAGTTTATTCTCATGACATGACACACATATGACAGTCATGTGTGTGTTTGTCCGGCCGTTTAACGTGTCTTGCATCGAAACTATTATCAACGGATAAGTATTGCTACTATTGCTTCGAGCAAAACCACCTGTTATTCGTAACGGACGAAGTTTTGATTACGTAATAGAAATATTGCGTTAAGGTCTAGTTCATACCGTCGTGAATTTCGCAATTATTTTGCGAATAAAATGGCTACCGACATGGTTCTGCATCAACGATTGGTCCGGCATGACAGGGGGCCATTTTATTCGCAGAAAAATTGTGAAATTCGCGAGGGTATGATCTAGACTTTAAGAGCGAGAGAGATCAGGAATGCGTTCAGATCCTACGTCGGGCGTGTTCTATGCGTTCAGCACTGGGACTCCGATTATTAGAAATGTTTCATAGCATCGAAATGTGTCGAGAATGTGACGTCATATTCGAACGTTAGAAATGGGAAGCATAGTACCGATATTTCGAATATGACGTCACATTTCGATTCTATAAAACATTTCTAATCATCGGAGTCCGGGGGCAGATGCAAACGTCTGGTAATAAGTTGGGTCGTTCAGATGCTATCGGTAGATTTTACCATCCGTCCAACCATTTACCCTAGTCGACGCATTGATAGAAATTGCCCCGCATGTGATGCGCATTGCAGTATGTAATGACAGGAAGTTGGGTTATGTTTATGTGTACAAATGATTCAAATGAGATATTGGAGAATAATCTACTGCATTGTATTGATCAAGAATTGAAGATATCACAGAAATATGCATAATTTGTCGACTTCTCACATTCTGGTGGTTGATGAGTTGTTTTCAACTTAGTAATTCAAAATTTGACATCTCCCAATATCGTTCAGATGAATCTTGTGTCAACGACTACAAACAAGAAAAATCATGCCGTGCATTTTTTCTCTACCGGAAGCATCTGAACGCACTCCAGAATCGAATTTAGGCGGATGACCAAAATGTTTTGGTATTTACCAATTTTAATTGTTATTTACCAAAACGTTTAGGCGTTTTTGGTTTTCATCTAATGACGTCACGAATCAGCTGTTTAATGTCATAGTTGTCACCAAAATTTTGTGGTAATTACCCAACTCCAAAGTTGTTTTCATTTTCGGTTAGGGTTATTATCGAAAAGAAAACTAACCTCATTCTGACCGTGTTTTTAATTGGTCTTTTAAGTAAATATTTCATTTTTCATGATTTGGCGACAATATATTTACTGAGTTTGGATTATGAAGGGACAGATTACCAGGTGGAAGTACAAGATTTGCTATTGACGGGATTTTATTAGGAGGGATATACCTCTGGTTAAAAGCAAAAATCCTCCCTGACGAGAGTTGATGCCTTATGAAATGATATAAAAGCAATGCTACATTTTCATCGAATAAAAACTCGGACGCTAATAAGCACACAAATCTCAGGTTTTTTCCACACTATTAAAGTTCTCCATTTATAATATAATACTTTCAACAGTTATTGTATACAAAAATACGAAAAACCAGAATAATTAAGATTAAAACAAAGGAATAACATGAAGAAGGCAGAAATAAAACAAAGGTTTTTGTTTACACTTTTTGAATTTTAATAACCAGGAAACCAGAGTTTAAACCAAAAGGTTTAGGCGAAAGCAAACGGTGACGTCACGTCTGTCATCTATCATGAAAGACCAATGTATATTTGCGGTAAATACCAAAGAATTGTGGTTATCCGCCTAAATTCGATTCAGGTGTTTACTGTTCTTATGAAACATCATCATTATAAGTGAAAGAAAAAAAAATTAATGGCTTCTGACAGGACTGACAGGAGACAGGATATTTATGTTAGGTTAGAAACACGAGTGATAATTATATCGCAAATTCAGTTTTTCGCATTTGAAAAACAGATCATACAGTTTATAGGTAATTGTCTCAGTCTAATAAATTATCTCCAAGGCAATATCTTTGTTTCAAATGCCAACAATAATTCAAAAACCAAAGAAAGTAAACGACTCTTTGGTTATGGCTAAATGTACCATAGATAGTCTACTTGGCAATATGCGAAATCATGAGGATATAAACTAGACTGGACTCACTAGAGTGGTACTCATGACCAGTAGAAGACACAAGTATACAAGTCCAGTACGTACTGCCAATTATAACTTCATTTTATAGTATGAGAATGGTAGCTATATGCTAGGTAGCAGACGATTGAAAAATCTTTTACATACTTCACCTGTGATATATTTCAAACTATCGAAGAAAAATGGGATCTAAAGTGATGTTAAAAGAGACGTAAGTAACTTACATTAAAATTATTTCGTCTTATAAACATTTGTTGAGGTTATGTCACCAAAAAACAAGCATGTTTTGTTTTGACTACAGAAAGGTCAGAAACAGCAGCTTGTGATTCAAGAATAACCAGTGGATTATCTGTGTGGTAGTGTGCAAAATGCAAATTATCAAAATTTCAAATATACGTTTGTTCATTTGCTTTCTTTCGGGAAAGCTGTGGCGATAAATCACACTTTCAGTCCGTTTCCTCCTCTACCCAAGGAGAAGCCAATATCTTGGCGTACACATTTGCTGGATATTTTACCCTGAATTTATTGGGAAAACATCCTCTAGTAATAGTCAAAAGCCAGTGGATCTGACGGAATTTCACTTGTAAAGTATTCTCTTCCAACTGCAAATAGGTCACCCAAAAGACCCTTATTTGGAATTATCAAAAATTATGAACGATCACAATTGTTTTTGTCATTAGTTATCACTTGGTATACTGCTTGATTATGTCTCACATATGGCAGCTATCTGTAGAAAAATGTAGTGAAACTCTGTCCTTGTCTGTAGATATCTCCCCAAGGCATTTGATCGAATTTGATACTAGGACTTCATCTCCAAGATTCAATCTTGTGGGCTTGTGCACTCGGTTGTGTGTTGTTATCTAGCTTTCTTTCTCATATCTCTCTTTGAGGCGATCATCAATGGGGTTTTATCTGACACTGAAACCAATAAATGCAGGGATCTATTTTGGTACCAGCATTGTTTTCATTTCACATTAATGAATTGTTGACGATAACCTTCTGCCCAACACAGTACACAGAAACCAGAAATGATCAGAGAAGGAATATGAACAATATCAAATGGGGATCCAAGTACTTTGTGGATTGAACTCTCCACTCAGTTATCTCTTTTAGAATTTTTATTTGGGGTCACACTACAAACTCAATTGATATATTCAACTTTCGAAAAAATGTATATGAAATACTTACCTCTAGAAATTATCTTACAGGGACCAGCTTAACTAGGTATGTCATAGGTAATTTTAAGTATAAAACTATTTTTTTTCAGCAGAATTTCACAACATTTTTCAATTCATATCAAAATAAAGTGTACAATTTTATGATTTAACCTCATTCTGATTACTATTCCTCAATTCTATTTATGTTTATTGGTAATAAATGAACCAACTGCAAAAGTTACAGTATAGAGGTAAAAGAATAATTTTGAAAACGAATTGATGTACACCCACCACATTAATGTTAACATCACTCCAATGGTTGAATGTCCAATAAAAAATTACTTGAGAATAATATTGTTTAAATAACAAATATTAATCAATCTTGTGCCATCATATTTCTAAACTTATATTCATGATCTGTTGAACATTATAGCTAAACTAAGAATTACTATGAAATCACTATTTTAAAGGTTTCAATAGTTAAAAGGAATTCCCTTAATACATTGAAATCTTAAATATGTTGATAGCTTCAAGGAAAACGTAATTCAATTCATTGGTAATCAGCCAACGTTGTGATTCATCTCGGTCAATATACCGGGTGATCCAGCCCAGAATTCGCGGCCTTGTAACTTTCTTATTTGTAGAAAAACCATAAAGTCCCTCATATATTTTTTCAATGGTATATTGAAAGCCATTGAGTGACTGATTTCAATTATCTACATGTTGTCACCTGTCAAAGATTTTCATGTCAACTTTTTTGTTTCAAATGAATTGACATAATTTTTATTGTAAATTATGATAGATTTTGTCTATTTGAGTTCAACCATATATGAAACTTCAAACATTTCCTTCATAATAACGTCGAGAAAATAATTTTCTGAAATTGAACTGAATATTTTTTATATATTATATGCCTAGTTAACAGTCATTTACTGTAAACGGATGTTTGGAAAATGTAACGTCATGGAAAAACGTTGTTAATTTTTCTTCTGAAAAAATGGAACACCAAGAAGGAAATACATAAAATAGCTTTTAGCCCATCAGATGTTCGAAGTGAAGTCCTCAATTGATTTCAGAACACAACTTTCCCCTGTTATAACAACCTGAGTACTTATTCTCTTTGGAGACTGACACTGTTCAACATCTGACACTCATGGCGTATTATGTTGTAGAGAACTTCGATATTTGTAGGCTTCAATGTAATGTAATTCAATGTAAATACATTATTTGAGATAGGGCCAAAGAAAAAAGTCCAGTGTGATAAGATCTGGCGACCTAGAAGCCCTTTTAACACTCGTACCACTTGACGTTTTAATATAATATTTTATATGGTTGAACTTAGATGGACAGGCTCTTATCATAATGTAAAGTAAAAATTATGTTAATTTATTTAAAAAAAATTTATATTAAAATCTTTGACATGTGACAACATGTAGATAATTGAAATCTGTCACTTAATGACTTTCAATAAACCAGTGAAAAATATATATATATATATACCGGGTGGCGGAAGTATTGCCTACGGAATATCTCAGTTATTGTATGAAGTAGGTTTGTGAAATTTGGAGCGTCGATATAATGACATAAGAGCTAGAATTTGAGCATATTGACATGTCGAAGTTAACTTCCGGTTCTTTTCGCTTTATTCAGCATTCAATTCCCTTTCTAATGACATATCACAAGTTGGTATCTAACCAGAAACTAGATCAGAAAAAAATTATTGTTGAAATTCACCGAGTAGGCCGTGGAAGCAAAATGAAAGCCAAAAATTGAAAAGTTGGCTATGGAAACCATACGTCACTTGATAACAGTTGCTACTACTGTGATATTTTATTTTCATTCGTCGGCGTTATAAAAAGCCGCCAAAAAAAATATTGGAAAAATTGGGAAAAAAACAATACTCTGTAGGTCCATAACTTAAATAGGAACATACAACTTTTTCTTGCCTGTACTATTCAGCATAACCGTTCCTTCCTAATGATATAATAGAAAAATTTTTTTTGAAATGAAATACCAAAAATTCCAATTATTATTATTCAAATAACAAAAAAACAGATTTATCGAAAGAAAAAAAAATTCAAATTGATAGGATTAAAGATAAAATAAATTCAAAACAAATGTTCGAAATGCATTCCCTCAGCGTCAATACATTTATTGACTCTGGTGATATTTTCATGTAAAACGTTTCTCAACATTGGGGGCGTGATATCTTGGAAAGCTCTACGAATTTTTACTTCTAGCTCATGTAGAGTTGTAGGCTGTGTGGAATACACCCTATTTTTAAGATGCCCCCATAGAAAAAAGTCGCACGGAGTAAGATCAGGTGTCCTTGGTGGCCACCTGACTGGACCATGGGTTGTTATAAGTCTCTCTTGAAAGCGATTTTGAAGATAATTTCTCGCTATTCTTGAATTATGCGGAGGGGCGCCATCTTGCTGGAAGTACATTCTCTCAGTTATTTCTGCTGGTAGGTTGTTAATGAATTCCGAAATTTCATTCGTTAAAAAATTAAAGTATCTCTCTCCGGTTAGTTGGCATTGAAAAAGAATGGGGCCAACAATATGAGTTCCAACTATTCCTGCCCAAACATTCACACCAAATCTCTCCTGGAAGCCACCTTGTCGAAACTGGTGCTCGTTTTCTATCGCCCAGTACCTGAAACAAAAGACCGTTCACACTTTTAGCACTTTACACTTCGACTATCGACAATAATCCAAATAAAGTACAGTACCTACCTTGTATTATTCCTGTTAAATAATCCATTGTTGGTAAATCTTGACTCGTCCGTAAACAAGATATAATAGTTAAATAGGTGATTCTCAGCATTTTGTCGAAGAAACCAATTACAATATTCCAGGCACCTTTCACCGTCAATTTCATACAAATGTTGATGCAACTGATACTTGAAGGATTTAAATCGATGTTTTTTCAAAATTTTCCTTACTTATAGCTAATTCGGCGCCAATCTTCCTTGAGGAAATTGTGCTATCATATTGTACTAAAGCTAATACATTAATTTCAGTTTCCTCATTAATAACAAATGCTTCTTGGTCTTCGTGAACATCAGGCTCAGTTCTTAATTTTTCTTCAAGCTACTGGAAATACCTTCTTGACGGTTGCTGCCTCCCTGGATATCGCTCTAAATACAATCGTTCAGCGGCATAAGAATTTTTTAAACATTCACCATAAATGAGAAGCATGTCAATTTGTTCGGTTCGTGAATAACGGCGCAATTTTTGAATATTCCACTAACTGATTTCGATTTCCAAACCCTTTTAAAATGGCAGAATCAAAAACACTACTTCGAACGTCAAAATAATATGGATAGCAGCGTTCGTGAGAGCTCTCGTTTCTTTTTTGTTTCATTCCAAAATACATCTTAATCAGCCTACTTGTTAATATTTTAGTTCGAATGATTATTGCGATGGAATGATTATTCTGAATAGCACAGACATCGTCCATAGGTAGATATTAGAATACCTATGGACGATGGCACAGACCAAGTACGTTTATGTTCCTATTTAACCTAGAACGTACAGGATATAATTTATCATTCCACATTATTTTTAATGTTATTTTTGTGTATGGCGATAATCTGTTTTGTTATTTGAATAATAATTGGATTTTTTGGTATTTCATTTCAAAAAATTACTTTCTATTATATCATTAGAAAGGAATGGTTATGCTGAATAGTACAGGCAAGAAAAAGTTGCATGTTCCTATTTAAGTTATGGACCTACAGAGTATTGTTTTTTTCCCAATTTTTCCAATATTTTTTTTGGCGGCTTTTTATAACGCCGACGAATGAAAATAAAATATCACAGTAGTAGCAACTGTTATCAAGTGACGAATGGTTTCCATAGCCAACTTTTTAATTTTTGGCTTTCATTTTGCTTCCACGGCCTACTCGGTGAATTTCAATAATAATTTTTTTCTGATCTAGTTTCTGGTTAGATACCAACTTGTGATATGTCATTAGAAAGGGAATTGAATGCTGAATAAAGCGAAAAGAACCGGAAAAAATTGGGTTTCCATTTAAAATAAGAAAGTTGATGTTACTTCCGGTTAGACCGGAAGTTAACTTCGACATGTCAATATGCTCAAATTCTAGATCTTATGTCATTATATCGACGCTCCAAATTTCACAAACCTACTTCATACAATAACTGAGATATTCCGTAGGCAATACTTCCGTAGCCACCCGGTATATATATATATATATATATATATATATATATATATATATATATATATATATATATATATATATATATATATATATATATATATATATATATATATATATATATATATATATATATATATATATATATATATATATATATATATATATATATATATATATATATATATATATATATATATATATATATATATATATATATATATATATATATATATATATATATATATATATATATATATATATATATATATATATATATATATATATATATATATATATATATATATATCTCAATATTTCGCTAATCTTTATTAGCTTCTTCAGGAGAGAAAAGCTGCAAAAACATGTTAGGAATTTTGAAAAATCAAACCAAAAATTATACAACTGTTCCACTTACAATCATAGAGTCGGTAATCCTATTGTGTTCATTAGTGTTCTGGGGAGCTGCGAAATATTCATCAGTTGGTGTTGATGAATATTTCGCTGCTCTATGATTGTAAGTGGAATAGTTGTATAATTTTTGGTTTGATTTTTCAAAATTCCTAACATGTTTTTGCAGCTTTTCTCTCCTGAAGAAGCTAATAAAGATTAGCGAAATATTGAGATATAGAACGAATGAGTTTTATTGGTAAACAGACCGCAAACCCGAGAAGTCCCCAGCTATATATGTCATATGGCATATGTCCAACAGAAAACAACTACTTCTCTGGCTGATACCTCGACAGATATTGAATTATATCTGTCAGACATATGTGCAAAGATCCTTACTTTGAAGGAACAACTTTGCAAGAGCTCTCTGAAACAAACAGCAGGACTTTGCCTGATTCAAACGGAGAGCCAACTACAGACCGGTTTCGGAATATCGTACCTCATCAGTGCAGTCAAGGCCATCACGGCTGTATACACGCGAGGTCCCGATGTTCGTCATCGTCCTCCGAGAGGAATACTGCAATTGCTCACAGGATCCACCTCGGTGACAGATTAGAGAGCACCCCAGAAAGACATTTCGGATACGAAATGGTATATGTGATATACTTGTTTCAAGGAGCAAATAATGTTCCAGTGACTGTAAAACAGTCGATAACAATCCTTTAAGAGGTGACTATAACTTTGTATAGTATGTATGGCATATGTCCAACAGAAAACAACTACTTCTCTGGCTGATACCTCGACAGATATAAGAAAGTTACAAGGCCGCTAATACTTAGCTGAATCACCCGGTATGTAGATGAAATTAGTTCCAATAATTTGATTAATGTTTATAAAGTGCATATTTTACAAAAGCGATGTCAAAGAATAGGAGTTACATGTAATGTAATGGTTCTCTCGAGAAGTTAACGCCCACCACCAAGTCCTGGAAAGTGAGGGGTGAAATGATTATTATGTAATAAGGGAATGAGGTTATTACACATACCTAACAAATCAATTCTCTGATTAGCCCTTTCTATTCTGGACAAATAACTTGAAATTCTCATTTTCATTAACATCACTCAACATATCTCCAGACAACGACCCTTTCTTTAAAAAATTATTGTTTATTGTCAGAGAGGAGGACTATATTTTATTTTGATGCCGATTATTATGAAAAAACCAAATTCAGAGGGTTGATAAGTCTCGAATAGAATGTTGATTTCTGACTAATCAAAATCCGTGTTAACTTCCCTGTTTTGAAAAAAAATACTTATTATTAGAGAGTAGGGGTGTTTTTAATTGTGATGTCGATATTTTGGAAATACCAAATTCAGAGGTTGGTGCGTGGGTAAAGTATTCGTTCTATAATCAAATCATCCACAGGTGCATGAGTTCGAATCCCAGACCGGTCCCGTGCTTGGCATTACACGTTGAACTTAGGGGCTACGTCTTCCCTAGCTCGCACAAGTCTCGAAGAATCGAAGATTTCTGAAGGTTGCTCACAGAAATATCAATTTTATAACAATTTTAATAAAAATTTGGCAAGGTTATTTGGCTGGTGTAGCTTGAAGTTACTAATGATTTCTCAATACTACTGAAATGATTTTCTTTATATTTCATTAATTGCCTCATATCAAATATTTCAGGTTTGACGTTGAATCAAAACATAAAGCTTTCTACACAGGGGGCAATGTAGAATGGTTCGAGGACATCCTTTACTGCCAAACAGACGCAAGTATTTCTTTATTGAACATAGACAATGGTGTAGTCGAGAAAATTATCGGTGACGAAGACAACACTGAAGATGCAGATTCTATTCAGACATTCACGACAAATGGACAAAAAACCGTATCCTCACACAAAAGTGGACTTCTCAAATTGTGGAATGAAAATGGTGAAGTTGAAGAAACGTGGAAATATATTCACAAAGGCCCCATAGCTAAATTAGCCCTGAAAAACAATACATTGGCTAGTGGAGGATCTGACGGTTTTGTAAGAATATGGAATTTGCAGCATCAAGCGTGTGTTCTCAGTCTGAAGGGCTGCCAGGGTGTCATCAATGTAGTGGAATATCATCCTGTTGACGACAATCTTATCTTTGCATCGGGAGACGATGGTAAAATTAATTGTTTCGAACTAACCAAAGGGGGACTGAGTTATATCTATGACGCACATTATAGTAAAGTGACTTCAGTTGTGTTTAGTCATGACAACCAACATTTCATGAGCTGCGCCAGAGACAAAGTGTTGATATTATGGGAATTTGGTAAAATTGCTCCATTAAGAACCATACCAGTGTACGAAGCTGTTGAAGTTATTGTTAGTTTACCGAGCAAATTCAAACTCCCCGGATTCAAGTCTGATCCTAATAGTATTTATGTAGCTTCTGTTGGCGAAAAGGGTTTAGTGAGAGTCTGGGATATAAAAAACTCCAAAGAAGTATTTGTACAAACTGATTCTTTGGTGACACCTGCTATAGAGGAAGGGGGGTTAGCGGTACTTAACATGAAATTCGATCAGAAGTCTAAAGCTCTTGCGCTTGTGACAGTAGATCAGAACATCATAGTTTACCATTTAAAATCGTTCGTATGTCTAAAACAGTTCATAGGCTTTTCTGATGAGGTACTTGATATCACCTATGTTGGAAAAGATGATTCACACTTAGCTGTTGCAACAAATTCAAACGATATTAAACTATATGATAATACTACCATGACCTGCCAGCTCTTGAAAGGCCATACTGACATAGTATTGTCTTTGTGTACTAGTAAAATCAAGCCTGACCTCATGATTTCTTCTGCGAAGGACAATACAGTCAGATTGTGGCTGCTGGAGGGCAGTACAATGAGTTGCATAGCAGTTGGGCTACGACACACAGGTTCTGTGGGTTCTGTCCATTTCAGCCAGACCACTTCCGACTTTGCCGTTTCGGCAAGTCAAGATACCTGCCTAAAAGTCTGGGAAATCCCTGCCACCCAGGAAAAAAACAGTAGTCTCATATGTTCTCATACAACAATCGCCCATCATAAAGATATAAACTGTGTGGCAGTATCCCCAAATGATAAGATTATTGCAACAGCATCTCAAGATAAAACTGCCAAGCTCTGGACAACTTCGCTAGAGTTGGTAGGCACATTAAAAGGACACAAGAGAGGTGTGTGGTCAATTCGATTCTCCCCTGTAGATCAGGTTGTTGTAACTTCATCGGCAGATTGCACAATAAGGCTATGGTCTGTGGCAGATCTCGCTTGTCTGAAAACGTTCGAAGGGCATTGTGCTAGTGTCCTCAGAGCAGAGTTCATTGCTTCTGGTTTGCAAATCTTGAGTGCGGGAGCTGATGGAATGATGAAGTTGTATTCCATCAAGACGTCTGAGTGTGTGTGTACGATGTACCAACATAGTGGTCGAATATGGGCTCTGGCAATCAAACAGGATGAATCCGGTATTGTAACAGGAGGTAGTGATTCGGTTCTAATCAAATGGAAGGATGTTACTCAGGAACTGAAGTTGAAACGCATCCAAGAGGCTGAAGAGCTGACCCAGCAAGAGCAAAAACTCAATAATTACCTAGTTAATGAGAATTTCTTGAAAGCATTCAAGTTGGCTTTGAAGTTGGACAGACCCCAACAGGTATTGAAGATTGTGTATAACTTGTGCAATTCCGATAGTGGTTTGGCAGAGACCATAAAAACTCTTCGTAATGACCGAAAAGAAAATCTGTTCAAGATGGCCATCAACTGGAATATGAATTCCAAGCATTGCTTTCCTGCAAACTTTGTGATTGATATTTTATCAACAGAATTGATAACAGGAAATTTCAGACCTGTGAACTTGCGTTCTGAGCTGGAGGCAGCACTCTCCTTCACAGAAAAGCATTTCAAGAGAGTGACACCGATAGATGAACACTTTGTTAGTTATACAATAAATTGTACCAAACCACATGCTAAAAGTATGGAATAAATTGTTAGTTTCATATTTTTTGAATAGTTATTTACTTATTATCACTGTTATATTCAACTATACTCATACTTTATCTTCTTTGCTCGCTAGATTTTTAAAATAAAGTTTTTCATTTATGTGCTTATCTGCTATAACTGTCACAACTATCTCTATCAGACCTGCTGGGTTGGGTATGTAATCTTTGGAAGAAACCTCCGATCAAATAACACAAGCTAGATGAGTAATTCGCCGCACACGCATTAAAATTTGTGTGTAACGTTGTTAACAGAAATATTGAGGTTCAATAAAATTGAAATAATAGAAACCCAATTTAGAATGGAAACCTGAAATTATGATGGAATAATCTCCATAGGATTTTGAGAACAGCCGATGCTCTAATTGACTTGTCTTCTCATAATTCATTCATTTTACTCTTTTCAAATTCGGTTCCCCTTTCTTGATAGTTACGACATGTAGCTTACCTATGAAATGACCTATTTTGATGTTCAGCTTCAAATGGTCATTTACACATTTCACAATGCTCCACCATTGCTTAATCATAAAATCTAACGATAGTTTATCACAAATCAACTCAGAATTTGCTCCTTATTCACGAAAAAACACTTCAATGAGACGAAGAAAACAAAGATTTTTGTTGTTGTTCTGTCAGACTATATCGACAACGAAGAAACTCCGTTCGGCGATGGAAATACTATCGTTTTTACATGCTCCCAACAAGCTGCAATGAACGTTTCAATTGCCTTCTTATTGCTATATATTTCATCCAAGACAGTAATTTTGGGATTTCGTTGCCATGAATATACCCGACAGAAATCAAAATCTAGCTGACGTGCTTATTGTATCCTTGAAAAATTGCGATATGGCAATAATGTCATGATTTGAGGGAGAGATGTTACTGTTACGTTTTTGCTAAATAATAATGCCGAGCACACTACTAAACTGTTTATTTTCTAACTTCACTTAAACATACAACTACTTCACTGACTAATTAAACACTTAGATCTATACAACAATACAACTAACTAAATATTCCAAACACTTCTATACTTCTTCAAAAACTACTTATCACTTCTTCATAATCTTCTTAATCATAACTTCCCAGTGAAATCTCGCGTTTATATAGGTACTCAAGTGTAACCAGAATCTTCGCGATGCGAATATTCATTACCGGCAATTATCTGTTTTTTTCTAGGAAACCATATCCACGATACGCGTGCTGGTGTTAATTTTGGAGAAAATCCTTTCTTATGACGAGGATTGTACAGCCACACTCGATCTCCTTCTTTGAATTCACCAGTATTGGCCTTAAGATCGTATCGAGTCTTCTTTCTGTCACTAGTTATCTTCAATCTTTTTCTTGCAAATTCGTGGATCCCATTCAAGCTATCTTGCAGTTCGTCTGCATAATCCTGTACCTCTTTTTCTTCAGAACTTGGTGATCCGAACACCAAGTCACAGGGCAAACGAAGTTATCTCCCGAAGATAATGCTGGCTGGGGTGAGCTTTGTGGAATCGTGCACAGAGGCCCTATAAGCCATCAAGAATAGTGGAAGAAGTCGATCCAAGGTCTTTTGGTGCTCCTCTACTACTTTGGAAAGATGTTCTTCCATAGTCCTGTTGAACCTTTCAACCATGCCATCAGACTGTGGGTGGAGGGCCGTTGTTCTGGTCTTGCTAATTCCCATCAATTCACAAACTTCCTTGAATAGGTTCGATTCAAAATTCCTTCCCTGATCGGAATGCAGCTCCATTGGCACTCCAAACCTTGAAAACATGTTATCCACCAAAGCTCTTGCAACTGTGGATGCTTCTTGATTAGGCAAGGCATAAGCATCAACCCATTTGCTAAAGTGATCCATGGCAACGAGGATGTATTTGATGCCATCATTCGTCATTGGAAACGGTCCGGCTACATCAATGGCGATTCGTTCGAAGGGAGCACCTACATTGTATTGTTTCATCTCTCCTCTCGATCTTGTCTTGGGACCTTTGCTTGCTTCACACTTCGGACATCTTCGGCACCATCTCTCTACATCTTCATGACATTGGACCCAGTAAAATCTCTGCCGTATTTTATCCAAGGTCTTATTTACTCCAAAATGTCCACCTGATTTGCTGCCATGAATCTCCTCCAAGACATCACTTATTCTCGGCCAATTCCCAAGCTCTCTTCAGTAGACCAGGTTAGTTCTTCCTGTTGTTGTTGAATCAAAGATGTCGCTTTCATTTCTGATGAAATTTTTAGTAGCTCTCAATTCTTCTGTCGACAAGTGTTCAAATGATTTTTCAAGAACTGTCAGAACATTCTTTGAGGCTTCCTTTCTTTCCTGGTGGTCACTTGAATCATAGTTTGCTACCTATGAAATTGGTTCACATATTCCGATGATATCGCCTTCTATAGTACTAATGCACTAATGATATTATTCAAAACGTACCTGATGCGATTCAGTGGTCTGTAGGTGCAGGATAGCATGGAATTATATCTTCCCAATATACTACTAAAATCGATTCAACAAGTTGCATTGTATTTGGAATTGAATCGGTGAAAATCATAAAAAAATATCATGTGTCGCCATCTCTTTGTGAGGAGATGAACTGAGAACTCAAATGACTGCAGCTTACTGAAGCATCGATATTACAAGTGGCTCGGGCAAGCGCTAGATGACACTAATAGTAAATAAATCACTAGGTGGTTTATTTTTCTTAATCTATTTCGACCACCACTGGCGTACCCAGGGACGGGTGCTTTGGAGCCTGTGCCCTACCGTTTGAGCCAATTGGACATACATTTATCAGAAATATATTTTATAAAAGAATGTAATAATAAAAAATACATGTTGTTTATTGAACTAGAATAAAGTACAATTCAATTCAAAAGGCTATAGACCGAGGTCCTTCTGCCCTAAAAGAATGTATTTTTAATAATAATTAGAAATAAATTGTTTCTTATTTTGATTTTGATCTCGTAGGAATCATGCCATAAAGAAAATATTTCGTATTTTAAATTACTAAAAATGAATTAAGTCATTCGAGATGTTTCTCATTCGACGTTAGTAATAATATAGTATTTCATAGTATTTCATAAATAATCTGTCTTCAACATTTGTGACAATACACCGTTTAACATGTAACATATGGTTTGTGTCTCCCTACCATGAAAATTTCCTGGGTGCGCTAGTATCAACCACAATTTTTCTTTAGAGTTTTGAAACCACTTTCTACATTTCAGATCAGATATCGTATAAGTAATCTGGGATCTTGGAAATGAATACATTAGTTCAGTGGCAGAAAGCAGCTTGAGTATCAAAAACGGCAAGGACTTTCTACTGGTTGATTTTTTGGGGCCTTCGTGCTGGGTATAATGGCTAATTTTACATTCCTATAAATCGTCTGAAACACGTTTCTCACTGCCTAGACAAGAAAGTAAAAACTTTGTGATCTGTGGTAAAAGCTCACACTATTTTAATTTAATTTTTTCATTTATATAAATATGTGTTGTCCTAAAAAATGTGTCTCACACCACACGTCAAGAAACTGTTTTGCGAGTGCTCGTAATTGATGAAGGCCTTGGCACTTGCAAAAGTCAAATATTGTTTGATAGGTACTGAATGAAAATTATATGATGAGTGATTTCGAAGACTCCAAAAGCGACAATATAGACATAGAACATGGAAGTTAATATTCTTGAATTGTATATACGTGAGGATTCTTCGAAATGTAGTAATTCATTTTCCGTTTTCCATACTGATAGGTGGTGACTGCTGCTGTTAGATATATTATTGTGCCCAACCTTTTCTGCTTCGTTAGAGCAGCCTCCTCAAGCCCCAATAGACTCCGCAAGCGTGACGTCACTTCATACCATCTTTGTTGGGCCCGTTAGGTTTCGGTTCCAAAAGTGGGTTCAAGTGAATGATAATAATTTTATTTTTACATCTTTATAAGCTCTTCAACAATAGCAATCGCCATAACCAAGCTCGTTATCATGTTCACTGCCATAGGAAACTTTTTTTGCGAAAGCTGTTACCTAAAACTGATTTGTTTCGAACGAGTCAAATGACATTTGTGACGTCACCACTTGCGGGGTCTATTGTTATTTTGTTATTTCCGTCAATCCTCAGAAGTCTTTGAGGAACTTTTGTTCTCAGATTGTTCGATCTTTTATTGTGTTCAGTGTCACATTCCACTCCATAGGGATATAATGAGGTGAACGGTGAGTGAAGTGAACAATCAAAAATATTAGTCCTGATCGTAAAAATAAATTATGATGGTTCGTATTATCTGTAGTGGATAACAGAAAAGATCATAATGAAGAGTCTTCTTGCATGTAGTGCAATAATGTTTCAGTTGTTTAATCAGAGGTTAACTTTCCTCTATCCCCTCGTATACTTATTGTTCACTACCGTTTACCGTACCGCAATGTCCGCAATCTCAAAATACTTCGTTCTTATGACTCACCAACACTAGGAAAGAAAATTTAGCCTGTTTGACAATTGCCCTGGAACTCTCGAGAATTATATGCACTAAGCAACTGGTCCACTGGGTCAGGATATCGATTATACAGAAATTCTGTTCCAAGGAGGACTCGGATTCGATACTGCAGGATGAAAAGGATTTCATATAGGTAGATAGGAAGATTTTTGAACATTGAAAAATATTCATAGTACGTTTTAGAATAAATATATCCATAACCAATATACTTTTTCCCAGATTGAATCTCTATCCTGATTTGAAGTCGCGCGTATTAGATGTTTAGGGTTAGAATGTTAGGGGAAAATGAGAGGCAGGGAAATTCCCCTACAGGCAGTTGGCTGCTGACGCAAGTGAAAGTGGTTGTGTTTTTGTTGTTATTTCTCGGTTTTCTATGATTTCAAGTTATAATTTTGCTTTCATTAGCATGGTGCGGTTGGTTATTACATAAATTCGTGTTTTGGTCAGTTTTTGGTCTGGTTTTGTTACATTTTCATTCAAAAACGGATCCCGTAGCACCAGGTGAGTTTGGTTGTCAGCTGTAAATGCCGCAAATGGGGGTGCGTTACCTATCAAGTTTTTTGTATTGCCAGTGGCGTATAAATAATGTTGATTAGTTCGAAAGCGTAAATGGGTCACACAAATAAAATAAAATTATTTCCAGAAATAAATCCAGTAGATTGAATTTCTTTACGAAATAAAGGATATCTTTTCAATATATTGGTATATGTGAATTACTTTTGTCCGTTATTTCAAGAGTACGAGGCTCCGTACGAGGGTAGAAAAAAATCTGTCTTGTGGCAATATTGTAAGCCATAACTTGAAAATATCACAACACAGAATTTGGAATAAGACAGGGGCACAAACTTTTTAAATGAAATACCCCATATAGGTATATTTATTAAGAAAATAATTTCGAAAGGTCCTAAGAGAGTTTGTTCCCTTTAATCCTTAATCAAACAAATATGAGGAAGTAGTAATTCCACAATGGAGCAACTGAGCAAGGAAATACTGTTGACGTACCCTGTATATGGAATATTTCACTTAAAAGATTGCGCTCATTTCATATTAAAAATTCTGGGAAAAAGAATTGCTGACCAGAATCTAATATTTTGTTGATTTCAGACTTGTAGGTACTGCGAATATCGAAATCATAATGCAAAAAAGATATTATCTATGGGGGAACCTTCCCATTTGGGGGTAGTTTATACAAGTATTTTTCCAAAAAATTTGCTGACCGTACAATTTTTATTGGAGATATTTCATTAAAACAGTATATTACGATTTCTCAAAAATTACTTCTTGTGCCAACATAAAAAAATCGGATCAGCCCCGTCATAAGGAAAATTTCGACAAGACACATACTTTGAAAAATTATTGTGATGTAGGTAATCGGAAGGTCTTTAGATGTATTTTCTGCTACAATCAGTCTAGAAGAGTCGATAAATGAGCTGTATCAACAGATCCTAGGTAAACACTCCCAAAGTTGAGGGCGAGGATCCAATTTTCGAGATCAGAAAAATCGAGTGTGGCCTAACATGCTCTGAGAGGTAAAAGGTAGAATATGGTAGGTGAACTGGAAAATTTATAAAGAAATCATTAGTCATAAATTTTCAAGAATGTGAATCCAAAACAAAGTGGTAGAAGATAGAATATAGCAGGTAAACTAGGAAACTGAGTAAATAGTTAAAGTAAGTACACAATTTGATTTAGGCTGGTATAATGTAGGTATTAGAGTGCAATTAGACACTTTAATAAGCGGTATAAATAAGATTAATAGTTTAGTACGCTTTTTGAAGCCCCTGAGATGCCAACTTTGTTGGCGAAAAGCGCGTCGAGTGAATTCGACATTGTTTTGGTGTTTTGGGTAGTTTCTATTTCTCGACTTTATTCACACCTAAGATTCCAAATATTCATTCATTAGATGTAATGAAGCCATTGAATATTATCGTTCATTCGTTTGGAAATGACCGTAGTTGAAATAATTTGTTTTCATCTATAAGCCACTGTTTCAATAAAATATCTCCACAGGAAACATCTGGGCAGCAAAGTTTTTAAAAAATAAACTACCTTTATAAGTGTACTCTATGGTGGCACAAATTGTATGTTTTGAGCAATCGTAATGTACTGTTTCAATGAATGATGTTCTCTGAAAACACCCAGTGAACAAAGAATAAACGAACCTTTTAAAGGGTCTGGTGGCATAAAAGTATGTTTCGAGCAATAATTATAAACTACCGTTTCAATAAAGTATGTCTACTGGAAATCCCCGCTCAGAAATGTTTTTCGAAAACTAGCAATAACAAATTACTCTCAAGAGGGTTGAGTATATGTTGGGCAATCATAGTCTACAGTTTCCATGAAAAATCTTCATTGTTACTCCCCAAAGTTTTTCGAAAAATCGCATGTAGGTACAAACTACCCTCAAGAGGAGGTTGAATGATTTTTTTTATAGTGGAACAAAAAGTGTATTTTGGCATTCATAGTCTAATTGAAGGGACAAGTGGAAGAAGGGGTCAAGTAACATTTCATGAAAATATTCTGTTATGTTATGGTAGAGGGTGTTATGTGCATATGTAACCCCGTCAGGATTTGCTTCATATCTGAGCAGATAAACAGTGGTAGATAGAGCTATGTTATATTATTAAACATCAAGGAAGCTAACTTCACTAAAACCTATTTTTCTCACAAACACATATTTGTAACATAACTCCTTCTTCCACTTGCTCCTTTAATTGACAGTATCTTTTTGCTTCAAATGTTGGGGTGTTTCAATGAAATATTTTCAATGAAAATCTAGTCAGCGAAATTTTTTGAAAAATCAAAAGTATAAACTTTCCTTATGTGGCGAGAATAAATAAATATTGTGACAGGTAATTATCATATAAGATTAAGATTAATAAGGGGCTTATGTGCTTCTAGGAGCCTCTCAACTGCGACCTTTGCGGATCTATTGTGTATGCCCTCATGTTAAGTTAGAGTTCCTTGTCTAGACCCGTCCCTATTTTTGAACTCCATAGGTCAGACCTCAGGTTCTCCATGTATTGGGTGGGTTGTGGTTGTTTCTCCTTAATCGTCAAACACCTTAGCCTAATCAGACCTTCGCAGTAGCACAGTATGTGTGCTGAGGTGTCCTCATTTTCTTGGCAAAACCTGTATATTGTTGTCTGCCAATACGATGATGTACATGTATTTGCTGAGGATACAGTACTCTTTCAGGAGCCCACCCAGGATCCTGGTTGTTCGCCTGTTCGGGCTTAGTAGGTAGATACTCTATGAATTTGGCGATGTTCTTTGAAGAACTCATTCCCAGCGCCTTGTTCCACCATTCTCGAGACTGCTTTTCACTCAAGTACTGCTTTTTCAGCGCTTTCGCTATTCCTCAAAAAGTTTCTGGACCTTCTCGGACTCGTATTATTATCCTTGTATCCGAAAATTCAAAACATGTATCAATATTAAATAATATAGATTAATTAAAGCACACACGTTTACGGGCATTGAAACACTTTAGCTTGAAGGTGGTTGACAATGTGTTTGTTTTCTTTAGACAATGAAAGCCCTAAACAATTCTACACAAAGTAACACATTGTCAACCACCTTCAAGAAAATAAATTATCTGTATGTATTTTATGATTCACAACGTTTCGGCAATTAAAAATCTATTACCGTTTTCAAGTGTATGGGTTTATGTCGCTAGACTTTTAATTGCCGAAACGTTGTGAATCATAAAATACATACAGATAATTTATTTTCTTTGTTTTCTTTAGACAATGGAAGCCCTGAACAATTCTACACATTGAAACATTTGTCGCTACAACCACAGGGTGGGGGTAGGTTTGGGTTTCAATCGCTTCCAGGGCGAGATACTTTAGTCCTGCCTTCCTGCTTCCAAGGGGTGCGCATGCAGAGTTACCACAGATTTGCCTGGAGACAGACCCTAAGTGGTTTGGTCTCAGCTTGGCTGTTTCCCTGCCTCCTCCAAGTTATACAAGGGTGTTATGGGGGCTGTTTTTTGGCATCAGTTCCCCGGTATTACAGGCATGGAATCATTTGCTCAAGTCCCGTATAAACTCAGAAAAATCATTTTACACATTACACCTCGTTTCCTAGTCATCTTCTATTCGCTCATGGAATAGGTCCAGCGCCTGATATATAAGCCCCTGGCTTTCTTGGGGCATTATGGTGCTTCTGATCCTGGTGATGTACCTAGTCAGGGAGCTTCCAAGGATGCGTTGTCTGCAGAATCTATCCGAGATATCTTTTTGTATTTAGTGATTGTCACGACGATGGCCAGCTCATGCAATATGGCTAGCCGAATGTACCTATCACTTTCTGGTACGGTTCGAAGAACTTTATTTTGCATCTTCTCCAGCCGCACCATCTGGTACATGGGGAGGCTGCAAAATATTTGACAGGCTCAGGTCATCGATGGTCTGATGACCTGTTTGTAGATCAACGTTTTGTTTTTCCTCGACCGCTTGGAACTCCTCGCTATCAACGGGCATGTCCCTTTTACTACAACTGCAGCTCGTTGATTTGCCATCCGAGGTGGTGCTGTAGGTTTTTCGGGTTTTCCTACAGCTGAAAAGTAAATACATTACCTAAAACATCAGTAAGTCGCCCCGGAGCGCCACGGCAAATAATGATAGCCGTCCTCTACCCGCACAGGCCATGCCTTTGGGTACACTCAACGAGTGTTTATGAGGGAGTATTATTATTATTATTATTCCCCTGTTCTGTCATCGCCTGCGTTCGACCATTCCACACGGCAGGAATGTCAATTAGCCTCTTTTGTAGGCGCCACAGGGAATTGTTAAAAATTGTTAAAATTGTTTTTTCCGTTAACCAGCTGTCGCCCTCCTACGAACGACAGCCCTCAGAAGTCGAAACTTGTGCGAGCCAAGGATTAACGAGGTCTTACCTTTTAACGTGCGATTCCTAGCACTTTCTCAGGCCATCAGAAAAATAGATTGAAATCGCTGAGATTGAACCAGCGATCGGTAAAACCAGAATAATTGAAAAGCATTGACTCTAACCACTCGGCTACCTGGCTTCCCGTGTTGAGACTTTAGAGTTTCCTCTTTCAGGTTTCATCTCTATGACGTTTGATTAGGTCTGCGATTTCCCTTCCCAGAGACAGCATCTGTTCTCTGTGTCGGGGGTTTCGGGTTTCTGGTGTCCTGTCATTTCTTCCGCTCTCGATTATTGAGTTCTGTCAAGTCTGAGATGAGACGGAAGTCGCTTCCTCCCTCACGGCTTTTTTCCTGATAATGGCGTTCTTGGTTGTTTGTATATCCCCAATCTGCTTCAGAGTCTCTCTCGATTTATTCCTTCAGAATATTTGGTTTCATTACTGTTTTGTGATTGAGAGCTCCCCTGTACTCTTCCCAGTTCGCGGTGTAGTAGTCGTATACGACCCACACCCTCTTGGGGTTACTCCCACCCCGAAGTCTCCCATGATCGTGATCGGAGATGAGCTCTGTGACCGTTCGGGGCTCTGACATACCTGTAAAATTTTCATTAACTATCCGGTCGATAGTCGTGGGTGACGTACCATTCCAAGAGTGCATTGGAGTGTCCAGCAAGTCAATTGCAACATTGTTGTTCATTGAATATTCCCAGAGCGTCCTTCCGTTCTTAAGCGCACTTCCACTCAGGCCGCCTTGCATTGAAATCCCCTATCAGCAGCACTTTGTGGCCGCTGTTGCAGAGGTTGTCCAGGTCTATTGGCGCCATTCTATATCCTGGAGGGCATACACCCTTGTGTCACGTCTCCCTTGTACCATCCTCTAGCTGGGTACCGGCATGTTCGATTGAACATTGCTTTGGCGGCAAAGGTGTGTGCGGTATACTTTTCCTAATCATGATGGCTTCACCGCCCCCTTTTATAGCGTTGGGCCTGTCGACTTTTATGGTGGTGAATCCCTTGAATCTCAGACTATGGTCTTGTCTGATCTTCGTCTGCCTGTCTGCGGACGAAATCAGCAACCAACAGGATTTTGTTGTTGATCCCGTTCACATTGAGCATACACACCTCAAGAGGCATCTGCAGGCCGTAGTTCTGGATCTTTCTCAAGACCAGAAAACCAGGAATTTTTCCGAGTCATTCCGGGCCTTCAGCAGGCCCTCGATGATTTCGTTCATGGCCCGCATTAGGCCTTCTGTGTTCTATCAGTTCTGCAGTAAACTGATGCTTTTCTATTAAACCACTTGGTGCATTAACCTGTGGTAGAAGTCCATTATGTATCGAAGTGGAGTGGCATAGATTCACGATGAAGAAAAACTCAAAATCATCTTCACAAATTTAATATAACCACCAAATGTTAGTGCTGTTAGAACGATAAATGACTGGGCCTTGCTGGCCCTCCCTCTGCGGCCTCGGGTTTAGGGATGGTGGTGTGAATAGGGATGTGTGAAGAATATTACCCTGTTATTGTTAACTTCGGCTTCTCTAGCGTCCGCTTCTTCTTTCCGTTGCTCCCATAGATTCTTCTTTACTAGCGGGACTGGTATGTACTTCGGCTTTGTGCTCTTCTTCGTCTTCGCCCTCCAGAAAGAGTTGATAAGCTTCACACTGCGTGGAGCTTGCAGCAAGTATGCTATCATAGGTCTAATAACCCTGGTATATAGCCATGACCATTTTTGATTGTGGCCGATGTTTTTTTCCAGTACATTCTTCTGCACAGGTTGAGGGCTATCGTACTTTTCTGGATTATTTTCTTTAGTTGTTGATTCCATATCAACGATGACTCTCGAATATTTTGCCTCTTGTACATCATCAGAAATTTCATAATGTAACAAAATGAAGGGTTTGATTTATTTAAAAGTTTATTTTCTTATTCTTGAGAACTTGAATTGAGAAATATTTTTAAAAAATGTTGACGTTTGAGAAACCTTCAAGAAACCAAAAACTGATTGATTTGATTTTTTTTCAGCCTAGAACTGGCCTTCCGTAGCAGGAGGCGATGCTGTCTCATTCGGCATGGCCACATCGCGCGTCCCCCTCTACCGTCCAATTTTTTACAACCAATTTGACGCACGCCCAATCTGAGGAATCGGGAATTGAACCCGGGCACATCGCTACTATTACAGGATCGTTCGTGTCTTTTCCCGGAAACGTCGATCCGGATCATTACGATACCGATCACACTGATCTGGGGAGCGAAGATGACGAACGAGAAATACGGAAGGAGCTACTCAGAGACGTAAGTTTTGAATTGAGAAAATCCAATATTTTTAAAACATCCAGACATGTTTATAATTGTGAGGAAGAAATAGACGTGAGAGGATTGCTTTTTATGATCTGAGTCGAACTACAAAAAAATGGCGACGAAAAATTTGTTTTTCTACAAGCGTGCGTGATTCACCCAACTTACTTATTTACTGGTGGGCGGGGGCATTTTGTGAGGAAAAGTGATGAAGTATCGTCTTCTTTCAGGCACCACCTATAGAGTGGATCCCAACGAGAGCCATATGCCTGTTCAGGTGATTGTGTTCCATCAGGAGAACTGTTACTAGCATGAGATCTCGTCTCCCAAGAGAGAAGATTTCCTTTTCAAGGGTTTTCGAAGGCCCGGGAATGTGGATCTTCGATTGTCTCATTCCTACCAAGATTGTATAAACTGTATTTGTATCAGTTTATTGCAGCAACAGCTAGGCTGTTGGGGATTTCTAGGGTGGGTTCTAGCCCAATCGGTGGTTTGTGTGATCCCTTCTTGGCTAGCTCCAGGTTTTCTAAGGCATCAGATACTTGACTATGATCCTGTATTGCTGCTTTACTGTCCGAGCATATTGAAAATGGTCTTCGACATATTATGTTGTCGAGATTTTCTTGTACGCAGATGAACATAGCATATACTTCATCCTGGAACACTGAGGCGTATTCGTCTAGAGGGATATAGATTTCTTTCCTCAGTCTTCTGTTATATACCCCTGCTCCGGACATGTCTCCTGACCTTGAGCCTTCTGTGTACCAGACTATGCTATTTCATTTCTGACCTTACTCTTCAGCGTTCTTGGCTACCAGACAATGACTTCGTACGTTATGGTTGGGCGAATAATTGTCGTGTATGTCCAGTGTAGATGTTTAGATAAAACTTTAATTTTGATTTTCACTATTTGAGTTTACAAAACTGCGACATATGTTTCGCCAATACAATGGCTTCTTCAAGCAGAAGTATACTAAGTTCTAATTACAATGTCCTTTTATATTCTTAATCGTTAATTAATAAGAGGGCAAATTGATACCTGTCCTCGGTTTGCGCAACCGATAACCAAAACAAAATTTGTTTACATTTACCTGTACCAGTGTAGGGTCTTTTGGGTGTCAGACCCCACGTTTTTTGAACGCCCTTCTGCAGGCCCAGTACAAGCAAGTGGCCTTCTTGGTGCGATGAGCATCTGCTCTTTCCAGGTCAGCTTGAAGTCTATTATAGCCATTTGTAATGAAGACACCTTCCTGAAAGGTAGATTTCTGGAAGGGTTCCTAATTTGCTGAATATTACCATATCTGCCTTTTCTGGATTGACTCTTAGCCCCTCGGCAGAACACCATCGTTCCACTCTACTTAGAGGTTCATTAATGGATTCTCCGAGGAAATTCAGCTATTGACTTCGAGTCATGATTCAGTAGTGGAGGTGACAAAACCCCTTTCTGAGGATATCTCGTGATACTGTGGCAACCTCTAAACTTTCACTTAATTCTGCTTTCACCGTTCGTTGTGCTAGCATGGCATCTATCCACCCTATCACCGCGTTTTGACTTATGGATTCATACGTGTTGTCAAAAGCTCCTTCTATGTCGATGAATACCCCCATAGCGGATCGTCCACTACCCAGCACTTTCTCTATCCTTCGGATGAGGTGGTGAAAGGCCGAATCCTGGCATTGTAAAGACTTCTATGTCTTTTGTGTATACCGGGTGGCTACGGAAGTTTTGCCTACGGAATATCTCAGTTATTGTATGAAGTAGGTTTGTGAAATTTGGAGCGTCGATTTAATGACATAATAGCTAGAATTTGAGCATATTGACATGTCGAAGTTAATTTCCGGTCTGACCGGAAGTAACATCAACTTTCTTATTTTAAATGGAAACCCTATTTTTTTTTCTTTTCGCTTTATTCAGCATTCAATTCCCTTTCTAATGACATATCACAAGTTGGTATCTAACCAGAAACTAGATCAGAAAAAAATTATTATTGAAATTCACCGAGTAGGCCGTGGAAGCAAAATGAAAGCCAAAAATTGAAAAGTTGGCTATGGAAACCATACGTCACTTGATAACAGTTGCTACTACTGTGATATTTTATTTTCATTCGTCGGCGTTATAAAAAGCCGCCAAAAAAAATATTGGAAAAATTGGGCAAAAAACAGTACTCTGTAGGTCCATAACTTAAATAGGAACATACAACTTTTTCTTGCCTGTACTATTCAGCATAACCATTCCTTTCTATATGATATAATAGAAAGTAATTTTTTGAAATGAAATACCAAAAAATCCAATTATTATTATTCAAATAACAAAAAAACAGATTTATCGAAAAGAAAAAAAATTCAAATTGATAGGATTAAAGATAAAATAAATTCAAAACAAATGTTCGAAATGCATTCCCTCAGCGTCAATACATTTATTGACTCTGGTGATATTTTCATGAAAAACGTTTCTCAACATTTGGGGCGTGATATCTTGGAATGCTCTACGAATTTTTACTTCTAGCTCATGTAGAGTTGTAGGCTGTGTGGAATACACCCTATTTTTAAGATGCCCCCATAGAAAAAAGTCGCACGGAGTAAGATCAGGTGACCTTGGTGGCCACCTGACTGGACCATGGGTTGTTATAAGTCTCTCTTGAAAGCGATTTTGAAGATAATTTCTCGCTATTCTTGAATTATGCGGAGGGGCGCCATCTTGCTGGAAATACATTCTCTCAGTTATTTCCGCTGGTAGGTTGTTAATGAATTCCGAAATTTCATTCGTTAAAAAATTAAAGTATCTCTCTCCGGTTAGTTGGCCTTGAAAAAGAATGGGGCTAACACTATGAGTTCCAACTATTCCTGCCCAAACATTCACACCAAATCTCTCCTGGAAGCCACCTTGTTGAAACCGGTGCTCGTTTTCTATCGCCCAGTACCTGAAACAAAAGACCGTTCACACTTTTAGCACTTTACACTTCGACTATCGACAATAATCCAAATAAAGTACAGTACCTACCTTGTATTATTCCTGTTAAATAATCCATTGTTGGTAAATCTTGACTCGTCCGTAAACAAGATATAATAGTTAAATAGGTGATTCTCAGCATTTTGTCGAAGAAACCAATTACAATATTCCAGGCGCCTTTCACCGTCATTTTCATACAAATGTTCATGCAACTGATACTTGAAGGATTTAAATCGATGTTTTTTCAAAATTTTCCTAGCAGAGTCCTTACTTATAGCTAATTCGGCGCCAATCTGCCTTGAGGAAATTGTGCTATCATATTGTACTAAAGCTAATACATTAATTTCAGTTTCCTCATTAATAACAAATGCTTCTTGGTCTTCGTGAACATCAGGCTCAGTTCTTAATTTTTCTTCAAGCCACTGGAATTACCTTCTTGACCTACCTACCTACCTGAATTAAGGAGAGAATAAGGGGTTTCTACTGAAGTTCTCTCTCTCTCCTGAAGCCATCAGAATTTGTCTAATATTTTCAAAAAAAAAATGGTAATATTAGAATTGCCTAAGGACCCACAATTGCGACGTTTAGCTGTTTTTTTTTAGTAAACCGAAGTGACCATAACTAACAGCGCATTTCCGCAAATTAAAATTGGTACCATTAGAATTTGGTGAGAACCCACCTTCCCGACGTTCAATTGTTTCTTTTATATTAGATTTCCAATAATCCGAAGTGACCATCTTGGCAACGGAGCATTTTTGCAAAATAAAAATGGTACCATTAGAATCGGCTGAGGTCCCATAATCGCGACGTTTAATTAAAAAAAAATAAAAAATTGGTTTTCCATATCAGATTTCCAAAAAGCCAAAGTTCAGCCTTACCACGCATAATATTTATGATCTTGTTGAGGTGTTCTTGATCGTGATTTGAGTATGGTTTTTTAGAATTTTCATTGCCCATTTGTTCTTCTACACCGCTTTTTGCCAATTCACTAACAGCAGTTGATCTATTCGAGTGATTTGTTTTCTTTTTGTCCTTTACATTCATGCCAATTGCCCCAGAAGCAGATTCAGTCCACCCATTTATTGTATTTCTTCCAACAGGTATATTAGGTGAGGTAATATTATCGCCTCGTTTTGATATCAGTTCATGAAAAAGACAGGGCAGCTTAGTCTTCCACTATTGGAAACCAACCAATACTTGTACACGTTTTAGAACCACCATGTTTTACTGCACACCGGATTGTAATCAATGAGATTTGTTGAAGGGTAATTTTTAATTTTCTCTATTTGAACAAAATCCACCAGACATGCAATTGCCTCTCCTCCTCGCCACGCTGATTCTACAGCACCAATATAGTAAAATTCACGCATAAGACCTTCAGGAATATTTTCATCCCATTGCAATATTATTTTGTTAACGAAACTGAACTGGACTTACGTATACATGGATCTGCGAGCATCTCGGGCTGGTTTTAATACTATATTGTCAATCATTATGGAACTTTTCTTGCAAAATTCGATCCGATTCACATTATCTTCAACGTTGCTTCTTTGAATTCAGTCCCGTTTTTCATTATCACATTGACCACTCAGTCTTTTAGTATCAACGCCAATTCTTCTGAGCTTCTATGTTCATTTAATTCATATTCTCGTTCGCAGCAAAATTCTATAAATATTCCCCAAATATATTTGTGACTGTAGGTTGTATTACTGGGGAATTTTTCTTTGATTAGCATGCAGGAGTGCAGTAATGAGCTGTTCCTCCACCCATCCCTTATCTTTCCCTGATATGTCCAATGTCCTGAATGTCCTGAATGTCCTGAATGTCCTGAATGTCCTGAATTAGTAGGACATTTGCGGTACACTCGAGGATCCTCCGATTCAACAGAGCTGTCGGGTTCCTCAGCCATCTCTGTAAGCTCATCCTCTTCTTCTGGTTGGTCCTCCGCGCTTATGGGGGATTGGTTGGTGGTACCTGTTGGGATTCCTCCAGCCATGATTTCAGGGATCCCTTCTGTGCTTTCCCTGCTAGAACTTGAGTTTGGGGTTCCGTCGTTTCCTCTGGTTCCCTTTTCCGGGATTTCCGCCACAGAGGCGACATTGACAGTTCCACCAGTCGGCGTTCCCTGGTCGGATGGCTTGGTTCCCCTGAAGTATCTGCCACGATTCCCTATGAAACCCTCTGTTGGGATATAGAGCCCTCACGGATGGTAACAATCGCCTGTGAGGCCCTGTAGTAGGAATGGAAATTCATCCAATTGAGAAAGAGACACAAGTCGAAGCCCTTGCTTCTCCTCCTCTATCTCCCAGATTCTTCAGGAGAAGCTTGTAAGGCCTGGGTTCTGGATCGCCTGTCTCGTGAGAACGTCCTGGGTCGGCAAATGCCTTTTACCTGGGATCCACAACAGAGCTCGACTTAGCCTGAGCCTTGAGGGGTCCATGATCACTACGGTGACACCTTTCCAGGGTTTGATATTTACTATCTTCCTGGTGAGCCACTCTTTGGAGTATTCGTTGGCAGCTGTAATCAACAGCTGGTCTTCGTTGGCAACTGTAACCAACAGCTGGTCTTCACTGAAACCAACTTCAATTTGGTCTTATTTGCCAATCACTAGCTGCATGGCTTTATCCCCCGTGGCTACCTGGAAGTAGTCAGTCCTTCATTGAGCGGGATTACCGGTCCTTGGACGCTTGATCTCTCTCACAACTTTCCCGGTGGATCCAGGAGTCCTTCTTCTCTTGGAGTTAGGATCCTTTACACCTTCAGATGCTCCTTTTGGGCAACGGCAGTCTCATGTGGGAAGGGTACTTTTTCCGTACTTGTTAGGAAAATATTTATATTATTTAAGAGAAAATAATTTTCTGTAGACATTTTTTCAGTTTTCGTAACACTATTTCCATGGTGAGTGCGATGTTACAGTACAACTATTATCCCTGTGATAGGTATCTATTTTTTTCAGCAATGGAGGCAATTTTTCGACAAGTATGACCCGGAAGGTTTTGGGGAAATTCCTTGGCCAGACTTTATTAACTCCATGGCGGAAACGGAATTTCGCCAAAGGGTCAATACAGGGAAAAGAGAAATACTTTTGGAGAAATCACGGACTTCCAATACTCAAGCAATAACTTTTCAAGACTTTGTCAATGTGGTGAGTCATTTCTACCATATATATCACTACTATTCAATGAACAACCAACCTTTTTTTATTGGAATTGTCATCAACATAATATGCTTCAATAAATACAAAAATAGATTGAAGTCTTGTTTGAAATGGTAATTTCAAACAAGAACGGAAGCGCACCTCTAAAATGTGACTAATTGATGCAATAATCGATATTGATATATTGATATCACGAAAATCACTGCTAGGAATCGCACATTAAAAGGTAAGACCTCGTTAATCCTTAGCTCGCAGAAGTTTCGACTTATGAGGGCTGTCGTTCGTACGGGGATGAGAGCTGGTTAACGGAAAAAAACAATTTCAAACAATTTTAAACAACAACAATAAACTACGATGGTGATCAAATTGCCAATCTGTGATGCAAGGAACTTTTGAATAATGACAATTGATCGGGGAAGTAGTTTTGCTTTGTTTTCCTTTGGCCTGTGAAAAGTGTAATTCGATCAAATTTAATTCGTATTCGGTGTTAGGATATTGCTGTTATTTTGAAAATCTGTATTAATTGTTATGAACTCTTTTGTAAACCGTGGTCTAAAAAACAACAAGAAAATTTCGGGTGGCCGGTGGCTTAGCGGTCTAATGCAAAGGCCGTTCGAAACTCCAGCATAGCGATAGTCGGTTCGAGCCCGATGTAGGAACAAGAGATTTTTTCTCAAATACTTTATATCGGATCGATAGGCAACCGCATGCCTTATTGAAAAGCAAGTGTATTTTGAGTTGTCTAAATGCCAATCTTGTCTGGTGCTAGCTTGGAGTGCACACGGACCACCCGAGGTGGTGCTGTAGGTTTTCCGGGTTTTCTTACAGCTGAAAAGTGAATACATCACCTGAAACATCAGTCAGTCGCCCCGGAGAGCCACGGCAAATAATAATAATAGCCGTCCTCTACCCACACAGGCTATGCCTTTGGGTACACTCAACGAGTCTTTATGAGGGAGTATTATCATTATTATTATTATTTGCAATCAGAACTATTTCAGACGAATTCATTGGTAGCATTTCGTGGTCTCCGGGTATAAAAAGAGAGGTTACCACATTCCCAGATTTCGCCGTTCGCCCGGCAGTTACACACTATTTACGATCGACTTTCGTTTCGAACAGCAGTGCGGAATCGATCATTAAATTATCGGTCACTATCGAGAAAATCAAGGGGACAGATCATTAAAAGCTGGCTCTAATTAGGCAGCGCGTTAACAAAATAGAGCGGCATTCCGCGCATTACGGCGGCGGTCGTTTTCAAGGACGGACGCGGGTGGCGCCCCTCCATCACTCAGGATCCGTGGACCCCAGCAGCCGGACCGGACCGCTACCTGAGAACCACCGCTAACGGAGATAAGCTCATTGCGAAAATTATTAACATACCAGAGGATGGTTAGTTGCTCGATGGTCGCAGAGGCGGGGAAGGTGTTTCGATGTGCGGAATCTCGGACTTCCTATACGGGGTGGGTCTGTGGCAACAAAACGAGGCCAATTTATGCTTAATATTTATTATTGGCGATTCAAACGTAGGATTCCCGCGTTTTTTGCCACAAGACCATATAAATATAAAACATAACCTTACATTCACATTGTTTTTCCTAGTTCGGCAGTGATTTACTCTTACATTTTCTCAATAAATATTAGTTTTGAAGGTAAAGCATCTGTATTCTGTTATAAAGGACCTTACTGAATTTAAAATTACTGAAGCATAAAATATAATACATAGATTAGATAATAGATATAGGTAGAATTGACGTGACACTTCAAAATGAGGTACCTGAGACAAAAATCAAATATTTAGGTGTAATAATTGATCCCTACTTAATATGGGATTTGCACATAAATTATGTTGTGAGAAAACTACAGACAATTTTGTATTATGCTCTAGTAGAAAGTAATTTGCGTTACGGTTTTTTCTATAGCTTGGGGAGGGGCATTGAAAACACATCTCAATCCACTAAAAGTCATACAAAGAAGATTCCTGAAATCAATTCTGTCTAAAGGCCCAAAATACCCGTCAAATAGACTTTACGAAGAAGCAATGGTTTTTGATCTAAAACAATTACACTTTTATAATGTTACCATTAAATACCACCAGACGAAACACTTGACAAATCTGCCATCACACTAAAACAATTACACTTTTATAATGTTACCATTAAATACCACCAGACGAAACACTTGACAAATCTGCCATCACATACTTATAATATACGTCAAAGAAATCAGTACTTATTGTATGTCAAAGTTTTAGGTCAAAGATCATATACATACATTGGACCAAAATTATATATTCCCCGATACAATAAAAAATATCACAAATAATCTGTTCCTATTCAAAAAAAGATTTAAATCGCACCTTAAAGAAAATCAATTAAAATAGTGAACATACTCACATGGTTATATATGGAAACTGTTCCTGCATATCGTTGTATATACATATCCATATAAATAAAAACTCATTTGTTTGAGGTCAATTCTAGTCAATGAGTCATGATAATATGTTGCAATTCATCAAATATTGGTAGTAATAATTTGGAATAATATTCCTTCCATTACATTTTATATTTACAATAAAATTTTTATTCCAAATTACATTTTATATTTACGATATAATTCATATTTTAATTTCAATTTTATATTTACAATTTGACATTTTGAATACATTATTTACATTTTACATTTCTATAAGTTGATTTCGTATGTTTTCTCCTCTTCCATATGTTCATGTATATACTATAGTAAAACTGCTCTAAACTAATTTTGTTAGTTTATTTTAAAACTCGTCTTAAACATTAATTTATATTACAGTTACTATTTTACAAATTTATCTTCACTGTCAGTCTCTATCTGCGAACTCTCGAACTGTATTTGTAACGCTCTGTGACTGTCTATCTGACTATCCTGCCATCTTCCGCCGAGCGACTTATATATCCGCATTTACAGTTCTCGATACATCGAGTCTATCCGGCGACTTCTTAGATGTCCCTAGAACCTTCGTTAGAAAGTTCGCGTTTCTTCTACGCGGGACTCATGTGTTTGTCAGCGGGGAACTTGTTTACATTTCGAGTGTGCATTATTAATTGGATGATCAGGGCCGGTCTCGAAATCGTTACAATACGTTATAAAATTTTGTATTTTTTTTTTCGCGAATCCGGTGCTTTGCGCTTATCGCTCAACCACTCTATTCCCTTCTACAATGTAATTATTGTCTATTTTTGTATGTGTATTTTTTATTGGGTGTGAATAAAGTTATTATTATATTATTATTATTATAAACATTGATAATAGTTGTTTTTTGATTATATGTAGGTAATGTTAATCCTTTGCTCAAACGCATCACTTCATCAGATCAGATGTTTTTCCACCATAACATTTACTGAGAATAGCACTTTATTCTGCAGCAAAGATATTGTGGTTTGAATCAATATTTCTGTGCAGTCTACAATAATTCTGGTACTTCAAATCTTTGAAACATAAAGGATATTCTAACTAAAATCACTAGTTTTTCCAAAAGTAAAACTATTTAGTTGCGAGTCTGTAGTTATCAAGTCACGAACTGTGAAAGACTTTTTTATGCGAAGGATCAGCTTTTATCATTTAACAAAAAACTTCTGCAGCAATCAGTTCATCTTGTATTACTGCACTCTACTAATTCTGCGTTGTTGCTTTTTTCATGAAAACTGCTAGATGGGACATTCTCCTGAAAGATATAGACATCCATTTGACAAACAATAACATATTTATAATGAAAGAAAAATTACATCTAGAGCAACTTTCAACACATTACTGTAGTCCACAGTTTCTTTGCTCTGCTACAAAAAGCTTCATGTTCCGAGTTATCCACTATTGTAGAAATAGATGGTGAAATGAGAGAAGGTATGGCAGTTTTCTTCAAAAAGTTTTTCTTCAATCCTGGTCAAGTCGTGATTTTTTTTGCTTTCATATCTTTTAAGACCATGTCAATAACCTTAGGCTGGAGCTGATTTTTTTTGTCCAATTTGGTTTCTATTTGCCAAGCTTTCGCTAAATTCAGCTCTTCTTGAATCCCAAATGTATTTTCATGTTATCTTGATTGGATTGGATTGATTTATTTACGTGTTTATGAAACCTTAAATCAGTGTCAATCACAACAGCTAGATATTTAGCCTAATCGACAAACATTGAATTTTTTAAACTCAATTTGGAAATTAACAGAGTCGGTAATTTTTTCTATCATCTTCCTTCCCGAACAGTATAACTTTGGTTTTGGCAGGGTTTATGATTTCACAAATGCATCTATCTCTCTGTTAATTAGCTGAATCATCAATCAGTTGAGCAGAAAAACTATAACATATTTGGGTGTCATCCGCATTAAGGTGGTTTTGGCAGCTTTGTAGAGAATATAAACAGATAAGACAACAGAAAAGACTGCGATAAGGAGTTTGGGTAAATTTAGAAGGGCCGTGAAAATGCTGTTCAAAGAGTACATTTATTTTAATCATACCAACTCATCTAATGGACATTACATCGTCTATAGGCTCTTGGAGAAATTAAACAAAAATTCAACTTTTAGAAATGAAGTGACGTTGCGTAATATGAAAATCATTGCAGAAATATGGCATCAGAAGCAAAAGCACGAAATACGTTTTTTCATTTATAAGTTGTCAAATCATATAAGTATTGCCCCATATTTATAAGCAAATAAATATCTGTCATACATCTAATTAATACATTTGCTTCGACAAAAAGTTGGTCAGAGGAATATCTACGGTTTGTTCAGTATAGTACCCTCATAACGAATCCCCATCCTATGATTCCATAATTCAAATACGATTCCACTGAGCTCTGATGAACGATGGTTCTTTCTTCTTTACTAAGGAATTCAAAAGAAAATGTATATCTATATAAAATGAATCGTGATTTTCGAGTTAGTAGTCGAGGGTTTTCTATCTGAAAGAATGATCCAACATAATTCCGGGATATTCAATTCATATTGCTACTATTATTGCGTTTGAATGGTCAAATCGTGATTTGAAAGAAACGTCATGGTGATGAACAGTTTTTTCAATTCACCGATAATATTCTGCAATTCAACCATGTTTTGATTTTGACAAAATTCCTTTCAATTTTAATTTCTAATTTGTACCAATTTGTGTCCTTATGAATAATCATAGTATCATCGGTGAAACTGATGATTTGACCATCTTGTCTATTGAAGCATAACAAAATTTTTGAATACCTTCCGAATAAATAATTTCCTTTAAGATTTCCATTACCATGGAATGGTGTCAAATGCCTTTGTCATCAAGTCAATAAAAATACAAATTACTTGTTCACCTCCACCTACGCATCTATATATTGTTTTTGATTATAAACGCACTTCTCCCATGTTGGGTCGATTTGTGGAAAGTAAGTTGTATTTTTCCAGGAATTTGTTCTTTCCTTAACCAATTTTCCTTTTCCAATACTTTGCCAGACCTGCCATAAGTGAAATTGATCAATGATTTGCCACATTATATCTATGAATACGATACTACACCAAATATTTGTTTTGTTTCCGTACATTTCCAGGCCATTTTTCTTTTTAATTCTTTTACTGTAACGATTTTATTGCAATAAGTATGTAAGTACCATACGTTGTAAAGAAATAACAATTTATCTAAACTTGACAATTGTCTTCACCCACCAATATCTGGTTCTTTCTCAAGTAACGCCACTTCAAATTAACCGGTTCAGCGCAATGTGAGATCAGAAAATAAAACCACTGATTACTCTATTTAATTAAATCATTTGGCCATCTGCTGCTCTTTGTTTTGTTGGACGATGGCATCCAAAGAAGCGTTTCTTGGTATTCCGTAATTGAGCCTAAATTAAGCAGTCAGTTCAAAATGTCGTTAACAATAATAAAAAACGAATAAAAATTGGTTTATATGCGATTATCGTCCATTCTTGGGATTTCTGAAATGGTTTGAATATGTAGGTATAATATTTTTGAGGCTCTGTTGAACATATCGGTAGAGTAGTTGCTTTTAGCATTTATAGGTTTAATCTTTATTTTATGACCGACATTCAAAACATTATTTCTGAATAGGTTCATGAGATTTCATTAGATTTAATTAAAATTCGTCGATCTACATAGAATTTCCGAATATATCTCACAAAGCTGGTTAAATTGGAGCGAAATTGTGTTGTCCTCAGTCCATTAAAATTCTAAATAGGAGAACCATAAAGCTAAGTTTTCATGCATCCGAATTTCGTAGGAAATTTGAAAGGAATGTCACTTTTTCGTACGAATGATATTTTGAGCGGTTTTCATTTGTGCGTAATGCTTTCACGGAATAAATGAAATATTCAACGTCAACCCCCTAATATACCGTCCATTTCTCAAGTAAATTCCTCAGCTCGTTAATTAAGCTGCGGTAATTGCAATGTAATTTTCGTAGTTTGAAAATAGGTCTCAACCAAAAACGTTTGGGAGCTCTTTTTCTTATTTTCTTCAATTCAAAATTCCAATACGTTATTAAAATCAGTAAAATGATACACTTCTGTTGATTCTTATGCATTTGGGAAATTATGAATTTTTCATGTATTTCAATTTTCATCAAATACACTTGATTATCATCATTTCATACATACTGATAAATATATGAAAAGATTTATTGTAGATTTTTTACCTAAGATTCAAGAATATATGGAGCATATTATTCAAAAGTGCCAATCTGTATTCATAGATTCCTGAATTTTAAATTTTAAATCTTTTTGTGAATTAACCCATCCTGGTTAGACAAGACTACTAGAAACATGGTTTTCGATTAAACTCTTTATATCTTTCCACTCTCCTTAAATTCCAATACCCAAAGTACTTTCCTCTCGCCCTCGAAATACTTTCTGATAGAATCAAATAAATTACCGACTGTTACCTATTCATTAATAATAGCTTTTCTCCACGATCATCACAGAATTTGCTAATTCTTAAATGAAATTTGATTACAGAATGCTGGAATTCTCTCTCTTGAGATTGAAGAAATATTCTGCAACACCTCTGACCCCATGCAATTCAAATGTATTTACATTCTCTCTCTTGTAATAGAATAATATTCTCACACTGGTTAGCAATAATTACATTAGCCTTGACGCAGTTGATTGTCACCGTAGTGGCAAATTTCAGTAGTGTCCAAATTATTACTGTCACGTTTTCATTCGAAAATATAAAAAGTATCATGAATTTATCCATTGATTCAGAATCAAAGTGTGAAAATACACCACCTGAAATTACAAAGAGTACAAATAATATACTGGAAAGTTTACTACCAAAAAAATCAAAGAATGAGTATGAAAAATATTAATACCGTTGATATAATATTTATCAAACTTATTTCAATGACAGGCCGGATAGCTCAGATAGTGCATAGTAGACAAGAGGTTGTGGGTTTAAGCCACACCGACAAGGCAATTTTTTTTAAATTCGACAATTTATTCTTAATGCATCTTTGCGATAAAAAATTAGTTCTGGTTAGTCCAGGATTAGTCCTTTCTGGTAAACAGTGTTTTTAAATAATAGTTATTATTTCGTTTGGAAATTATCTTTTGTTTCCATTTAAAAATATTTTGAAATTTTTGATCGTGGAGAAAGAATAGTCTGCTACTCGGTTAGAATGAAATTTCGTGATGCTCGTGGTTCCTCCCGCTCGCCTTTGGCTCGCGCTCGGAACTTTCCACTCGCATCGAATTTTCATTCTAACCTTCTTACAGAATATACTATTATAATATGCGGAGTTTCAGTGCTATCCTAACAATAGTTATATACTCATTCACTAGAATTTTGATAATTTGCTTGCATAATGATGATGTCTTATAGTTCTCAGAAAGTTTTGTGAAATAAGCGAGCACATTACGCAAGATTAAATGTGCCTGGTTCAAGTTTCGCAACTCCATGATGTGCCTACGGATATTACTCATTTGCTTTTTCCTGGGTAGAGGCTTAGTAGTCTCTAACTTGAATTAAAGTAAAATTAGTCCTATTACTTATGTTGTTAGATCTCCTTAACTCAAACACGAATATTATAGTAGGAAAATACGCACAGAATTTCTCCTCCTTTTCATTGATACCCATTTCAAAGACTATATACAATTCATATTTCACAATAACAAACACTAGAACCAAACGTCTACTCAAAAAATCGACTTTATTCATGAGAAAACATAACCTTAACTTGCTGTGTAAGTTGGTCCAGATGATAATAGGCTGTTTACGTAAATTGTGAATAAAAGTGGCCAGAGTACTGTCCCCTGTGAAACTCCGTAAGTGACGGTTCTCGACTCACTTCTAATTTTATCAATCTCAACTATTTGGTTGCGGTTTGACAGGTAATCTTTCAGGAAATTGTAGGTTTGCTCACCCTACACCGTATAGGAGATTTTTTTGTAGTGGATGCTCATGGCACACGGTATTGAAGACCTGAAAGATCCACGAAAATACATGTGAAGGTTCGTTTTTCATACAGCGCTTTATGTTTTCCGATCACGGAACTTAGTTTTAAAAAATTTTATTTTACTCAAAAACTTTAATTAACAAGAAATAATACAATGAGATGTTTATTGCTCGAAGTCTATGTCTATTCTAAATGTTTCTTCGTTCCCATGAACCGAAGTTGAATACAACACCGTCTCGACGTGTTCCAGGAAATCTGCATAGGCAGCAATGCTCAGTTCAGCTATTCCCACGGGAAGGCATACATAACTCCTCCATCCCTTAGAAGGAACTTGAGGGTGGAACCACTTGAGTTTCGTTGATGGCCTGGTTGGTTGGTGGTTTGTTGGGGTTGAGTAGGCGAAGGATATCTTGTTTCCGGGTCACCACAAGATATACCACGACGAAGGCGGTTAGCGTCGCGACGCTCCATAGGGACCATCTGGAGTAATCCGGGCGAAGATTGATGAGGTCCAATGGGTCTTCCCGAATTTCGTCGTGCAGTTTGTCAAGGGAAACTTTCTCCAAGTTGAGTTTCTCGACTTGCAGGATTGGAATATGAATGTCTTTGATTTCTTCCAATGTGAAGGGGTGTCCTACAGTTGATCCTTTCTCGTTCCGGTAGGTGTGTTTGGAAGTCCTCAGGGAGCATTTTGGTGGAACAACAAAGAGGTATACACCTTTCAGCACAGCGACATCGTTTTCCACACAGTTTGTCTGGAATTTTCTCTTGTTCGGAAATATGCCTATGTAGTGGGCATGATTGATTTCCTCGATTATTTCCTGATTGATTTTGACTGGAATTTGATGGCATTTATCAGCAAAGACATTGGAGGAAAGTAGTCACACAGTCTGGGTTGTCCTAGATGGGCAGAAGGTGATTCTTCTCGCACAGGAAATTTGGTTGTAGGTCAACGCACTCTTCGTTCTGGTACTGGTACATTTCGTTGCTTACGGTTAGGTAGGAGGCAGGTGGGATGATAATTGATTGGTTTTGATTTGGAATTGAATAAAGGTGATAGTGATCGAAAGTTTCAGTGTGAACCAATGCAAAATCTAATGAAAATATAATTTTGTCCTCGATGGCGAAAACTTTGGTTTCAACAACACTATAATATTTGAGGTATTCCTTATTATCAAAAAGTAATTGAGAATGACTATGTGATAAGTAGAGTTCATCTATTATTGTTTTTAAATCGTCTGGAGAGGCGATACTGCGATGTAATGTTTTCAAGTTCGCAAATCCCATAGCATTTTCTGTTTCTGTTAGAAAATCTAGTAGAGAATCGAGATTGATTTTTATTTGATTCAGTATTTCATGAATTTCCAAAAAATGTGCATAATTGAATTTTGTCTTGTTAAGTGCAATTCTCAACTCATTGATTTTATCTCCTATCAGTTTTTGATTATCTGAAACTGAAGTCATTGTTTCGTTAATATTTTCCATCAATTTTGAAGTAATTGAAATTTGTTCATTGGTTTTTTTGATAATTCGATTTTGTTTTGATTCGAGTTCGGCTAGGCTGTGATATATTTCTTTCGCATCTTGCTCGTCTAGATTTCCGCTTATGAATTTTACGAGGGAGCCAAGAGGAGCAATGAGGGCTCTTTTTGTGCGTTTATGGAGAAACAAGGATCTGAATTTGTGGTTAACATTTTTGACTTCGTATTCGAGGTGTTTATATGCGTTAAATAGGGCAATTCTATTGAAAGGGGTTGTATTATTTATTGTGGCTTCTAATAGCTTATATTGATTGGTTATTGAGTTTATTTGGTTTTCTAATGGACTAAGTTGAATATAATGTAGGAAAATATGGGAAGCTACTTTGATTCGTGCGGTTCCCATTTTAAAGGGAAGGATCCCTGGATTCGTCTGGAGGTTCTGGATTTGAACCTTCTGAGTCGCTGTCTGATGAAGTATCATCGACCTGTAACAGATTTTGGTCTGTCATTTTTCTTGGTGGTTTGAATGATTGTTGGTGGTATGTATTTTGTGGGGTTGTCACAGTTAGGTCAGTGCTTTTGAGAATGTGTTCGGGTTTGTAGAGGGGAGCCGTTTTCGACTGTCGGTGTGTTTTCATATATCCAATGGTTCCGGGTTCAAAATTTGGAGGGTCTTCTCGATTTTCGTTACGTTTTGAAATTATTTTTGATTTTTGTTTTGACGTGTCTTCGTGAATTTTTCTATATATTTGGGAAATAGATTCTTTGTGTTCGTTCAATGTGGTATTGATTGGTTCGAATTCGGAATCAATATCGATTGGATCTTTTAGTTCTATATGTCCAAACACTAGATCTATTGGTTTTAATTTTGTTGTTGAATGAAGACTATTATTATATGCAAGGACGGCGAAAGTCAATTTTTCAAAGGGGTTCAGATTTGGTTTCGAGAGGTTGAGTGTTCTCATGTGTTCTATGAGAGTGGAGTGGAACCTTTCTACAATGGCATTGGAATTTGGATTATATGGAAGTGTATAATGCCAATTGATTCTATGCAGTTTCGCGAATTCTTTTAGAAGGTTTTGGGAGAATTCGGTACCATTATCAGAGACGATATTTTCGGGTATTTTGAAAGTTGAAATGAACTGCAAAAGTGATTGATATACGTGAAGTGCGGAAAGACTGGGAATGATGTACGCTTGTCAAAATCTGGTAAAGCAGTCACAAATTGTTAAAGATATAGTACTGCCAAATTTGAAGGTATCAACGTGTATAGTTTCGAATGGTTTTTTGGGAGTGGGCGTTAACTGTAGTTTGATCAAAGGTGGGTGACGTTCATATTTAGATTGTTGACATATTGGACAATTATCGATAAATGTTCTTACGTCATCGTGTAACTTGGGCCAATAATATTTGGTTTTGAGTTCGGCAATGGTTTCGTGAATGCCTCGATGGTTGGTAACACCTTCATGTTGGGATTTGATGAGATTTTGTTGGCGATCTTCGTTCGTCACATCGAAGAGGAGTTTATTGGATTTGAAAAGCTTAAAGGAGGAATTTTTGAATGTTTGTGGTATGAACCTGCACATATCTTTATAGAGTACGTCTTCGGTATCATTTTGGAAGTAAAAGACGTAGGTGCGTTTTGGAACACCAAATTCTTTCAGATGTTCAATAATTTGGGCTTGAAATGATTCGTTGGTAACATATAGATACCATCGGGTACGACATACTGAATTCCTAAATAATTTTTTGGTTTCCATTCGAGGGTTTCGATCAACTTTAATTATCATTAATTGGCACAAAAAGTTATTGATTGGTTTGTCTGTGATGTGGATGTTCAATATTGGGTCTTCTGCACTTGTGTGAACAGTTTCATTTTCGTCGTTGTCATTGGGGTCAATTTGTCCTGCGTTCGATTCGTTATCCTGATTTTGAATATTTTCAGGTGTGTTATTTTCTGGGTCTCTGCTTGTGGATGGTCTTTCATTGTCTAGGACAGGATTTTCGTTGAATTCCTGCATATGTCTCAATATGGGGAGTTCATCAGTCTATCTGACAGTTTCATTAGGGTAGAGTTCGATTCTAGAAAGGGCATCAGCGTTCGTATTGATTTTCCCTTTTTTGTAAATAATTTGGTAATCAAACTCTTCAAGTTTCAGTCTCCAGCGAACCAATCGTGAATTGGGTTCTTTTAAAGACATCAACCACTGAAGGGGTTTGTGGCCCGTAAAAATTTTGAATTTTCGGCTGAAAAGATAGGGTCTAAAATATTTGGTTGCCCAGACGATTGCAAAAAGTTCTTTCTCGATAGTCGAATAATTTTGTTCGACATTGGAGAGGGTTCGTGATGCGTAGGCGATTGGTTTATTATGTCCTGGGGGGCCCTGGGACAATATAGCACCTAACGCTACGTTACTGGCGTCCGTGGTCAAATTGAACTCTTTTGTAAAATCGGGGTACTGCAAAATCGGGTCGTTCGATAGTAAGGTTTTGCAGTCCTCAAATGTCTTGATGTAGGTGGGGTCAGTTATATCGATTTTTGCTCCTTTCTTCAGTCGACTTGTAAAGGGTTTGGTGATTTTGGCAAAGTTATTTATGAATTTTCGATAGTAGCCCAGAAGACCAAGAAATCCTTTTATTTCTTTTGTCGTTTTGGGTATCGGATAATTCATGATGGCCTTGACCTTATCAGGATTTGGTTTTATTCCCTCTGTTGTTATCAGATGTCCCAGAAAGGAAACTTCCTTTTTCAGGAATTCTGATTTGTCGAGTTGGACTTTCAGATTGCTCTCGCGCAGTTTCTGAAAAACTCTTTTAAGGTTGACCATGTGCTCTTGTAGCGAAGTGGAAAAAACGATGATGTCGTCCATGTAGACGAAACAGATTTTGTTTTGTAGATCTTTCAAGACGTTGTCCATTACTCTCTGAAAAGTAGCTGGAGCTCCTTTCAAACCAAACGGCATGCGAAGGTACTCGTAGTGGCCGTTCTCTACGTTGAAAGCTGTTTTCTTTACATCATCAGGGTACATCTCGATCTGATGGAACCCACTTGCCAAATCAATGGTAGAAAAGTATAAACATCTACCCAATTTGTCGAGGATGTCCGATATATTTGGAATCGGATATCGATCATCGATGGTTTTCTCGTTGATTTTTCTGAAGTCCACTACTATACGCCATTTCTTCTTGCCAGAGGCATCCGCCTTCTTTGGAACTATCCAAATTGGCGAGGACCAAGGTGAATCGCTTGGTCGAATAATGCCTTGACGAAGCATATCGTCAATTTGTTTTTCGACTTCCGGTTTATGAATAAACGGATAGCGATAAGATTTTGTAAAAATTGGGACTTCATCGGTGGTCCTAATTTTGTGTTTCACTTGGTTCGTGAAAGTCAGCTTTGAATTTTCGCCGTGAAATATGTCTGAAAATGATAGGCACAATTTCTCAATGTGGTGTCTTTCTTCAGAATTCATGTGTTGAGTTCGCATAAGCTGTGTGATGTCTGATTTGAATATATTCGAAGGGGTGTTATGATCGATTGAAGCATGGTATAATTCAAATTGGTCGGGATGAAAAGTTTTCACAGGGACAGGTTCATAAAGGTAAATCTCTTGTATTTCACCTGTATCATTCCGAATTTTGACAGGGGCATAGCCGTTTCGAGAGGTTGTCAAACCTTTGCGAATTCGGCATTCAAATAATTTTGTTTCGATAATCGTGATGTCACCGTTGGGTATTGTTACAGGAATTTTGATTGATTCGATTGTAAATGGTTCTATACGAGCATAAAAGAGTAATTTCTTTTTGCTTTCATAGTGCGCCAGAGGAAGCTCTGATTCAGGTGTTTTTAAACTTGAATTTTTCAAATCTAATTGAACATCTAAGTTTTTCAATGTATCATAACCAATGAGTCCATCAAAGAAGTGATGAAATTTAAACAAATAAAATTTTATAGTTTTCTCAGTGTGGAATTCCTGAAAGGCTGGTATTTCAGCGCAAAAATCTTTCGAAGTGGTCTGAAATATTGAGCTGATTGTAAACGGTTCTTTTCTAATAAAATCGGGAAAATAATTTTCGGCAATTTCGGGATTCAAAAAGCTTTTAGTCTCTCCCGTGTCAATCAAAAGTTTCAGGGGTGGATCTGAAATTTGAATGTATGGGAGGTCCTTTCGATCGTAAATAGAATGTATTTCTATGAAATTTTTTCGTGATGGTCGATTTCCTGAAAATTTTGGTCCTTTGAGGAACTTTGATCGATTTGGGTATCGATTGGATATTGATTATCGACATATTCAGGTTGGACTTGGTCATAGTTCATATTTTCGTAAAAATCAAATTCATTGGAGAAACAGGGTTGATTTTGGTAGCAAAAATCATTTTGGGAGTAATATTCATTTTGGAAGGGCATTGATTCTTCCTGATAATGGGGATTATCAAAATTGTAAAGTTCTTCTGAAATTTGGTCGATTGGGGTTTTGGTATGGTCTAGTATGGGGTTGACAAGAAGTGGTGGCTTGTGAAATGCCACTCATAGGTGTTGGCTTGGGGCGATTGAAATTGTTTTGGTTATTTGGTCTCCAAACGTTGGTTGAGCCTCTTGGATTGCCAAATACTTGACGATTTGTGAAGAATTTTTGGGGTTCTGCCGGTCTCGGCTGAATATTTATTGGGCCGCGTGGAAATGAGGGATTATGCATTTGGGGTTTAAAATTCTGAAAATTGGGGTAAGGAGTTGCGTATTGGCGAAAATTGGACAATTGATTTGGGTGATTGGGTCGTTGTGGTGGCCTAATTTTCGATTGATCACTGTTATTCGGTTTTTGGAGATGCCGAATATTATTTTCGGAAATAATATATTGCCTAGCTTCTGCCATAGTTGATGGTTTCATAGCACGAATAGTTGATCCTAAAGGTTCTTTCAGTCCGGCTAAGAATATTTCAAGAGCATAAGTATTGTAAAAAGTTTTCTTCACCGTTTTAGTCGCAACTACATTTTCATGTGTATCTACATAGTTATGAAGAGCACTTAAATTTGACATAACCCGTGTATAAAATTGTAATGATGGTTCATTGAAATTTTGTCTCAATTGATCTAAATCAAATAATAATCCATTTTCGTCTCTTTGGTCGCCAAAATGTGCGATTAGAGCATTTTTGACTGATAGCCAATCTTTATCAATGCAAATGATATAAACTTCGCGAGCTTGACCTATCAATTTTGAATAAATTCTATAAATTATTGTAATATTTTGGACACAACTGATATTTTCGGGTGTTGGGTCCCAGTATGTAGTAATAATTGAATTAGCTGTTTCTAAAAATGATGAAAGTTCCAAAGGATTGCCGTCAAATTTTGGAACGATTTCCAAAAGTTTTGATTCAAATTTTGGAACTGGCATTTTGATATTTCTACTTATTGATAGCTTCGAAAGAAGTGCTTCTAATTCTATTGATTCGCGAGAACTATTTTCGAAAATCGAATTAGGTTTCGGCGAATTTTTTATAGCGCTATCTCAAATCCGATGGTTATAATTAATGTTTCCTATTGATAAAACTGTCATAATTTCATCTTTAGCAAAAAAAAAAGCTTTTTTGTTGAGAATGTGAGTATGAATCTCAATGCGTGATGAAATATACGGTGTTCTATTAATAAGAATATTATTATATGAAAAATTTCAAAAACGTGACTGTTATTATTTTGAGAATGTCATTAAAAATGCCACTTCTGAATTCGTAGCATCAGTAACGGAGTTGGTTGGCAATGGTGCCGACTCAATTTGGAACACCCTATATATCCGATATTAGATTCAATATGGCATCTTCTGTATTACGACATTTTCTGTATCCGAATTGTTAATTGAAAAATATATAAAAAATTAATAATGAAATATGGTGGATTACGTAATCCAATCTTCCGCAATAAAACCTATACAATAGGTAAAGTCGTCGGCAAGTATTCAACAAAAAACAACTACTGCCCCCTACGACCATTGGATTATATTTGTTTAATACTTGGCAAAGTTTTCTACAAGAACCACTTTGCAATGCATTTCAAATATCAAAGCTGAAATTATTTTTCGACTCAATTGGGGAACACCTCCGTACCGGTTTCATGGTCATTGCCAATCATCAGCGAAGGCTAGTTCGACCCAATTGAATCGAAAAATCCTTTCATCCTAATTGGAAATCCCTGAGACAAACACTGAGGTATGAATTCAGCGCCATCTCTGGGTTCCAGTTTAAAATGCACTCCGACTACGTGTCGACTTCAACATGAAGCCAGAAACATCATGAAAGAGGGACGACACCACTTGACGGAAGACCATAAAACTAATAATGAAATATGGTGGATTACGTAATCCAATCTTGCGCAATAAAACCTATACAATAGGTAAAGTCGTCGGCAAGTATTCAACAAAAAACAACTACTGCCCCTACGACCATTGAATTATATTTGTTTAATACTTGGCAAAGTTTTCTACAAGAACCTCTTTGCAATGCATTTCAAATATCAAAGCTGAAATTATTTTTAGACTCAATTGGGGGACTGGAACCCAGAGATGGCGCTGAATTCATACCTCAGTGTTTGTCTCAGGGATTTCCAATTAGGATGAAAGGATTTTTCGATTCTAGCCTTCGCTGATGATTGGCAATGACCATGAAACCGGTACGGAGGTGTTCCCCCAATTAAATCGAAAAATAATTTCAGCTTTGATATTTGAAATGCATTGCAAAGTGGTTCTTATAGAAAAGTTTGCCAAGTATTAAACAAATATAATTCAATGGTCGTAGGGGGCAGTAGTTGTTTTTTGTTGAATACTTGCCGACGACTTTACCTATTGTATAGGTTTTATTGCGGAAGATTGGATTACGTAATCCACCATATTTCATTATTAGTTGGTTGCAAGTATTCAGGTACTAATCTCAATGTTGTCAATATTATGTGAAAAAAATGTTGGCTTGGTTATTTATTTTGCATATTTCTCTTGTCCACTGTAATAAAAGTTTAATTTATCCACGATTTCCTCTTAAGGTTTTTTCATTGATATATACAGTTTCAATTTTTGTTTTTGTATGAGCAGTGCGTAAAAAGTTACTTCACCCACGGTTGATCATTTGTACGTACTTGTGCTAAGAAGAACCTCAGTTTACGCACTGTCGTAGAAAAAATGTTCGATGGATTTCCTGTATTCTCATTAGTCTGCACCTCTAGGTCCCTGTTGATCCTGAATATTTGGAATTTGTCGTTTGCTGTTGTTTAACGTGTTAAAAGTAAAATCCGCGGTGTCTGGAAACTACCTCAATCGTCAATCAATAACCGATATGTAATAATTTTATGTGCGTTTTCATTATGTTTCAAGTTTAGCGGGATTATTTCCCGAGGTATGTGAATGGGATACCTGCACGCATACCTCTATTAGGTACTGTCCACAACTGGATTTGTATGAAGAATCAATCTTTGGAAACATGAAAAAACATGTGGGATTCTTTCGAAATTCAACAATGATACTTAATGCCATTAAAATTTTCCATGCGGTCGGTCGCATTAAGGTCCCATCTTTATCCTTCTAATCTGCATGACCGACTGAACCTCATGAATGCTATTTGCAAAATGTCTTTGTTAATTTTAAGGTGCGTAACAATCGATCCGCAGGCATTTTGACGTTTGTTGAAAATTCCGTGTCATTACATTCGAGAAATCTCAATGCTAACAAGTGTAACAAAACGTTTTGTCAAAAGAGATTTAGTCTATTTGTATTCGTTGGTACATTGTTAGGGACGGTCCGAATGTTTCGGGGTGGTTAGGAACTCGTTTTGTTGTAGATTTTGGTATTGGATGGTAATTGGTTTATGCTCATTACTCATTAGTTAACAATCTCAGCATTTTATATCATCGAATCTTGTCAAATCTCTCTTTGAAATGCTGGAGGTGCAATCAATTATTTATTTCATCTATATAATTGAATAGAAAAGTGATCATAGAAATTGAAATTTGCAGAATAAAGTAATGCATTTTTCATCCTGTTCGATTATTCCATGAATCGAGATGAATGACAGATAATTTCAAAAATTGTTCTACTCTTCTGAGTAGTAAGTACCATACCGTAAATTGCCTTAAAGTTTACAGGAACATTCTCTTCAATGCCGACACTATTGCAAATGTTTCCTAATATTTCAAGGTTTTACTAGATGAATATATGAAATTGAAAAATTCTCTGGAATTCTCTTATTCATCCACGTATACCGAGTGTAGCAGGACCATGGCACACCCCCCGTATCTCCGTTAATTTTAAAATTAATTGATTGAAATTTGGGATATCACATATACCTAATAAGCGGCACTTTTTGATCTGAAACTGATTTTTTTCCACTTCCCGGAAGTGATACAAACTTTAGATTTTTAAATGGAACACCCTGTATATTATTACATTTCTGAAATCTGCATAATTTTCTTAATCCAATGATACCACATAAATGACATTTCAAACGTCAACATTTTTGATCATTCACTTTTTAGTTTCCCATATGCCATGATGGTTCCGATTTATTCCAATTGACCTGTCTAATGCTAGAAAAATCAAAATCCCGTCTAAAATACTGAATTTGGTTTTTTATGAGCAGATAAAGTTCATCGTTAATCTAGTGTTGAGAAGTTACTAAGGAGGATTTAAAAACAATGAAATTATTCCTTCAGATTATCAAATAAATATTTTTTGGTGTATCGGTGTTTTTTGTTTATTGAAAAGTCCATTTGTTGTTATTTTCGTTCAAAATGACGCACATTCATTCAAGAGATGAAAAAGTGGACATGTTAATTACGTATGGGGAATGTAGATAAAATGCCGTTGGGGCTAGAAACCTTTATGCCGACCGATATCCTGATAGACAATGCCCAGCGAGAAATTATTTCAATTGTATTGAAAATCAATTTCGAAGAGAGCCTATCCATGATCCCGAATTTAAGGTAAATTGGGTTTAAGTTGGAAATTAGTCACCAAAATCCGTTTAAAATTGCAGAAGTGACTAGGTATCCTTTGTCACCCGGTATATAAAAGTTCGCATAACTTGAAGATTTATAAGATTTTAAAATATCCTATTCTACACATTTATTTTGATTGGTTGAATTTCAATTTAGATTAATCTTCGATTGAAGAATTTTATGTTTTCGAACACAATTATTACACCCAGAAAAAAATATTTGGAAAATTCACTAATAACAAATTTTGTTTGTTTTAAAATCATCAAATTTTCTATCTTGTCAATTCCAAAATATTTTTTTATGAATAAGGTGACTATATGACTTTAGAAAGGAATCAATACACAAATAGAATAACAGAAAATTACGTAAGTATTTTGTAATATTGAATTTATTTTCATGAACTTTTTTTTTAGATTCTTTCTCGGATTTATCCATGCTGAATTACATTTAGGGTCAATTCCTTTTTTCCACTACTGATATATATATATATGAGCCTATTTTGAAATTGTTGCACAATAGCATTAGGTACAAGGACAAACTACGAGTGGTGACTTATATACTCATTTTGTTATTTTTTATGGTGAATAAAGACGAATTATCATCAATATTCATTATTATATAAAGAAATACAAAACAAAATTTTCCAGTATGTATCGCATAACATAATGAAATTAATATAAATTAATTAATATAAAAAATATTTAAATACAGTATTCATCAAAAAAATGTATTCTTCGTATTGACACACTAAAGCATATACAGTAGTCCGACTCAGCGTCGGAACCTTTGATGTTGGTGTCCAGGAGTTTCGTTTTTTATAATGCTGACGTCAATGACAGTAATGACATTTCTCCCTACTACAATCCCAACCACAGCGTATATACACTGCTCGACATAAATAAACTGCTCGAAAAAATTCAGATGATGGAATTCTCGTTAGACATATAAGGGTAATTGAAAAAAAATTGTATTGCGTAGTATTTAGGTAACCCAGGGTATTTGAAAAATTTTAAAATATAAGTCAAAGAGATTCTGAGAATTAATGAATTTGGCAGATGTTGATATTCGGATGTAACAAAATGCATTGCTATTTGAGTAAGAAAAAAAAAAGAATGTGAACGAGTTTTGTAAATCATTGTCCGATTTCATTCAAAATTGGTTTGTAGTAGTCTTTTGGGCCAAATACGTAGCAAATTTGTTTTTTGTATAAAATACCCAGGAAACGATTTGATCTTCACAATTTTATTTTAAATTATCACATTTAAAATATCACGACATGTTTCGCTAAAACATTAGCTTTATCGAGTCGCATTTTCTACAAATTACTATGGATCTTCATCAAGTAACAGCTGAGTCAATCGGAAATTTAAAAGGAAAAGCATATTTGTTTGTTAATTTGAGAATTCAAGATGGCGAACGAGGGTGCTGATTCGATTATATTCAAAATTGATCATTCATCAGGGTCGCAACTACAAAAACTACGTTAATTTCACTCATCACTCGTTTTGCCAACAAAGTTAACATCGTCAAGAGATAAAAGTTTCAGTTTTACACAACGCGCGTTAAGTGAAATTGACGTAGTTGGTTTGAAGGGGGTTTCTATTTTACTTGAATTGTATTCACATCACAGTTTCCAAATATGTATTACTCTATTTGAGGTACTTCATAGTTTTTGTGGTAAGATCTTAATTTTCATGAAAAATTCAAGATGCTGAACAATTATTGTGATCAGTTTCAATTCTATATTGTCAACAAGGACTGGTAAATGAAAAAAATCACAAAGGAAAAAATATATCTTGATTTTTGTATGAAAATTGTATCTCTGATCGACAACAAAATTCTAATTTGGTCCTCCTAGGCAACTGATCATTTAACTTTTTCTGTTAAGAAAATTGTATTTAGACGCAACAATTACATATTTCCAACAAAAATGTATAAAAATAATTTTATTTACTTCTTTTAAGAAATAAAAGTTGAACTGTTTACATTTTCAAATAGTATATTTCCTTCTCTGGCCATCTATTTGATAACATTTACTATATTTTACAATGTCATACTTTGATTAACATACACATTTCTATAGTAAGCAATCTTTCAATCAACAACTGCAGTTTTTATAGATTTTTTTATTGAATTTGTCACGACAGGGAGAGAGAGATTATGGTACCTGAGCGTATTGAATACACTGATTGAATTTCTAGTCTCGCTACGCTTAGATAAGAACTATCAATCTCAACAGTCAATCTACCCCTTTTTTTCCTTTTTACAAGAATAATAACTATTTCCTCTTCAGTGGATTTGAATAAAAGTTAATTTCAAAAGTATTTAGTTCAATTACAAATTCCTCATCATTTAAACATAGTCAAACTTATGAATTTGAAATGTAGTAAGTGATAAAGTCAATTTTAGTATTCAGACGAATAAAATCATCATAATTTTAATAAATCTTATTCTAACAAAAAATTCATATGTATATATTGTATAGCCCTAGTATCAATAAATTTGACTACAGTAGATTAGGCGAAACTTTTGAAATGCGACAACCATGTAAGAATTGCGCTCATTCTCATACTCGTCGTTTGCGCAGAGCTGGGATACGAGCTTTCGGCGATGCGTATTGAAAATTCATGCCTGAATTTGGCTGGAGTAGGAGTATTGTATATGCTTTACTGTGGTATTGATTGGGGATATTTTCATTAATTTTTCTATTTCGTAAAAACAGTAATTGATGATATTATCGAGATCCTGAAGAAACTTAGGAATATGTTGATTCTGATGATGTAGAACAGCTTCCCAAAAAAAATGGGAAATTTTTATTATTTATTTTTACGTTTTTAAGTTATTCGATATAGTATATGTATACTAAACTAATTTTTTTATTATTTTTTCCCATGAAGAATTAGTGAAATTTACGAACAAATCGATCTGGAAAAAATTATCTTTTCCATTTTTGACTGCGTCTTTCATTACCGAACAGTATAATGTTTATACCATTTTTAATACAGGATTCAGCGAAATAAAAGCCGTCTTGATATTTTCAAAAATCAAAAATTTTGATAATGACCGTTTTTTTTATAATATTTGCATAAAATGAAAATAAATATATTTCGCTTGCAAAAATTTGAGACTTTTTGAGATTCAATCAAATAATTTTTCTGGAAAATAAAATAACGAAAAATTGGTTTTTTCATTATTTTTGAGATTAAGCAAAAAATGTTTCCAATAAAAGTTGTTGATCAATTACATACAACTTTAAGATTTTTTTGTCTGTAAACTATTGTCACTGGTCTTGTTTGTTCAAAAATTCAGAATTTCCTACCGAATAAGAATAGTTCCTTATCGAAAGGGTGTAATTTGAATATATTGACCGTTTCAAAGCTCCATATGAAAGTTATTTTCAAAATATGAGTACCTAAGAGTACTAAGAGAATGTTTCTTAAAAAAATCGAGTGAAAGGGATTTTGCATTGTTCAAAGTGGATCCCGTACGCATCATTGTTTTGGGTAAAACGTTATCTTCGAATTTTTCTTCTCAAGTATCATTGAAGAGTGATTATTCTTATTCGTCGATGTCTAGATTAGAACTTCGAAAATATACAGGCTTTTTATTCAACTAACATATGACTCGGATAAATCGATTAATTCTTCAATTAATCCTAAAGAGAATCCAGTTTGCCCATTGTAGCGCAAATAAGTTACTGAAATGGAACATTTATGTGGGATGAAGCGAACGTACCCAAACATATTTCCTGTTCATTCTCATGAACCCATTTTGATTGGATTACTTCATTGCCTTATTACTTTTTATTATATTATTGAGATTCGAATGATGGGATAGATAAGGAACAATCATCGCTCGGGCCACTCAAATAAAAAGCAATCATCCCGTTCAGTATTTCTTAATACGTGTGAACATTCTGTTTGCACAAAGCACATTTAAAGACTGACTTTGTATATAATTTGTTTTGTCGAAGGTAAAAAAACCCGCCCCTTTATTGGGTGTTTGGGTGGTCACCTACAGGTAAGTTGGCAGAGTCTTTCTCGAGAGAAGATGCCGCGTGAAATTGAGCATTAATTATAAGATTTTATTTTTTTTAAGGACCCATCATTCCGAGATAGAAATGTAACAGATGTTGTTTGGTTATTTTTAACGCGAAACGGGCTCTTCTTTGTCGATCGAACGGTCAATAAGGTGCCAACTAAAATTACGTTTGACGAATTATTATGAATAACGTTTTCTGAATTTATCTTATTTTCGAAGAAGCAGAGCAGAGAGAGCAACTGCTTGAAGATCAGATACTAAGCACTAAGCCTCCAAAACAGTGCTTGCGAGCACTGAGCACTTCCAAAAAGATATTAGAATTTTCAAGCTCTAAGCACTTTTGAATAACTTTGAAAATTGGATAATGTCTCTGGTATAATCTCAACTCCTCAGAATAACGGGTGTATGATGCCATTGTATAATGAATCACAGAGGACAAAATTTCAAAAATAATTATTTCACAAATTAATTTTACTTTTTAAAATTTGCTGACCTAATTTGGCTTGACTAACCTTACATAAACAGAATAACCATCTGAAATTGCATAAGTCTTCCAAATTACTCAGAAGTACAAAAAATTGTTACTAGATGGTGTGGACATTGAAATAACAGGAATATAATTCTCATAGGCAAGTACTTGCACTGTACTGTTTGGAACCTTTGGTGTAGTCATGAATATACTGGAGTTTTATCCCAACACCAAACGACTATTATCAGCACCTCGACACGTATTTCGGTCACCAAGTGACCATCTTCAAGAGGAAGATTAAACTAAATCTACATACAAAGTTGTTCTTATGTATACTCGTTAGATATCTCTGCAGATACCCGCGTCTTCATTATTTAAAAATATATAATCTCAAAATGTTGCCTTAACTCCTAAGCAGGTAAATGTTAAATTGAAGGTATATGTTAGTTACTTACATAATATGATAACAAAAATATAATCTCAAAATATTGCCTTATCTGCCAAATACGTAAATGCTAAATTGAAGGTATATGTTAATTACTTGTATAATATGATAACAAACAAATTATTTCAGCAAGCTATACAATAAACTATTGGGTATTGGTCCCCCATCATTATTCATGATTTTATTATGTTCACTTATTTCTAAGCTTTCATAGGCATCTAGATGCCTGTTGTTGTTATTGTCTAACTAATCTTAATGAACTTGATTTCGTAGATTCTAAACTTATCAGAATTCTCAACTTTGTCCTTAGGGTTACCCAAAAGGATCTGTAGTGTCTGACTTGTTTTAAATACCACCCTTATACCTAGTTCCTTGAAAATTTTTCCAAAGTTCTTTGTGTATTGGTGGTATGGAACTGAGATATACCGGGTGGATACGGAAGTATTGCCTACGGAATATCTCAGTTATTGTATGAAGTAGGTTTGTGAAATTTGGAGCGTCGATTTAATGACATAAGAGCTAGAATTTGAGCATATTGACATGTCGAAGTTAACTTCCGGTCTGACCGGAAGTAACATCAACTTTCTTATTTTAAATGGGAACCCAATTTTTTTTTCTTTTCGCTTTATTCAGCATTCAATTTCCTTTCTAATGACATATCACAAGTTGGTATCTAACCAGAAACTAGATCAGAAAAAAATTATTATTGAAATTCACCGAGTAGGCCGTGGAAGCAAAATGAAAGCCAAAAATTGAAAAGTTGGCTATGGAAACCATACGTCTCTTGATAACAGTTGCTACTACTGTGATATTTTATTTTCATTCGTCGGCGTTATAAAAAGCCGCCAAAAAAAATATTGGAAAAATTGGGAAAAAAACAATACTCTGTAGGTCCATAACTTAAATAGGAACATACAACTTTTTCTTGCCTGTACTATTCAGCATAACCATTCCTTTCTAATGATATAATAGAAAGTAATTTTTTGAAATGAAATACCAAAAAATCCAATTATTATTATTCAAATAACAAAAAAACAGATTTATCGAAAAAAAAATTCAAATTGATAGGATTAAAGATAAAATAAATTCAAAACAAATGTTCGAAATGCATTCCCTCAGCGTCAATACATTCATTGACTCTGGTGATATTTTCATGTAAAACGTTTCTCAACATTTGGGGCGTGATATCTTGGAAAGCTCTACGAATTTTTACTTCTAGCTCATGTAGAGTTGTAGGCTGTGTGGAACACACCCTATTTTTAAGATGCCCCCATAGAAAAAAGTCGCACGGAGTAAGATCAGGTGACCTTGGTGGCCATCTGACTGGACCATGGGTTGTTATAAGTCTCTCTTGAAAGCGATTTTGAAGATAATTTCTCGCTATTCTTGAATTATGCGGAGGGGCGCCATCTTGCTGGAAGTACATTCTCTCAGTTATTTCCGCTGGTAGGTTGTTAATGAATTCCGAAATTTCATTCGTTATAAAATTAAAGTATCTCTCTCCGGTTAGTTGGCCTTGAAAAAGAATGGGAACAACAATATGAGTTCCAACTATTCCTGCCCAAACATTCACACCAAATCTCTCCTGGAAGCCACCTTGTCGAAACCGGTGCTCGTTTTCTATCGCCCAGTACCTGAAACAAAAGACCGTTCACACTTTTAGCACTTTACACTTACCTACCTTGTATTATTCCTGTTAAATAATGCATTGTTGGTAAATCTTGACTCGTCCGTAAACAAGATATAATAGTTAAATAGGTGATTCTCAGCATTTTGTCGAAGAAACCAATTACAATATTCCAGGCGCCTTTCACCGTCATTTTCATACAAATGTTGATGCAACTGATACTTGAAGGATTTAAATCGATGTTTTTTCAAAATTTTCCTTACTTATAGCTAATTCGGCGCCAATCTGCCTTGAGGAAATTGTGCTATCATATTGTACTAAAGCTAATACATTAATTTCAGTTTCCTCATTAATAACAAATGCTTCTTGGTCTTCGTGAACATCAGGCTCAGTTCTTAATTTTTCTTCAGGCCACTGGAAATACCTTCTTGACGGTTGCTGCCTCCCTGGATATCGCTCTAAATACAATCGTTCAGCGGCATAAGAATTTTTTAAACATTCACCATAAATGAGAAGCATGTCAATTTGTTCGGTTCGTGAATAACGGGGCATTTTTTGAATATTCCACTAACTGATTTCGATTTCCAAACCCTTTTAAAATGGCAGAATCAAAAACACTACTTCGAACTCTTGTTAATATTTTTGTTCGAATGATTATTGCAATGGAATGATTATTCTAAATAGCACAAACATCGTCCATAGGTATATATTAGAATATCTATGGACGATGGCACAGACCAAGTACGTTTATGTTCCTATTTAACCTAGAACCTACAGGATATAATTTATCATTCCACATTATTTTTAATGTTATTTTTGCGTATGGCGATAATCTGTTTTGTTATTTGAAGAATAATAATTGGATTTTTTGGTATTTCATTTCAAAAAATTACTTTCTATTATATGATTAGAAAGGAATGGTTATGCTGAATAGTACAGGCAAGAAAAAGTTGTATGTTCCTATTTAAGTTATGGACCTACAGAGTATTGTTTTTTTCCCAATTTTTCGAATATTTTTTTTGGCGGCTTTTTATAACGCCGACGAATGAAAATAAAATATCACAGTAGTAGCAACTGTTATCAAGTGACGTATGGTTTCCATAGCCAACTTTTCAATTTTTGGCTTTCATTTTGCTTCCACGGCCTACTCGGTGAATTTCAATAATAATTTTTTTCTGATCTAGTTTCTGGTTAGATACCAACTTGTGATATGTCATTAGAAAGGGAATTGAATGCTGAATAAAGCGAAAAGAAAAAAAAATAGGGTTTCCATTTAAAATAAGAAAGTTGATGTTACTTCCGATCAGACCGGAAGTTAACTTCAACATGTCAATATGCTCAAATTCTAGCTCTTATGTCATTATATCGACGCTCCAAATTTCACAAACCTACTTCATACAATAACTGAGATATTCCGTAGGCAATACTTCCGTAGCCACCCTATCAAACAAAATGTGGTCAAACATGTATACCTATATTCTTTATCTGATAAATTTTTTAATTCACATTCTTTTATTTTTATGTATTGAAACCTCCATTAAGCAGTGCTGTCTATGAAGTTCTATATAGTGTGACCGATTTGAACTGAAAGCTTTCTTACAAAACAACATTCATTTTTAAACCGATTGGAATAATGGCATTTCATCCAGTATCCACAACAAGATCCAGGAGATCTTCAGAATCTGATGAATCTGGCTGTGCCGAGGAATCACATTGTTGATCTACCATCCAAGAGTAGATCAAATGTAGGGAAAAGCTGACAGGATCAGTGGATTGAGTAGATGTACCCGATACCACCATCAATTCTAACAAAAGTGTTTTTTTTGGTCCACTGGCTATGCAGTCTTGAACTCTGTAACACAAACAGAATATTTGAATAATGTATTACAGAAAAATGTCCAAAGAAATAATCAGTTCCACCCCGACCGAATGATTTGATTTTCGAGTTTTCAATATGTTCATCCTCAATAAAATCTAACACTCTTGTAAGGATTCCAATAAACAAGCATAAAAACCTATTTGAAAGTCGCAAACTTACATTTTCACCAAGTCTTTCTCCAGTCCACCAACAATTTCTACTGTATAACCATCTTTTCAAATCTGCAACGTTATGATTCTTTACTCTCGAGTTTTTTAGCTTGGCTCCAGATACTACATCATCTTCGTTAATAACATTCATTGTATTTCAACATCCAAATAATAGTCATAAAACTTATAATGTATAAAAGCAATAGAACTCTTGTATATGATCTCAATCAATAGTCTCAGTCTCAATCCCATCATTTATTTTAGGTTAGTTATCGTTATTAATGTTATTATGAGGAATACCACATTAACTGTTAATGTTGTACAACTTTCATCATTTTAACCATCGGATTTCAGAACATGTAAAAGTCGTACGCGTGAGATCTTTGGACTTTTACAATTAACCACATATCATTTACTAAAGTTATAAACGAGTTAGCAGAAAATGTCCTAACAAGAGTCCAGTAACGAGTTAGATTGGGGAGTTATACTTATGCTGCTCACTGTTTAAACTATTATTATTCTAATATACTAACATAGAATAATGTTATCCATGGTATCTTGATTTTTTATTTCATAGCTTGTTTTTTTTTTCATTGAAATTCAGTATCATCCTTCGTTTTAAGTGAACACTTTCCGAATTTTGGTTATTCCAGTGGTATACCTCAGTCTGTCCTAATTTTAAATTCAAATAATTCACCCATTGTTTGTTAGTCACGGTCTATGGTCAAGAGAAAATCGAATATCCTTCGAGTGAGGCATTTCCTTGACCAATTTGAAGCGCTAATGACCACGTGCAGATTGGACCACCTATATTAAAACAAGGACAAGCAAACGCGGCTTTCGGTTACGATAATAGGGCGCAGATGTGAAGAAAAATAGGCACAGGTCGTTTAGCACTGACAATGTCAATTATATTTCGAGAATCTTCAGATCTCGTACCGACATTTCGTTGATTGCTCACAGGTCCATCCATAAGCCGGGATTGGGCTTGTTGGCTTCTGATTGACCACGAAGTGACAGTGGTGGCGGAGGAATTTTAGCCAGGTAACGGAATTGAGTTCGAAGTTGTTAGCAGAAATATTTATAGAAATCCTTCAGATGAAGACAACTTGCTTATCGAAACGCGCAAGATTGTGATATACGGGAAATATTTAGAATTCACACAGTGCAAATACTGCTCTCTCTAAAATTAAGTTGACTTGCGTTTTTTTTAAGTTGATCTACTCAGATATACCCCTTAATGAACCAGTCGTATAGCTTTATGTAGTATCACCATGTGTGTACATAGAAACATGACTGTGAACCAGACAGTAAAGCGCTTTGATAAAGTATATTCAAGGTTATTTTTTTAGTCTCTACAAAAATTTTACCGACTGTGTTGGCGACTGTGAAAGGAATGAAGATTAATTTTTCAACTTGAGAAACCAAAACATAGTAGACAATATTATTACCGAATTTCCATTTAGTGTGAAAATCTTCAATTTCAGTTGAACCATGCATATAAAACAAGTAAACCGTCAAATTATAAGACGTCCAACTATTAGAATATAAATTGGCAAAAAATCAACAGCCTGAAATATCATTTATCGGTTCGAATTTATTGGCAATGACTGCCTCAATTTACTGTGTTTTGAGGGGCATTTCTTCAATAGACTCAGATGAAATATAATCGCACCTTTTTCTCATTTAGTCAATCTGTCTATTGCGGAAGGTGGATTTCTATGGTACCTCAAACATGCATTACAAAATCTCCTATCAATCTCGACTTGTGTTCTTCTGTAGATAATGTCATTTCAAATACAGAATGTACTCCAAGTTGATTCATCAACTCAAGATGCCATTCTTTCTTCAATTCTTTTGGTCTGACACGAGCGTTTGACACAATCCATACCATAAACTGCTTCCGGATGAACTTTATAACCTTGGAGTTCGTGGCTCGAGTCTGAAATGGATTGAAACCTATTTGACCGGGAGAACTCAAACTGTCAAGATGAGACTCTCAAATCTAAATCATATTTATCTGAAGAGCGTGGCATTGGAACAGGGGTTCCACAGGGTAGTGTCCTTGGACCTATCCTTTTTCATTTCTTTGTCAACAATATTTCAAATGCAAATCACCAAAATTGTACTGTACAGTTTTCTGACGTCACGTCTTTCATACTAAGCTGATATTGCTCCAAAAATGGTCTGGTATCAAATAGTTCTAAAACGAACTTTCTCTTGAAGAAATGGATAGCCCATTGGTGAAAGAGAATACGAATCTATTGATATTTTGCTCTCAATTTCGATATTTCTCCTTGTGAATTTTCTATCCATGTAAATCTAAACTATCTACAATTGACATCTGGTTTTCAATATAACCAGATATAAATTAGATGGTATCAAGAACAAGTACCTGTCTCTAATATCACTTTGTATGATGATTCTTTTTCTTTTGTGATTTGCATCAATGTAGTGGATGACATTTTTATCGTAATGATTACCAATTTTATGGAATCATGTAGACATCAGAGTTCTACGCCCGAATTCTGCAATTTCGTGCCTGACATTTTTTCAGGCGATAAATCAATTCGCCCTCATATACAATTGAATTTACACTTTCAGTTGACGTAGACATATGGCTTATAGACATGATAGGAATAAAGAGGATTGAAAGTTTCGAACGATCTTCAAACATGCTCTGCAAATTCATCTATAGTCGTTCGATAATAAAACGTAGTTTCTGCACGAAAACAGAAGTCTGTGAAGGAAATATATTTCGTTTTGTTTGAAGTTAGGTATGCCAATTTTTCATGAGAAACTACGAATCGAAACACATTTAACTATTGTCCATGAAATCCAGGAAGGAGAAACTAATGAAATCAATCAACTGATGTTGTTTTTTGTTTGGGGCGGGTTTTTAAGTTTTGTTTGGTCATTAATTAAGTTCTGAGAACTCTTCTCTTTTTTAATTTCCAAACTGTCCAACAGATTTAATTTAATTCCTTTATTTTCAACATGAAGTATTTCAAAACTATGATTATTCATTTATAGAGCAATTCCTATGTTCAGTAATGCGTTTTTTGAGGATTCTACCCGTTAAACCAAGTAGCACACTTATATTGGTACAATATCATGAAAATATTGGTAAAATATTCAAATGCAATATTGGCAAGAAAAAAAATGTGAATATTTTGCGATATTGGTTTAATATTGCTTGTGTAATATTGTCGCATTATTCCCGAAGCAACATTGGCCTCAAAATATTCAGCGATATTGGTACACTTATATTGGTACAATATTATGAAAATATTGGCAAAATATTCAAACGTAATATTGGAGAGAAAAAAAGTGTGAACATTTGGCGATATTGGTACTATATTGTTTGGAAATTGTGAAAATAATATTGGTGGGATATTTTTGAAGCAAGAAAACAAGCTGTGAAAGTATTTAATATAGCGCGCACTGTCCTTAATCTCAAAATGAGCCGGTTATGAGGTGACACCATACCTGACACCATATCTTTATAAGCCACATGTATCTTGAAGAGAAATGTATACATGATAAAACTGGATGTTTCATACTATGTATTTCAACGATCAAAATGTTCAAAAATCTTAAGTTTTGATTGGAATCAACATAGTCGTAGAAAGTGTTTAGTACACAACTCAAGTTGTAAGGCACTTCTTGAAGTACTTTTTTTAGCCGTGCATAATATGTTTCTTAAAACTCTTGTTACGTAATATACTATTACAGCCTCATTGCTACGACGCTCAGTATATTGATGATTCAGTTGTCTTAGTCGGAGAGTCTTGCAAAATGAGCCATCTTTAGTTTCTTTTATGTTCCTGCGGTTATTTTTCTGATCCTCAGAATCTCTTTCGTGTGCTCCGTCGCTGGTAGCGCGCTTGACAGCTCCTCCGCAGCCTTAGCCCCCTATAATCATCCGCCCGCCGATTATTATTTATCTTCCCAAAAGACTAAACGATCCGAACCCGTCTTGTTTGCTTGTTTGTTATTCATAAACAGCTTATATTTGCCTCGAGATTTACCAACATCGTTACCGGTTGTCGGCAACAAATACGGGTAAACATCTTTTTCTTTATGGACACCGAAATCTAATCGGAGTTGTTTTCGTTTATTTTGGGTAAAGTGCTTCCATGACACGCTGGAAAACAACGGGGTCAAACGTTTTTTTGTTTACTAGCTAGAAAAATGTTCATCTGAACCAAGGATCATCCCGGCGAAGTCCAGTATTGATATTAACGAGACCCCAATGATCAAGGATAATTTTGGGATAACTTTTTGGATGAATCCACCAAATCGGGATGACTGCAGTCAACCGCACTAGTCCTATTCGTCCTCAAAGTTGATCGGGTCGATAGACGTCAGCAGTGTCTATAAGTTCTTTAATTATATAATTTGATTGGATTATATTTTCACAACTCTTATCCTTTATTTATGAATAGTATTGAATTCCCTCCGTTCTCTATTATTCTCTCGATGTGGTTTGACGTTGATACATTCAGTATTTGTTTTTTGCTAGACAGACTTGCTCAAGAGAAAACGACAATTCGTAAGTGAATTGAAAAACGTGGAAGAGAGGTATGCGCTCAGAAACTCTATAAGATTTTCTTCCGTGATATCCCGGATTTAGCGATTTGGTGCAACTTCACGATTCCAACTATAACAGCCATTTCACTCAACTCCTGTATAAGGTGGTTGCAACGCCAGAAGAATCCACTTCGAGGAAAAATCTCCAGTAAATTTGGAGAGTGGAAATAAACGTAGTAGTCGTAGATGACGTAACAGCTAAACTGTGACCAATAATTCTGAATGGGACCTTATGGCAAGTGACATCTCGTTTTGAAGGTACTGAAAATATGTATTCAGTCATACTAATTTTGTTTGGATTTAGGCTGATTTTTATGGATGGATTAAATAAATAATAACATTATAGTTTCTCATTTGAATAATGAAGATTTGAGAACTAGGTCTCGTATTAGTTAAGAGCCTGCATCCGTTTATTTCCACCCGCCAAATTTCATTACTATTAGTATAACCGCTTGAAGGTACAAGGGGGAAGGGGGCTTTTGACTAGTACTGTATACTGATGATTACTCATTAAGTCCATTGTGATCTAAAACTCAAAATTTCAGAAGCTTGAGTCATTGTGTGAAGTACTAAACGACCTGAACACGTCCTTGTTTGTTTGTTATTCCTAGGAAGCTTATTTGACTTTGAAGTTTATCAAGAACGTCAACACTATAGTCGGCAACAAATAGGTACTTGTAAACATCTGAATTTTTCAAAATTATTTTATCTTATCATCATTGTTTGAGTTTATTTTAGATGTTATGCTTTCATGATTCACCAGAGGATATAAAAGACTTGGTTCAATGCCGACTAATAAATGAAAAGGTTGTTATTTTGCTAATCCTTGATATTTTCCTTTAGACGAAAATTTCCAGCCAGTAAAATGTGTATTTTTTCTAGCATCGCAATGGCAACTCATTCTTCATTATCATTATCATTAGTCTAGGTTGAGTTAATTGAAGTGCCTTATGACGAAATCACTTCATATTTAATAGAATTATTAGTGGTATCCTAATCATAAAAATCTCGTTCTTTCGTTCAGACGAAGTACAAGATATGATCCACCAGTGACATTGTTTGTGACCATCAGGACTAAGAAGAAAGTTATGAAATTATTACATGCATTTCTGTGATCGCAATCGATCTGTGCCGTACGCATATAAAAAGTGAGACAAAGAAACATAAATAAGAAAAACGATAACACCTAACTGATAAGTTCGAATTCCGACCAACAATAATTAAATTAGAACGGGTATTTAGCACCAATATATGACCTATTTTGAAGTCGTTGTCCCGGGCCATATCTCAATGATGTCAACTACCACTAAGGAACCAACACTAGCGGATTTATTCATTATTTTGAAAAACTTAGATAAGAAATCTGATAAGACTCAGGAAACTCTTAATGATATCAAACAGGAGTTGACAGAGGCTAACAAAAAAATAGGGAGTCTTGAAAAGGAGAATTTAGATCTTAGAAAAAAAGTGAACAACCTCCAACCCACCAACCACCAAAGAAAATATTGAGACCTACTCCTTCACGAATAGCAAGAAATCAAGAATAATATATATTTTTGTATCTTTTGTTTTTTCGTTCATGTTCGTTACTTACATTAACTAATTTCATTAAACGCCATTTCATTATGTCTTTCTCAATATGCCATATAAATAGCAGGTCATTATTGAGTCACTTTGCGGAATTCATACTCAAAGTATTTGAAAAATATGATATTATCACCATCTCGGAGACTTGGTTAACCACCGATATAAATGATCATATGATTTATTTTCCGGGCTACACTCTAGTTCGTCGCGGTATTCTGAATTTGAAAACAAAAAAAATTCTCTGTGAAGCTGTCGTTCTGTCACATGCGAACTATGCTGATGTGGTGTATGGGCCTAATTTAACACAAAAGGACAGGAAAAGACTACAGCTTTTACAACATAGAACTTCGCACTTTCGTAGCTCCTTCTCTTATTTTATTACCTGGCTATACAATAGGCTTCCGAATACTCTCAAGGGTTTGGACCCCATCAAATTCAAATACACCTTGAGGAATCTTTTCCTAACTAATAAAATACCTACTCTATTATACTCTCCACTCAGGTGCTAACCATTTCTACAGAATGGCTGCCTCCCTTTGGGTTTTGATCTGCAAAAGTGATTCATATTATTTGCATCTTTGATTGTTTCTATATTTTTCATTCTGTTTTCATTATTATTATTATTATTATTTATATTGTGAATTTAATTGGTGATTAATTCTATGTACATATGCACTATATATGTGTGTTTAAATAATTTTTTTTTGGTTGGATGGAAGAGCAAGATCTGGCTGAGTCACTTGTGACCCAGTCAGAAATTGAATCCCGCCATTTGATGGGACTGATGATTTTCTCATTACTTTGTATTTTATTGTTATTTCTTACCTATCAATAAATTCGATTATTATTATTATTATTATCATTTTCATGATAATGTGTTATGTAACATGTGTTATAAACGTGTCCTTTAATAGGAACGAATATTCAGAGCACGAGCTTACCGTATAATAAACGAGTATGTCTAGAGAATTTGATTTTTTTTTATACATCGCGAACATCTAACTGAGGGGTCGTGTTTCCAACGATAGGCCAAGCTTTGTAACTCACTGCCTCTGGAGGCATACAGTAGCAGAAATTCAAAATGAACACCAATTCCTACACACTTTTTTCGGCTTTCTCTATGTTCTCTGGAAAATTACGGATCGACCTATTCGTAGGAACCTGAACATAAAAAAATCTTGCACTATTCATTTAAAGGAATTGAAATTCAAAAACGTTCACAACATTTCAGACCATCGTTATTTTCACTGCTTTCTATGTGAAAACCGGTACCTATCTTTTACTCCTCATTTGGTAGAACGATATTTCTGCGAAACAAATTTTTTTGAAAAGAATAACTGCGGAGCAAGCTATGGTGAAAGGTAGGTGTATTGAATTGATAAAATATAATTTTTCTACAAACGTCAAAAAAATTACAAGGTTCGCGCATTGACAACAATATGCGAAGTGACCCATTTTTTCATTTTCCTTCGTAACAATGACACCGTGCGCGAAGTAGTGTGCGAAATACTTACTTCGCACACTGCATGTAAACTATATGGGATTTTTATATTTTAACCTTTATGTTCCTCAATCAAGCAAAAATCCAATTGTCGACAAATACCATTTTATTTCCATGGTTACAGTAATTACTTGATTTGGAAAAACAGTTTAAGCCAGTTCAATAATATTCTTCATATTAAGCTAAGCATATTACTTATTTTAGAACAATATTTTTGACGTTTTGTAAAAAAAAAATTGTTTGTATCTCATGCGCGAAATACTTTGGTGATCTCCACAATTTTTTTTAACTCGGCTGCGCCTCGTTAAAAAAAATCTGTTCACCAAAATAGCATTTCGCGCACTAGATACAAAAATAACTATTTTGTATAACTGTCATTAACAGTGACATTTTAATAGCCATAAAAAACAATAGAGTTGTGAATGTTGCTATGGAACTCAGTCAACTTGAAACATTGCAGAATTTCAACGTTCTTAGTAGAGAAACAAAAAAAATCACAGTGAACGAGAGATGCGTGCGCAAAGATGACATATCAGTGCGCAAAACCTCATTTCTGAGGCAGTCCTATATGAAAAAAAAATGTTTAACATTGTTTGTTGGCAACTAAGGTCATTCGACGTCACCTAACATGTTCAATATACAAGTTGTAGGGTTTCATTCTCTCTCTCTCTCTAGTGGCTCGATTTGTGTTTTTACAGGGTGTCTCAAAAAGTGCAGCGATCTAGTAGTTTTTTTTTTAAATGGACACCCTGTCAACATTTTTTGATTATACGTTGAATCTCAAACAAGTTCATTTTATGGCGTTATATTATATTACAAAAGTTAATAGTTTCGGAATTGAGTATAAATACATGTGAATTATTATTTTGACTAGTTTTGCTCCAGTTCAGTGAAAAAACCGTAACAAATGGAACACAATGGATTTCACTTTCCTATCCCAACTTTTAGGGATATATTTATTATTGCAAACTGCTGATGGGCACGACGAATGTGGTACTCACCTTGCAGTACCATTTAACATTTTTGTAAGCTGTTGAATCCTACGGAAAAGTAGTACAAATAAAATCGTAGCAAATGTAACTGAAACATTTTATTAACGAATGACCTTTTAACTTATAACTAAAAACATTATAAACTATTTTGGAAGATATTCAACATATACATCCTGCATTTATTGACACATAAATAGTCTGGTTGTAAACTCTCCCCTAACATTATACAAGGTTTGAGGTGTTAGTTTTATGAACACTTCAATAATCTGACGAAGCAGTTCATGTAACGACGCATGAACCATTTTAAGAACTACGGATTTCACATAGTCCCAAAGGAAGTATTCAAGAGGTGTGAGGTCCGGTGAGCGAGCTGATCACTCTGTTTCATCTATGTAATTTCTCACCTCCCTAAAATTGTTACATCTAAGTTGAATTCGTTTGGGTTTTGCGCAACAATCTCATTCGATCTCATCGATACTGGGAGTAATTGCGTCTTACATCATCTGGAATAATTTGAATTTTCTTCTAAGAATATGAGACATTTAATGTGGTCACCTGAAATAATGGACGAAACATTAGTCCTTTGGGGAAATTGAGTATGCTCCCCGCGGAATTCATGGGGGTTCTCATTACTCCAATATCTACAAGTTTGGATATTTACACTTCCAGTTAGGTTAAAAGTACTTTCATCACTCAAACAAATGTGTTGCACTGAGGAAATTTTTTATTAATCGTAGCTAGAAATCCAATAACCCTAGCAAGGTGTGTGGTTTGGTTATAAAGTCGACTTTGCTGATTATAACTCACTTGGGATAAATAGAAATTGTCGAATAACTTATTTTCTCTAACTTTGCTACCGCAATGGAATGCATTTACCTATAGCTAGTAGACAATGTTTTTGTGGTAGCTGGTAAACTTTGCTACCGCCAGCGAGTGCACCTACTTATGACTAAAAGGTATTGCTATAGTTGTAGGAATCTGACTTTGCTATCGCTGGTGTGTTCAATTACCCCTAGGGCATTATTCATGTTGTATGTATGCTATGGTATCACATATATCTATTTCTGTAACTGTATAGTTTTCAATGAAAAATTATTGCAAAATGTCTGTCGGAATGTGTTCTAACAGTGACGAACAAGGAAGAAGTTTCGAAATGAAACATGCAAGATGGTCGTGAATAAATTTCAGCAAAAGCTCTCACAAAGCTATCATATTCCGCATACTTCATTAACACGAATATGTATGTCTCGAAAAAACTTAAGTAATAGCATTTGATTATATTCATTCACTTGACCCATTATCACATGATTCCTATATTGGTTGCTTACAAGGAGCACTATTCGGCAATATGGCTGGACTAGAACAGGCGGTAGATAACACTGAAACGGTAGTTCTACGTTTTCTCATTTCTAAACGTAACAACCTCCAAATGTTCGTTGCGTTCTTGGAGGGGGTAATTTCCGTCAGAATGTCAGCAAAACATCTAATAACCACAGCATGGAACAAACTAGTCGTAAGTAGGTTCTTCGAGTAATATTTTAGTGGCAGGTTGACAACTGAATTACCGTAAGTGGATGAACTTCTATGCGATGATCCACTTATCGTAAGCGAAAACCTTACGGCCATAGGTTTGTAATTCACCAGTGATTATTCACCTGTGAAATTATGATTTTCTGATTGAAGAACTTACTGTCCTAGACTGACTGCCTAATAGCGACAGCATTATACCTAACTGTGGCAGAAAAACCACCTTCAGCAAAATCGTTTTTGCTGCCATAGAATTTGGAAGTGCTACTTCTATTCTATAATTTGTTATAGTAATACTATTTCTTATTACAGTAGCAAGAAATATCCCAGCAAAAACTTTAATAGCAAAATTTTCCTCAGTGTGCAAATAGAAAAGATTTCAAACAATTATTTCTGTCATGGTCTCGTAAAATTCAATCCGCCGGTCCGGTTCTTTTTCAACCAATTGATGCAAAGTTTTTATTTTGTCACAATGGATTTTGTTTTTGAAATCCCCTACACTGATATTTCAGAAACACTAAATGTCTCAGCTGCTTGCTTAAGTCATTGATATGGGTTATTCACTATTTCAGCTAGTAGGTACTTGAATTTTAACATCATCCGTAATCCTTTTCGGCCTTCCAGATCTTGGATAATCTGATACCGTTCCAGTTTGGGTAACTTTTTCTATCAATTTCTGCAGATATTTTCGACACATTCCGGAAACTGCTCATTGAAAATAGAATAGCAGCGTGGTGATTTCGATTAGCTTCACCAAATATGATAATGGCTTCAACTTTGTCTTCTACTGAACGAGCCATTTTAATCAAATAGAGAAATTATAAAGAGAGCAGTCAAAAAACCCACAGAATATTAATAATAATTCGACATTTGGTGAAAACAGATAAGAGTTGTTTTGTCGTTGCCATGGAAACAATAGACACGCCTAGCATGCACCTCCTACTTCAGTAACGTATTAGGTAAATCAGATCAATTTTGATAAACATATCTCTTGAAATCAGCTGAACTTAGGTGTAGGGTATGCAACATGAAGTCTGCTTGAAATTTTACGTAAAATCCAAAAATGTCCCATTGAAAAAATAAACTAATAAATCGCTGCGCTTTTTTGAGACACTTTGAATTAATAAAACCATCAATAGAGCCATCAAAGGGTTCGAATGAAACTCTGTAACCTATGTATCCAACATTTTTTTGTAATACGTAAAACGAATGAGTTATAGGGGGGAGCGACGGACTTTTGGTCCTCACTGTATAGTTCTCAATATAGGATTCGAATAAAGTAATATGATATCATAGAAATTAGTCGAATCCTGTTCCGATTCGAGATAAATCAATTCATTACTATATGGCAAATATGAACAATTAATTATAACAAACTGGGTTAAAATAATCCTACCAGTAGGTCAGGGAGAAACAGTTCCAGATCAGGATCAACTAGTTATCAAGCGTCACGAAAGATAAATCCTGTCACAGCGATCGTGACACCAAAAGAAATAAATTATGCACCAGCAACCACGCCAGAGAAGGTGTCTAATTGTTATTCTATTTCTTGTTTCGAGAGGGCTGGTGAGTGAAACAGCATCGCATCGACCAAGGTAACGACTGACTACCACAATGAAGAAGAGTGGGTCGGCGGCGCGTTATGAGAAACACATATTTGTATTCATAACATAGGAGCGCTGGGTGCAGCGCGTTTGTCACTTGTTATCGCCCAATCGGCGCCTCGACCAGACGAGAAATATTTTCATTCCGAGACCGCATCCCGAAAGGACCTTTTGCACCCTCAAACGGCTATCAGTGGCGTGTGGTCGTATTCTAGTCGCACGTGGTTTTGCGAAGACGTGGAATGTGGTACCGACTACCGAGGATGACCAGCTGATCGCATTTTTCTCACACACCTACTCCGTTCATTTTGTGACTTCGGAGCAACCATCACCTGAACCTTCTACTAGTGTCACGGGTCCAGTATTCTTCACCAAGATCTTCACCACAATTAGCGTTCTAAAGATCTGAAATGACAATAATATTAATGAAGTGGTAATCAGATTGATGCATATAACTCACCCTTCCGTAAAGACAAGGTTACTTTAATCACGTCAGAGGGATTTTCGCATCTGGATATGCTTTCAGATCATTTGAAGGATATTGACTACCATCTCCATACTTCCTTTAGTTTATTCAGTTCTAATGACTTGTACCTGTCGACTAACTCGCTTTTGTTGCATGTCATTACGCTTTGATTTATGCTCATAAGCAACGTAGATGAACTAAAGTCATAGTAAAACCATTTTGGAAACTAGACGTCCCCATTTGAGTAGAACAGCACTTGGATCAACAAGGCACACCCTATGATCTCACCTTTAGGGCAGAAGCTTTTCCAATGGACTATGACAAATTATTTAGTCGTTTTTGATTTTGTTTTTCTTTTGCCTCAGAAAATATCAAATTGGCATGTGATCCGGTGGTAAGCATACTGAAGGTATTTGATAAATTAGTGGTACTCATCCATAGGTGATATTTATTGTTTTCGGTAATTTCAAAAAGGTAAACCATAATTATTCGTTATTTTCTTATCTTGGTAGTTACGGATTTTGGAACCATCAGCCCTTTTTCATCCATTTCCTTTTCAAATCGTCTTTACCCTATTTCACCGCTTTGCCATACATATTTTAAGAATTAACTTATTCACTTCATTTACCCCTCTAGTTTTTCTCTCCAATGAGCATCATTCTACCCTCTACCTTCTGGCTGAGGCAGACTGAAGGAAATTGCCCCTTTTCCAAGTTTAACTTGGTAAAGTGGTAGCACTAGTCGTTACTGTTGGCGATGGTGGAGGCGCAGGGATGAATGAATTGCTACAAATATGCTGAGGACATAAGGACATAGTATTTATGGCCAAAAATTTGAAAGAACTCTCTCCAATCGATTCGTGCGCTAAGCATCAACTTCATAGTGGTACCTTTCAGGAGAAGAAGCAAACTACAACGTATGAGGCCTAAACGGAATAGATCTGGAATGAGAGCAGGAAAAAATAATCTTGGATTTACATTGTCAACAAGGCAATGCTATCACTGATGGTATGCAGAAATGTTGCAGGAAATTCATGTGATCCATCATCACTGAGAGGCCTATGAACATCTACGGAACGGTAGAATGGACAAGAAAATAGCTCAGAGGTGAACAGCACCTGAAGATTCCACCATATTCCAATGAAGTGTACGTCATGTATTATTGAAAAACCTGGGATCATACCAGCTGAAAATTGGAGGAATACCACATATAAAGCCCCTTGAAATACTTAAAATTTTCAGAGAATTAAGTCTTGATGGGCTGCTTTGAAAGGGTGGGGCACAAGGCACAATAGTCTACCTATCACCAATACTAAATATCATTGGAAGTTTTGCCTCTAGAATCAATTATTCCCAATTGATAGGCTGTTAACAATGTTTGTTCACCTGAATTTGATCAGACTATAAGTATTGCTCACGATACAAGATGTAGACGAGGACTATTCGGCACACCTCCCTTTATTTTTTCTACCTGATTATGCATAAATTATATTTTGTTTTTATTGTTGTATATGTTCAATTTTTTACAGCAGTGAATTGTATTTTATCATATTCTATATCTTTAGAGACTTATACAAATATTTTTCATATTCTGAGCTTACAGTTCAATTTGTCCTGCACTTTATCTGATGCAATCTGTCAGTTAACTTGGTTATTAGGCTGGAAACACAGTGCCTGAGCCCTGATTAGCAATTTTATGAAATTTCACATTTGTAATACATTTTCGTTTACAATTTATTTTAGATCCTATTACATTTTCGGTCTCTGATTGATCCTTTTCTGATATTCAGTTTTCCCATTCACCAAGCATGAACCACAGTGAAGGCTCAGAAGAGCTTGCTGAAACAGTAGGTTCTGATACATTTTCAAGGTGTCACAAACGAATCTGAAATAAATTGGTGGATTATGTGGCTTGACAAATAATCTGTAATACTGTTCAGAAGGAAGTATGTATATGTAGCTGGGCTCAATCTCGTACAACACCCGTTAGTTCTAAATAGGACGGACTTTGTATTTAGTATGCTTGATCATTGCTAGCATTTTCAGTTGGCGGTGACCAGAGAGGAGCAGTGCTTGTGGATTTGAAGGATACATTGCATTATTATTATAGCAGGTTAGAGTGACTATCTCCTGTCACATATTCACCTGATCCATGCTAGAAATTAGAAATATCCTTGACATACTCCTACCAACAAACTTCTCAATTTTTTTATCATACTCCATGATTTTTTCTCCAACGACTAGAATTTGTAGGAGAATATGTTAACACTTAATTTATTGTTACTAATCTGTCGCGAGTTTTGCCAGTCTGTAGGTTACTCAGGTTAAGACGAGAATGACGTCAAAAGATCAAATATTGCATCTTTGTCAATGATCAATATTTCCATTTTTTACCATAAGAACAATTCAGGTACGGATTCAAATCAGTACTACATCAAAATGGCTCCTTTCGATTTGTGTCTTTTTAAACGTTGAGGAATTTGCAACCGTCTAAAATCAAACAGACAAATTTGAACACAAATTAACCTAACATTTATATAAAATTTCAGGTAATATTAATGTTATTTGTACATAGAAATGTAATTTTAATACACTTAATTACAATTCTACTAATTTGTATAACTTAGGAATCTAATAGCAGTCATTTGATGAAAAGGCCACCACACATCTTTCAAAGTACTAAATTACGGACAGAACTATTTGTTGAGACTGTTGTATTAATTTTTTGTGCATACTTATATTAATAATACACAGGTCTTGTTGGAAGAATTGATTATTTCAAAAAAAAAAACTTTTTATTTATTATTACAAAATCAAACGAAAAAATTAATAAACTGAACAAAGTGATAGACGTCAAACCGTTTTCTCAGTATTAGTTTTCTCAATATTTCTGCCAGAAACCACATTTTTCTGTCTGGCACAGAATACCTATCTTCTGAATTGATCGTATATGTTCTCAAACCACATTCTTGGAGCGTACGTGAATATTTGAAAAACCTTCAAGACTATATCAGAATAAAATAATACTACTGAGTATTATTTGGTACTCGTTGACGGTACTGTGGCGATGGCGGATCTTTACATCTTTATTTGCCCTGTGAGGATCATAACCACATTACTTACTATTCAGTAAAGTAAATGGTGTTTGTGGTTCCGCTCATGGAATGATTTTCCTTGGATGGAGTAGATGACTATTAAGTGAAAGTAGCGATCTGCAAACAAATCCAACCAATATAATTAATAATACGTAGACTAAAAATATAGAGAAAACTCTCACGATAGGGAAATTGGATATATTTATGGGTGATTGGCGATTTTTGGTGACACAAAATTTTTTTGTTTAAATTTTTTGATATTGGAAAGTCGGTTTAGTGTCGGCGGGTTCACCAAAATTTAGAATTGACCGTTTGTAGGTACTTAAAATTTTAATTTGAAGGATCGTTGACTGGACTTTTATTCATTACTTTCGAAATTACAATCACTTGTCCAAGTTCTCGAATCTGAAAAAGAAATGGGGATATTTTTTCACAAGTATTTACCTCTGTTAACTCAAAGAGTCTGATTAATGAATAGAAATCACCCCGCCCTCCTGTTGAGACTTGAAACTTCTAATTAACCTGTAAGCAATGTACAAGCCATTTTTCGTTATCACGTTGCAAAGAAAAGGTATATACATCTTCACTTTGTACAGATAGTTTTTCTTTCTATTGACCCACCTCAAATACATTTTCTATCAATCAAAACTCGAAATACGCCACTGACTGCTGTTCTTTTGTGCGAGTCCATAAAACCAACGTAATATCATTTAGATCTAGCGATATGATGAGAAGACAGCTTTCGCAACTAAATGCGTCAGTTACAGGAATTTGTTCCTTAATAAATTGCTATGGATTTTTCAGTCGTAATTCAACCTTGCTGAGATATTTCTTTGATTTATTCGCGGTGCCATTTCAGGGCGCCAAAATGGTTCTCAATATTTTTAGAGGCATTCAGTGGTTCACGCATTTTCCGAATTTGGGAGATTAGAAAATATTAACACGTATCATGCCAGTTTGTGAGTTTCGATATTTGAAAACTATTTTTTATTATAATGAGTATTGGCTATGATGTTATTTATGTAATGAGTACAAAAAGTGTATGTTACTATTCCAATCATGTATTTATTGTATATCATAAAGCGGAAATAGATATGCATTACAAAATAATACCTATAATATATCAAAATATACACTGCAGTGAAAAAAATAAAGGTGTGATTTGGTGTTCTCTTGATCAGAAAAGATAACATGCTTCGTAGGTTTCGAGGGATTCAGAAGATATCGGTGACACACTTGAATCATTGTAGTCATGCCAAAAGCTTCTGGACTCTATATTTTGTTCCATTATGGTCAGGCAGAGAAAACAGGTCGTAACGAAATAGTGCATAAATATCCATTTCTAAACATTCTATAGAGAAATCATTGTTGAACATTAAGTTTTCACCTAAATCTTCCCATGTGCAAAAATCGTTTTGAATTTCTAGATTTTCAGATTCTGAGCATCAAGAAAAAATAGTTCACATTCTATTCGATTCCAATTTCGCTCATTTGGGATATGCTATGTGGTTCAGATTAGCCAATATACCATAATCCTCTCTCCTCTAGAACCATCGTCAAAATACCAACCATTGAATTTGCTCTTGATCGACTCTGTCAACTCTTGAATGGCTAGGCAGAAAAGTACTGGACCTAATGGATCTCTCCTCACTGTAAAAAAGGGTGTAAAATCACATCATAAGTATTCTTTATCATTGCGAACTATACAATACAATGTTGGTATTATTACATTACAGTTCGTTAATAGTAAATTTACTCAATTTTCCTGCAAATAATGTAATTCACCGTAAAATTGATGAGGTTTACATGCATTCACAATGAAATTACCCATCTTTACATAAACTTTACAATGGTTCACATAATATCACAGAGAATATGTAAATATACATGTTTGCACAAGTAACTTCAAGCACCATCTTGTTCCACTTCTTGCAAAGGGCAGCTATGGCAATGGTCGAGGATCGTCACGCTACATTTGTTTGCATTTTGAGTTAAGAATTAATATGAGTTCAAAAGTGAAATATTACGGCGAGTACCTAACTAGTTACAATGTTCAAGTGCTCTCTTTGTTCATCTGAATTCGAGACAATAAGAGAAAATTTTATATCATGACTATTTTCATCGAAGAACTTGCCGCTATCCCATTTGTTTGAACTCAAACGTTCCAGCTCCTATTCTACCGCCAAGAACAGTTTGAATTTTTTTCAACCGTAAAATTGGGTTGTTATAATTCAAAAAACGTATATTCAACTCATTCACATTCTATTTTTGTCTAAATATCTATATTTTGCTTCGTTCAAACTGACTAAAAATCAATACGTTTTCATTCTTCAGATCCAAAATACCTTATTGGTGATGAAGGTGAAATTTAATTGGAAATGGAATTTGGAGCAATATGTGTTCAACCTCCGGTAGCCCATTAGTATCGCAACAACAATGGACAACAATGGAACTGATCTATAGGTATCATTTTAAAATACATCCAGATGGTGTTCGTAACAAAGGAAAGAGTAATTGCGCTGATCAAGAGATTATCCAATATTTAGTTAGTTTCTGTTAATTTTATGAATTTTTGATAAATTACGTATGTGATAAATTTTTAATTTTGTTTTTTTCTGAGCCTGACTCTTTATGTTATCTGTTTTGTCTCATTTTCTTATATTTTATCAAAGTGTTTTAAGTGTTCAGTTTTTTTGTGGAGTTAAGATTACTCTTGATGCTTGTAAAATAATTATGTTCATTTATATTTTTAGGCATGTACAATATATAATAAATTGAAGATTTTCTTCATTATAAAGTATGTTTTGTTCCTTCATTGAGTCATATTCGGTGAACATACAATAAATTAATGTAATCATATGTAAAGGGCATGTAAAAATACCTACGACAAAGTAAACAATACAGGATAATTACTGAAATTTACGAAAGGATTACGTTTTTTTCTGTAATTATACTTAACACACCGTTAAAACATCATGTAATTTTGTATCAATAATACTATGCATGATATGTAAAAAAATACATGCTAGCTTGTAAAGTTACAATATTTTACATTTCGAAATGTAAATTCACTTGACTGATCATGGCATCGAATATCTCAAATTAAATCATGTATTCTTACATAATCTGTTTTTACCGTGCTTGTTGGATTCCTCTTTCTGACATGATGATTTCTTGTCCAACATTCAAAAAGTAGGGTGTATGATAACATTGATATAAGAATTTATATCTGGCATTGAATCATTTACCTTTTCAAAAAGAAATTTCTGTAAACCATGTTGCAATTTTGAAGACTAAAGTCTCTTGAATTAGAGTCTGGGTGATGATGAACTTATAAACGTACAACTTGGCAACCTCCTGGTTTTCCAAACCCAAATTCACTTGGTCTTAGTCCTAGCTTTTTTTTTTATATTAGAACTCGCCAATTTTGTCATTAGTTTGGTCGAATTCCCCCGTCCTTTTGGAAGCACAAAAACAAGCTGCATATAAACCTGTACTTATTTCAGGATTCATTCTGCCTGCCAATATGAAGTTGCATAATGCTGCCAAAGAAACCGATGACAGGTCTCCATCTGAAATCTTACTCATAACACTTCTTGGTAAATTTGGCGGGAATTTCGTGGAACACTCTTGGTAATGACCAAGTCTGAATCATCGATATTTTTTGTATCAAATATTAAAGGGATATCCTACTGTTTTTACTATATTGAAGAAATTTGTAGAAAGTATAATCATGTTCAAGCCATTTTGCTATTTTGATGATGTTTGGTCAATCACCTTCATTGAAAGTTTGATTTTGTGAAGGAAATTAGTGTCTTGACATGATTTTCTGTCATATATAGCATGAATTACTTAATTAGGAGGTAATATAACAAGACCCCGTTTTTAAGCAGATACATTTTCAAATAATGATTTCGTTAAAAAAATTTACGATGATTCAGATGTTCATTATGTTTTGGTTATAAACGAAAACTTCAGTTTGAATTATAATATCGAAATTTAACCAGTTGAAATCTCTAAAACAAGGAGTAAATGCAGAAAATAAAAAAACTCGATCAGATAACTGAATTCATGTGTTACTGTTTTGTCTAATGCAGAACTCATTCATTTTTGCTATTGGGAGTTATATTGGAACTTCATTGTGGATCACCAGCTTTGGTTCCATGTTTGAACAAATAGGAGGTGTATATTTTCAGACGAATTGACTCCCACAAAGTAATCGTCAGAACTCTATAAACTGATATTTATAGAAATACTTCATTATCTACCAAAACATGTTCTCAAACATCCAATGGAATCTATGAAGCTAACAAATACTAAGTTACTCTTACACTCTTGCTTGAGAAGGATAAACTTGTTAATTTGTGGAAAATATTGAATGTGGAAGGAAAATCAGCACTTCTCTTGCGTGCCTCACATGTACTAATTTCTATTCCTCATGAATATTATACAGTTATTGTTATCGTTCCATTAGAACAATAATGTTGGCTATGTGGGTTTGTCACGGTGGTAACTGTTGTATCTATCGGCAGAATTTGGTTTTGATATGGCCACTAGCCACCTGTCGTTGGGCACGCGTCGCCACCTGTCGCGGTTTGCTGCATTTCTTGATAGTGAAAATAAGCTTCGTTTTTTATCTGGGACCGTTAAAGTCATCTGCGACAGGTAGTGAATATACACACCTTTCACAGAAGGTATATTCGGATGTTATTGGAAAGTTTGGATATGTACTAAAGAATGATACTTTACATTTTTCCTTGTCGTTTCAACCATTACGCCATCCTAAGTATTCTACCTCTAGAATATTTTTCAAATTTACCAGGAAGAGGGAGATGTTTATAATTGCACGAAATATAGAGGCATAACATTGCTAAGTACAGCGATGAAAATATAAATGAGAAAATCATAGATAAAAAAATAAGACCTATAGTAGAGACAACGGTAGAAGAATCACCAAGCGATTATAGGAAAGACTGAAGTACACAATACCATATATTTACATAAGATAATCGCAGAAAAAATGCTCCAGCATTCGACAAGGTGCCAAGGTTGAAGTTGAAGAATATATATATATATATATATATATATATATATATATATATATATATATATATATATATATATATATATGAAAACTAAAAGTTCGGGTTGAACCGCGTCTAGAATTTGTTGAAATTCGACGTTTCGGCTCCGATTTTGGAGCCATTTTCAAGAACTGAAAAAGAAAGAAAATTAATGAAAGGTTAAAACGTATATATATATATATATATATATATATATATATATATATATATATATATATATATATATATATAAAAATAATGTTAACTGTGTGATTCGACATAACAAAATGTCATAAAAATTTACAACATAGAAAAAGACCATTATTCATTGGAAATAGGCACCTATAGGAAATAGACATATGAGAGGGTGGTTTTGCAGATGATTTTATAATCATGACCGAGAATGAACAAGATCTACAAAATAATCTTGAGATATGGAATAAAACTTTTGAAGAATACGAGATGAGAATGAAGAAAAACTAAACAAAAGTGATGGTGATTTCTAAAGAAGAAAAAAATCAATAAACATACAAATTGAAGGAGTGTATATAGAACAAATAGAACATCACAAATATTTAGGAATACAAGCAAAATCCAGGCCATTGAAATAATGTATCAAATGGATTCGATACTTTTCCCAATGTACATCCTTGTAGTGTCGGTCATCTCAGTTACCTGTTTTCTGTTCTGCAAGTAATCAGTCAGCCAGTCGAGTGCTATTCCAGTTATACCATACTTCTGTAGTTTGATAATTAATTTGGCCCGGTCAATTGTTTCAAATGAGCGCTTGATGTCCAATAATACACCATCAATCACAACATTATTGTCGTAGTTTTTTTTTCAGTCATATTGAACATTTTACACACCTGACTGAATTGAATATATGTTATTTTTTGTTAAATATGCTGTGAGTTGTTCATAGACTATTCTTTCGATCTCCGATATGAGTAACTCGCCGCTCACGCCTTTGTTTCTAAGGGACATATTTCCTCACCGGTAGTGTTGTGCGTTGTTTACAGAAATATTGAGGTTCATAGAAATAGAAATAATGGAAACCCAATGTGAAATGGAAACCTGAAATTATGATGAAATAAACTCCACAGGATTTTGAGAACAGCCGATGCTCTAATTGACATGTTTTTTCATAATTCTTTTTTACTATTTTCCAATTTGGTTTCCCTTTCTCGATAGTTACGATACTGGTAGATTACCTATGGAATGACATAATATTTTGATTTCCAGCTTCAAATGGTCTTTTACACATTTCAGAATACTTCACCATTGCTTAATGATAAAAACTAACGATAGTTCAACACAAATTAACTTAGAATTTGCCCTTTATTCACGAAAAAACACTCCAATAAGCCAATGACGAAAACGAATAGAAATGTTGTTGTTCTGCATGTCAAATATCAAATGCAGCGTTGCCGTACTGACCAGACTATATCGACAACGAAGAATCTCCTTTCGGCGATGGAAATACTATCGTTTTTACATGCTCCCAACAAGCTGCAATGGACGTTTCAATTGTCTTCTTATTGTTATATATTTCATCCAAGACAGTATTTTTGGGTCATCGTTGCCATGAATATACCCGACAGAAATCAAAATATAGCTGACGTGCAGTACCATTTGAGTATTACTCATCTAAGTTGTGTTACTTGATCGGAGCTTTCGATTAATTTTTCTAGTGTTGCTAACATTTTAATTGGTATGAAATCACTAGCTTTATTGAACTCGCACCATATGTATGGGTATAACTTTTAGATAATTTTGGTGAAATAAAAATTATTCAGAGTATATAATAATCAACGTCTTCATAGGGTAATTTCTGGACTTTCTGGACTGGCCTATTATGCTTCTTCAGTTTTTTGCACGACTGCCATTCCAAACCGCCATTAACATCTGTTCGTTCATAAGAATGAAACCCGTTTGAATAATCGCGATTACAATGGACACGCCATTAAAATAAAAATAAGAGATTGTTTTGATATCGACAATTGTTGAATTAAAATTCCATTTAGTGCCAGTCAAGTTCTTGCAGCATGGTAATTTGACTTCCGACGGAAGTTCAGGTTATTTTTCGTCCATTCACTGCATACACCTTGCCATATTCTTTTGTATTACTCACCCAGAAGTCGATTCGAGCCATAATCGGCGGCTGAAAGTGAGATCCTTAAAAGAGTGAGAGTTTACTTTGGAAGTACGAGTCAAATCATTGGGGGGTCGTTGATTCCAGTAGAAGTGGAAGCGTTTGTTTTCTAAACAGCGCAACTCAGGGTCGATGATCGATGGTTGGTTGGGCTTTATGGAAAACGCATGGCCGGATATTTCTGAAAAATCCACATTAAAATTTCTTATCTATCATACTCCTGTATATTAACAAATTGTCGGAATCGCCCCTTTGTTAAAATACTTTTTTTTTGTTAATAATGACAGCGTTGCAAATCATTATCCTCCCAGTGACTTTTTTCTAGTTGGCGGTGATCTCAATAATATTGATTGGTTCTCTGTTGACAATCGCCATGAGCTTTTTCAGAACTTTCGGAATTGACCCAAATAAGTGATCGTAGTCAAGCTTCTATCGATTCTATCTTTGTGTGACCAAATTAGTTTCGCCAGGAGCCGGGAACTCTATGACGAAAATCGTCCTACTTTGATTGTCGAGACTTATGGCTTATTGGCTTGTATTTGCCTAAGGGTGGGGAAAGATCGGCACTTTTCATTCTCCACAACGGACTCAATATCCCCCGGAGCTTAAGGTAACACCGGTGTCTCGTCTATACCGTACAAGTGGCGTAGGTGGTAGTACAACACTCGTAGGGCCGCGTTATGCCTGTGGATTTAGGCTGAGACCGCCTAAGCTGGACAAGCTGACAGCAAATGCATTATGGTCTCAGCTGCCCCACGACACGCTTTGCATCTAGTGTCAGGAACCTCTATACCCATCACACGATTACGGTAGACAAGGGTGTTGAAGACACCATCCTTGGCAGGCCATTATGAATCCCTCGGTTTCCGACTTCAGCCCACTTCACCTGAGAAAAGCGAAGGTCAGGTTTCTGGATAAGCCAAGGTCTTCAGTGTTCTTGAAGAAGACCCCTTGCATTGGCTTATCCTTCTGTAGCTGTAGGAGCCTCTCACACTCCGCAGCTTTCACGTGGGCTTTTTGCTGAACGGGTTCCAACTCGATGACAGAGTTTGGGTTCGTCCATTCAGTGTCGATTACGAGACCGAGTTCATCGGCTGCCTTGAAAAGAAATGCTCCAATCCCTGATTTTTCATGATCGCATACTAAGCAGAGAAGGGGATCTGAACTCCTGATCACCTTACGGCTCCAACACGCAGAAAAATCCGGCGGACTAATTTACCACAATTTGGCAGTCTGAAAATCGTGGTTCGTCACATTGTGATAATAGTACAGATTGCTGCGTCGACGAGTAAACGGTACTCTTACAAGAGCGAAGGTGAACATTCAAATGTGGTTCAATATTTCATAAATTAGTGGATACATTTTACTGCAATAAACGTTAATTTGTACCGCGATAACTTGGCTAATTGAAATATTTCAGTGTTCTCCGAGATTCTGGTAATTAATACTGACTCTTTTCTATACGTATCGCTCCACGATGCGACATCGTTCAACATATTCTCCTGACAGAAATGCACCCGTGTTTGCTACTCAGTTACTAGTATTATCTACCAAAGTTGATAATAGTAGATACTGCCATAGAAAAAATGAATCACTAACGATGTTGTGGTCATACAGGGTGCCAGTATTTATAATCACATTCACAGTAAATCTGAATATGAACCGAATTTCGAAATTACTTTTCATTCAAAGTGGATATTCACTTGGATTCATTGCGCTTTAAAGCATTACATACAGAAATTAATGGTAAACATAATACAAAATAAGGTAAAACTAGCGCTCAACGTACAGTTGAGTTGCAAAGCAGTGGTGGTGTCTGACAAGATTCTTACACCTATATAGAGGTTTTATGGAGTTCTATTTTTCTACGAGCTAGTTTCTGAATCGGGGCCTGACAATATTACTATCATGACTATTAGGTAAGTAGATAAAAATTGATGAATATGGGTTATATTCCGTCTTGAACATTTCAGATAACTTATTCAAATATGATCTGTTTTTGCTGCCATTCTACGTTCAATGGACTGAAATCCATAACTGAACATTATAGACTTATACACAAGCTGATCGAGAATTCAACTTACGAATTTATAGAAAATTCGGTTGTTACAATTCGTACTGGAAGCATATTAAAATGAAGCACTCCCAGAATAAGCGGCGAAATGAGAATGAAATGAGAAAAAATACTGATAAAAGTCTTGATTCTCAAAATATGCCTACGAATGAATCATCAAAATCAAATATGCCTGGTGTTTATAATAATTTCATCACGAATGAAAATGATGGGATTGGGAATTATTCACAAACAAATGATGATGTTGGGTTCGAGCTACTGGAAGACGATTTTGAATCCGAGAAGAAAACATTTTATTTCTGATTTATATGCTCTAAATCTGCCAAGATCATACATTCAGAATATTATTGAAAAAATCACAAATCTTTTGAATCACTCCTTCGTGAGCAATTTAAAAAACATCATTTTACTTACCATGAAGAATGAAAGTTTGATTGGTATTCAGAAAACTAACTCTCGAATTAATGCGTCTTTCGATATAATTCAAAACCCTTTCGAAGGTTCTCAGGGTGAATATATGGGATTGAAACAGTTGAACACCACTGGAAATTAAATCAAGCCATCTGAAGTGAAAGTAGGGAGTCATCTTTGCATTAAAAATAAAGGAAAAGAAAATACTACTATATCGTATGAAAATATTTCAATTCAAACTATAGATTTGAAGGGTATATTGAAAAAAATGTTCGAAATACCAAATTTTCTGAGTAAAGTTTTATTATATAATGAAATGTTGATGGCAGAAAAACAAGTTATAAGTAATTTCACCCAAGGAGAACTTTGGGCAAAAAAAACTCGAAATGAATCCCAATAAAACATTATTTCCTTTATTTCTGTATTCTGATGATTTCCAACCAGGAAACGCTCTGGGTTCTCATCCTGGTACACAAAAATTATCTGCAATATATGTGTCCTTACCTTGTATGCCTCCAGAATATTTATCAGATTTAAGTAACATATTTTTATTTGCACTTTATCATTCAAGAATAAATAAAATCTTGACGAAGAAACAAATTTTCAAACCCCTCATTCAGCAACTTCATGAACTAGAATCTCAAGGTATCAGAATCAAAACATCTGAGGGTGAAAAAACTATATTCTTCTCACTGGGTCTGATAATGGGTGATAATTTAGGTCTTAATACAATACTTGGATTTGAGGAGAGTTTTTCGGCCTCATATTATTGAAGATTCTGTAAAAGTTCGAAGAATGCAAATAAAACGAAATATGTGGCCGATATCAATGAACAGAGAAACGAAGAAAACTATGAAAATGATCTAGAAAAGAATGACTCTACAAAAACAGGTATTAAAAAATAAGTGTTTGGAATGATTTGCCTGATTTTCATGTAACAACAAATTATTACGTCGATATAATGCATGATATTTTTGAAGGAGACTGCAAATATGATTTTTTTATATACATCATCAAGATTTTCAGTTTAGAATCCTTGAATAACAGACTTGAGTGTTTTGATTTCGGTTATTTAGATAACAGAAATCGTCCTCCACCTATACAAAAGGAAGATTTAATCAATTTCAATATTCGAATGTCTGCATCAGAGATGATGATTTTCTGTAGATATTTAGGACTTCTTGTGGGTGATTGGATTCCTGAAGATAACCCTCACTGGGCGCTTTATATCAGCTTAAACAGAATTATAAATATAGTTTCATTGAGAAATATTCAACCGGAATGTCGCATTCTGATAGATGAGTTAGTTAGGGAACATCGTACGTTATACTTGGACCTATTCAAACCAAATGGACAAGAACTGAAGCCTAAACACCACAACATGATACATTACGGTAAAGTAATAGAGAAATCTGGACCTATTACTTAATCATGTATGAGATTTGAAGCCAAGCATAAAACTTTAAACAAACTTCAAACATATGTAATTCAAGAAAAAATTTGCCATTCACTATTTCACTGAAACACCAGCTGGAACTTAGCTCTAAATTTTTTGAAGGGGATAGTTACATCGATAAATATGATTATGGAGTTCCTAATTCTGATATTATTCTCGATGAATTTCATCTTGATATTTTCATATACGCAACATGTTTTGCAGTTTCCTGGTTGGAATATAAAGGGATACTATATAAAAAAGGGACTATTTTGATGTGGGACTTTCAAGATACTCAAACCTTTTGTATTGTTGATAAGGTAATTTTATTGGACAGCGTGGTACATTTTGCATGTGAAAAGATTTCCACTTTATGCTACGATGAACATTTCGTGTCATTCTTGGTGGAAGTGGACACGAAAGAATACCTTATTTTGAAATATGATGAGCTCTTAGATCCATTCCCCTGTTTCTTAACAAAACAATACAACGGTAATTTTTATGTAGCCTTAAGGTATCCCATTTAATATTACTTTGTGCTGCGAAATTATCATATAAATTTCGGGAGCGGACGATTCACATTTCTCATTTTATATAACAAGAAATAATTAACCCCTTTAAAAACTTCTCATATCTTTAAACATCAAACTTATTTTCCTATAACCACAAAGAATAATTATTAGTACCTATCTACCTATTTATATTTTCACCGATAACTGACCTGTTCGGTTACGTTTCCGTTGAGACAATTTAATTCGAGAAAAAATATCTGATGATCTATTTATTCTGTCTCCTATGTTCTCTATAAGTTATGGTATTCCTAACTTGGTATTCAAGAACTGGTCCTAGTGCTAAAAACCCTGAGCGGTACGCCAATGAAATGCAAATTAGCAACCGTCTACCGGTCAGCTGACCTAACACCACCAACATCGTTCCACTTTTCTTCACAGTATTCAGTATTTCTGTTCAGTCATCAGTGGTCTTGGTGTCGCGAAGCCGCGAAAGAGTCATCAGGTTAAAGAATTTTCAACCTGATTATGGAAAACAACTCAAAGGAATTTCGACGATCGTTGGAATTCAATGGAATTGAACATTTACTCCCATTATTTGAAGGTACGTTGGTAACTTATAATTCATTTATCTCATTTTTGCAGAAAATAATGTTTCTTGAATGATTGAACTGCATAATTCAGTGAACCGACATATTCACATTACCAGGAGTCCTGGTAATGTTTTTACTGCCTCTGTCGTGGTATTTATTCCTGGAAAGTAGGTAGGTAGGTATATGATAATAGCGTTGTTTTTACTGTTTCTGCTGTGTTTCTATTTTGCATTGATTTTGTGTAACTAATATATTTTTTGAACAAACTGTACCCATCAACAACTAATCCCATGGAAATATTTGAATGATTACATTTTTTTGTGAGAAAATATGAAAATCAGAAAAAATTATCAGCTATCATCACGCAAGTATGTATACTTTACTTTGTCTACGACTGTGATAGATAATGATCAATAATCATCATTCACAATAAGAAGAGTGTAGTTCAAAAAATAATTTGACTAAAATAATTTGACTAAAAAAATTTAATTTTTTTTAAACAATTCGCAATTGACCAGGCAGCGACCCTATGGAAAATTGTCACCTATTGATTTTTATGAATAGATACCTATGCTGTAGAGGTTGGCCTCCCAAACAAAAGTGTCCATGGACAGAACTCAATCCTATGACTAGTTTCCGAAATAAATGGTGTAGAAATTGAAAAGAGACCTACATCTTTTGAAATTAATATTTAATATGTAAATGGTTTGCGTGACTAATACTGATTACCCACAAGGCGATGTTTTTGGAGTGGTATTTGATAAAAAATATCATTAGATATAGGGTTTGATTTTGTCACAATTATTGACAAGTTGAAAATTTTATAGTTACCGTGTGGGTCAAAAAGTCACATTATTTTTGGTGGCATTTTGTATATTTTTATTTTACATTTTGAACTCAATGGACTACGAACCATTCAGAATTCATGTCCGAAATTGATATAGAGGTGATGCTGGTGATGACAAAAATTGCGAGGAAGTGATATTTTTATAATTCACCTTGTATTCATAAATTTCGTTGTGAATGTGAAAATATGAATTTGGCAATTTTTATAAGTGTTGGTTCGAGTATACTTCTACAGACTGACCCGTATAGCTTTGCTATGACCGGTTTCATATATCGTCATATATCGATAATTAGAAGTTATCAAAAATAGTTGTATACAATTTGTTCATAAGGCTGCTGCCTGCTCCCTCGAAACACCCTCAGAATCATATTTTCAGTGATTGATCTATAAGTCACCCATTTATTTATTATGATAGAATTTTTGAACAGTACCTAGTATAGTAGATACTTATTTCGATTTATTTTTTCTACTCAGTTCTACAAGATGTTCTATTTGAAACAACAAGTCACTGTATTTATTTCAAATGATAATGTCAAGTATACATACCTACCCGAGTACCTACCTATTTGGATTTCAATTCTTGGTCCAACTAGCGCAATTGGACACCTGAATGAAACAAATTTTTTTGTTACTTCAGAAAATGGAGTTGGTGATTTTGAAAAGTTAACGGACGCCGTAGTGAGAAAAATTGTTCAGAATCCTGCAGAACGTGCGATTCCTTACGACCATCCCTAACCGATTATGCAATGATATACAGAGTGTCCTATTTAAAAAAATAAACTTCTCACTCTCACTTCTCACTTTTTAGACATTCTGGATGGAAAAGTCATATTAGTATCTGCGGAAAAGAAAAAGTTTAATAGAAGATATCTTTCAAAATTTCTCATCGAGGAAAAAATGAAAAATGATTTGAATAAAAAGGAAGTCTTTATTTCATGTCAAATGGTCTCTATCTCGTTATCCTCAAAAATTTTGAAGAATATTTCGATGTGCACAAACTTTTATTAAGTTTCTCTTGACTGCGTCCCTATTAAAGGAATAGATTTCAAAGATATAATTTTTAGAATAACCAAAGACGAATTTGAAACAATGGCAAATGAAGTCGTAGAAGCATTCCCGTTCGAAAAAAAGGAGATTTATTTCATTCCATCAAAAAAAGTAAACAATAGAAAATTTTCCGCAAGAGGGATATTATACGATCATTACTGTAATAAAAGAAAAAACTGTTGAGATTAGGACTCATCAAAAAAACATCTGTAACAGGAATTCATACTACGGGTAAGTGCGTATATTATACTATCAGTCAATTATCATGAGCATTGATTGCAAAGGACATGGCACTGGATACATGTTTTCCTGTGTTCCAAATGTTTTTGTTCTCAAATAGTCCAATCGATTCTAGGAAATGGTAAATCTTCATGATGACGAATATCGTGCCAAATCCCTCCACCTCTCCGAATGAGTTGTTGTGCTTCAACACATTGTTGTAATTGGTTTATATTTTGTACTCGGCTAATTTCTACTATTAGTTGTTCATCTGCATTTTGCATCATTATAGATAGGCTCATAAAACTTATTGAACATCGTACAAGCTATTCTAAGGAAGTCTTTCAAATGAATACAATGTTGCATGGGGATGATATCACAACATTTTAAATACTAATTTAATATGCCCGTTTCTGGATTCTATAATCCAACGCGTTTTTGTTTAGTTCGAGAATGATTTGCTTCTTCGGTAGCTATTTGTCGTTGACCACGGGAAAGAAATGGAGGGATTTCACAATTTAAATCGAGTCTATGCAGAAATTCAACAGCGTCGCGGTAACCGCGGTCTACAATAAAAATATTCGCAAATACAAATTTTGTATTTAGATAAGGTTTCGATTGATATATATATATATATATATATATATATATATATATATATATATATATATATATATATATATATATATATATATATACGTATATATACGTATATACGTATATATACGTATATATACGTATATATACGTATATACGTATATATACGTATATATATATATATATATATATATATATATATATATATATATATATATATATATACGTATATATACGTATATACGTATATATACGTATATATACGTATATACGTATATATACGTATATATATATATATATATATATATATATATATATATATATATATATATATATATATATATATATATACGTATATATATACGTAATTATACCTGAGGAGTAGGCAGATTGAGACCTCAGCGTAGAATTACGTATTATCCTTTCATTAATTTTCTTTCTATTTCAGTTCTTGAAAATGGCTCCAAAATCGGAGCCGAAACGTCGAATTTCAACAAATTCTAGACGCGGTTCAACCCGAACTTTTAGTTTTCATATATATATATATATATATATATATATATTGAGTAGAAGCAGCTCAAAAGATTTGCATAAAATTTTGTCATATAAGATTTTGCTCTTTAGGTTGATTTATGTAGGCGTCTTTCCTAAAAATCACGTTTTTACACAAAAAAAAATATTTTGAATGGAATAATTAGTATTTCGAAGTTTTGCCATATTAAGAATACATTGAATTCCACCAATCCACACAAGAATAGTCCTTAGAGATTTACCACTGGGTGGTTTATCAACAGAGAGAAAGGGTTTGTTTATTGGTAACCAACAGTATATTTCTTTGTTCTAATCATCATTCAAAACCGTTTCGTATGTATTGATTATTCACCATTTCCATCGAATTATAGGAAATGTTACTATTGAACTATCCTCAAGTGAACAGGAAGATATGACATGGTTGGCTACTTCAATAGAACCGTGGACCATTGTTTTGACAAAATGGAAAACCACATTCATAGGGAGGCAGCAAGCCTTCATAAAGCAATTCAAGAAATAATTGATAGCTTTCCAGCATATAAACATCAGCTGGGTTATAGTTTGGTAAGTAGGTATGTTGTTTTAATTCGGACGATGTCTAAATATTTTTTTTAGGTTGAATACGACTTTCAGAAGATGTTTGGTGAAAAGTATAATAATTTCTTCCTGAACTGGCCCTTGAAGAGGAATAAGTTATTAGATATCTTGATGTCAAGCAACATAAAACAGATACAATCAAGCATCTCCCAGTTTGCACCTGACGAGTTAGCCACTAATGAAGTATTGCCACTACTTTTACTGCCTGTTTATTTTCCTCCGAAGAAAATGAGGAATACTAACAGGAGGCCATCAAAACTAGAAATTCAGGAGGGATTCATTCTTTTCGTCAAGGTAAACATTAGCGATAACTTATTGTTAGACCATATTTTCAACCAGGCATATTCGATTTGATTTATACATGATTTTTATTTTCAGACTGTTGCAGATATACAGCCCAATTTGCTGTATAAAAGGAACAAATATGAATCGTTGAAATTGACCATGCAACCAATACCAATATTCATTGGAGAAAATTATTTAAAGATTGAAAATGCATTTGTGAGTGTGTGCGATATATTATGGGAGGTAAAATCACCTTTGCAGGCTATTGATATTTGTTTTAAATGCTATCATGTATTCGATGCTAAGTATCCTGTGGAATCGGATACAATATGGCTCTTTTTTTTACCTTTGTATGCTATCCGTGGACTCATTACAATATAATATTGAATACATTACCTATGTTATAAGGAGATTTAAATAGTTCCTACTTTGGTTTTTCAGTTTCTACTATTTTACTGATCTGTATTTTAATGTTTTTTGAATAAAAAGGTAATGAAAACTGTTGGTATGATTAAATATTACAATGGAAAAAAATATTATGTTTGCCATCATTCTGCTGGGTTTAGATAAGGTTGTCCTGCACGGGATATCTGAAACGGTGATAGATACTGTTTTGGTTAAATTGGAAAAAAATTAAAATAAATTTTGAAAAAACTGAATTTTTTGATGTCTTATTTTTTTCAGGTGTGATCGTCAGAGCTTGAACAAGGTAAAATACTTTTCACATCAACTACTTTTTATGAGCTTTCTTGCGATGAAGTTAGTTTTACTGTCCGACGTTTTGTTACCGAACAACCATCATCATCTTAATTTTTTTAAATACGACCTTGTATTGATGAAAACGGATTTTTAAAGTATTCTTCATTATAAATTATATGATGTTTCAAACATGGTAGTTCATTGTATATTAGATCATGTAGTATTGTTGAAATCATTTTCTAGTACGGGCCTGAATTAGTGATAAATATTGTGAAATAGAATATCTTAGATCTGAAAAAAATTAATAGTTTGAGTTGAGCTGAAGATTTGAAACATATTTAAACCGACATGAGTGATAAGTAGTTCATCAGATTTCAATAGGAAACTACTTTATAAAATTTATTTTTCAAAACTACGCCGTATTTAAAGGATGAAGTTGATAATGGTTGTTCAATAACGGAAAGATGGACGGCATAACCGATATAATCACAAGGAAAAAGCTTATAAAAAGTTCTGTGAAGCCTTTTTTTTACCTTGTTTCAGCATTGAAATATGAAATCGAAAAATTCAGTGATAAATAAATCGCCTAAAATTATTCTAGTCAGAGTGCCCATTGTCAAAAATTTTACTGATTGATACTCTCCAAAGTTTCTGTATGGCTTTATTGGACCTAGTCTGCCACCGTTCTACTCTGTGAATTTTTTTGTTTCGGAGGGAAAAAAATCCGATTTTATTTTATGTGTTTCCCTCATCTTTCCTAAACACGGTTCGAAACTACAGAGGGTGATTTTTTAGGTAATTTTGAGAAAAAAGTTCCTATGAACATATGTCCGTAGTTCAAAATAAAAGTTTAACGCCCTGTACCTCAGAAACGTTACTTTGTTTATGTATTCATAGGAACTTTTTGTCTTAAAACAACCTAACGAATAACCCTCTGAACTTTCGGAAAAAGGCCCCTCGAACCAAAAAAAGTCACACAGAAAAGTTTGGAGTATCTATCAGTAAAATTTTTGCCGATGGGCACTTTCCTATTCTCTTTGTACTTCTCTTTAGATGTTTCATAAAATTGATGTTACTGCCAAAACGTCAAAAGGCTGGCTAATAACAATAATCCTTCAAAGGATATGTGGAAGAATATATTGTTTTATATTTCCAATAATAAACGTTGTTCAAAACTGAAAAATTATAACTAACTCGATTTTTTCACTTGATAGGTACAAGAATAAAAATAGCACGTGTTACTCACATAATGAACTGCTTTCATCAAATATGGTTAATTGACATCATCTGACATCAAAAGGTTCTTGAAAATGAATGAATTTAATGTTTCCGGTATTTTTATGGAATATCGAAAATTAATATATTTCAATGAATTACTGAAGAGTTCACCGATATGAATATACTCCACAACGTGATTAAAACTAATCCGAAATATAGTAAATGATACCGCCTCTATCTGGTACTTTGAGATATGGTAATATGTACTGAACTAGGTCATACATCAAAGGCGAGAGTGTGGTAAACTGTTTGATGTTCAATCTACTAGTGAAGCATGGTATATAGTACTCTACAGATAATATTACAGATGGAAATGGTCGCGATGAATCCAATAACAATGTTGGGTTAATCTGATTTAAACATATTGTACTGCGAACGATGGTAAACTATCCACTGCTTGAATCTAACGGTTGAATTGGTGGGGATTCCTATTTTAAAATGCTATAGCGTTGTAGTATGGAATAATCACTGGGTAGTCAATCGAAATATAATAGTCGTGGTAAATGTAACCACGGTGTTCCGTTGATCGAGTTTTGTTTTTCGCCATCAATATTACTATAATACCTAGCACCACTTTCTCAAGTTGTTTCAACGTATTTATAGAGTACATCTCACTACGATCAAAGTTTGTCCATATTCTTAACGTTTTTCGTGGTAAGATTTCGGACGATTCTAGTAATTTCTACCGTTCTTTTCTCTGCGTGAACCAGTACTATTCCGTTGTGTAGTCACTCCAAATTCAAAAGACCACGGCCTCCCCGTTGTCTGGAGAAGTATAACCGTGGAACAGACGATTTAGGATGCAAGCTCCTATGAAGATGCATCATCTTGTATCCATTTCATTACTTTAAAGAAGTGAAGTAGAATCGGAACGGCAAGCATATTAGTCGCAGCAACATTTTTCTTCCCCGACAGTTCTGATGACCCGATCTGTCGGAGTTTGTACTGATATTTGCCGCGGAGAGAGTTTTTAACAGTAGCTATCTCTTGGGTGTGGCGTTGTTCCACCCCTAGGTAGGTATACGTCTACTTCCGTCTACGAGCTGAACGTCCTTTCCGTATCCCTCGCATCGTCCTTTTTTGAGATGAACCGTGGCACATTGTCGATCCCAAACTCCATTCCAATAGCATTTTTTATTTTTTTTTACTTTCAACTTCATTCAATTCAAACAAACAAATTACAAACAAGATTTACACCAAAGCATGAGAATATGCTTAAATTAAATTAAAAAGATACGACATATTGTAATTATTTACATTGGAGAGAATAGGTATAAGTGGTTCAATTAAAAAGAAAGACAATCCCGAAGAAAAGATCTTATCGGATTCTTGTGTAATACATTTTGGTGACAGGTTTGATATGGAGAATCAAAAGATTTTGTTAATTGTCGTTGCATTTTCAGTGAGGTATAATTTTAGACCTTTTTTAAATTTAGGTAGAGTATATATATTTTTGAGATGAGATGGAAGCATGTTGTGTGTGAGTCTTGTGAAACAGTGGAAATTTTATTTTTTTCAGTGAATCTACTCAGTTTGGAATTGCGTTGTTCATATTTTTCCATGTTTGAGAAAATCCATGTTAGACTTTGGTATGTGTGTAAAGATCTGACGTTGAGTAATTTAGTATCTGTGTATAGATATTCACTTGAATGTAATCTGTGTTTCTTGAATATTATTTTCAATGTTTGAGTATTTTGCACTGTTTGCATGCAATTCATTATACTATAAAATGTTCCGCCCCATGCTATTATACAATACCGTATCACTGACTCTGCCAGAGATGTATAACACATTATCAAATTCTTTCTATCAAGAATATCTCGTAGACTATAAAAAGTGTGTATAAGATTTCTCAATCTTTTAGTTACATGACTAATGTGCATGAGCATGCGTGTACTCTTGCACTACCCTTAAGGACTGAGGCATGAAGTTTGAGGTCATTCATGAAAACAGATGGGTGACCTTATGCCTCCGGTTGCTGGGGGTGCCACAGTTGTATCTGCAGGTTTTCCGTAGTGCAACGGACAATGGCAGTAGTGAGATGCAGAAGAGAAGAGGGCTGAGGGAGTCTCCCTGAAACATGCCCCTTCTAAAGATAACCTGCTCTGTTTGGACTCTGACTTGACCAGATATTATGGTGAAGCGAGTCCTCCAGAGCAGCATCAGCTGTTCAATGCATCTCACTACTTGATCGAGTACCGCAAGGCTTAGCAAATGTATGATGAGTTCATGTGATGTTGTACCCATGGAAATTTTTTCCACCAATAGTTATTTAGGCCATCAGGGCCCGAGCAACGAAGTTCTTCGAGCCTTCGAGGGCCCGTCGAACTTCTTACGGGGTTATCGGATTGCGCAGTTCATTGAGCTCAGGCCGACGAAGCCTCCTGCAGAAAGCTTCGAACTGCGCTAGGGCTGGAGTATCTTCGTTGAGTGGTTGCGAAAACTCATAAATGTTCTTCCAGAAGGATTCCACCCGATCAGCCGCCGGCGGGTCATTGTCAACACGTGGAGGCTCTTGGAATAAGCGAGAAGGTTTATCGCGGAACTTCATGTTTTCCGCGTTGTTTCTCGCCCGCCTTACTAGTGACCTTTTTGCAGCCACCAGCATTCGTATCCTATCAAGACAGTGCTGTTTGATGGTAAACAGCACGCTTTGATTTAGTGTGTGGTGAGCTCGTCTTAAATTTGCGGCAATTCGCCGCACTGCGGGCGTGAAGGGCCTATTTGCCGCCACGTAGTCCGCCACACACTGGATACGAGACGCGTGTTGTCTCGCCGACTTGATTTTAGCTTCCATCGTGTGAATGCGTCGCTCATGCCTCCCAATCAGAGACCCTCCTCTCCGCTTGGGACAGGGCGTCATTCACGGCAGAGTTGATCTGCCAGATAGCCTCTTCTGAGAGTACGTCGTGAACATAGTACTGGTGTTGATTGTCTTATTCGATTGTTTGGTGTATTGCTGTTTTCAATTTCATTTAGTGTTTTTTGTTCAATTTGACCTGAATAAGCATTTATTTGAAGAATGGAATAGAAATAATTCAATTTCAAGGTCATAGTTTGGATTGCAAACTATGTCTGCTATGTCATAGAGCCATTCCATAATACCTTTCTTTAAGCTGGTGTGATGATTAGAATTATAGTGGTGATATCTGTCGGTAATTGATATCTTTCGATAAAAAAGTTGTATTGATTCGAAATGTTGATTTTTTCATGAAAACATCTAAGAAAGGCAGTTGAAGTGAATGTTATTGTCGGTTCTTGTTTATTAATGTGATCCAAGACAGATTTGACTCATCTCTATTCTGATTCCCAATGGCAAATACATTATCAACATATCTCCACCATACCCGGGGACCATTATGGTAAGTTCCAACGAAACACTTTTTAACATGTTCCATGCATACCTACAATTCGCAAAATTGGCGATATTGGAGAATTCTTTGCCATACTAAATTTCTGTTGATATAATTCATTTTTGAACTGGAAATATTTATTCATCACAGAGTTTTAAGTGTTCTATGATATTGATCTTCAATTTTGTTCTAGTATTTAGTGACATGCGTCTTTCCATTTCAGTTTCGACAATTTCCAGAGTATTTTCCATTATTTCGTTTGATGTGAATAAGTTTTCGAAATCAAAACTCACAAGAATATCTCATTCATTCAATTTTTCTAAGAGGTGGGTGGTGTTTTTTAGGAAACTATTTCCATTTTCAGATATCGGTCTCAAAATTAGGAATTTAGGAGATATCTGGTAAGCTTTTTGCATGGAGAACCGATGAAACTCACAATGGGTCTCAAAGAACAAACAAACCAGGTTCATTTTTGGTTTGTATAAATTTTTCACTGAAGAAGCACAAATCTCTCGGAGACTTCTGAGGGTTGCTCGTAAGGGGGAAAGCAGTTTGGCAGAAAAAACAATTTTAACACAAAAAAATTATTCAACAATAAGTAATGTTAGAGATCGTTTGGGTCAGTTTGTTTTCATAATCGTCTGTGTTCATGATGATTGTATCCCAAAATTGAGAATAAGAACAAATTAGTTTCATTGGTGAACAGACCGCATTCCCAAAAATTCACAATCTTACCTTATGAAAAATATGTATTCTTTTCAAAAACTAATTGTAATTTGTTATGATAAAATTACCATATTCAAACGAATATGGGTGGGTATACTTTATCCTCTATTCTTAGATCGAAATAATAAATATATATTCAAGGCGTGGTACGGGCACCATTTAACATCCATAGAAATCAAAATCGGTGTGGACAGACCCCAGCCGCCCCTTTCCTCCAACCCCCTCGAGCGCCACACACGGTGACATCTTGCCCCATTTCAATTTCGATCTGAATCCCGGCGAGTCGCTTTACCCACCTACAGACAATGCTTTCGAAAAATGAATGTATTCCACAGGGTCGACTCACCGTTGTTATGACTTCTTTGTCGGTATACCTTAATTTCTCGAACGGAAAATATCGTAGGAACGGACCGATTTGACGGGGGTTTATTTATTGGTTGTCACTTGGGAAAAAATTCGAAAAATGTCATTATATGTTGGTGGGCGGTTTGTTGGCTTTATCCAAATGGTGCCGCTGAAATGCGTTTAAATTGTAGTACTACTATTTTCTTTTTATGACTTATTTATTTACTAGACTGCGATATTTCATTACTAAGTGATCTGTTCATTGATCCAGAACTCACAAATACTGAAATACGAGATATAAGAATGTATAATTGATCAAGAAAACTATGTTGTTTATATAATTGTTATCCTTAAGATTGATTTTAATAGATAGGTAGATAATAAGTAGGTTTCATTGTCAGAAGGAATATGTTATGTACAAAGCTTTGTCTACAATATAGACAATCAAACAAACTTTATTTCCTTTTTTATTATTATTATTATAAATATCTACAAAATCGTCCACACAATAAAAACACTTCTGAAGCAAAAACATTTCAATTCATATTCGAAACAAGACATTGTAGTTTATTCTCAAGTTTGAGTGGAAAATTATTTAAAAATTTAAGGCCAACATGTTCTGAAGCACCAGACAAGTAGACACAATTTTTTTTGAAAATTGTTCGTGTTGTATATCCATGAACATTAGAATTTCTCATGAATGTTTCTTTGTGTTTGAAAACATAAATACATATTTTTAACTCCGAAGATGAAGAGAGTGTGAAGTGTCATAAAATTAAAATGTGTGAAAATTGTTAGTTGTACCTATAAGTTTTTCTATTAGATATTCCAAAAATAAATCTTGAGATCTGTTGTTGACCAGAGTAAAAATGTGTTTCAAACCAGCTAAATTACGCCAAAGGCAAATGCCATATACTTGAATCTCTATTTAACTTGACCGACTTGACACATTCATTATCTCTGCAGTTCTAACACTGATCGTAAATTGACAAAAGAAATTTTGGAGAATTCAATTTCGAAGATAGCTATTAACAATGGGATTTCCAACGAAGGTGTTCGTCCAGTGATATTCCAAAAAATTTAACCTCACTGTGTATATTACGCAATTTTTTTTCTCCAAATGAAATTTTAAGGTATTTTCTATTTTTCTGCTGAATAAATTCCCAGAACTGAAGAAAGATGATATTCTTTGTTTCAGTGCCTTTTGTTTGTAAACTTTCAGTATCAGCGTCGGAAATATCTAAGTAACAAAAAGTCAGCTGCGTACGTTATATTATTATATTCTTTATTGTCAACTACCGAATCCAAGTGGTTACATACAAGATAGAGAGAATGTGGCCCAATATCGAACTTTGAGGGACACCCATTTCAAGTTACCTGCTAACCAAACGTATTTTTTTCGCTATTGTGTTCAAACTGTATAGAGACAATTTGGTTTCTGCTCGTCAAAAAAGGCAGAATCCAGTTCAGAGGTAGATGGTTAAAAAGAGAATTGAATTATCTATTCAACGATGTGACACATTTAAATTTTTTTTGTTTATGTTTCCCCTCGCGCCATCTGTCGAGCAATCACAATGTGTTTTATTTCAAAAAGTAGTATCGGTGAAACCCTCCAAACGTTTTGTTTTGTCTGTACGTCAAACCGTTCAAAAGTTAACAGGGGGGACTGTTAAAAGCCGCACTGTATATATCGACACTCCCAACGAACAAACACGTAACACATTTTTCATCATATTTCAGGAGAGCCGAAATACTGACTTTTTTTTCAATATTTAAGTCGAAATACAACTTTTTTCGAGTGGATTTCTTCGTAACTACTTGGTCCAGAGATACGGTTTTTTTATCGTCAGCATCAGTTTTTTAAACTGAATACGCCTACACCTATAACTGAAAATATCTGTAACTTTAGTTACGGCTTTGTTCGTTGGGGGTATCGATATTTTGTAGCCACTGTATATAGAGTCTTTGACATGTTTGGAAGAGGGGGTGGACAATTCAAGGACTGACGAGTTGGATATATTGAGTAGTGTTTTATAAATTTATCATTTCACTTATTGATCAGATGAACAGTTTTCAGAATAAAAATCAGAATTACTGTAACCTTTTCACCGAAGCATGGTTTGCCTATATAAACCAAAATAATACATTTATGGAGAATATCATAAGATTGTAGAATGAAGTAAAACAAAATTCAGAAGGAAAAAAGAATAATGATTCTAAGAATCTAGAATAGGCAACAAGAAAAACTTCTCACGCGTACCACCAGAAACGTTCCCCCAGTGGTACCCGTACCACCGTTTGATGGAAACCCCTGTTTTAGGATGAAGGTTTGTGGTAAGAGGAGATTTTAGAAATGTTTTCATTGCAATAAGATTCAACCTAATCTTAAATAAAACACTTAGAAGTATTATTTTCACCTGAAATAATAAATAAGTAGTCTCTTCTGAGTATGACTAAACGTCCCCTAGCATCAAAACTAATAGTTTTTGGGGTTTGTCACCCATTTAATTTCCATTCAAAATAACCTGAAAACTCAAAAAAGCCAGTGAAATTGTTTTTTGTTGTGTACCTCGGGTAGAGAATTATAAAAAATAGCTATTTTCCTAATTCAAACATTTGAGCATCAGACGATGATGATAAGTACTCAAGGAATAATTTTTTTGTGTTTCATGATAGGAATTTGGGGAAACAGAGGGACCACTGCAAAAAGTAAAAGTTTTGTTTCCGGTTTTGAAAATGAATGGTCTCTTTTGAGCAAGGGGTGATTTTAACGACCCCCAGCAACACTGTTCATTTTCTGGTGTTGGCGCTATGGTCCTATTATTCAATTGGTTGAGAATTACATGGAATATATCAAACTAAAAATTTTTACAAAATCCACTGGGGCCTAAATTACGTAAGTTTTGCGCGTTATAGATTTTAGACTCCACTTGAATATTCTTAATCATAACATGATACTGATTCTGCTGTACCTAGAAATATGAGTTTATTTCATTTATAATTACTTTCCTGCTAAAGTTGTATTTTCCCGTCCAAATTATGTGTGATATGATTCGAATTTTTTTGTAAACATTAGATCTAGTTCGAATATATTGTGCCAGAGAAGTATCAACAATGTTAAAAGAATACAGGGGTACCCTTCTCTCTAAGCGTTTCCACAAAGTGGAAAATAAGACAAACATCTGTCAGAAAACAACTACTTCCCTGGCTAATACCACGACGGACATTGAACTACAACTGACAAATATTTGTGCAACGTTCTTCAAAGAAGACCCAATTGCAAGTGCTTGTCTCGTAATAAAACAGAAAATTATCCTTCATTTGGCTGGAAATGACCACCTGCAGACATGCATGTTTCGAGGTTTATTGCCTCTCATCAGTGACAGGGTAGGTCGGACAACATTATAATTGTCCTGTCCCTGCCAAATGAATAATAATCAACTGTTTAACTAATATTTCCCCACGGATAACACCACGATCTACAACCAAGTTGATCGAAGCGCCATCCGCACGGAACAAGACAAAACACTCCCAAGCAGCACAGTCTCCGGGAAGAGAAATCTGTAAACATTCGAACTAGTTCGAATATATTGTGCCAGAGAAGTATCAACAATGTTGAAAGAATACAGGGGTACCCTTCTCTCTAAGCGTTTCCATAAAGTGGAAAATAAGGCAAACATCTGTCAGAAAACAACTACTTCCCTGCCTAATACCACGACGGACATTGAACTACAACTGACAGATATTTGTGCAACGTTCTTCAAAGAAGACCCAATTGCAAGTGCTTGTCTCGTAATTAAACAGAAAATTATCCTTCATTTGGCTGGAAATGACCACCTGCAGACATGCATGTTTCGAGGTTTATTGCCTCTCATCAGTGACAGGGTAGGTCGGACAACATTATAATTGTCCTGTCCCTGCCAAATGAATAATAATCAACTGTTTAACTAATATTTCCCCACGGATAACACCACGATCTACAACCAAGTTGATCGAAGCGCCATCCGCACGGAACAAGACAAAACACTCCCAAGCAGCACAGTCTCCGGGAAGAGAAATCTGTAAACATTCGAACTAGTTCGAAAATATTGTGCCAGAGAGGTATCAACAATGTGAAATGAATACGGGGTACCCTTCTCTCTAAGCGTTTCCATAAAGTGGAAAATAAGGCAAACATCTGTCAGAAAACAACTACTTCCCTGCCTAATACCACGACGGACATTGAACTACAACTGACAGATATTTGTGCAACGTTCTTCAAAGAAGACCCAATTGCAAGTGCTTGTCTCGTAATTAAACAGAAAATTATCCTTCATTTGGCTGGAAATGACCACCTGCAGACATGCATGTTTCGAGGTTTATTGCCTCTCATCAGTGACAGGGTAGGTCGGACAACATTATAATTGTCCTGTCCCTGCCAAATGAATAATAATCAACTGTTTAACTAATATTTCCCCACGGATAACACCACGATCTACAACCAAGTTGATCGAAGCGCCATCCGCACGGAACAAGACAAAACACTCCCAAGCAGCACAGTCTCCGGGAAGAGAAATCTGTAAACATTCGAACTAGTTCGAAAATATTGTGCCAGAGAGGTATCAACAATGTGAAATGAATACGGGGTACCCTTCTCTCTAAGCGTTTCCATAAAGTGGAAAATAAGGCAAACATCTGTCAGAAAACAACTACTTCCCTGCCTAATACCACGACGGACATTGAACTACAACTGACAGATATTTGTGCAACGTTCTTCAAAGAAGACCCAATTGCAAGTGCTTGTCTCGTAATTAAACAGAAAATTATCCTTCATTTGGCTGGAAATGACCACCTGCAGACATGCATGTTTCGAGGTTTATTGCCTCTCATCAGTGACAGGGTAGGTCGGACAACATTATATTTGTCCTGTCCCTGCCAAATGAATAATAATCAACTGTTTAACTAATATTTCCCCACGGATAACACCACGATCTACAACCAAGTTGATCGAAGCGCCATCCGCACGGAACAAGACAAAACACTCCCAAGCAGCATAGTCTCCGGGAAGAGAAATCTGTAAACATTCGAACTAGTTCGAATATATTGTGCCAGAGAAGTTTAAAAAAAAAATTTGTTTCAAAATTGTTTTTTCCGTTAACCAGCTGTCATCCCCTTACGAACGACAGCCCTCAGAAGTCGAAACTTGTGCGAGCTAAGGAATAACGAGGTCTTACCTTTTAACGTGCGATTCCTAGCAAGTATCAACAATGTTGAAAGAATACAGGGGTACCCTTCTATATGAGCGTTTCCACAAAGTGGAAAATAAGGCAAACATCTGTCAGAAAACAACTACTTCCCTGGCTAATACCACGACGGACATTAATGGGAGTGTTTTGTCTTGTTCCGTGCGGATGGCGCTTCGATCAACTTGGTTGTAGATCGTGGTGTTATCCGTGGGGAAATATTAGTTAAACAATTGATTATTATTCATTTGGCAGGGACAGGACAATTATAATGTTGTCCGACCTACCCTGTCACTGATGAGAGGCAATAAACCTCGAAACATGCATGTCTGCAGGTGGTCATTCCCAGCCAAATGAAGGATAATCTTTTGTTTAATTACGAGACAAGCACTTGCAATTGGGTCTTCTTTGAAGAACGTTGCACAAATATCTGTCAGTTGTAGTTCAATGTCCGTCGTGGTATTAGCCAGGGAAGTAATTGTTTTCTGACAGATGTTTGCCTTATTTTCCACTTTGTGGAAACGCTTAGAGAGAAGGGTACCCCTGTATTCTTTCAACATCGAATTTTTTTGTATCTCCAATTCTCCAGTAATGTGAATTTAAAAAATGTCATCATTCTTACATTATTATATGCCTGCTTGATGAACTTGAATGCTAACGATATTCCCAAATCCTTCGAAGTTGTTGGAATGGACCTCGTAGCATAAGCGTGGAAATAATAGTTATCATAATATCTTCATTTCCTCAGACTTATATATAAATCAGTAGGACAGTGTCAAAAAACACAGAAAACAAGAATAATTAAATTCGTGTACAACAGATAATCGCTTGTGAATGTCTGGCCTGGCTTACTCTGTTGATACATCGCTATCAATCATGCAGTTAAAATTCTCAGAACGTTTTCATGCATAAACCTAATTACTCAAAAACTTTCTTGATTAGATAAAGGAAATCCTATATCAGTCGAAGCAGATTACTTGATGGCTCATAAGGTATTCCATTTTTAAAAACCTCCATCTTCAGGAGCTACAGCTTACTCCAAGCTTGCTCTAAGATGATACTAACTTTACTGAAGAAACGCGTAAGTGAAATTGAAGTAGTGTTGGTGTTTGGGTAATTTCTATTTCTTGAATCTGATTCACACCAAAAGTTCAAGTTATTCATTTATTCGATAAAAACCTATGGATGGGTTACCTCTTGGTTTCCTTTTCACAATTAAGTGCGTGAAGATGTTTAAATTTTCAGAATACAAAAAATTGGGAAGATTCATGAGTCTGATATTCCATCACATCAATTTTGCTTTTTCGCATCCTTATTTTTTCTGATTTCATTCCTCGCTTCAATCGAATCCCCATCTAATCAGCTGTTAGTGTAAGATTTTCAATAACATTGTGGAAAATTATGCTTCGTTCAATTCCGATTATTTTTATCGGCATTCAAAACGGGGAGTGGTACCCAGGTAGGGTCTCCCCCACACAATGACGACCACGGTTCTCCGCTGGTTCTGTTTTACCTTAATCTATTAGTCTGTCTCTACAGGGTGTCACTATAATAAATTACTCATCGGCTTATCGCGCTTATTAGACTGGCCACCGGTTGGAGAAGAATTTATATTATTTCAGAAATGTCCGACGAAAAAGGTTAACAACTCAATATGCGAGGAAAATCACCTGCCTGACAATAAATCCTTGTTATTCGTGGATCTTATATCAATTCAGATCTCACGTTTCATTTTTATTTAAAATATTTATTTGATCTTGTTCGGTATACCTGAGGAGTCATAATACCTATAATTTTGAAAATAAATGTATTTCTTTCAATTATTGTTTTAATAATTTATTAAATATTCAAAATCTAGTTTGAATAATTCAGAAAATATTAATATTATATGATAATATAAAAAAAGATAATACTATATATTTCAGACAAACACATTTCTGTTTCAATATGGCGAAATAAGTATTATTTCAAAGAAAACGTGTATTTTGAGTTCTGAATTGAATATTTGATTGATACAACAAACATTGGAGTGTTATATTTTTGTCTCAAAATTATCATGAACTGCATTGGCTAATTGCATTTTATCTGAAAATATATTGAGTTGAATGAAGACTATTGCTCTTTGGAACCAAATAAAGATTTGGGTGAACATTATTTATTGAAGTTGGGGTTCAAAGACATGACCGATATTCACAGTGGCAGAAAAATTTATTGTTTTTTGCCTATACTCATCTAATTTTCAAGATATATATTTTTAAAATTTAGAGTATTGCTCTTTGAAACCAAGTGAATCCGGTGAATTCAGAATTGATACTAGTTCAAAAATGTTAATTATTTGTGGAAAACTGAACTGAGGAAACATATTGTTTAGTTTACATGGTGCCATACCATATACTGGTCATTGTTTAGTGCGCTAGAATAGTGCGCTATGAGAACTAAGTCCTGATAATGACTTTCAAAGAATTCCATCAATTTTTGTGGAATAATTCGAAAGTTAATACCGAAAATACATATTTTTTCAAAACCCCTTTGCTCATGCATAAATCAAGAACGGACATTTATGATCTCTTCTCTTCTAAAAAAGCACTACTATGGTAATAATAGTATATTATTCAACGAGCGGTAATGTAGGTCATAACTCACGCAGATGAAGTTTGCGGCACGAGCCGCAGGCGAGTGTTGTAATTCATCAAGTGAGTTATGACTATTACCGCAAGTAGAATACTATACTTTATCTACGACTATAACAATAAATACTAAGATACAAGTACAGAGAAAGAACTGTATTCACAAATCTTAATAGTTACCTATAACAATGCTATAAAAATGTTAATTGTAATTACTCATTTTGTTTATTGATTAGATCAACTGTAAAGTTTGAACAACCAGTCAACTGAATATGTGGGACTGAATTATGAAAGTATGGTAACATTAGCTACTTGTCTTATTTCTGATGGAGGTGTATATATTAATTCATCTTCACTATCTCAAGTTCGGAAATTGTAAATAGTGACTCATCGTCATACGGAGTTTCCTAGGCAATCCGCACTCTGAAACCCTACGATCCGACGATGAGCCACTATCTACAATTTCCGAACTCAAGTATATCTGAATTAATCTTTTTCAGTAGAAAATTCACAATATTATTAATTTAATTTGAAAACGTCAAAATTTTTAAAGTGACATTACTCCCCTCAATATCAATAGGTAATAGACTGTTCCATTTCGACCAACCGGCTTGTACAGAAGTACAAGCCACCTCTTGATATTCGGTTCGTAAATAATTCCAAGAATGTTTTCACTTATAATATCCCTAGTGCTTGAATTATTGCCGGAAATTTTTTGAGTACATGAATTTTTTGAAAATTACACGAGTCGCGAAAATTACACTAGATTCGGTAAGAAAATTTCACACCAAGAAATGAAAATCATCCAACAATTCATAATAACTATGGAAAGCCCAACCTCGCTCAACGTTGCTTGACCTCATATATCGGTGACCCGGCCACGTCAAATATTTGACAGAAAAATTTCCACTTACATTAATTTCGCCGAGGGTCCCTGGGAGGATAAAAATTTTCGGAAGATTTTTGGGTTGCCATAGCATCTAAACAAGAACGAATTTTTTGATTGGCTAAAAGAGTGAGGTGTGAAATTTTTCGATTTATTAGCGTGAGTTATAGCAGTGAGTAATTATAACTCACGCTGTTTGTTCATAGACACTATTAATTGCTCAAAAGCAGTTGAATAATCAATATATAACTTAATAGGAGTAGATAAACATCATTATAACATTCAAAGAAGTGTCAAATCACAGTCATTACTTGAAAGTTGTAGATAAACTGACTTATTTAATTCAAAACAATGTTTGAGTGAATTGGATACTACTCATACAAAGTATTTCTATTTAAAATAAATAATTTAACGAAAGTAATTTCAATAGCGTCAAAATACTGTTCCTTCTATTGATCCTAGAACATGAGATGAAAATAACTACTTCTCTAGTTAATACCACGGAGGATATTAAACAGCAGCTGCCAGATACTTGTGCATGGCACCTTCCACAAGTATCTAGGGTACAAGCAATATCCATTTGAGGATCGTTATAACATGCCTTTTCATTAGGCATGTTTCTCTGAAGGAACTTGTACAAAATGGTATTATTTAATGACAATTCAAATTATAGACTATGTGGAGGTTGCCAGAAACAGCATACCACACAAACTGAACTAAAAGTTCTAGTTTTTGCTATAACCAGACTGTCGATTAATATGTATGATGAGTAGGCTGATGAGAGTAAAATGTTTATCAGAGGAAGCACAAGAAATACTTTTAATAATGATAAATTAAGTATTTTATATAAAATTTAGTATATTAACTTCCAAATTAATCATGAATGTATCAAAATTGAATTTTCAAAGTTCAAATTAAACGTGCCAAAAGAATATCGATTTGTATATCGATTGGATCAGTAAAATTGATAAAAGTTAATTATGTTACAATTGTGTTTAAGTTAATTATTCAAAGATTTGGAGATTTCAAAGATAATCATGAATGACGCACATACGGCCATTTTGCATTCATGTTAGAAAGTAGCAAAAATGAATTTTAAATTTCAAATAAAACGTACCAAAAGAATATCGATTTTTATATCGATTCGATAAACGAATCGGATAGAAGTCAATCATTTTAAAGATAATAATATATACGACCTTTCATTTCCTCGCTCTAGAAAAGTTTTAAATTTCCCGAAGGGAAAATTGAGAAAACAAACCACCGCTTCGAATGCTCACTTCAGAAAAAGGGCGATAGAAGTTCCCCAAGGGAGGAAGTCAATCTCTCTCACTCTGTCTATCGTCAGTGTTACCAATCGCATAGCAAAATTGAATAAATTGGAACAGCTCAATGAGATAGTGTTACCAACATAAAATTCAACAAACCGAAAAAATGGTAACGCAATGTTTTACATTTCCTTTCAAGTATAATGAACTTCCGAAATCGAGGATCCAAATTTCACTTCAAATATAAGATTTATTCCTTGAACAGATGAGTGTAAATAACTAGTATCAACTTACCTGTTTATACCTGCCAACCCAATAGTTATGCCAGGAAAAAAATAGACAACACATCGTTTGTATATTCTCTAGGCTTCATACTTTCGGTTAATATAAAATTTGTTCCTCAAACAAATGAGACTTCCAAAAAAATAATAATTTTCAATTAATCATAGTCTGGCCAAGCATTTTTCAGCCAACCCACTTAAGATATATTCTTTTTAAATACTTAATTTGATATAAAAAAGTTTTTATCCAAATCTATATTTTTTTTCTAATTCAAGTGTCATAGAACTTTGCCAAAATGAAGGATGTTTTTTCATCAAAATTCTTAATAGTTGACTCAAGAATTGCATTGCTCATCTGTATAAGTTCTCAAGCAATGTTTTATTCATACCTTATGAAAATAAATCTGAAGTCCTATACCAAGACGCTTCAGGAATATTAACAACAATAAATAACGGTCTGAAGAATGTTATAATCGACAGTTTGTCATTTACCCGATCTTGTTTTTTTCAACAGGTGCATGAATTATTTATTTCCAGATGCCATATTATGATATCCATACGAAGGAATGATCGATGAATATTTGAAATTTGCTACTCTTCTTTTGTATTTTATCATCGCTAAGATAAAGCGAAAATGGATGATGATGAAACCCAGACAAACTATCAGAATTACTAGAGGAAAGCTCTAAAGAATTAGTTTCTCAAAAACTCATCAAATTCAAATATAATGGTTTCGCTTTTCACGGTTTCGTCCCTACATATGTCATCGTTATCATTGAGTCTAAAATGTAGTCATATTCATATTATTCATGGAGATGATATTTCAGAAACTCGTTTCAATTTTCAGAATTTTCGTATTAAAAGTATATCCACATATTATACACTTTGTTTTAAGTGATACACTTGTATTATTGACTCATAAGTGCCAAATTTGGTGGTACTACCTCGTCTCAAATCCTATTTGGACTAAATTGAGTTGGCTTTATTCAAATATAAGTTTTCTTCTTTTCTGAAAATTGTCGCTTGATTTGAGAAATAGTGATACTTTACTACAGAGCTGTTTTCACATTTTTATTTTCATAAAAAGAAGGAGATAATCAGAGTTTGGGCTGTTCATTTCGAGTTTAAGGAGATGCAGAGGCATGAGGAATAATATTCGCCATAGTAATGTTATAACAGGAATTTCTTCAGTATAAAAAAATTGGTCAGGCATTATTAATGAGAAAAATTATTCCGTTTGCGAAAAAATTTGGCATTTATCCAAAATGCTCGTCTAAAGTATGTCAAAGTGGCTGAAGCAACGCATGACATGATTCATGCAGAATATAAACAGAATGTGGTTTTCCGTGTAGCAACTTGATGATGGCAGGGATATCCATTTACTACAGTTAATATTCAAAGTCATTCTATGATAATGTTGGTCATGTAAACGTTTGGAATTAACAGGCTTTGTCTGAAGACTACCAATTTTTTTCTTTTCTTTGATTTCCAAAAAATGCCGACTCGTAAAATTGATATTCCAGCCGTTTCTCAGACACATGTACAACATGTCCGATGACGCTAGTAGATCGAAATATACGTGGCACCCCAAACGGATGAATGGATACTACAGGGTGTACTGAATTCAATAATTCACTGTGACTGCTGACAGCTTATATTCAATGTGATATATTCTTGTGTGAAAGTTCGAAAGAATTATTTTAATGTAACTGGTACCAAACTCCTGGATACGGAATTATTTTTATTTTAGTTTCGTTCTTCCGGATAATACGAAAAAATATCCTGTATTGTTTATGATGAGATCCAAGGAAAATGTTGTAGAAGATGATGTTTTTATTGAAGTTTCATCCTTTTTTTGGAGATATTAGAGTTATGGTATGAGAAATTTGCGTGCGGCTGGGTTATTCATAATCTATTTTCATTCTATGATATATATCTACTTAATAGCTGTCGTTGAAAAAGGTTCCTACGGTACATTTTCGTAAAGAGCTTTTTTGTACTCGCACGTTGTATTCAACTTGGCTGCGTCTTATTCAACAAAGTCCACGCTCATAACAAGACTTTTATAATTAATAACTATTTCGTTTCTTATAGTTCTGAGTATATGATGTTCCAAATATACTCAACTCAATGAGTAATGAAGAGAATCTGCTGTGGTATCGATCAACTATCCTGAAAGTGCTGTTAGGGAATCTCCTCTTGCATTTATACTGAATCTTTCGCTAAAGAGCGGCATTTTTTTGACACAGTCAGAGTAGCTCTCTTTTCACAAAAATGGACTGGACCTAAAAAATCTCCTTCAAATATCATTGATGTCTGATATTTCAAAATCTTTAGAAAAGAGCATTAGGTATAACTGATTGATTTTGAAAAAAAATATGCGCTGCAAACATGATTTCATAAAAAAATGTGTAGCCAGTAACTATCAACTGTTTGAATGTGTGTATCAAGAAAACGGTAAACAGCATAGTGTGCAATATTATTTCACTCGTATTTGATCTTAGAATTTTGTTTGCTCGAAGAGTAATATTTGAATAGAAAAATGATCAGCACAGGGATAAGTCGATGTCACCCTTTATATCTTGGAAATTCCTAAGGTTCAGTTTTTGAAACACTATTTTTTTATTTAAACGACTTATGCCATCAAATGAAGAATGGAAAAGTGACTGTGTTTGTTATAACTCTTGAGGAACTGACGTCAGAGGACTTCATTAATCTCCTACAAATCGTTTAAAATTACGGAAGTTACGGGGGTATTCCTTTAAATTTTTCCACAGGAAAATAGTACATGAATAGTAAAATGATTCCTTCAACGTCATTTTGTACATTTTTGGTGTATTTATCGATTCTACAAAACTCAGTATTCTACTGCAAACATTACGGAAGATGATAACAAGAGGTACGTTGGTGCACTCTTTTACGACCTCTCCAAGGCTTTCGATTCCACAGTTATATCAGTCATAATAAATAAACGTTATGCATTAGGATTTAGATAAGATTTCCTGAGCTGGTTATTTTCTTACCTCAGTTTGAGAAGAATTTGTGTGAACACTGAAAATAACATGTCAGATTTTGAAGAAGTCGAGCGAGGAGTTCTTCAAGGATCCATCTCAAGTCGTCTGATATTCTTGATATACTAATGCTGATTACACTGTAGTATATGCCGACGTTACTACTCAAGCAGCAAATGCTGAAACCTCTACTAAGCTTGTCTGTAAGATTAATATACTGGCGAAAAAATTTACACTGTGGTGGTTTACGAGTTGACGACGTGTTGGATGTTCCCAAGTTTTGGGTCCATAGATGGCTCATTTTCTTTGTAAAACAAAGATGAAATTCTAGATTTTGTGGACGATATACAGTAATTTTTCACAAAGCTGATTCCTGACAGGAACTTGAGCATATAGCAGAATCTGACATCGTTCTGATGAAAAAATGGCTTGAACACAAACTCTTAACGATTAATCTTGAAAAAACTCAGTATTTTAAATGTATTTTCCTACAAGCGTGCGTGTTCCGCCCTATTCCCGCACGCAATTTAATTTGAGAGGTATCATATTCCCGCACTGGTGCGGAAAAAAGTTTCCCGCACGCTAATATCACTTCATGTGAGTTTTTCCCGCACTAGTGCGGTAATAATTTTTCCCGCACGTGAAAGTTTGTACAAGAGCGCTACATAAGATGTTTCAATGCGCTTGTAGACAAAATCTTGATCCTTACTCATACGGAAAGGTACTATCCCGCACTCGACTGCTTACCCGAACTCCGCTTTGCGTCGTTCGGGTAACGGCAGTCTCATGCGGAAATGGTACTCTTTCCGTACTTGTTAGGATAATAACTATTCCTTCCGGAGAGATATGTTAAGAATTTAGGTGTATTTATTGACAGACACCTCAAATTGAACGCACATATACATTTTTTATGCAATACATTACGATTTATATTCTTTAAATACTCAAATATACTGTATGATTATATTTTGTTTTATATAAAATTGAGAGCGTCATTGAGATTTAAGCGGTTTTAATTACGACAAATCTTATATTGTGCAGACGTTCTGTTATAGCAATCCACCTCACATCAAATCACACTTAACGTGATTTTAATTCCTAACATTTTCAGATACATATACAGGGTGTTATGTAATTACGTATCTTGAAAACGAAGCATTACTGGACCTATGTTAATATGAACTTTTAGTCTTAGAATCATTCAAAGAATCACTCCTTCAAGTTTGACCACGTTCTTTAATAACACCCAGTATATTATATTTTAATTTTTTCAAAACATGAGTCTTTTATTTAAAACAATCTAGTATGTGCATGTTAACTTTTTATATTATTCATTATATTTATACATGTATATGTCTATATTAAAACTCTGTGAATTCATCATTCAGTATCCTGTCCTTCCCTTACAAATTATAGTCGTTCCATTCACAGATTTTGTGGAATTCTTAGTAAATACGGGATTTATAAGCCCAACCTCCGAATGACATTCTCTAAATGTCCTTTGTTTGCAAATGGTCTGTACTTATACACTTCTTGTTTCAGCTAACCATATAGAACAAAATCCATTGGAGGTGAGTCCGGTAATCATGGTGGCAAATCATCTTCCCAATCTTGTCTATCACTTTGCCCCTAAACATTTGACTGAGACACTATTTCACTTCTACCGTTTGGTTGTTCGGAGCCCCGTCAAGCTGATACCACAAATTCCGTCCAACACTTAGAGGCAGATTATCCAAAACATCAGAAATCTGATTCATAATGAAATTTCTGTGCATGACAATTTTGGGAACTAACTGTTTCGTTCGACGTGAAAGTTTCCGCGTCTGTCCATAACATCCTGTAGGGAAATGTGATGTCATTTTCTCTGTCACCTTGGAACCGAAATGAAAATCCTAATAGGATATTTCTTTCTTTGAGAGCGTGTACGAACTTTGGCTTATCTTATAGGAATGGATATTATTTTTGGTCAAAATTCTTCTTACAGTTTCACTGTATTTTCACTAATACTCCTACTGCTTATTAGTTTTTCCGTTTTCAACAACGCTCAAACAAAAATTGAGTTGTTGTTCTTCATTATTCCATATTGGATTATGTGGTTTCTTGACACGATTGTCCACAGAGCCCAGTTTCTTTGAATGTATCCTCAATATCCTTCCTATGGTACTGAAGTGAATATTTATTCCTGGATGCCTAAGTTTGAGAGGATGTATTCTTTCCTTCTAGTGAAATGTCACATTTTTATTTTACTGTTCCTGGAGTTCTAGTGAATGAATGAAATTGAGAAAATAAAATGATAATAATAATAATAATAATAATAATAACCGCCTTTGTTCACCACAACGACAATAGGAGCTAACAAAATTTTATAATTATAATGATATGGTGAACGGGCGGAGTTCGGTTGAAGCTCCCAAGGGAAGCTTCACGTCGCTCTTCCACACAAGGATGCAAACTTTTTGACAAGCTCCGTATATACCTACAAGCGTAAATATGTGGTAATCACATTGCGACATTCCGCGGCTCATTGACGGGACGGAACGGAAGCTGTCCATTGAGCACATTGCCCGGCATCCGGTCAACACCGTCTGTAGTCGCGCGCGATCTTTTGTCTTTCACTCTTTCATTATTGTCATTCATTGCTACGCACCTACGCACATGAGTCGTGTGTGTGTACAGACTCCATGAACGGAGATGCGAGTACCTACTCAGGGATACACGGGTTGTCGTCTGTTTGATTTTCCTGTATATTGTTAAAATTGTTAAATTATTATATACGTTAACCGGTTGCACCCTTACGTGCAACCCTGAAAAGTCAGAGACTTGTGCGAGCTAGGGGAAGACGAGATGGTAATTATAACGGGAAATCGATATTGTCAGAATATTATTTTGTCAGAATGAGGTAATGATATTCTTGAATTGAGTAAAGGAAGGTGTTTTCTGCTGTTACGAGTGATAAGAACCCAAAGGCTTTTTCAACAACCATTTCTCGAATGTTGATCCCACTCTCTCTGATATTTGGTCCCGAACACCCCCTTAATAAAGCACCTCGTATTTATCCATTGTCTTTTTGGTACCAGAAATTGAATATTGACTTTAGAACGACTTGAGGACGATTGTATATTTACGATCAATATTGAAACGTCATGACCTTATCACAGAGAATTGTTTTTTTTTTCTTATTTCGGCAATATGAGTTCAAAACAATGCCACTTTGAGTAAGTCTTGTGAAGTCAATAAAACACAAGTATCTTATGTATCATTCATATTGATCCGACATATTTTCGAGAATTCACTCCTTTTCTATATCTTGAACTTCTCGGCAACTGTTAAGCCGCGTATCGATTTCGCGAGGCATGCTTCTCAAAATCGAAACCTGCCTCGCACCTGAAGCTGCCTCACCCTGAGGCAGCCTCAGGGTAAGCCATCGACAGTCGGTTTTTGGTCGTACTCAAAGGCGCCTCGACACTTTTGCCTCGCGCTGTTTTTACCGTGCTTTGTCGTTATTTCTGCCGCGCCATGCTGGATTGCCTCGCACTGACTGACGGCTTGCTCTGCCTCGCGTGCATGCCTCATTTCCGTTCAAAATCACCCGTTGAGGCAGCCTCGCGAAGCATGCCTCTCAAAATCGATACGCGGCTTAATAAACCTCAAAGAAGTCCTCAGTATTCGTGTTCACAGCACATATCAGCTGTGGATAGAATTTTGTATTGTATTTCATCTCTTATCATCATATAAAAACTTGAGAAAATAAACACTCAATCTGCGCTCTTGTGATGTGTTCCTTCCGCGCTTTATTATGGAAAATAAGATACTCATGCAATGAAAAATTACAGCCGTAACTGGAGTAAGTATTATTTTTTGATAACTTATTCTAGGAAGGTATGCTCCGAAAAATTATTCAATTCTCTTGATGATGTTTAAAAAATTTTTGTCGTGGAAAAAGGCTGTTACTCGGTTAGACTGAAAATTCGATATGTTCGATTTCCCTATTTGACAATACCATTTCTATCGCAAACTTCTTTGCAATAAAACTGGGGCTTTCAGAAATGTTATGCAGTATTTGTTTTTGTCTGAAAATGTCTAGAATATTCTAGAACGTACTGACAAAACCCTCAACTAATATTCTCGAAAAAGTGCTGCAAAATTCGAGAAAACTGTGGAATGAACCAGACCAAAAACTCCGGAAAGCTCTAGGACGTACTGAAAAGACCCTCAAGTGAAATTCTGGAAAGTTCGACCACCAGTGAGTTTGCGTGGTATGCTTTGGATAGAGTATGAGTAGAAAAGTCTAGAATGTTTTCGAAGGTTCTAAAACGTACTAGAAACACAAATAAAGTTATCCAAGATCATTTATTATTACCCGGACAACGATAGGAATTGCAGTTAGTGATTTTTCCAGTGAAATTCATTCGTATAATTCGTCTATTGTGCTTTGAATTTGTTTCATCCCTAAGTGTTGTGCGGTTTCGTCTTCAGATGAGCTTGTCTGGATTCTGGTTGTTCTGACTGAAGTGGTAATCCGAAATTCCGCTGGTTTTGTTATCATTACGATTGCCTCTGACCGATGAAAAAGTTTTTCCTTTTTGGTAGATGAGGGCATGGTAGTTTTCCTTCTCTCACGTGCAATAGCTCTTGTTTTTTGGGCTTGTGCTTTTCTTTTTCACAGTGGTCCTTCCAATTGTGTGAGAACATATATGGTAGGAGAGTTGTTTCATTTGCATCCATACTGTCTGTACCTTTTGGATTTTGTTTTTCATTATACGGAATTGTAGGATTGTTGTTGTCCTTTACAGCTGCAGTTTCAAGGTTTGCGGTGTCTCCGCAGATTTTTTTTTGGTTCTTTGTACAGGCAAGTCAATTTGCAAGTTAAGATTTGCAGCGTGTCCGTTTTTTGTGGGTGGAGACCTCGTTATTAGTGACCAGTGTGCTAGGTTGGATCCACTCTTTGTATTTCATTGATTTTGCAGAGCTTCAAGTTATTTTGAGTGGAGATATATCATTTGGGAAGTGGTTCACCGTTCCTTTGGCATTCAAAACCCACTACAAGAGTCAGGAACCAAGTTTTAGAACGCCAATGGTATGTTTACCGTAAAATTAACTTGGTCACATTCCAGAGACATTTTGAAAAGGCGCAGTTACAGTTTTGGAGAACACAATGTGATTAGAACAAAGTGTAGGCATTTTCTCAAATTATTCGCTGTGTAAGACTCAGTCATAACTACGAGTGGGCTGTTTGTAAAAATCTGAACCTACGCTCTTGGTTCATTCATTAGCAAGCACTATTAGTAGGTGGAATGGTGGTTTACTTGTTTTCACTACACACCATGAATGATTGTTTCTAAACAATTGTAGGTATAATGAAATTTCTAGCTATTTATCATTGCGCTAACAGGATATTAATTTCTCTGGGCGAGATAGCTGACAACGAATTAATTCAGAAATTTTCATAGTAGCGGCACATTTGAACTATAAAGAAAGAATAATGACAAATACAACTGCGAGTGTCAAGTACATGGTGAGTACAATAAATAATGCGACGAACAGGACTGACTGTCAAGGAATGTTTTGTCGATGGTGTTGAGCTCACCCAATGAAGTTTTTCATTTCATAGCAAATTCAAATGTTCTTTTCTGCGGTTGGTGTACAAATATGTTATCTTTCATCTGAGGTAGGTGTGAATAAATATAAATCATAAAAATGCAACCCTGGGTGAGATACAGGATGTAGAAAATACCCTCAACACGAACCATCTTCAACAATTGCAGGTGAAAGAGTTCCGTGATTTTGTACGTTTTCCTAAATCAGTTAGATAAGTCAGAATCCTCCACGAAGCGAAAAACTTAAATACATTTTTTATATAAAAATAGCTTTGGGTAGTGCTTGAATACAATAGAAATATGCTGTATAATCTTGTTATTGTTGAAATTTTACTATATGATAAATAATTAACAATATATTTCGACACCCATTTTCAGTTGATAATTAATATGTGAATGAAGTAGATTGATCCATGTAAAAAAAACTTAAATTAATTTTTTATATAAAAATAGCTGGTAGTGCTTGAATACAATAGAAATATGCTGTATAATCGTGTTATTGTTGAAATTTTACGATATGATATATATTAACACTATATTTCGACACCCATTTTCAGCTGATAATTAATGTGTCAATGAAGTACATTGATCCATGTACATTGACTTCTGTTGTTTGTACGTTATTAAAATATCCTATACATTGTTTGTATCATATTCATAATAATCTGAGTTATGGTCAATTAACTAACGAGCAAAATCTTTTTAATAACCTTTTTATGGATTATTACATTTCCCAATAATTACAGCTCCGTTACTAAGAGTATCCAATGTAAAATTACTGAATATTATCTTTTTCTTCCTAGTTTCAGGGTTGAGAGTAGCTTTGTTTCTCCCTAAAAATTAAATGAAGGTTCATATGAATACAGGTATTCTTTCAGTGTATATTTTCATTATATTTCATTTTTCAATAAGTAGGTACCTACAAACAAAAATCAACAATTTTAGGACTTGTTAAAAAAATTAAATATACTTACCTACAGTTTGTAACATTGCAGTTTGTAACGAAAATTCGTTGGGTACGATGAAGTTGCTTCTGTTGTTGCAACTTCTGAAATATTTGAAAAGGCTAAGCAGGCATACGTGACAGAATTTTATTTGCAGTTTGACTTTTTTTTACACTTTACGGATCTTCATATCCTTTCACAACGTTCATCAAGTGCAAACCACCATGTTTCTTTAATGTTAAAATGTCTTAAACTATGACCAGTAGGTATATTGTTCCAGATTATGCAACTTCAAATATTTGGCTACGTTGATTGGTATTTTTGACACGGTATTTTTTCGTACAACCTGTACTGAACATTTAGATTTTCTACAACTCAAGAAGAAATGATGATAATCTGTTTTTGATGGTCTCAGATCTGCATACTTTTTTTTTGGTTTCTGGCAGTAGTATTAAAATAATCTTGTATATCTACAACGGTCGTATTACATAATTCGCCCCCCAAGGGTGGTTGAGGCGTTGCAGCCAACGGGATTGGCGACCCGTGGGCCCTAGCTTACCGTACACCAACGTCAAAAACACACATGTTCCCTGACACTTAACACACACCTACTCACACAGAGGGATGCGAGAACTTGAAAATCTGCCTCCAGTGAGAGCTAAGGAGGGGCCTCGGATTGGGTGCTGCGGAACTGGTAGCCGGTGATAGAGTCACCCGCGGTCGCCGCGTTGAGAACCAGCCCTACCAGGGTTTTCACGAGGAGGAGGATCGAAGGAACTCGCTGCGGGAACTGGAAAATCTGGTCTTCGGTGGGAGCCAAGGAGGGGCCTTGGTTCGGGTGCTGCGGGACTGGTAGCCGGTGAATGAATCACCCGCGGCCGCCACACCATCCGATCAAGAACCAGCCCTACTAGGACTTTACCTAGGAGGCGGATGGAAGGAACTCGCAGTGAGAACTGGAGAACTAGTCTCCAATGAAAGCCGAAGAGGGGCCTCGGATCGGATACTGCGGGTCTGGTAGCCGGTGACAAAATCACCCACGGCCGCCGCACCACCCGACCAAGAACCAGCCCTACCAGGGCTTGAAGTGGCGGATTGAAGGAACTCGCTCCCTTGACAAGCACATACACACTACAAACCCAGACTTTGAGGAGAGCAGGTGGAAACCACAGGCAGGCAGAACACCATGCATGAGGAAAGCAGGGGATAGCAAAAAGGGCCCATGGGGGCCTACTTGTTGGCTGTAACAACGTCCTCCCCAATTATTGAAGCAACGTACATAAAAATAACCAATTAGGTTCTATAACGAAAAACTCACCAATGACTAAAATATACCTTCATCATTAAGTACTGGTCATCTGGTGCTTCTACAATAAACTTATTGATCTCCTATCTTGAAAAAACAACACTTTTGTTGGCCCCTAATATCTTTAAAAATATCAACTTTGGGTAGTTCATATCTACAGGGCTATCCAAATTATAGTCAATCTCGGTAACAGTAAAAGATGGAGAGGTTATTGAATGGGGACAAAATTTCGTATTTTAGAGGTCATTTACGTGCAACCAAGAAATCTGATGTTGCTTTTTCAGTTCTGTAGTTATACAGGAAGAACCGAAATTTCTGAAATTCTTTTTTCGCCTATATCTCTTTATTTTTATTATTATTAGATGAAAATATGGCACAAAGCACTTTTTTCACAGTGATACTAATATTTTTCATTTATTATTATTTTCTTCCTATATAATCAATTATTTTTTACTTTTTAGTTCAATGTGCTATAAAAGCGTGTTTTTTAGTATTTTTTTTGTAATATTTGTGTTTGACAAGTCAGTGATTTCATAAGGTAAGGTCGGGTAAGTGTGACCGTCATTTTCATTAGTTCACATTTAATCAAGTCTACCTAATGAACCTATATTATATTAATGAACTAATATAACAATGAAATTTTGCAGGTATTTACTTCGATGGTCATATAGTACACTACTTCATACTCCACTTGTAGCTGGCTGAATGATGAAATGTCAAAGCCATTAAATAAAAATACTTCGATGGTCAGTCTTTGTAATACGCCACAGAAAAGTGTTGATAAACGTATTCTATGAATTTTATTTATATATTCATATATACATGTCTATAGTTCACACTTCCCCGGGAACTCGGGGCAAGTGTGATTCTGGCCAAATTTAAAAATATTAATTCACGTAAATCCCTTTTTGGGGCAAGTGTGAGTAAACAGTAAAGGAACTTTCACCACAATTTATTTGTTTTGAGATATCTTTATTTAAAATATAGTTATGTAATTTTTAATATTGAATTTGAAATATCATATTGAAAAAAAAACAAAAAATACTCGTGAAATTGCACATTTGATGAACAGAAAAGTTTATACGTAGAAATCTGAAAAATCGAATGAGAATTTCATTGTTCTCCATCTTCTGACGAGTGGTAATGGAGGCACAGTTGTTGTTATTTCATCCTCTGAGAGTTTATCAATGTCTTCCACATCTGGCCAGGTATATTGTTTAGCTCTCTGAGATTTCCGTATATAATTTCGAACTAAAGCTGAAAAAATATTGCTCAGTTACGTCAAATGAACCAGGTTCACATTTTCCCTAACAATTTAATAGGTCACAATATCCCCAATTACATTTTATTTCGAGGCAAGTGTCACATGCAATGAAAAAATTTGAAAGAAAACAATTTCAATGAAAAACGGCAATCTATAATTAGAATCATTCTTTAGGCAGAAGAAAAGTGTATAAATTGGATTCTTACCTTACCTTACCTTAGATAGATAGATAAACTCGCTGTTGTACGCGTTCGGATTGATGAATTGTAGGCTAGGAAATTGAGGAAAATATTCTGAATTCACAAGATATCTTTTGTATTTTATATGATAGTTATGGATTTTTGATGAGTATAGGCTTTTCTTCGATATATGACATTGGGCTGTCGCCCGGTTTAGCGAAGATAGACAGCAAACTCACATTTGCCCCAAATTCACACTTACCCCAAATTCATACTTACCGAAGCCTACCTTACATAGAATTAGTTTTTTCTGAAAAATCAACAACGAGCAGAAACACCTTTGGAACTCAGCTAGCAATCTCAGTTAATTAAATATTTGACCTACATTAGTACCGAATCGCTTTGAACAAAGTAGCTTGCAACCGCACACACATTATACAATAATAACAGAAAATAACATAGCGACATTCACGGCGTTTACTTTAAATTAACTGCCATTAAATTTTTCGATTAGAATGATTAAATTAATTGCGTGTTTTCTCGTTTTTAATTTTCCCAACTCGATAATTTATTGTCCCGCAGTTATATAGAGCTTTCCGTAAATTATTATCTACCAATTTTCTACCGACCGATATATGCCAACATTTTGAATTTCAAGTGTTATTATAGAAGGGCATCCGTTTAACATTCCTCCGGTGGGAGATAAGCATCTCGGTATTTTAGATTAAATTATCTAATAATTCAGTGAAAAAATATCACGCTGAAACAGGGTGACCTAATAACAATATTTCCTGACTTTCGAGTCCAGTATTTGTTTGTGCTCGCATATCCAGATAATATATCGAATTTTTTTCGAAATGGGTTTTAATTTCATAAACTTTTGACATTTTTATTAAACGAGAAAAGGACCTCGAACACTTCTTATGCTAATCGTCTTTCGATCAAATGTGTAGAATTTGAAGACAGGGGTGATTCAGCAAGATATTTGCGGCCCTGTTACTTTCTTATTGAAAAACACATAATATACCTCATTCAGATTTATGTTTATCAAAAACAATGGATTGACTGTTTCTAGTTATCTATATTTTGCACTTGTCAAAGAGTTTTTTTCTACTCATGTATATGAAAATGATAAGTTTTCAACCAGATACCCTACATGAAAGTGATAGTTTTTCACTCTAGAGATGAAAATTAAGCAAATGAACATTATCATGCGACTCGATGGGAATATAAGTACTAAAAACAATTTGATGGATTTTTGACACTAATGACAGTTAATCTCACTAGGTGGCACTTTATGATCATCAAGCAAACGTCACTTTGTTTGACATTTTATAAACATTTTCACGATTATATTTGAACTTCTTTCTATAACTATAATTTCGATAAAAAATTTCTTTCTAGACGAATAACGTTTCATTTCCTAGATAGAAGTGAGCCCTGTATAGTAAAATCAATACTCATTCCCATCATCAACATAATATAATATAGTTTCGGCACCAGTAGATCATAAAAATGCCAGAGGGGTGACACAGGGTTAATATATAAATAAGTATAAATAATAATGTGGCTCTGAAAAATCTCGGATCTACACCGAAGGCGTGGCAAAGTCAAATTTAAATTGGTGATTTGAATATAAATGAAGAACGAAAATTATTAGCCGAATTTTCATTCCCAGTATAGTAAATCTCTTCGAAAGTGATTTATTTTGAAACAGTTATAGAAGTAAGAAGAATCTGAACCACTTCACGTTGCATCATAGTCAAAATTACGAAGTGTAGTCATGTACGAAAATTGTTCAATGTTCACTATGATTTTTACCACGCCGATTGTTTCATTTAATTTTTTTGTTTATTAAATCTGTAATATTATGTCGATTCTCACAAGTCATATTGCCTTGAATTAAGTCGTTTCTTTTCATCGAACCTGTTTTGAATGTTCAATTTCTTGGTTTATTAGTAGTCCAATTATATGGGGTTTTTCCCAAGAAAAATTTCATAAATTTTTTCCCAACGGTTTTATATATAGTTTTGGTTGCTAAATCCGGTTTTCAACTTTGCCATCTACTAATGGTGAAGAGAACTGTATGTTGCTATATACAGATTAATGAATAGGGCACATAAATACAATGAAATGTTATTGTGAGTTTGAAAAAAAGAAAGTAAAGAGAAAATTGGGAAGTCCAAAAATAGATTTCAATACACTACTCTTTCCTCCACATTTCTCTTTACTCTATACTTGTTCCACCAAATCTCACTCAAGTTTTCTCTCTCTCTTTTCCCTCTCCTCTACATCATCGTCGTTCTTCTGTTGAGGCCTGATGGACCAGGGTGGTCGGACGTAGTGGGCTGCATTTTGGGTGGATGTACAACAGCAGGTTTGTAGATGTCTCTCTGGATGCCACCGCTCGGTCCTCTTCTGAAAACCGTTGAAACTTTCCCTCCGGAAGATTGGTCACTTGGTGACTAAAACACGTGTTGAGGCGTAAAAATAACGAATAAACATCAGTATATTCAGTCAAACAAACCATGGTGAAGATTCGATATGTGATGTTTATTCATTTATAATTTGTAGAATGGAATTAAGACATTAATAACATCTACCTTCCAAACGTAATCCCACAACCCCCCTTGCTTAGGAGATAATAACTGTGAGCATCATTTTTATTTCTACAATGAACATTTTTAATGAAAAATTTAAATAGCATGTTGTGGAGAGTATAGTTCATTTGAAAAGGGTATCCAACTGTAAAGGAATTGAAATGTATTAATTCTCGCGTCATTGCTGTTTTAGAATAACGAAAATGTACTCAGCGCACTCATCCTTAGAATTAAAACTCGGCACTGCATGATATCGGGTTTGGATCTGACGTCAAGAAACATTTCAAGAAATCTGAGTAAAAGCATTTGCCCAAAGTTTATTCATACCACCCATTATTTCAAACAGTTGGTGGAAACATTTCATGAGAACAGAAGTGTTAAAAAAACGTTCTTGGCAATCAACTACTGGGGAAGATAAACAAGTGTGGACGTTATGGGCAAATTTGTGAACAATCCGTTCTCATCGAGTAGAACTGTTGCTTTGACTTGTGAGAAATCGCAGATGACTGAAATAAAGATAGTGAATGAGCTGACGGATGATGATCCAGACCTCTAGAAATTTGTTAACTCATACTCGGTTTTCACAAAACAATGTGTGGTCAGAAATACTGGGTGACCACATTATAGGTCCGTTATTTATTGAAGAAAATTTGACTGATGTCCTCTATTTGGCATTGCTGGAAACAATGTAGTGTCAACTGTCGAAAATAATGTATTACTGTTTATGTATGACGATGGATTGGGAACCGATGATCTGTGGAATGGCCTCCAAGATCACCAGATCTAACTCTTTTAAATTTCTTTTTATGGGGTTTCCCAAGTATACTAGACTCAGGGTCACTCTATTCAGAAGTTGCGAACGCGGATTACGGAAGTGTATGCAACAATTACTCGAGAAACTTTGAAACTCAACTTCAACTTCAGTAAAAATTTTATACAGAATTACTTTTCCATTTCCTCGCTTTTCATTCGCCTCAACAAACTAATTTACCCCCTTTTGTTTAACTGTTAGTTGTCGTCGGTGTTCCATTTAACAACGAACCTTCACAAATAATACACTCGCGAGACATGGCGCACATATAAATTCTATAGTTCACACATACAGTGCGGCTTTTAATAGCCCCCCCTCCTGTTAACTTTTGAACGGATTGACGTACAAACATAGAAAACGGGTTGGAGAGTTTCACCGATACTACTTTTTAAAATAAAATACATTGTGATTGCTTGATAGATGGCGCGGGGATCACATCAACTAAAAATTTTTAAATGGCATAGAGGGGTCGTGTGTCACATCGTTGAAAATATAATTCAATTCTCTTTTCAACCATCTAAAAATTTTTAGAATTTCGATCAATTAAAGAAAAATCTGTCCTGTTATTTCACATCAAACCATTCAAAAGTCATGGTAGTCTTATTCTGACATTTCCAATGCATATTGTGAAAAAACGTATCAAAAAATATATAAAATATTTAGATGGTTGAAAAGAGAATGAGAATTGAAATATCTTTTCAACGATGTGACATATGATCCTCCATGCCATTTAAATTTTTTTAGTTAATGTGCCCATCCAGCGCCATCTATCGAGCAATCACAATGTGTTTTATTTCAAAAAGTAGTATCGGTGAAACCCTCCAAACAGTATTTTTTTTAAGTTTGTACGTCAAACCGTTCAAAAGTTAACAGGGCGGGGACTATTAAAAGCCGCACTGTATAAAGTTATCGTTGTCTCAAACGAGATTCATATATTAAATAAGGTGAAGTGATGGTGAATTCATCATTTATCGAGACAATTGATAATAACTGTTACACTAATTAGTATCGACTTTTATGAAAATAATGAATGTATTTAAATAATACTGTAACTGTTTTCAGAATTGAAGTCGTACCAACAATAAAAAATTGGAATATCTACTGTAGAAGTTCAAGAAATATAAACTACCCAAAACACTAAAACAGCGTTAATTTCACTCGACGCGCGTTTCGCCATCAAAGATAGCATCCGTATTAAACTTCTATCGCTATTCTAATTTTATTAATACTTCATTTCGGAGTGGCTCATTGCACTTATTATCTATGTCTAAATTGTGTACCTACTTTAACTTCATTTTTTAATTCACCTTCTATAATCTATCTTCACATACTTTGTTTTGGATTCAATGACAATATTCTTGAAAATTAATGACTAATGATTGTTTTACTCTACTATGAACTCGAACAAGGGGATGTATTTTCCAATTTCCAGATTCTCGAGTGCATCGAAAAGTCGATTGTCTACTTAATTTCAGACTCTTGTCATCGAACCGGTTGTCGTTATCCAAAGCATGTTGGGCCACACTCGTTTTTTCTGGTTTCGAAAAACGGATATGAGCAATGTGTTCTTTGATCCGTACTTTCATGGCCCTTCTAGTTTGACCCACATACTTCTTGCAGCTTATTTCATAAATCCGCGACTTTTCTTGTTCTTGTGTCTTTGGGAGTACATTTTCTATTTTAGTAACGAAATAGGCAGAGAGTATTCAAGCCTCGCCAGAATTTGCATAAGTCAGAATTGCTTTCGGTAATTCGAAGGTATTAGCCATAGGTTTCCCTCTGTCTCCCTTTCTAGCCAATTTGTTCATGAGTTGGTTGTAGATGAAAGCAAGAGAGAGCTTCAGCTATTTTCTTAGTGTTTGGGTAAGGTATGTGTACTACGATCAGGGAGATAGCGGAACTGAACAGTTATTCTATGGATTTAGTACACAAACTAATCAGGAAGCATATATTCAAGCAAAACCTTCTCAATTCTTCGACTTTTCAAGAAGAGTAAACCTCTCAGAAATATATCGTTATCCCATACGAACCTTGAGTTACTCAGGATTTCAACAGCATTTTCTATACAAAACCTTGTATGAGCTACAACAGATACTGAGGACTCCCAGATATAAGACAGAAGAAATAGAAATGTCTGGGATTATGAAATTAGCTGCAAGTTCTGCGAGAAGAAGTATATATGTGTGTCAATCCAGAAGGGCCATTAAAGTACGGTTCAAAGAGCACATTGCTGATATCCGTTTTTCGAAAGAAATATCGAGTGTGAAAATGGTTTGACAAGAACAATAAACAGTCAAGTAGACTTCTGAAGTTGATCGAACTGCCGACCTAAAAATTTTAACTTTTTTTTGCAATCGCGACATAAAAGTCGAGATGATAATGAAACATTGTGGCCCTCCTGCGCTTGCAGAGGAAAGTGACTCAACTCATGGCTCGTTCATTGATTCACTCACATCCTACTATCGCATTTGATCGGTTTCGTGTAACCTACAATCTAACCGACAGTCAACAATCAACGAAAAATACATCCTGTGCCACAATAAAAGCGGAACCAAAAACAATAGTCACATACGTGTATCCGCACTTTTATAATATCCTCCCCCCGAAGAAAAAATTATAATCGTAGTTAGCGGCGTGTGCTGTAATTCAATAACCATCTTCCTGTAGGAGCATGAGACGAAGGACATGCTTCCGGCCCTCCGGTTGGCCCTTGTTGGGATTCTGAACCATTTACGACATCATGACATTCGAAGTGATGCGAATGAAGAATTTTGATCCTTGTACGACATTGTCGTAGAGTAGAAGTTCGTTTGCTACGGAGTTTGGTGGAGGACTTATCTCGTCTACGCTTTTCCATGCAAATTCTATTACTGCTTGTCTTCTGCCACCTGCTGCAGGGTTGTTTTTCGTCCGTTGTTGACTGTTGAAGGTAGAAGGGCACGTGTCTTGGACAAACATATGGCCATATGCCCTTGTTTTCGTTTGGCAGATATAAGGATGTTTGTATAGTTATTTTCGGATGCAATATTTTTATTATAGTTAACATGTTATAAGGACTATGTTTTCCAACTATAAACAGTTTTCTGTACGAATATCAATTTCCCGATAACTTGTCTGTTACTTATATGATTAATATACAAGTTTACAACTTTCGAACGTAGTTTATGGAAACGTAAGCTGAGGTGACGCAAAAACGGAAAAATTTAAACTAGTGGAATCGTGTAGACACGTTCATGATAAAATGCAAGGTGACGTATGAAATGTAAGGTAACGCAAAAGTTGACCAACTTTTAACTTAATGCGGTGCGTTCTTATCTCTAGCCAGAAGGCTTTTTAAAACAATGATTTCCGAATGAAGACAACTGGTGTAACCTAATAACCAGACAATCTAGTTCTTGCGTTACCTTACCATACTTTTACATTAACCAGGCTTTACTCAACAATCTAATACATATGACAAGTAAATAAATACAATCTTCAGTCCACTAACTCAGTTCAACTAATAGTGAAGTCTATCATGTTACAAGCCCCCCTTATTAAACGAAAAAAGTTTTGGATTCTTGAAGGTAGTTTCATATTATTTGTTCTTTCTCTCGCTAGCTAGATCCTGGTTCTTCTGATGATATTTCCTCGTTCTCCTCATATCATATTTTGTTCAACAATACGTCCCTCAAAGACGTTTGCTTTAAACGCGACCCAAGGAAACCAGGTATTACAATCGATTTTTGACATATTATGAAATTCCTGCGTTTTTCTCCATGGCATATTACGGCTAGACCTTGTAATTTCCATTTTGAGCTGCCGTCACATTCTAAGCACAATGTTTATTACATCTTCTTTCGCGGTCAGTCAATCCAAAAAGTCGGCAAAGCAATTTAGTATAGGAAAATCATAATTAAAAAATACCATCGTTCGTGAGCTATAAGCGGAATCAAATGGAAAACAACGATGATCTTTTTTCCCTGGTCTCAGAGCTACTAACCCAATTAACCCAATATTTGTTTGGGTGTCAATGACTGGACCAAGAAAAACCTGTCCGTTCCAGTAACTGACATACATGTCAATGATTGGTACAAGATGCATAGAAACCCTGGTGCGATCTCAGTTTCGATTTTGTTTCTACCAAAGTTGTTGATACTGTAATTGCATTGATACCGTTGGCTTCATTCGTCGATGAATGGCGCAGAAGTCGAAAATAGCCGAGTTTCCAACATTCTACAGTGCTTTGATTTGTCATTTGATTGTTTTTGAATGTTGACATGTCACTTGTCGCTTGTCCAACCGTCAATTGTCAATGACAACATTAATCTGTAATTTTGCCGCCATCTGTGCTAAAGAAATGAAACGGTACCAATGCAATAAAAATAACATGAATCGCGTAGGCCGTACATCAACACTTTTGTATGTCGGTATCACACCAGGGTTTCTATGCATCTTGGATTGGTACATCGGTTGATGATAATTCGATTACGCTGCACTGTTTTAATTAACACAAATGGGCTTTCTCTAAATACCATTTCAAGCAAATTTTCGGTACCAGTCTTTTGACAGGGGTGTCGATCATTGAAACATCAAGTGTCAATTACTGGAGCATCATTATTTACAGATTGAGAAGTTAATCTATAATAATAATAATAATAATAATAATATCCCGAATGGGATCAAGCAATTTTCTCACAACCAACGAAGAACATCTCCTGGAGCAGTTCACCATCCAATTAACAAAGAACAGCTATTAGACATTGTTCAACTCATAATCAAAAGCGAGCAGAAGAAAGGAAAAGAAGAAAAGATGAAAAAACTATGGAGGAAAAAGCTATAGAGAAAAAAGCTATGGAAATCCAAAAGAATACCAAGAAAAACTAGGGAAGTATCTGAAAGTTCAGCTGAAAATAATGAAGAGTGGAAAGAAATTGGTGATAGCCTGGATGATGTTAGTATCATTACTTCAGAAGATGAAAGAGAAGATGAAGACCATTACGGCTTCCATTATTCAGTTTGCAGACATCATTGAAAAACGAATCCAGCCAGAATTAAAAAATTCCGTGAATAGAATAAATTTTTCTTCTAGGAAAAAAGAAGTATTTAAAGCATATCTAGCTCGAAACCAAATGTTTAATTTATGTCTGTACTATTATTAGATTAACAAATATTGTATTTATTTCATGTCAATTATTAGTGTGTCAATCACTGGCACATAAAAAAAATTGTGTGAATAACTGGTACCTTCATATTTTTTTTAATGCACTCACAACTCAAGATTGAATCATCAAAGCATACTACCCAGGAAAATAGCTTACAATCAAAATTATGACCACAAATATTTTTTTATTCAAGTCGTTGTCTAGTAGTGTTAATCTCTCACTTTACGTATCTTTGTTGTTTCCAAATGTGGTAATTGTCTACAATTGAAGTCGTCGTAGTCGAGTTGATTAAATGTGGCAAGTACCGATGGGTAATAGACTCACAATGATGGCTAGTACCTTTGACACTGATTGACACTGATGGTGATATTTTAAATTAGGTTGTAGTGAGATACATACTTGTGTTAGAGGCTCACTTACAATATTTATGATCCTTATTTAGCGACAGTAAGCAATCATAACCTCAATAATTGTTTCCTTACGTTGAGTGGTTAATGTGGTGAATTTTGATAAGAAATGCTATCAAGACCTAAGGATATGTTGAAAATGGCCCTAGCAGCAAATACCGATGCGTCTTTTCAAGAAAGATACTATTGCAAGTGCTGATTGTAATAAAGCCATTCAATATTATCCCCAATTTTGTTCGAAATAATCACATGCATACATGCATGTTTCGAGGTTTTTTCCTCTCATCAGTGCAAGGATAGGTCAGACAACAATAGAGTCAGTCGTCTTGTTCTCTTGTTCCACAAAACGAACGTTAAAATTCAAAAGCCTTATAGTACCTATTCCCCTATGATTGAAGCCGCGACTTAAAAAAGGTCAGTCACAGCGCCAACCGCGAGAGAAAAACAAAACAGCATTCCTCGATATCACATTCTCCAGGAAAAGTGAACGCAATAAATCTTGAAAAATTAATGAATATGACTTGTTTTTATTTCTTCTTTTGTTGATGAAATGCGAGTCGAATGATATTGACGTTTGTTTTGGTGTTTTGGGTAGTTTCCATTTCTTCCATTTCTTCTGTTATTTGTGGGATGAGTGCAATGGAAAGAAGGGTAGTACTGAAATGGCCAGTTCGTGACTGCTGCAATGTTTCCTCTTAACAAAATACCTAATTTGAAAACAATCGATCTGAAATTTATGGAAGCAGGTAATCCTCATTTAGAATGCGATTTCCTGCATGCAACGATTGAGCAAAAAATCAAAACCTGAAAGTCTCTTCTAAAAGAGAATAGGCCCTGTTCACAGCTGCAGCAAGGAAATCTCTCACCTTAGTGACTACAATGACACACACACATTTTGTTGACCAAGAAAGAGTGATTTCAGGAAATATTTTCAACGTTAAAGTTTATACTAGAAAGGAGAAAGTTAACTGATGGCTACATATATAATGGATTTGAGACCAGAAAAGTAAGACAACGATAATCCAGTATAAGTACGATCTTTCCAAACAAGAACTACCTAGTGATAAGATTAAGACAAGAATGAAGCAAAATACTACTTTGGATTGATGATCTCTTAATTTGAAACAAATGTATACCTCCATGCTGCCTGTAACTAAGGAAATTGATCTCTTAGAACTCTTAAAATTAAAAGTGATTCCGGAAGATTATACAAATTTTGTAGAAGAAATGCCGATGGCCAACCGAATAATGAACGTTTCGTTAGTTTTTGATGAAGCAATGTAATGGTCTACAATATTGAATTTTTCATCGGGAAATACTACCTTGGTGGATAAATACTTTCTTTCTTTCAGTGAGATTATTTTATTCAATCTGAATAGTGAAGTATCAAGTCATAACTTTTAAGTAATTACACAAATGGGTTATGTAAGTGACTCAATTCATTATTTTATGGTTAGTTTTCTAATTACTCACGAACTGAGCAACTAATACAAAGTTGTTATTTGCTTTGTCACCTAATCGAAAACAAATCAAAAAAAATATCAGTATCATTGATGGAATAGAAGTGTGTGCAAAGCGGAATTTTCTTATAGAATTTGATTAAATTAAAATTCTGGAAAATCACCAAAATTTAACTTCACTATACTCTCCTCTGTCCATATTTTCAGTAGTTAAGTTATCTTCATCAGTAGAATTTCTATATTATAGGTAAGTATGCTTATTCGATTTTTTGTTAAGTTAATAAAATACTGAGTTTGTGCGATGAGTTGGAAATCTTACGCAGAACCGCTAATTAATTGTAATTTCAGAGAACTATATTATTTACTCAGAATTGTTGAATTTTAAAACAATTAATTGCTTCAGGTGCCCTAATAAAAACTGATATTTCCTTAATTACTTTTGAAACATCATTGCCAAACAGTGATTATCATAAATACATTTCCATCGATTTTTATCTATCGAATTTCTATCCACAGGCCCCGTCAATTGTATATAACTATTACGAATAACATGTGTCGACCGTACAAAAGTAGATTTTTAAATTAATACCCACGGAAAGTAGTCTGTCCTTTCCCTACAAGAACCATTTAGCAAGACAAAAAGAGAGGAAAGGTGCAGAGTGCAGACAGCTAACTCATCCAGGTGTTTATGTGATCAGAGGTTACTTGATACTGCCCGGTGCTTTTGTCAGACGCCATCTGCCAAAGGGACGCGTGCTCTATTTTATATCACACCCCCAATACCCTAAAGACTGATGCGATATCAAGTTGCAAGTTTAGGATAGCATAGCAGGGATCCACTCGACCATAATATGTTTTATATGTTTCTCTCGAGCCAAACAATTCATTGTGGAAATTCAAACGAATATTACATCATAGAAAAAAATCATGTGCCTAGTGCAATATAATAATAATGATGAAAGTCAGTGTTTTCCTCCAACCATGTAAAAATAAATAAGATAATGAAAGAGAGGAAAAATCATACTCCACGTCCAAAGGAAATTATGTTATTGTAGGTAACACTGTGTGTGTTAAGCGAGAAAAAGAAATAAGAAAAAAGAAATTACCAAATTGAAAGTATCAATTTATATGAATATATGAATTTATTGTTCTGTACATTGTTATGATGGATGTCAGTTTGGTGAATAATTATTCTCAACAGGGCTGTTTTTTTTTTGATAAAGGAACGTGTTTGGCATATTCAGTCAGTCAAGAATTTTAAGTTAGTGTAAAATTTGTTGGCTTCTTCTAATACCACAGATATATCGTAAACTATAGTTCTTTCTGAACGACGAGTATATGCCGGATCCAAAATCCACATATTCATAGGTAGGTGAGTTTAGATAGTAGTAGTAATAGTAAAAGCACAATTTTATGTTCAAATAAGCGTTTCTGTTGCAAATATTAGCAGGGTTTAAAAAAAAATTATCATCAAAAACCCAGTCAAGGTTTTTCGTCTTATTCTCTAAAGAAATTTGCTATCCATCAACATTTAAGGCTATAACTTCGCTGATCTACGAATGTTTTTCATTTGGGTAATACCAACAATGTATTAATTATTCATATTCATGGCGTGTCTGAAGGATCAAGTTACAATATTCTTCAAATCATACATAACTTTGTCTACTGCGTCTGCATTTTTCTCAGGTGTGAAAAACAATTGTATAGCTGATAGTATCATCAGTGTATATATAGGTGAATATAAAACCATTTTGATACTCTCACACACTTGCAGTGTACAAGGTGAACAGAGTTGGCCCCAGCACAGATCCCTGATGTACGCCAAAAGATACTCTGATAAAAGAAAATACAATAAGAGCGTCTGTAAAAGACTGGATTAGGGGCAAGTACAAAATCTACTTGGACAATGTCCCAGGAAACCAACACGGGAAAGAATATATCAAAGGACCACATAACAAAAGAACGGCAGACCTGTTAACAATGAACAGGAGCCAGTTGAGAACCGTTACGGGACCCCTGACTGGACATGCACAAGTGAAGGAGCACCTCAAAAAAATGGAGCAAAACGATGGAAACCTGACTTGCAGACTACGCGGTAAGGATCCAGAAACTGTGAAACACATACAGTGCTATTGCGAAGCTCTAGACCGCAAAAGACTGGCAATTTTCGGGCAGTCATCTGGCGACCCAAAACTATACAGTTCCCACCCAATACGGAACTTGTACAAACTCGTACAAGGCACAACATTATTGGATTGGGTACTGTGACATTACAACATAGGTACAATGGGCCAATAAGCCTAAGTGTCACCGGAGGCAATAGCCTGACTAGACCTATACAGAGTTGGAGGTTTTAGTTAGTATGCCTAATAAGGAGAGTCTCAAGTATTTATTGAGATTGGAGACCCAATATTTCTCTGTAAAAAGATTTCCTCCACCTCCCGCAAAAAAAAGACTTAAGAAATCAGTACCAAAACTGCGGACTTGGTGTTTGCTCGAAGCAATTCAGTTTCTTTCAGAAATGAATTTACAGACTTATCGCGAATATTCAATCACTCATAATGAAATTGGAATAACATCAGCATCTCATCGATTTACCTGAATAACACAAGAAAGTACAATATATTGACATATTTATGGGTGACATGAACATCAATTTAATGGATGGGATGAATTTTCCGGTTCTGTTAATGAGTTACTCAATATCTTAGCTGGAAATGGAAACCTACTTTTCTCATATTAATGAGCCGACTAGGATAACAGATCATATATTTGTTCGTAATAATAATGTGAATGGAAACAATGCGATTAATGTCCTAAAACAAAGTATACTCAGTTACGAAGAAAATTATTAATTTCAATAAATTATATCATTATTAATGGTGGAAAAATGGGCAAATTTTCCCGCACACTAAAGTTGTTTCGAGTGGGTTTTTTCCGCACTAGTTGGTCAAATCACTCAAATCTAAATATATTGAATTTCAGAATGGACAAAGCTTACATAAGTTCTGCGATTAGTGTATCAAACACAATCTTGGGTAGATGTGGTAGTAACCAATACGACCGGGTGTGTGGAAGAAATTGCTTCATTTTCCAAAGTAAAATAGTCACAATACTGATTGTACAGTTCTTTCTTAAGGATGCTATCTTTTTACTTCACCGATCACCTTGACTTTCCATCTCCAACCAATGGTCCAAATTACTTTAAATCAGACTTTTTCTGGTGGTTGCGCAATTTGTATCCATGAATGCTAGATTTTCTAAAATGAATCTTCAGTATCGTGTTTTGTATTCGGCGTCCTCAGAAATATTCACAGTTTGCTAAATAACAATAATAAATGTTCTAATAGTTTAGAAATATATGAACTTGAACGGAATCAGAACAAATAGATAATATTTATGTTTGACAATTATTAATAGAACTAAGTTCATAAACAAATGAAATACCCTTGAATGAAACCCTCTAAGCCTGTTAGTATCAACCATCAAAATCAGTTAAGGAAATGCACAATTAAATCATCAAACTAGAGTGAAGTTATACCGAAAGAACAGTTATCGTTTCCTATTGTGCAATGTAATAGGAACCCAAACATATTTTTTTTCTTGTAAGAGAATTAAATGACTACTGTTTCGGCCTCCTTCAACGGAGTATTATGTTACAAAATAACAATTATTAGAGCAGTTACCTGTAACGAGTTACTAGACCTTATCAGATTTATTGCACAGGGTGGACCTTGAAATAACATAATGATGATTATGCTTGCCATAAGTTTGGAACGAGATTTTCTTTTACCCAAAAAAAGATGTGAAACGAAATCGAAAGCAAGGAAAAATCCTATAGATCTATAGATCAAGAGCTGAGGAAGAGTTGACGAGAAAAGAACAGGAAATGAAAGATATGGAATTATTGAGGCAGCAACACTCTCAAAAGGTTTTAGTTAGATGAAGGATTAGCGATTCTCGATTCTCAAATGCTTCTAAAGTGAATCTCGATCTGTAGTCCGTTTCTTCTTCTCTTTTCGGAATATATTCGTTTCGCCAGAAGTCGAGAATTCTATAACGAGCATCCTTTTACTTTGATGGTCGAGAAGAACTACATCAGACCTGGTGGCTTTTATTGGCCTCAGGGTGGTGAATAAGTAGTTCCAATACATTCGGCATTTTTCGTTCTCTACAAAAGACTTAATAATCCTCGGAGCATAAAGCAACACGGTGTCGCGTCTATATCGTACGAGTGTTGTAGATAAAAATATGAAGACGGCAATAAAAGTATCGAATCGCAATATGACGATCAAAAACCATGGATCTGGTCCAAGGTTCCTCATAGATAGCGACCACGGTTGTACAATAAATAGATGTTATTCCTCAGGTAAAGACGACGTGCTGGATCTCGAAGAAACCCTCTACCAAATAGTGGCTGGCGATGTCAACGCAGTCACCACAATGGGGTATGAGCTACACGGACATGATAGGCCAAATAGTAACCGAGTAAATAGCCGCAAGTCTATTGAGTAAAAAAGTTAGATCGCTATAAGCTGAAATTGGCTTTGGAAGAGACCGAATTATACGATGATGAAACAACAACTGCAGAAGGCTTCAGTCACTTCCTTGTGAAAATTGCAGACAAATTCATGGCAAAAAAAGGAACTCTGGAAACAGACAGCATGTCTACTGGTGGACTGACGAAATATCACAACTTCGATAAGGAAGGTATCTTATATCAGGAGCGGAAGAAAAAACGAGGCAGTTATACGCTAAGACTGTGATATCTGGGGGTTGTAATAAGGAAGATTGTAGGGTAATCTCCCAGACCGATGCTGTCCAACGAAGCAACGGAAGAAGTGGGAAACCACCCAATTCCTTTCCACCGACTAGTGATATTTGACTGTGATGTAGATGATACCTAACAGTAGAGGAGCTGCAGACGGCCTGCCAGAAGCTCAAAGAAACAAAGCCCATGGTCCGGGGTACATACCACCAGAAATCATTGAACTAGTAGCGTTTAAAAAACCGGTGTACTAGCAGTATATAACCTGGCAGTATATAACTTCCAAAAGTGTGGAAGCGTGCAAAGCTAGTTTCACTGAAAAAAGGAGTGACCCTCTATATAACTATATAAAGCAATCTGTCTGCTAGAGAGGGAAAACTGTATGAACATATCATACAATGAAGAACTGAAACTAACAAAAAGTCTTTCAGATGAACAGTTTCGTTTCCGAGAGGGCAGACAGACGGTGGATGCCATAAAGAAATTAAGATGATCGCCGGCATCGGAAACTATGTGTGGCAATAACACTGGATATGAAAAACACATTCAATATGGATTCGTAGCAACTAATTCTGAAAGAGCTGAGGAGAAAGGGTATTGATAAAAATTCAGTCGGCATCATTGCTTCATACCTTTCGAAAAGAAAGCACGTCAAGGGAGTGAAGGTAACCAGTGAAGTCCCACAGAGATTAGTACTGGGGCCCACTCTATGACCCAATGCGCCTAGACTTACCGAAAGGGACTACGCTACTTGGCTTTGCTGATGATGTGAAGCTAGTATTGACTACCAAAGAAGAGAAACGCGAAAACTAATATCAAATTGGATGGAGATAGGGCAATTAGAACTAGCTCCGCATTGAACTGAGAAGGATGTAAAAGAGGAAAATAGACTCGATCCACTTCAAAGTTCAATGGAAAGTGATCGAACTCAGCAATGAAATATCTCAGAATAACCTCGAAGAGCTACATGCTTGCCAGCGTGAAAGACTCCCAGCTCCTATGTGCAAATAATTACAGGAAACAAAAAGCTCTCCCTAACTGAATAGAGTACAGCTTTCAAATGAATATTCGAGTCTGTAATGCATACAGAACTGTTTTGACAGAAGATGTGAGTGTTGTCAGAATTCCTCCAATAGAGAGCTTCTTATTCAATTATTCAAGAGACATGAAAAGTGCAACGTAATCCCGAGAGTGGCTGCCAGAGTCAATCTCATTAACAAATGTCAGGAGAAGTGGAACCAAGGAAGAAGTGGGCGCTGGACCAGGCGATTAATTCCGGAAAATCCAAGATGACTAGATAAACCTTACGGAGAAGTAGATTATTTCCATACCCAAGCCCTACCTGGTCAGTGGTCAAAAGAGCAGAAGCGAGCGAATAGCGAATGCGTTTATTACCGAAGAATCGATGTCGTGTGGCACATACTCATCTGTACATGTGCTGTAGATGAGAAGGAACGCGAGAGCAATACGAAAGAGCGAATATGATGAAGACTCTCATAAAATTTGGAGAAACTTGGAAACAGTGCGGTCAGAAACATAAAAGGAACCAAGAAAAGAGATAGTAAAATCAGTGAGAAGTTAATTGGTTATTCAAACCTGATGAACAATATATCAGTTTGAGTGAATTTTTTTTGGACTTCCATGGCCTAATTATGAGAGAAATCAATTATCTACATTTCAATCGATTTTATCTAAAGTTATTCTCAAGTGAGTCCCACAAAGCGGAAAAAGCGAGACAAATATCTGTCAGAAAACAACTACTTCCTTCTAAGAACATTCAATGTTACCTTGCAGTGTTCCTCCCGAAGAACACTGATACAAGTGCTGATTGTGATCAAGCATTGTCTATCACAATCTCTTGGACGATTCTTCTTTGGTTGATCAAATCCAGACCCATAAACAGAATCACGATACTCAATTCTGATTATTATCAATGATTCAGCGGCACATTATCTGTAGCTAGACACATAATATTTCTTTACGCCTAGAAAACTTCAAGTGTAATATACAATTTTTTTGGCAAGTGATTCGCATTTTGCTTCATGCCCTATTGTGCCCAATAATATCATTATCGTATGCAAATATCTTGAAAACCACTGAAGAAAAACAAAACAAAAAAAGGATCGGAATAATGTCACACCTTTACTTATTATCCCTTATATATCAACTAACCGTCCAGAAATACGCAGCTCAGAATGAAATCGAACCGTCTGCGTTTTTTTTCTACAACTCATTACCTGCCTGTTATTTCATTGAATTTATTCCATTCTTTGTGATGGACATAACGCAATATTACAATTACGTATGATATATTCTGCAGGTGTAGTCAAGTGTGTACTTTTACTGTGCATATACAGTCATCAGTCGAACAAGGAGGCGTCTTTGCGTAACTGAAGATGGCTCGTGGCGGAAATTCACCTTACACATCCTTCATTTGTTTCCGCTCCGGTGCTACCACCAACTTGCCGGCACTGAAATCACCACTCTTTTTAATGATGTTGAGACAATGAACCCTTCTTATAGTGGAACAGGTGGATTTTAGAATATACATATGGTTGATCAGTTTTTGTTTCATTGCGATGAAATTAAAAGTTCGTTAGACGTCCTCTTTCATTCACTGTCTATGAAAATGCAAATATTTTTCTCACGGTAGTCGATGAACTCGCTCTTAGATATTGTAGGCTTAATACCATTCATTGTTCCGTTTTCATCTGACATGTTCAGGAATTTACTTTCGAATGGCCCTAGATGTGTTGAAACATTCTAACTCAGAAGTTTCAGTGTGTTCTGGGGATTCTTTCCATGTATGGGAACAGTATTCCAGGACAGGTCGGATGTGTGCCTTATATCATAATTAATTGACGGAAAGTTAAATAGCTCTTGGTACCAAACAGAAAACCGAGTTTTGGGAGGCACTTCTGGAAATGGACATCACATGGTTTTTCCATGAAAGGCAACTCCTGATGGTTATATCTTCAGGAATGGATTGGACCAGCACAATACGATCCTCGTTGTGCCAAAAAACTTTAGTATCGTCTTCAATCAACGTAAAGTTTACAGAAATGTCAAGGCTAGCCATATCGTTGATATGAAGTAAAAAGAGAATAGGGCGCAATACCGGCCCTTGGAGTACTCTATTCACAATTATTTTTTTGTCAGAACTATTTTCACTCATTATTATATTTCGATTACGACCAATAAGGATGATCTGAGCTGTACCTCGGAAACCACAATGAATAAGTTTCCGCAACAGAATTTCATGACTTATACTGTCAAACGCTTTGGAAAGGTCAAGAAAAACTGCTACGGCTGCCTCCTTTTCATTGAGGTTCGTATAGATTCTTTCAAGAAAGTGAAAAAATGGCGTCTCCTGTGCTTTCTTTATTTCGGAAACCGAACTGCTCTCTAGCTAATATAATGTGTCTCTCCAGGTTTTCGACGATTTTAGATACGGTAGATAAATTAGATATTGGTTAGAAGTTGTTGGGGTCATCAATAGCTTCTACTTCGTGAAGAGGTGATCACTATTGAAGGTTTTAATCTGGAAGGGAAGACACCAGTTGCAGAAGAAGTATTTATAGGTGTTACCGAAGCACTAAAGGCTTCGTCAAGTAATTGTGATATCAATTCTGCTGATAGGTGGTCACTAGAGGAAATTTTCTCTTTTAGCTGAGTTAAATCTGTCTCGTACAAGTACAGAGAATTTCTCGAAGGAATCAATTTCTGTAAATTATCAAGTGTATCAATCATTGAAAGGATAATCTGCGTTGATTGATCGGCTATTATTGAGCAGTAGAATTGATTTAATGAATTGAGATCCATATCCAATTTTGATTGTACTTGATGGCAAATAATAATAATAGCCGTCCTCTACCCGCACAGGCTATGCCTTTGGGCACACTCTATGAGGTAGTGCTGTAGGTTTTCCGGGTTTTCCTACAGCTCAAAAGTGAATACGCCAAAAAAAAATCAGTAAGTCGTCCCGAAGCGCCACGGCAAATAATAATTATAGCCGTTCTCTACCCGCACAGGCTATGCCTTTGGGTACACTCTACGAGTGTTTATGAGGGAGTATTATTATCATTTATGAGGGAGTATTATTTTTTTTTCATTCCCTGTCTCCGGTGCAGTAAACACTCCCCACGTCCGTGAGGTGAGTGATTACTGAGTCCGAGAGTCATGTGCCCTGAGAAGGCGAAGTAAACCAAGAATTACGGCCCTCTGCATTCTTCCGGATAAGTTTTTTGCCGCATAATGGCAAGTCGGTATTATTTTTAAGTTTGAGAGCAGTGTGTCCATCATTCCACCAAGGACCCCTATTATCAGAACCACCATCTTGACAGAATGGTTTTGGTAAAGCCTGCGGAGTTCAAAGAGTAGATATTTAGTCCGTTCTTCCTTCTCTTTTCGGACGAAGTTCGATTTGTCAGGAGCTGAAAACTCAATGACGAAAATCGTCCTACTTTGATGATCGAGGAGGACTACATCAGGCTTATTGGCTTGTATTTGGCTGAGGGTGGGGAATGAGTAGTTCTAATAGATTTGGCACTTCTCATTCTCCACAACGGACTTAATATTCCCCGGAGCATAAGGCAACACCGGTGTCTCGTCAATAACGTACGAGTGTCTTATATGATAGTAACACTTCTAGCGCCGCGTTATGCCTGTGGAGTATTATTATTATTATTATTTACCTCTCAGCTCATTTATTTCTTCCACATCTCTCTCCATTTGTTGTCTGCTTCACAATATCTCACTATAATACGAATCTTTGGCTAATTTTATCTTCTGTTTGTAGATATTACGATACTTATTGTAATGTCATGAAAAAGTGATTATCTATGGAGTCTTCTAGCATTATGCAGACAACGTAAATTACTTGACGATTTTTTCAAACCTTTGGCGATCCAGAGTCTTGATTCCTATTTCTTCTTCATCAGCCGTAGTGGAAATGCTTGGTTGAATGTTTCCACAATAAGTTCCTGAATTTTATTTCCTGGATCTTCCGCTCAATGTATGAAAGTTTAATCTATATTCTGACAAATGTCCAATCGATAGAAATATCTAATGAAATTGTTGATAACAAAAAAGATATAGCCAATACTTTCGTGGAATACTTTGCATCATGTGCCTGCATTGCTATCACTAAACACATCAGGGATGCCACTTCCTCAAACCACACAACTTTGTTTATTCAAAATACTTTTCATTTCATAGGAATACATAGTCACCAAGTAACATATGCCATATCGTCCCTAAAATCGTCTAACGCAGTAGGTATTGATTGTATTTATTCAAAATCCATAAAACATACTTATATTAGTAACCCTTTAGCGTACTTAATAAAAAAATCTGACGAGTTGGGCAAATTTCAATCGGACAAGTTTACGCAAAGTGACATAACAGCACTTTTTGGTGCGCTGTTTTCTCTCCAAGGCTTTTGATTCCATAGATATATCAATAATAAAAAATAAATGATATGCATTAGGTTTTAGAGCAGATTTCTATGCTGATTATCCTCTTACCTCAATTTGAGGAGAATTTGTGTTAATACTGAAAATAATACATTAGAATTCAAAGACGTCGAACGGGGAGTTCCCTAAGGATCCATCCCAGGTCCTGTGATATTCTTGCTATACGTCAATGGTATTTCTTCACATACTAACGCTGATTACACTGTTTTATATGCCAACGACACTACTCTAGCAGCAGATACAGATACAGTCTGAAAAATTTACACCGTGGTGCAGAAAAAACTCTCTAATAATAAATTGCAATAAAACTGTAGGGATGCAGTTCTCTTCTAGAAATCAATCAACTAGCCACTTCACTGTCAAAGTAGAAAGCGAGAATATTCATCTATCCACTAAAACAAAATTTCTAAGGGTAATGCTTGGCAGTAATATGAGTTGGATATCTAACATTGACTGTGTCTGTAAAAAACTAAACAGTGCTTATATGCTATACTGCAACTAAAAATCATTTTCAATGCTGAACAGCTTCAACAAGTCTACTATTCACTCGTGTATTCCACTATATCCCATAATATTCATTTCACAAATGAGTATCAGGTTGATATTCAACCTAAATTTCAAGCAAACACATGAAGATCATTTCAGAAACCATAAAATTTTAACATTACCTTTAGTATAAATCTTCAAATGTATTTCATATGCTAAAAAACATTTCTCTGAAATTTGTTAAAATCAAGACTTTCATAACTATTCAACCCGATTTGGCCAACAATTTTGTGTACCCAAGCATTCAACAATCCCTTATGAATCAATCTCATTATAATGGCATAATATTCTTCTATCATCTCCCATCTTCTCTAAAAAATATCACAGACCATAAAATCTTCAAAGGGCGCCTGAAGAAATTTTTAATAGAAAACTGTTTGTATTGAGCATAGTCTTTTGCCGTATATTCGTCTAAATAGAGAAAAAACATACTTGCGTTTTGTTCTCATTGAATTCCACCAAGTTGTTGGAATCCCATCATTCTAATATCTCTGTCCACGTTGAAATGGTTCACGTCTCTCTCGTTCGTTTCTAGTTTCTAATATTTGGAAGAGAAAGCGGTACGAAGGATACTGACATCTGCTAGTTGGTGCACTAGACGTAGGGTAGCTCCTAACAAATCATGATGTGGAGAAGAAACATTGTCGGCGCTAAAATGGATCACTACGGAATATCAGCATTCATGGTTATAGTATAGTAATGAGTTTAATGTTAAATGACATCACTATAAAACTACAAAAAAAAGTTATTTTACCATCTATCATCAAGATTAAGTTAAGTACTGAATTTTTGGGATATTTTAGACTTAAATCCATTTCTTAGTCGTTTCAACACGTACAAACTATCGCTTATATAGTTTCTGTGGTTATTTTATGTTTATTAATGATTTTTAAAGTTCTTAATTGTGAACTCTTTCTTTATTTATGTCGATCAAACATACATACTTTACCATAGACAGAGTATCGAATGGAACTCTACAACTACTAAGTGGAGGGATCGGTTAGAGAAAAACCTAGATACCTAGTAATATGATTATTAATTTGGAACCTACATGTTCAGCATATATCCGTCTGAAATTTATTATATCAGAAAATGAATATGAAATATTGTTAGGTACAGAAAGTTAGAAAGTAGTGGGTACCTAGCATAAAATAATTAATTATTAGGGGTATATAGCACGATAAGTGTAATTGAGTGCAGTAGTTATATATGGTATTCAGACCTTACAAACTAAACATCACCAAACTCGATCATGTTTACTTGTGAGGCTATAAAACATATATCGGGTATTGTGCCTCCAGACAATCCTTTCTGCATCCGCCATTGAGTCTCAGATTATTATGTGACGAAGTATTTTCCCATGGCCATTATCGACAACGAAGGTATTCTTTACGATTTATTCGAATCTCTTAGTTGGCCAAATAAAACATCATCCTGAAATCCCATGGTGCCTAATTACACGTGAAAGATGCCAACAAATGGGTTAAGACATTAATTCGAAATTTCCAGAGATTGTTAATTTAGATTTCTTCAAGGTGGCGACAGTGTAGGTGGTCCGTTTGTTAAATAAAATTCGTCTCGCCGGAGATGGGCATTTCATGATTTGTAAAATGTTCAATTCGGGTATATATTTATACTCTTTCAAATTGTGTAGGAGTTTAATCTAAACATCAAGTTCAAGATTCTGTGGTATTGTGCCTCTAACTCTATAATTTGCCTTGCGTTTCATCTTATAACAACTAGAATAATATTGATTTCAACTTGTATGAAACTCATAACTCAGTCGTGACGGAAAAGAATGATAACTGACGAAAAAGGACGGCAGTACCTGACGGAAGACAATTAACAGATAATAAAAAAGGGATTACATGATTCAACCTTTCATAAAAAACCCTATAACCAACAGTAAACAACTACTGTCCCTTATGACCGTTTAATTATATCTGTTCGATACTTGGCAAAGTTATCCAATTTGAATCGAAAACTTATTTGAACAATGATATTAAAAGAAAACGAGGTCATCAGAAGCCAGCGGCACTCACTCATTTGTGGTTTCAGTTGGAAGACCACGCATGTGATTTCATAGCATCAACTATCGTTTCACACGAGCGCAGCTATAGCTACCTATATGACCAGCAGATCCAGGATGATAATACAAAAAACGATCAAATTCAAATGAATTATTTTGGACTACAATCCTATAAAATGAGTACAAACCGTACCTACATTCGTAGTGAACAATTCCTAAATCTCCAACAGAATCTTTGAAACTCTGATTAATGAATCCAATAGGTTGCATTGAAATCAGTAACTCAATTCCATTTTATCTTGAACATGCAGATCCTTCAGAACATTTCATTATTCAAAATATGCTCGGTTTTCCTTCCTTGCTATTAAGATTTATCATTCTCTTGAATGTTGCCAGTCATCAGGCCCGCACTAGTGTGAGAAAATAACTAACTAAATTTCGGGGTAATCAGTGAATAGTGAATCGTATAGAAAAATGTGATTTACTATACCGGGTGGCTACGGAAGTATTGCCTACGGAATATCTCAGTTATTATATGAAGTAGGTTTGTGAAATTTGGAGCGTCGATATAATGACATAAGAGCTAGAATTTGAGCATATTGACATGTCGAAGTTAACTTCCGGTCTGACCGGAAGTAACATCAACTTTCTTATTTTAAATGGAAACCCTATTTATTTTTCTTTTCGCTTTATTCAGCATTCAATTCCCTTTCTAATGACATATCACAAGTTGGTATCTAACCAGAAACTACATCAGAAAAAAATTATTATTGAAATTCACCGAGTAGGCCGTGGAAGCAAAATGAAAGCCAAAAATTGAAAAGTTGGCTATGGAAACCATACGTCACTTGATAACAGTTGCTACTACTGTGATATTTTATTTTCATTCGTCAGCGTTATAAAACGCCGCCAAAAAAATATTGGAAAAATTGGGAAAAAAAAATACTGTGTAGGTCCATAACTTAAATAGGAACATACAACTTTTTCTTGCCTGTACTGTTCAGCATAACCATTCCTTTCTAATGATATAATAGAAAGTAATTTTTTGAAATGAAATACCAAAAAATCCAATTATTATTATTCAAATACCAAAAAAACAGATTTATCGAAAAAAAAAAAATTCAAATTGATTATATGTATTATTCCTGTTAAATAATCCATTGTTGGTAAATCTTGACTCGTCCGTAAACAAGATATAATAGTTAAATAGGTGATTCTCAGCATTTTGTCGAAGAAACCAATTACAATATTCCAGGCACCTTTCACCGTCAATTTCATACAAATGTTGATGCAACTGATACTTGAAGGATTTAAATCGATGTTTTTTCAAAATTTTCCTTACTTATAGCTAATTCGGCGCCAATCTGCCTTGAGGAAATTGTGCTATCATATTGTACTAAAGCTAATACATTAATTTCAGTTTCCTCATTAATAACAAATGCTTCTTGGTCTTCGTGAACATCAGGCTCAGTTCTTAATTTTTCTTCAAGCCACTGGAAATACCTTCTTGACGGTAGCTGCCTCCCTGGATATCGCTCTAAATACAATCGTTCAGCGGCATAATAATTTTTTAAACATTCACCATAAATGAGAAGCATGTCAATTTGTTCGGTTCGTGAATAACGGGGCATTTTTTGAATATTCCACTAACTGATTTCGATTTCCAAACCCTTTTAAAATGGCAGAATCAAAAACACTACTTCGAACGTCAAAATAATATGGATAGCAGCGTTCGTGAGAGCTCTCGTTTCTTTTTTGTTTCATTCCAAAATACAACTTAATCAGCCTACTTGTTAATATTTTGGTTCGAATGATTACTGCAATGGAATGATTATTCTGAATAGCACAAACATCGTCCATAGGTAGATATTAGAATATCTATGGACGATGGCACAGAGCAAGTACGTTTATGTTCCTATTTAACCTAGAACCTACAGGATATAATTTATCATTCCACATTATTTTTAATGTTATTTTTGCGTATGGCGATAATAGAGCAAGAGCAACTGTTATCAAGTGACGTATGGTTTCCATAGCCAACTTTTCAATTTTTGGCTTTCATTTTGCTTCCACGGCCTACTCGGTGAATTTCAATAATAATTTTTTCTGATCTAGTTTCTGGTTAGATACCAGCTTGTGATATGTCATTAGAAAGGGAATTGAATGCTGAATAAAGCGAAAAGAAAAAAAATAGGGTTTTCATTTAAAATAAGAAAGTTGATGTTACTTCTGGTCAGACCGGAAGTTAACTTCGACATGTCAATATGCTCAAATTCTAGCTCTTATGTGATTATATCGACGCTCCAAATTTCACAAACCTAGGTACTTCATACAATAACTGAGATATTCCGTAGGCAATACTTCCGTAGCCACCCGGTATCTTCAATTCACAAGCATAAGTTTTTGACGAATAACAGTTTACAATCTTTTCTTCAAAAAAGGAAATTATCAGAATTCTTTGATGAAAAAAACATCTTTCATACTCATTTTCGAAATAAAACATTGAAAAAACAAAACACTCTCGAGATTTTGTCTTTGACTCTACCCCACGAGATTTCAAGTGAAATATGGCGGCAAATTCCAATTTTGAGTTTACGAAGGCGCATAACTTATTTTTTCAATTCATCAGTACATTAAGTTAGAATTTGGTACCTTCAAAGTAATGCATTATAAAATGTGAAAATAAATTATAAATTATGAAACCAGAATCCGGATTGCTTTTTCGAGGGGCAAACCGTGCTAATCACCAAAACCGGAGATTTGTCTGATCCAACGAATTATAGACTGATAACATGCTTGAATATATATGTTTACCTCTGTGCACTAAAAGCGTTACGTTTCAATGGCCTGGATCGATTACCACAAGAGATTGCATTTGCCTTGAGGTACTTGATGAAATAGTGAGATGCATTGAACAACCGCTCTGGAGGGTTCGCTTCACCAAGAGATATGATCAACAACAATCAGGGCAGGTTATCTTCAGGGGAAGCGTTTAAGGGAGACTTTTTCAGCCCTCTACTCTTGCGGATACAACTGCGGCACCCTCAGAAACCGGATGCATAATCTCACCTATCTATTTTACTTGTGGATAACCTCAAACTATATGAATCGGGAAAAAAGTATCTACATCAGCTCGTAGACAGAAGCATCTCACATCATCTCGATGCCGGAGAAACGTATACTCAGCTAGGGGTGGAACAACACCGCTCCCAAGAGAACCACAGTAAAATACTCTCTCTTTGGCCAGTATCATCATGAAGTTCGACAGATCTGGTCATCAGAACAGTTGAGGAAGAAAAAAGTTACTGTAGGTAATATGCTTGCCGTTCCGATTCTACTCTACTCCTTTGGACTCAAGAGGAGCTGTGAAAACTCGACGTTAAAACTCGCAAAATGATGCATCTTTATAGGAGCTTACATCTCTGTTTCATGGTTATACTTCCCCAGACAACGGGAAGGCCTTGGTACTAAAAAACCTGCAAAGGAAAACCCTGAAAATCTACCTACAGCGAGATTCAGACGTCAAGATTGTCATCTAGGCCACTCACATCACAACTGATTCACAACAAGGCATATGGTCGCCTAATGATATTGATGCAAACCAACGAAAAAAAAAATTGTAGCACACTGCGGTCTCGTACCTCGGCCCGATGTGAGCAGAAATTTTAACGGCCGAGACTTAAATCGCTGAGCCACCTGTAAATGCGCCTTGACGTTATCAACCAAAAAATATAACTCACGATTCCTACTGGACATTTCATATCTCAGTTATATTTCAACTCAAACCTTAAGCTGTAGTTCCAAGTTGCGTTTATATTTCGAAATGAATTTCCACGTGGTATCAAATGTTCGGACCTCTATAGCGATTTCCATCTCAATCCTGACCTTCCCATCTCGTGAAGCCAAATAAATAACAAATGATTGTGCTTCTGAGTACGCTACTGTTATTTACCGCCCCAAGACACCTTTGAAATTAATAAAGTTCATAAAAAATGTGGTTCTGCTCACAAAACTCATAAATAGACTAGAACTAGACAGACAGCCATGAATATATTACCAAATAAAAAAGAAGCCATCACTAATACCGAAATATCAGATCAGAAGAGAGCACTATCGGTTACGGTTGGTGGCCCAACTATTCCTTATTAGATTAGAGATGTCACAGTTTAAGAAATAATTGAGAGGGTCTCAGTTTTAGTGTTCACGATACGAACCCCATAGTCCGGAGGCCAACAATTATTTCAGTGAATCTTTTTGATACGTTCATGATGAGTAATTTCAACTGTTAAATGTATACTTGATATCGTGCACAATTCAACAGATATTATTATTATTATCAATATGCAGTCACTACCTACCTAACAAACATATTTGAAATGCTTTAAGGTATTATTTCAAAGACCCACGTACCAGTCATTTCATTACTTCATAGAAAATCGTGAACACTGTGAAAATGCATAAGCTTGATGAGCCAAGTATATGTATATCATCGGCCGGTTACATACAGCATTCAGGATCAAGATTGCTAACTGGTGAACTGAGGTGTGCATTGCAAGAGTAATAAATAAATTAGGTATTTCCAACCAGCCTTAGTCTTGTTATAATGAGTTTCGGAATGAGTGATAGATTGATGATTGTTCTTTGTAAGCAGTAAGGGCATATATTTTTGTCGTCTGAATCAACTGCAACTAGTGATAATATACTATCATTCTGAATTAACCTCATCAAATTGATTGTTAACACCAACAGAGCATAAAAAGAAATAAAAATCATCTGGTGTCTCCCAGTGTTTGAATTTAATCCACTTTTATTGTCTTCACTCATATAGTTATTATCCTAACAAGTACGGAAAGAGTACTATTTCCTCATGAGACTGCCGTTACCCGAACGACGCAAAGCGAAGTTAGGGTAAGCAGTCGAGTGCGGGATAGTACCTTTCCGTATGAGTAAGGATCAAGATTTTTTCTACAAGAGCATTGAAACATCTTATGTGATGCTCTTGAACAAACTTTCACGTGCGGGAAAAATTATTACCACACTAGTGCGGGAAAAACTCACTTGAAGTGACATTAGCGTGCGGGAAAATTTTTCCCGCACTAGTGCGGGAATATGACACCTCTCAAACTAAATTGCGTGCGGGAATAGGGCGGAACACGCACGCTTGTAGAAAAAATGATTTACGCCCATGCTTTGCTGACAACAGATGACAAACATGATTATATCAACCTTCAGCATCAATTAGCTTTTCTCCAGGTTTGATGCGAAGACAATAAATAGAAAACCAAATGTATGCGAGGTCAAAAGGTATTATGCTTCGCTGCTCCATCCTCGTAGTAAAAGTAAAAAACATAATCCTAGCTTCATTTATAAAAGAACATAATCTCCACTGATCTAGTCCTGCTATCAATCGCACAGCTCATTCCAAATTTTTCGTGCTCGCTCACTATCAATTTGTTCTGAGTTAGAACCGTAGAAAATTTCTGTTAAGCTATCAAGAGAAAGAAAATTTTATTTGCTTAAATAAAAAGCAAAATTTACAATACACATAGTCCCGAACATATGAAGATCTAGAAAACACAGCTTTCAAAAATTCTCCCATACTGTCACAGGGGGTAGGATACGGGTTTCATTTTACTCTTTTCCAATTTGTTTTCCTTCAGGACTCGATAGTTACGAAATTGGTAGCTCACCTATGAAATGATAATAATATATTTCAATTCCCACCTTCAAATGGTCTTTCATAATTCTCACAATGCTTCACTATTGTTTAATAATAAAAACTAACGATAGTTGAACACAAATAAACTCAGAATTTTCCCCTCATTCACCAAAAAACACTCCTATAAGCCAATGACCCCAAAAAACATAAATTTGTTGTTGTTAAATATCAAATGCAACGTTGCCCTACTGACCAGACAGTATCGACAACGATAATCTCAGTTTGGAGATGAAAATACTTTCGTTTTTGCATGCTCCCAACAAACTGCGTTGAACTTTTCAATTGCCTTCTTATGGTTATATATTTCATGCAAGCCAGTATTTTTTTTGATTTTCGTTGCCCTCAATATACCGACAGAAATCATTATTGTATCCTTAAGAAATTGCGACATGGCAACAATGTATTGACTGGAGTAATAGATAATATTATGAAAATATGTTACGACCGCACCGGTGGGGTCTGGGGGGCCGGCCAGGCCCCGCCAGCTTCACCCATGCTCACATGCCAGATGGGTGGGCTTACGCTGGTGTGTTCTAGCGAGCCAAAACTTTTCCCCCCATGATAACTGCCCCCGAGTGTTACCAATGCGCCCTAGCTATGATCGCGAACAATTTTGGTGTGGGAACCGTGAATTAATCATTACAGGAGAGGTTGCCGTGGGGACCGCGAACCGTCCCCGGACCATCCCACACCTCTCTAGCTCACCGCTAACATAGCTTTCACTACAACTCTGACTTTCAACTCTAAGATGTTGCCGGAGCTGTCACAGCTTCGTTACCCAAGGATCATGCATGCAACACGAACGGGCCCCCAAAATCCCCGCAGTCCCCCTAGCGGACCACTTGCCCCTGAGAGACAAACGCCAGCCGGAGAGGCGAGCTAGCCGATACTCGGGGCTCCCCTCCATCCTCAGTACCATTAATCATGAACCTCCGATCATGCCGAGAATGGTCGCCGTTCGGCCCAGGTTTCCCTGTGTCAGCCTACTACATATCTGCTGAAGCCGCGGTAGCACGTTGCCCAGACAGCTGGGATGGTGTATACCAACGACAACTTTAAAGGGTAAACGCCATGTAGTCTACATCGTTTACACGCATTTTCATGACACTTATGAATGAGAAGCAATTTTTTTTTTGGTTGCCTTTATGAGCTCATATATTGACCTTTCAATAACTTTGTTTTGTATTCTGCAAAATTCTGCTTGAGGAACATTGCGCATATAGATGTCAGGTGAAATTTAATATTCTTGAGGGGGAGTAATTGTTTTCTCTCAAATATCTGCAGCAGTATTTTTTCTTATTGAAAGGATATGAAACTTTAATGGCTTCTAAATGTTACATGCTAGTAGATACTAGTAGAGTCATGAAGATGATGGCACAGACAGCTATCGAAAGCGCTCGCATGTAACATTTAGAAGCCATCAAAGTTTCATATCCTTTTTGTAAATAATGTCAATATCAAAACATTGAAAAAAAGGAAAACCAGATGAATCAATCAAAATTTCTTATTGAAATATATTTTTACCCAAATAATTAGAATAGCAAACAAATTTGGAGACTGATAGGTAAGGTGAATATCTGTATATTATTTGTGATTGATTATTCTTGGTATTCAGCTATTAGTTTTCAACAAGAAGGTGTGAAAAAGTGTGTCGTCCCACTGACTACTACTAGCGCCTGACGCTAGGCCACGGCAAAACAAGACTAACTCGAACTGTCTAAAAAAGGAATATCAGCCTTACCAGACCCGGTCCATAAACATAAGTCTCCGGATCCAATTACCATGCCAATGTCTTCTTCTCACAGATCGAGAGCAAGAGTTGGATGGTGCGATAAGACAAAGGCATCTTTATAAATGGTGTCACGAAATTAAGACGTTTAGATAGAGTTTGACATTATAGTTTGTTCACGGAATGCCAAGATAGTCCCGATCATCAAGACCTGCCCATTGTTTGTCTTCTTATCAGACCGAATGTGTCAAGTTAATTGATTGTTTTGTATATACTGTGTGTTTTAGTTTTTTTATTTGGGAAGGACGACAACGCACGAATTTTAATTGAAAGTGGCCTCCATGAAGACATCCAAGTTTTCATAGACCCCATTAAGAGGAAATTTTCCATACCGAGTGTTGTCAAAGTTCCGAAATAATCAAAATGTAACCTTCTATTGTCTCATTGAGTATAATAAACCACATATATTTCTTTTACTATTCGCTTCTTGGCAACCCAGCAACTAAATAATAAAGACATACAGCAAAATATAGGAATATAGGAATATAGGAAAACAAGGATTAATTGAAAAATAATTCGTAACCTACTATAGAAGCAAATAAATTTTGAAAGTCATAATACTTCATTATTCAACATACTCTCATCTAAACTGAATGCATTCATCACAAAGAACCTGCAGAAACTATCTTAGTCTGCAAACCAAGCCTCTGCAGCTTCTATAATAATTTTTTTTCAGTGTAGTCAAGGATAAATGTTTGATGGAGTCAGATCTGGTGAATAAAAGGAGTGTTCGAGTATTTCGAATCACAAATTCCGAATTGTTTACATGGCAACATGTGACTTGTGTTCAGGTGCATTGTCCTGCAAAAATCAAAACACCTTTGCAAAACTTTCCAATTCTTTTATCCTTAATTTTTTTCTCGTAGAGTGGTCTGTAACGAATAGTAATACTCAGTTATTGTTTTACCCATATCCAGATAACCAATCATGACTACTCCAACTGAAGTAAGAACTTTTCCAGCAGATTTTTGAAAACGAAACTTCTTAGGCCTGGAAGAACCAGAGTGTCTCCATTCCATCATCGATTGCTGGGGTGATATTCCGTGTACAATAGAATTCTATAGTCGACAGTTATGTCTTTTTCTCTCCCATGAATTTTTTGTCAAAATCAACATGAACTATATGAAGGCGTTCATATGAAATATTCAATGCCTCAAATATTCGTTTTAGCCCAATTTGACGGTCTGATAAAATCATGTAATGAACTGTAGCGATATTTTCGGGGACGGACACAGAAACTAACCATCCTAACCGCTCTTTATCTTCAATGGATAATGTACCCCTTTTGAAGCTTGCAATCCAATATTTCTGGGAGTGTGTAAATCTGCTTACCACTAAACCCCTTCAAATACAGGTACTTAATAATGGCTCGATACTCCAATTTTTCTATTTTCTTAATTTCGATTGACATCCTTTTATTTACATTTAATTTTGTAAAACTAGTTTGGCGTTTCGACGTGAAACTGCACACCGACCTGTAAGTCAATTCTTAGATGACAATTTCCTAGGGATTGGAAAACTAGAACCAATAGAATGGCCTGCTAGATCTCCTGATCTATCACCATTAGACTTATCTTTATGGGGCTACTCGAAATCCAAAGTGTATATCACACAGCCCAACTCTCTTGATGATCAACGCCGAAGAATTGTAGATGAGTGTCGTACAGTGAATCCAGAATCCATTTCGAATATGGCATATACTTTTGTTATTTCATTCTTCATCACGATGTCCCGTTTTCTGGCCTGTTGGTTTCTTGTTCCAAAAATGTTTACTCCTAATAGTTTTCCGAGTTCCTATTCCTGTCGATATCCATTAATAGAACAAGAAACAATATTCATATTTGGTTTGCTCAAGTTGAAGACGTTATTATCCAAACAATTTCCAATAATTTTGTCGTAGATAATTCTTCCGGATACATCTATCTGCCAATTGTCACGTGTTTCTCTATTCGGAAAAGTGACCTTCAGATGACTTCCTGATTGAAATATTCATAATATCATATGAATACGTATTTAATTGCCACCATTATAGACGATCCAAAATATAAACATTATCTTCCACCTATAAAGCCTTATATGAACTTGATAAATGATTTATACTTTCAATACGATATACAGGGTGTCACAACGAAAACTTTCCACCCGGATTTACTGGGAAATGACAAATTATTTTCGGAAACGCGAAAACAGGTCGATTTTAATTTCTAGGGGGACACATGTTGGTAATGGATTTAGTCGAGCAACTTCAACCCCCTGACGGGGGCGGCTACCCCTTGCGAATCATCATAGGGAACGTGGGTCGAGTGATACATCATCTTAAAGCTCTCTTTATTCTCTATACAAACGTCTATAATTTTTTCAAAATCGAATGAATGGTAATTGAAATTAGTGTTGTTGACAGATTCAATGTAAATAGTCAATATCTTACCTGTTCCTATTCAAATTCAATTTATTAACTATTTTAAGACTCAATGAGTGGACAGATAGAAAATGGCAACATCCCATCCGGTCAGGTAACCCAGTCACCCCACGAAAAACGAAAACAAATTAGTCAAAACAAAGTAAGTAGCCAGGCTGGGACTATTAATTGCGAAGATCTTTCAACCAAGTATCAGCTATTCGCGAATACAACATTACAAGCGGAAGATGCCCACCCCAATTGTGAGCGAAACGTCCAAAGGAACCTCCTCCACAGAGGTGAACCGACCACGGCACTGAAGCCCGGAAACCATATTTCTTAGTTTTTGTTCTGTTGACTTTTTCATAGACAAACTGTTTTTTATGGTTCTCCTGCGTGTATGTTCTCAGCATGAATTCACAGTTCGCATGATTCTTATGGAAATATCATTTGATTCGTATTCTGTGAGTTAAGTTTCTGCCTGACAATGGTTTACGCATTAAAAGAACGAATTGAGTTAGTGAAACTTTACTACAGAAATGATGATTGTCTAAGAGCTGCAGCTAGAATTTTCAATACAAGGCATCCAGGGAAAAATGCATCTCATACCTATGTTCAAACGTTGATTGAGAAATTCGAAAGAACTGGGTCTGTGGGAAACCAGAAACATCATCCTGAACGTCTGATAAGGAACGAGGCTGTTGAGGTAGCGGTTTTGGGACACGTGGCTATGGATCCTACTCAAAGTATTCGAAGCTTGGCTGACGCGTCAGGTGTAGCGCGATCGAGTATTCAGAGAATTCTCAAGTCACAGCGATTCCATCCATACAAACTAAAACTTGTACATGAACTGAACGAAGACGATTTTGACAGACGTCAACAGTTTTGTTAGGAAATGTCTGAGCGTCTGAGAACAAATCCCAATTTGCTCTTCAATATTTGTTTTTCAGACGAGAGTACATTTTTTGTTAATGGAAACGTAAATCGTCACAATTGCCGCTACTGGAGCGATACCAATCCCAGGTTAATACGTGAGGTCCACACACAAACTCCGCAGAAGTTGAATGTTTGGTGTGGTATTTTTGGCAAAAATATTATTGGACCACTTTTTATAGATGATAATTTGAATGGACAAATGTATTTAAATCTTCTTGAGAATGCCATCGATATTATCGAAAACGATGGAGATTATTCGGAAGACAACCTCCATTTTCAACAAGATGGAGCACCACCTCACTATGCAGTGGCGGTTAGAAACTTTCTGGATGAACGATATACCAATCATTGGATAGGGCGACGAGGACCAATTGAGTGGCCAGCTAGATCACCGGACCTCAACCCGTTGGATTATTTTTTATGGGGGCATCTCAAAAGCAAAGTTTTTGCCACTCCGCCAGAGTCACTAGAGGATCTACGTGGTCGAATTGTAAACGAGTGCGGCAGAATAACTGCAGAAGTATTGGCAAACGTTCGTAATAGTTTCGAAAGTAGACTTTATCATTGTATGGAGGTAGGAGGGGCTCATTTCGAGCAATTAATAAATTGAATTTCGATAAGAACAGGTACGATATTGATTATTTAAATTAAACCTATTACCACACTAATCTCAATTACCAGTCATTCGATTTTGAAAAAATATGAACGTTTGGGTAGAGAATGACGAGAGCTTTAAGATGATGTATCACTCGACCCAAGTTCCCTATGATGATTCGTAATGGGGTAGCCGCCCCTATCAGGGGGATGAAGTTGCATGACTAAATTCATCAATGACATGTGTCCCCCTAGAAATCAAAATCGACGTGTTTCAGCGTTTCCGAAAATAATTTGTCATTTCCCAGTAAATCCGTGTGGAAAGTTTTCGTTGGGACACCCTGTATAATTGCAATAGTTGAGTTTAGCGAACGTGCACACACTTAACATTCCAAGCTGTACTCTCATTAGATTATTAATTAATGTAATACTGATATATTCACTATTCTAAAGGTTACAGAGCTTACCCAAGTCAACCGAATCGAATGAACGTAGCTAAGCTATATATTATGTTGAATTATTTCTACATGCCTTCCGTATACTTCGAAATCCTGCTGCAAGATGAAAAATCGGCCTATCTTTTACAACTGCATAATTGGTATACCTTTGAATCGTATTTCTAAAATTCTCTTGGTCTCATTGTATTGGCACGTACAAAATTCAGTGTTCGTTATTTACGATTGCAGTAACTTGATTTGACAACACACGTACAGGTAACTTCACCTTTTGTCATTCATCAAATATTTACAGTGCATGTATGTGGTTCAACTTCTCAATTTTCATTTGAAGACAGACAATCATTTATATTAAAAAAATAGAAAATCCATATGACTAACAATGATGTTCTCTTGATTATCCATTTACTTTGATTGCTCTGAAATGTAGTCAATCTAGTTTGATCCGACTCAAAAGAATTAGTTGAAAAGTCTTTATTTATGTAACGAGTCAGTGAACAGCTATTTGTTCAACAAGGGGGAAAGTGTTACTTCTCTTCCTGTATGCGAGGTTTGGTGATTTCTGTTTTTTGATTTCTCTAAAGCGTTCGATTGCGTAAATCACGGAATAATGCTGCGAAAGATGCATCGAATCGATTTCGCAAGAAGGGAATCTCGGTGGTTTGAGAGTTCCCTTTCAGATCGCCAACAAGCAGTTAAAACAAACAGTGACTTGAAACCTTCACATATAAAACATGGTGTGCCACAAGGGTCAGTCCTTGGACCTCTTCTACTTAATGTGAATAATATGCCTTTCCTTAACATCAAAGGTAAAATTACGTTATTTGCTGATGACACCACTATTCTCTGGCAAAAAAGAAATGAAACGATATTACACTCTAACATAAAGCAGGAAATTGGAGTCATAAAAAATTGGTGTGAGTCTCCTATAATATAAAATAAATATATTTTGACCTAGATATCGGCATCGGCAATGGGGAAATAGAAAATGAATTATTCTTCGATAATAATTGGCCGCAGTGGTCATGATGGTAGAGCGCTAGTTTATCAGTCAGAGGGACGTGGGTTCGATTTCCAGCATGGTCACTGGTCTCGTGCTAGAAATCGCACGTTGAAGGTAAGACCTCGTTAATCCTTAACTCGCACAAGTTTCGACTTCTGAGGGCTGTCGTTCATAGGGGGATGACAGCTGGTTAACGGAAAAAACAATTTTGAACAACAAAAATTTCAAAAAAAATTACTTTTTATCGAACATGTTACATCCATGTGTGAAAAATAAGCTAATACCGTCAGTATTATCGCCACCAAATCGCATATGTGTAATGCAAAATCTGGAACCTCCTGTCAAGAATTATTTGGAGATTGTAGAATATTAACTGTACTTTGTATATACATATCAGAAACAACTTCTCTGATTCAGAAAAACAAAAATGCATTCCAACTACACCTTTTTCAGTTGTAATTCAGGAAGTATTACATATATTTCACAAAGTATAATTTTAATTCAGAATAATAAATCTTAATTCAGAAAATATTGAATGAAAATCAGATTGTTGAAATGAAACTTAAAAACTGAAACTTGTGATTCAGATTAGTAAATTGTATCTCAAAAAGTGAAATTTGCAATTCAGATTAGTGAATTGTTAATTAGAAAGTGTAACTTGTAATTCAGAAAGTGTAAGTTGTTATGCAGAGAGTCTCAGCTATAACTTAGAATCAAAAACCAAGAATATATGTACTACATAATAAATAATAACTCTGGATAACAATTCACTAATCTGAAATTGAAGTTACACTTTCTGAAATACAATTTACTGATCTGAATTATATGTTACGGTTTCTGAAACCCAATTAACACTTCTGAATTACAAGTTACACTTTCTGAATCAGAATTACCAATTCTGAATTACAAGTAATATTTTCTGAATTACATGTTACTAAAGGTGTAGTCTCGTTAAATCACAACACAAGACAGAGTGGGCAAATAAAATTGATAATACCTCCTACTACTATGATAAATAACTCATCTATGGATTTCTACAAGCCTCCATTCGTCTTGCAACTTAAATCATCTTCGTAAGTTAACAAATTCTGTTCTGATTGTTTCAAATATTATTGTATTACCTACGTTTGTATCATTCATTTATATATATGTTTGTACGATTATGTATATTTATAAAACAAGCTTTGTCTACGAGTATTATTTCCTTTCAAGATCACTTGACGCGCATTTCGACAACAAGATTGGCATCCTTAGGAACTCAAAAAAGCGTACTAACTACTAATACTATCGTAATATTATTCATACACCATGCATATGAGTGGCTAATTGCACTTATTACCTTCAATATACCTGTGTCGACATTAAATTTTGTACCTGCTACAATTATTTACTACATTTTTTCTCTAGTTATAGTTTCCATTTCTTGAATTTTATTCGCACCAAAGGTTCCAAATATTCATTTATTTGATTATTTACTTATGACAATAAAGCATATTTTGAATTGAATTGAATTGACTATATACACACCATATTCTCGTCTTCAATTAACTTCAGCAACGTTACAAACTGTACATTTGATTTTTTAATAAGTCCTAAAATTGTTACATAAGGTACTTTTGGTTGCTGATGGTCTATATTACTGAAAAATGGATAACAAATAATTCAGATTCCCTTACATAGCTATATAAGAGTTTATATTCGACGGCAACTCTTCAGCAGAAAATAACTGCTACCCCCTACGATCTGATAGAATTTCGGCAAATCTCATAGTCAAATTTAAGTTTCTTTCCAAAACAGGAAAGACTACCATACCAGTTTCGTGATTATTGCCAAAAAACGTAGCTTATTGTTGGCAAAAACTACCAGTGCATTCATACAACGCTATATGTGCATCTGAGAAGATCAAAAGAAGTAATTTTCAACCTGAAGAAATCTTCTAATAAAACAGTTTTTTTTCTTTTTTTTCCATGTTCGGCACTGTGCGATCTACTCCTAGAAAAGACATGCTTGTATTTTGGTCTCGTTAAGTTGCACTAAGTTATTGAAACCAAATTCAGGAATCTTTGACAGGTTTTTTGATTATGAAGTTTACTTTCCTTTCTCTTTTCGTTCATTTCTGATTTCGAGAGCTAGTAAAGGACCTTTGAAGGAGTAGGTGGAACTGTAAAATAGACAAGATGTTGCATCTCAACTGTTTATCTCATGACTTGTTTGTTACATGTCTATTGACTCTAGATCAGAAATTGTTCTCTCATTTGTAATGAGTTTTTTCAATTGCTGCGAAGAATAAGCTTTTTTCTATTCTATTCCATTCTGTTCTATTATCGTGTGCAACAAAAAAACGAGAGATATTTATTCGTTTCCAGTCGAATTTGTAAAAATAAAAATATATCACTTTTTTACAAACATTTCGTTGAATTTTACTTGTGTCTGCCGTTACCGATACCGTCTCCGATTAAATATACAGAGTTTGAATGGAAAAGGACCGTCCGCGGAGTTGTTATGGTTTTTTGCTGGGCTTGGTCAAAGAGAACACACACACGGACGCCCACTCACGATTATTTTATATATTCATTGTCTGTGAGTCATGTGGTGCGGCCCGTGAGAAAACAGACACCACCGCACCGTTTCAAACACTCAACGACAAAAATGTTGTGCCATCAGCTTGAGAAGAACTTCGGCTCTTTAGGAACTCTCAGATGAATTGATTAAATTTCGAAAAGTTAGTTAGAAAATAATTGGCCTTCCCTAGTACTATGATTCTATTCTCAACCGATTGCGAAGTAGAAGCTATAAATTGATTAAACAACACAATAAAGATTAAAATTTAAGGGAAGTTTAAATTCGTAGGGCTATGTTCACTTTAACCGAAGATTTATTTTTATTAACAAAAAGGCCAATTTTAAACTACTATATAAGAGATCTCAAATCAGAATATAAAGGCGAAGTTCGTACACTGGTAAATCCACCTGTGAATAAAAAAACATGCCTAGTCATACAAACTGTCGCAAAAAACAGTACGATAATTGGAACGATTATTGAGGATAGTGAAAATTTGTTAGCACCTGTCCCTGAGTATCTAGTTCCTCATTACATTCTTTGTAAAAAATCTCATAACAGACCTCTCCCCCTTTCTCTTTTGAAACTATTCTAATCTCCTATAGCCATCGTAGTGTTTTCTACTTCCGTTTCGTCTTCTGGTGGAAAAGATCCTGTATAACTTTTTGATTCCATAAAAGTGGAACGAAAAGATATATATATATACTCTCTGATCGCGTTATGTTCAAAACCGTTAGGTCTTTCACCCTTATGACGTTCCAGCGTATCAAAAAATGTCCACTTTTGTCTTCTTGGCATTACTTTCAAATGGAGAATTCAAGGAATATTTCCTTTTCCTGTCACCATCGAGTAAAAGTTGCCAGTTTTCAGAACATTCTGTAGCATTAGAAAATATGTAAGTTACTATAAATTGAACCCTATACTGGTATGTGAAATGAATACTTAGTACCCTTCTCTCTAAGCGTTTCCACCAAGTAGAAAAATAAAGGAAAATATCTGTTAGAAAACAACTACTTCACTGGCTAATACCACGACGGACATTGAACTACATCTAACAGATATTTGTGCAACGTTTTTCTAAGAAGACCTAATTGCAAGTGATTGTCTTGTAGTTATTATCCTTCATTTGGCTGGGATTGACCACCTGCAGACATGCATGTTTCGAGGTTTATTCCCTCTCATCAGAGGCAGGGTAGGTCGGACAACATTGTAATTGTCCTGTTCCTGCCAAATGAATAATAATCAACCGTTTAACTAATATATCCCCACGAATGACACTACGGCCCACAACTAAGTTGATCGCAGCGCCATCCGCTCGGGAAATCAAGAACAAGACAAACAATCCTAAGACGCACAGGCTCCCGGGAAGAGAAAACTGTAATATTTCGAAACAAGTTCGAAAATAATGTGCCAGAGAGGTATCAACAATGTGAAATGAATACGGAGTACCCTTCTCTCTAAACGTTTCTACCAAGGCAAACATCTGACAGAAAACAACTACTTCCCTGGCTAATACCACGACGGACATTGCACTACATCTGACAGATATTTGTGCAAAGTTCTTCCAAGACTAACTAACTACAAGACAAGCACTTGCAAGTGGTTTTTTTTGGAAATTCATCATAAATATATGTCAAAATGACAAAATAGCGCATCAGGATAGTCTGATATCATTTTCGGGTACGTTTTCTCTGTTTTGATTCGCTTCAAAAAATAACATATTTTCATATACTTTCTTACAGAAATGATTATGATATATTAGATTCTTAAATTTTTCTTAAGTAGTGAGCATTGACCATACTAGTACCAACCAACATTTCAATTGCAACTTTTCTCTATAAAATAAGTATATTTTGTTGACAATAGTAAGACATTCCTCTTATCCTTCTATTTCATTAGACATATATCCCTTTCATTTTCCTTAGCAATTATTTTCTGCGCTCTACTTTTTTCTGACTTTTTTGGGTATTCCTTTCCTGTTAGATTGGATCATACCAAGAAGATGTGTCTTTGGATCTAGTAACTAATGTTCCAAATCGAATCTGATTTAATAAATAATTGTCAGTTACAGCAATTCCTTCTTAATCTAAGACTCCGCCAGTGTCCTTCCTTTCTAGGAGGCTTGGCGATTTGTATTCCATACTTATGGGTCTTGAGAGGTTTGAGCTGTTTGAAAATAAACGCATCTAAATGGAGGAGATGTAAAATATTCATTAGTTCACTAGTTCATTAACTAGAGGGTGTACTTTGAATGTACGATCTCATGGCGGACAGAAATCGTTACTAAAATGCCAAACATGCAGTAGTAGCTCGAATAGGTTTCGGCTCACCCTCTGATCTCTACTAGTAAATATCTGAGAACCATCAGTTCAATAATATCTTGGTCTATACTTATATATGTGGAGTAATAATGAAAAGTATTCCCATTCACCAACGCTGCTGCAAATGTTTTGGTTTTTTGGTAGTAACTGGGAAAACATCATTGCTAGGATAGGTCAGACATAAGGAGACATGAGAGGAAACAACCAGATGAGGAAATATTATCAAATAATAATAATAATAATACTTCCTCATAAACACTCGTTGAGTGTACCCAAAGGCATAGCCTGTGCGGGTAGAGGACGGCTATTATTATTATTTGCCGTGGCGCTCCGGGGCGACTTACTGATGTTTTAGGTGATGTATTCACTTTTCAGCTGTAGGAAAACCCGAAAAACCTATAGCACCACCTCGTGGTCGGTGTGCACTCCAAGCTAGCACTAGACGGGATTGGCATCTAGACAACTCACAATACACTTGCTTTTCAACAAGGCATGCGGTCGCCTATCGATCCGATATAAAGTAGTTGAGAAAAATTCTCTTGTACGTACATCGGGCTCGAGCCGACTATCGCTATGCTGGAGTTTCGAACGGGCTGTGCATTAGACCGCTAAGCCACCGACCACCTCTTGATGCTTGATTACAAATATTTTATATTAGATGTAGTTCAATGTTCGTAGGGGAAGAAGTTGTTTTCTGTCAGATATTTGCCCCAAATTTTCCACTTTGTGGAATAAGTATTATATTATAGTAGAAATCAAGGATACTTGATATGAAGGAAGCTTCTCCTCCCTAAAACGCAAATGCCATGGTGACGAAATTGCCCTTTCATAAGTATGAATATTAATAAATTATCAAGATGAACCGTATTTTTCCAACATGAAAGTGGAACTCAATTGCTGCTTACTGTGTTCTGATTCGGTTAATAAACTAGGGTGTTCAACGACCATGACAAGCTAAGGGGGAATTCTGAATAAAAAAACTCATTACGGCATTACAGTTTTTCATTTTGACATTAAAATTCAACGAGTATAACGCTTTATTCAATATACGGGATGTATTTAGACGTATGACGGTATAATGGTATTGAAATTAAAATTATAGTGCGTACCAAAGTAAGCATCGTATGAAAGAAAGAATTTTGTATTTTTCAGAAAATATTAATTTTTCCTAACAGATAGTATAGATTGACTAAGTGCTGAAACTGAAAAATTTAAGGCCAGGATATAGAAATCAAAGCGCGCCGTAATAATAAACTTAATGCCTATGAATTTGAATGATTGTTTAGGTAACAATAATCTAAAATTTTGAATAGTTTAGAACTAGTTCAGAGAGTTTTCACAGAAATTCGAAGGGGATGATGCGGACTGATCATATTTTGAAGGGAAACAGATTGAACAGTTGAATCTTTTCTCCGGAAGGTGGTCACTTGGTGGGCGAAACAGGTGAAAAGATGCAAAAATAGCGATTTGGTGTCGAATTAAAATTCCAGTATATTCATTACTACGAAGAGGTTCCAAATGGTGCAATGAAAATTATTCAATGAGATGATTAAAAAATTCTTGAGTCAAAATTTGTCTTCTTATGGCGGTTATGTACAATTGGAGCATAAATATGTACCATGCATATTGGACCAGGGCTAATTGGATGGAATGATAATTGGCAGTTGGGTACATTCAAGATCGAAAATCAATCTGTTGCCAAATGTCTACATATTTCCTACGGATTTAAGACTACTATGTAAAGATTTATAAACTATCAGGAATTAGGTGTATTGCATTACATTTATCGAAACTTGTTTGTGTAAAAATGATACCAAACGATTTAATTGAGGGGTCATAGGTTAAACATTTGGTTAAGGATCTGATTCTCAGAGTAATGGTATTACTTTCGTTGAGTTACAATGAAAATAGTAATGCTTTTGGTTTGTCATGATAAATTCTTATTGGTGAATCCAACGCCTCAATAAAGTATAAATAAAAAAAAAGAATTCAATATGGTACGAATGAATACTAGTTCATCCATTTAGAAATAAGTCAGCCTGATGTAGTTACTATTGCGCATAACCATCCTGAATTTGAAATCATAGTAACGAGAAAGAAAGAAAAAGGTGGGATATTGAGAGAAAATATCGAAAGTACATATTCACAAAAGAGCAGGTTAGTGAATTTGTTCGTACTGCCCAGACGAGACATTTTTGATGATGAAAGTAGCTTTTTTAATTCGAATTGGTGAAGTTTGCAGAACCAATGAATTAACAAATTGTCCATGGAAAATGTTGACATTCTAGAGGGCAAGCTAGTACTCACAATTCCTGATTCAAAAACCATAAGGAAAGGTTTTTTGCGGAGATATCTGACGGAGACATCATTTATAAAATATATTGCATTACGTCCTGCTCATCCTCCACATAGAAGATTGTTCGTATAGTACAGAAACGGAAAATGCATCGTTCAGCCCTTCGGTATTCATTTCTTTTTACTTACTATTTTTTTGAAATACCTGAGAAAATTGTTGGTGATGTTTCTGTAAACACTGTCTCATGAGCGAAATACATCATGGAACAAGAATGTTGCTGGCCAAGATTCAGCGGACATGCCTATCATTTTGGACAAGAATGGTGCAGGCGTATCTATCAATTTTGATAACTGTCAAAATATTTAATAATATGTCAATTTTCATAAATAAATTTTAAAATAAAATTGGTATCTTGGATATTATAAAGTAACTATAACCTATTATATTTTGTAACTAATGTATTATGTGTTGTTGTTGTTAACTTACAGGAAGTTTAATTTTCAATGATACAATGAAATAAAATAATATATCATACGCACACTTAGTTGGATAATTTCCATTTTTGGGGCAGATAATTGTTAAGTGCCTCTCAGTAACTGTCGATCTAAAAAAAACATGATCCTACATTTTTTACTAGTTTCGGAAAACAAGTACTGTGTGTTTAAGATGAGTTTGGGAGGTACTTTTTTATTCGATCGAAGGAAACCGTGCTTTTTGAGTTGGGAAATGAAAAATCCATTACAAAATGTATTCTCTTCACTTCGCACAAAATGACTATGACGACTCTACGACGTTAGAAAGTAATTCAACTTAAGGTTAGATCAATTAGAATTGTTCAACAAGAAGAGAGCGTAACAAGCGAAACCAACAACTGAAAGAAAGAAAAACACTGTAGTTCAAAAATTCTTTGGATCGCTCTGATCATCTTGGGTAAACGTAATTTCATCGGGCTCCGCCTTAAATAAAACAAAAGTGACTTAATTTAGTAGTTTTGTTACCTATACACAAATCCGAAAAACATTCGAGTTATGCCCCTCTAAATCTTAAAAATTGCTCATCAAAGACTAATTTTTCTATAAAAATCATACAAAATGCCTTCTTCTTTCTGACAACAATTTTTTTAGATGTTAATCTACCTATTTTCACAATTACAAGCACCAAAAACCACACACAAATTCTACCTTTTTCAATAACAAACATAACCTCCTTTTTTCTTAGTTATTTTCATGGTCGCGGTAGGATGGTCACTTGAAATATGCGCGCCCGAATATTCAAATTTTCTGCACATATTCCAAGTGACCAACATACCGTGACAATGAAAATAACTGAGAAAAAGGAGTTTATGTTTGTGATTATAAAAATTCGAGTTATTATGTAAAATTAGTGATTTTGGTGTTGTGAGTGTGACATTAGGTAGAATAGCTTCAAAAAAAAGATTCAGAAGGGCATAACTCGAAAAGTAGTTGAGACCCCCTCGATTTTCTTTCGGATTCGTGTTCAGGAGACAAAACCACGTGAGTTACGTAACTTTTTTTTCATTTCAAGGTGGAGCCCTATAAACTTACTTCATCTTGCTATCAACCAATTCCTCTCGTAACATCTCCGAGTACGGTATTTGAAAAAATTATAAAAATTAGAATAAACAAGTTTTTGAATAAAAATAATCTTTTATCACCATCACAATATGGATTTCGAGAAGGCAAATCTACTCAAGACGCGATACATGTATTGACCCAAATTATATATATGAATGCTTAGATAACTGTACCCCATCAATGGCAGTCTTTATCGATCTGAGGAAAGCTTTTGACACTGTTGACCATAACATACATAATCAGAGGTACAGCTCATACATTATTCGCAAATTATCTCACTAACAGGAAACAAATAGTCACAAGAGACAATCACTTGTGGAGTACCATTGGGGCCTGTTTTATTTACTATTTACCTGAATAATTCATTTTTACAGGAAAGAGCAGGAAAAATGATCAGCTTCGCAGATGACAGTTATTATTTACAAAGCGGAAAATTGGTATAGTTTGAAACTGAAAGCTAAAAATGATCTTATTAATTTGAAGAAATAGTTTGATAGTAGACTCAATCAATTTTGAAAAAAAAAACAATTATGTTCCATTTATCAGCTAAGAAACATCTCTGCCCAAATACGAACTGAATATTCAACAAATTTTCAGAATAAAACCAGTAATGAAAATCAAATATCTGCGTATTTTCTTGTATCCATACATCTGAATTGGAACCAACTTATGATATATTTGTCGAAAAAGGTATGATCAATATTCTTTCAATTCAAACAGATAATGAAATACTTGAATCTGAAACAGAAATTCATGGTTTACCGAAGTTTGGATGAATCTCACTTGAACTATGAAATTATCGGATGGGGAGGAGTTTTACGATCTCATGTAGGTAAGCTAAAAGTATCTCAAAGGAAATTCCTAAAAATGATACTGAATATAAATCAAAGATACTCACGCGACTCTCTTTATACGGAAACAAATATATTCGACATTAGACAACTATACTCTATCCAATTTTTAAGCAAACAACATTCAGAAAAAGATAAATTGTGTATGTCAACCCATTCATATTCCATACGAGAGAGAAAAATAAAGTTACAATTCCGCACATGAATAAAACAATAGGACAGAGGAGTTAGAAATAATTGGGTCCGAAAATGTATAATTTCTCACCCCAACACATTAAAATGGAGTATAGTCCTAAAATATTCAAAAGAATGTTACAAAAATTTATATCTGATTCAAAACGGTAAAAAATACATGAAATTATTGAAGGGTACCTGAAAGATTTCTTCCTGTCACTATTTTTTTATTTTTAGTTCCTTCCCCCATCTATCACTTTCAACCCCTCTTAATGTTTTATATTCACATATGTATATTTTATCTTTAGTCTTAATCATTATTATTATTATGTCTCATATTCACCCACACACAGAGCTATGTATGAATTTGAAACTTTACCTTTTATGTTAAACTATGTTCTTTAGCTCTAGTTTATTCAAAATTTTCTCAGACTGCTGAATGCTCCAACACAAAAAGTAATAGTGATTTTATTTCACGTACTCCCGATATTTCGTTGGTTGGCAACACCGTAAATATTCAACACGCCGAAGAATATATCGCATGCGTTATCGGTGAAATATAATTTGATGGTTGATGCTGCCGTATCACGGGTCGATGGTAGGCAAATTCATTTTCTTTTTTGGTTAAAAAGTTTATAATTTCGCCCGAGGAATTTCTGGAGCACTGTAATTTTTTGTAATAAAAGTGGAATTGTTTCTGATTGATATTTTAGCATCGAAAGAGTAGTCAGAGTAAGTATAGACCTAATCTCGTATACTTATCCCGATTATTTTGACCAGATAGGAGTGCCTTGATTTCAGTAGTGCTGTGGTTGATGGACGAAATCAATACGTCATGATATTATCGCCGCTTTTTATCTTTCGTCGAGATCATTTTGAATTTGGGGCCAGAATAATTTTTAGTTGAGATGATATTCAACTTTTTGAGATGAAAGTGGAAAAGACTACATGTCAAAAAAAATAACTTCCCAATTAATATAAAGTTCAATAGTATACATGAAAACAAAAATATTTTTAAAAGAAGTTTACAAAAATACCTTTGGTTTTATTTCTAACTGTTTACTCTTTATTAAGGTTTACCCTATATTTTTATATTTCAACTTAATTGAAGAATATTTATGTTTTAATGATGTTTATGTTCAATACTTTATGCATATTGTTCAAACAAAAATCCCAGGCCATGCGCAGAATCATTTTGTTGTGGTTTTCTGTGTTTATTCATTTTTGCATTATTGAATTTAAAACTTGTTCACCCAACTCAGCCTGTACTACTATCTGTAGTTGTTACTAAAACCGATATTGGCGAGTTTTAGTACAATCATAAACATTTTTGATTGTAGTTAAAGTAACTCGTACGTCACGTAGTTCTTGACCAGTGATTTCAAAGTTGAAACGGTTGTTCATGATGTATAATATTTGTTCCATAATATATTAATATAAACCCAGCAGTAAATTCGTCAATTGATTCACATAACTGCGGTTAGTATACGGATATTCGGCAAAAATGTCCGATATTCGAACAAAATTCGAAAAGCGTTCCGGACTTTGAAATAAATGAATGGTGGTCATTTTCAACTAGATGGGGGCTAGATTCAATGCTTGCTTACAGTTAGTACTTGCAATAGAGTCTTCTTGGAGGAGCATTGCACAAATAGATGTCAGGTGTAATTCAATGTTCGTAGGGGGAAGTAGTTATTTTCTGACAGACATTTGCTTAAAATTTCACACTTTGTGGGATAATGTAGGAAGGAAATAACTCGTTTCATTAAATGACTCAAAATTCCTAGTGAGTACTTGTTCTCTTTCATTCCAAATCATTCCCACTGCCTATTTGTGCAAATCGTAAATGGCTATTTCGTTTAAATTTTAAATTAGTACTTACACTAATTCTTAACAACAAAATTAGCAATTTTCCAAACGGCTCCAATTTGAATTTGAATGCGTAATAACCCGAAATTTGACCTGATCCAGGTACTATGTTAATTTTAATAGCACACGATAGGTTAAATCGCTCTGTTACCTTTTTTCTACTCACTCTCGGCCCAGGGCAAACGCGTGCTATGACTAAATTGTTTTCGTTGCAAAAGATAATTGCCCAAAGAAGAGCACTTACAACTTCAAAATGCACTCTGTAATTACTGGCCGAATGAAAAAAGAAGTGTGTGTAATTAACTTTCGGCTGCCAGAAAGTATTTCAAATATTCGATTATGTTTTCACGTACGCTGTTCAATTATTTTCGAATGTTCTGGTCAGTTCGAATAGTTTAAATTATGAAATTTACAAGTTTCTCTGTAAATCCTTTTCTTTTTCTCCCATTATTATTGCATCATCTGCAATCGAAAATACTCTATTGACTTTATATACAGGGTCCTGCAGCAAGGGCGCGGTATTCCATATCTCCATTATGGTAATAGATAAATGGATCATTCGATGGGCAAAATCATACTATTTCCTGAGCTCTACAAATTGAAAATGATGGCACTCACACAAGGTGTTCAGTTTTTTCTGGGCGGGTCCCCCAACTTTGTTTTCTTTAAATAGCAACCAGTATTTTTTATCCGTTTTTCGGCTTCTACATGAGAAATAAAAGGTACTTTATATGGATCTTCTTTTCGAAAATATTGACGGTTTTCGAGATTTTTTGCACGACAGCTTTTTTTTCCCAAAATTCGTTAATCAGAGTATTTGAAATTATGAAGTGGTACCAAGTCCTATTGTAATGAGTTTTTGGTCAAATGATGTACGTTGATGACTCTCTCAAACGATATACCAAAAATCGACCTGTGATATACAGGGTATGAAAAATGGCTTGCCAAACATTGTGAACGAAAATGTGCAAAATCTTCCCTATTTCAAATATCCCGGTAAATTATCGATCCATAAGAAGCGCCAACAAGTGCTCTACAAATTTCATTAAATATTCCCTATGGTTGAAGTCAATAGTTTTTCTTAAAAAGAATGTTTGTCTTCGTCTTCCTCCTTTTCCTCCTTTTTTGTATCTTTGACTGCCATAATCTTTCAACAGGTCTTGTCTCTTTCATCTTTTGTTGATGGCCCCACCATCTCAGTTGTTTCTTCTCAATGAACTTGAGTCTTGATTCTATGTCAAGGTCTTCTCTCATTTTTTTATTTCTCAGTTTATCTTTCTTTGTGACTCCTTTAGTTCGTCTCAAATACTTCATTTCTGCTGCTTGTATTTTAATATTTTGTCTGCTTGTCAACAGCCACTATTCACATCCAAGTGTTAATATTGGTCGATATATTGTTTTGAACACATTTATATTTGTTTTCCTTGAGATCTTTCTTTCTTCTTTGATATTTATGAATGTCTAATTCATTGTGTGGTACAAGTTTAATGTTTTTTTAGTATATTGTTGATTTCTATTCCTTGTTTTCCATTGACTTCTATTTCCACCCTCCAAATAGTCAAATATTTTAACTTGTTCAATTTCTACTCCGGTTATTTGTACTTTTATCTCTTTTCGTTTTTTCGAAGAGCATAATTTTAGTTTTTCTTTATTTACTTTCATTTCAAATTCTTCACAAAATGCATTTATTTATCTACTCTTCTCAAACTCCAGTGCCCCACGTGTAGTTTTGCCATTCTGCTAGAAGACTGTTTTATTATTTCATCAATAAAAATTGTAAATAATAGTAGACTGTATCGAAAGCCTTTTCAAGGGCTATGAATCCCATAAAAACTTCTTTTTCCTGCTGTGAAAACTTCTCGATTATTTGTTTTACCGTAAATATATGGTCCTGTATACTTTTACCTTTTCTAAATCCACTTTGTGACTCTTCAGAAGTATTCTCCATTGTTTGTCTATCGTACTGTCTATAATTGTAGTTTTGCCATTCTGCTAGAAGACTTTTTTATTATTTCATCAATAAAAATTGTAAATAATAGTAGACTGTATCGAAAGCCTTTTCAAGGGCTATGAATCCCATAAAAACTTCTTTTTCCTGCTGTGAAAACTTCTCGATTATTTGTTTTACCGTAAATATATGGTCCTGTATACTTTTACCTTTTCTAAATCCACTTTGTGACTCTTCAGAAGTATTCTCCATTGTTTGTCTATCGTACTGTCTATAATTGTTTATATATTTTCATTGCTGTACTAAGGAGAGTTATTAGTCTATAGTTGTTACAGGCATGCCTATCCCCCTTTTTATTTATTGGAAATATTAATTAGGCGGTTTTCGAATCTTTCGGTATCTGTTCTTTGCTCCACGCTACAGCCTTATGAAGTATTTTCATTCCTGTATCCCCTATATTTTAAAATAATATACAGGGTGATCCAGGGTTAAAAAGTCAAACGTTCAGTATCGATTTTTTAGGTGAAAATGTCCCAAATTGCTTCGTTTTAGAGATACAGAGTGTCAAAGTTTTCATAAAAAATCAGTTTTTTATTCATTACTCAAAAACCTTTTGGTTGATTCTGATAAAACTCAGCATGTTTATTTGCGGTGATGGGAGGCTTATTTTAATGTACCTGGAACTTGAGAGCGAATCAAGTTTTGCCACATGCTTATATGAAGAAAAAATCTTATTTTCACCTAAAAGACAGATACTGGACGTTTGGCGGTTTAACCCTAGGTCACCCTGTATATATATTTTTTCGATAGTACCCAAGTTGAAATCCAATCTTGATTTTTGCCGAACTTATACTCATGGCGAGCCTTGTGAGAATATCGATTGTAAGACTACAAGACCAGCACCTAAAACATGTAAATTTTGAAAACACCGGGCTTACACCGGTGAGGCAATGCACTTTTTCAATTAGCTTCGCCACAACAAAAACTCTTGAATTTGTCAAGAGATTAGGTCGATAGGTATTTGCCTGTCAATTAGTTTGACCGAGGACATTAATAATCCTCCAAAACGTTGAGAGAGCACGAGCTTTAAAAATACCATGTACCGTGAGAAAGTTTCACCACCTTTGGACAACCACCCTTAATGCTGTATAATCCAGTCAAATCGTGACAGGTAAAATGACGGTATTCATTTTTCTACTATTTATAGGAATTTCGGGTTCCTTTTTTCGAATAGGTAAGTCTCCTATTCGTATTCAACACGTACTCCTTTGCTTTTGTCACGACTTGTTTGGCAAAACGAGTTTTATTATTACGATAATTTAAAAATAACAAGGTGGTGTTTTCCTTCCGAATGACACGTATTTCACCGTAATTCCGAAAGGCCGACAGCGTTGACTTAAAGGTCTCAAGAAATTAGTTTCGGTTAGAAGTCTTCGTAATATATTTGTTCCTATTATCGATTATGATAGCTGATCTACTCTACGGGGGTCCGAAACAGGTTATAAATTCACTTGTCTGAACAGGTAGCAATAAATGTTGCAGGTGACCGGTTGAAAATATTCATTTAGCAGTAATCAACTGAAATGAACATCGTATCTTGACATAAGTTTTGCAGAGTGTTCCGAAACAGCCTCTTTTAAAGGATTAGTCAAAATGGTAACAATAATACCTATTTTCTCCCGAAACCCTCCGGTAATATGTTACTTGCCTTTTAAAACAATTTTTTTATGAAATCCAAGGAAATACCAGAAAATGAAAACTTTACGATGTTTTTAAAATCAAAAGTACCGGAGCAACCATAAAAACATTGGAGCACATGGGTAAACCGTTCCCCTCTACTGTCTGATGACTACGGGGATAAAGAGAGAAAATTCGAACTGGAAAAGCAGTGTTGAAAAGTACACCCACATCAGAATAATCTAGGTATGCGAGAAACTTTCAAGACTTCGAAGTAAGCATCACCGCACGGTAATCAATTAGACAACCAACTCATTTATTCGTTAATGTTAATTTCTCGGCTTATTTGGAAAACTAGGAAAAAACATTGGTAAATGAATTTGTAGAAAAAAGAACGCCGATTACTATGGTTATTTAATTTTCTTCATCACAAACTGGAATCGCAAATTATTCAATTACTCAGAAACGGGAACACTGTCAAGTTCGGTTTTTCCAAACCACTAAAATTCACTTTTCAAAAGATTTTTTTCTAAATTTTCCCCTGATAAATATCCAAACCATAAAGATGATCTCTGATTTTTTTCAAGTTTTTCATATGAAGTCTGTTTAATATAACAATCAAATGAGCCCGTTTCAGCCCACTTGACCTTAGGAACGAGAAGGTCAAGGTTTTGGTTAAGCCAAGCTTCAATGTTCTTGAAGAAGACCCCATGCTCATCCTTGTGTTGCTGCAATAACTCCTTAGCCCCCGCAGCTTCGGTGTGAGCTTTTTGCTGAAGGAGTTCCAACACGGTAACATAGTTTCGGTCACCTCATTCAGTATCGAACACAAGTTCATCGGCTGCACGGACTGCTGCCTTTAAAAAAATGGTCGCGATCTGAGGAGTACTATTACTATTGTTATGAAGAACACAAGCCTCTTTCCAAATAATTTGATGTTGCAGAGTCCACAAGTGAAAGAAGTGAAAATCTTTCAACTTTATTCAAGACGATACATATTTGATATGTGAGTAATCAAGCTCTCCGTCGTCTACAACCCTCAAACAATAAAGCTCATAGCAACTTCTAGATGAATCCGAAGCCATGATAGGTACCAAATTTCCTCATGAAATTTCCTTTGTCGCCACTTTGGAAACATGTCGAAAATTTCATTCTTATGGGTCGTTGGGACTTCGCTGCCTCGGGAGAAGTTCCCTGAGGTTATATAGCCCGCCAGAAATTCCAGAAGAACCCAAATTCCTACCTACTTTCTCTGAAGATTACAGTATCTTTCTCATCGTGGCAACCAGAACATAAAAATGATCTTTATTGAAAAAATATTTTTAAATTATAAAATATCATTTTATTGAATGAGAATGTCAGTAGTTATCTCTTATTAAATTATAATCGATAACGCTGAACCGTACTTCTACTAACATCACTCCTAAAATATACCCTTGAATAAGTATCTTTAAATTAATAGCTCTAGTTTTAATCTACAAGGAACCCTGAAATGAAACTACCGAAAAAGGCGGAGAATCTCAAAGCGTCATTTCGTAATTTTTGGGTAATCGGGCGGAGCACGTAAGGCCCAAAGGTGTGTGAGAAAATTAAATATAACTCATTATATAGATGACGAATCAATAATTTCAACGAAAAGTGTAGATTATTTACCTTTTTTATTCAAATATTGATCAGGCGTGACCATAGCGGTGAATGTTCTATTTAGTGGGAGTTTTGGTAATTTTATAGCAGAATCGGATAAATGTGGAACGTTATAAGCGAGAATTTCCGTAGGCCCAATGATTTTATTATTTATTTTATTATAGTGACAGTGGCAGTGGAGCCGATATTTTGTGTGAAACATGACTTAACTCTTTTCTAACATTTACGAAGTTTATACATCAAAATATTTTCAACCTATACAAAACCATTTTCTCATGATTTGAGAGTGATTTTGTGAATTCGGCGCGTGGTAAAAGTTCGCTGTATGGGTATACTGAAAACTTTTTTATTATTGTGTACTTTCTTATGGATTATGAAAGTTGTAGTTTAATGTCAGTCATTTAATCAATACTGTCAGTTTTTTTCATAATCATAGATGAAATCTGACAGAATAAGTTGATGATGGTTCAACGGATACGAAATGTCCGAATGAACAATGAACCCCACCTCAACGCTGTAGTGTTTTAAAATTTGTGTGGCAAAATTTGTTATGAAAATGCATTTTTAGTTTTTCCATATTAGGTATAAGTTCTGGATTTTTTTTAAATTAAAATTACGAAAATAAACATTTTCCTTGTATAACTTAAAAACGGATATTGATTTCGAGGACTTGCAAAGACTATTTGATTAGACTTTTGAATACGCAACTTTTCCCTTCGTACACTCTTGACGTTTCAGCATAGGGAATTTTCCTCGATGGGGCTTATAGAAAATATTTACGTAATGTTACAAATGTTGAAATGGTTATTTATTATACAAGCGAAAAAAGTATTAGATTTTAGCTCGAGGTTCTGTTGTCAACAAACCGAGCACTGCATGTAAACAATATGAGATTTTTATATTCTAACCTTAATTATCCTCAATCGAGCTAAAATCCAAGAAATCATTTATGTCTAAATGTTTGAAAATACTTAAGGCTTTTTAACACTTTTTTAATTGTAACAAAATTTCACACTACCTAATTTTATTCATTACTTACAATGTCAACATTAATGGTGCAACAACTTTTAAAAATATGCCATTTTATTTCCAAAGTTACAGTGATTACTTGAGTTTGAAAACATTCAAAGCCAGTTCAACACTATTTTTTATATTAAGCTAAGCATATTACTTATTTTAGAATTGTTTTTGAAGTTTGTAGACAAAATTTTGTTTGCAACTCTTACGTGAAATACTTTGATTATTTCAACAATTTTTTCAACTCGGCTGCTCCTTTAAAAAAAAATCCCTTCTCGATCACCAAAGTATAGCATTTTGCGCACTAGATAAAAAAATTACTATTATTTGTGCTCGGTAGCGAGGCCGTTAGATGCTGGCCTTGCATTTGGCCAGGTTTGAATCCTGGGAGTGGTAAAATTTTTCCCTATTTCATAGGATAATTCGAACAAAGTTCGAATATATTGTGCCAGAGAGGTATCAACAATGTTAAAAGAATACAGGGGTACCCTTCTCTCTAAGCGTTTCCACCAAGTGGAAAATAAAAGGCAAACATCTGTCAGAAAACAACTACTTCCCTGGCTAATACCACGACGGACATTGAACTACATCTAACAGATATTTGTGCTACGTTCTTCAAAGAAGAACCAATTGCAAGTGCTTGCCTTGTAATTAAACAGAAGATTATCCTTCATTTGGCTCTAAATGACCACCTGCAGACATGCATGTTTCGAGATTTATTGCCTCTCATCAGTGACAGGGTAGGTCGGACAACATTATAATTGTCCTGTCCCTGCCAAATGAATAATAATCAACTGTTTAACTAATATTTCCCCAAGGATGACACTATAATCCACAACAAAATTGATCGCAGCGCCATCCGCACGGGAAATCAAGAAACGAGACAAAACTCTCCCAAGTAGCATAGACTCCGGGTAAACTGTAATAATAAAATATTGTGCCAGAGAGGTATCAACAATGTGAAAGAATACAAGGTACACTTATCTCTAAGCGTTTCCACCAAGTGGCAAACATCTGTCAGAAAACAACTACTTCCCTGGCTAATACCACGACGGACATTGAACTACATCTGACAGATATTTTGTGCAACGTTCTTCCAAGAAGACCCAATTGCAAATGCTGGTCTTGTCTTTTTATCTGCCAGATGTAGTTCAATGCCCCTCGTGTTATTAGCCAGGGAAGTAGTTGTTTTCTGACAGATGTTTGCTACTTGGTGGAAACGCTTATAGAGAAGGGTACCGCGTATTCTTTCACATTGTTGATTGTTGAGTTTTTTGTAGATAGATATGATTGTGTACTTGAACATGAATAATAATCATGATAACAATTTTTCTCTTTCTCACTACTCTATTGTGATGGTTGAAAGCAGCGAGTTGAAGGTAAACGAAGATGTCAGTTCAGTGGCTGAGAAAAAAAATTATTTATTTAAATATACTGGTGTTTCATCCCACCAAACCGCTATTTTTAAACACCTCGCTCGACGGTGAACCTGGTAAAAAGTTAAGCGTGAGCATACAAAAATATACGTGACGTGATTGACAACTTTCTTTTTGGAAGTCGTTTAAAAACCTTTCCAAAAATGGGTATTCTCGGGTCTGCTTTGAAGAAGCCTTGCGCCGTACATGTCTTTTCGGTGCATACCGACCGTGCCTCTCTCATTATTTGCATACTCGCGTAAAAAATATTTCCGAGAAAAATGTGTATTTCAAGAATAGGATACCGGTGGCAACTCATGTATTCCAATCACAACTTACAATTCTTAAAATGTATGTCTTTATGCGTCATATGACGACTCTTAATATGCAAGATATAAATGGGTTAAAATAGTTATAAAATATGTGACATCTGAGAATATTCATGAAGAAATACCGATGTGTTGGAAAAAATTGTGTTCTTGAAGTTTGTCTATCTACCCAGAACGACTATCCATTAATTATGACTAATCAAGGATGTTTTTAGCGCGTCCGTTCATATTAGTCATATATTTTTTATAACCGGTCCCTTTTGAGGCAGATTAACCAGTTGCATAAGCTATTTTTTTCAATAACTTGATTTACTGCATTAACGGCGAAATAAGAAATGTATCAACATCGTTTTTTTTTTAGTTTAAATCGCGATTGAATTAAGAGGCCGATGACAAATTTTGAGGTTAACCTGCGTGTATACGAAAAATTAAGTGATACGTTCAAATTCAGAGTTTATGAAGGCTCATAATCAAGTTTGCCTTTCATCTCGAATTATCTCAAATACGATCTTTTTGAAATTGCTTGATTGCATAAATTCGTGTCAATTCTGTGTCTTACTAGCAATATTGTTATCATAGCAAGGCAATTTTTACAGCAAAATATATCTCGATTTTGAAGAAGGCATCGATCTTGCTTAATTGGCAGTAGATGACGTGGCAGCAGCATTTCCTGCCGATACTTTTTAAGCCTTCTACAAAATTGAGATATATTTTGCTGTGAAAAATGTCTTGCTATGATAACAATCTTGCTACTGAGAAACAGAATTGACCCGATTCTCGTGCCAGGTTTTTTCGTTTTTTGTACCACTTTCTTCTGCATCATATATAATATATTCCTTCTACACACATGGAAATCATTTAAAAAATTGTCTCCCCCGGGATTGTTACAATGAAAAATGGATAACCGAATCCAATTTCCCGCAAAAAACCTACTAAAGGTATTTTTGTCTGCAAATATCCAACAGAAGTTAACTACTGCTCCCTACGACCAATGAAATATCTTGTTGTATTGTATGCCAAATATCCCATTTCTAGATTTTCGTCGGCTTGATTGGAAAATATCCCCTATTTTGTAGAAACCCCCCTTTTTCCAGAAATTATATGAAATATTTCTCCATTCCACGGCAAATAATAATAATAGCCGTCCTCTACCCGCACAGGCTATGCCTTTGGGTACACTCAACGAGGGTTTATGAGTATTATTATTATTATTATTCGAATTGAATTCTTTTGAAAATGGAGATTTAGTCCCAACCTTGGGACAGTTATTGCTTCTGAAACAATTCAGTTTTCTCTAGTTTTTCTTCCTTTAAATAGGAACCACAATCTTCTATTAATGCTGGTAAATAAGGCATAGTACGATGATTTATCATTACATCAGATAAATTTATGCATATTTCACATACAGCATAATTTTCAAATCGATACATGACAGCATTTTTCCGTGCGAAATTATCATTGGCGCCTTTACCCAATACGTATTAAGCCAAAATACCACCTAATACCCCACATGTCAAAGTTCACCTTTAAAAATTATGACAAACTCTTTGTAATACGTATTTCTTATTCAAGGCAAACAATAAGCACACATAAAAATGTATTATTTAAATTTTTATTTCACAATGAAACAGCAAAATATCCTACAGTATCAAAGTTATAAAACATTCTAAATTACTAAAAAATCAGTCAGTCTCAGTCAGACAAAATATGTTTAGATTTGTCGTGTTTTTAAATAGATATAATAATGGAAAATTAAATTATTGAAAAATAAAAACTCAAATAGAAATAGTATATTTTGATTGCTAGTGTAATTGAGTACTCGAAAATACCAAATTATGTTCCTTAGGTTGCTTATGGAGTTCGAAATGAATGTTCCCAAGTTGCATCAACGTAGTACTGCACCACAGTAATGGATGAAATTTACGCATGCACGAATAATAATGATGATAGGCATGTTCATGGGTTATCCATAAATTCTTTATTATGGAATTTTGTAAATTATTGTTCAAACTCGGTTATTCTGTCAGTTTGACATCTGTCAAAATATCAATTGTGATACATCGTTGAAGTTAGAATTGACTGTAGTTCACAATTCAAAAAGAAATGTGTAGATTACCATTTGAAAACTTGAGGTTAGGGGTAGTTTCTCAGGAGTAGTTCGGCAGAAGTTGACTTTGACACAATAGCTTCAAAGTCATACGGGTTCGATATAAGTGCATTATTTTTTCTATGCATAACTAAGATATTGGCTGTATGAAAAAATCTGGGGCACCCGGTATGTACGGATGATAATGAAAACGTCTTATAGTAATTGTACTTTTCTTGCTTTACTTTTGGCACATTCAATAATAAGATTGTCAATATCCAGCTGTTTTAAAAATTCAGACTGTATATAGAAATTAGCTGAGAGTTCTCTTGGGAGGTAGTTTGTAATGAAAATTCTCGAACCCTTTTTCTCTTCCATATATGCCTAAAACGTAGGCTGATGCCAAGACGGGTATTGAATTATTTCCAACAGATACTCGTGTAATGTTCCTCATTGCAGAGGAGAGAAATCAATTACAAGTGCTCGTTGTAACTAACTAGCAGAATTTTGATTTCATTCAGACAGGGGGACCACCTGCAGACTAGTGGTTTTGCCTCTCATCAGTGCAAGGGTAAGTCAATACAGACAGCCCTGAAGCCATCTATTCCCTGTTCAAGTCATCTAAGATGTTTAAATCATCACATCACTCTGACTATTCAGTCAATCTGATCTCACGCGATGGGTCTTAGGCCGCTCCACCTCGCGAGCAGAACAAGAAAACCTCGAGTCTCCGGGTTGGGAGAATTATTTTGAAAATGAGCACATAAAACTGATTGTGGCATATCTATAGAAAGGATAGCAATAGAATAGAATTTATTTTCTAATTGATTTAATTTGAAGTAGTTTCAACAAAATATTTAAAGAAATTCAAATAGCCCAGGCGCTTTCGGCAAATTTTACCCTGAATTCACAGTGGCGGATCATGATCTTCGGCAGATTGAAGAGAAATATAGTTGAATATAGCTCGAAGAGGCAATGCAACTGAAACATGATCCCAGATACCTATCAATTTGCGTATTTTCCTAGGAGCGTTCGTATTTTCAAATTCCACAAGATGAAATACGTACAAAAGGAGCCCAAGGAACAGAAAAAAACACCAGAAAGAGACGAAAGGGTGCTTCTGAAACTGTTTTTATCGCAGTTATATTGCTACCTACTGGAATTATGAGTTTCATGTAGTTTTCCTTCTCGCCTTGTCATCACAATTTCTCATTGAAATGCATTATTTTCCTTTCATGTCTTAACCTCCTTCGTCGTTGTTCACAAAATATTGAAGAAAATCTTCTGTTCGAAGGAACTTGTGGTTTTCCCAAAATTGTTCGTTGACCTCAACACAAAGAAATGGATTCTAGTTACTTAGTGCAAGGGTAAGTCAATACAGACAGCTCTGAAGCCATCTATTCCCTATTCAAGTCATCTAAGATGTTTAAATCATCACATCACTCTGGCTATTTAGTCAATCTGATCTCACGCGATGGGTCTAGGCCGCTCCACCTCGCGAGTAGAACAAGAAAACTCCGAGTCTCCGGGTTGGGAGAATTATTTTGAAAATGAGCACATAAAACTGATTGTGGCATATCTATAGAAAGGATAGCAATAGAATAGAATTTATTTTCTAATTGATTTAATTTGAAGTAGTTTCAACAAAATATTTAAAGAAATTCAAATAGCCCAGGCGATTTCGGCAAATTTTACCCTGAATTCACAGTGGCGGATCATGATCTTCGGCAGATTGAAGCGCAATTGACTTCAGCGCCCCTTTCCTTCTGAAATGTGCCTTCACAGCAGGCCATATATTTAAAAAACGAAAACAGTTTTTCTCGAATTCCATTTTTTATACGAATTCATTAGATAAAATTTGCTGCTGCTGCTGTCAACGATAAAAAAAAAGAAAACAAATCAAAATATTTCATGATGATGAAAAATTAATGAAAAATATGTATCACTCAAAAGTCTAGCCTAAATATGAACCTTTCTGGACTTTTTTTGCAAAGTTTGAAGTTCAGTTTTTCCATGACTTCCTTTTCGATAAAAAGAACTGAAAGGGCTTTGAAATTTTTTTGTGATAAACTTTCCAGCTGATGATTTTCCAAATGTTTGATTATTAATGATTACTTTTTCGGACTGCGACTTCTGAGAATGAAATAAATAATAGAACTTTTTTAAGGTGATTTCTTTTATTTTTTATTTTCAACCAAATTTGGAATTAGGAGTTTTGAGGTAATTCCTAACAAGTTTTTCCAATAGACACAAAATCCCTCTTACGTATTTTTATGCAAACATTATTATCACAGTAGGCTAGTTTTTTGCAATGGCTGAAATGTAGCTTACCCATCTTGAAAAGCTTCATAAGATTAACATAAGGGATTTTTCAAATTATGTATCAACTGAAAAATGAAGAAATTACTGAGGTGTTACCATTTCAAGTGAAACAGACTGTATATTCAATGATAAAACGCCATGTTCTGAAGGTAGTAGCTATTTAACATTTTGAACTGAAGACTGAAGTACTGAGTAGTGAGATCGTGAACCTACGTATATGTCAAGAATCCGTATGAAATACCCCGAAGGTGCATACAAAAAAAAAACTGTTTTGACTATCAATAGTTTCCGATATTTTTCAATGAATAATTGACATATCGATAGTGCTGTCAAATATGAGGCAAGGTAAGAACGAGTTGATAATTAGTATTCTATGTTGTATCAACTAACAATTCTGTTTCTTTTTTCTGGTGTAGAAATTGCAGAAGTACTTGCATCATTTGCATTATTCTTTTCTACTTTACCTATACTCGTTGAATTTGTCCAAAGAACTCGATATTTTCGTTTAATGTGGTTCGATAAGGTTGATGTGTTTATACTTCTTTTATAAATGTTATTATTATTATATAGAACCTTGCATATATCCCGTAAATTACCGTTTGTTTGGCGCCCCCTGCCTGGAAAAATACGAGGCGCGCGCCTCGTGCGCCTCGCCTATGATCCGCCACTGTGAATTCAGATCTCCAGTAGAAATGCTTTCCTGTCCTAATGAAGACCCCATGCAGTTCGTGAAAACCTTGTCGCAAGAAACTTGAGTATATGACAGGTCAAAAGAAACTTATAGACAACTCATATATTTGAAATGTCGTAGATTATCTATTTCAATAGCAATAAAACAATATATGAAGCAACTAGAAATTTTGACTAGAGCTGATTAGTTCTTTCTTTTTCATTATTGAAGATGAATTAAGGTTCATCGATTTAGGTATCACAGAGTCACAATAGGCCATTGGCCGTAGTGGAGGGCCTGATATGGGCCCACTCACGTTCAAACCTAGGTATCACAGAAAATGATAAATTGACTGTAAATAGGAATTTTCATCGTTTAACATGGTTTTAAAATTGCACAGAGAAATAGAAGAAAATCATTATATGACATTACTCGAAGTGTACAACGTCGAAATATTGATATGTGATGAATAATTTGCAACTACAAAAATGTCAAGAAGCTAGTGAAATTGAATTCTCACTGACACCAAATTGATGTCTAGCGTGTGGGCCTACCGAGAAATTTCCCGATTTCCTGGTGGCACAATCCAGCACTGGTAGGATGATATACCTAGTTTCCGTTTCCATATTTGCTTCATCATAAACACCCTCTATTGTTCTGGATTATGAATTTAGATTCAAGACAATGGAAAGGTTGCCTGTCCTCCTAAAGCACCCAAAAATGTGATTTACTGCATTCAGTGAATCTAAATAGTTGGGAAAGAAAATATATAATTGTATAATTGTAATAATGCATTCTGTACCAACAGGAACAAATCAAAATCTTTGCCCCGCCTCCATTCCCCTCCTAAGTGGCCTCATACCGTCGTTGATTGGCTACACACCGTCTGTCCAATTTAAAACTAGCGGCACGAAGCGCTCCGGTAACCCTTAGCGATCAAGCGATTACTGAACAAAAGTGGTGCCGCTTTGTGGAAATTAACTGGCCCGATAGAATTATAGTCGTAGTGGGAGGCAAGCGCATGCTGAACGAGACAGACCAGGATAACGAAATTCTCATAGTTCCTTAGTTGTCGTTTCTCCCTTGAGTGAGTGTGTTTGTTGGTTTGATTGATGTTGATCTGTATTTTGCGTTTAGTTTGTGTACTGTGATATATTTCCGTTTGTGTAATCCCGTAGATCAGTGTTCCTGACAAAATGGGTGAGTCTTCATATTTGTTTTTTTTTGTGCGGTTTTTCTTGTAACCTGGAAAAACTGTCATAACCTAATTTCACTAAATACTTAAAAGCCCAAATAGTTTTATTCATTTGGAGATTGTCTTAATATGGAGTTTTTTAACGAAAAACTTATTGCATATTGAGAAGTTTACATATAGATGCCTCACCAAGGAAGAAAACACTGACTATTATTACTTACAATGACTCATCAGGAAAATCTGGGAAAAGAAGTTTCATAAATAAAATTACTGAATTGCCAACAACTTGACTTTATTTGGGTCTTTTGGTGGACACTATTTGTTATTGAAACATTTTTTTATTACTTGATTGTGGAATTTGCAAAAGTAAGTAGATTAGTAGATAATTTTAACAGTTTGATCTCGTTTCAAGTGGATTTCGAGTGAAATTGAGACTCGATGTATTAAAACTTCACAAAAGATGAGTAGAGTAGACGTTAATGAGGTTGGTTATAATCTTTTCGAAAGTTTTAGTAGAACAATAATACCAGCTACAGTTGCCATTAAAGAGAAATATAGTTGAATATAGCTCGAAGAGGCAATGCAACTGAAACATGATCCCAGATACCTATCAATTTGCGTATTTTCCTAGGAGCGTTCGTATTTTCAAATTCCACAAGAAGAAATACGTACAAAAGGAGCCCAAGGAACAGAAAAAACACCAGAAAGAGACGAAAGGGTGCTTCTGAAACTGTTTTTATCGCAGTTATATTGCTACCTACTGGAATTATGAGTTTCATGTAGTTTTCCTTCTCGCCTTGTCATCACAATTTCTCATTGAAATGCATTATTTTCCTTTCATGTCTTAACCTCCTTCGTCGTTGTTCAAAAAATATTGAAGAAAATCTTCTGTTCGAAGGAACTTGTGGTTTTCCCAAAATTGTTCGTTGACCTCAACACAAAGAAAAGGATTCTAGTTACTTAACCCAATATTAGCTTTAAGGTGTGCTTATTTATCCAAATCACCATGTACATGAATTTGTGCCATATCTGAGCGAATACTTTTACTCAGAATTCACCTCCAATTTGACTGATGATAGTTGGCATAATCCTAGTGTAATTGAGAAGCGTGTACGTACTTACTAGCAGAAACTTCTTTCGTTGATTATTCTTTATATTAAGTATTACTGAAAAGAATGAATGAAGTCAGTATCAAACTACTGCTATAAGGATTTATGCAAATGGCCCATTGTCCTCAGCAGTTTCAAGCCAATTGAAATTCGTATAGTGATTCACTCTCAAAGTTTTTGAAATACAGATAAACATCAGCAGTCTGCCTAGGCTGGGAAATAAAGTTGCCTTCCAATGTAAGTATTGCAATTTCAGTTGATATGCAGTCCTTGACTTGATTCGGAAAGAAGAATAGTTGTCGTTAAATTAAAATACCTCAATTTGAACTCGAGTTTTAAAGAAATTGCTATTCACCAAACCACAGCCATGTACCTACGTATTTCAATTAATGAACTGAAAATGTAGGTACTAAAATATCCATAACTTCTTTGTTTGGATACTCGCAGGTAAATGAGATAATAAAATATGTTCGACAATATCGGAATTGATACTTATTCGATACCTATGACAAAATTTTCCGAATCTTCCATATTTTCTCAAGTTGAAGTCGTGTAAGTATAAATGAAATGGCAGAAATATATTTCGGGACCAATCATATAAAGAAATCTAAATGTCTGGAAAACAAATCACATAATATAAGACATATCTAGTATAGATTTGGGAAATTATCCACTAAACAGTCCAGAAAAAAAAAACAATTCGCCTTGTTACACTATAAAAAACATACATAAAATGTCACCATAATTTTTTGCAGTGTATAAATATCAACTATTGCAATCCATACTTGTCTAATAAAATTGGCATACCTACTACTTCATCATATTCCATTCCTGGTGAAACATTCTTCATTGACAGAAATGGAAGTAGGTATTGTGTTAACTCAACTGTCGCACATTACTAATAATCCATATTTACTCAATTCACTTATTTCAAAACACTCTTGGCTGGTGAAATGTCAACAAGAAAGGTGTGTCTGTGTGTGCTTTTATTATTTATTGGAAAAAAGGCGTGTGAAAACTACAAGTCAAATAAAGCGACTAATTAGAAACTGATAAATTAGTGTGGGAAAAATGACTTGAATTCACGTCACATACACTTTCGAAAAGGATCGGTTGTTACAAAAAAAATGTTGGATAACAAATTTCACGGATTTGATGTTATGCAAGGTTCATAAGTAGATCTTCACTCATTAAGAAATGAATAATTTTAAATGGTTCACTTGATTAATATTTTTTTAAATTGTGTATTAAGAAACAACCATTTTTCAAATAGGAAATGGAATTTGATCCGTATAATATGCTTAGATGAAAATGATTCTTCAGCAGATAGCAGAACTACCTGTTTGACGTGTGGAAATTGAAAGATAAGAGGTTTAGATTTTAGAACACTCTAAGCAATTACCCTATTCTATGTTGACAAAATGGGGCATCCAAAATTGTGAGGACTGTTTTTTCATTCTACTGTAACTACGTCTGATGATTTTCTCATACGTAGATAGAATGGGCTCTCAAATCTGAGAGCTGTAGTTTTTCATTCCACTCTAGCTACAAAACCTTATAGTGACCTTTGTGGACAGCACAGGGCATTCAATGTATTTTTTGGTCTACCATATTGCTGGCATTTAAAATTGTGAAGAGTACTTTTTCTACTCATTCTAATCCCAATGCCTGTCTTCACGTAGGTACAATTTTGAGGTTTATTTTCCTAGTGCTTACAACAAAATTGTTATTCTTTTTTGGTCTTATACTACTAAATGCTCATTCTTTAAGTTTGTCTTTATAATTTTACAAAGTGAATGGGTTTCTTTCATGAAATCCGAGTGAAAGCATTTGCTCCAGGTTTATGTCCATTGTGAAGTGTATTTTTTAAATCATTCTTAGCACAACGCTTGTCCTCACTCAGACAAAATGGTTTGTCAAAGTTAAGATGTGCAGTTTTGTCAAGTATAAGTATCCTAACTTATGTTGACAGAACAAAGGATCCAAAATTGTGTGGGGTATTTTTTTTAGTTTACTCTGATTACAATCACTAACTTTACCTAGACAGAATAGGGTATCCAATAGTTTCAAGGGTATTTTTTATAGTCCATTCTAAGCACGAAACCTAACAACCTAACGTAGACAGAATCGGGCATCCAAAATGGTAAAGCGTATGTTTTTCGTCTAAACTACAATGTGTAGACAGAATATGGCATCCAATATTTGTGTGGTGTATACACTAACTACAAAATGGGACATCCAAAAGTTGCGTCTTAATTTTTGTGTCTGATTATTCTAACAATAAAGCCTGGTCTTCTTAGAATCAGGCATCCAAAAATGTGAGTCCTATTTTTTGACTGACTATCGATGATCAAACTGTGTGTAACTAGATGAATAGAATATTGAGAAGCGAACTTTCTTTTTCCTATTCATAATGACTGAGGGTTACATCTAGTGGTGCAATCAGAAGAAACCCTCATTGGTGGGGGGACAGGCAAAGTATTTTCTGAAATGTAGTTGACAGTTGTGGCCAATTGGCATAAAGAAAGTATTTATAATGCTGTATGCCCAAAACCAGTGACTGTGGTCTATGATTACTGAAAATAGAGCGATTATGAACATATTTTCTTTTCCTTTTCCACTGAGCACGAATTTGAGTTTATTAATAAAGGACTACAATTAATCGAGTAGTTTCACTATTGTTTTTGAAGAAAAAACATTCTCGCGTCTGTTTCCCAAATATTTATATAATATAAACTTGAATTTTACAATTTTCATAACGTATTCTACGAAGCACCAGTGTTAATTTTATTATTTGACGTCATACCTGGTAGATTCGAATTTTTCGTGAAATTCGAGCATTAAACATTTTATATTTATCAGTTACGTGTGAAAAAAACCTATTGAAAAAGGTGTTATTAATGTTCTACTTAAATGCATAATTTTCCGAGATATTCAGCTTCAAAAGTAAAAATCGTCAAACTAAAGAAAATGACAGACGCGTAATCCAGTGTAGATATAATTTTACTCTTGGGAAAACTCTGTACAAGTCTAAGCTTGTGCGTACTGACGTTTTTTCCCTGTCGTAACGCAATATGAACAATGAAGGATATCCCGGAGTTCCCATTCATGATTCAGCCACCTGCGATCCAAAAAAACTCGACATTCATCCGAGTCAACATTATTCACCGGGATTCTTGCTTCCTCGAATTCGCCAGACTTGCAGGAACTTGTCAACCACATGACATCACCATAACAAACCAGTTAAAAAGAGTATAGAATTCCGAGCAGCCCACTCCGGAATCATGTCGATAACCTTTTTTACGCTAATAACGTCGCCTATTTGTGTCTCGATATTAGCAGCAGCGCATTCTCACCACTTCGACGCGTTTTTGTTTTCTCCAAGGCAAATTGATTTGTCTGGTTAAAGTTAACCGTTGTCTATTTAGCTTGTTTCTAAACGGATCTCGATTGTAATTGTTCGAGTTTATCTCTGGAGGCGCTTTACAGAAAGTGAAACGACATGTCCGGTGACCTTTCTAGGTATTTCCAATCGGTATGTAAGACATGCGGCGTTTTTTAAGTAGTGAATCACTGCGGAGTTTTGCGTTGCGATTTGTTGGGTAACTTTCTCGATGATTTTGAAATTAGGTGGGTTGGTCGAAATACCTATTTCGGCGATTCTATTCGATGAGATAGGTAGGTATTATTTTAATTGTTGATGTTAACGGTGTGGCAAAACATTTAGGTACATATTTCTTCTGAATTTAAATCATATTATGAATAGGTTATACAGTGACATTCAAAAAGCACGTTACAAATGTAAAAAATCTTTACAATACATTACATTACGGTATTCAGTGGAAAGCCCACTAAGGCCAGTTATTGCAAATTTCTTCATGGAAAAACTAGAGCAAAAAACAACTGAAACTGCAAATTTTGAAGCCAAGGTGTGGTTAAGGTATGTCGTTGAAACGTTCATAATTCGAGAGTCATGGACCAGAAAAACTCAACGAAATCCTAAATTATATCAAAAACATCCGAAATATTCAATACACCATGGAAATTGAAAATGGGAAGAAACTGGTTTTCTTAGACATTTTCTCGAACAGAAGAACGTCTGGGGCATACGGTTTATAGAAAACCAACACATACTGATTGATACTTCCAAAATACATCAAACTATCAGCCATGCCAAAAACAAGATATAATTGAGACATAATAGATCGACCTAGAAGAATCTGCGATCCCAATCACCTGGAAGCAGAACTGAAACACCTAAGAAACGCTCTTCTTTCTAACGGATACGAAAGGGAAATCGATAGATGTATGAAACACAGGAGAGAGAATAAGGACAAATGAATCGATAGTAGACCGAGTAGCAATCAAACTAACACCGACAGAAGAAAAGCATTAATACTGTAAGTTCCAAGAGTTACAGATCGCATTGGACGTAGTCTACAGAAATACGAGAGTAAAACTATAAACTTTCGATGAAAATGAAAGACTATTCTGAAATTCAGCGAAGGGCAAACGAGACGTACTAAGCTCTTCTGAGGTATACCGCATTCCATGTTCCTGTGGCAGCATTTATATCGGAACCACTAAACGTTACGTTAAAACAATAATCAAAGAGTACAGGGCCAATTGTCGGTTATATAAAATAAATCTGCTTTCGCAGAACATACTCTCAACAACGATAATCACAGAGTGAAATTTGAAGAAACCCAAGTCATCTCTGCAACATCTCCTTATTACCCAAGACTCTTCCAGAAAGCAACTGAAATTCCGAAACATTACAACTTCCACAGAACCGAAGGACTACAAATAAACAAAGCTAGGCTACCAGTTCTCAAAAATACTGCATTAGCTACTTACCAACATAAAAAATGTATACTCATCTGCTTCATTTATTAGACGATGTGCATAAAATTTGCGCATGAGAATGTTTTTCAACAAGATGTTGCTCCAGTACACCCTACAGTTGAAGTGCCTGATTTTTTTAATTATCTGTTTCCTCGTAGTTGCGGATCGGACAATATTCAGTGAATTCATGTCTCCCGATCTAACCCCATGCGACTTCTTTCTGTAGCGATATTCAAAATCTGAGGTTTATAAACACAGACCTTCCAGAAATCAAGAACACCTTGTTCCGCCAGTTATGTTGAAAAATGTTTCAAGGGAAATGAATGTCCTGTGCATTGGAAGGAACGGAGGACACGTTGAGATTTTATTTTGTTTATGACTGTTCATTTGATTCATTTTGTTGTTCAATTCATTTTTAGATTTCATATCATGTGTTGTTTCGACGAATTCACTGAAAAATTTCATATAATTGTTACTCATTTTCCGAAAAATATAACTTTTGAGATTTTGTTAATTTATAAAAATGTGTTTTCCCAGGAAACTGAAAGTCTCTCAGTATATCCGATAGGAGCTGAGCAGAATTCAGGACGAGCCTACGTTGAGGATAGATCGATTTTTTTTGAAAAATCACATTCGAAGATTTTTTTCTGTTTGTTGGGTACTTTTTGGAAGTCACTTATATATATACCTTCACATTTATATTTCATATTCATTTTGTTTCTATACTCTTATACAAGTATATATATATGCAACCTCATTTCTTCCACGCACAGGCCCCGCCTATAGTGGATCTCACATGTTTATTTACTACTGATTATGTTCTATGTAACTTCATTTATTATCTTTGTGTGAATAACTTATTTATTTATTATTTACTGTGTAATTAAGTATTGATAACCAGGTATCAGATCTTGGGAAATGTGGAATTTTTGTCTCTCAGAAAGTTGTTACCATGTCGAATATTCTTGAAACCTATAGTTATATTCAGAAGGTAGGTACTGACCGATTTTCCCTCCGATCAAATAACACAACCTAGATGAGTAACTCGCCGCAGACGCATTAAAATTTGTGTGTAAGGGACCTCTTCCCCCAACGGCTTGTTGTGCGTTGTTTACAGAAATATTGAGGTTCAATAAAATAGAAATAATGGAAACTTAATATGGAATCGAAACCTGAAATTATGATGGAATAATCTCCACAGGATTTTGAGAGCAGCCGATGCTCTAATTGACATGTTACTGGAAATTATTCAGCAACACTTACTAAGCGCGTGAACTTCACATCTCCATATTCTGCTTTTGATATTCATAGTTGGTTATAACTTCGAAAAGAACATCTGCTTATTACATTATTTATGACTACTTACCCTTGTGTGCGCATTGACTGGAAAAATTAGGTCGACGTTATTCTTGGGTGGTTCTATTGTTGATAATTCACCCTAGTATTTTCATCAGCTCCGCACCTGTATGATATTATCGTATGATATTATCGATTCGGTGAATGAAAAAGAACCTATGCCTTCTCATATCCAAGGTACCTATAACACATGTAAACGAATGAAGGACAGCTGATAATTTTTATATAGCCCGTTCTTCTTGTTATCTTGTGCTAACTAACGTTTTTATCTCGAAAACGTTATGTGCGAATTTCAAACCGATATTCAACTATGCGGGTTCGTACCTGAAAAAGTTGTTGGTGTCCAAAAAAATACGAGACGTAATGATGGAAACTCATTGCTTGCGTCGGACCATACAAAAGTCCATCATGTTTGGTGTTTTCAATTTGCCTATTTCGACAGCTATATGAGATAGCAATGTTAGAACAGATGAATAGAAGATAAGGAATTCTGTCGAAGTTTTTTCAGTCAACATTCGATTGCCGTGGTTGTCAAGAATTACAAATGGCGCCCCACTCCTACCGCTATCCTGTGGCTGCACATTGGCATATTATTCACAACTTTCACATTCGGCTCAATCGAAATTGAAACTTGACCAGACTTGATTCTTGACTGCTCATATTGAAACCGTCAAGGAGGAAACAAGCGAAAAAGTATATTTCTACTACAATAATTGAAAACCAATCAAAATATTCTCCTAACTTATATAACATTTACAAATATTTACTCTCGTCTCATATTTCATGAATGAGCAGTTGCTATAGTCTAGTTCCTAAATTGTAGATAGTGACTCATCAGTTGTACGGTTCATAATTCATACAAAGCAGGTCAAAAAATAGAACAGAAATAAGCTGGGTACATTGGCTTCAAATTAGGTTTTACTTTGCCACTTTCGTACATCCCCTTCCGCACTTTCAAATCCCGTAAAATCCAGAAAATGTACGATGAGTCACTATCTACAATCTAGGGACTAGACTATAGGAAATGTCATCGATCACATGATAACGGATATTGAAAACGATGAAGATTATTCGGAAGAATACTCCCATTTTCAAGGAGTTGGAGCACTTTCTATATACCCAATCATTGGATAGGACGACGGGTAGCAATTTTTTATGGGGACATAATTTTTGCCACTCTGCCAGATCTAGAGGATCTACGTGGTAGAATTGTAACTCCGGAAGTATTGGAAAACTTTCGCAGAAATTTTGCAACTAGACTTTATCATTGCATGAAGGAGGAATAAAGCTTAATTCGTGCAATTCATTAATCGAGTTTCGATAAGAACAGGCAAGATATTGTTTATTTGATCCTGTGACAACACTTATCTCAATTACCATTTATTCGATTTAAAAAAAATAGAACCGTTTGAATAATGAAGAGAGCATCAAGATAATGTATCACTCGAGTCATGTTCCCTATGATGATTCGCGAAGGGGTAGCCACTCCCGTCGGAGGGATGAAGTTGCGTGACTACGTCGACCAGTGACGTATGTCCCCCTAGAAATCAAAATCGACGTGTTTCAGCGTTTCTGAAAATAATGTGTCGTTTCCCAGTTTTTGTTCTAAAATTTGTTATATCCACCAACCGGCTGCAGCATCGCGAGCAACTCTCATAAGTCTTCGAGATACTTGTGCCAGCTAAGGAAGACGAGGCCCTTGCCTTTTAACGTGTTCCATGCAAGGAACATTTTCTTTGGGCCTCCCTGGATATACATGACACCTTTTTAACACCTGTAACGAAACCATTTTTACAAGAATACTGGGACATAGTCACTTGAAGATATACGTCTCGGCCTGTTTTTGGATTTTTCTCAAAAACTTGCCAGTTGGTGAAACAATTAAAATGATAGCTGTGATGAGTCGATGTAACTATTTACTTCGTACGGTCGTTTTGACATTCATATCACGTGTACATTTTTTATTTTTTTTTTGCGAACATTGAACAGTTAAATTTTCTTGGATTGAATGTGTATTATCGTTTGATGAAGCTACCGTGTAGGGAATCATGTCGCGGTTAATAATAAATTTGTTGAAATCTAATCGTGGTTATCTTAGTGTCAGTTAAATTGTCGGTTGTTCACATTTTATACGAAAAAAGTAATCGGAGATGGGACGGAACATGAAGAACTGAAAACAATCCAACTAGTGACAGCCGCTAAAGTACTGAAGTCGTATGTTATACACCTACAAAATTCGTGATTCATACTCGGGGCCTATACGGTTTGGCGCCAGCTTCAGACCAAAGAAATCGATACGAACCGAGATAAAAATCGTTGGCGGTTATAACTGAGGGCCGGCAGCGGCGGCGGCAGGCCCAACGTTGTCAAAATACTGAATTGTACAGTAAATATTCCGATTTAGTGAAAATACCAGCAACAGAGAAGTTGGCGATTATCATATCTATAATTCCTAAGACAAATAGAAAATTAATGAAATCACAATAGTGATTTTGTTGCAACAAAAGATAGTTCAGAATAATTATATTGAAAAACTAACACTACTAAACTTGGGAGAGAAATCTCACGTGTAATATGTAAATGAAAACCGAAAAAAAAAATGTTTTCAAAATTTCTATGGTGGCATTTCCTTTACTTATACATTTTTTTCGCTAATATCAGAACAAATCATTATTTATGCTTTGTTTGAGCCGAGAAGACACATTTCTCTTAGTAGGAGATAAATATTGAAACATTTGACGATAGTGACAAAACAAATTATGTAGAATGAGTGAACAATTTTTCGTGGATTTGTTCGGCTTTCTTTAAAATTTTAGGATAAGTGAAAACAATATCTTCATCGCTCACTTCCGATTTTTAAAATTCGCAGTGCAAGTGTCATAAGGAAATGCCAATTTAATTTATTGAATTTCTATGCATTAGTTTTCACAGACTATACTTCTTTTCAATTGAAGGAATCTAATAATTATTATTTTGAAAATGATTGAATATTCTAGTAGCAGAAAATGGGATCCCTCGATGCTATGCATCTCGAGATAATAATAGATCTCGGCTGAGAAAAATCTCTTCTCTACCTTGGTGCATAATATACTATTGTTAAACGCTTATTTTTATTTTTGCGGTGCGGGAAAAATTACCTCAAAAGATTATGACAATTCTAGTTCAGGCGCATCCACCATTCTAATGAGGTACACTGTAGAAGTACCAGTACGAGTAGAGTGAACTTAAATATTCCCTAGATCGTCAAATATTTGAAAAGCAATTTCTCAAAATGGTCTCATAGTCAGATACAACTTTGTTATTCTATAGCGACGAGATGTCAGACGCTATTTTGTTTCTCGATCATTTTTGTTGCCATATGCTCTTATAAACAAAGCTCCTGCAAGGAGCATTCAATTGTAGATGAATCAATTATACAGATTCGGAAATAATTATTCTATACGTAGGTAAATAATGATTGCAACGGAGATCTCATTAATGAAATAGGTTCGATGTAGCTTTATAAATAAATGTTGAAAGATCCGTCGCTAGTTGCTTATTACCCTACCAACTGGGCTATTACTTTAAACGATTTTACTCTGTTCAAAGCCGAAAACAATACATTCGCTGATGAGTACGGATGTCATTGGAAAAATATCATATTTTAAAGATGCTGGCAGCGTATACTTCTGCAGAGAAAGTGCAAATTTTGAGGTGGTATTATCATATAAATGTATTCATTGTCTTATGAACATAGGCCATTCTTAAACACGTATGACAATTATTCACAATATTCACGGAACAAACAAAATATCATGTTATTTCTTACATTCTCACAAACCAAAAATATCGTAAATTAAAATTATAAGTATTCAATGAAATAATAGTGGGATTGACACAAATATATCTTTTTCTGTTATAAAACTCATACATTGAAATTTCTACGAAATCAAAAAATGTCTATTAAAATATCGTTAATTCGATCATGAATATCTACAATTTGTACAACGAATGGTTCATCGACAGCCGTTAAGGCATATGTGGATGAATTGAAAAAAAAATTAGACGATACAATTTCAAATGCAATACACCATCTTTCAAATTATCTACCATCAATTTCAGGAATGAGAATCGTAGAAGGTCATCGACTACACGGACAGCAAATTGCAAAAAAATAAAAGTATCCAGCGTTCCGAAAGTTTTCCCAAGTAGTTTTTCAATACCCGCAAGTCAAATCGAACAAAACATTCAGTTATGTATGAAAGCAAAAAAATGTATAATTCTTTACCTGAAAATTTCAGAAAGATAAATGATAAAAAATTCAGAAAATAGGTTAAAGAATTCCTCATTCCTAAAGCGTACTATGAACCATGACCTGCAGGAATATTACAACGAAACATTTTAAAGACATATCAAGCATCATGTGATTTAACTTTAGTGTTTTTCTATTTTTACTATAGTTTTGTGAATATTATAACCGTTGTAAGAAAATTGTCTGTTTTTTTTAAGATTATTATTGTGTGACATATATTATTGATATTTTATGTCAATATTCACTTTATATTTATATTTATCTGTTACATTTCAATTGGACAAGGGGGATTTCTTCACCTCGTGTAACTTTCTGACATTGTCAATAATAATCATGATTCATGGAAAATAAAGAATAGTTTGATTAGACATTTTAATCTAAAAAAAATATTCATAACTTACGTATGGATTTACCTATGCATATATACTGTTTTGTTTATTTCTTAAATAAATTTTGCGTGATTATTTTAACTATTAATTTAATGACAAATTAGTTACTTTGTAAGTGTTTTTGTTTGTATTCGACGTTCACAAAAGTTTTCAAAAAACTATAATTTACACGCTTTGTCAATGCGATTATAAAATCCTCGGACAATAAAGCATATTTCTCTCACTTTCTCTATCTCTCTCTTTCTCTTTATTTTCCTCTCGCTCTCTCTCTCTATATATATCTCAATTTTGATTCAAGGCAATAAAGTAAATATTTGCATATTTCTTTGTATATATTATTATCTGAACATTAGACGTGTGTTGTAGGTTCTTGTAGAAAAAGTAGTGTATGGAACTCGCTCAGTATGGAAATTTTGCAGTTTTAACGTTTACACTCGTGCACAATATACCGATAATATAAAAATAATCGTTAGTCAGTATTCTTCACCAAATGCAAGGATTTTTGTTTTATTTCTTTTCGTAAATTTTCAGCGTGGCAACGCCGTTGACGAGGGCGGAATTCGTTCCTGGTCATGGGGCCGTGCCGCGGTGCGTTAGTTATGTTATGACCTAGGTAGCGGTGCCGTGGGCGCGCGTGGGCCCGTCTCTTTGGCCCACGCCGGTCGCCTCACGAGGTTCCCACGACTACGAACCAAGTCTCTGCTTTTATTTGCACCACAACTTGAGGTTAATGTCATTACACGCGTATCGCCAGCGTCGGTACCATGTATTCGGTCATAATTATTTTTTCCATGCACAAATGTTATACCTTTACAGAGCGAGTCTCTAATTTGGAATAAATTCACTGAATCAAAGTTTTTTTGTTAGAAATATGCTCGGACAGGTCAATTTTTGATATAAAAAATGTTATACAGTGTGTCATTAGATTTAAATTTAAGATATGACGACATCGACTGTTTCTTCAAATGGCAATCCTAATTTTTTCATGGCCATTTTCAAATGGTATATCAAGTTACACATGCGTACCAAATCAAATTTTTATTTTATTTATTTTTCTTAACTTTTTTGTTTGACATTGTCAACATCGTCTCATAATTTTGCGTCTCACTTTGACAAATGCCATTTTTAAACTGTCTCAGTAATTTCACTGTGTTGAATCATATTCCTTCATTATCATTTTTATTAAATATTTTTTTAACGACAAATAATGAAAACTCAGTATTTGGTAGTCATGAAAAAATTAAGATTGCCATTTAAAAAAATAGTCGATGACGTCATATCTCAAATTTGGGACACGTTGTATAATATTTTCTTACAGCAAAAAGAGCGCAATTTATATACTAATCGATTTGTCCGAGCATATTTACAACTGAAGAACTGTTTTTGAATTACTGAATTAATCCAAGTTATAGACTCGCACTGTGTACGTAAATCGTCTGGTTATAAGAAATCATTTTTAGACATTTCAACGAATGGAGTTGTCTCATCAATCCAATGTTATTTGGTGTCTGATGAATAATACTGTATCTTTCTATCTATTTAAGAACAATTATACTCAATGAAAAATACCTGAAATTTTTTTTGTTGGAAATATGATCGGACAGTATTTTTAATTGGGATCTTTTTGATGTAAGAAAATGTTATACAGCGAGACCCAAATTAGAGATGTCATCGATTATTTTTTCAAATTCAAGTTAAACAAAAACTGTCTTTAATTTACTGAAGTTAGAGACTCGCTTTGTATAATGTAGAATAAATGTATTAAGTTTTGTCTATTATTTCATTATAAGTAATCTAAATTCAATAATTTATTTCAAGAATCACAAATACCAAAAAATAAAGAATCAATTTGAAATTATTTCAAATATAGTGAATTTCTATTTCAAACTTATTTTCAATTAATTTTCATCTTCACCTTAGTCGATAACGTTGATAATTCATTATATTCAATCATAACTTTGAAAAAAAATAAATTAAATCATTCTTTCTTTTGGTATCATCGTTATGAGTTTTACAATTTTTTCTTCAATACATCCCGAAAATAGTTACAGAAATAATTGGGTTCTTTTTATCAATGAAAGACTTCGACATAAATATGGAAAATCTAGTTCGATGAGCTAGATTTATACAGTACTGCAAAGTAGTCCTTTAAGAAGATTTACCATTAATATAGCAAATATAATTCAACGGTCGTAGAGGCAGTTCTTGTTTGTCAGAAACGTGGCAACAAAAATATTCCTATTGTACAGGTTTACATGGAATTCCAGATCGTTTATTATCAATCAAAAGTTATCTTTCATAATGCTACATAATTGTAGGTATTCACCCCGTATTTTCCATTACGGTGGGTAGGAACCTCCTAGAATCTTCTGGAATCGAACAGCTTTTGAGTTATCCTTCAATTTGTATGCATCACAATTTTCATTATATTCCAAAAAAACGGCACAGCCTTGGAATTGCGTGTTCATGATATCGCTAACATTGTACAGATATAATAATAGTAAATCTAATAGAAAGAGATATTGCAATAACGCTAGCCAGTATTACAGGCAACTTTATTTTATTAGTGACTGGCACTATTCTGTGAATAAAAACAAAGAAATTGTAGTTTTGTCTGTTCGTCCCTTATTTACACATAACCTATAAATGACGAAACCTATTAACCCATCAGACGACGACGATAACCTATAAATGAAATCAAATTTCTCAGATTTTTCATTCTACACGATCTATTTATTAAGATACTATGTGATGGTAGAATGGCCAAAGGGTACTTCGATATCAGGCATGAGTTATGTCGTGTCCACGAATTCACCCGAAGTGAAAATAACGGAACTTCAAATCCTGGCATTAATCGCCCTCTAATGAAGGCAGGCAGTATTTTAATAAAGTTGTCCTTATTCCAGATTCAGATTTGCGCGTGCGTATATGTCCAAATAACGACAGCTTCATTACTGACTGACGTTGTTATGAACTGCAATATCTCTTTAATGAGAGGATCGTCTTCATTGTTTTCAAAAGAATTCTTGACACAATATGAATAAAAATATATCAAATGAAAGTTGAATCCTTGGGTGCCAAGCCTCAATTAAATTGCTCTATATTATGTCCGTATTGCCATCAGTCAGAGAAGTAGTTAATGTGAAAGAACACGAACGCGGATGTATTTGTTATAGTATTTTTATTCTAGCAACGCCTTTATGTGACTTCCACAGTTTTTTCATACGATAATAATTGCATTAATTAAATGAAGACCCATTTGACTGTTTTTATCTACTAAGTTGACGGTACATACAAATTTAACTGCCCAAACTAGCTGACTATTTTCACCCTATCGATACGCCACTGTCACCTCGATTTTCCCACCCAGTACACATCTCTAGTAAAATATCGCCAAACGTTTTCATTTAGCACTATCGCATATACGATGCAATCGCGAAATCCCTTTTGTGCACCGTAACCAATTTAAAATTATTTTAATGGACTGGCGGTCTGTGAGAATCGACTCTGATCTGCGACAAAGTTACAGACTGGGACAGAGCAATTATTGCGCGAGCTCAATTATGGGATGCGCGAATTTTTGACACAGATTGGAACGCCTGAGGACCGAAATCTGTCGTAGAAGGCACTGAATTGTAATGCATCCAAATTTACTACTGAACTGACCCATATTGATTTCGCATTTGAAACTGGACAACTTCCATACCCCATGAGAGTTGGCAAAGAAAAACTGTCATTTGTTCGTTGATTTATTATAAAAATTTTCCTCCTATTTCCTTCGATCTGATAAGTAATTTGTTTTTGGGGTGTTTGTTATTTCGTATTTTTTACTTTACTTAGTTTGGTGTTTCTAGTGTTTCAATGGATGAGGTATTCTTTTTCAATTTTTTGAACTGACCCAACTTCGATACTTTCTATAATTTTTTATATACATTTTTTTCTCACTATTTCGTCCACTCTTGTATCTTCTGATCTTCAGCAATTTTATCGAGCAGTTATTACCATTCCTATCTTCATTCCATTACCGAAAATGTTACGATTCATCATTATCAATACCGTTATTACCATGAGATTTTGGGTCAAGCTCCTAGGATTTTGACTTGAGACAAACCTTGAGGAAGTCAACTTCAATGACTCACTGCAATTACCTGATCTCAAAGTTGAATTCGATTGCATTTCAGTTCAGAAGTTTACGGCATGTACTCGATGTTGACCAACTGACACAGCTGTACTATGCACGCAAGTTGAGAATAGGCTACGATACGGGGTAATTTTTTGGGGTCTATCTACCCTAGCGAGAGATGTTTTTGTGACACAAAAACGAATTATACGATCAATAACGGGGCTTTCTCGCATTGATTCCTGCAAAGATGTATTCAAAAATCTGAAAATATTGACATTGCCTTGTTTAGTTATATCAGTATTCACAAATAATGATGAAATATATGTGAGAAACAAACAAAATCATAATTTCAATACCAGACAAAAAAATTATTTTTCAATTCCATTCGGAAAATTCAAAGTAACTCAGCAATCTCCCAGTCATATGGCCCCCAGAATGTATAATGCTCTCCCTTCAAATGTGAAAAACTGCCACACTAAAGAATTATTTAAACACAAGTTGAAATCGTACTTAACGGAACAGTATTTTTATAAACTAGATGAATACTTTTCATAGGAATCTGCAGTGAAATTAGGAATTTTTTTGGTACCATTTTATTTATGTAAACAATTGACTTTTTCTATATGGTTTGTCAGTGTCTTAAGGTAAAAAATGATTATTATTATTATTATAATCTTTTAATAAATGAGTTCACAAATTAAATTAACAGTTTCAGTTGGGTGTCATTAAATTTTACAATGCCTTGGTAGATTTTGGGACATACTATAGGACACCAGGAATTTTTCTTGAATGGGCTGATCTATGATTGTCTGACAGTCTGCGTTCGGACGATTAAGTACAGTAATTTTTTACAGTAGTTCATACCTACTCAAGATAATTTTTTTTTCCAAATACAAATCGAATCCCATTTCTTGACATTATTACCGAAGCAAAACGGTCTTATCGCTTAAACGAGAACAAGGAACGATTTAATACAGTTTGCGTTACTCCAAGAGAAATAACGAAGCCGATTTGTTATAGAATCACTTTAATTTACCGTAAGTAATTGTTAACCTCAACTGTTTTTGTTCGTTTCGTACTTTGCTGGCGCTCTACAATATTCCCAGGACCTACTTTCCGTTGAATATTTGCATTGCGTTAGACACGGCGGAATTTTTTCACGTGCCTGCCTTGTATGAAACCAGTGAAATGTGAATAGTTCGTTTTTTTGGGCGTGTGAGAATAGTAAGGAATTTTCAGATGATCAGTTGTTGGGATAGAAACGTTATTTCATCTTGAAAGAGTGTTACCTATATATTGAGGCTTTTTATAGTCGAGTATTTTTCATATTCAGTCATAATTCTATATAGCTCCTTCATTCACAATCTTGGGAGCACATTTTTGTCATCAGTGAAAAGGAAGATGAAGTAATATCATCAGCAATAACAGAAACTGGATTTTATGTATGCCAATGGATCGGTAGGTCGATATTCCTCAAAATTATATAAATAAATATTAAATACTAATCATCATTGGTCAGAAAAGTGCCAGCATAAACTGTATTCAAATGTGACCTATAAAAATACCTCCAACAGCAGATTAGTGACCAATTCATTACCAAAAAAAGAAATGCTTATGTTTTATCTAATCAGTGAAATTGTCTCGTAACTAATGAATCCACTCAAGTCCTTGGATCATAAGTGTTTTGATGGATCAATGAAATAAATAATTAAAATCTAAGAAACTTTGAGACAATACCTATCTGTTACATAAAACTATGACAACGATGGCTGAAATAGGTTATAGACACGCATCTAGTATCGATTTACAGAATATGTGAAGCCAACAACCTCACAGTATCGATTGATTTTTGGCACCGTATACCAGATGAGTTTTTGGTTATAATCACCAAATTTTATTCGATCCGAATGATTGAGTTTTTAAACAATTTGTCCCCTCAGGAACTGCCGGCGGCCGTTAAGAAATCACTTGCATGTTCAAATGTTTCTTTCAAAACTTCATTCTGCTTACAATAACAATAATTATAATAATACTATTTATAAATTTGAAAATTAAGTTGACAATTGCTATTATTTATGAAATTTCTATTCCATCGATGACAGGATTTAATTTAATGCTGCAATTTTCTTTGGAACAGCTCTAATAGTATGAATGCCCACAACTTATTTTAAACATTTACCATTTCTATAACCAATGAAGAATCGCCAATTTCCAATTTTCCAAATTTGAAGGCCGCAAATCTACGTATTTTTGGTAAAAATCATAGGCATCAGAAGGAATTCCTTCTTTGGGAATGACAAATAACCTGTTTTTTTTTTGTTTTTAGTATACCTCAATGTAACCAAAACTCTGGCTGGTGCTTTCAAAGTCATCCACAGTCGGCTTAACAAGTTCGTCACGTCTACAGGCGTCAAAAATACCACACATTAATACAACCTTTTCAAGCAACCGTATCATCTGCCTCCAACAAAAAGTTAGTTACTTCTTCTTCAAATAAAATTTTTGCCTTCTTTGGTGTTTATGCATCAGAATTTTGTCTCAAGAATAAAAATAATTTTCCAAATCTGAACATAGAGATCCACTCTTCAAAATTTTCGTATTCTTTTTGATATCGCTCTTGAGTTATTTTCGGCAGTAAATCAACACTCGCCGCACATGATTCTTTCAATATTTCTAAAGAAATCTGAGTTTGTTCCTCAATTTCTTCAATTTCAGCCATGGTCGTTGTTAAAGCGAACTCGCGAACACAAAAACTGAAGTGATATTCAGCCCTATGCTGTATCACTTCCGTTAAAAATAACGTCTCCGTTATTCGCCATTTCCGTTATTATGCTATGATTGGTAATAGCTGTAATGATTGTTAAGCTGTTCCATGACAACACGATGTTGAGATTTTTCTGTAGAATTACGAGGTACGTGGTTTGTTCTTTCCTCGGAATCAAAATGTAATCTTTCAGCGGGATTACGAAAAGTCTTGAACTTCGCCTAGGATTTCAATATTCAGACTCATCCCTTATTTGCTACATATCAGCCTTGTGACGTTATTATCTACTATAATGTTACAATTTTTATATGCATAAATTAAATCATCTTGTAGAGAGTTGGTTAAAATAAGGCTGAAAATATATGGAAAAACACGGCAGTTTTCAAATAGTAATTATGCTTTTTTCTATCTTATAATGAAGGATTTCGTGATTATATATATCCGTTTTCCAATAAATGATGCGATTTACGATCTACTTACGAAATGGCGACTAAAATTGTCGAGACAACCGCGTGAGATAGCTATATACAACTAAACGAAATTATATTTAATCGTTTTTAATTACGTACATCGTAATCTGTTTCAATACTTTCATTAATCATTTACCACTAATAGCTTGAGTGAAACGTACCCTAACAACCTCAGAGGGACACTTAACTCATAGTTACATTTAAAAAAAATTAATTTAATAGAGATAGGATTTTATGGCGTTACATACTGATTGGATTGACTGACATTTACGCTTTTATAACAAGGCTAATCGGTTGGACGTTTTAATATATACTAATTGAGAACTGAAAAATGACCTGATAATAAAGTGATGAATGGGGCAATACAATTAGTAGTCATCATATCGGTAATGCCAGCAAATCATAAAAGGAACATAACATAGATATTCAAAATTCGATTATTGGAAATTATGCATTTAAAAAACTAGACAAATTTTGTCAAGTGGTAACTCTGTACTAAATTTCTTTTATTTGAATAATTCACTTGCAAACTCATTGAAATAAATAGACTAGAACCCAAGAATTCAACTAGTAAAGCACCGTAGTCGTATAAACTACTTCGTGAAAAGTATTCAATTATTTTATGAATTACTTAATAAGTTTTACGAGATGATAGCACAGTCAAAAATCTTTGGAAGCTAAATATCAGATGCTAGTGCATTTTCTAGCCATTACGTTTTGTTTCGCAAGAAATAAAGTTGATAGTTGCTATTTTAGTTTCAATAGTACTTGAAAATTTTCCAAGTTGTAATGTTGCTAAAGTCTGAAGGCTGCAGAACGCTGTTGAGTCAAAAAAACTGAGTATAGGCATATAAACTTCACACAGAATATATTAACAACGATAAGAATTTAACTAATTGTTCAATATTGTTAAATTGTGCATTTCTGTTACAATTTTTCTTCTCAATGGCCTGGAACTCCACTTCTGTGCATCGTTTTATTTCAATTCCATATCTACTTTCACTCGAATTATATCCGTTATAATCTGTTCCAACAATTTCAACAGCTTTCTCACGTAATCTCAAATCATTAATTTTCCTAATCTCTGTCAGAAAACAAATATCAACATATGATACTTTACGAGGTTCTTCCCACAACCTGATACAACTTCGCTGTATATATAATCTCGGTACAGCTTTGCGGGAACTTTTCGCATGGTTTCAAAAGCTATCTCTGCTGCATCAGCATATCGAGAACAATAAGACAAATTAGTGTGTGAAGTAGTGAGACTATTACATATGGCATGCAGTGTTCAGTTAGTTATATACAATTGTCGTCTGACAATAAAATATTCATACAATTGAACTAGTACTTATCTATAAAAATATGGATTTCTTATGTATTTATTTTACTCTCAACCATTCGGTAAATTTTCGAGCTGATTGATTTTCCCTCTCTAGGTACTCATTGTTTATAATATTTGGAGGATCATTAATAAATATCAGACACAATAGTAGTTTTAGTATTGATCCTTTCAGTATACTTCTAGATTTACTATGACGTTTTTGTCTCGGTCTCGGTGCTATTCATTCTGATGAACATGTGTCTGTTCTCTCTCTAATATCTATAGATTGAAGCTCACTTTTTGGAATTTCCAACTCCAAACAGTCGAAAGCCTTTCGGTCCCCATGTTTATGAATAAACTTAAAAAGACTGTATGGATGGCATTCTCTGTTGATCTTTCTGGAGGAAAACTATTTTGAGAAATGAACTTCCATAGGTAAGTCATTTGATCTCGAATCGAGATCACAAAGGTATTTGTGCTCTGTTGTGATCTCTTCGGACATGGCTGTCTCATATAATCGAGATATGAACTCCCTTAGGTAAGTCGTTCAGTCTCAAATGGTATTTCAATAGCCACGTCTTCGAGATCACAAAGGTAGAGATGCAGGGACAGAGAACAGCTACCTTTGCGATCTCTGAGAACAGCTCTACCTTTGTGATCTTTTCGGAGTTGGCTATCTCATATAATTGAGATATGAACTTTCTAAGGTAAGTCAATTCAATGGACACATCCTTAAGATCACAAAGGTAGCGACAGAGAACAGCTACCTTTGTGATCTCTTCAGACGTGGCTATCTCATTTAATTGAGATATGAACCTTCTTAGGCAAGTCGTTTAATCTCAAATTATATTTCAATTGATACATCCTCGAGATCACAAAGAGTTGTCTTCTGTTGTTGCATCTCTACCTTTGTGATCTTTTCGGACATGGCTCGAGATCACAAAGAAGTAGATGCAGCGACAGAGAACAGCTACCTTTCTGATCTCAGAGGACAGCTACGTTTGTGATCATATATAATAACGTGAAAATGGTACCAAATTGGTCTTCGTTCGAGTAACGTCGTTATATGGCAATACCTATTATTAGTGCAAAAAATAGAGTGTCTATTTTGAATAGTTTTGAGACGAGTGCCAATCACTTGTGTTGGCGAAATGTCGAGACTATCTCGTAATGAACGTCGGTCTAAAACCACGAAAAATCATCATATGAAACCTATTGATGTCGATAGATACGTAGTAAATGAGTAACATTGGCAGGCCATAGAAAAAAAGTTACGCCTTTGACCTGTTCCAATCAAACACATGGTAACGAAAGTTTTCAAAAATAAAATCTATTTTTCATTTGGTGAGGTCGACCCTAGGTCGTTTTTCGCGATGACAAATACGCAATGTCCTTTCCAGCTCGTCCATCGAATAAATAATCGCATTCTAAAATCAGCTGATCGGCTGGCGCTCTGTCCAACCAAAAATGCCGGCGAGTGTCAGTGCACTGGGGGTCCTCAGCCGACTGAGATGTTCCGTCTATTAATAACCTCTTGACTCAGAGTCGATCCGATCATCTACATTTAGTAGGTACTCTGAATTCGATCTTTTTTTATGGCGAGAGCGTTAAAGTTCAGTGTTAATGATCTCTCTAGCGCCATTGTCGCAGATCGCCAAGAAATTGAATCGAGCTATTTACGTATACGCGACGTTAATGACTCATACCAGAGATGTCATTTGTCTAACGAGGTGGACGCGGTGTGGACAATGGACTCGCGAGCTCGTTTCGGAACCGATTGTTTATTGCTTGTTTTTCATAACATGCGTCATGATTTGTCGACATTATTTCATTTAATTTTGATTGATTGAATACTTTATAACACAGCAGGCACTGCAATAGCTAAATTACGAAGTTACTATACATATCTGGGAACCATTTATTTACTCTGAACCTAACTTAATCCAACCTGTAATTTAATGAGACCCAATAAGACGTCAAAAATGGGTATACCTACCCGTGATTTGAAAAAATTGTTCTGTAAACATTTGTAAATTTTTGCTCGAAAGCAGAACTTGTGTGCATGGGCAAGAGAGGTCCGGGACTTGCAGCATACGTACTCAACTCTGGCCGCCTGGGTGGGGAAGCAAATGCTCTAACACCACGACCACTTCGCTTAGGAACAAGTCATTGCATTTTGGAACCTAATGCGGAGTACACCGCTTCTTCATTCATCTGTAACTTTCATCACTTGTCATTAAATTCAATCTACTTCAAGAATCTTGATGCCTTTATGAACTTGGTTTATTTATTTATAACCTCAAATTTCAATTAATTTATCTCCCTTTTTGATAATAAATCATACTGGTAACTTTCCCAGACCAATTCCTTGTTACATCGGTGAATCAATTAAATTTAAAATTGTGCAATAGAAACTGAGGAAGCAATATTATTTTCATTAATCGACATCATGGAAAATAAAAAAAAGTCTTGAATAGTAGGCAAAGAAAGATTAAAGTTAATAAAGTTGCATAAATGGTGCCATGAAAAAAACGTAGTTTCAACATCTTAGTGAGAGAGATTGATGAAACTGGGGATTCAGATTGAAGAAAAAGTGGTGTGCATAAATCCGCCACGTGTGATTTGCAGAATGTTAACGTTGAAAGAAGATTACTTGAGGGTTTTTTACTGATATATTCTGTGAAAGACAAGACGTCTCTTCATCGTAGCGAGACTCGAAAGTTATTTACCCACATAAGACAATGGATTTTATATCAAACCTACAATTCCAATTTATGCTATGATGATCTCATAGTATAAATAATCATAAGTGGAAAACAAACTGAACTCTATGAGTAAAAAAAAAGTTAAAGAACATTGTAAAAACGATAATCCGTTTGTTTTCATTTGATCACATACTTGGATTGCCTAATATTTTCGCAATTACCTAACAATGGCTAATTACCTTAACACGTGCACTTGGGGTACTTGTCTAGTAGTGTGTACTACATAAGTAAAAAAGCGAGTCATTGATGATACTATTGAGGTAGATTCTGTCAGATCTGGTAAGTTTCGAAATACCTATATGTAAGTAACAAAAATTGCCTAGGAAACCCTAGACACACATGGTTGCACAATTGATTTCAATAAGTTGAAATTATGAATCAGTTAGTTTATGTATGATAAAGTCATATAAGGTTGGCTTCCTTTTTAGTTAGGTTCGGTACCGTTGGCTTGGGTTGGCCTTGGCTTGGCTTGGCTTGGCTTGGCTTGGCTTGGCTTGGCTTGGCTTGGCTTGGCTTGGCTTGGCTTGGCTTGGCTTGGCTTGGCTTGGCTTGGCTTGGCTTGGCTTGGCTTGGCTTGGCTTGGCTTGGCTTGGCTTGGCTTGGCTTGGCTTGGCTTGGCTTGGCTTGGCTTGGGTCAGTTTGAATTAGGTTGGTCTTGGTACAAAAACATTTTCTGGACATCTTCAGTTTGTTCTGTTTTCAGCTATTAACGCAACATTTTTAGAAAGCAACTGGCGTCCTGCCATGAAAAAATTTACAGTTAGCCTTACGAAATTCTACCTACTGACTAGACATTTTCAAGTACTAACTTGAATTTTCATTTAGGAGGTGGAATTTCTCGAATGAGTGTGATTTTGTGGAGAATATTGATTTCTTAACTTGTTTTCTTTTAGGTTTTCAAACTTCTATAGTCGTAGAACGTAAAATAAATCATAAATGATTATGATGCCATAGAAATATTTGGAAATACTTCTCAATCATACTAATGCCAGTGTTACAAATTAAAGAGAACACTTCTTGCATAAAAATTGCAGAATTTTGTCCAATAAGGAACCTTCAGCAGATCAATTTCTAGGTTCTTTTCGTCTTCTTTACTGATTATGATGTCACTAAATGATAAAAAAAATACAAAATATGTTTCTATCTTTATTTGAAATTTTATCACATTTGAATGTGCGAATGCGTGTTCAATCACTCTGTATTTAGATTTTATTAGACGTTATTGGAATCTGAATGCATCCGTCAAGTTCTAGTGCTTCAATCAGGTGTTAACGCCCCGATGCAGTGGCGGAATTTCGAGGCGAATGCTTTGCAAACATTTGAATAAGATCACCATATCACGCCAGATGAATTTCTTGATATCGTAATGAAATGGAAAACGAGTTCATTTAATTTTCTCTCGTCTCGATCAATCGTAGAAATGAATAACCTTCAAAGAACGAAGTTGATGACAGCTTGCAAAGGCGGGGGTGCATTTGCATTGGCATCTGAACAATTCCAGGTCCAGATGACGCCCATCATTTACGACCGTTATTACAACGTATCGTGACCCGCTTGTAATGGGTATCATTATGTAAGAGGCACCTATTGAATGTCTATTATTATCGAATGCTTGCGCGTTTTGGAAAAAGTTTATTTCATTTTTGCAACTATGAAATATACAAGGTAATACGAGGTAAAGTTCATCCAGTTGTATAATATAATTGTTTACCTTCTTTTATTTTACCTGTTCTTATTCAACTTTCTACCTAGTTGTTGAAATTAATGTCTAATAACTTCACATTAAATAGGATTAACCTTCATTGATGTACTATGAACTGGAACAATAGGTTGTATGGAATAGGGCCCATTATCCGCATTCATACTAATTTTATATATCGCAAATTTCCAGTCTCTCGCATGCATCGAGGAGTCTACGGTCATGAACCAGTGGTTGTGATCGAAATCATTTTGGCCAAACTCGATTTTTCTTATCTCGAAAATCTGATATTGGTAGATGATGTACTCTTTGAACTGTACTTCCATGACTCTTTTAGTTTGACTCACATACTTCTGTTCAAAGTCCTTACAGCAAGTTTTATTAATCCAAGACTTTCCTTATCCTTGGAAGAGTTTATATGAATTCGTTTTTGGTGATTGCCTATCAGGTTAGATTATTGTTATACATAGTGCGATTGCAACTAACAGAGGAAATCGCAAGAAAAGAAAGCTGAAAGCTCATTGGGTAAAACCTTGGTGGAATAGAGGTTGCATATTTTAATTAATAATGAGTTTGAATAATGTATAAAAAGCATCTAGACATTTTTTCGTAAGTAAAACAATTGTCATGGTTTTGTGAATCCATAATATGTGAATGTCATTAACGTTGAAGTGGAAGCGGAGCTGTATGAACGTGGTAGAACCAATAAAATAATTTGAGTACTTCAATTTATTATTCCGCCGCAAGGTTATTGCTGAAAATTCACGTCTTTACCATACCTCATACATAACGTTTTTCTCTTATGTGAATACTGTAAAAAGGGGTTAGGGTACCGAACAGTTGGTAAATATCAATTCGTCTGCACAAAAAAAAAAGTTTTTTTTGTAGATGCCTTCCTTTGACCTCCAGTTCTCGATTATTCCAAGGGAATTGCGAAAACAATAGAAAGAGAGCAGAGCACATAACCGTTTAATTGCCGACTAGAAAACTGTGTTCTGGAACGATGCTTCAAAGTAATTAACAGTATGGTATTGTGAAAGTACGATAGGAAAAAATACTTGCATCGGATCTTGAGAAAATTCCACAATAGTGAAGCTATGAATAATTTACGACTAGGAAAGAGTACCACGCTTATTATTCTTGCCAGTTTGAATGAAAATGTGAATGTTGTGTGTGAACCCACCAGCAATTAAAAGTAGGCTTTTATGTGAGTTCGTTAGCCCGGTCAAAGTGGGTTGAACGAAAACGAAAACTATAGGAAAGCTTGTGGCTAGTCATGTACACATAGGTATTTGAGCAAAATTAATCTGTTCTTTTGAATAGGTTGAAATTACCGCTAATTAAATATCAAAAAATGTTGCATTTAGTAAAAAAGTGAGATGAATATTTCAGCATTATTCTTGGGCAATATAAGAGAAAAACGTATAAAACTTGAAACTTGAACACAGCTGAGTATGGGAATACATATTAACATAAAATAGAACGACTTTATTCAAATATTCCAAGTTATTTATTGAACCAATAAATGATTGAATGTAATCAACTGATTAGGCGTCAATCTAATGATGTGTTACTGGCCTATTAAATGGAAATATCTATGGAATCCTGAAACTTGCCCAACAAGTTTAATTGTTAGGCAAACGACAGTACGACACTAGAGAATATATTGGATGCCCTTAATTGACAGGCTCACGTGAATTATCATCTAATTATCATTAGAGGTCTATTTGTAAGTCCATAATTTGATTATGTGACAGATGACTTTATGGGGTACCCATATACTGGCGCTTGGGCTCTAATGGCTTTATCTGTCAACATCTTGAGTCATTAATAGCTCGAACGACTCATGTCGATTCTTGATATTCAAAGATAATTTATAACATATTCTAAATCCATTGACACCGGCTAGACAAGATATATCACCGTTCAGTTTACAAAGGAACTTAGAAAAGAGATAAAATAAAACGATTGTGGGTTTGTTAGTCTTACTTTTTCTTCGGTATTGTAATTCTTCCGTTCTGCATAATTATTTGTTTTCCAACATTAGGTAGAAATGGTTATTTAGTTGGAGTTATTTAGTTAACGTTCGTTTGGTGAGGAAGGTCCTATCCAAAAAATGGTACGTCCCATATTCGGGAAATGTTATTCCTAAACCACTGCTATGAATGATTCCAGTCAAGTAGTACTAACTACCTTCGGTATACGTAACAATCGATAGTGAAACTTGAGCCGGCTTCTTTAATTTTTTTGACGATAGATTTTTGTCGGACGCCATGACACTTTGGAGGAAAAAATGCAATTTCTATCAACAAACTTGGTTGTGTTGTGTTACTGCGCATACCGTTGACAGCTTTTCACGTTTGAATTTACAGTGCACTGTCTTTTGATTGGCCGTCGACTGAAAAGTTTGCAGATTACATAATCAAGGTGACCTTCAATAGTTCATATCCTCAAACAAACATGGCGGCTGTATATATACGCAAGAAAAATGCGTGCTATTTTCCCGGTATTGGAGTTTTACTAATGGTAAAGTTGATAAAGTGGGGTATTGCTTTTTGGGGAAACTCTGTTTTTGTCTCTCAGAAGCGTGTGTTGCGATGTATTGCTCTCAAACCTTCAGATTATTCTTGTCCTTATCCTTTTTAGATATTACAAAATTCTCACACTACCGTCACTATTTATATATGAACTATGCCTCTATGTTTTTAAAAATATTGATAAATTTCCTCTGAACTCAAGTAAACATTCACTGAATACTAGGCATAAATCAGATTTGAGCGTGGCCCATGCACGACTGCATATTACTAGTAAGTCGCCTTCATTTCTCGGTCCTAAACTTTATAACCATCTGCCTACTTCGATAAAAAGCTGCTTAACTGAGAAAAAGTTTAAAATTGATATGAAACTTCTTTTGATTGAAAGATCATATTGTAGTGTAAATGAATTTTTATGAATGAGTATGATTGTGTGAGTAGTCTTTTTAGTGTATAATGTAATTGACAAGTCCTATACAATTTTAAAAACTGTCAGAAAAGGATAATAAAATGATTTGATTTGATTACAAAGTACAATATCATGGACCCGCTTTTGATATCGTATCAAAAGCGAGTCATTGAATAATATAAAATTGTTCCCCAATTAATATAACTGTGGTTTTAAAAGAAGTCCAAAATAATGGGTGTAACCCTTAGATTTTAAAGCAAAACTACTTTTTGTTGATCATTAGTCTTACGTCCAAGTATTTTACACCTAACCACACCCTACTTTTGATCATCAACAAGTCTGAAACGATTGTATTAAATACTCGGTTGTAACTATTTCGCCTTTTTGTTTTTTTAATATAATACCCCTCGTCATTGGCCAATTTATGATTTTCTACCTTGAAATCGCTATAACGGTTTCATCATCGACCCATCATATTTCCTGAAATTCCCAGCGGTTCCCATGACATACCAAACAGTTTTTCATTATTAATTAATCTACTCTGAGCATTTCGATTCAATTATGAATTTACGACAGTGTTTATTACGAAAACATTTAAGCAATTTCACAGTTGAGATTCGATGAAACCATTACGACCCTCCACTGGGTAAATAAAATGAGGTATATAAGAAACCTGCCAACAATCTTAATGTTGAGCAAAACTTCATATGGTATTTTCATCAAAACAATGAAAAAAAAGAATATTTTACACAGAACATATCCCCCAGCGCTTTAATATAATTATATTTTGACAATCTTTAAAATCATTGTTACAACTAGATTTGTTGAAAAGATATTTTGTTGGCACTGGAGTATGTTGAAGTGATCAATCTCTATACTATTAACATCGTTGTTTTGTCCAACTTGTTTGATTTGATTTTTGGCGTACATATATGTATACCGGGTATTCATGCATGGTATTGAGACTGTCATGATATGAAATTTCAGTAATTAGTGTTAACACTTCGAATTTAAATGTAGACCATTCATTCTTTCAACGAGTCTATTGTGTGTTAAGTTTTCCTTCAACCTTGTATATTGTCGCCGCAATATACAAGGTTGAAATATCACCTGACTGGACATGAGGTCATGAAATTCAATTATTGAATTTATTGTTTCGCAGGGAATTCATCAAATTCGAGGATAATTTGAAAGCAAATTATCATGAAGGATAAACCAAAAGAATATTGGCAGTGAAAATGAGAAAACAAATAATTGTAGTAACTGAAATGGAATATCGTCACAAATTGTTTGAATCACGGATAGCTCGCAAATTGTACAGGTGCTTTCGCACAAGACTACCCCATTTAATGTTGATTTGTAAAATTAATGCGTGAAAAATCTTACATTAATAAAAAAATGTAACATCACATAAATACAGAAAAAGTCTACTCCTCACAAATACATTAAAAAATCTTACATAACACAAGAAATTCATAGTCGAACAGAGACATAGATTGAGAAACCTATAACAATAATAATAATACTAAAATAATTGGCATAATCAAGAGATACCAAATAAGATAGAAAATAATATTCAAATGCGAATTTTCCACAAAAATGTTATGAGGACTCCAATATGAAACCATCAATCATGGAGTTTCAACATACTCTGACAATGATGACTCAAACGATGATAAAGAAACTGATGACTTTATATTCATAGGAAGTTTGTTGAATTCATTTAACCCTTTGAAAAATAGCGATTTCATGCTCATGCTGGAATTTGTTATGTGAATATGAAAGTCAGTCTTCATTTTTGGGCCATAGTTCCGTGGTAATAACCACTTTTGTTCCATAAGAACTGTTATTATAATTTGCGGTGTTGCCAACAATAGTTTTTCATCAAAAGGCAGATTCGTTCAGAAAATTTAAAAGTTAAAAAATAATATAAAAAATTACTTTTACGTAATTTTTTTAGATGTGTTGATCCAGTGACAAAGTTTCAATTATTTTTTGATGGCTTATAATCAGTCAGTAGCTATATTTTATGGGAGAACGATATGGCCTATTTCGGAACGTGGATTATGGTGGGGAATGTTTCCGATGAACGTGACGTCAGAGGCACACTTTGAAATGTGATATTTTTCTTAAATAAAAAAAGTAGAGTGGAACTCGTTGTTTAATAAACATTATAGTCTATTAAAAATCGATTGAAACGAGTTTTGTAATTAATATTTTGTAAATGTAAAGGTCAACGTTCAATCACTATATTAATCGAAATCACAAGTATATTATTGTATTTATATTAAGTTGTAACAATCATTGATTCGGTTTTAGCTACATTCAATGTAACTTTATTCTTCTGCAGAAATCGTTCAATATTGGCTAATGCGTTGTTGATTTCAATTCTCGCTTGTTCTAAATTGTGATTTGCACAATATACCATTGTATCGTCGGCAAATGTGTTAATAGAGCAGTTACCTTCGATTTGATGAATATCGTTTATATAAAGAATAAACAGTAGGGGCCCTAAAACGCTGCCTTGAGGTATTCTATCATTATTATTCAATTTTGTAATAAAAGCTAGGAAAATTTCTTGACATTTGGCTTTGTTGTTAGCAATAGCAACGCGTGTGGCTGCAATAAACTCATACGATAATTAAGAATTGCTGCCGTGGTGAAGGTCAATATAAACTGACGTTTCTTATGGACGATTTTATACACGAGTTAAATTATCGGTATGAAATCACACCTACCCATTTCATTGTGCGCCTTGGAAGACTTTGAAGAAAATTATGTTGTTTTCATTCCTCTTATCTTGATCCACCACTGGTGGACTAACGAGTATGAGTTCGGGTGCCACCAAGAGGTCCCGGCGAGCGGTCTACCGGCTGCAGAAGAAGCCCATCGCGGCAGCAGGAGCAGCAGCGAGATACGCGCGGTCGCGGCCTATGGGCCCACTTAAAGGGCCGCTCCGCTCATAATTTATTTCGATTAGATCGGAATGCGAGAAGATTACGATACACGCCCTCTCGCTAACTAAATTAAAACCATGTAAATGAATGAGCAGGATTAATTAAATATCGACCACGACTTCTCTCTCTCTCTTTCTCGGCCACCCCTTGATGAATACCGCGACCTGACCGGTAATTGGGCTTTGCTGTCTAGCAACAGAGTCAAGGCCCAAAAAGAGACAACTTGGCGGAATGGGAGTTATTCGCGAGTTCTACTACCGGCACGGAGGTGTGTCACAAGAGTCGTTGCTGGACCCACTTCGCTTTATAATAACGAGAAATGGTGTCTTCAGGTCTTGTAGATACGCAATGATGAGCAATAATATACTGATGGGAAATGTTACAGCCCCCAGAAATTGAGAAATGTTTATTTAATTTGGAATATATAAGTAACACACAGAAAAATTCATTAACATAAACAAGGAGTGGTTTTTCTAAAACCTTGAGATCGTGCTGAATTCAAAGGTCGTAAAGGGGGCAGTAGTTATTGTCTGTTGGAATACTTTCCCACGAATTTGCCTATTGTAATCCATTTTTCATTATTAATTTGATGGTCTTCCGTTGATTCCAACTGATTACCTTAAAGGTCTGCTTCGAATTCATCAGCCCCAAAAAATTTCTCCGTAACTGAAATTGTAATAAACTTTATGTTGATGCCCGCCATGAACAACGAATATATAGTCAAAGAACGTATTGGTCCTGTGCAAACATCAAAATATAACAGAATGGAATGGAAAACTAGGTATAAAGTATCCACGGCAACAAAATTATTAATAATGGAAAATCACGATATACTATGAAATACCCAGGCAAACTTATGAGATTTTTCTACCGACTGAATATTATCAGAATGAAAAATTGAATGTAAAATAATTTTACTGTCACAGTTAAAGAAAGGCATATTTTTGTTTAAAGTGACGGTCAAAGATGATTTCATTTTCAACTTTGCGTTGATATTTGTATAGTGAAAGGGTGACTGAAGGCAGGTTGTGACACTTAGGAAGTCATGAATAATATTTCAATCAAATTTATTCTCAATGCTGAATATTGAGAAAAACTTTTGCATTCAATTTGCTTTATAAAAACTACTCAACGGAGTGTATCAACCATCCACGTCGTTCAGCCTTCTATGAAATATCACTCAATTGTGCAACGTTACGTCAATACTTGACCATGTTCAGCTCGCGATTGGAGACTATCAACGGAAAAAGTGGCAATAATCATCGTTGATTCACTTCCAGTAATATTATTCAACTCCAATCTTTGTCCATGATAAGTTTCCAGAAACCATAGCTACTCAAGTATGAGAGAAATAAAATGGAAATTTCAACGACTTATTCTTCAGTTGAATTAATGGTATCACTATCCAACAATATCAATTTTATCACTTATAATCGCACAAGAGCTTTCATTTTTCATTTATTAACGAACATTTTTTCGCTGACAAAAGACAAAGCAATTCTGACTTTGGAATTTTTTACACAAATTAAATTTATATTTTATGCAATTCTCATCCTGAATTCACTTTCGACAAATGCATATATGAAATACATCGTATATAACAAAATTTTGAATACTTATGATAGCTTGGCCTGCTTGACAAAAAAAATGGAATTGACAAAGAAAATCAAATATTACTGTTGTTCAGATAAAAATACTACGGCAATGTGAGATTTAACTTTTGGCATTTGAAAAAATGCAGGTCCGTATTTGAAAATAAAATGGTACGGGTGGCCCAGTTTGTACGATATTTTGTATATGATTTTCATTCGCATATTTGGATACTCTATAAAAAGTTGCTGTAGCAAAGTGCCAAACGTTTTTAAAATATATATGCTAAATAGAAAGATATAAGTAAAAGAAAAATATCGAGTTTTTCTATTTTTTCTTCATAACTCCAGAACTAAAGAAGCTAGATCAGATTTTTTGGTTAATATTATTAGCCTCTGAAATATACTACTTACTACCTCTCTATCTCTTACAGTTGCGGATATCTCAGCACATAGACTCCAATTCGACTAGCCCTGAATATACGAATTTTCAACGGTTAAGTGATTTTTTTTTCGGTATTGGGACCAAGGCCTATAGAGTAATGGAAAGCAATTCTCATGATTCCGCCATTATTCATATCAGCATTGAAAATGATCGCGAACGATAAGATTTTCAGACAACATAAAAAACCTTCGTGTCCATTATAGGCATTCTCCCGAATATCGAAACTTTGGAAAAGCGTATAATCTTAGGTTAGTGCCCGTTCCATGTTTTGTGTCGGCATCGGCGGCCGCACGCGTTCGTCTAGAAATACAGATGCTTCACCAACGCAGGGCCGTATCTAGCATACATCCGTTGCCTCAAACATTTTTTGAAAAATCTTGATTGATTTATACATTATTTGATTCAAGTTGGATCCGGCTAGGTTTTCAAAAATACGTCTATATGCTAGGCCTTTGCACGAAGTACATACCTATTTACGTAAATGAGCACCCTATCCCATATCCCCATATGTCATATTGTCAATTTCCGTTTACTCTTATTGAAATATTATGTACATCAAGAAAAAAAAGGAATTGTGTTATATTTTTTTGAGTACTTGTTGTAAAGTTCAGTAATTTTCTCGTCCAAGCATGCATGGCATGACGAAGAGGTGTGAAGAGATATCGTATCTATTACTGTTTTTAATGAAAGTAATTTGAACTGAATTTTCTTCAAATTCTATACTCAGAAAGTTGCCATGAATCTGTGGTATGTTTTAATTCTGGAAATTGTGAATAAAACTCAGTCATTCATAGTTCTAACCTAGCTTGTTGCTTTTCCATTGACAAAATGACATTATAAACACTATGACGTCTTTTCAGTTATATTCTGTTCATCTGTATATCAAATCAATTAGGGAGACACCATTAATTTGTATTGATAGTTGGTCTTCTGTACTGTTTTTCTATTTTCTACTTTCCACAACGTGTTTTTTTCATACAGAATATGATGCCTTAATTAACGGAGGGCTTTCCTTTTCTGTGTTTCTTTCTCTCCAGCTCAAAAATTCTGTACCAACGGCTCTGTACTCAACATCCAGTTTTAATCACCGAAGTGGCAGGTGCTTAGACTCCGAACACATATATTTAACCCGAACCCATCGCATGTCCAATTATGATCCGTATTAAGTGCGCGCAGCGAAAAATTCTTCAAAAACTCGTTTACCCGGGCCACACCACAATACCTACTGATCTCGCAGCATAGTATATGGTACATTAGAATTTCTTTTGATGTATGAACCAGTATTAAGTTCGGTTGCTTGGTTAGATTTTTGTTTTTTGTATTGATCTAGAAAATAAAATCCTTGACAAAGCCTAAAATTGGAAAAAATTTACTTTAGAACCTTTGATAAGAACAATTCTGAATATTCCGTAAAATTGTAAAAACATGAACAACGAATATTTGTCATAGAAGTTCTACAAATTAAACTAAGCATTAGTTTGTCGCAAGTGACTATGATGAATGATAATGGTTGATAACAATAATTATGAAATTTAGAATTTGTTTCCATTATTGATGTATCAAACTTCATAAATCTCTTTAATTGAATATGACTGAAACATATTCGAAAGAAACGTATGATATCTATGCTAAAATCTTGAAATTTGGAGATTGCATTCTCAACTAAGTGAATCTAGTAATGCTAATAACAAATTTTTGTATCTGCCTATGTCTTGGAGGCAAAATCATAGTGTCTTGATCCTATGAAAAATCATCGATGGAATAAATATTCGATATAATGAAATGTAAGGGATGTTTTTCCTAAAATTGAACTGAACAATAGAGGACTTGTTTTTGTTTCAAGTTGGTGGCAATTAAAGTGATTTTTGTTCAGAACTCGATATGGTCAACCACCACCAGGTTTTCTTTTGGTAGTTTTCCTCAACCTCTATGTACATAGTGTATTACTTTGAATTTCTGTTTTTATACCATCTCTTATAGAATTTTTATTTGTTACAGATGACAGGAAAACGATCCAGAAGCTTTAAATGTGCCGTCCATCACCGAGATCGAGAAGTTTCGTCAGAAAACGACTTCCATCTTCTTTTGGCTGATCCACCATTGTTCCGCAGGTGAATATTACTCTTATACTGATTTCTGCTTCATAAGACCAATATTCAATTCGCAACTTTGTCTTTGTGTAGTTTTTGCCTTGTCTCAGTCGTAATATTTGTTTCAAAAATGTTTATACATTACTTAAAATAAAAGTAACAACATAAAGAAATCTACTGCGGGTGTCTTTTCCTGAATGGTCCCGATAATTTCCATATGTCTCTAAGCGAACGTCTGTCTATAACCTGAAACTCTTTCATTTTGAATCATTTTCGCCTTTTCCTTAGCCATTCAGTAACGCTGAGTTGCATTACCGAGTTTTATTCGCTTTGATGCCTTCGCTTGTGTGAAATGAAAATCGTACAGTCAGACGCTTCTGAATGTCGTCTGGCTCTATTTTGGTACAAGATGTCAACTTGCGACATTCGTTTTTTAAACTTTTTTCAATTGTTTCCGTTCTGCATGTAACTATACTTTGGATTTTGTGGGAATATGTTTCTTGAATGTGCCCGCCGCCGTCGTTTTATAAATAACGAAATACAAACGGCGCTGCGCTCTATTCAATACGGGAAATTGCCGTAAGAGGCGTTGAAGAATTCGTTTCATCATTATGAAAAGAAATTCTTTGAAAATATGTTCATTCAATTTTTATGATTTGAAAATGTAGACCACGTATTAAGGAAATTGGTCTAATTTCAATTACGGCCGTTTTATCGATACAGTGTCTTATGCCCACTTAATTTGCGTCTTCCTAAAAAATTCCGCCTAATCTAAAACCTGATTTTGAATAATCAAATTTAAAAGTTTGTCAGTCATATAGATTGGTAGGTACAAGGGTAAGGTTGCTACCCATTTTATTATGAAAAGTTTTTCAGAATTATTCATCATGTTGAAATACGCCATCATATATAAACATATATCTATAGAAAATATTATATTCCTAGAAACTATAACTTTCTTGGGTGAGTGAATAATAGCAAAAAAGGCAGGTATAAAATTGTCAAAAGAATTTGAAAGTGCAAGTTATTTAGCATCTGTTTTTTTATTGAAAAAACAAATGTTAAACACTATCGCTTTCTTGAAATGATTTCACGAACACAATTTTTGACTCGGTGCTTGAAAGCATTTACTTAGTTTAGAAGTTTTTCTTCTCGGCCCTTATTTTCCAAATTTATATCTATATTGAGGTGAAGGAAATCGGAGACATTTTTTTTACTCTACAAAAATTCAATGATATTTTTTGTTTCAGGATGGTAACAATAGTTGCAGATGAATTTCTCACCGACGATAGAGATAGAAAATATTATGCCGACCATTACACTTGCTGCCCTCCTCCTTTTTTCATAATATTCGTCACACTCATTGAGGTAAGTTGAAATGGAATAACAATTATTATATTATCTTTCATAATCGAATATCCACTCAAAATATTTTTTAAACTATTCCTTCTGTCTATGAGTACAGTAATGAACCAATGCACTAAAAAATAAAACACCCCTTAAATTGAAAGTGAAACTTGCCCTTTTCAAGCGCGAATCATTCTCTATTCCGTACTCCCGCCATATATCGGGCACCACGCGGGAAGATTATTCATGTCCTCCTTGGGAAGAGAAATGAAGCCCAATTAGGATTGGCTTTGGAATAAGACGTTATAGGCACCTGACCTTTCCCCGGGTTTCTGATGTTTCAAAATTTTAGCGATTTGACGATTTTTAGATAAATTACGACCCTTGAGAAAAAACTGTTAGTGGCTATAGACTATATTGGAATGTCACTTCTGAATGGCGAAATGAAAATGATTCTTCTATGAATTATCCCCCTCCCCCTCCTCAGTCCCCAGCCTCATATTTTGGAATATACCTTTTTTTTAGTTATTGAATTACAATACTCTTGTAATAGATGATCATATTGAAATGGCCTTATTATGTTATTCTCCATTTTTCGTCATTGGCCGGAAGGTTCTTTACATGTTTTCTGCAATATTCATAGTTCCTGCTGCTTGCAGGTAGGTACTCTTGTCTGATTCTGTAGCATCAATTACAGATAAAGAGGACGTGCTCAGCATCATGTTGTACCCCGCTACAAGTACATTCTTCCGATACCGATATTTATATCGTTATATCGATTATATCGGCCGATATCGAAAGCCAATAGGCCGATATCTAAAAAAATCAAATTATCAAAGGAAGACCTGCTACGTTTTGCATCATGAATATTACGAACTTCAGAAAAACCTGGAGACCTTTCCAGACATGTATATGATATCAGTATATATCGGTCTTTGAGATATCGGTATCGGCTAAAGTTTCTATATCGGTCGATCCATAGTTCCATTCTCAATAATTCGTCTTGTAGGATGTTCCACAGAGTTTGACCCAGAACATCACTGGCTATTTTTCTAGTATTGATCGATCTTACTGCCTCTGAGATGATCTCTCTCTCTCTCTTTCTCTCGTACAAATAGGGAGATAAAGCTTATAACACCTTCATGCATTTCTCTTCTCCTATATAAGCTCATCAAGAAACAGTTATCAACTATGGCACTATTGAAGCCATTGTCGATATTCAACGTTATCTCTCCGTGATTTTCACAACTTCTTTTATGACATCCAAGGATTGTTTTCTTTCTGTAAATCCGTAGTCTTGATGATAGGCCTCCCGCTCTTGGTAAATCTCCTCAAGTCGAATTAGAAGATGATTTTAATCGACCTTCGTATTAATCCACACCGGTCGCGCCTCTGTCGGTAATTGTGGTGTATCTCGCTGAAAAAATCGCCACTGCTCGTCAGGTCGTTTATCAAAGTAAATTACAAATATCGATGTAGCAGGGGACGCGCTACGCCAACAACGTCCGTGTCTCGTTTTGTGCGATTAAAAGTCATTGTGATTCGGCGGTGGAGCGTCAAATTTATCTCACGTCGAGCGACAATTGCGACATTGTTATTATTTTTATTCAGTCGTTCCATTTATCCTTGCTTGGTACACAGAAAGAATTAACTGTCGCAGAAATACAAGGTTTTAGTGGTTTTATTTATTCCTTGTGAAAGAAAGAATTTTGCAGTATATTCGTTCGTATATACGATATCCACATATTTGCCATGTTCTCTGAAAGTTCTCCTGAGCAAAACTATATTTAAAAACAAATTCATCCAAGACGCCTTTCTTCGCGCGAACTTGCAATAGCTGACAGATATTTTGTATATCTCTTTTCCTCTTTCGCTCTCCTCGTCTTCCTCTCCCCCCTCTGGTTTTCTTCCCCCCTTTCTATGTCTCCCTTCCTCTATGTTCCCTCTCCATGTATTTTAATGTTCTTTTTCTACCCTTCGTCTCCCTGTCTCTTTCTTCCCATCACTCTTTCTTTTTACCCATTTCTCTCTTGCTTCCTCATATTCTCTCTGTTTCGTTTTCCTTTCTATGTCCCCCTCTGTACGCGAGAATCTTTTTTCTCGAGTACACGCGAGTCTCTTTAGGCGGCCACATGCTTTGTTGTAAAGCACTTGTGATGTAAGTTACCTAGATACCAATCCCGACGACTGGTGCTAGCTTGAAGTGCGCACCGACGACCCGGAGTGGCGTTGTAAGTTTTCCGGATTTTCCTAGAGCTGAAATGTGAATACACCAACAAAGGCCCGGTGCGTCACGGCAAATGATAAAAATAGCCGTCCTCTACCCGTACAGGCTATACCTCCTCCCTCTCTTGGTTTCTCCCCTTCCATAGCTCATGATTATCAGGACATCATGTTTTGCTAACCAATTCGCCAATGATGCTTGGAATCAGAAGTGGATATTGAAATGTTAACGGTTAAGCTTCAACTGTGCAGGAATTCGCCCTTAATGTCATCTATACGATATGGACTATAGACTCACATTCTCGAAAAAGTCTTGGCTAAAGGCATGCTATATGAAACAGAAATGTTTGTTTTGTTGTTGTTTTTTATCTTTCGTTTCTTTTTTCTCTACTTAGTTACCTACCTCTTCGATAGGTCGATATGATATACGAATGAGGTCGGTTGTTACTTTTTAAAAAGATCGGTTTTGCTTTTCTCGGTAATAACCTGCTATTACCGTAATTATCGACAGCTAGCTCTAAATCTTCACTCGCCATTCCAAGACACATTATCGGCATGTGTATAACGAGGCGAAAAAAGGCGAAATATCGAATATCGTATTAATAATATTTATGGGCTGTTAGCGCTCATATACAACACTATGCGGTACATTCGGTTCGATCGCGGGACTAGAAGAAAATGAAACAAAAATCGAGGAAAAATGCGCGAACCGCATATTACGTAACCGTGCGCGCAGAGCAATAATTATAGTTTTAATAAGGGTAATAAGAAAGGCAATAAATTGTTCGCCCGTTTAAGAGGAAGTGGATCTTGTAGATTCCAATCTTCCGCGTGATTATAAACAACCAGTTGGAATTCGAAGACTGTGTATATTCGTAAGAATTTCCGATTTCCATTGGAATGCCATGTAAAACAGCTGCCTGCCTGCGGTCTTGTCGCACGCTACGATTCGCACCTGAAGTGATTTGCAAAATATGTTGAACTGGAGAAATTGAACATCGCAGTTACCATACAGAATGAATGTGGATTGGGGATAATATCGACTACAGAATAATAAAAAGCAGCAATGGTTCGGGATATGCACGCAATGTTTCAGTTCTAATGATTTTGTTTAGACATCCATTGCCTGAATAAGAAAGATACATCTCCATGGTTTCAAATCACGACGTTTCCTTTTTTTTATCTACAGTCGTTTTCAAGTGTTTCCCACCAGTCGGAAGTTTAGGCGAATATCTGTCAGACAATTACTTCTCCCTACGAACATTGAATAACATCTGACATCTATCCAATGCCTGTTCATTTCCCGATGTGATTATGATATATATCTTAAAACAGTAGTAGAAGTGCGACGAAGGCAATGTTCCGTATAGGAAGATGGGTTTGGCAATCCTAAATTCATTGCTATTTTGCTGGAGATTTTCCCAAACATGTTTTTTCCAGTTGGCTGAGATGTACATTTATTTTGTCGGAAGCTCAAAAAAAAACATTCAATACTTTCAGAACGCAAAAACATATAAAGTCTTAATAAAGGCAAAGCGAAGAACTCTTTTTCATCCACAACTGTAAATTTATTCGATACACCAGTTTTACTTTTCGGTACGTTCACCACCATAACGGAATCCCGGTCTTCTATATCCGATATCTTCACATTCAAAAGTTCCTGACTTCTGCATTCTTCAAAATAACCCATAATCAAAACAACCTATAACAAAAAAGGAAATGAATACACACAAAAATTACCCTATACAATAAATGAATTTTATCAGAAGCGTTCTTTAGAAATCTGATGACATCTTTAGGACATAAAACGGCACTTTTTCGGCTTATAACTCTTACTCTTCAGTTTCGAAAAAGCCTCTAGTTCTTTGAACTCGATGATATCTCATTTCTCATGTATAGTCACCATCGATTTTAGCATTGACCATTCAGTCCATAAGAAATTCGGACTATATTATGTTTCTGACTGCAACGAATAAAAACAATTACTACCAAATTTACCGAAAAACTTAGAAAATACCTTACCATTTCTTTAAAATATGCCAGAAATACAGTTTCGCTGGCATCTTCTGGCATAACATTTTACCGTGTTAGCCACTCCAGATATATCTTGTATTCTTTTTGGTATAGGGCTTCACTTTTCGATGAAATTAATGATTCTCTTGCTTTTTCAGCTTTTTTCAAAATATCCTTCATTATATTTGGGGTAGAAAACACGTTTTTAACACAAACACAGCTTGATAACAAAATTCTGTTTTTAAACAACTAACACAGCAACAACCTAGCCATAACAAAACTCCTATAATCAACGAGACCTGATTCAAATATAATGATAATGAGCCTTAATAATCTCAGGCAATTGCTGTCCCTCGGGCCAAAGGCCCTCGGAACGCAAACTTTGTCATCGGTAATTATAATTCCCTTGATACATAAGTAACTATTTTCCTAAATAAAAATGGACTTTTATTCTGTTAGAGAGAAAAGTGGAATACTAAACAATTTCAGATTTCCCCCCACCATATTAACTTAGTTTAATTGCTACAAATATACCTTTTCCAACGGCGGGGGAATTTGCCAACACCCCGTATACTTACCGATGCGGAATAACAGGATTATGTCGGAAACCTAAAAGTTCTAGTTTAAGTATCACACATTGTTCTATAGTCTGCGGTTATGTCATTGATCGATTTTCCACAGACCGGGATTTACTGTTAGAACGAATTATTTATTTGCATTTCGAACAGTATAACGTGTTACTGTATCATTTATTGATAATCTCGACGTTTCCATGTCGTTGCTTGGCTAGTTTATGGAAATGAAGTCAGTGATGTGCAAACTGACCGACCGGGAAAAAGTCTTGTCTGATTTTTTTCTCTATGAAAACCTACGTCCTTACAAACAATAGGGCCAAAGGAAATATAAATACATGCATTCACATTTTTACACGATTGAGTGACATACTTTTATACAACAGGAAGGACCCAATTTTTTATTACAAATTCTAACATCTCAAATCAGTATCTCGTTGAAAGTAAGGTAAATGTCCCAATTATCGACAGAATAGCATGTTCGTGAGAATGACGAATATTTTTCGAAACCAAGGGGTATTTTTATCTGGTTGCGATATTTTGTTTCAAAATCTTTGTACTTTCAATTTCGTTGGACAGACAAAAAAAACTGATTATAAAATTGTGAAATAATTCAAATCGAATAAATGAGAACGTTAAGCAGATGTCCCAATTTTCGACACCTGAAAAAGATCAGTAACCAATTGCCGACATGTATAAGTACCAATTTTCGACACCATGAGAAATCGAAAACTAATATCAGTGATATATTTATATTTTCATCTATTGTGAATAAAATAGTATAAAAAGTTCAATTTTTATTCATAACGAATAATGAACACATGAAAGTTAAAAAACAACTTAAATATACATTCTCGAATAAAAAGAAAATCTTTGGTACAGTATCAACTCCTAGAAACTATCTTCTCCATTTCAGGTACTTCATATACACCACGTTTATTTAATTGTTTTGGCTCCGCAATCATACATATGATTTCTTCAAAATCGTAGTCCAAAATATCATCGACATAAGGCCATTTCCAGTTCCCACCACTTCTTGCCATAGCTTTTATAGTATATGATCGTTCAGAAATACCCGTTACTAAACCAGGAAAATATTCCGAATCGTATTCAACGATCACGTAATCACCTATATCATATTGGTCGGTTTCAGATACCAGCTGATTTTCTTCTTCAATCTGTTCCCCAGTTCTAGCTTTCTGTCTACTTTTAGCAGTTCTTGCCAATTTTCTCTCTTCTTTTTCTCTTTGTTCTGTCTCTTTTTTCTCCAATTTTCTTTTGTGATATTCCTGCCAACTTGAGGAAGATGCAACAGCAGGCAATTTTTCCTTTTGCTTCCTATTATTTCTAGAACTTGATTGATTTTCTGCGGAAGGCCAAAACAAAGCTTTCTTGAAAGGAGTGGGAATATTGATTTCTCCAGATATTCTCTTCAATGGTGTTTTTTCGAATGATTCTTGATAATGATCTGTCCTTTCTTTTGCCGTAACTTGGTTGTCTTCTATATCATTTCCAAAAACCATTTTATTTGGTTCATTATTTTCATCATTTTGTCTTTCTTCACAAAGCGTTTGGGTGCCAACCAAATAACTTGGAGTATTGACTTCGTTTTCATTATCCTCTTGTTCTGTGATTTCTTGACGTGGCTCCAAGGAGTTTTTATCAGTTTCTATGTAATCATTGAGGTCATTAGAATTGAGTAGAATATCTACACTCACATCATCTGCCGTTACATCCAAGAATGACGAATCTAAGTTGTTGAAAGAAAAATTGGCGATTTCTATTCCATTGGATTCAGGATCATTATTTGCGTCAGCAGATGCTTCTGGCGGAACTGTTATAATAATTGGCGCTTGAATTATATCTTGAACTGATACAATATCGTTCTCTATGATGTCATTAGCAACTGGAATATTCACAAGGATCGGTGTCTGAGATATATCACCATCTACCAGTACTTCGCTCCTTTCTTTGGAAAGATCATGCTGTATTTGTTTCCAGAACAGAAAGAGATTTTTGTCTTCCATTTCTCCTGTCCATTCACCAACACCGATAGTGCGAAACATTTCAGCTTTCTCCTTGTTTTTTGATTCAAAATATTCCGAAATCTGTTTCATGTTCCACTTTCCAACCTCAACTCGTTTTTCTATGCATTGAGTTGATGTTTCTGTACAATTTGTTTTGAAAAATTTATCATATTTGATATTATTGGGCTCAAAAGGGCACAATCCACAACCACGAAATCCATTTTTCAAAATATCAGGTGTATTTTTGAATGTATTCAGAACTTTGTTCAAGAGAGGTGCGAATTCTTCTTTCCTGAATCTGGCTCCTTGATTTTCCATTCGCCAATTGATGACAGCTTTTTTCCATTCATGTTTCAATGGTCGAAATAATGCTACATCCAGTGGTTGGAGGATGTGGGTGGAATTTGGGTAAAGGCTAATCAGGACAATTCCATTCTTTGAACAAAACTCGCTTAAGGTCATCGTTAGGTGGGAACTATGTCCATCTACGAAGAGTATCACAGGAAAAATTATATTATTATCCTGCAACCACGGAAAGAATACATTTGCAATATATTCATAAAATGACTCTCCTGTCATCCAGCCTGAATCTGAACGACCTACCGCCCAGTTAGATGGTATTTTTGCAGTGATATATTGTGGTAACCTTTTATATGCAAACATTACCATTGGATATGGTAAGTCCCCTGCTGCATTGGACATTATTAATGTGGTGACACATTCTTTCTCGTCGTTATTTATGAATGAGTAAATGGCGTTATCTCCTTTTTTAACAAGCACTTTTTCTCCTTTGGGGCTTAGGAAGAAGGCCGATTCATCACAATTGAAAATTCTTTTAGGATCATTCCACACATCAGCCAAGTTGTTATTATCTATATTCTGAATTTCAGTGAACCATCCTCTTATTTTCAACTCTGTTACAGAAGACCTGGCCTTGGTTAAATTTTGTGTTACCCTTTGTGAAATCTCTGGGTGACGTTTTAAAGATAATTCATACCAGTGAATGGTGTCACACGGTCCATTTGCCTAAGAAGCATTTGAACACTTTCCAGAAGTGCTTCTTTGGTTATGGGAAACCCACATTTGGCTACGTGAAACATCCACTTTACTAGTAACAATTTTTCTTCCTGCTTCAGTACGGTTTCGGGACCTATTTTCCTCTCTATTGGAACCCTTCCAGCAACTTTATCCAGGAGTGTTGTTCTTGGAACTCCAAATTGTTTGGAAGCTCTCAAAGCAGGCATTCCATTTCTAACTGCGGACACAGCACTTTTCATGTTTTCTTCCGTATACTGTAGCCTTCTGGACATTTTTGAAAAATGGAGTAAACTGAAAAGGAAATATCACCAATTACCGTCACATGAATGTTCTGATAATCGACACTTGTAAAAGGGTGGACAATAAAAACATCTAACTGAATCATAGTCTAATGTCGATTGATATTGAGGAAAATTTTCAACATTTTCTGAACTGATTATTATAACAGAACTGAAATAATGAAAACTAGCTTTCATAAAATTTTAAATCAAAACTTATGTACTGAGTCTCAGTCACCGACAGGAAGTCATACCATTTATCGACATAGAGTTGTACGTATTATCGACAGCAAGATTATTTGTGCTTCAATTTGATAAATCGATGAAAAACAGTGTGTCGATAATTGGTACACAGAAAATTTGGTGTTAATTGAACATACCAACGAAACAATTTTTTGAAGGAACATTAAAAGTGAGTTTCCGATAGAGAGTCAAAAATCATCTTGCGTTACCGTTTTATCGACACTTATGTCGATATCTAGAACACAACATGTTTTAGATGTACCTATTATCGACACCCTAGTTTCTCATGAAATATGAAATGAATAATATTGTTTCCATAGAAATGAAGACAAACAACCATATAGAAATAGCTTCCTATTCAAATTAGTATACTTTAATAACATTTTGTGGATTTAGGGAAACATAAGTAAAATGTGCGCACTTACCAGATCAGCAAGGAAAACAGTGTTCACCCGACAACGACTGACACTCGACTGATTAGCACCAGTTGTAGTGATGGGGATGCTTAGAAGAAATTGGTGGTAAATTTGAATATATTCCGAAAACTAGAAGCTAGAAACTCGTCGAATACAAATTTTTATTACACCACTCTTCTTCTTGTTATATTGAAAATAAATGGAAATTGTCGATGATTGGGTCACTGTCGATAATTGGGACATTTACCTTATATCAGGAAAGATTTCGAAAAAACTGCAAGAAAGGATTCAGCTAACCTTACTTTGTCTAAGTAACAAGCACTTTTCGACAGCACAGACTCCAGGAAAAGTGAATGAAGTATATCGAAAAAAGTTCGATAACTTCTTTTTCATCAACAGTTGGTGTCTCACACTGTACTAATGTATATACAAAATGAAAGGTTTTGATCATTTTCTCGATCATTTTCGGTGGATTATCAGACAAAACCTATTTTAGCCGTTTTTATTATCCCCAAACTCACTCAAAAGCAGAAAAAAAATTGTCTATCAATCCTTCCCACAAGATATACCTACTTTATACACAATTCTTTATTGGCCCTTGTATATACAAAGTGTTTATAGTACTTGTACACACCGTAAAGGGTAAATCTTTGACTAATTTCAAGATTAAAAGTTCATATCAATATGTGTATGCAAATGTATCGTTTCAGAGATACAGGATGTTGAAATTTTATTTTCAATTATTTTGTATAACTTTCGTAAAAAATAATTTGTGTGAACGGTTTTTTGTTGAGGTAGAAAATCAAAATGTGGTATTAACTTTTGTGTGAAACTCCGAAGGCGCTGCGTATGTTATCATTATATTTTTCAATTTCCCCTTACTTTTTTGACAGTGAACTTTTGTGATTTTTATATTTGAATCTTTTTCCTACACTTCTTAGCGAAATAGGTATACCTGCTCAACAACGAAATTTAAAAATTCACTTAGGCGCTATATATGAGTTGCTCAGAACTTTACAAAAACAGAGAATGTGATGGACTTTGATGAAATAAACAACTTTTCTTTTACAAAGAGTTATCGAGGATTAATTTATTATCAAGATACATGATAATAATTTAACATCTTGTTGTTCGAGATCGAATAATTTTTCGATTCATCTTCATGAAAAAACATTGATTTCAGCGAGATCTATTACATACTTATTCATCAGTTTTTGTCAAGTTCTGAGCAACTTCATCTGACGCATCGATGCAGGATCTTGCAAATTTCTCAAAAACGGTTGTCCCTAGCATCGTTGAGCATTTAGTAGTTCTTTTTTGTCAAGAAAAGGTGTGGGAATAACATTTAAAAATAAAAATCCAAAAAATTCACCGTCAAAAAAGATAAAATAAATAATGATGGCTTACGCAACACCCTCTGAGTTCTACATAAAAATTAATACTTACCAAATTTTGTTGAAAAAAATAATTATTTTCTACAAAAGTTATTCAAAATAATTGAAAGTAAGATTTCAATACATATTGTTACGTTTTGCTAAATAATAGGCCGAGCACACTACTAAACTGTTCATTTTCTAACTTCACTATAAATAATCATACAACACTTCACTGACTAATGAAACACTTATACAACAATACAACTAGTTAAATATTCCAAACACTTCTGCTTATTATCACTTTCTAATCTTCTTAATAAATTCTCTTCATAAAAACTTCCTTCCCAGTCAAACGTCTCCGTTTATATAGGTGCTCATCGCGTAGACTGGATTAAACGCGAAGATTCGAGAATACTCAAAACGGAGAACTTCTACACGTTTCCAGGAATTGAGCGATGACGCGGCAGCTCCGTTATCTAGTCTATTCATGCATTACAGAAAACGATCCATCCAAATAAACAAACACTTCTTGGAACTAATTATGGATGAGGCGTCCGCGGAATGGACTCAGCGGCGCAGCTAGGGGGCTTTTATCAATCTCGTAACAATATGCATGTATAAGGAAATACAGTGTCAGGTATAAATAAAATCAAATAAAAAATTAAACAAATACAATCACTGGTTAAAAATACTTTTACATACATATAAATACATGCATAAAACCACATACATAAAAAAATATATCTACTGATTTTTCGATAGGTACTCCTTCAATCGTCGCTTAAATATAATAATTAAACCACTTGATTTGATTTCTTGTGGGAGGTCATTGAAATAAATTATCAATTCCTTCGCAAAATAGAAAATTATATGTAATGCACGATTCTACATTTTTTTAAATATGTACATCTCATTTTGATTTAGATAATACAGAACGATAGGATTATCGATTTGTATATTATTAATTTTTACCACGTTTATCCACAGCTGTATCTTATAAAGTCTTAATACTTCTGTTCACAAAAGTCTTATGAAGTCAATAAAACACTAGTGCCTTATAACCAAAACACCAAGACTCATGAGTCATATTGATCTGAAATGTTATCGAGAATTAATTGACGTTTGTTTACATCATCCAAGTGTGGATTCATGCAGCACCAATTAACAATTATCAAGTAGCAATTATCAATTAACAATTATCAATTAGCAAGTATTGAAAATGCTGCATTCATGCACCCAAATTAACAATTACCAAGGAACAAGTAAGCATGCGCACAAAGCAGATCCGTGACATTTGAGTTAACCTCACTTTGTCGTAGAAACTATTTAAACATTCAGATTCTATTCGTTTTCCAAATGTTTATAATCAATTTTGTGCATTCACGATTATCATTGAAATGGAAGCTACTCAAACATCTTTTTTGTTGATTTTTGATGCTTTCCGTCATTATACTGACCAATCCACGATCATCTGCGTACTAGTTGCGCACTAGAAGAAAATCTCGTTCAATTAGAGTAGAAAGATAAAAGTTGGCCAACTTCTACTTGTTACTTGATAATTGATAATTGTAAATTGTCTGCATGAATGCATTCATTGTAATACAAGGAGTTCAACTTGTACTTGGTAATTGTTAATTGATAATTGCTACTTGATAATTGTTAATTGGTGCTGCATGAATCCACACTAAGTCGCTTCTTTTCTATATTATAACCTACTAGGAAACTGTAAAAAAAGCACTGAAATCAGAGAAAGCATTCGTGTTTATGAACATGTCAGCTGTGTACAAAATTTTGTATTGAATTTCGTGTCTTACTAAGATATAAAACACTAATACAATAAATAACTATTGGAATATTCTGATGTAAAACCCAAGAATTGCAAAGGCATTGCTCGATATACAGAAGAGCAACGTAGGTATTCTATCTCTTATTGAATATAAATTAGGTACTCGTGATGAAAAACCGGCTCCACTTTCTGCCAAATTCAACAAAACCGTAGCATTGTGTACCAACTTAAGATTTAACGCGCGCCTCACCCAAACCTAATTTTACTACACCTAAATCAAAAAGTAAATAAATAAAACCGATAACGATCTCATTATTAAATTTAGATACCGAACCTCTCAGATGTTCCTGAAGGTGGGTTTCGACCCGAGTGGCACGTGTGTTTGTGTTTTCGTCGGGTCGGCGGCTCCAGTTACACAGAGGGGGAAAGAGAGGGCTTTTTCCGTATTCTCGAAATAAATGAACCGCGTTTTTCGACACATTTACCCTAATTTAATGCGAAACAGGGGGAGAGACGATGATAATATCCAGGGTGGCTGGTGCGCACGCTGTACAGCTGTCGCACGATATCTGCCTTCTTGGACTGACATGAGGAAAAACTGAATTGGGACGGAATTATTTTTATCTTCAAAGAATCTCGATATAGGATATAGGTAGGATATTTTAATTTCGTACTAAATTTAGAGTAAACGTGGAGGACGAAGAAGAAAAGAAAGGTCAGCAACCTCAACCTGCGCACCCCAGTTCGAGGATTGAGTTTTCAAAAGTAATACCATGAGAGCACAGAAAATATTATCGATTATACTTCCGAGTCATGAGACATTTACTGCCAAAGGAATACGTGATGTCACAAGTTACTTTTCATTTATACTGTCTTTGCCTCATGGTACTAATTCAGAGTGAATTCGTTTCAATTTCGAGAGACCTCGTAAAGCCGTACTGATGAGTTGGTAACAACGAAACAGCACTGTCCACGGATGATGAGCTCTCGGAATTGAATCGAAAATACTCTTATTCACTTTAGATTCTGTTTGCGTTCCTCTTAACGCACGAGAAACTTGATTGAGTCTTGAGTTGGTCAGAACAACGAATAGTTGTCTACCTGTCAATGTCGTAGATAATCATCTGCCTTTGAATTGCATGGCTTGTTTCAAATTAAGTTTCAAACTCGTGTCTGTAGATGTCACAAGTTACTTTTTCATTTATACGTCGAGTACTGTCAAATGCACACCGTTTTGATTGATGCTTATATCGAAGCCGATGGGAGTTTCAAATAGCGGGTGAAATTATCGATAGTATTGTGAGCACTCGTGGTTTACACCCAATAATACAAGTTGTCTTTGGTTTGTGATTTGTCAAATGTATTGAACAGAAATTGGTGAAAATATCTTTCAATTTCAACTATCGTAAGTCATATGTAGAACGCTTGGAAGATAATGTAGTCAAACTTTGATATTCAGTCTTTGTCTTAGTTGTGTAGGAATGAACTATGTCGAGACAGGAATATTGGGATGAAGTCCCAAGTACTGAGTTTTTGATCTCACGTTCTGCTTCCATGTGTCTCTAGACCAAAGATTTTTGTTAGGTTATCAATTTTGTATTTATAATTTTATTTTGTCGTCAACTATTAGATTGCCTCATCTTTGATAATGTTAAGAGATTGAAAAAAAAACCTCTAGCTACGTCGCTGTTACGTTCCGACCATAAAACGTAACTAATTTGCATAACAAATAAACCGGCCGTTCGCTGAAAACGATCCTTTTACTTATTTTCAATGTTTTTCTATACTGATCATTCGGGAGAACGGAAGGATATAAGGTGAGACATTTCACTCGGAAGTTTTTGGAAGATTTAGCTAGTCGAAGCCAGTTGAGCAGTTTAAAAAGATCCAAGTGTTTTAGTAGCCAGTGTAGTAGTTGTATTTTTATAGCTTAAGTTAATAAAAACTGTTTAGTGTGCTCGGAGTATTATTTAGAAATATCGTAACAATGGTGTCAGAAGTGGGATAACTGTTTTTGGCGAATACGAGGAGTACTACACGAGTGGAGGACATTGTAAAATTTATCCAAAATCAATTCGCGGATTTGGAAAGAAGGCGCCAGGAGAAAAAACGAGAAGATGAAAAGCATTGCCAGAAGGAAAAACAAGTAGAGGAAACGCGACGGTTGATGAAGAGAAAGAACGTGAAGAGGCACTCCAGAAAATTTTCGAAGAAGATAGCAAAGAGCGAGAAGATGAAAAACAAGAACGAGAAGAAGCACTTCAGAGAATTCTCGAACAACAAAAGCACGAATTAAAACGAATACAAAAACAAATGAAAACAGACTTCTAGAAGGTTCTAGAACATCAAGACAAGTTCTTCCAACATGTATTACGGAAAACCGAAGTACAAATGGAGGAACTGAAAGAAGAACTGAAGGAAGACGTCAAGAAAATCGAAGATGCGCTCAATAAGAAAGTGGATACAGTGCGAGAGGACATGAAAAGACTCGAAAGTTGAATAGCTCTCCTTAAGAACCTAGATCATCGAGACAGGGTTGCCACATCAGGAATTTCCGTAAAACCACCGACTTTTGGTGGACAGTCCTCTTGGTCCATGTATCACTGGCAATTTGAAGCTGTTGCAGTGGCTAATGGATGGAGCGAAGAAGAAAAAACTACGGCACTCATAATACGATACCCGTCGAGCAGCAAAATAAATATGAAGACCTGATTACTACATCGAGAACAGTTGTATCGGGTTCAAATGAAAACGCTCACTCAAAATAGGGTGTGAGTCTGCAAGAATTTGAAGCAAATGTGAGACGCATAATTCAGCTGGCTCAAACAGAAGCACCTGGAGATTTCAAGGAACAGCTAGCGCTGCAGTTATTTATAGACAAACTGAGATACACCGAAATCAAAATTACTCTGCGACTCGCACACTTCAAGAAGAGTAGCGATGCCTTGGTACGTTCCTTAGAAGTGGAGGCGGCCCTCAACGCATTGAGTCCGAACGTACGAGCGGTAGCAATAAGAACCCAAACAACCATTTGGCGCAATTACTAGTTCATTCGAGAAGGTTCTGAATGGGATTAAATATTTCATAAGCAGAATAAGCACTCAGAAGAACAGGGCATGATATAGATGTGGAACATTGGGACATCTTATTAGAGACTGCAGGGTAAGAATGCAACCATGTTCGCAGTCACAAGATTTTTCGGCGAGTCCTCTAATGGGCAACAGAAAAAACTGGAATTAGCTAGCATGCTGACTAGCAATGATTGAGCTTCCAAGGTCATCCCTGTTAAGAGGCTAAGAACAAACAAAGTGCCCAATAAGTGTAGTAGTTGTATTTTTATAGTGAAACAGTTCAGTGTGTCCGGAGTATTACTTGAAAATATCGTAACAATATGTAGAACATCAAATATAGATCCTAAAATGCGTGTTCGTAGATTTTCTATTTGTTGTATGATGTTCTTTATACCTGATAATTTACACACTGACATTTCTCAGCGAATGAAGAACAATGAGCACACCTGAGTAACTGTACCATTTATAGCAATCGTGATATTGATTTTGTTATCCGCGTACAAATATATAATTTATTATAATTAATTCAGCGATTACTATAAAATACTGCATTTGTATTACACATTGCGTGAAACAAAGAGAGAGAAAAAACAAGAAATGCTTCGTGTTGTCTCGCTGTCTTGAATGAGAAAGGAGAGAAAGAACTGCCTTTGCTGCATGCATTGTTAATGCGAGTTAATGAATAATAATAATTATCGCATTCCTTAATGGAACTTGGGTCGCTGGAAGTTTTATGTAATCAAATGGTGGGGATAGTTGTATACGTGAATTGTTCTTTGCACCGCTACGAGTTCAAATTATTAATCTGCCGTTGAGTTAGCGAAATTGTTGCCCCCTTTTTTCAAGTCTCGTTCAGGTTATAATTATTCGAAACAAATTAAAGAATTTAATGTTTGGGATTGCGTGATTATTAGGCGGATTTGACATTCACAAGTTTACATATTTCGGGAAACATTACAAGATGTTCTTTCCACAAATGAAAAATATTTAAATATCTTGCATGATAAAATAACATATGAGAATATTGTTCAGTTTCATTTTATTGCAGAGATAAGATAACGTTGTTCTATGAGGGAGACGTTATCTACTACTATTATATTATTTCATGGTACCTAATATCTAGAGATGCTCCTAAGGTAACAATTTCCTTTGATTAATTTCACTGTAACAGAAAAGTTATGTTAAAGTGGTTCTATAATGCACTGAATTGTATATTTTATATGTAACAATTTATCCATGGCGGAACGTTTATTAACTTTCCGTCAAGATCTAAATCCGTTATCGCTAGATAATTGACTGTTACATATTCTCGATCTGATTTGTTGATGCTGGTGTTCTCGTGTTCATTTGTTATGACAAAAACCGTACGTGGTACGTGTATTATGTTTATTCGATGGCTTGTGGCTAGCTGATTTTTTCAATTGACTTGAGATATATTTTTCAGCGAATATAAACAAAACTAAGTATTTTAACAACATAAGTAGCTCCGAACATAGTGAAGATCTATTTTTAAACATACAGTTTCACATTCTTACTTCTATAACGAAAATGCAATAAAAATGTTTTGACTGTTTCCCCCTTAATAGCCTTCTGTGTAGTCTATTAAAAACTGAAAATTTGGGGTACGTTCGTATAAGACACCTTGGCGCGTGCCTGTTCCTTCTGGAACATATGTTTCCACGATTATAGAAACTCGGAGAAACACCGGTCTCTGAGAATTGATAACTTCCTATGCAGATGCTTCGGATTCGGAAATTTACCTTAATGACAAGAACCAGTATACATTTAGACTATTTTTAAGTTTGAGTAAACAACTAATCGGAGAGTTCTCATCTCACCTTTATTAACGGGTTCGATTCGGAGTTTGTTCGATTTAGTAGATTCACGTGGAACATTTTTCAATAGTCTCTTCGTATTGAGAAATATTCATTACCTACCTCGCATTCCATGTTAGTTCTAAATTTATCTTTATCGAAAATTAACCTAGTAATGCTTTATTTAATAGTGAGAAAGAGGAGAGCTCCAACTTTGACAGATTTTGTCAGCTTAATATCACTCCATGATGGAATTATAACAAAATGATTGTTCATTCATGATTCAAATTAGTAACGTAACATATTTTCCCCTTGGCGTACAATAACTATTCCAATTTATTACCTATCTGGATCTCTTGTGCAGAACATTATACATTACGTACAAACGCTAATTGACCTAGTAACTTGCTTTTTGAAATAAGTATCTAGGAATATGTATTTGAAAAAGCGTGTGGTCCAAGTATCCTGTTTTAAATAGTTACACAAATATCTATTTTTTTTTGTAGGATTTTCTAGGTAGCTCGGTTGACTGATATTTTTAGTAACACTTTGGATATTTTTAAAACTTTGTTTTATTTATTTTTCCTTCGAGTTAAATATATCAGTAATATATAAAGATGGCGGTAACCCAGCGATAAAAAAAAACATAAATCAGTCTCTGTGTTGAGAATCCTAAACATTAATTGAATCGGTGTGCTTTGTACTATGGTGTCTAGTAGTAAACATAACCAGCGACCAGAGAATATTTGGCAACAGAGCTGTTCTAGACCTGGCCACAAATATTATCTTCCGCGAGGCTGAAAAAAAAAATTAGTTTGAGATCGGTGGAACTCAAAAAATGTACGTGTTGTCATCGGAATTGATGTTGGGTTTTGCAAAGCGTTATCGTCAACCAATGAAAATAATCACCTTTTTTTATACTCGCCGCACTCTGGATAATTGCAACATTGTCATAAACTTGTTATGCAACACAATCGTAAGAAGCGTGAGAACCGAAAACTAGTTTCAAGAGTCGATGAACTTTTTTCCTAGTTAATTTGTGTCCGTTTTTAAATTTACTTGATTCTTTTTGTACATTGTTATCGGAAATAATGTTTCAACGGATTGTGTGGCGCCTCCGATTAGAGTCGCTCAGTGAACCGAGAAAGATCCATTCTCCTAAACCATTAACTTTTTTATGAAAATTGTCTGCTAAATCTGCGCCGAATTTATGTGGTCTTTGGTCTATCTGAAGATACACTATGAGTACTTCGGAAATAAATATTCGAATGGTATCCCACAAAGACTAATACCTATTTAATTACATATACAAGGTGGCAACAAACTACAGGAACTGTCACAGGACATCACTAGGTTGCATATCGGGGGGTGGGTTAGGTTAGTTGGGTCAGTTAAGTTCTGGTCCCCATCCCCACTACGACAATTAGATATCTTCCAAGAATCCCTTCAAAAGTCCATTTGTATGCCGAAATGCATGAATTAGATTGTACAGTATTATTGTGTACTAACGAAGTAGTGAAAATCCAGTGGGGCCATTGTAGATTGTAGGGGGGTTGCCGTGCAGGCTGTGCAGCCCATCTTGTTGAGGTGACACCCCAGAGAGCAATGCCCAGTGAGTAGTATCCTTGGAGATAGGCTCACTAGCCTTTTCGCTTGTCCTTGTCCTGGCACTTTATTTCAGCGAGATTTCATTTCATCGAATTCCCAGCGTCGAAACTCTTCTTTTAAGTAGGCTTTGGAGAGTCTACAGAAGAGTTCTAGGCCGGAAAGTGATGTGTTTGCCCCTTCTTTTATGCACTCTGCTTCTTCATTGCCTTTGATGCCCTTGTGACCTGGCACCCAAATCTGTTACATGATTGCTTGCTGTCAGTTGTCTCAAGGTTTCTTTACAGTCCCAAGTCAGCTTAGCCCCACAAGTGTGTGACTTCACAGCTTTTAGTGCTGCTTGGCTATCTGGTAATATATAGATTTCTGCCCTTTGGGTATCCCTTTCAAGGAATTCCTGGGCACGAATCTCTGTAGCATCTATTACTGCTTGGAAAATACTTCGGTTCCTATCAAGAGGTTTTGAGAGCCTAAAATTTGACCCTGTAACGCCCACTCCAACCCATTCGCCCATCTTGGATCCATCTGTGTACCAAACTGAGACATCCATTGCCAACTGAGGGCCGTTCTCTTTGTGAATCTGGTGGTTGTATATGACCACTTCAAACTACACTTCGAAGTTGTACCTGATCGGCATGATATATGTTGGTTTAGACATGACTTCTGGGGAGATGTGTTCCAAAATCTCTAGATGTCGGATCAGATTTCCTGCTTTTGAGTTTTTTTTCGGGTACAGTCTGAAGGCACTATTTGCTGTTTCTTTCATCACACATAGGTGCAATGGCGGAAGGTTTAGCATTGCCTCTAGAATTGCAATAGGGCACGTAAATATTGCTTCTGTGGTTCCCAGACAAGCTAGCCGCTGCACTTTCTGTAGCTTGACGTGTGTTGAAATTTGTTGCATTTTTGGCCCCATACCAGTGACGCGTAGATGACAATAGGTTTGGTATGGCCAATAAATCATATTTGGGGTCATACTTACATCTCATTGATATCAGTTTAGTTTTGACATATTGATCAAAATTGTTTTTTTTTTCAGTTGGGATTCTTTTTGTACTACTTCATCACCACCGGCGAGCTAAACCCTACAGGACCGGTGCCTATCGACTCGATTTTCATATACAGGCCAGACAAAAGATCAGAAATATGGAGATTTCTACTGTACATGATGTTACACGCAGGGTAAGTTGAATTTTCAATGTCTGAAGATATGTTTTTCAGAAAACTAATTGGAATTTGAAAAATTCAATTACCCTTCAACGTTAAGTCGAAAGATTTCTTTCAAAATCGTTCAGAGCTCAAGTATACTTCAGTTGGTTTAAATATGTTCAAGTTATTGTGAAAAGAGAACGGCTGTGTTCGAGATTATAAAGTAGACACATTAAATCATTTGACATAAAACTAAAATAAAAATACTATGGAGTATATTTGGACCATTCCTAGACAATAGTGGCATGGTTAAAAATTAACCATGAACTAGAATAGCTGATTCATGGTGCAGACTTAGATTTCTGACGACACATAGGCAGAATGAAGTTCAGTAAGATAATTAATCCTCCTTCACCTATTCCCGTATTTGATGACACAAGGATTTCAGTGGGCAAAATGCTATCCGATTACTCGAATTAGTTATAATAAATTCTGAAGTGAAAGCGGAACCTTAACTAGTCTGTGTAGTCGCCGACAACAAAAAAAAATGTATTATTTTCGCAAAAACTGGAAGGTCGCCAATAATGTATCATCCATTCCAAACTGATAATTTGTTAATAGCGACAATATGAATGTGATATATGGCACAGATGGAGCACGATTTCAATGTTCGAATTAGGTAAACTAGGACCATCCTGTCATTAAAAAATTGAATGTGACTTCCTGTATTCACTTTGAAAGAGATTATGCTTATTAAATAATAGGTAGTACTTAATCAAGTCGAGCGATTCATCTCGTCCTTGTCCTCAAAAGCGATTCGTAATTGGAAAAGTGCCAAACAACATGAACCAGCAACAATTCTGTTAATGATATATGGTGTGAATTTAATTTGATCAGATTATATTCATTTTTCAAAGTAATCAAAATTGCAATTTCGTGTTAACATTTATCTGTTTTGTTGAATTATCAGCTGTCAAAAAATCTGTATATTCGGTACTCTAACAGGTCAAAAAACCAACTAAATGGTTTGCTTATATTTGAATGTCCATTTTTAAAGTACAGTGTGGCGTTCATAGTCCTCTCATGCTAACTTCTGAACCGCTCGTTATGGTATAAAATTTTGATGAATTGAATACGGCGAAATACGAGGATATTTTGAAAAATTCTTAGCCTACTATAGAACCAAACAAAATTTCAATGTCAAAATATTTTATTACTCAACATAGTCTCCTCTTAATTGGATACATTTATTACAGCGAACCTGCAACGTCTCTAGACCTTTCAAAAAAAATGTTTCTTCTTGCTCTGCAAACCAGACCTCCACAGCTTTCATTACCTCCTCGTTGGAAGAAAATTTACAACCTTTTAAACTGGTGAATAAGGGGGGTGTTTTAGTAATTCAAACCCTAAATCACGAATTTTTGGCATGGCAACATGAGATTTGTGTGCAGGGGCGTTGTCCTGCAAAAACAAAACACCTTTGGATAACTTTCCGCGTCTTTTCTCTTTAATTTTTTCCAGTAGAGGGGTCAGTAATGTCGAATAGTAATCTCCAGATATTGTTCTACCCTTATCCAAAAAATCAATCATGATTACTCCATGGCAATCCCAAAAAACTGAAGCAAGAACTTTTCCAGCTGATTTTTTGGACACGAAACTTCTTAGGTCTTGGAGAACCGGAGTGTTGCCATTCCATCGATTGTTGCTTTATTTCTGGATCGTAGAAATGTACCTCTCATCCATAGTAACAATTCGGTTTGAGAAGTAAGTCTACATCGTTTTCAAATCGAGCACAGATCGAAAGCGATGCACTACCCTTGCACGCTTTTGGTCAACATTCAAACATTTGGGGATCCATTTTGCAGCAATTTTTCTCATGTCCAAATTGACGTGAACTATATGATGAACTCGTTCGTATGAAATATTCAGTGCTTCAGATATCCGTTTTAGCCCAATTCGACGGTCTGTTAAAATCATGTCATGAACTGCATCGATATTTTGGGGGACTGACACAGAAACTGGCCTTCCCGATCGGTCATCATCTTCAATGGAAAGTTTACCTCTTGCAGTCCAATTTTTCACGGTCGCATACGAAGGACATTGATCACCAAGGGTATAAGCATATCTTCGTAAATCTGATTACCTCTTAACCCTTTCAAATACAGGTACTTGATGATGGATTTGCTTCCGGATAAATCAAAAATCCATTACGAAAAAGAATACCTTCAGTTTTGTGATTGGCGAAATACAGAACAGGTTCAAGGTGCTGGAGAAACGGTATTACTAGCTTATTTTGGAAACTCAGATAAATACTCTCTATCATCTTTGTGGCCTGAATATTCTATGTGACAAGCTTGTATTAAAAGATCCTCAGTAACTTTTCTTGTTATTGCTGGTGGGGACATACTAGATTACAAGAACTTAGTGATTGGGAATCAAGCAATGTTGCAAGAGGGTATTTAGGAAATAACTTGGGTGAAATGATATATAAATAAATGTAAACACTGTCTCATGTACGATAGAGACCATTGAACCATTATTGCTGGCCAAGATTCAGCAGACATGCCTATAATTTTGGACAAAAATTGTGCATGTGTATGGGTATCTATCAATTCAGAAAACTGAGGAAACATTCATGTCAATTATCATAAATAGATTTTAAAATAAAATTGGTTTCTAATTAACGTATTATATTTTGTAACTAATGTATTATGTGTTGTTGTGATGTTGATGTCAATAATTCTTAATAAAGATTTAACTTAAAGGAAGCTAAATTTTCAATGATTCGATAGAATATTTAATAAATAGAATGATTACAGAAATGGCTGAATAAGAACAAAAATTGTAGTTCTTAAAACATTCTACTTATTTGAAATTCTGGAAGATAAAAAGGAGTATCAGACAAAAAGTATTTGTTGCTCACTTACTAATCATTGTCTTTTATTGCAGATGGCTTCATCTCGGTTTCAACCTAGTGGTTCAGTTATTAGTAGGCCTGCCATTGGAAATGGTCCATGGCTCCGGAAGAGTCTTCCTCATCTATATGGCTGGAGTAATAGCAGGATCTTTGGGCACATCAGTATTTGATAATGATGTCTACCTCGTGGGAGCTTCTGGAGGAGTATATGCTCTATTAGCCTCCCATTTAGCCAATGTTCTCCTCAACTATAATAATATGCAATGTGGGATATTGAGGCTTTTTGGAATTTTCGCTATTGGTGAGTCTCGTCATTATCTTCTGGAGTTATATGATTTTTTGATTCATTCAGTTTGTTAATCATTTTGGTTGGAAATAATAGAAGATTCAAATTGTTATCAATTTTAAAACAAGGTTTATATAAAGAAGATTCTGGTCATCAAATGTAGTTAAAAGCTGTATTAGCATTTATGGCACACTCCAAAATATCTAGTACCTACATGATTTTGAACACATTCATTGCAATATGTTGATACATTTTTGAAAAGAAAAGTTGGCAGTAAATCCGTCACAAGCTGTATGTATTTCATCTTCCAAATTTATTACGGATTCCACAAGCTTCTACTACCTGTGTTTTGGCGTGCATGGACTATATCAACCATGGAAATAAACATTTTGAAGAGTAGACCATGTAAATACATTTTCGTATTGCAATATAAAAGGAAATACGACTTGAATTGCATTTTATTGAGAATTACAAGTCTTAACAGTATCCCACAAGCTTCTACCGCGTGTCTTTTGGTTTCTATGGACTATATCAACCACAGAAATTGATATTTTGAAGATTGGGCTGTGTTAATACATTTTCATTTTGCAATATAGCAGGAAATCAGCCTCAAATTATATTTCACTGAGTATTAGAAGTCATTCCCTTTCATTCTGTAATTTTAATTTAATTAAAGGATATTTCCTTGAGGATTTTCTGAAAAACTAGGACTATTACAAAACATTTGATTGGAACGCAAGTTTGTTACCAGTGTGCCAAAAATGCTGGTGTAGTTTTCAGTTTATATGTAGTATCAAAGTTAGGCAACAACATATGGCAGTATTGATAGCTTACTTCAAATCATTCCTTACATACATTCTTTAAATAATTCCGTTGGCAAATGCAAAATACTTACGAAAAAATTGAAGACGCCACGCACTTTCACTAGACGACGCTATGAAGTGATAACAATTGTTTAGTAATAGTAATTTTCTTGTAATAGCAGCGTCAGGATGATGCATTGCAATGAATATGATATTATAATTTCTCCTTACATCACTTATTGTAATTTTCCTTTGCAGCATCATGTGATGTGGGATACGCCATATACTCCAGGTATGCAGAGGAAGCGATAGGTTTACCAGTATCTTACGTCGCTCATCTCACAGGAGCCCTAGCTGGTCTTACGATTGGACTGTTGGTTCTCAAAAATTTTGAGCAAAAATTACATGAGCAGTTACTTTGGTGGATAGCCCTGGGTGTATATGCAGCGTGCACCATTTTTGCTATAATTTTCAACGTCATTAACCCCACAGAAGACACCATCGAAAATTTGGGAGATGGGGTGAATAGTCAATATGTGATGTATAATAAGTTTGGGGTATAGCCCTGATTGTAAAGAAATATTTGTATTATTTATGTAAATATGCCGTAGACCAGCACTGCAGTAGGCCGATCATAGGAAAGTTTTCTAAATTATTTCATCTTCCATAACTATTCAAAGATTTAATGTGTAATATTCTAAATTTCTGCAAACTAGAAATATTTGTTCAAGAACTGACTTGAAAAATTATTTAACAACGGAGGGGTTTATATCTTGTTAATCAATATAGAGAAAATTAGTTTTTGTCGATTCAGCTGAAACAAATAATATAAACGGATATGGACCGGCCATAATTTAAACGCGAGATCTTTTGATTTCTGTACTATTTACTAACCGATATACCATCAGGCCAACTTGAAGAATATATAGTTGCGGTAATTTGGACATGAATGGAAAGTGAATTTAAACTTTGTTCAACTTGTTAGATCGATGGTGTAGCGTTTTTTAGCGTCTCAACCATAAATCGATTGGCCCTGGGTTCAAATATTGATTGGTCCACGGTCAATTTATTCTCTTCTCTAAATTGTGCAAAAATGGTTTTTTATTTCTGCTTCAAAAAAACACCTTTATGCAATCGTCAACTGTGGTACTAAGTGCTGGTCTGCCAAATGAATTTTGTACTGATTTTACTATGATTAGGCTCAAATACCATGGTTGTTTGAATTTGTCACTGAAATGTTTCAGTAGGTCACATGAAAGCTTTGAGACAACTCATGTATATATTGTTTCTGTATATAATTTATTTATTTATTCATACCAAAGACTGAAATGGATACATTTTTGTATATTTAAGTTATATGTTAGTTTCAAGAAATTATTGTCAACGTTAATGCATTCATTTTGGCGTGAGGGATTACACCAAAGCGTCAAATAAGTTCCTATTATAACTTCAGTCGATCTGTGAATTTCTAGTTTTTTTTTTTATTTTTAATAGTTCTCCATACTCCATATTCGCAATAATTCCATAATATTTGTTGACAATAATTTGCACGTTCGATGTTTGTTACACGTTCGATGTTTGAAGAACTGAGAAGTTGCTCTAGTTTGGGCAAGATTTTGGACTTTGCTTACATTTTAATATTATGAGAAACGAAAGAAATGAGATAGATGTAAGTGAAGTTTGAACCACTTTTTTGTGTGATATAACTAGTCATAAATTTAAAAATAAGCAAAGCCTACCAAAGAAAGTACTAGTTTATGATTGATATTTACACAAATGATGAAAACCCATACATCGCCTTACTAAGGAAGATAAATATCACTTTTTCACAAAGAAAATAAATGTATTTTTTTACACTCAGGTAGAAACACTCATAGTGAAATGTGAAATTGTTTCGAAATGTTGAAATGTTTCTTTTATTCCATTTTTTGTTATTTTCAGTTGTTTAATACACCATTACTATATGCCTTGGCAACTGCATTGTGAGAAATAGAAATTATAAAGATTTTGATTAAAAAATTGTTTTTTTTATACTTAAAATTAACCAGCCAATCTGTTTAAGGAATTCCTTAACTCTGTGGCGCTTTCTCTGGTATTGTCAAAATTAATATTGACAAATGCCACGTCATGAAATTTTAACCAAAATAATTTTGTATTTTTTTGAAGGTCTCGATTTATCAAATTTCTTGAAAAAAGTGTCCAAACATGATCAACAATTAAAAGATTAAAGTCCTCAACAAAAGGCATCAAAGGCATAGCCTGTGCGGGTAGAGGACGGCTACTCTTTTATTTGCCGGGGCGCACTGGAAAATTCCCACAAATTACAATTTACCCTATTTGCATCTTAGTTTCGGTGGATTATTAAATATGAAGAACTCAAAGTCAAGGATTGTTATGGTTTAAATGTCAAGTCTCTTGAAAATGGTTGCAGATCACTAGATCATCCAATAGAAAACCTTATATTTCCAGATATCTTTGAGATAATAAGTTACCAGCTAATTATGGACCATCTCTATTATAACAGTATTGGGCTAGATTTTTTGAGAAAAATAACAACCTGTTTTGCTCTAATCAGTTGGGTTAAAGAAACAGAACTGGGAAGTCTACTATCGCGGCAGTTTGTGAGCTCTGTGACACCGCATATTGGACTGTCTTGATGATCAGTCAATCAACCATGCTACATTGTATGATTTTGAGAGATACGGTATTATATCTCATCTTTTCAAGTCTAAAAAACAGAACTCGGTGTCGAGTATGGTAATCAAAGCTCTAATGCTCACCTTGTGCAATATGAAGTTCCACAGGGATCCATACTTGGACCTTTATTCTCCATAATTTATATCAATGTGCCTATCAATATAGGTCACACTGTGAAACCACTCTTCAATGCTGATGATCCAACCTACTAAGCCACTGGAAAAACTAGCCCAGGAACACTTTTCAACCTAGAACCTAAAACAACTGTCTGGCTCTTAACAAAAAGAAAATTCAGAAGAAATGCTTTTATACAAATACAATCACATTGCCTGTCAGGCTTAGTTGTTTACTAGTAGTCAAAGTTAGATTGTGCCTTCCACAAGTTTGGTGCAAGCATTAAGCAAAAGATCCATTTGGAATAAGTCAATTTCAGTAAAACACAATATCGAAGGACAGCCTTATTCCTCTCTATTATATAGTATACTTAGTTACGGGGTAATTGTAGTAACATAGAAAAAGTATTCATAGCACAAAAAAAGGTTATACGTTCTAGATTCAATTATAGCATTGTAAACTTCTTTTCAAAAAAACTATCTATTTTGCCACTGCCCTCTGTTGCTATATCATTGCGTGATTTTCATTCATTCCTATAGAATATTCAACTGTGTCATATGGCACAATATACATACACACACAACTACGAACAGTGATAAAATATGTATACCTTTTTGCATAAATAAGAAAATGCAAGAGACATACAGATATCAGCTTTTAGCTCTACAATAACAATACTTCTTTATAAACACGCAAAGGCATAGCCTGTATTATTATTCACCGTGGCGCTTAGGCGACCTATATTGAATTTTGGAGGCGTATTCACTATTACCCTGGTTGGTGCGCACTCCAAGCAAACGATAGACGTCGGGATTGGTTTATTCCCAGAACCGTTCAAAGTAGTAGCTCAGTTAAAATCTGACAAATTTTGGGTAAGTAGACTTCCTAAATGTATTTTTTTTGTTATTTAATGTTAATGAATTACCCAGGTTTTCCTACAGTTTACGTACAAGTGTATTCCGAACCACTTTAGCTCCGTGACCGGCGGTGGGAATCGAACCCGGGCCGTCTGGGTGGGAAGCAAACGCACTACAAGTAAGCACCAGACGTCGGAAAAGGTATCTAGGCAACTCACATTACACTTGCTTTTTCAACATTGCATGCAGTCGCCAATCGATTCCGAAAACTTTGAGAAGAATTATCTCGCATTCAGGAATTGAACCCGGTCCAGCGCTAGCCACCCTCGTATTCGTATCTTTTCAATCCATACAAGAATATGATTTCTCAGTGACACTTTATTGTAATACTAAATCTTATCACTATTATTTTTGGTTTCAGAATATCAATTAAATTTCTAGGGAACAAAGCACTAAGAAGCTGCGTGCTGGACATAAGGTTGTTTCCAAAACAGCAATACCGTGGTGTTGCGATAATCCAGATTGAATCTGTGCTTCCCTAAGAAACTTAGTAATCCTGATTGTACTTCATTCAATAGTCCGAATTCAATTATGTGGCTCATATATTTGAACAGGAGCAACAAAAGGGCTTTCGAGAAACAACATATATATGACGTGAGTCTTCATATTACTTTTTTTGCGTCTGTTGAAAAATCAAAAACGATGAACAATATTTAGAAAAAGAATGCGATAAAAATAATGTACATAGAAGAAAGTAATGAAACTTGAAGAACCGCAATTTGCTGACACTCCTCACATTCTCTTTGAACGAATACGATTTAATTTTATTTCATACTTATTTTGACATTTGATGAATACATAAATGCCGCTTACTTATTTTTTGTTTCGGATTTGAAAAGTCCTGATAATCAGAACTGACCAGAATTCTAGCAAAAAAACATGAAGAGAAAGTTTTATAGCAGAGTATACAACTTAGGTGCAAGCTATAAGACGAAAGTTTGAATGGCGTCAATACTCCCCTGCGAGGGTGGGCTGGCTTGTAGTTTCTGCTCGGTTTTGGTGGCATAGCTTTGTTATGACGCCTTTTTAGTACTGTGTGCCAGATTTTGGTAGGTAGTAATGTTCTCTTTTCGTTTCTGTTTTCTTGGTGTTTGCGTATTTTTCCACTTTGTAGAAATGTGTAGTGAGAAGGGTATTTTCGACCGTAGTCGAAATCATTTCTTTTCATTTCGCATCTCTACAATGAAAATATTTGCATTCCACTCGATTGCCAAATGTGAGTTGGTAATAACACCTAATTCTTGCTGGCTTGTCTGTTAAGATTCCCTATTAAGGAAACGAAAATTATTTTTGTGACCAACTTTTCAATATCTTTTGCTGAATAAAAATTAGATTTTAATCCAGCTGGATCTTTCCCTATCATTTTAAGGAAAAATTACAACAGATGTTTATTTCTTAGGAAAATCATCTGCTTACATGAGTACCAAGTCTGGAAATTTTTTAGGTATTCTTGAAATTTTTTGGTTCAAATGTATTAGTGTAATGAGAATATAGAGTGACACTGGTACCTCAAACCCAACAAGTATCCATTGAATAGATTCGAGATTCTGGTGTCGTGAATGGACAAAATAAATCATACATGATATATGTCTAACATTTCAATAGTCGATTTCGTTATCTCACTGATTTTCATTATTTTCAACAAAAGGACTAAAAACAAAACAGGGGTAAAATAATCTAGTACAATTACAATGAATTGAATGAATTCAAAAATAGTTCCTGAATAGAATTACATAAGCATACACCCACATAGGAATACTTCTTTCGGTTTTGGCTGGTGATCCTAATTTGTACAATCGGGAGCACTCATTGTGGAGTTCTTTTCTCAAATCTTCATTATCGGTGATTATGGCCAGTTGTGATTCCAAATCCTTATTAACTGATCTTTGTCCAAAATTAGGAGATCCGACCAAAGTCAAGCATGGAAAATCGGCACCTGGTGGGTAATACCTTTAAAAAAGTTTCTCCAGATATTTATTCAAAATTTTTCTTTCAGTGCTACAATAAACGTTATTATTATTGTTGCAATTAGGAACTAATGAATAACAGGTTCTATCAGTCTGAAAACGAGAGGGCGCTGCGTTGTGTCTACATTTTCCAAACATACCCGACTAATTTACACTAAAACCTTACCTGTTCAGTACATAACATCATTTATTTGAAAATGAAATTTGGGTGTAAGGCATTGTGTATATTGGCCAACAAATTTTTCAAAAAATTCAGAAACGCAGGTCAGCATTATTTAGTAACAGCACTTCATTCGGCAATACTCGGAGGCTGTGGAAACGATGAAATGTGCGAAAAAATGTACAATTATTCATTTTAAAACAATTCTCGTTAAATAATATAGAAACTACTTTAACTATGTTTAATTATTGTAATTGGATTTTCCAATACCAGTGATATTTTTTTTTATATTATCTCCAGATATAAATCACCAAACTTCATTTCAAATGAACAAACTTACACGAATATTCATAAAGAGCTCTTAATTCAATTCCACATTCCGTCGTCATCAACTAACTCTATTGACTGAAAAACTTACATATTTCAATGAGAATATGATACTGTCTAAAATGTGCAAAAAGTCCAAACGTCTCCGAGAAATATTAATCTATAGTTCCTGAGGTATGGTTTCCAGGCTTTGAGGCCGTGGTCGGTTCACCTCCGTGGAGGCGGTTCCACTGGACGTTTCGCTCAGTATGCTGAAGATGCTCACCGCAGTTCTCTCTCTCTCTCTCACACATTTAATGGTCATTGCATCCTGCTCAGGCGCATTCGACCAGTCTCCCCATATGTGTTATGCAAGAATCCGTCCTGCCCCGGCCTCTAACCGGCGTAAATAACACGGGCTTCGTCGGGTGGATGAGGATTGTCTTGCTCGAAGCAATATCCTCACCCGTAATTCAATATTGGACATTCACAACATATAATCTCATTCACACAAGTGTTCTGGTTAGGCTTTGTTACTAACTCCATACGCCACCTTAGAAGCAGCATGTTTATTCGTAGTCCCGTCAAACATGAAACGTGGGAGAGTCATTCTTCAATGAACCAGATATAGTTTCTAAAGAAAAAAGATCTGCCTTATTGGAGAATCGAACCCACGACCCACAGGTCGTGAATCGAGCGCTTGGCCACTGCGCTAACTCGGTCGCCATTTGTGAGCGAAACGTCCAGTGGAACCGCCTCCACGGAGGTGAACCGACCACGGCCTCAAAGTCCGGAAACCATACCTCAGGATTCTACTTCCGTTCGTGAAAGCCTTCATTCTATGCTCAATCTATAGTTCATTGATAAAAGAAATTTATTATTGAGGTTAACCTACCATAAACCCTTTGCATGATAAGTCCAACCACTTCGAAGATACTCAAAGAGTTTAATTCGATTTTGCTGCCCTCTGCTGGAGTACTTCTTCTTGAATTCATCAGCGATCAGAGAATATGCAAAAGGAATTCCTCCAGCTGGTCCACTTGCTCCAAAAAAACCGTTGGCCTATAAATAAATCATTCATCACATATGGGTACATTATTATCAAAACTGGAATGTTGGTTAAGATTACTGAAAAGAATGATGAAGCCAAAGTTGAGATTAATATTTTAGTTATTCTGAAAATTTTGGTAGTTACATCTTTTTCATCCTCATCTTACCTTAGGGTGTGCCATGAGTATATCACAATGTGCTCGACTCTTCTGGATCAAAGTACTCATATATTGATAAGTCAGATTGAAATAGCCAGTGGCTATTTTCAACTTACTACCCTCAGGAGCTTCTGCGAAAATTCTATCAGTTATTTGGGCATCTTGTTCTACACCTAGCTGTCCCATTTGAATCAATGGGAATATCCAAGTGTCTAAAAATAAACACCCTCTTATAATTATTTGTCATTCAAAATTATCCAAAAAATTCAAGATAATTTTCAAGTCTAAATTATATGAGTGTATAAACTAGTCAGTTGCTATATCTAACAATATTTAATCCCGTTATTCTCATCCCAGTTGAAGAATAAGACAGAAGCGATCCCCGTTATTATTATAAACACAACACGATGATACCAATTTTTCCTGCGAGACTTAATTTCTCAACTGATCACGCAAAAAAAAAGAATTAACAGGTTGAAAATTGTGTTGGTAATCTGAGCTAGTATCTAGGATGTTCTTATCACCGAGTTTTTACATTGTTTTACCATGAATGACGTAAGACAATGTAGTTAAAATGCAATAAACTAATTTTTCAAATTTATTTAAAACACTACTTAAACAATTATTCAACTAAAACATTGACTTCACTATTTCAAATTTATCTTGACTATCGCACTCTGTATGAGGACTCTCCAACTGTATTTATAACTCTCTGTGACTACCTCTGACTACTCTGCCTTCTGCTATCCAGCGGCTTATATACCTGCATTTACAGTTCTCGATCAATCGGGATTACACGTCGATCCAGTCAGAAGGCTCTCTCGAATCTTCCATTTCGTTCCTTAGAAAGTTCGCGTTTTTTCTACGCGGGACTCATGTGTTTGAAAGCGGAGAACTTGTTTACTTGTCGAGTGTGCTTCATTAATTAGATGATCAGGGCCGGTCTCGAAATGGTTACAACAAATTGCTCTGAATGTGTTAAGTCTGGAAAAAGGAAAGCTTTCCCGGATCGCATTAGCGTACCGACGGGATTCATCGGATCTTTTGACAAGATCTTGATCAGTCGTGAGTTTTCGGTAAGTACTGTTTTCAACTTTTTCACGTAAATCTTATCACGGCTTTGTTTTTTTCTTTGCACGGCTTCCTTGTACAAAAAGAGAGTTTCATGATATCCTCCACACTGCTTTGTTCTATAAGCCCTGTTAGAGAGAATTGGACCTTGCTGTTTTGCTTCCGGCTGGATAGCGGGCAATTTCTTTGGAATGGAGAGACTATCGCAATATGAAAACAGGCGCCGCTATCTCTCTTTTCGAGAGTTTCACAGACTTGATGTTTTCTCACGAAGAGCTTTTGTATATCTCCTAGTTTTTTACATACATTTTTGAATAACGTTAAATAGACTAATATAAATATCAAAATAGAATTTAATAGTGAAAAGGACATATGCCACACTGCCAACGATTAATTTTAAATCAATGGGTGAAACACAATCTTCTTTTCGCACCTTAAACATGAAGATTTCTCATGGTCATCCAAAATTTCTTCTCTAGTCATCGAATCCAAACAGTGTGAAATTTCAAGGTTGATATTTCTTGTGGAATCGGCAGAGAAAGGTCCCAGAATGGTTCAAACGTGACTGAATAATGACAATAATAAGAACATTTATTTTTAATGTTGATTTCAGTTGGACAACAAAGTAATCTACAAACGTGGAGTGGTCCATCTCCAAGAATCTTGAGCTTTTTCACTACCATTTAATTTCTCGTCGATCTCTGTCAAGATCTCCTAGTTGGTTTTCCTCGGATTTTTGAAGAAGATATGCTTTCGAAGATACGGAATATTACGTGCCGATGATCTGAGAGGAGAGAAATATTTTCTCTTATGAATTTCTAAAATGTACCCATCTTATTAGTTTGTATCACTACTGCTCCATGCTGTGTTGTGGGCTCTGTAGTAGGTCGTGAGCTCCTCCAGGTAGGTGGAGCTAACTATGGCTTCCACCTCATTAGAGGGACCTGGCTACGAGAGGATTCTTTCATTGACACATTCTAGATAAAGAAAGACTCCGAAGTTTAGAGATTTGAGCGTGGCAATCGATTCCTCATCGACGGAATGACGGTTTTTCTTAAGGACTCCTTTCGTGAGAGTCGTAAGCTTACCACTCTTTATGCTCAGGCCGGCATTTTGTTGGTCGAGGCCCTTGGTGGCGGGTTCTTTCAATGCGGTTTTGGGGAACCACATCAGGACCGTGGTTACTCTCAGTCCCTTGGTCGGGGGCGTCCACGACTTTGTTGAACAGGTTGACTGAGTATTTCTCCAGCCCCCCGCGGTATCATATACGCATTCATGGAAACGGGAGAGTGCACGAGTACGTGCTTTCCCGCTGTACCAGAGAGCAGAATTTGCCCGCCTTCTCTTTGGCGAGCATATCTTCTGGGTGGTTTTGCAATGGCTGGTCTGATCCCTGTGAGCGCCTCCTTGATGATCCACTAATACTATTCGGTGCAGAGCTTCTTTGCAGTACCCTACGTCCAGGGAGGTATTAGAGCGGTGTCTTATGATTGACTTGGCTGATTCAGAGGGTTTTCTTGTCCATTTTCTCTTAGCAAGACGATGTCCCCGAAGTATGCGCCCCACTTTCCTGGGATTTCTGCTGCCTCTTTGCGCAGGTGGTATGATTCCCCTCTAGCTTCAATTTTGACTCACAGCAGTTTGTGCCGTTGAGCTACCGAGAGATGTGGGTGCTTTACGGCCATCCTCTTGGGTACCTTAACCAACTCTTCAGGTGTGGCCTGCTGGGGTCCCCCGCCTGAAATCGTCGGCTTGCATTTCTAACATTGGCACATTCCCTGGATCCTGGGTTCTTAGCGTTGGCTAGCTCCAGAGTCACGAACTTTTGGATTACTGATTCTAGCTGCTGTCTCCGGAATTGGTATTACTTTTGTAGAGTGGTGGTCCAGAAGAAGCGTAGTGGTCGTGGTGTTAGAGCGTTTGCTTCCCACCCAGGAGTACCGAGTTAGATCCCCACAGCCTGCCACTGATCTAAAGTGATTCGGAATCCACTTGTACGTAAGCTGTAGGTCCCGGATCTCCCTTGTTTGTACAACAAGCTCTGTTTTTGAGGGGTTTTCTCCAAAAATCTGTATGATTCGTAAAAACAAATTTTCCAAAAAAAATATATTTAATTTCCACAAATAAGTCGGAAAAGATAGTCGATCACAGCAGAGCCGCTTGCTGGGACAAGGTAGATACTCTAGAAGGTCGCCTAGTATTTTGGAGAGATTGTTTGCAACACCATATCTTACACCTTGAGTTAGGCGGCCATTATATTTTTTTAGCGCCAGGATATCGGTGTTTTATAAAAAATTATAGTATGCATTATTTATCATCATTTGTTTCTTTTTGCAGAAAAAAATCAGGTGACAACATTAAGTTTTAATGGACTGGTGAAAAGAGATGTTTTCTCGAGAAGAGGTGTTTTGTCACTTGGTTAACTTATACATAACATGGTTTATATCTCAGTCTATGAGATGGAAGTTTTAATTTATGTGATACCGTTAATAAAATAATTATTAAAATCAATTTGATTTTCAACAAGTATAATATTTCCATCATAAGGTTGACTATATGAGGTACATCACAGTTCTCTTGTTAGAATGAATTAGTTTTTTTTTGACTACCAACTCTTTTCAACTTGGTATCATTGACACAAGTTCTAAACATGACATATTTCAAAATCATAAGAGGGTGAATGATTCGATGGAATCGAAGCAAAGAGTTTGATATACAATTATACTTTTTATGAAGAATGCAGCATGGTGCTGTGGTTGTGCAAACAAAAGTTCATGGAGTAGGTCATTAATTTTTCATTTAATTAATAGATGAAATTTAAATTCTAGCATTGTTCTGGTTATGAAAATTATTGGTCCTGGGACGTCAGGATTATGTGCAGTTGAGAAAAAGTGAGCGAATATGAGCCTAAAGAGCACACTTCTCGTCAACTGCGCATGATCCTGACGTCCTAGGACTGATAATTTTCAGAACTAGAACAAACCTGTTAAATTCTATACTGGGATCAAAAGTGGTAAAAAAAATTATACAAGAACGCCATTTGATGTGAAAAAATGCTGATAAATACAATTACTACTACTACTTACCAGTACTTAATTAAATTTCTGGAGGATATCTACTTGAAAAGTTCATAACATTACAACCACTTTACTATTAGTTCTGTTAGTTAAAAAACATTATTATTCAATGTGCAGTTTAAATTTGTCACCCTAATTGTTTTTTACCACTGTTCAATGCCAATCAAGTTATTGAAAAAATATAAGCGACCTATTCTCAGTTATTAAAATAATTACTTGATCCTTAGAGTCAAAGATCAAAGAATTTAGATCACTAGAATCCCAAAAAAATCATTAAATATATTCTTCAGGAACTCTAAGCATCAGCATTCTTTGAGCTGGTATACAGGGTCCTGCAGCAAGGGCGAGGTCTTCCATAACTCCATTATAGAGATATGGAAGACCGCACCCTTGCTGCAGGACCCTGTATAATAGGTTGTGTTACATTTAAATGTGGGTGGGCCTACATATTGTGGATGGTATATAATATACTTACTTCAAGTTAATGAATCATTTATTTGAATTCTATATCTAGATCAAGCAAGGTTGTTTTGATAAGCATCCTACCTACCACATCCATCCTGCCTATAGATATTCTGATTGTTCATAACATCAATGAAATACTGTTCAATTATGTCTCCAGCATGTTCAACAAAATCCCTTTTATTGCCTTCAAAAGGTGACCACTTCCAGTTCGGCTGTAACTGTACTTTATTGTACTGGTCCATGTGTAAACTGAACTTTTGAACTTGATCTATTAGTCCACAATAAAAGTCACATAATCGTTTATCGTTAATGACAAAATATCTATCTTGTCGATTAGTGAAATAATCACTCGACAGATTAGCTCCACTAATAATCAAGGTATCATCATAAATGTATAGTTTCATATGTTGTAAACCCAACAATTCGTTCCATCGGTTTGGCATATATTTCTTCAACAAACCACGTAATTCGGGTGTATGATACAGAGACACCCTACAGTTACGACTATTTTGTTGCAATAATGGTTGTACCATAACTCTTGAATTTCTCTCGAATCTGCTCCCTCTGGTAAAGTCCAACAGCACACTAACATTCAATTTATCGCTTCGGAAATAATGATTGTTCTTTACTGTATCAACAAGTTTTTCTTCCAACCCTCCGTTTCCAAGATATAGGCTCACCAATGTTATTCTTTCCTTGGCACACTTGCAGCCAGCTAACAGTGTATTATAAAATACGTCAGGATCGGTGATAATTCTGATACTTTTAGCATTTACTGGAAAACATGGTGCAACATTACTTAACCAACCAAAACGTATTGTTTCTTTTCTCGTGAAGGGGTTGTAATAAGTTAATGACTCTGTAGGTACTGTGGTTTCAATTACACTGTTGAGAAGCCTACGAATCATTATAATAATTCGACAGCTCACAATAGTCACAATATATGAAGATTTATTGAGTCTTGTATGTAACTACTGGTTGGTTCATAGAACACACTTTTATTTTTACATTTTGAAATTTATTTTGAATTCTAGACTTCTAGAGATCGACCAATTAATTTATAGGTTAGGGTTAACCCAGCTGACTGCAGAGTACAGACTGACAGAAGATTCTTCTTTTTCTTATTATCAATTTTATGTCCCATGCTCCCTCTTGGTGAATTCAGATTTTTTTTTCTTCTTCTTTTAATTTTTTTCTGCATATGCATTCAGGATAATTCGACAAGAACAATTTTCAATTTCTGCATAATTTTGGTTGAATTCTGGGATCAAAAGTACATATCAATAGTTCATCTACATAAAAATGAAATATTTAATCCTTCAACCAATAATAATTGTAGGCAGCAGCTTGCAATGATAGATAGAGATCCAAAACGACAAAGTGACCCAGTCCCAGGCTTTTTATTCTGTACTTGCTATTGGTGGATTTTGATAGATGTTATTTTCTAGCCAATGATTGAACTAGAAAAATAGGGTGCAACCCGTGCAACAAACCACTAAAGAAAGCACCAAAGTCACTAAAGAGTAAAGTGTCAAAATTTCAAAGTATGATCAAAATAATTGGAATATAAAATAGCTTTGAAGACAAACCAGCATCTAATTATGAATAATTTCCTTCTTACAATCTCCGAGGTAGTCTTTTGCTACTGATACTACTGATAGGAGCATTATATCAGAGTTGTTACCACTGATGTTTGTATTCCAACAAAAAATCAAGGTGAGCCAGTGGTAATCAGATAATTTGAATTATTGATGTGTCAAAGTATCTATCTGTCGGTTTTGATTTAGTTAATTATAATGCAAAGTTTTTTGATTAATCATTTGCCCCAAAGAGTAGTTCAAGGTCTCACTGCTACTTTCTTTCGAGGTAGGTTGACAGTTACTGTTACTGGTGTTATCTCAGATATATTACCAAATATGACTACATAATTTATATTATAATTTTTTCCAGTATCTGCACTCAAAGATAACGGATATAGAGGATCTCATAGCTCCCAACTTGTACTAAAGTTGAACAAAATGAAGGTGACAATTCTACCTGCTCTTTCTGACAACTATATGTATTTGGTGAGTAATACTAGGACTAGGCAGTTCCTCAAAAATATTGAAGGAATTTTCCACTTCATCTGCATAAAGATACAAATGCAATGTATTCCCATATAAGCCCATTAAGAGTGTCATTGATTGTCTTTGGTACACTATTAGTAAGAATTGGCAAATACTTAATATAGGGACACCGGATATTTTTATGCCCATATTTCTATGGAATATTCCAATAAGTATTTGAATAATTTGAAAAAAAAAAAATACTTTCACCAATATACTTATTATCAATAGTTTTTACTTACGAAACCAAACCCCTTCAAATGAGTACCCTTTATTCAAGAAAAAGGAACTACTCAAATCACCAATACAGTGTCAATTTCACTCGACGTAAGATTCACAAACAAAGTTGGCATCCTCAGTAGCTCAAAGAGTACTGAACTACTAACTGTACTAGTGTACTTCAGTAGTTCCACTTATTGAGTTTTATTCACACTAAGATTTGAAGTACCCATTAATTATTTGAAAAACTGTATTTTTATTTTCAAAGAAAAAATTAATTTGTTCATTACATTCGATTTCAGATTTCTGATGAAAATACAAAACAAGCAGCAGTTGTAGACCCTGTTGAACCTGACACAGTACTTGAAGCTGTGAAAGCAGAAGGAGTAAACCTCACAAAAGTTTTAACTACTCATCATCATTGGTTAGCAACTCATAAATTATACTTATTGGGTATGATAGTAGATATTGTTTTGAGTGTTTGTGGGTTCCAAAATGAAATAATTTTTTGGTCTGTTGCAAATCACAGAATATGTTAATATTTATCTAATATATTATTTATTGATACATTACCATGTTTATCTCAAAATTTCATGTTACAAAATTCTCTTGTGATTCAATTTACATTCAAATCTACTTTTAGTCTACTCTTCAAAGCCATGGTTACGAAAACTATATTTAAACTGCTGTTATACAATGAACCAAAAAATTATCCATCAAACAAAACTTTGAAATCAGGAACAATTTTTATATTGTTAAGTGAAATGTGATCTTCAGAATAATTTGTACAATCTGATATAAAATAGTCTCAACTACAGCCCTTTTATCGAATACAGGGACCATGCAGGAGGTAATGAGGAACTGGTGAAAAAATCTACTGGTGCTCTCCAAGTATTTGGAGGTGACAAGAGAATTGGTGCTTTGACCAATGAAGTAAAACATGGAGATAAATTTACTATTGGCGAAATAAATGTGGAATGTTTGTTTACACCTTGTCACACATCTGGACATATTTGTTACTATCTAACTGCACCCGGACAAACACCTGCAGTATTCACAGGTATTATACATTCTAAAAAATATTCATACTAGATTATACTTTGATAAACTTTTTGAGTGGGCAAATATGTTGCGCATTTTCATTGGCTGTTTTCTGTAAAAGCATTCATCATTATTATTTGATGTGTATACCAAACATGCTTGATTGAATTTTTATCAAAAATAATACATAGAACTATTAATTGCTAGTTTTGGTATTTACATGTATTACAAGTAATCTAAACTTGTGAATTATGAAACACTAAATATTACCATAAGTTGATGATATTTTGAATTTTCAGGTGACACACTGTTCATAGCTGGTTGTGGGAGATTCTTTGAGGGTACAGCTGAACAAATGTATTCAGCTTTGGTCGAAAAATTGGGAAATCTTCCCGATAGTACTCGAGTTTTTTGTGGTCATGAATACACTCAACAAAATTTGAAGTTTGCAAGGCATGTTGATAAAGAAAATCCAGATATACTCCAAAAAATAGAATGGGCTGATGATAAAAGAAAAAAGGGGTTGCCAACAGTAAGTTTTCACAAAGAGAAAAATATAGTAGTCTGTAGAATAATTTGGATCAGTCTTGGATATAAATCTCTGTTCAACGACATTCTCTTGAAGTACCATTTTTATATGATAAGGTGGCAACTTTGTTAGGTGTTATGGTTCAACTGATAACTTTAATTCAATTTTGTAACATTTAATATCTTTCTCCACAATTACTACATTAAAAAAATTGTTCAGAATATATGTTTTATATTTTAAGCAATATCACGAAATATCTCCTGTTTAATCATCAATCAGTAGTTTATAGAAGCAAGTTTTTTATTTCAGGTGCCTTCAACAATCGGGGATGAAAAAAAATATAACCCCTTCATGAGAGTTATGATGGGAACTATACAAAGCCACACCAGCTGCAGTGACCCTATATCTACCATGCAGTCTATAAGAAGAGAAAAAGATAACTTTAAATCTTCAATTTAGGATTCTTGTACAAACTTCTCAACTTAATTTCAAGGGAGTGTAGAATATCAATGAAATAATAAATATTTTTATTTAAAAATATTATGAAAATTGTTGTGCTTGATATGTTATTAAAAGCTCTAAAAATGTTACATTTTAGTTCAAATCCTAAAAAAAATAATATTTTGTATAGTAATAATTATCAATTGACCTCCGATCAAGTAACACAACCTAGATGAGTAATACTCAAATAGAACTGAAGGTAACATCTTTTCATAATGTTATCATCCCTCAAATCATGACATTATTGCCATGTCGCAATTTTCAAGGATACAATAAGCATGTCAGCTAGATTTTTATTTCTGTCAGGTATATTCAAGGCAACGAAAACCCAAAAATTCTGTCTTGTATGAATTATATAACAATAAGTAGGCAATTGAAACGATCATTGCAGCTTGTTGGGAGCATGTAAAAACGATAGTATTTCCATCGCCGAACGATATAGTCTGGTCAGTACGGCAACGCTGCATTTGAAATATCAAATGTCAAATATGACAGAACAACAACAAAACATCTCTGTTTTTGTCTTTGGCTTATTGGAGTGTTTTTTCGTGAATAAAGGGCAAATTCTGAGTTAATTTGTGTTAAACTATCGTTAGTTTTTATTACAAAGAAATGGTGAAGCATTGTGAAATGTGTAAAAGACCATTTGAAACTGGAAATCAAAATATGTCATTTTATAGGTAAGCTACCAGTGTCGTAACGATCGAAAAAAGGGAACCAAATTGAAAAAGAGAAAAATTAATGAATTATGAAATAACATGTCAATTAGAGCATCGACTGGTCTCAAAATCCTGTGGAGACTATTCCATCATAATTTCAGGTTTCCATTATTTCTATTTACTTGAACCTCAATATTTCTGTTAACAACGCACGGTACTGCCGTTGGGGGAAGATGTCCCTCAAACAAATTATAATGCGTGTGCGGCTAAGGCTGAAACACAATGGAAGTTTTATGTTTTGATTTTCATAGTTTTGGATAATTTTTTAACACGAAACCATCATTGCCATTATTCTTCTGATCACGCCTCATAAACAATCTGGTTGGTAGAATTCAAGCTTCATTTTTCAATACTGTTTTGCATCTTGTTTTACTTTAAAAACTGATATCCAAAATCCCAAAACTTATTACATTAAACATCCATTGTGTCTATGGCTTCATCGAGGTTGTGTTAATGAGTGGCTTTAGTCAAGAGATTTTAGACTTCAGCTATTGGCAGTACTCCATTTAATGGCATTCTGTTGAACATTAAACTAGCTTGTTTATAAATCTTGAATAAACTATTTAACAAAAAACAAATTGAGGAACCATTCAATTTTCATACATAAAAAATCTCGGAGATGGAAGGTTTCTTCTTCCTTGTAAAATTACTGAATAAAAATAACTAAATTCTTCTCTGACTGATCTGAATTTTCATTTCCAAGATGTTCTAGAAACATCTTTCAACCAGCTGACTGGTGATCCAAAAAGAACATATAAAAGTTACTTCTTCATATTGTATTCTTCCATTTCTGCTGCATACTTTTCTTTGGATCTCTCATATCTGTCAACATATATCTAGAACATGAAAACAAAGTCAGACTGAAAAGTTCTGTTTTCTTGTAAATCAATGAAAACAAATGTTTTTCCTTTACCACCCACCCACTTATTTTAATACATATTTCTAGATATGTATTTTGATATCCAAACCACCATTAGTATGGAGATCAAGCCAAGGAAAATGTGATCACCAACACAAGCTACTTTCAAAAATATTTGTAAGAAAGTGTGGAGGGGAAACATTTGTAGCCATTGTATGCTACATGTACCTATGCATCATTTTATTTTTCTTGGGAATCACTCACTTTTTTATCTGCCACTGATAAGGTTTTCCATTTGATAGCCAACTGTCTTGTTAGTTCTTGCTTGGTTGGTTCGACTTCACCTGGTTTCAACTCTGCACTTATTTGTTCCATCAAGAGTTGCCTCTGTTCTTGACAAAATTGAAAAAACGGATTTGATGGTCTTTTTGGAGCGTTTGGATCTTTTTCTGACTTGACTGTTTTTCTCTTAACTGGTCTTCTTGGGGGCCTTTTCTCTGGTTTTTCGTCTAATAATGATTAGCAGATTAATAACTGAACAATGAAGAGCATTGTGCCTATTTGATTTTCTGCTGAATAATTTTACAAGTAACCTGCTCTATCATCATTCTTTTCCCAAAGTGAAGTAGCAAAACTGTTATTACTCAAGTTTTTAGAAAACCGACTACAGTACCTTCATCAATTTTCTCTTCCTTTATTTTATCTTTCAACAAAAGATGTGCCACAGATCTTTTATCATCCTCTTCATCAAAATTCAGATCCGAATTTGGTATGACATTCCAATCTTCATCATAGTTATTAAGCAATCTTTGTTTGAAAAACTTTACATCTTTCAATCTGCGTTTGGTTATTTTGTTGATTTCTTGAATTCTACAAACAATTTGGAACTTTGATGTCTATATAAAATCAATTTCCTTCTTACCTAAACACTAATATTTCGTTTGATCTTTGTAACTGGGAACATTCCTCGAGTAATAAAGTATACTTCTTGTAGTACAGATCATTTTCTTGATTGTCCTGATAGACTCCATCATTTTCAGATTCATCGGACATCATTTTTCAAGAAACGACTGTGGACAAAAATCCAAACATCAATTTTCAACCTAACCTCAAATCCTCTCTCTTATCTTGTTTCAACTTCAACTCTCTCCTCTCTCTCATTCTTGAATCAGCTGCCTCAATCAGGGTTGTTCAGGAGCTATCTTAGGGCATGTTTTTATATTCACCAAATTGGTGTGGTGGATTGCAAACTCCCCCTTTGATTTGTACATTTGAAATTTACAGTGTTACTATTGGTCGAATGGAATCCACCAATTTGGTGGAAATTGATTATTTGAAATGACGGATACTAGATGTCGCCACCTATCTAACTGAAAACTTTTTATACTATGTTTCCTTTACCAGTTTCATCATTGGATGTGTTCCGTTAATAAACTTGGTCGTTATGGTTGCACATTTTGTGTCCCGTATATAAAATATTCCTGAAAGATTGGCGAGTTACGGGACATGATTCCTGAAATTTTGGTGACTTTTAGTAGTACCATAACGACCGGGGTTTGCACGTAGGTAAGCGGTTAATGCGATCTGTCGTATGTCATTAGAATATAATTCAAATTTCAAATTTAGTATTGGATCCAGCTCTCCTCTACTATGTAGGCTTGTTCATACCCTGGCGAATTTCGCAATTTGTCAGCGAATAAAATGGCTCCCAGTCCTGCCAAGCCAATCGTGGATGCAGAATCATGTCGGCAGCCATTTTATTCGCAGAAAATTTACGAAGTTCGCGAGGGTATGAACGAGACTTTAATGCCGTAAATCCCGTTCATATCCTTCTTCTGTTACCAACCTACAAATTCGCCAAAAAGTTGAGAATTATTCGCCCATTGGCAACATTTATAATGACAGAACACCGATACCTAGCATGGAATAAACTGGGATAAATGTGGAATAAATCCATAACATAACTTTACACTTTTCCTTTCAAGTGCAGGCATGCGCTTTGGTATCCTGCAATCTATCAAAATCAAGGAATCATACGAGTTTCGTTTTCTTTCTCATTGGCGTGTTGTGTTCTCTGTTAATTTCTCAGAAGAGAGAAGCTACTTGAGATTTGTGAATTTTATGCAATTCGTGTTAATTTCTCAGTTGGAGTAGTGCATATTTTGTCTTCGTTGTTTGGCGCATTCCCTTTCGCGAGGAAAACTACCCATTAATCAAAACGTTTTGTGTCTTTTCGGCGACCTTTTGTGTGCTAGTTTCTAGGTGGTTATTCAACATCGCTTTTTCATTATCAGCAGTTCGTCTGGAATGGTTATGGTTTTTTAGCATCGATTTTCGTACACCTATTCATTGGTAAGTGATTTATTAAAACATTAAAATATATGGTTTTCGCCATACAACAAACTACATTGAAAAGTAGGTTGGTAAATAGAAAAAAAATAAAAATATTTGTACTTGGAAGTAATGAACCATTTAGTATTGGCCTCTCTTTTTTCGTCTCCAAGTTCACAAGAATGAATAGAAAATATTGAGAGAACCATATAGGAAAGAACTTCATTTACATTATTATATTTTGTGTATGATATTGAAAGCCTAATTCTGAAAACAGTGGATTGAACATATTTCAGAATAGCATGAACTTTAAAAGTTCCTATGAGTAAGAAAAATACAAAAGAGGTGAAATACCAACGATGAAGCCTATTGATTTTTTCTGAAAGAGATCTAGAAGTTTCATCAAATGTTCAGGGGAACAAGCAATGCTGATGAATATCAGCCTTATGATAAGTAACTGACCTACTTTAATTCCTGACTCTTACTTTTTATTGAATAACATATTGTATGTAAGACCTCTTCCGTATCTTGCAGAAGTCTCTTGAAGACATTTAACAGACGTTCAACGCCATGTGTATCTTTTTCGATACACACTGTCCTATCCAATGTGTATCGAAAATGATACATGACGTTCATCTCGTTCAAAGCGTTGTGTGTCGTTAATTCGCACCCTTGCCGTGTGTTTAATAGGCCAAAAATGAAGTGCTGGCCCACACGGAAGGTTGTGTATGCGTGGGTTGGGGTATGGATGTTTATACTTTGAAATAACATCAAAAATATATGATGATAGAGTGAAACGATGTATTCACTGAAAAATTGTAATGAAAAACTTAAGAAACGGAACAGAATGATGAATAAACATTGGTATTATTAAAACATTTACGACACAAAAATGTTCCCCAAACAGAACATTTTGTTATAACTTGCGAGGCTATAACAAGTTTCCCTTCAATCTGTTTCCCTTTCCTTCCATATTTTCTGTAGCATTCCACACATCGTCCACGTACATTCTTCCCCTCCACTTCATTATTTATAAGATAATGTTTCCTAGGAATTCCGTAACGAGTGCAAACTATTTCAAGGGCCACTTGTACCCAAAATGATACACATTCAAACGTAGGAAAGAATGAAAAAAACTCGAAAATAATTTTTCCATACTTAGAATAACACCAGAGCTTGTAATAAAGTCAAAATAAAAAATGTTGAAAAATCGTGGAATCTAATATTGTACCTTGGCGCTGAAAGTGTTAAGGGTTGATTGGAGGCTCTGTTTTTTCTGGCTAATATTTTTTGATCTTGTTTTCCTTATCTTTTGTTTATGGAACAGTGAGTTTGGAGCATGTTTTGGTCATGAGAAAAGTGACAGCAACTACTACATGAATTTAAATTACATTCACGTCAATTAATGAGTGATAAGTATTTTTACAGGTGAAACAAGATATGACAATGGAAAAAAACCTTATCTCTTATCACTCAATTTGTACCTACCTTTTCATTGTCCATTTCATTGGAATGTGATTTAATTGTTATACATATAAATGCAGTTTTCTTTACCATTAAAATGATGAATCGACTTGAATTTACCATCACTTCATGAACTAAATTTATGAATATATTGGAACACCCAATAGGCCATCGACCTAGGTCCTTCAGCCTGTTTCAGATAATCATATTTATTGATTATGATGATAATATTATTCAAAATAACAAGGATTTTGAATTCATTCTATTTGGGTATTATAATTTACCAGAGGCTGTTTGGTGTAATGATGATTTTGACTTAAATGTAAATTGCCTAGCAACGTCACCTGTGATTACAAAACTCTTTTCATATGATTAGGATTTCAAAAATATAAATTATTTCGAAAATAATTAATGTTTGTATCCGTGAAAAAAATTCAAAACCTCAAATATCCCTGTGTGGAATTCACAACTTAGGAAATTTAGAATTGAAAAACAGGCTCATAAAAGATCCAAAGTTACTGGTGGCTTCATCTCAATAAGTTTCTTCAAACTCAATACTTATCATGAAAAGATGTGTTGAAAACATTTTGAAAAAGCTCATCTTATTATCCTTATTATTTTTGGAATTAAATGCAGTACCAATATGAAAAAATTATATAACTTGCCCCCCACCATTTTTTTCGAAGGGGACATAAGCAATAATAAGAATGAAATTGGGAACGTTTTTGCAAACTATTTTTCTACAACCTACTTACACTGATAAGTGTCACCCAAATTCCTGGATATGAAAACAGAGTGTTTGATTGTTTGCAATTACTTATTACATTGAAATAACAGAAATAATTGATCAACCTATGTTAGCCCCAGGAAAACTTTCTCTGGACCTGATGGAATCCCTCTACATTTCATGAAATACTGTGTATCTGTGCTGACAAAGCCTATTCAATTTTCAATATTTCTCTATCACCAGGAACATTAAGTATTTCCTCAGTTTTGTAATCAAAGTTTCCTCACTTCAATCCATAAATGAGGTGCTGGGGATGACAAAGAATTATCGTCCAGTAAGTAAGCAATCTGAAATCCCCAAATTACTTGACTGTTCAATCAGTTCAATCACTAAGAAACTACCTAGGAACTAGGAACATAATTGATGAAATTCAACATGGCTCCACCTCTGGAAGATCTACCAATACCAATTCAATTAGTTAGGTATCAACATTTCAATTAAAATAGTTTAGAGGAAAGGAATCCAGTTGACTCTCTAAAGCATTTGATAGAGTCAATCATGACTTATTTGCAAAACCTTCTGCGTTGAGTAGGTATTGACAGTAACTTTTTGAACTGGATTGAATCTCATTTGACAGGTAGGACTCAATGTGCCAAATGTGAGTGCTGGTTCTGTCATCAGAAATTTCTGTAATATCTGGGGTTCCCCAAGGATCCCATATAAGTCCACAACTATTTTTGTTTTCTATTAATGATCTATCAGAAGTAATGCAGCACAGTAGCTATTTGATATTTCCAGATGACTTCCAACTCTATAGGGTAGAAAGTTTATCGAGCTCAGCCGTGAAATAAAAAAAAATTATTTAGCTTACATAATTTGTTTCTGCTGAACACGAATCCAAAGAAAATTGAGGGGGTTTCAATTACTTTTTGAGTTATGCCTTTCTGAATCTTGGAATCTGATATTTTCAAATAGTACTTTTCAATTAAAAAATCTTATGAAATGCTTTCTTCTTTTTGTCCACACTTTTCAGGCGCTGATGTATATAGCACCAAAAACAACCTTTTTACTTACATACAATTTGACCGTGTTATAAGCACAAACATAACATAATTTTTTATTGATTTATTCTTGCCGGTGAGTTAGTTGGTCACTTGGAATATGTGCCTACGACTGTTTTAATTCAAATGGTCCAATTAATTTTTTTTTAAGGGGAAACCCGAAAAACTTACCTTCGCCCTCTATAGAATTATTATTAACAATATTATTTGAGATTCTGAAGTAATGCGAATGGATTTTAAATATTAAGTAATTTGTCCCGGTGGTGCGATATAAATACTTATGCTTCATTTAAATGTAAACAAATATTATCAAAGCACATTTTCGAGAATTATGCATCCAATTCGATAATCATACCAAGTGAAAAATGTTGTCAGTGGCGGAAAGTGTTGGAGATCTTTTCATATTATATGTCTCTAAAGTAACATTTATGGCACACATTGATAATGTTTCTGAATTATTAGGTAAGACCTCGTTAATCCTTGGCACGCACAAGTTTCGACTTCTGAGGGCTGTCGTTTGTAGGGGGACGACAGCTGGTTAACGGAAAAATCAAAACACAACACTACAATTCAAAGGTTTTCAAACAAATTTTCCGTTAACAATTTTGTTAAAATACATACCTACATCTCTTATTCAGTCAGTTATTGAGTATAATTATTATTGATATCGATAGAATTGAGAGAGTTCAAAGTGATTTCTTGAGGATATGAATATTCTGACATTTTGAACATTTCAAATCTATCACGTTTGGAACATTGAAGAGCTGAAATAGATCAGTGTTATAAATAATAAATGGAGATATAAGTTGTCCGAATTCAATTGAAATTCCTAATCTAAATGTCGATCCAAGAAGAACAATAATTTCAGAAGTACAAACTATAACCAAAATAAGTCAAAATACGTCAAAGGTAAGTATTTAGATATTAACTATATCCTCCTAACAAAGTAAGGAAAGAGTACCTTTCCCGCATGCGACTGCCGTTACCCGAACGAAGCAAAGCGGAATTCGGGTGAGCAGTCGAGTGCGGGAGAGTACCTTTCCCTCCGATCAAATAACACGCCTTAAACTTTGGAAGGGACATCTTCTGATAGATGAAAATATCAATAGCCTTTTCCCTCACCGGCAGTGTCGTGCGTTATTTACAGAAATACTGAGGTTTAATAAAATAGAAATAATGAAAACCCAATATGGAATGGAAACCTGAAATTATGATGGAAGAATCTCCACATGATTTTGAGAACAGCCGATGCTCTGATTGACATGTTTTTTCATAATTCACTCATTTTACTCTTTTCCAATTTGGTTTCCCTTTCTCGATAGTTACGACACTGGTAGATTACGTATGAAATAAAATATTTTGATTTCCAGCTTCAAATGATCTTTTACACATTTCACAATGCTTCACCATTGTTTAATAATTAAAACTAATAATAGTTTAACACAAATTAACTCAGAATTTGCCCTTAATTCACAAAAAACACTACTATAAGCCAAATACGAAAACAAACAGAAATATTTTGTTGTTGTTCTGTCAATATATCAAATGCAGCGTTGCCGTACTGACTAGACCGTATCGACAAGGAAGAATTTCCGTTTGTCGATGGAAATACTGTTATTTTTAAATGCTCCCAACAAGCTGCAATGAACGTTTCAATTACCTTATTGTTGTATACTTCATCCAAGACAGTATTTTTAGGTTTTCGTTGCCATGACGTATTCCCGACAGAAATCGAAATCTAGCTGACGTGCTTATTGTATCCCTAAAAAATTGCGACATGGTTACAATATCATGATTTGAGGGATAACATTATGAAAATATGTTATCTACCTTAAGAGGGTCATAGTTACGACCGCACCGGGGGGGTCTGGGGGGGCCGGTTAGGCCCCACCAGCTTCACCCGTGATTCCATACCAGATGGGCGGGCTTACGCTGGTGTGCTCTAGCGAGCCAAAACTTTTCCCCCCATGATGACTTCCCCCGGGTGTTAGCTATGCGCCCTAGCTATGATCGCGAACGATTTTGGTGTGGGAACCGTGAATTAATCATTACAGGAGGGGTTGCCGTGGGGACCGCGAACCGTCCCCGGACCATTCCACACCTCTCTAGCTCACCGCTAACATAGCTTTCACTACAACTCTGACTTTCAACTCTTAAGATGTTGCCGGAGCGGTCACAGCTTCGTTACCCAAGGATCATGCATGCAACACGAACGGGCCCCCAAAACACCAGCCGGAGGGGCGAGCTAGCCGATACTCGGGGCTCCCCTCCACCCTCAGTACCATTGATCATGAACCTCCGATCATGCCGAAAATGGTCACCGTTCGGCCAAGGTTTCCCTGTGTCAGCCTACTACATATCTGCTGAAGCCGCGGTGTATACCAACGACAACTTTATAGGGTAAACGCCATGTAGTCTACACCGTTTACCCGCGCCTTCAGTAATATTCGAGTATTACTCATCTAGGTTGTGTTACTTGGTCGAAGACCTTTCCATATGAGTTGGTATTAAGATTTTTTTCTACAAACCCCATAAAAAAATTATATAGCGCTCTTGAATAAACTTTCGTGTGCGGGAATTTTTTTTCCCGCATTAGTGCGAGAAAATGACACCTCTCAAACTAAATGGTGTGCGGGAATATGGTAAATCACGCACGCTATACCTTTCCCGCATGCGACTGCCGTTACCTGAATGACGAAAAGCAAGATTTGGTTAAGCAGTATGAGTTAAGATCAAGATTTTCCTACAAGCGCGTTGAAAAATTTCATGTAGTGCTCTAGAACAAACTTTTGAGTGCGGGAATTTTTTATCGCGGGAATAATCCCACTTGAAGTGCGGGAAAATGACACCTCAAACTGAATTTCGTGCGGGTACAGGGTGAACGTCGCACGCATGCAGGAAAAATTATTACTTGTTTGGTCATATAAGTAAGTACATAGGTATTATATGTCAGTGAATGTTATCAATGAAAATGATCAAATATTGTGTTGTGACTAATATAAGTGAAACAAAGCGATAAATATATCGAAAATCAAAACCGAAATTATTATGTTTCTGGCAAGCCTGCTTTGGCGACTTAAAATGAGAAGTGGTATAGTCGACTTTGATGCAAATCGTTTCGGGCCCTTGAATACACCAAGCTAGTATTTGATGCGTTTCGTAAATTTCACTTGGAGAATTAGATATAAGCAAATGGAACGCCGTTATTATTTGGTTGAAACCTAGTTCAAGTGATTCCTTGCATCGATTTATTATTGTTTCATCACTACAACTCGGAAAACAAAGAACATCAGACCAATCCACTTTGAAGAAGGCCAAGGCAGTTCACTTGGCAGTAGAACTTATGGCAAGGAGAAACATCAACTACTGAAGAAAGTCATTCAGCAAAAATCACCTCAATTGCAAAAAAAAAACTAATGCGTTCACACATGCGCAATTCCCGTAACGGAATCGCATTGCGTAACCAATTATTTCCCTATCGTTCGAATTCTCCGGAACTATCCCCGAATGGAAAAAATGGCTGGAAGGATACAAATTGACAGGCATTAATTTGGAGATTATTGCTGTGGACGTCTATTTTGCGGAGTTTTCAACACTGCATTAAGAAAAGGATCTTGGAAGTGGCCGGATAACAAGATTATGTTGAAAAATTAAACGTTTTTCTGAATTTATAATTGTTTCATTGTTATGCCATATGCTTATGAGTCACCCTTATATTATCATCATTGTAAATTGAAACATAGTGGATAGTCCGGAATCACTATCGTCGAATAAATGAAAACCTATAAATACCGAAAGAAAGAAGACCCTTATTTATCAGCAATTAATACCTTATATTAATATTCCATCCAAAGCTATTCGAGGAATCGATAGGAACGTGATACACAATAGAGACGTTTTGTTATCAAGAACATCCAATTATTAAAAATATCTTGCCGCCAAGATGTAAGTACGTGCAACCCAAATTTAAAATCAGGAATAGCTGATAAGGCATGTACAGAATAAGAAGGGCGCAGGGTAATCCGCGAAGAAGAGTTAACCTTCATGTGATACTTCAGTGAAGAAGCCTGTATAGAAACCAATGAAAACAACTATTCATCAAAATGAGTAATACATGTACCTTGAATACGTCTGTGATTGAAGATAAATGGCTTAAAGGCTGAAGTGCGTTCAATTCTATCGATGCTATCAATGATTTAATTTATGTTTTATTTATAGTTGGAGTCTGTCATCGTGACTGGATTATGTCACACACTTAGCCAAACTTTTTCATGAAATGGCCGAAAAATTGAACCTCAGATAAAAACACCATTGGAAAACATTATTTTACGAAAAGCGCTTGATTTGTATTGGTAGATTGTTACGTAATAAAAGATTTTGTCCTTTATTTGACTGAAATTTAAAAACTCAGCCAGAATGTGCCCGTAAAATTTTTCAATAAAATGAACGTGATGGTACAATGAGTAATACTTTTTTCTTTTTCTCTGCAGAAGTCGATGCCTAAACCAAGTGAAGTGACAATGTCTGTAGGGAATCCCGCCAAGAAGGCACATTTGCCGGTTTCTAGGATAAACACTATCATGAAAAGTTCATCAGACGTGGACACAGTGGACAGAGAATCATCTATGTTGATGTGCAAGGCGACCGAGTTGTTTATAAAAACCCTCGCCTTGGAAGCTTACAACTCGGCCAATAAAGCAAAAAAATTGGACTATAAGCATCTGGCAGAAGTTGTGCATACAGAAGAAAGGTATAATTTTCTGAGAGACATAATGCCCAAAAAAATCACCGTGTCAGAGTACAAAAAAATAATGGCCAGAAAACAAGGAGCGAAAAATGATGATAAGAAAGACGATTCTTCATCGAGTTCTTCAGACGATGAAGAAGACTCCAGTTCGGACGAAAGTGATGGAAGTAGTGCTAGTGCTTGATTCAGTATTTTTTTTCTAATTATTTTGGTTCTGTGAACTGTTTTATAGTCTTAACGTAATTTTAAGATCCTATGAAGTTCAATATCTGAAGTGTATCAGAAAGTTAATTGTCTAATATAAAAATCATTCATAAATAACAGGGATTATCTTCCACTTTATATATGGAGAACTATTGCTGATATATTTCTGATAACAGGTGGAAAGTTGAGAGCATTTTGTTGATTCATCTTGAGATTTTCATTCTTTTGACATATCTCATTTGTAATCTTTTACATGGTTAATATAAATCACTTCTTTCTGAATATACTGAAAGCAGAATAATGATAATAATGATGTATTCGAACTATATCCATGATAATAATTGTTTCATTTGGAGAGTCAGTTGATTTTATTCTTTCATATGATGTTTAAATTTGTTTTTTTATAATAATAATGCCAATAATTTAATAACTGTAAAGTGTATAGATGATTAATTGAGACAGAAACACAGGGGTGTGCAACCAATGACTTCAATGATTACTAGGTAGCTTTTTGTAATGTGTCAAAAATATACCCACTTGTTATAGCCATTGACCCATTGAGACATTTTCAAACTATGTGATGTTATTTTCTATTTATGAATACGCAATTTCGATAAATCGGAGAAGCATACAAAATTTAATAGGGAGTTGAAATAAATAACAGCCATGGTGCTCTCACTCAGTAAAATGTAAAACTATGCTGGCTGGACCAACTGGACCTTATCTTGCCAATTTTTGAAATAGACTAAATAGTTTTCTGTACATTATAGTGTATTGAGATAATCTTTTCAGTGGGCATGATAGATTCATTTTTGTTATTTCTATAATGTAATTTTAATGTGAAGTTTTCTGATGACCAAGAAATATTATCTCATAATTACAGTATTATCCTGCAAACACACTAACTTGTTGAATTTAATTTAAGATATTTGTGTCATGATGTTGACTTGTATCTCCCGTGGAAACTCCTGTACACATTTTACCTTGACTCTGAAAACACTGAAGTTTCATTTCAACACCAAACATTTATTTTTGTCACCACGACACCTGTTTCAGTCACCAAGTGACTGTCTTCTGGGAACATTAAAGTTAAATTTGGTGACTTTGTGACAAAAACAAGTATTGAGGTGGTAAAAATATTGGTTTCGTGTTGTAATGAACCTCCAGTATATTCATTACTACACCAAAAGTTCCAAATAGTGCAGTGTAAGTTCTTTGATTATGTTTTTTGATACAATTTTTTTTGTACAGAAGTACTACTTGTTGACATTTTTCGCATTTCGTAATTTGTTTCAATAAATACTTTATGAATGGTGATCATTACTTTTATTTTTGGTAACTATTCCTCTTCTCAAAATCTTGAATATCATATTTTCCTTCATCTTCATGTAAATAATGATGGGACATCTCAGAGAAATACAATTTTGCCAAAATCAATAGCCATAAGGTCATATACATCACTACAACACAGGATCTAATTTTCTTTTTGCTTGACAAAGACATGTAAAGTTCAAATGCACTTACCACAACGCCAAGACTGTCAGTCTCTTTTAATTCATTGTTTACCTCAGATATAATAAAAAAAAAAGTAATTTTCACAAGAAATTACGATATGCCCCTATGGCAATATGTATCAATAATTTGTTCTATATAACTTGCATGTTTGTACAGCAACAATTCGCTTATAAATTCCGAATTGATGGGTTTTCTGCTAGGCGTCCAAATTGGTTAGGAATTTGTTCAATTTTCGCTCTCGTCACATGGTGAAGCGATTATGGAGGTTGGATCAATATATTTGAAAGGTAATTGTTCATAGTCGTATCGGGAAACCCTTCATTTAGATCAGTGAAATTGTTTTGTACTTCCATTGTCTGAAGAGCAAAGAAGTCTCGACGCACGACATATCGGCTTTTAGCATATATAGCCGTTATCAAGTAAGACTAGTGACAACTCGTAAACTATAACTTCTAATTTATTTTATACATTCACTGTCGCTGAGCCAACCCTATCTGTTTGCAACCTTTAACTAATATCTGCAACTAATGTTGAGCGTCCGGCTTATATATGGGTGTAGAGTTCTTCTCGAAGACTCTCGTTATATTCTTCATTCTCCTGCATCCAGATGGAACCATCTAGAACAATTGGCATGCGATGATATGCGTTGTAAAGAAGCCAAGCTGGATTATCGAAACATGAGCGGTCAAGTCCGGCTCCCGCACTTTACATTGCCCCCTTCTTAAAGACATTTTGTCCCGAAATATCATCCTTGGAGTGTGTCGATACGTCGATACCTGCAATATGCGACCAAACTTCTTGGAAAATACCACTGCAATGCCTCTTGACATTTGAAGGTCTTCGGCTAGGGCATAATCCATAGGCACCTTGATGAGGTCTCATGGTTTTTATCTAGTTACCTCATGTCGAACTTTCTGTCTGTTTGAGTTTAAGAACTCCTGGAACGTCATCTTAACATCTGGTGGTCTGAGAGTGCAAACTTGGTCGTGATTTCCAACGTAGAGGAACAGCCTAATGAAATGAACGACCCTAGATTTCCCTCGGGGTGGCTTATAGATTCGGTAGATGAGGGCGTTTATCCTCTTCACGATCTTGTATGGACCTTCCTACGAAAATTTTGGTGATAGTCCTCAACAACGTTAGGTCACCTGTCTGAAATCCTCCAGCATCGGCCTTGATGTTATACGTCTCCTTCGTTCTCTCGCTAGCACTTTGAATGTTCAAACGGGATCGTTCATGGATGTCGTCCATTCTCTGCCGTGATTTGCTGAAGTAGTCATCTCCCGCAGAGTCCTGGTTGCGTCCCAAACTTCAGATCACAAGGAAGTCGCAGCTTTCGGCCCATAATAATACTAGCCGGGGTTTGGCCGGTTGACTCGTGTACTGCGGAACGATAGGCCATCAGGAATAAGTGAAGGTACTAGTCTTAATCTTTCTGGTGGACAGAGACTACCTTGATCAGGTGACTGTTTATCGCTGTGGTGTTCGTTTTCCTTATGTTGAGCATCTGACACATTTCTTGGAGTAGGTTGGACTTAAAATTTCTGCATTGGTCAGATTGTGGAAACGGACCAGCGATATCAATGGTGATCCTTTCAAATGGACTGCCTACGTTATAGTAACGCACTGGGGACTTGGGTCGTGTTCGAGCTCCATTTCTGGCAGCGCATACAACACACTTTCTGTACCAGTCTTTGACGTCAGCTTGGCAATTGGCCCACTAAAACCGTTGCCTCAGTTTCTGGAGGATCTTTGTCACTCCTAGTTGTCCTCCAGTGACCCCATTATGGATTTCTCGGAGCACTTTCTGTCTTCTGCTCCTATGTACGACTGTCTGAAGTCTTTCTTTCCCACCATTGTCGAAAGACAGCACCCGCTTCAGGAGTCCATTACCTAGGGTAAGGGAGTTCCATCGGGATTTAACGGCTGGTGAATAATTGGATCTCCTGCCACGATGGTCTTCGGTTGCTTTTCTTCCAGCCGATAACTGAACCAAGGTCTGAATCGCTCTCTTAGTCTTACTGAATCTTGTTGCTGTCGACTCCTCTGCTCGTCGGCAGTACGAACAGCCAGCCTCTCGATCTAACGTGCCACTTAACCCCTTCGAATTTTTTAACTGTAGAAGCCATTTGAGGGCTGCGTGGTCGGTTCAACAGGAATCTTCTTCTATGTACGTCTACTCATTTGACAGCACCCAACAGTTCTCGCCTGGTAATACAATAATTACGCTCCGGTTTACTTGAGTGTCCCACATGGCGTCCGTATCCAAAATGAATTTTCCGTTCAGAATTAGTGCGTTGATTAATGATGCTTTGCACTTCCTGAACGAATCTTGGCATTCTTCAGACCTCTGAAATTTTGTTTGTCTTTCCGTGAGCCTGGTCAGTGGTTTGGCGATGTTAAAAAATCCCAGCACGTATCGGCGGTAGTAGGTGCACAAACCAAGAAAACTTCGAAGCTGAGGTATGTCTTTTGGAATGGACCACTTCTTTATAGCTTTGATCTTCTGCTAATCTACTGCTACTCTTTTCCCAGAAACAACATGGCCTAGATATCGTACTTCTTTCTGGAACAAATGGCATTTTCTAGGGCTCAGTTTCAATCCGGAATTTCTCAGTCGCAGAAACGCCTAGTCCAGGTGTTTCAATTGGTCATCGAACGGCCAACCACAATTATGTCGTCGAGATATACTTACACGTCTTCTATTGAAGTCCTTTCAGAACCGTCTCCATTAAGTTCTTGAATGTGGCTTGAGCATACACTGCCACAATCCTGAGCCGACAGTGAAAGCTGTTTTTCCTCGATCTTCTCTAGCTACTCTTCAATTCCAGGGCCCTTGGAATATGGTAACTGTCCTTTTTCGTCACGTTGTTAAATTGATAATAGTCTACGCAAAAGTATGTTGATCCAATGTTCTTCTTCGCCAGTACGACTGGAGAGGACCAGGAACTGTCAGATGGCTCGATGACTTCTTTTCCCATATCGATGACTATTTTTTCGTCCTCTTCCTTCTTGCCGAGGAGAAAAGTCTTCTAGCAGATTGCCTGATTGGTCGGGCATTCCACCCCTATTACGTTGTATACGCCATCGAATATGTCTTGGTATTTCGTGACTAGATCCCTTAGTTTGAGTTCTTGAGCTTTATCTATGCCTTTGGAAGAGGTGACAAGCAACTTTTCTAATTCCGCTGGCACGTTGTTGGCTTGGCTAACAGTGGTACCTTTCTTCTAAGTCACCGGTTAATAATTGACATTCATTACCCTTACTGGCACAAATTTATCAACACGCAACAAGGTTTCAGCCCTCTCAGGTATGCTCACATATTCAGCTAACAGGACACAAATAATTTCTTCACTTCTCCCATGAAGCACCAGATCTTCTCCGTTCACAAAGACGCCGTCTTTGAAATTTAGCTCGAACCCTCTGGATTTTATGATGTCCGCTACTAATGCCCGATATTTCACTGTAGTGCTTAAAATCAGTGGTTGGGTTCCCTGTTGCTTTGCGTAGTTTCTAGGTTGACGGTTCAATTCTCGCTGTTGTTTTAGTAAAGGCAGGCCCAAGATTTGTTCTAGTCGCACCTGTATCTAGCAACATGGTGCCAGGTTCGTTGTTATGATGTGACCGTCTACGAAGACAAATTTGTTTTGTCGTTGAAGAATAGCGACATATGCGTCGTTGTTAACCAGGGCTTGCTGGATACAGGCCGACGGATGCCACTACTCATTGACCTTTTGTAGTTTTACTTCGTCGGGGTAGATTCTTCAAGGCATTTGTATCTCATCTGACTATTCTCATGACAGCTTCCATATTAGCAGGGTCCTGTGTATCTCTTCCTCAATCATTCGGACTTTACTCTGACTTTTGCAGGATTGTTTCGCGGCCTCAAATTCCAAAGAACGTGCCATGGCATCTACCAGATGTTTGAGAGGAGCAGTTTCGATGCTTGCCTTGTTTCTTGGTAGCCCATTCAAGAAAGCCTGAACCGCAAATCGCTCCATTACATTTTCCGGCGTGACTGGATATGCAAGAAGAACCAAGCGTGCAATTTCTGTTTCAAATTCTTGTAATGACTAGCTTCATTTCTGATAGTGGTCTTTCAGCTGTGAATGGTATACGTGTTCTGGGTGGGCCTGGCAATACTGTAGTTCCAGATGTTTTATCAACTGTTCGTAGTCCTCCTGTTCTTGGGCAGTGAGGCTTTGTAAAATATTTGTTGCCTCTCCGCGTAATGCCAGCGTCAGTGCTACAGCTTTCCCCCCTGCATTTTATCTGTTTGCTTTGGCAACAGCTTCAAATTGTCGGCGGTAATTTGCTCATGGATTGTTTCCTTCGAATTGAGGCGGTTTTAATGAAAGCTATCCTGGTTCAGCACTGACTTTGAAATATTTCATGTCTTTTTGAACTTTTACACTCAGATCCAGCATTGAATTTTTGTAGTAAGTTTCTGGGGTGTGCGCAGAATCCATCCGCTTTTCTAAGTCACTGAATTTTTCCTTTATTTTCTCGATGATGCTCTTCTTGAAAGTTCGCTTAAAAGGTTGGCGATCTGTCTCTATTTTGAAGATATTTTCCTGAACGATACTCTTCTGATATACCATCAATCATTCGAGTCGAGCTCAGAATCACATTCATTTGTCGTCACTTTGGAAACATGCCAAACATCTCTTTTCCAAGTCTCGTTCCTTCAACGAACGACAAAGCAGTAATTCCTGCAGAAATTCAAAAACATCAATTCCTATACCTACTTCTCATCGTCTCTCACGATGTTTTTAGAACGTTACAGGATTTTCCCTCTCGTGAGAACCGGAACAAAAAAAAACAGTTCGGGTATCAAAACACTTATTGAGCATTTCGAACCAACGCTTTTTCTGAATATAAATACGTAATGTCTCTTTCGAACCAATCATGTCTTGTCTGATACATTCAAGTTACAAAATGAAAAAAACAGCGTTTGAACTACAATACTTAGTAATCCTAAGTAATCCAAAATGAAGAGTGTAAGGGTAACCATGAGAAATAAATACGAAACTTTCATGGACTATGGTACCGAGTACTTGAGTACTCGCTAGAAGAGTTCGATATCACTACAGTAATTAACATATCAATATCACAAACGTTGATGAACTCCGGTTGATTTAGGAAAAAATAAAACAGATTTATCTTATCGTTTTGCTCAAAATATCGTACGACGACGCTGGTTCAGATAACAATAATTGATATTACGAATTGTATTCCTTCTCACTCAGTATTCTGTCCTTACACCAAGAACAAACACCGAAGAGCTTGTAACAAGACATTTTTCGTAATTTTCGTTTTCGATTTCCCATTTTAGTTGTAGTTGTTGATCGTCTATGTGTACATTACTATAATGGCAGTATTAGTGAGTTGATAAATATCGAATGACATTGTTATAATGTCCTATCGCGAATACCTGAGACATAATTAAGGGATATTTGTGTTAAATACCAGTTTCATTAAAAACTTTTGTTTATATGTTTTTCAATGTCTCGATATGAGCTGAATACTGGTAAGTTATGATTTGCATGAACTCATGTTCTTTTTCGTTGCTAAAACAACTGCGGGTATATTTTAGAAGACTCAGTTCTGAATTACATCAAACTCCATTGTGAGATGATCGATTTTAATCCACCTTGTTCCTCCGAAATAATCTATTCTCCGCTTGTGCCCTTCACAATTCGAATTGTGGTAGCAACTAATTTTATTAGCTAACAAAAGGATTTTACTTTACAATGTCCGCATCAGTTGAAAATCTTAAAAGATCCCTCACCAACATGAATGGTAGTTGATGTTTTAACTCTTTCTGTAACATGCGAAGTGACATTGTGTTGTGAAATTGATTTGCCTACAAATAACGGATAAGAATTTATTATTCAACCAATCAATGCAAATTTATTTTATCTGTTCTTTAATTTTGTATATTTGAACTCTAACATTATTGCTTGAGAAACAAAACTGTTTCAGCAAATTGATCACTTACTATGTAATTAATACATTACGAGGATTCCTCATTATTTTGTCATAATGCTATATCAATTCAAATACAATCAAATCAAAATTACTTTATTGTCTGACGTATGATAACTCCTATTGACAAAGTGAAAGAAAAACTAGAGAATAAACACCAATAATAAATGAATACAAGTACAATTTCCATACATAGTCAAAAGCTATTAAAACATATACATATAATTCATATCATTGGTAGAGCAAGATACTACACGTCAATTCAATAAAGACACATGCTGTTCTGTTTTGATAAATAAAAATATATAAGTACATCAAATAAATATCATTAGTAAGTACTGTTAATTAATCGACTTCATTCAATAAAATTCTGGATAATATTTACAGGATAAAAGTATAAAGGAAATTATCTATGATTTACATTCAGTAAATAAATACCTCGAAAGCAAAAAAAATCATTTGAGAAATTAAGACTATACACAACATTCTGATCTTCTCAATGGATCATCTTGAAATAAGATGAAATTGAAATAGAATGGCACGTACGTAGTTATTACGTAGCAGTGGATTTAAAAAAATTAAATAAAAATTTCACAGCGAGTAGAATGCTCTGCCGAGTGAAACAAGAAACTTCGAACTATCTTTTACCTGTAATTGTTTTTATTTCGTTAGGCACGTGATTCGCTTTTTTTTTGCTGTTTAAAAACAAAAAATGTATAATGGAGTTTTTTTATTTGTGTAGATCTCGGAAGTGATAACAACGTTATATTGAGGGCTTGTTTTGTGATATAATTGTGCTGTGTTATAAACTCTATCTATCTAAACTTACTGTGGATAATAATAATAGATACTCACAGATACCCACTGAATTTAGCTTTACACATGTGTCAAATTGCCCTTTTCTGCAGCATTAAAATCGTTTCGAATAAAAATCCACTACTAGATCCCAAAATCAAATTCCATGTGATTTGAATTAATTACAGCACAGTATACCTTTTTGCCATATCCCTGGGGTTCTCACTGCAAAACACCCATATGCTACTTTTCTACCCAGCTTTTTTATATGATTTTCAAACTTAAACTTTTCATCAACGTATAAGCCTAGGAACTTTGTTGCTCTTGTACTGCTAGTAAGTTCAGTACCCAGATACTTACAGTTCTGACAGATAACGTTTGAAAGTGAGGATGTTCATTTTCGATATGTTCAAAGATAGCGAATTGGCAAATCACCCCACACTTTTACCTTGATAACATCAGTATTAATTTTTTGATGCAGATCAGTTTCATTTCATTATGTTTAGGTCTCGTAGTATCATCTGCAAACTAAGTAAACTTTTCCAATGATATTTATTGAGACTAAGTCATTTATATAGATTATAGATAGATAGATAGGCCAAGCACTGATCCTTGAGGCACTCCCCATTCGATCTCTAATTGTTGCGATAATTTGTTCTGAAGAAAAATGCTTTGAGTACGACCTGATAAGTACGGCTCATACCATTTCAGAACTAAGTATATCTCTCTAAAACAGTACTTTTCTAATTTATTCAACAGAATTAAATGGTTGACACAATTAAACGCTTTGGTCATGTAACAACATAAACATTGGGTAGTAAGAATATCATCACTTGTTCCTTTCGATCTTTGGAGCCCGAATTGAAAAAAATGTATAACGTTGTGCATTCCCAAGAATTCCTTTCTGTTTTTTACAAGATTCCTAATTGATTTGAAAAGGGAAGGTAGCAATTAAATTGGCTGGATTTGCAATATCACCACCAGTGTCTCCTTTAGATATTCTGGGAATACTACCGCTGAAAGTAAAAAAAAATTGCTTTAAGAGCAGTCAAATAGGTGGAGAAAAAAATGTTGGTTTATAGGTCAGCATATCCAGACGCATTCACTTCTTGAAAAATTTGCTTCCTTTCTTCAGCGTCCATTGACATGAAGAAAAAAAATTTAAAAACAGACAATTTTTCCAGATAACCTATGTGGTCAGAGATGGGGTGGATAACTTTTGAGATATTTTCTGGTATTGACCAATAGTATTCGTTAATATTGTCACATTCGAGATTTGTTTTCATAGGAACAGTATAACAGAAAGGATGGGCCTCTTTATTCTAATTTATTTAGACGTCATCATTATATGAGTCGTATAGAATCAAAACTCGGTATTTACCAAAACCAAAAAAAATTAGTTAACTATTGCATATAATAGAACAGAGGTACAGGCACCAACCTACAATATAATTTAGTTCCAAAACTTGTTGAATTATATAAAATAACTAGGTAGAAAAAATAAGTTGGAATCGAAACTCTGTATTTAAAACAATATTTGGCATCAAAACTTGGTATTTTCTCTTTAACCAATAACAGTCTACCTATTACATCACGTGACGAATCCCGTGTCATTTCATCCGCTGTTTCTAATCAGTACGGGCGTATTTAGGAATAATTTGACAATAATAGTAGTTTTCGTTATGGATACTCCCATTACTAAATATTCAAAGATAATGAGACTTGGAGAAGATTGGAGACTATCTGATTGGAAATCAACCTGCAAGAATGTTATAAAAAAAACAGGTCAATTGCATTTTCCATTCAATGCTTCAAAAAGAATTATTTTCGAAAGAGACCATATAAGCATACAGTTATAGTGAGGGGAGAAACATTTTATACATCTGATTTGAGAGTTGGAAACTCAATAGTGAAAAAAGGGAAATGTCTCTCTTCATTAAAACCAGATATGACAGAAATTCGTAACTCATTGAGAGGAAATAAATCTTCTATCAATAAATTACTTCAAAATCACTTCGGAGAAGAGTGGCGCAATAATCCAGACCTTCAGTTTTATTCTGTTATTTTCAATCCAAGCACAAATCCAGAAGTCACCAATGAAGAAGAAGACGAAAATTTATACCAAGACGAGCAACTAAGAATTTAGGTTAAAAATACTTTTTCCAATTTTTAATGTGGATTTCAGTTTTTTACTTATGAATGTTTAACAAACATGAAATCAAATTTTTTGTTCAGTTCGGATTACCTATTATTTAAATTTTTCATAATTCAATAAAATATTAAAATATTTCAACATAATATGAAATACTAATTTTCATTACGGTCCTGTCCCATTATGACGTCCATTACACTTGTTGGTAACAGAACTTTGCATTTTCAAGAGTTAGTTTCAAAAGTCTGTGTCATTGCATGTTTAATTTTCAAAACTCTGTATTTTTAAGCAACTTTCTTAAATAAAAAAATATGGAATAATATTTTAACAAAAATCAAGGTGGATTTCTTTGAAACACTCACATAAGTACCGCAGAAAAAGAAATGGTGTAATACCGCTGATCAGATATAAAATGACAGTTTTTTGCGGTTTTCTCCAAATGACTTTTGAGACGAATACCCAGTTTTGATTTTATACGACTCATATCCCCTTGCTACAGGTGTTGGTGTATGATGAAACTAATAGATTTCCAACAATTGAAAGATACTCTAATGTATAATATATACAGTCGGTTGAACGGATTAACATTTTTTTGAATCTTTTCTTGTAGAAGGACAGTTTTTAATTTGTTTTTTGACTATGGCAAATATATCTCTTTCAAAAATCGTTATCTACTTTCCTTCAGCTCTGTTTTCTTCTAACCATTACATGATTTTCTTTTTAGAACATAAATACGATAAAATATTGAACGTGACATGGTGGTCGTTTTGGTCTTAAAATACAGGGCCGTATTTGAAAATAAATGATGAGGGTGGGCCAATTTGTACGATACTTTGTAGGTGTGCAGTTTTTATTCACATATTTGTATAGTTTACAAAAAGTAGCTGTGGAAAAGTGCCAAAAGTTTTAAAAAGTATTCGAAAAATAGAAAGATGTAGGCAAAATAATTTAAAAAAATTCGATTTCTCCTGTATATCGGTAGAACTAAAGATAGATGAGATTTTTTCAAGTTTACTGCGTGGGATTGTTTTACAGTTTATTTGCATGTTATATAATATTTATATTGTGATAATTTATTTTTAAATTGAGAATAAACTTATTATTATTATTGTTGACATCAGGCTCTGTCACCATTCAACTACCGTTTTATCTCTTACCATTACCAAGATCCCAATGAATAGGCTCGATTTTGAAAAGACCTGTACATAAAATATATAGCTGAATATAACTGAATTTGAGGGCTTGTCACCGAAATTAGTACTTGGTCTCAAACATCAAAGCAATAATTGTAATGAAAATTAAATATTTTTTATAATTTACTAACAACTCAAACAAATTCACCATAGCTGTTCGAAAATATCAAGTGTATATCGCCGAACTGAGATTAAGATGAGGAATCAAAAAACTAAATAAAAGGTACCTATACAGGGTGTGGATTTCAACAACCAAATTGACCAGTGAAATAGGGCTGATTATATGGTTTCATTAAAAAGAAAAATCTTTACGTAACCCCACTAACTTGTTCAAAACTCGCTCCAATGGTGAAAGTATATATTTTTTCTTCTCCATTTATCAGCTGCTTTCTTGGCTATCCAGCGCGTATTCGAAACAGTTGACTGAGCAAAGTCTAGTACTAGAGAAGTACCTATGGTATAGCTTGAAAAGCACTCGACTGGCTCACTGATTACCCATAGAACAGAAAATAAGTAACCAAAATCAACACTTTGTCAAGTTCTTAATATCAACGGTGTTCCTCAAGGAAGTACATTGGGACACTCAACGCGGAGCTGGAAAATGTTTTCCAATGGTGTGATGATAGTTTGTTGAAGCTTAATGGAAAAAAAACGCAAAGTAGTTCTTATAGAAAACTTTACCAAGTATCAAACAGATTTAATTCAATTGCCGTAGTGGGCAGTTGTTGTATTCTTGCCTGCCGGCTATACTCATTGTATAGGTTAAAACGGAAGCTGGATTACATAATCCTCCTTTCATTATTAGTTTAATGGTCTTCCGCCAAGTAGTATCAGCATTTTTTTCTCATGATTACAATTGTTAATGTTAATATCCATAGATATTCAACTTTCAAGTCATATAATTCTTACATTACCGACAAAATACAGGGTTCCCACAGACCTGGAAAACCTGCAAAACAGGGAAAAGTCAGGGAAATCAAAAAGTGTTGAAAAAATCAGGGAAAAGTCAGGGAATTTTACAGTTTCCAGCAGAAGTCAGGGAATTCAACGAATGTACCTATATGGAAAACGAAATCGATATACATAATTCCGTATCAGTTGATTTCCGATGAAAAAATTAATTAAGCTGTCCCTGTTGTCTTCTTCATGAATTTAAAATTTCGCGGTCATTCGTCGGTCACTGCTCTTTACTCGCACATGATTGGTAGAAATTTGAATACGCCTACGACCTACGATGTTTACTTCTACCTCGTGAGTTTTCGGTTTCCCTTTGTCAGAAGCAAGAATGCCTTTCCACAACACTTCCCAATAGGCAATCTGCATGAACCAATCAGAACTATCCTGGCCAAGGCGGTATATTTGAACAGGTACTAAGGCGGTAAATTCAAATCTCCGATATATTTTCACAACGCATGAATAGTAGTCCCAAGTCTTGTTTTCATTTGTAAGTGCAAATATTCAGTCAATTGTAGATAAGATGAAATATAGGACATTATTTTGGAAAATGTAGCAATTGTTCATTCCTCAACTTAACCTAAAATTACATTGCACACCACGCAGGCGCAACTAAAATAGTTTTGATTGGTCCATGCGAATCGCCTATTGGAAAGTGTTGTGGAAAGGAATTCTTGCTTGTCGGAAAGCAAAATATGTTCCTTTTTTTATGTATGTTTCGAGGTTCAAGGAAATAGTAACGTCAGAGTGTGGTAATGTTTACTTAATTTTATCTTGAATCGTTAATTTCGAATTTTTCACGGAATAGAATATTGGTGGTTGTTGCAGCATTGAAATACCTGTTCGATGGTTTTTAATTTTTTATATATTATGAATTAAATTTTTATGAACACGAGTTTTTCATTCACTTATTTATATTAATCACTCTATGAAAGGTGACTTCTGGTCGTGAAAAAAGCTTGTGCGTGGTCAGGGAAAACCTGGAAAAGTCTGGGAAAATTTTTTCGCATCCAAAGTGGAAACCCTGAAATATTAAAAAACATGAACTTCTGTTCCGTCTTCAAAACCATGATCTATAAAAACAGTTTTTCTCTCATACGCTAATATTTTCTCATTTCACATTTCCATCTTCTATACTAACTGTACCCGGCAAATGATGAGTATACACTGAGTTAAGAAAGGTGGTATATGCCTTAGCAAGTAAAGGTAGTTCCGATTACATAACAGCGGAAACCCTCCAAAAATATATGACGGTATTAAAAAACCACTGCTGCATATTGTTAATACCTCATTATTTCCGGATCGGCCAGTGGCGTATCCAGAATTTTTCTCAGAGGGGCCGTATAAAAAGTCTAATAAATAACCTGTGAGTGACGCAGTTTGCATTGCCAAATCGTCAAAACTTTCAAAGATTTTGGGGTGGCCCAGGTCCTCTGGCCTCCCCTTTGGCTACGTTACTGTCTCTGGCATATCAGATTATGGCCTACGGTGTGTTAGATACCCCAGAACGTCACAAATGCTGGAGTGAATGCCAGCATATAGTTTCCACCACATTAATTACGCTCAGACAGGCGCTTAGTATTGATTTTGCAATGAAGACAAGACGTCCTACCATCATGAATTGAATAATTCATCTCATCGGATATGAATTTCCTGTTTCGTTGTCGACACAGTGGCTGATGACTGTAAATGGGAGGGAGGCAGGAGGTAATCGTGTTCTTCTTTACATGTTAACAAATATACAGGTTATTCAAATTAAATGTGGATCGGATCCCTTCATTGGGAAACTATATTTCAAAGAACAAACAAAAAAATAAATCCTAAAAGGACGGAAGTCAAATTGAGTTTGAATTTTTTTTTCAAATCCGTGTTGATGTAGAAACTTTGAATTTTGGAAATTACTTTAATTTTTGTATTAAGAGAACTACGGGAATATTTTTTACCATTTTGTGAAAAAGGGGTGAAATTAAAAACCATCATTATATTTGATGTCAGAACTTTTTTGTAGGGTTGAATTTTATGAATCAAATTATTCGGAATTCCTGTTGTATTTCTTGATTCTATTGTCTCCTATTTTTTTTTCAACTGTAGCAACACATGAGCTTTTTTATCGGAACATTTTTTTTCCACGACTGACAGAAATAATCGCAGACCGTATGACCGTAAGTCTGGTTGTGAGGAACAGGCATTTTTATCGCGATAAAAAAAGATGTGCATATTTATTCAAAATTATTCAGACGTCATCATCATATGGTTCCCTTTCTACAGGTGTTGATGTATGATAAAACTAATAGTTTTCGAACCAAAATTAAATATACAGGGCAATTCAAATTCGACCTCCACCATTGGGATCTCCTAAACTACAGGAGATACGTTGAAGCTTAAATTGGGGCAAAGTTGCGTATTCTGGTGTTTAACAAAATACTGTTTTGAAACTTGGAAAATTCCGAGTATTTCCGGAACTATCGGGAAAAAACTTAAAATCGGAATTTTCGTTTTTATTTTTTTCTATCGTTATTTGACGAAATAGCTGAAAACCAAAAGTACATTTTCATTGATACTTTTTTTCAGCGACACGTTTTCATGTTCAGATTTACTATCCGACGTTTCGTCTTCTGGCATTTCTCATCAACTTTTTTTTCTGTTATGGGTGCCATATTGTTTTTTTATACAGAAAAATAGTGATTCTCATTCTGATTTCATTGATGTATAATTTGTTATGATTTGCACTTCTGAAACCACAGATATTAAAAAAAACAACTTCAGCTGAGATGGTCATGACTCAATCGAAAAATTTTGTTTAATAAACACTAGTCAGAACTAAGTTTGCACAAATACTTCATTCGAAATGTCCTCATTCTCAAATGAAGAAAAACGAGATATTTTGAAACTTTATTATAAATTTGATTGGAATAGTACGAAAACAACACATTTATTTTGAATTATATCCGGAAAGACAACAGCCGGATATCATTATTCGGAATTTTGGGCAAACACTTGGCTGAGTACGGTGCGTTTCAAAAAACAAGAATGAAATCATGAGCTTGTAAAAAATGCACAAAAAGTGTTACAAGTGTTCGAAATGATGGCCTTCCTCTTGAATACCTAACCGAGCTCGTCGTCTCAAATTAAGAACAGCCCTAACAATATCCCTTCTTCTGATAGACCTGAATTGCGTGATGACATTGTCTCTAAGTTCATCTACTGTGTCATATTCTTGCTCTCCATAGATTCTGTTCTTTAAAGTGCCCCACAAGAAAGTATCCAAAAACTGTAAGGTCAGGTGACCTTGCCGGCCACCTCACTGGTCCAGAATTTCCTAACCACCTATTAGGAAATCTTTGGTGTAAATATTCGCAAACTGCTCTTTTATTGTTGGAGGAGCCCCGTCATGCTGAAACCAGCAGCTGATATAATTAACAAGGGGAAACGTATCCATATATTCTTCGAATTCGTTTCTTAAGAACCGAAGATAGGTTTCCTCATTTAAAGTATTAGAGAAGAAATGAGGTCCAAGTATTCGGTCGTCATAAATTCCAGCCCACACATTCAAACGAAACCGAACTTGTGGTCTGACTTCTCTGAATATGCTCATTATTTCTATTAAAAACACCACAGTTCGAAAAAGTACTTTCGTCGTTCCAAATAATGTTTTTCAAGAAGTTTGTAGGGTCTTCCCTATTCGAGAGCCAGCTACAAAATTCCATCTTTCTCTCAGGATCACCTGAATGTAATTTTTGTGAAATATGTATCTTATTTCAAACCACTTTTTTTTTTAATTCCCTCCAAACGCTCGTCTGTGGCACATCCATTTCTGCCGAAACTTGATGTGTTGATTTGGAAGGATCTGCATTTATCTAAAAAAGTACCAAAAATAATTATACTTCTTCGAATATGGAATGAACAATTATTTTACTTCGGCTAATAAGTTACCTCTAATATTTTGTTCCATTCTGCTTCCATATTTCATTCTTGGTTTTTGAAACGCACCGTACTCAGCCAAGTGTTTGATCAAAATTCCGACTAATGTTCTATCCGGCTGTTGTCTTTCCGGATATAATTCAAAATAAATTTCTGCTGTTTTCGTACTATTCCTATCAAATTTATAATAAGGTTTCAACATATCTCGTTTTTCTTCATTTGAGAATGAGGACATTTCGACTGAAGTATTTGTGCAAACTTATGATGTTTAATGAGTTCTGACAACTAGTGTTTATTAAACAAAATATTTCGATGGAGTCATGACCATCTCAGATGAAGCTGTTTTTTTTTAATAGCAGTGGTTTCAGAAGTGCAAATCATAACAAATTATTCATCAATGAAATCAGAATGAGTATCACTATTTTTCTATATAAAAAAACAATATGGCGCCCTTAACAGAAAAAAAAAGTTGATGATGAATGCCAGAAGACGAAACGTCGGATAGTAAATCTGAATATGAAAACGTGTAGCTGAAAAAAAGTATCAGTAAAAATGTACTTTTGGTTTTGAGCTATGTTGTCAAATAACAATAGAAAAAAATAAAAATCAAAATTCCGATTTTCAGTTTTTTCCCGATATTTCCGGAAATACTCGGAATTTTCCAAGTTTAAAAACAGTATTTTGTTTAGCACCAGAATACGCAACTTTGCCCAGTTTAAGCTTCGACGTATCTCCTGTAGTTTAGGAGATCCCAATGGAGGGGGTCGAATTTGAATTGCCCTGTATACAGAGAAAATAAAAGCTTCCAATTTGCACAAAAATTAAATATTTGTAAAGTAATGCTTACAATTGTTTCGACACACAGTTTCATCATCTGAGCTGAGTTATGAGTTCATAACACTCTGTGTGTCGAAACAATTGTAAGCGTTACTTTACAAGTATATAATTTTTGTGTAAATTGGAAGCTTTTATTTTCTCTGTATTTTTCAGTCAAGATGAATTTACATGTATTCCACCACGATAGAACAAAATTAAATATACTCTAATGTGTTTCCTAACTCCGGTTTCTAACTGCAGAGGGTGATTTGATAGGTCATTTTAAGAAGAACAGTTCCTATGAACACATGTCAGGAGTTACTTCGTTTCTGAGATACAAGGCGTTGAAATTTGAATTCAAATTGAGCAAAATAAACCATTACAAGTTGATGAACTTCTAATATCGAACAAATATTAATAATGCACATTTTAACGAATTAATTTTGGTATCTAACTGACTGCAACGAGATTTCCAGTCCAGCTCTTCATCAATAAAATTTCTAAAAAGCGAATAGTTAGCTCCATGTTGAACAATAATGACAAAGTTGTCATCATTGATAGAAAAGTCTTGAAGCTGCTTACCTGCGAGAAAGTTTGGAAATGATTTGAAACTCATTTTTAAGAGAGATCATTATTATAATGTAAATGACATTTTTACTATTAACTTTCGATTGATTATTAGAACTGAGTATGGGTGCTGGTGTGATGAGAGTATACTTGTAAAATGACAATGTTGTTGAGATGGTAGTCGAAAGTGAACATTTCCCAAATAATCATGTTTAATCTTTGTGAGATAGTTTATCAACTCTTATCAGCGACCTAGAACACGAAAACTGTTCGTCTGTTCTCAAGTGTTCAGTCACACAGTAGGTGTTGGGCCATAAGACTTTTATAGTAATCTGTTCCATTCATGTGCAAGCTCCAGAAGGTAATTTTTCTATTTTCAGTTTTTATTCATTAAAATCTTAGTTGAGAGATGCCCGAAATGTTGAGGAATCGCGAAGGAATATGATGTTGGTTGAATTGTAAAAAACTATTTCGTCTGGAAACAAGACAACTTTAGAGCATGTATTCTCAACTTTATTCGTTCAAATGCGGACCTACATTTTGCTTTCGAATTTTTGTAGCTTTTTGTCTGTTAATTTCTGCTGCAGTTTGTCCTGCTGATCTTAATCCGCGATTAATTCATTTATGTATAGTTTTTCATGCAAATCTTCTTGCCGCATTCTCTTGTAATAACATTAAGTTATTCTTTCTAACTCTATACGTACGTTACATTTGACGATCTGAAAACGAGAAAATTAATTTTTGTAAAACATATTTAAAAATAATATACTATTATTTACGAATAATTTATAATATACATATTATAGGTGCAATATTTGCAATTTAAAAAAAAGTCATTCATTATTACTGCGCGAGATATCTAATATTATAGACGTTTGTAATGTTGCCGACGAGAGGCGAAAACAATGCCATGTATATAAATTACAGTCCGGTTATTTTAAAAATGTAGCAAAATCTTTGCCCATTGCTTCAAATTCATCAATGCCAATTTTATGTGAGTGATATTTTCCATTTTAAAATTTCAGTTGCAATATATCGGTAGGACGAATATTTCTTAACTATATGGTATGAAAATTTCCCGTAAGAGTGAATTTTCAGGCAATTTTTGTTTTCTGTATTTGGTACACTGATCATAAAAATAGAGAGTTACCTTGATGTTCGCATCGTAAATAATTCCAAGAATCTTTTCCGAGTTATTGTAGTGAGTTATTATAACTCACGGTGTTTGTTTACAGATACTATTAATTGCTCAAAAGCAGTTGAATAATTAATATATAATTTGATAGGACTCTATAAAGTTATTTTTACGCACTGTTCTTTAATTCACTCTTTCTTGAAAAAAGAAGTATTTTGCGTCGAATTTTACCCGGCAGTTATTCGATAAAACGAAGAAAATTTAAATCTTTATTAGATTAAACAGTCAATGGTTGGTACATTTTGCAAAAATCCGCGAAAATAAAATAGTGAAAATATCGGATAGTAGAATAATCAATTCATTTTAAAAAATACCACCCTGTCCCCCCTGAAGGCTAGATACAAAACGCGTAGAAATTCATAAAAAAATCCGCTTGTCTCGGAGGTAGAAAATAATGACAAAAAATCAAGACGGAGTTTTCTTAGTTTATTAAAAAAAAAACGGAAAACCCGTAAAAAATGTGAAAAACATCGAATCATCGGCGCACCTCTCGCACCTATTAAGACAAACTTTTATAAAAAATGTCTAATGTTACATTATTATTATCTTACTTTCTATCGAATGCACTTTTTCGTGGTTGATCCTAAAGTTTAGTTGATGTATTCATCGAAAATATTCCATGTCTATACGTTAATCTGGTATCTGGCCATTTTTAACATATTTTCAATTTTCTATTTATTGTCACGCCATTGGTAACTTATTGAACATCCATTGTACATTTTGAATGACGCACATAGTTTTAGAAGAAATGAAATTGTAGAAAATGAATAAATTTTTCATGTGTATCCAAATCTATGGCGGTCATATGTGTCTTCAATGTTTGCACTTGCTATACCGCACTGATGATGACCAAGAAGGCTGAAACACGTGTGTATGGTTGCTTGACACTTAGAGGTTATACTCAATATATTTTCCCTTTTTCCCCAGATGCTTCAGGCTAGCAGATGCATCACTTATTCGTAGATGAAAAATTAAAAAAATATGTGCTGTAGGAGACCATGAGCTCTTCCATACAGCATAGCTAATTCCACACCCTTGTAAACAACTCCCGAGAAACCCCCCCTTACTTTGGTTTTTGTTCAACTTACAGTACTTTTTAATCCTTATTCAATAATCATATTAACTGTATATGATGATGGTCGTGTGGTAGAGCGCTCGCCTTACAAGCATAAAGTCGTGGGTTCAAAGCCCAGCACGGCCATCGGTCCCGGACCTTTTCTTTGCTCGCACAAGTTCCTAGGAGCTTCTGAGGGGTTTCTCTCTCTGGAAATCTGGAAGATTCGTTACAAAAATTAAATGAAAATTAAATAAAATAGTATAATTATGTCATAAAAGTTATTCAAGATGTTAACCATCACTTGCTACACATGTATCAAATCTCCTAATTAACACGTCAATAAGAAATCATTTCCGGAGTACGGGTTCAGCAACCTTCTGTATTTTCTGGGTTTCGTTGACTGTATTGATTCGTTGAGTTTAGAAAATAACTCATTTCAAATCTGCAAAGGAAAAAACCTAGTGACGCGAGATCTGCAGAACGTGCAGGCCATTGAATAGGGCTACTACTTCTAATCCAACACTCTTGAACAGAATAAGGCATTGGGAAAGTAATAACTATATTATTTGGAGGAGCACTATCTTATTGCCAGTACATTTGTTGTCCTCATTAAATTGGAATATCTTCTAGTAATGAAGGAATATAATTTTCCAAGAAGTTCAGATATTGATGGTCTATCAAGGTCCAAAAATGAGAGCCAATGAACCATACGTTATACCCCACATTGTTTGTAAATTGGTTCTCTCAACCAATGAAGATGGTCCTGTGACCAATAGTGCTTGGTATTTTGGTTAACACTGTCTTTAATACACAAGCGGGATTCGGCACTCCAAAAGGTTGAGGAAGTTGGGACTGTCATAGAATGAAACTTGAATTTGAGCAATGAATATGCCATTCGTCAGTTGAATTCTGTAGGGCTGAGTCCTTGGATTTAATTTTTTTCGAAAGGATGATACTTATATTGTTTGACAGGCAGAATACTTACTGATCCCAAACCTCCACGCCTATGCACGAACCGATTTATGAAGGTATGCTTTGACGTAGGCAAATACACTTATGCAGTTCTCTTTGATTCTTTCATATTAGTTTCATAGTTATCAAGTATTCGTTATATCGAGAGATGCACAATTTCACTAATTTCATCAATTTTCAATGTCAACTGGTTTCTGAAGGCCACAGCTACTTTGAATTATCTATGGTGTGAATGAATAGGTCCAATATTTTCCTAGAGAGATATGGGTATGTTATTTCTGTGAATATTGCCGGTACACTTGATTGTCAAAACGCTATCAATATTATCGGTATAACACTTGTGTATCAGATATTTATAGGCTTTGTAAAGGATTTGTTATTGTTGTCGCACCAAATTTTCTGTCGCCTAGCAGCACCATAGGGAAAGGTGAACTTTTTTAACACTTCAATCAGTCACAAAGTACATAAAATACTGTATTTTTCTGACAGTTGTAGAAAGAATTAAAATTTGTCGGATTGTATCAATTCGATAACACCAATATTCAATTATGAGTCGCCTGATCCTCGCTATTTCAATTGCCTTCAAATGACGCAAATATAGGTAGATCTTTTTATAAAACCGACATTATTGCCAAGAAACGCGACTTACAGCCCAATCTTCTGTAAACAGCGATTAAGACCGTAATTATATTACAAATCAGTAGGCTAGACTTCCCCACTCTGCATCGATTAATCTGGATATTGTGATATAGAATGTGTGAAAATGATAGTGTATTCAAGCATCACTGTAAGTCATCCTTTGCATATTCATTTTTGTAAATATCACAAAGAGTTGCTGTGAAAATGAGCGTTCTCTTCAATTTCCTCAAGAAGACTGATAAGAGTATTTTTGTGTGGATGGTAATTTTCAGAGAGTGTCTAGTGTACCAAATTCCATATCTTATAGGATTATTGTGACTGGTCCAGTAAAAATCACAAAGTCGTCCTAAAGCGTAACGGCAACTAATAATAATATCTGTCCTCTACCCGCCCACTTCTATGTATACTTGTGAGAGAGAATAAAATGATTATTTTTATCCTTGGGAATATTTTAGGCCCTTTTCCAATGCGCCGATTGATTCAAAATGCGGATTCGTGGAGTTAGTGGTTATTGAATCCGAGAATTGTTGTTATTGTTGTTGTTGCGGAAATTCAAGAACACCAATTCCTACCTACTTCCTTTCGACTTTCAGGATTTTCCCTGAACATTACAGAATTTTGTTTTTCGTGACAACCAAAACGTGAAAAAAATTCATATATTAACCCTAATCTGATTTATGATATGATTTACTAAATGAAGTGCGGTAATATTAATCAATATGATTTCAATAATTATTAGATACAGGTAATTAAACGTTATCTCAAAATCCAAGAAAAAATCATTGGAAGAATCAACTTTTATTGAGAGTCAGACATTAGGGTTCGATATCTTATCACGAGAATAAATCCTGGTGCAAACAAAGCTATTAAGACTATTTGAACAAATACAAATCCTAAAGAATAAACCCAAATAAACATATTACACAACGTGACTGAATATTGATCAAATTGACTCACACGAAAATTTTGATTATTTCCTTTCTCTGTTATATATATATCCCTTGCCACAACACGTGACTCTAAATGTGTCACCCTGCGGCTGGCTCATAAGAACAAGCCAGAACTAATCCTATTACGTGAAACACTTAAACGATTCATCATTCAAAGTATCAACATTTTCTAATAGCATAATGTATTTTCGGAAATTATTCGAATAAAGAATTCGATAACCATAAAAGTCCAACACATTGAAATTGAAACAGCTAAGAAAATAATAAAAATATTAGGAAACCATTTCAAATAGACTTTATAGCACATTGTATATAATTTTGATTATCAAATATTATTGTTTATTGCCAATAACATCATATTTCAGCGATTCGTAAAATTATTATCCTCATAAAACCATAAAGAACTTATAAAAGGATGTAATCTACAGATTTATCAGTTATTGAGAGATATATCAGGATATCTTCATAAATGAATAAGTAGTTTTGACGTATGCTTCAAATTCTTCCAGTGACTAATTAATAATAATTAATACTCTCCATTGGAGCATATCTCTTCAAAACAGCAGCGCGTGCGGCCGATGAACTCGGTCTCGTATTCGATACTGAATGGGCGAACCGCGAACCCAAACCCTGTCACCGAGTTGAAACCCGTTCAGCAAAAAGCTCAAGTCAAAGCTCCGGAGACTGAGAGTATCCTGCAGCTATAAGCCAATGCATAGGATCTTCTTCAAGACCTTGATTATCCAGAAACCTGACCTTCGCATTTCTCAGATCAAGTGGGATGAAGTCGGAAACCGAGGGATTCATAATGGCCTGCCAAGATGGCCTTCAACACCCTCGTCTACATTAGTCGGGTAATAGGTTTAGAGGTCCCTGACACCAGATGCGGAGCTTGTCGTGGGGCAGCCGAGACCACATTGCATTTGCTCTTAGCCTGTCCAGCTTATGCTATCTAATCCTATATCCATAGGCATAACGCTACGTTACGAATGTTGTACTACCATCTTCGACACTCGTATGGAATAGACGAGACTTTTGGTATTGCCATATGCTCCGGGGGATATTAGTCCGTTGTGGAAAATGCAACGTGCAGAATCAATTACAATTACAAGCCAATAAGCCTTCCTCGACTATCAAACCATCGACGATTTTCGTCATAGAGTTTTTCACTCCTGGCCAAACGAACATCGTCCAAAAAGAGGAGGAAAAACGGACAAAATATCGACACTTACTGTTTGAACTCCGCAGGCTTTACCCAAACTATTATGTGAAAGTTGTGGTTCTGATCATAGAGGTACTTGGTGGGATGATGGACACGCTTCTCTCGAATCTGAAAATTATATCGGCAGAAATCTTAGCCGGAAGAATGCTGAAGTTAATGTTAATGTTAGAAGTTAATGACACACCAGCTCCTGACGAAAAAAAATTACTCCCTAATACACATTTATGAAGTGTACCCAAAGGCTTAGCCTGTGCTGGTAGAGGGGGGCTATTATTTTTATTTGCCGTGCGACTTACTGATGTTTGGTACGGTATTCAATTTTCAGCTGTGGGAAAATCCGGAAAACCTACAGCACCACCTGGATGTTACGCACTCCAAGCAAGCACCACCAGACATTTTATAAAAGTAAAGCATCAAAAATCTTCTCCCCAGTCTGTCGTAATAAAACAGCGAACCACTTCTAGGGTTTCACGGTGGAACATATAAATGTACGAATAATATGTAGCAGATGGAAAAAAATTCACAAAAAACTCTTGAGTAGAAGTTTTATTTGTGCTTCGTGACGTATGTTACATCAAAAGTTTACGCCTAGGAATGCTTTGCTGAAGTTAGTTTTAACTGCACTCAGGATAATTTCGAAAAAAATTACTAGATTTGATCAATACAGAGTTAATCAAATGAATGGATCCGCTTATTTTCCTCAGTTAATATGAGAGTTATTGATAAAAGTAAACGGTATTTGACTGTGCATCTTTTTGTGAATTTATATTTTTTTTTTGATGTGCTATGAGTAGAGGAGTGACGTCATTGGAATTTTTTTTAATGGAACCATTTGTCATGTTTGGCATCGTTAGAAAGCTTCTTTTTTTCAATTCAGTAGTACCTACCTACTAATATTACTTCTATTGTTGATTTGATGGAAACTTTTCTCAATCCGGGAATATAGCGATATGGAAATTTGAATAAGACATAGGCGTACATGTTTTAATGAAAAAATATGTTTTTTATATCTACATTAACAATTGTTTCATTTAACAAACTTCACTTACATTTGGGATAATTTTAGGTATCAAAAACTGAAATTAATCCATTAATAGTTGTAGAAATATTCGATATGACGAATTTTACTTCGTTTTTAGACAAAATTATTGCATTAAATGCTTGACCTGTAGTCCTTTTATCTCCTAAAAATAAGGAAATGCATGAATAATGCCATAATGCTAGCAAGCAAATGCTTTTGGGGAATTTCAGACATTACTCGCCCAATTCTTTCAATTCAAATCAGTTAACCAACAATAGTGTTTTGAATGAATGGTAACCTTGTTTTAGGGAATTTTATTTTAGGAATATTGGTGATTGATGGATTTGTCGTGTTCATGTTCACTGAACTCATTTTGTTTGTTTTTGTTTTGTTTTTTCTATCATCCGGTTGCACCATAAAAGTGTCTATTAATGGAGAATTTTTCACATCATTTTGTTAACACTGGTGTAGCTGTTAATTTTGTATACTACTTTGCTGTAACACCGAGCCAAACGTATGATTTTGAAATGATGTTTAATTTTCTCCTACCTGCCAAAATCGTAGTTAGTCGAATATTTCGAATTCATTGAATATCTAGGTGTGCATCAAGGCCCATTGTTGGCATGTGGCCATTTGTTTTTTATTTTCTATTATGAGTCAATGCGAATATGTAACTTGAAATGAAATTACGTATAGGTTGACTGGACATAAATGATTTTTTAATCTTTGAGAATTTCAGAGAGTTCGAGGGATCTCGATGTCTATCGTTGAAGGACAGAAAATTAACAGTAGTATAATGTACTGCATTGTTTGGAACCGTAATGAATGCACTAGACTCTTATTCCAACATCAAACCCCTATTTTGAGACATTCAAGTTGAAAAATGACCTACTCTGACTCTGGTTACCTGTCAAAAAGAATTTTTTTCAAAAGTACCGCTTGAAATAGACTTATTTGTATGAATTTCTAAAGATTTTACAAAGTAAACTTGTTTTTATTACAATTCGCGTATATGTGTCAAATCTGAACTTTCTAGTGCAAATTTTAATTTTTGTATTATTTTTTAATATCTACGAAATTTATGAAATATTAAAAAATCGACAAAACATTTTATATCACTAGCTTTATGAATGGATTAGAAACTTAAAATTTGATATGCTGTCATAAATGATCATGTCCGTTCTACCTTTAATATTTGTAGTTCTACAGCTATACAGGGTATGCCAGAAGTCGGTGCAAAGTTACTTTTTTTAAATGGAAACTCTTTTTTTTGTTCACATAGTTTAATTGGCCTTCTGATCATGAGTTTATTTCAATTTTTCGGAAAAAAATAACCTAAAACGTGTGTAGCTCGGAAACCGTTCAAAATTAGGAAACTAAATTTGTGGAGTAGTTAGCGGTAGTCCAGGCTAACACCTGATTTCCAATCGATGGTCCCATTTTGTACCATATGGGCGCAGGCTATTTCCGAATGTTGGGTTAAAAAATTGTCAGAAACTCATTTTTTTTCAAATGGCTTTTACTATTTTTCACAACTTTGAAAAAAAAAAAAAACAATTACAGGATGAGTTATTTAGACTTTTACCATACCTAACTTCAACCTCTATCGAGTTATTCAATAAAAATCATGAAATGCCGAGATATTTCTTGCTTTTTGAAGCATGTCATGAAAACAAAAAACAATTGTAATAATTTAAGCATAAATATGTATTCCTTTTCAATTCCACCAGACAAATTATTAATTATGAACAAGAATAATATTGACAGAACTCTAACGTAAATGTTCAATATGATCACCATGTTTGTTCAAACATTGTCTTATTATACTTTCAGTGAATTGTTTAGCAATTTTCACCTCATCTGTATTGTGAATTGGTGACGAATAGATCAAATATAAAAGTCTACGGGGGTAAGATCCAGAAATCTTGCAGGCCACAGAAATGGTCCTCAATTTCCCCATCAACGGTGATTGAACAAGAAAGTCAATTTATAATAAACAGTTTTGTATTGTGCGGTGGTGCCAGTGTCAAATTTTCAAGAAATGTTTTTACCATGTTTCGAAGAATTTCCAAGTATGTTTCACTATTAAATTTTTTATCGTACATAAAAATGAATTTCTCTTGGTTCACAACTAAACATAACACTTTCATTTCGAAATTGTACTTGATTTTCAACTTTGATTCCGCCTATTGAAAACTCTCTTCTGACGAAACTTTGCCTCAACAGTCCGAATTATTTTTTCTAAAAACTCTGCATTCTCTTGTAAGTATTTTGAGTAATAAGTCCTCGCAAAAGTTTACTCTACAGGGAAAGTCACCTGAGTTTGATTCGCAGAGTATGAAGATCCCAATAGGATATAAATTTATTCAACTTGATTTTTTCATTAGTAAAATAAAAAATATATAAAACTCCCTACAGTATCTAAACAGAATTTAGGAATTTTTCAAGAACAAATTTAAAACTAGTAGGTATTTTGACAAAGAAATATATTTTACAGATACTCGATACACAAGTCAAATTTCAAAGTAATTCACTAAGTAATAGGAGTTTTTCCTATATGCTGTCAACTTTTTGAATAACACTGTGTGTGAAGATTAATATATTACTCATCGATGGACCGCTAAGCATTACTAATAAAACATCATTGAAGAGCTTCGAAAAGTTTTTTCAATCAATAATTAACTCATCAAATCATTCAATCGCACCAATTTCATCGAGCTCCATATTGACCTGCTTTACAGACGGGTCATGGCCTAGAAATGGAATATATCAAATTGTGAGATGGAATGACTTAATCCCACTATGGGATCAAATCTGTAACACTTCCTTTAATATTTGAACGCCTTTGAAATTTTTGTGGCTAAATAATAGAAATACAAAAATTTTAGAGGCGTCCAACTATTAACGGAAATGTTACAGAATAGACCTCTATTTCCTTCAGCCTCAATATCGAAAATGAAATATTGAAACAAACTGACCAAAAAAAGTATTTCTGTATATGGAAAATTGAAAAAAAAATCATTTGTAATTATCAAAGTGATTCTTTCAACAAAATTTTCAAAGCAAATTTTGTTGTATCATTGTGCAATTTTTTAAATGTTGTTTTTTTGTGCAAAATGGGATGACCCTGAATGAAAATATATAAATTAACTAATAATTTGGTTTTTCTTATTTTCAGAAAAATTTCTACCCTTACTGGTCGCAGTAAACGCCGCATGGCAAAAATATCTGGAAAATTTGAAGATCGGCAGGGGCAGCCTTCTACACGTATGAAACGTCGTATAAGCATTATTCATCTTGCGTCGTTACGCAGGCAGTTTTGTAGAGATTTGCAAGAATGGCCGAATCGAACGAGAAGACCAATCACTCACCATCAACCAAGGACGACGAGGAAGTAGACCAATTTCCAATCAATAGTGTTGCTAGCCATGAATCTTGCGAAAGCGTTTCATTTAAAGAACAGAAACTGCCTCTTATGGGAGATGAAACGCAGGAAGTCATCCCTTCCATTTCCCCCGAAAAATCTCCCAAATCAGTCAATCTGGAACTGAACCTGAACGACAAAAGTAGCACTAGGAAACCCAAAGTGAGGATAAATGACCTCTGCTCCAACCACAGCGAATCCAAGACCTTGTTCCGAAATGATTTATTGATCTGTGATAGGGAGAACGAAGATGACAAACCTGTATTACGTGTGCAGTTCAATAGTGGCAATAACAGCGATTCCTCGATTATTAAAGAATCGTGTTCGCCTCGATCTAGTTTGTCGTCTAGTTCGTCATCATCCAGCGAATCCTTAGATATTTCGGAAGCCACACCTCCCGACGGGGGATGGGGATGGGTCGTCGTTTTTGCTGCATTTATAGTTAACTTGATAGCCGATGGTATAACGTTCAGTTTCGGCGTTATATTCGTTGAATTTTTGAAATACTTCGGACAAAATCGAGGAACGACAGCATGGATAGGCAGTCTTTTCATGGCGATGCCACTCTTATCTGGTCCAGTAGCCTCTTTCCTAACAGACCGTTATGGTTGCCGACGAGTTACCATTTTCGGAGCTATAATGGCCTCAATAGGATTCATCATCAGTTCGACAGCCAACTCGATGATCGTTCTTTGCCTCACCTTTGGTATTCTGGCCGGTTTTGGCTTGAGTCTGTGCTATGTAGCATCTGTGGTGATAGTAGCCTACTATTTCGATAAGAGGCGATCATTTGCCACCGGTCTAGCCGTTTGCGGCAGTGGAATAGGAACATTTATATTTCCTCCTCTGATACAACTGCTTCTAGACGAATATGGCTGGAGAGGAACAACGCTCATACTAGCTGGGCTGTTCTTGAATTTGATCGTTTGCGGGGCTTTGATGAGAGACCTTCCATGGACCTCGGAAAAACAAAAGAGCTTGGCCAAGGAAAGGAAGAGAAACAGGCATCTGAAGAGAAAAAATAAGGGCTCCTCAGTCGACTCGTTCTCAGTCAGCAATAGTACCAACACAGCTAGTGTGCTTCAGCCAATTTTGGAGGTGCAGAAAGAGGACGACGCTGACGATATACCACACGACAGACTATGCAGTTCGTTGGTAAACTTGCCTACGTACGTGAAGAACGGAGAAAAAGTTCCTGCCGAAGTTCTAGAGCTTCTGTCCACGCATAAAAATGTTTATAATGTTCTTTTGACCAACTATCCAAATTTACTTACTCCCTCCAGAAGTTTCAGCGATTCAGGAAGACTCCACGAAGGTTATTTAGCGTCGAAACATGCCGCCACGCAGTCGGAGTTGTCGCCGCCCGCAACTTCCTCTGAACCAAATAAAGCTAATAACAATGAAGATTTGGCGTACTTGTGGTGGTTGAAGAAAAACGAAATGACTCCTCCCCGGGTAAATCCCCAGAAGAAAGTAACAACAGCTTATTTACGAGATCTCAAAATACACAGACTTTCAGTTACTTACCGCGGAGCCATGCTGAACATCAAGAGATACAGACTCAGAGCCAGTTCTTGCCCCGACATCTACAGGAATTCTATGACAACGATAGCCAAGGAGAAGGTTGTATGGTACGCCGGACTCTGGGACTTGTGGGATTTGCTCGTCGACATGTTTGATTTTTCGCACTTCGCGGATCCAAAGTTTTTGGTCTTCGCCATGTCAAATTTTTTGCTGTACACGTGGTATGACGTTCCATATGTCTACTTAACGGATAACGCCAGGATATACGGGTTTTCGGATGAGGATTCTTCACTGCTGATTTCTGTCATAGGGATCGTAAATATGGTGGGAGAGGTGAGAACGTTTTTCAATTCACCAAGTAGAAAACTTTGTGCAATATTGTTCTTTGGGAACTGAAGTTTTGTTAGTTGAACATTTATTAATTGGCTGAAAAATTGTTTCACTTTTCAATTTCTGAATGATGGTATGCACAAAGGTTTTTCATATAATAAATTGTACGTCTATAATTGCTATTATTTAGGTAAAAAAAAATCTCAATGACCTTCCTATTTTTCTTGTGCTTCCACTGATGCTATTTTCTTCTAACCAACCCTTTCGCACCTCTGTATTTATGAATCCGGCATTCAATTCACTGAGTTCAGTCTGATTGAGACGTAATAGACAACTACCTTGTTCAGTTCAATCCCATAAGAAGTTCGAAAACTCGAAGTTGAAAACTCGAACCACCACCATCTGGCACAAGTTTTCAACTTGGCTAGATGGGGAGCAACAAATTTAGCATTGGTTTGTCGAGGTTCGAATCGTGCTTCTCATCAGAAGCGGAGATGTGTTAGATCCAGAGAATTACAGATCGATAACGTGCCTGAACGCGTGTTATGAGGTGCTTACGGGAATACTCTATGCAGTTGACTCAGTCTATGAACGGATATATGAGCAAATAAGGCCAAGGAAGGATGTCGCTGGCTGTAAGGAGAACTTGCTCATCGATAGATGTATCACGCAGGGCTGCGAGCAGTATAAGGATGACCTTTCGATGGCCTAGACGGGTATGTTTCAGGAAGACTCTCTCAGTCCTCTTTTCTCTGCATATTCATTGCAGTCTGAAAAAGCTATGTCTGCAACTGTGGCACCCAATGCAACCGGCTGAAGTCACATCCCCTTCTCTGCATGGTCTGTCACCACCATGAAAATTGAGGGATCGGAACATTTTTTTTTTGAGGGGTAAATGAACACAAATGCTGGACCGGGTATCGCAGAGCTCTAAGCCAACAGTGCCTTCAGCCAACCGCATATAGAAATAAATAATATTTGACGACCGCCAATAAATAACAAAACTAATTGGGGAAAATATAAACAGGCGATTAGCAATAGCAATTTAGAGGTTAACTACCTGGTATGAAGAGTTACCGACAATTGTTGATTACGAGTTTTGATAATTAGGAAGCAGGAATTTTGTTGATTACCATATTACCACTCATTACATTCTAAAACTCGAAAAGGTCATTCACAAACGATCAGATATATTATACCAAATGACACGTCCAGAGTAATCAAAGTCCGAACACAAGTAATCTTACTGATGAGGTATCAACTAAGACCCCTTGCTGTTTAAAAAAATTTATTAGGAATGTAAACGGAAGAGAGTTCGAGCAGTTTTTATTAAAGGACATGGCACTGGATACATGTATTCCTGGAGCTCGATGGATTTTTTTGATTTTTGGATCATTTTACAGGTCAAAACAAGCAACTTTCTTCATTGGACTTTTTTTCTGGCTCTACAGCGTGAGCTACAAAAATGGGTTGATTCTCGAACGCTAATTATGGAAAATATTTTCTGCGAATGGATTTTTCTTGATTTTTGAGTATAATATCATGTGAAAAATATCAATTTCCTTTGATTATATCAATTATTACGGTGTACATTACTACAGGACGAGGCAGAAAACGCGATTTTTCTGAAACTCGTTTATTGACTTCTCGCCCAATTGTGGGCTTTTCGTTGAATTTCTCGGAACCAAAAGTTCTCCCGAAGTTGCTCGTGTTAGCAAATTTCTTTTTTACATGTTTGTACCTATACAGTATGTTTCACTTCTCATGGAAACACCCTCGTATCTTCTATAATTTTTGAAGATACTGGGGCGTTTCCATGAGAAAAGAAACAAATTTGAATTTTTCAGGACTGAAAATTTTTCAAGAAACAGGTGTATTAGTAGTAACTCGGGGATCTAAACACGAATCCGAAGGAATGTTTGGCCAATTTTGACCCCTAATATAAGTTTCTGGCAAAATGGGTGGTTCCATCGCTATTTTCGTGCAGTGGATATCACGTAGGATGGCGCCTTCTGTGTAGCGAGTTCATTTATAGTGAATCTATCAATCCTGAAAATTTCATTGTTCCACGTTGAAAATTACGGAAGATACGGGGGTATTTCCATGAGAAGTGAAACACACTGTATATATATACACAAGTTAAAAAAATTAAACTCACTTCACCAGCTCTTGCAACATACCCATAAGTCTATTGATGATCAACGTATTGGCCTATAAAGTGTTCAACTATAAAACAAAATGATTGTTGTTATGGTGACTATAAAATCTGTCAAAATTGACAATAGTTCCTTATCATTGAAAAGTCATGGTTTTTTGCTATATATGTGATATACCAAATGCTCAATACCAGATATCCGTCGATCAATTACTCCTCGAAAGGAGGCAGGTAATATCTAAATTAGTTATTAGATTAGGTTAGTTCAATTAATGTATTCATAGCTTTCATATCAACAGAAATAAATAAATATTCTCCTATAATTTCGTTTAAATATAGGTATTTGAGAATTCGTCTTTTTGGAGTCACCCTGTAGCGTCACACAAAAAGAGTAGACAAAACTTGATTTTCATTCTCTGTGAAAAATCAAACTCAGATATGAACAATAAATCATATCCCATTAATCAACCACCTTATATTTTGCTCACTGTGTAGAAACGTTGTGAAATGTATTTAGAACAGTTCGTTGGGTTCATCTACACAATATGCCTCAAGAAATTCAACGAAAAGCCCACAATTGGGCGAGAAGTCAATAAACGAGTTTTACAAAAATAGCGTTTTCCGCCTCGTCCTGTAGTAATGTATACCATAATTGATAAAATCAAAGGAAATTGATATTTTTCACATGATATTATACTCAAAAATCAAGTAAAATCCATTCGCAGAAAATATTTTCCATAAGTAGCGTTAGACAATTAACCAATTTTTGTAGCTCACGCTGTAGAGCCAGAAAAAAAGTCTAATGAAGAAAGTTGCTTGGGTTGACCTGTAGAATGATATCCAAAAATCAAAAAAATCTGTCGAGCCCCAGGAATACATGTATCCAGTGCCATGTCCTTTCCAATGTACTTACGTAGTTTATTCAAAATATGTGTTGGAGGTCGAAAAAACAAGTTTTTGGGAGTCTCCCTTCAGATTTTTAATCATTATTTCTTTGTACAGGTAATTTTGGGCTGGGCTGGCGATCGGCAGTGGGCCAACGCAAGCATCATTTACGCAGTTTGTATGGCTTTTTGCGGAGGAGTGATAGCCTTAATACCCCTCTTCCGTAGCTACTGGATGTTTACCGTTTTATCTGGTGGATTCGGATTTTTCATCGCTGCCAATTATTCACTTACATGTATTATTCTGGTGGAGCTCATCAGTTTGGATAGGTTCACGAACGCTTACGGGCTGTTATTACTGGTTCAAGGTGTTGCTAATCTCATTGGACCGCCATTAGCAGGTAAGACATACTTTTTTACATTTTTATAATACTTAAATTAAAGGAGCGGGCATCGAATATAAGTCCAAGCGGTATGAAATGAAAGACCAATAATTTCTCTATGTGGGCAATAGTATGGATGATCTTTCTTACCACGGAAGAAGGGCAAAAACCCAGAAACTGATCTGCAGGTGGGAACTTAATCTGAATTAAAATAATCCAATTTACTATCTTCGAGAGTTGGATCACTATGAAGGACTTCTTGATTTATTAGTTGTCACTATATGGTACTCTTAGTGGTTCATATATTTTTCTCTTATTTTTGATAAGGCTTGGGATACTGGGTACAATAGAGACTTACTTTCTCTTTTACTTAGTCCATTTTACGTTCCTCTATGAATTTTATGTTATCGGTTGCCTTGCCTGTCGTCTTCAGATTCTAGACTTCTTGTTCTCACGTTTGCTGTACTTGCATCTGAAGTTCACGTGGATGTGGGGTATCTGTCTTTGGGTCTGGGTTTTCCTTTTCTCCAAAAATTTCCATTGAGCTCTTGAGGAGTGTTACTTGATCTGTAAGTCGCGGCTTCGTAGACGGATACCGTTTTGAATGTTATCGTTCATTTTGTGGAACAAGACGACTACATTGTCGTCTGACCTATCCTTGCACTGATGAGAGGAAAATAACCTCGAAACATGCATGTATGCAGGTGGTCATTTCCAACAAAATGAAGGATGATATTCAATGACTTTGTAACAAGTAGCACTTTCAATTATGTGTCCGTAAGTAACGTTGCACAAATGGACGACAGATATAATTCAATATCCGTAGGGGGAAGTAGTTTTTTTCTGTCAGATATTTGCCTCAATTTCCACTTTGTGGAACTGTGTGGAGAGACAGGTATTCTTCGGTTTACGAAATATTTGGTTTCATTAAATTGAACTTATCAAAATAAACACTTAGCGAACTTTGTTCGTTTTGATTTTTTTTTATTGGGTTTTTATCTGGGGGAAATTTCTCATAGGTTTTTTGAATTGCAATGAACATGTGTTATTCTGCCGCTTGTAACGCAATTTTTCTCAGTGCAAGGATTGGTTTAACATTTGATTTTTTGGTATCCTTCTGAATATGGCTTCTTCTTTAATAATTTTTGGCTTCCTAGGGGGGTGACTCACCTCCCTGGTTGCTTCACATCCCTGAGATCTGTTCTTCAATTTGTGCTTAGCGGTGGGTGAGGTCTAATTGGAGGTTTGGGGTGTGCAGAGTTGGGTAGTATCCGAATAAAATAAATGGAGATTGGAACTTTTGGTGTAAATTATATTCAAGAAATGGAAACAACCCAAAAACATCAAAACAAAGTCAATATCACTCGACGCGCGTTTCGCCAACGAAGTTGGCATCCTCAGGTGTTCAAAAAGCGTTCTAAAAGTTCACAACAACGCTCTTTGAACTCGTGAGGATGCCAATTCAAATTCAGTTTTCAATTATAGATATAAATATCATCTCCAGTGTAAAAATGTAGTTAGGAATAAAAATCTAATTTTTTCAATGTTTTAATATTGCATTAAAATATTATTTAAACTACCCTTGAAAGTTCATGCATTATTATTGTTGAGAACCATCAACTATTCCCGATGACAGACATCAGAAATGTTCGGATGTTCATAATAATTTAGTAGAAAAGTTCGAAAAAATCAGATAACTATCTGAAACAATTTACCTGAGTTTGGTACCCTCTAATAACATATTATTTTCATCAATCAGACTTCTTGTGAAAAATCTGAAAAAAAAATCAGAGAACATCTTTGTGGTTCGGATACTTATCAGAAAAAAATCTTTTGAAATGTGAATTTTAGGGCATAGAAAAACCGAGCTTGACAGTTTTCCTATCTCTAGGAAATTAAATAAATTGCGATTCCAGTTTGTGATGAAGAAAATTAAACAACCACATTCAATCGGCGTTCTTTTTTCTATAAATTCACCATCTCGAAGGTCTTTAAGATAGGGGGCCACATGGTTCCTAACCTCATTTTTTCACCTCCTTTCGGTGGGCAAATTGGAAGTCTCACTGAAAGTGATACCAGGAATGAGCGGAATACTTTCGCAATAACTAATTTTTGCGATGCACGTTAAACGGCAAAGTATCTTCACTCATTAAAACTCTTTATTATTTAGTATTAAATAATCAATTTCAAGGCACTCACGTAATGGCTACCATGTCGATCGCCCGACGAATCCTTGGGGTAGGATTCCGTGTACCATAGAATTCTTTAGTCGACAGTTATGTCTCTTTTTCTCAATTGAATTCAACGATAGCTGGTATCTCACTTATTTGATCGACTGTAGAATTCTATGGTACACCGAATTCCACCGCTGAATCTCTTTCTTCTCTTTGGTTATGTCGCCACAGAGGCGACTCTACACGCTATTTCATTCAATTGTGATCTTCCCCTTTTTCAGGTTGGATCTATGATGTAACTGGTACATACAGCTTGTCATTTTATCTGTCTGGGCTATTTATAGCCATATCAGGCTTCATGCTGATCATCTTACCATTATCAAACCGCTACAAGAAAAGGTTTTTCAAACGTGATCAATCTTTGGAACCATCTGGCGAGGGTGAATCACCAAAAGAACCAACACCAACCAAAGTCGTATTTGATTCTTTAGAAACCAACAATGAAAAAGCTAAAGAATCTAAAGGTAATTGTAAGTAATAATAGGTAATAATACCCCCGACATCCGCAAGTGAACTTAATAATCGTAGAATATTGTAGAATATTTAGACCATATTATGTTAATTGTGGAATGATTCGTTATATGTCCCAGTCATTGTTTTCATTTGGAACTCTGTCCTCGACATTTCTAACGAAGTTAGTCCCAAGTTTAAAATCAAAGTAGTTGACACTGACATTCACTTTCATTGTAACTTGTGATTGTCTTTGAGTTTAAGTTGAAAGTAATCAATTGCTAACTGGTAATTCATTCTTTCTGCAGTGATCATTGACTGTATGTAAGAACCGTATGTTGCAATGGACATTTCATAAACAGGGACATATAACGTATCCTAATTCAATATAAATAATACACGAACATTTGCAATATTCACATGGGAAAGTTCAGAAAAATTCTGTTAGGTAAAAGTTTTTTGATCTTCCAGTTTGAGTACCTCCTAGTGTAGCACATGTTGAAAATAAATAGTTAAATCATTTTTCAGTCTCAGGTTTTAAAGATTACATGTATAAATGACTAGCATTTTAGGAAATGTTTTTTAAAGTATCTCCAAGGTACATAGCTTTACTGCATATTGAATTTGAGTAGTAATATTCATAGTATGCCAGTTCGTTTGATTGTTTATATCTCCTTTTTCTATAGGAATTTTTTGAAGTAGTTCAAATTATGTTTTGATAAGTATTAAGTTTAAAAATGTTTCATTTTATTTCGGTAAAAACTGTTAATCGAACTTATCTCTTTATTTTTTAGATATTTGATAGAAATGATCAAACATAAAACAAGGTTACATCATTTTCAGACCTCCACCGTCGACAAAAAACTAGTTATTAAATATCAGTATCAAAGTTACTAATTTGTTTTCATCATTAAAATTTGTTCATAATCTAATAGTAGGAATTTCTCTTTATTGACTTTTATCGTTGTTGGCCATATTTGTCATTGATTATTGTAAACTGGAAAGATAATCAAATGTAAGTTCGACTTTATTTTATGTTCATTGGATATGTTGATGACTTTTCCGTCTGGTTGATTGAATACAGGAACATTTACATGATTTGTTTTTCCATTGAAGTTTTTTTGTTTTTGTGATAATTTTCTTCTGTAGTTAAACTGAACAATGGGACGTTTTTCGGAATTTGATGGATATCCTCGGCTCACAAATTGTCTCTCATGAGAAACTTTTTAAAGGAAATTACATCAAGTAATCAAAATACACCATAGTTTCCAAGAACTTCCATATGAATTTTCCAATCCAGGCTATATGATTTCTGACATTATTATTATTAATAGAATAAAATTGTAATCCTATTTTCAAATAACACCATGACACTAAGTTATTGAACTTCATCCAGCAATGGTAACTGAATTTTTATGTGTCCCATCAATCCAATGTAACTTATCACCCACATCTATTTCTCATATGCCAAATTAACTATTAATTTAATATACCATTGACTGAGTCACTACAAAATATTTCAATTAAGGCACATAATATATTGTTAAAATATGTATTAATATTCTCCAAAAAACTATATTTTGTCACCAAAAATTATTTAGTTTAGTGTATTCTTGGATTCATTTTAGGTTAATTGTTTGTTCAGCTAGTATTTAAGAAACGAATGTAAATATTTTCTGTAGGGCTGTGTTAGAGAATACCTATGCAGTGAATTCAGTAGTTCGGTTGATGAAAATCTTAGATAACACAATAATAATATATAACAATCATGCACCGTTTTGCCAATTATTGTTGTTTTTTAAATTTGTTGAGAATTTATCGTAAGGTTCACGTAAAATTTCATTAAAATTATGCAATGAGGTAGAGATTATTTTGACCAACTGTTATAATTTCATATTGAATTCCAAATCAACAAAAAAGTGGACTGCAGAATGTTTAAGATTATTTAATGAATTGAACGTATTACCTAATTCGCTATTTAACTCAAAAGTTATTTCTTCAAAGTGGCATCAAATCAAGGGTAATCTTTAGAGTATATCAAATGATTATATGAATCATATGAACCGGTTATTTGAATGAACTTGAAGAATTAATGAAAGAGTCAGTAATTTTGAAATGAAACTTTACGTGTACTGCACAATATTTTCCAAATTACAAGCGTAACTGTGATTGAAAATTGCAAAATATGAAATAGATATTAAGTTTTTATTCTTATTCCTTCTTTTCTAGCAGATTATTCAAATCAAATCTCAAAACAGGGTTTTCTCATGCTTTTTATAACTGCACCACTTTATAGTTTACTCAAAAATTGATTGAAAATAATTGATAGTGATAAAATAGTGTCTTGTTCTTTAGTATGTAGAAGTTCACTTTCATCTCGTGAGATTTTTCGGATAGTTCAAATTCCTTAACCAACCGAATATTTTGAAAAATTTGCACCCACTGTCTGCTCTCAGTTGTTTTTGCAGGAATTGAGCCCACTTTCAAGAATTTGTACTTTCTTGCAATATTGTGTTTCAGTATATAAATATGATATATCTGAATACTTATTTCCTCCGGTATAATGATATAGGTATAGGTATTATCGAAGTTTAAAGTTCAAATAAATCAAATAAATCGCGTCTTTTTTGTATTTTTTTCTCAATATCCAGATCCCAAAATGTTCCTTTGACGAAATATTACCTTTCTGGTGATTTGCCACTTGAAATAATTGCTCAAAACCAGTTTTTTTATAGAAAGTTGAGACCCAGTCGTGTTCTACTTGAAGTAAAGAGCTGAAAGGCAAATTAGGCTCATCAGTGATAATAAGAACACACTGGGGCAAGTTCCGTAGGTTGAAGCATGTGAGGACCCGGAAAAACCGGGTCTGAGCAATAAAAAATTGAGAAAGAGTTACCAACGACCTAAGATCGAGGTTCGGAGTTACTTAATGTTTTCCCACCGCATGTCAAGGGGCTCAACCAGCTCAAAAACTTTACCAGGAGGCGCTCGGTAGCTACTTGCGACCTGTTCCTTAAGGACATGTGTCTGGGTCGGAAGATTTCTGAGCTGGTCTGGAACCACTCTGACTTGCTCTGGAAGAAGAAAATTGAAAAAACTGGGCTTATGGATGAGCCGGTGTCAACTATAGACATCAACGGACATTGATAGATCTCCAGAAAGGAAAACTGATAGGGCAACCTTGTGGGCAGGACTTTCGACATAAGAGTGAACAAAAAAATATCTGAAAGGTATGCAATCGAATCGGATGTTCCACATCTGTACTCCCTACATACACACGACTTCCCTCAGTTCGAAGTTGCGAATACGGGTATATGAGTGGACGATCCCGCTATATACGCCCATTTTTCCGCTCGCGCAACTGTTGCTTCGCTGATCCAAGCCTATTTCGATAGAAAGGGTGATTCCGTATTTGGAGAGGAATGAGATTGTGATTAATGCGAGTTAAGCAGATGTAGAGATTCCAAGAAAGTTGATGGTCAAGGGCGACGCTTAGAGGAATTGACCTCGGTAAAATACCAAGTGGTACTTTTGGATAACCGGCTGCGCATGTAGCAATATATTAACGTGGCAACTCGGAGGACGTCACCAGATCAGCCCAGATGAGCCTGGAAAACAAATTGCTGGTCTATAAACAAATTATTCCCAGCAATCTACAGCCTGAACAAAGCCCAATTCGCAAGGTTGTACAGTATGCAGAACAAAGAACTTCTTATCATCACAAAAAGTGATAGATATATTCGTTTGAATTCCTTCCAAGATATCGCAGGCGTTGATTCCATCCCGGCATACATTAGGTAACTGTCGTATAAATTCAACGAGCACTTTCTCTTTGGAAGCCCGCTGATGAGATAAACAAAATGAGACCTGCAAATGCTCTCATTTATTGGGCTCTACACATCTTTCTGTGAACATGGCTCAAATTCTTGACTCGTTCTTTTTGTATCCGCCTTTTCTGGGAGACCAAAACCAATAATGAACCTGGACAATCCGGCCCACACAATTTTCTACATGAAATAAAATGCCATCACTATGCAGCGCGGAGGTATCCACTAGCATAACGTTCATTGAAGATGGGACCCCCCATATTCATCAGCGGGAGATCCTCCAAAGGAAGATATGAAATGTTCAATGAATAAAATGAATTGTTAATTATTGTGAATTAAAACAACTTTGAATTCGCTACCAAATATTTGTTGTTTCTAAGTGCAAGAACATCACTAAGTGACAGCCAGACACACTACCATCATACAAGTTGGGGAGACATGTCAACAGGGCAAATCTGGTACATGAATAGCTTTAAGACCTTATGTAAGACACTCAGTTATGGAGTAGTTGCTGGGTTGTACCAGGCAGGACATTGGTACGTCTAAGCCTCAAGCCTGTATATTTTACAAGCCGAGTTGAGGGCTATTTTCGTTTGCATATTCCAAGCCCTGCAGTCATGGAAGTTTTCTTACAAATTAGTTTGGGAGACACACAAAAACATCAACGACCTTGGAGCTCAGATCACAACCATAGCTCTTACGGGAAATTGACTACTACATACAACCTAAGCCTAGTATGTCTTCAGGTTATGCAACATTATGTTCGCTTTCCCTGAGGTCCCAAAGCAGTGTATTTCATAACCATTAACGCCTATCCACAATCTTGCCATAATATCAGATACGTTCAGTGCAAGAACATAGGTATATAGGTGATCATATTATGTAGCGTAATGATTTTTAAAGTTTGTTCAAACAAAACTCAAAAACTGTCAGTAGAAAAAATCAAAATATTTTATTGACAAAACATCCAGTTATTCATTTGGAAGCACACAGAAGCAAAACATCAAATGATATACCTTAGGTAATTCAGAAAATGGTTTTTAAAGGTATTTGACAGCAAAATTCACATTGACTTATGTCAACAGAATAAAAACATTCAGTATATCACGAAAATATTTGTTAATCAAACAAGTGAAATACGATGACAAAAATAAAAAGACAATCGTTGCTAGGAAATAAGTTCAAAGATAATAATTACAAGTGAAAATGGAATAAATTTTGAGAAAATGAGTTACCCAAGACATTACCTTGAAAGTGATATGAAATTTCTTACCTGTAGCAGTGTTGTGAAGTGAAAATTATGAAGATATCTGAAGCAGGTTAGCGTCCCAAACACCCATCAACAAGAATAAAGGTATTTACATTTTTATTTTCACCGCTATCTAACGAGAAAAGTTTGTCAAGCTATTAGAAGACATCGTTTCTCAACTTCCATCGATTGCTAGAAATAAGAACTTTTCATCTCAACAAACATTTGTGCATTGCCTGCGTTCGCCTTAGAAAGTGCGATTAACTTTAATAATTATAATCTCAAAAACTTAGGATTAGTTAATATTTTAATTATTCTGTAATTCAAGAATACTTGCGTAAGCACCACCTGTGGGCAGCTCATTTAATTAATTATTTTTGATTGAAGAATTCTCTGTGACATAAGATCTAAGAATCTCATGAAATCTTCGCACGATTCTGCGATGTAAGGGCTGAAACACAATGGAAGTTTTATGTTTTTGGTTTTAATTTTCATAATTTTGGATATTTTTTTAAACGTGAAATTATAAATGGCCATTATTATACTGATTACGTCTCATAAACAATCTTGTTGGTAAAATTCAAGCTTCCGTTTTTAATACTGTTTTGCATCTTGTTTTATTTGTAAAATAAATGATATTCAAAATCCCAAAACTTTAAACTTATTACATGAAACTTCCATTGTGTCTACGGCTTAAGCTTAAAGAAACTCGTGAAATCTGCGTACGCCACTTTTTGAGCCGTGCACAAAAAATACAAACATCTGAAATGTTCGAAGACTCATGACATTAAAACTTTTTTTAAATAGATGGTGTTCAAATTCAACCCAGACGATGTCAAATGCTTTGTTCGTGTCCTGTGGAACTATTTCTGTGTTTCCTGTGGAATACTTCTTTCATACTGTGCACAATTCTTATTACGTGGGAGGTCGCGTATTGTGGCCAGTCTGGAAGTAGTTAGTAGAACTGCACCCACTGGCGGATCTAGGGAGTTTTTCAGGGGGGGGGGCATGAGTTGATAAATGTTTTCAACCAAACAGGTGCATATACAGCTTTGTTCCATGGGGGGGGGGGTTATTCGTGGTGCGGAAGGGACAGCAAATAGAAAAGCGCTGCAGGCGATTTTAATTTGTTCATGGTCAAGTGCCTTTAAATTGATAGTTAGATTTGTCAGTGGGGTATCATAGAGGTGGGAAAAAAAGGATGTCAAATTCAGTTTGTTTTATTTAATATGAAAAAAGAAAATATTATTTAACGATATTAACAGATACATTCTGAAACTAAATACATTTCACTTTAACATATATAGGAAAATGTTAATTTTGATTGAAACACTGAATTTTCTTCGATTGCGGGGGAGTGTTCACCCCCAATACCCCCCTTATACACGCACCAAAGTAATAAAATCCATATGAACTGAATCTCGCTGATATTATTTGGACCTCATGTGAATTGACCCTTTTTCTTCAAAACCAAGTGGAATAGAATTATTCTTTGTTTGTGCTGTTTACGATTAAAAACAACTACTTTAATTTCTTTGTTTTTGAATATTATCGCTCTCCGCCACCGCTCACGGCTTACCGCTAATGGTAAAATGCATTTTATTAAAGACCAGTCCCCGAAAATATTTAATACGAATACGAATAATTTTGATTTGTATAACGTGTGTTTTCTTCTTGTTAAAAATCAATCCAGGTAGACAGAAACCGTCTGAGGAATATCTTATCTACCACCTTAGCCAATGCTTCAAGATTGGAATATCTACCAGACAGTGATTTAAAAACTCTGGGTAGATTTGATTACACCGTTTTGCGTGGGGGCGTTTTGAGCATCAGGATCAATCCTGGCGCCAATTCTATCCTGCCCTGGCGGATTGTTTGTTCGTCAGAGTTACTTATAACTTTCACCAGCCTATGAAGGCCGATGGGAATGGCGGAGTTTTGCGCTGGATGTTTGTACATTTCGTGCGCTCGTTCTGCTCCTCTCGCTAACTTTCAATTTTTTTAGGTTGTTCTTCGATAGAATTTTATAATGGTTCCCAACCAGTTCAGAAATTTCCTGCCCCAGACGAAGCACATCGTCTTTCAGAGACGGTTTCCTGTCATTCTCTTGAGAATGAGCTCTAGAGTATCCTCCTCAAGGTTATTCCTGTTTATTTTGGCTTGTATTAGCATATGCTGAACATGCCTGGGTTGTGCCGAGGTGAGTTCATGGATGGTTTTGAGCGGGCTTATTAGATCCGTAAAATCATAAATGGGTTTACTTATCCTAGTGCTCCACTACCACTTTGCAATTCAGAAAATATTCCCATTCCCATTTCGTCCTTGACGTTGGCATTACGTGTTTTGATACCGACATGTTCGATACCACTCTGGCGGCCACATATTACGGAACTGTTTCCGTAACCTGTGGTGGCGGCCGACATCCACGTGTACGCAACTCGATTCCTGAAAGGAATGAGCTATAGCTTCTCACGCATTCGAGCGATCGGCTCAGATGAAGAAAAAGGTATTCCAAGTTTATGGATCAGTCTCGTCTCTGAGATGAACATTAGATCAACTTCATGCCGACTAATGGGAACCACAGAACTCTATTGAACCTAATATTGATCAGGATGGCATCGACCATGCACGTCTTCGGTAACATTCAGGGATGCTATTCTTGATCGTTGGCAATGTTAACAATTTAAACAACTAAACAATTTTAAACCTACTCATATATTCTGAGCTACTGATAGCATATCGTTATTATTACGAACGGTCAAGAATAGCACCCCAGAACGCAAAGTGCCTTTCATTCCCCAGGTGTGCTATTCTTGACCGTTAACAATATATAAAAATACTCGCATTTTCACATTGTGAGTTACTGATAGCATGTCAACAACATGTAGAGTAGAATGTGACGATATGAGTAGGTACACGTTATTGTTGCAAAGGAATGCAAGGCTAGCTAAGGTCTCCTCCAACGGTGACTTAGCCTTGTAAGTCGTACTATGAGCTTAGGCAGTGCTCTGCATAGCGCTGGAATAGGTACGAGGGCTGCTACGGTCATATATCCAGGGTTTCCGCACTTGGGGCAAGTGGGAACTGGTATGGGAAATTGCGGGGATCCAGGACTGGGCTAGATTCTACGGTTATGACTTCTTGGTAGGGGATCACTTTACCCTTTCAGTTGCAGATATTCATGCTGCTGCCTTTTTACCTAAATGTTCTCTACGAGCTTCGATGCCTCTATGCGTACTCAAGCTGCGTTTTTTGGTCCAGGACCTTCCTCTTTTTGAGTCATTGTATGGCTTCTAGCACACTTCATGCATTGCTCTTGACGAGCACAGTTTGAGGATGCGTGCTCTCAATTCTGACAGCGTTGGTATTATATTTACGTGGCTCAGTGTATCTCTACCATCTCGTTCCTGATGTCCTCGGAGCATACGTTCGGGTCCATCTCCCGCAGCACGAATACGTGTGGGTATACATATGGTATTTCGCTCCCATGTCTTTAAGAAGTTTAACGAGGCCTTTGTTGGTAAAAACGCGGAAAGCTTTTCCGGTGTTCTTTACTGAATCGCTCTCCGATCAAGTATTGGTTATAATGTCCTATTTCACGAGCTCTACATGCTGGTCATATAGGCTTGGTTTGGATAATTTTGGATATGTCTGTTTGGTCTAGACCACTACAGCTCGAAGTGTTCCTTGTGTGTCTATATTTCAATGTGTATATTATTCAATGTGTTAAATAAATGGCATATTTTGGAAAACAAATGTCATTTTATTAGCTAGAAAACTATTCTTAATCGAATCCGAGACATTATTTACGAGATACTAGGCATTTCTTTCATCGGTTTTCAATCAAATTTGAATTCAGAAAGTGACACTGTGACAACCATACATATTGAAATAATGACACCAAAAGTTTTTGTACCAGAAAAATTGGCACACAAAATTTAAGCGCATATGAAGACACTTTGACACTCCGTTCAATTCAACAATACAATCGTGTGTTTGAAACGATTCCACAAAAAATAAAAAATGTCAGGGTAATTTATTTTAATAGTTTTTTCATCACAATCAGTACACATACATTGCCTTCTTAATTCCTTATACCACGGACTATAAAAGTTATGCAACCAAACTTGCATGTGTTGTTGTAATGAAGGTTAATTATTTCCACCTTACTATATATTCTATTTTTTTCATAGTTATGAAAAGAACCATTCTAATATTGTCTACGGTAATAAATGCAAAAGCTTTATAGAAATATTTAAAACACCGCATTTCACTGAAAGAGGCCAATTGAATGATACAGCTGTTAAGTAATAGTCTGGCAGCAACAACTTAAGAATTACCAATTCAGAATAATTGAAATGGGACTAAATGTAATTTTCGTATATCCATTTATATATTATTTCTAGATTCTCTTTGTTCATTTAAGACTTGTATCCGTCTTTGAACTAGGAAACGAGTTGACAATTTAGTGAGGATAACTTAGTGTTTTTTCAACTGTACGCCTGACAAATAACAAATAATAATAATACTCCCTCAGAAACACTCGTAGAGTTTACCTGTGCAGGTAGAGGACGGCTATTATTATTATTATTATTTGCCGTGGAATGATGAAAAGTTATTGTACGATAAAAACATACATTGACCTCTTTATTAACGTTTCGCAAATCACTGTACACTTCTTCACAACTATATTAGTTTGGGGTTTCCACGCTACAAAAAGCCTCCATAACGTGGCATTTTTATATCTGTTGTATATTGTCTCCAAGTTGATGGGATTGTGAAAAATGAATAAATTTGAAATGACTAAGTAACCTCCATCGCCCAATTATAAAAGAGGGGGGTTTTCGTTCATGGTAGAAAACATATTTGTGTCCTACTGGTTCATTTAATTTCATATACTGTATTATTTTTTTGTTGTATTATCGTTTTATATTATATATTTATTGCCTATGATATGTACCACGTACAATTATCTACGCCCTAGGTGTAGTAATATACTCCGTGTATTATCTCAATCATGAATTGTAAAAGGTTTACAAAAACGTGCCTATAGTGGCCCTTATACTGCAGAGTAACCTGCAATTTTCAAAATGAATATTTTTCGTACGCGATTAGATAATACAGTTTCCTCATCAGTAAGTACCTATACAGCGGCCCTATGGCACATTTTGGAATACTGTGTAGGTATGCGTGTCACAATGGTTCCTTTATTAACTATACCCGTTCATGTTATTTTTAACTTTCTGGTTTAATATAGGTCCAGAACCTACCATTTTCCTATTTTTTGTGAATGGAATGATACCCACTAGCAATCCACTGATAATTATCCAAACAGCGGCCTGGTAAAAAGATTGATGCCATGATTTCGTCAAGTCGGAAAGGAATCCTGAAATGGGAAATAATCGGTTAAGAAATATATATTTGTATTACAAGGTGGATTCCAAACTCAACTGGAAGACCGTTTCATTGATAAAAATACTTTTATATAAACATAAACATATGGATATAATAGCAATACAACGTACAGAAAACAATCGATAAAAAGCCCTACAAAAAATTATAGGGAATAATAAAATCAAGCACTCGAAAAAAATCGATAAAACATTTTAATAAATGATGAAAAAGTTGGTAACCTGCAAGAACTTTAAATTATATAAAGCAGCCTCATCGAAGGATTATACAGGATTACCAGGTATATCTAGTGCGACCGTATGCTACAATGTTCAAAGTATAAGAATTTTCGTAATTTTTTCCTATCTTCTTTGTCTCGATTTTTCGCCCACTGCAAAAATATAATTGAACAATGTGGGTTACATGACACTGCGTTTGAAAGTACTAGAGTCACTTCAACTAGTATCTAGTACGAGAATTCGTAACACTTTTACAAATGCCCCTTTTTCGAATCATAACAGTTGTTAGGCTTAAACCAGCAACTCTTCATCATACCAACTCCAGCAGAAGAAGTTTGATAATGAAAAAACGTTATTTTAGCTCTACTAAAAAAGATTTTTTGAAAAACCGTAAATGCGGAAACTTCGAGGGAAGTTTATGATTTGCATGACTGTAACGATGAATTCAACCTATTTTCAAACATATGGAAAATATAAGATTGTTTTTTTCATGGTCATATAGTAAAAATAAAATATATGGAAAATTGGGTATCATCTCTGACATCAAAACTTCCAGTGGAAGCTTGGGAGGGATCTCTTCATTCTGCAAAAGCAACATGAAGACCTCAATTTTTCAGCGATCTTATTCAGGAGTTTGGGAATAAAAATAAAACATCATGGAAAATCACAAATAAACCCAGGACTAAAACACCAAACAACCCCAACATGAATATTCGGACTAATAACCATGAAATTTCAAATCCTAGAATCATAGCTGAAGCTTTCAATTGTTCTTTTAGTGAGGCCTCAAAAAATTGAGAAAAGTGCATAAACAAATGAAAATTTTAAATTTTTTAAAAAAGGCAATGTGAACGCTATCGTTTTGATTCCTTATTTCGAAGTAGAAATGCTACGGATTGTCACAAAGCAGAATAAGAAGATGTCTACAGATACAGATAAAATTCTTCACCGTTTCAATAATTTTTTTTTCATAATTAAAGCCACATGGGGCTATTCGAGCCAGTCTGCAAAGTACAGTTGGGTTTCATCAAGAGACTATGAATTTTCGTGAAACAACCATGAACATCTCAGAATAAAAATGGTCCACTTCTCCACCAAAGGAATACTTTTTTCTTGTGAACACCTTCAGAACATTGTCATTTACTGAGATAACAACTTCAGTAGAAAGAAAAATTCGAGTAGCTACACTGGATGAATGTAGAATTGTTGATACTTTACCAGCTAATGGAGGTCCAGTAAGGTTCCCCACTCCCATACACATCAAAATCAACCCATATGCCATGGTGAAATCTTCAAGGGGAACTAATTCCGCCACAAGGGATGGCAAAAGTGAAAAACAGCTGGCAAAAAATAACCCAAACAAACCACTGTTGATCAGCAACATGATATAGTGGTCGGTGAAAAATATCATGGAAGCTATACTTATACCACACAGGATCAGGCAAAGGGCGTACATCCTTGATATATTCAGTCGGTCGCCAGTCCACCCAAGTAGTATCTGAAATTTGGAAAGTTCTGTAGTTCAACGGCACATTCAAGGTTGCGGGTTCTAACTGGGTTCTAACTACATTAAAACATGGATTCATACACAGCTCAGCCATGTTAGCTTGGCCTCTAAGATGTGCAATCGATAAACAGAGGGACAACCTAGATTACCGTACTAATTAAAACAAAAGTTTTTGCTGATGATCATCCCAATGATTGCGAAATCATCTGGATTTTATTAACTCATATCATTATTAATACTCGGCGAGGCTGGTCATCGGCCGAAATACAGGTAGTTCTGCGAACAGACGCTCTGTTCTCTGCTAGCGGGTCTATTTCGTTAGTAAACCAGATGAACTCTAGATTTCTTCGTTTTTCGCGTGGGAAGGTATCTGCACCATTGTGTATACTCCTATACTCATGAGAGCTAGAGCTTCGCAATCAGACAGCTGTTTCAACTTCTTCAGCAAATAATCTGCATAATTAGGAGTCTTGGTTTATCTTCAGTATTTGCAGGTGTATTCTCAGGTGGTAGTACCCTCAGGCATCTTACCACCTCTTTCAGAGTTCTGGCTCAAACCGAGTAGCTCTCTTGATAGCCATTCGGTTGGCTCTATCATCATTTTCGTGTAGGTATTGTCTGAGACATTTCACATTATCCCAGGATGATTGACGATGGTAATCAATCAATTTTTGCTTGTTCTACCTAATAACTATGTTGGGGATATGTAGGCTTGACAAATGTCCTCTACAATTATATTCTCGACTATCATCTACCCTATTGCTAGTCTTAGGGCCATCCGTGTATTAAATGTGTCCTCTTGTCAGCATTGGAAGGGGCATTTCAAGTCTTTATGAGCTACCTAGCCTTCGTCTGGTTGTCACTTGTGCTATCTTTGGCTAATGTAATGTAATGGTAAGTATGGATGGTGACTGATGCGCTGCAACCTAATCTATACCATTACCATCACATTACATCTTTGGTTACCACTGCAGTGCTTCATACGTTATCGCTGCGTAACGCCAAAGGGATTGTGTAGGTCCAAATCTGTATATCTTGCCAAAGAAACTCCTGAGCATTATTGTGATGTCCTTGCCCTTGTCACGGTATTTCCAAATGTTTGTTTCAGGTGAGCTTAGAGTCCAAGCTTAGCGAAGTTGAAATACTTGTGTATTTCAACTTCGCTCTGTCGATATTTTTATCTTCTTTTGATCAGTTGATCTATTGGCAGTTCGTATAATATATTGCGGTTGGATTTCAAATATTTATTTAGAGGATACAACTCAAACAGTGGTTCTCATTTACTTTTCGCAAAGCAAATCTTTTGCCCCAGATGATTCTTCTGCTCTGAAATCTTGATACCAAAGGCTAGGCGAGTTATCTATAATCTATTATTGCAGATACTGTGACGAGGTAATCATAATGGTTCGTGAAAGATAATAATAGGCGTCCTCTACCCGCACAGGCTACGTCTTTGGGTACACCCTATGAGTGTTTATGAGGGAGTATTATTATTAATATTATCGTCATTATTAGTATCCTATGCAGACCTAGTCTACCGATTGGTCATAGACATATAAGACAAGATGGGAAAAATATTATGAGAATCCTTGAGAAAGTTGCTAACCCGTTCCAAACAGTACAGTATTTCACGACCAAATTCACAAAAATCAATAAAAATTTTTAGAATCTCAGTTTATCATGCCCAATTGTTTATAAACCCTGGACGGTGGTGGGGACTTATGCCTTCTTGATTTAGAGATACTTACTAGAGTTTCAGATAACGCCTAAATTGTTCGTAGAAACTATAATCACAGACAACATTTAGATTCTGTGTTTTGAGGTTAACCAGTGTGTATTGTGTGTGCACGTAAATAGGTATTGGCAGATGCACTGTTCGTTCGGAAATAATTCTACAGTAAAATGGTAAGTAAACGTAGCACTAGGAAAAACCTGTTTGTTAGTTTGGTATGTAGTAAAGGAATGAAAAAAAACTTATTACCAGCCGCTGGATCAGTGGAAGTGTGTATGAAGTGATTAAGTACAACCTTCATTTTGAGTCCCCACTTTTTACTTTTTCAAAGATTCCACAGAAATTTTATAATAGATATTTCGTTTGACATATTTGTATAAATTACTAAGTAATGATTATATAGGTTTCTTACCATTCCCACAGTATTTGTGAATCCAATGGTGGACAAGGCAAAAGATGCTTGATCTTCACTATAACCAGTCGCGACCATATGATCAGCCAAATAAAAATATGGCACTATGAACCAAATGAAGAGAATTGTTGTTGAAATCGCCAGAATGAAAAAATGTAACTCCAAGAAAAGGGAAAAATTCAGTATATTTTTCAGACCCCTGAAGAATTCTATGTACCATTTCTAAAAAAATATTAAAATGTAAATTATTATGCTACAATAATATACGTAAAAGAAGTTGTAAAGAGAAGAATTGAAAAAAAAACTTATAAGAGTTCTTTAATCTAGATTTATCGTGAAAGGAGGGTTCGAGGGGGCGGAAATATTTCTCAAGACAGTGTGTATAATTTCATCTGGAAAACGAAACAACTGTTGCTTGACCATTTTGAAAAAGTTCACTATAAAAGAAAATGAGTTCCTTGTATGAGTATTTTGGTAAACACTTCATTTTGGTAGCTACACCCAAAAATAAAAAAAATAAATTACCGAACTGGTCCACAAAATGCAAAAGTGGCGCGAATAATTTCCTGTATGAAACTGTGTTGATAAATTCTTCACATATATTGCAAAAAATATGATAAAAGTATTCTAAATATAAATCTGAGAATTTGCCTAGAACTAACAGGCTGAAAATCAAATAATTTTCTCTATGATAAAACTCTTTCCAATAATTCTATCTTCAAAATATATCCCTTCTTTGACTAATAAATCTGACAGATACTTATGCAGTGCTTCTTGCCGTCGCAAGAGCTTCTTATAATCGACAAGCAACACATTGTTTAGACGTCTGATACCAGTTCGTTTAATTGAATCCCGACAAAAAATGCACAAGAAATATACGCACGTGGAAAAATGCTCACACAATAAAACCGCACACGTGTATAACTACGCTCATGGAAAACAGGGTAAGACTGGGTCGGAAGGGCCCGGGTGAATAACGGGTTTATACTCTATGTATGAACTATTCTACATAAAAATCGTCAGCCTTGGGTTTGATAAGATCGAAGAAATCAACTATATGCTTAACCATAATTAAATTGACTCAATGTCAATGACAATAATTTGATTTTGAACAAAACAACAACAATTCATAACAAAATATATTCAAAGTACATGCCTTTTATTTTCATGTGCGTTTTCATACACGTGAGGTTTTTCCCTGTGCGGTTTTGTCCATTGCGCATTTTTCCACCTGCAAATATTTTTTGTGCTCTTTTTTGTGTAGAATTTTCTCAACCTATAGTTTTAGCGGATTCTTTCAATAGAGGATACCGCTATTTCTCCATCAACGAAATGAATGAATGAATTATCCAGAGCCTTGCTGCTGGATTCAAAAGAAACACACAGTACCACAAAGGAGTCCGCCAGTGGTGTAATTCAAAGAGTTTTGCTGTTCGATTATAAAAAGCACTTGCAATGGTCCCCTCCTTCATCATTGATTCATACCGATCTGTCTGGTGTTTTAGTCACTGTACTTCTATAAACATCAGGACTTGATACAGTCATTTTGTACTTTGGTAGATTCAGCATGTCCTTACTGCATATTACGGAGTTATTTCTTTTGAGTCTAATCTGGTGCAAGTAACTGTAAGAAGGCCTCTTGGTTTTTGAGTAGTTACTATGAGCAGGAAGCAAAGGATGTGTGTTTGTATTGCTGATATCCGTATCCCTTCCTCTCTCATTTTCTTCCGGAGCTGCTTCCATCATCATTATCACTTTCTTCGATAATTTTAGTGGTAATTTGGAGTGTGAATTACCATTCGGAAAAGCTTGAATGTCTTGGACTGACGTACTTTCAGCCCTGAGGAGATTCGGATATTTTTCCATAATGATTTTACTGATCTGTTTGTTTTCACTGAGCTGTTTCAGAACTTCGAATGGGACCTGAAATAACATATGATGAGCTTCTGTTCCAACAATTTAATTTAATACGGATATGAAGAGTGCCGTCATCTATGAAAATGTATATTTGACAAAAGGTTGCTGGCGATAAATGATTTATACTAAGTAGAAAAAATGTTGCTGCTAAAATAGATACTTTTGGCGCACCAGGGCGCATGAGTAGAATGTTGGAACAAAATCCCGCTTACCACAACATGGAGAGAGATATGCCTAATAGGACTCTCGATAGCATAAAATTTTTTGGGGCTGCTTTCCCATTTGTTCGCCAATGCTATATAATTAGATGTTTGTACAATCCAAATTTTGTAATTTGATGGTGAATAAAATTATTATTATTTTTCGAAGCTCATGATCCGTTTTAAAATGTCTGAATCCGTAAATAGCATGTCCTATACCAAAATGCTGTATTCACTGAAATAACAGGACTCTCTTGAAAATTTTTAACGGTAGAAAAGCACAGTTAGTTCCTTTATGTATTATAGGGACATTTCGATGTATCGACATTTCGAAATTATTATACAGGGAATTTAGAAATTAGCACACATTCAAACCATTTAAAAAATCCCATAAATAGTTGTTCCAATATATTATGAAATAGTCATAATTTCATTTCAATTAATTATTGATCTTTCTGTAAATTATAGAGCACTTTTGTGAACAATTCCCTGTATCCGGATTGAAGATAGTCGTTATTTAAAAATGTGTTACCTTGGAAAATTTCGAACGTCATAGAGTTGTCACAATGCTGCCATGGGATGAATGAAAATAAGTAGATTTTCGAAATATTACCTATGTCTTACTTTTTCATTTTCCTTCAGGAAAGTTGGTAAGTCAATAACTGATCTGACGCCATTATTTTCTATGAGATCTGGCGATGTATCGACCCTTTCTAACAGGAAATATACATCTTCTTTCTTTCCATCTTCAGTCAATACTTTCCCGAAGTTGTTATTTGATTTGATTGACTTCTTTTCTCGTTCCCTAAAAATGAAGGTTTTGATGAAGGCATTGACTTTGAGAACAAAAGTAGTTTCAAATCAAAAAGTAACATGAATTTTGTTATAAGAAAAGTAGATAAATTAATGAAATATATATTTGAAAGGGAGTTAAAAAAATGTGATATACGAAGCGTTCTAAAATGTGCCAATGTTAGATTTTCCAGGGAATTCCAACGACTGACATAATAATTTATTACTTACCCTGTAAAGTTGATCTGAGGTGAATATAAATGAATATTGTATGACTACCGTAGCGAAGAAGGCTCAGTATACTAGTCAGATAGAATTTTTTGTATGGTCTGTCAATTATTGCGGCTACAGAGACACTGCACCTCAGAAGGCTTATTATGCCTTCTCTTAATATTATTTCTTGAACTCACCCGTCCTCCTTTGTTTAATGAACCTCACAATTACCTTATACTAATTGGTGCAGATTAGTTGGAGGTCTGGTTTGAAGGATTTCGGTATTGGTTTGTCGTTTGTCTTTTCCGAATATGGCATGTCAGGAATTTATGCGAATTGCTTGATTAGCTATCTCATTGTGAGATAGCACTGCGTGTGAGATAAGCAAAATAATTTTTTTTCGTTTTTTTTTCAACTGTTTGTACTTTTGTTTTTTGAGTGTTCGATTTATTCCTTTATTTTACTCTTTTCTTGGTTAGCTATCATTATGTACATTTTACATCACTCATAAAAATTTCAAAGACAATTCTTACATTGTTACATGTATATTTGAACGTTTCCACTACTTAGTAAAGAGGGTTTGGTTGGTCTATTTATTGAACCCCATCTATCTATTACCTATATTTAAAACATTGCGCACTCATTTCTACATATTTTTCGAGATGCTGTTCAATGGTTCGCCTTGAATGGGTCATTTCACTTCGAATTGATACATTGTAAAATTCATAACATTGAACATTTCACGGAAATGAATATTGAAACAGGCTGAACTTACTCTTCAATTATCCAATTGGGATCTCTCATCACCGCTCCACTCACGCACATTTGAAAGAAGCAACCAGCAAGCACCAACATGGTTCCCCGCCAACCATATTCGGACAAAAAAAGTGTGGTTAATGGTGCGAACATAACGGTGCCAACTCCAGCGCCACTGGCGGCCAAACCAAGAGCTATCGTCCTCTTTTTCTCAAACCAAAAAGCAATCGAGACTACTGCCGTTACAAAGGTCAGTCCTCTTCCTACACCTCCAATTATTCCAAACGTGATATACAACATTCCAATAGAATTGGCAAATATGCTGAGAATGAAGCCTGTCGTGCAAATGAGACTTCCAAGAATGGTCATCCATATGCATCCATATCGATCCACCAATGCGCTGCCTAGTGGGCCTAGAAAACGAGGAATTTATGTCAGGAATATTAGGGTTGAAGAAAGATCAGAGTTTGATCTAATGACGTCAGATATTTCAAATATGTTCTCAAACACTCACAAAATTTAAGTCATACTCGAGCGGCTGATAAATGACTCCATAAGGTTCTTAAAATCAAGTAGCGACCCATTAGTGATAGAAAATATTAGTACAGAAAAACGAGAAGAAACCCAGTGCCCACCCTCACCACCCCAGTTCACCCTAGAAGAATGAGTATAGGATGCTGCCGCTGGCGTCCTTAATTTTATGAAAACAACTCAATTTGTTCTCGATGATGATCGCCCTACCGTAAGTCTAATGCAGTAATCAGGTCTTTATATTTATTTTGCTGTTCGATAGGTATCGTTCTTGTTTTTCTTCCTGGCGCCGCTTTTCCTCTTCTTATTTTTTTTCTCCTGGCGCCTCTTTTCATCTTCTTGTTTTTTCCACTGACGCCTTCTTTCCAAATCCGCAAATTGATTTTGGATAAATTTTACAATGTCCTACTCGTATCGTACGATGTACTCCTCGTATTCACCATAAATAGTTTATTTATTATAAAAAGTTTTTGCTTTTCACTAATATCCTACTTCCGACACCACTGATTTTACTTGATAATACGCCGAGCACACTACCGAACTGTTTTTATTACCTTCGCTATAAAAATACAACTACTATACTTACTTATAAAACACTTAGCTCTGCTTCAACTAGGTAAATATTCCAAACACTTATGAACTTTCTTCCAAATGAAATGTGTCGCCTTATATACTCAATTCGACAAGAGTAGATTTTTCCGTATTCTTCCGTTCTCCAGATTGCTCAGTACAGAGAAATATCCAAGAATTCCAAGAAGAGCAAATAATAACTGCGATCGGCGCTGGTGTATATGCTATGCAAATAAGTTTTATGGTTGGCACTCCACAGCGTCGTAGCTAGGGGATTTTTTTCAATCTCGTAACAAATGAGATGGGAAATCAATCAATTTTCAATAAATTTTTTTCTCTACTGTTTCATGTTTTATCATATTTTGTGATTTACAATGCTTTCAACGTGATCTTCATGTTAATCTTACAATGGATAAATACAATGGAGTAAATACCTTCAGATCTTCGTTGTTGGTTTTCAATGTGTTACCGACTCAAGAGGCTAATTCGATCGGGTCCTGTTATGAAATATTACAAATATTATAAAATAACAGACTTTAGTCAATAAAGTCAATGAGCTAAAGGGAATTCAGATATTCTAGGTCTTTTGAAATGGGTTGTCGCGTCTGGAAGGTAGTTCACATCGGTGCGTATTGAGGGGTTTTCATAGGGCGCAGCGGCCTCAAACCTTTCCATGTTTCGCTTTTTTGTGCTTTGTCGTATGTAAGGCAGCTTCAGATCATTGCGGATGTCGACGTTTCGCACAAACTACGGAGCGTTTAACATTATACTCAGATATTGGCTCTGGATCACCGCTTTGCTGAATTGAGACCCAAGAGTTCAAGATAGCACTTTGAGGCTTACCTAATGAAGTTCTGTCAGAAAGAGCCATTATTTTCATTTGAACCGATCTGAGCTGTTCATACTTATTTAGAATCGATAAATCGCGATTGAAACGAATATTAAGGAGGATATTTTCAAGTGGGAAGTCTCTAAGGGCCGGTTTTTCAATGTGAGTCGATTTCTTCACGTAGCAAATGTCATATTCATTCTAACCACGAGTCAAATTTAACCGGGAGTCAAAGTACGCTAACACAACATTGATAAACTGGCCCTAAGAGTCGAGAACGAACCAGGGACTTTCTGGAGGCCGTGAACGGGTGAATACATCAACATTCATCAGGGTCAGTTTGGTCGGCAATTGTTAATTATTGAATGATGAGTTTTTAGGTTTTTGGGTCGACATGTTCTGTGAGATGTTTTCTTCTTCCTTCTCAGTCTGCAGCAAATTTCAATTGAGCGTGTGTGTATATATGGACCGCTAAAATAAATCAATATTGTTGTAAGCTCACTCTTAATTAATTTGAACGATGTTTTCAAAAAATAATTATTTTTGCAGACTTTCATAGATGTTAGCCAAAAATTGTGTACACATTTTTTATTAATTTCAAGTAGATTTCCTGATAACTTTAGTTATAATTAAGTTGTTGGTTAACTTGCAAAATACAAGTTTACTTTCGTAAATTAACTGAGAAGATGCCATCTCTGAGAAAACTTGCTGGCAGTTTTATGTAAAGTTCACACTCACAAAACTAATTTTGCTGAATATTTGCAGCAATTTCATATTGTTCAGTGGGGCCATTATCGTACGAAATCTAGTAAAGTGTGAGAAAACCGTCAGATGAAATCGTGAGTCTGTACGAAGAACAATTTCATCATAGGAGGATTCGATAGCATATAATCACTGGATTATAATATATAGAAAATTGAATCATTGAGTGACATTTGGATCGAAATACAACATTTGTCAAGCAATGTAAAATTGTAAAGACGCAAAGCGGAGTTCGGGTAAGCAGTCGAGTGCAGGAGAGTACCTTTCCGTATGAGTTGGGATCAATATTTTTTCTACAAGCGAAAATGTATGTAGCACTCTTGAACAAACTTTCGCGTGCGGGAAAAATTTTACCTGCACTAGTGCGAGAATAACTCACTTGAAGTGACTTAAGCGTGTGGCAAAATTTTTCCCGCACTGGTGCGGGAAAGTGACACCTCTCAAACTGAATTGCATGTGGGTATAAGGTGAATTACGCACGCTCGTAGGAAAAATAATTAATCCTTACCTTTTGAACTATATCCTTACCTGCAAGCAATGGAAGCGCTAAAAATAAACTTCCAATCCAGGATGTGGCAGACTTCGAAGCTCCAAACTCGTGCAGAAACTCGATGTACAAAAGTCCGAAAGAAAAGCTAACACCTTCCGAGATTGTGTTCAGGACAAACGCTGCGATCACTATCATCCATCCCCAGCCACCATCTGGAATCTTAGGTTGAGCTTCATCTACGAAGATATTGATTTGAGACGTCAAAATCGATTCTTTGCCTTGAAACTTGTGCATGTCGTGGTCGTGAGACTTTTTCCTTTTGGTTATTGGCACGTGAGCCATGTTTAGATACTGCTCCTATTTGTTTTCGGACCTCTGTATTCGTCACTGTGTTTATAACTTCATCGGGTAAGTAAATCTTTCAAGAAACAAGAGGTTCGTTTGTAAACTTACGTTGTTTCTTACCACGTTCGAAACGAAATGGGTATACCTTCGTATTCACCAAGAAATTTGCAGTCACTGAAAATGTAATTGAAAATATCGGTTCATAAATATATTAAGATAAGAGAATCAAGGGCGGGTGGAAGGGAGGGGTGTTGAAGGGGGCCATATTTTCTATAAATAATCAGTGTCTCCTCCTATGTTATAATAATAATAATAACTCCTCTATTATTTTCAAGAAGATATTTCCGTACCATTGGTTCACTGATTATAGAGGATGTAAAAAAATTGTACAATAAAATTAGGTTTTTCTGTTCATATTTTCCTTTTCAGGTGAATAATGTCCGTAAGGGAGGAGTTGTTTTCTGTCATATTATTGCGTCATAATTTTCTGTTACTGAAATCATTGTTTCATTAAATTAAGAATTGCCCATACTTTGTTCGGTTGTTGAAATTATTAAAAAAATATTGCATGATTTATCAGGAATATTTTTATTTATATGGAACTTCAAGTGTTAGTTAAACTCGGATACATTAGGAATTTAATGAAAATAATTATTTTCTTTACATATCATAAGCGCCATCAACTCCCCCTGTTGAGATTGGGATATAAAGAATTGCGAGAGAAATAAAAAAAATCTAATGTCCTAACTGTGCCACCATTGAGAGCAAATTCAAAGAATGGTGGCATTCTTCATTATTGATATAGGTAAGTAGTTATATGACTCACACATTGATTCATCATGATATAAATGAACAATGCATTGTAGTTTTACGATGTAGGTAGATATATGCAAAGGTATTTTCTCTCTAGAATTCACTACGATAGTATTATATTCAGATAGTGAATCAATATTTATATGACGAATAATCAATAAAATACCTACTTTGTGCGTGGGTCTGAACCTCCAAAATTGAACTTATATTGGGTGAAGTGCACAATTTCAGCACCACTTGACTTCAGTAGAACGTTTGGTATAATTAACCATTTCTCATTTTGTAATAAGATTATTCACTAGGGGAGATTGTTATACTTCCTACAATTTTTTTTAAATTTCGTCCCAGGTACCAAGGATTTCAAATTATTTTACTTCATTGAATCAAATTATACATTATATTCTCTTCATAGTAAAATTCTCCTAATGAAATATAAAAAAATTGCTGCTTCGAGTTATTCAATAATGAAAAAATTGATGTTCCAAGGGACACGATGTTCGGGTAGGCATTTTTAATTGAGCCCAAACCGCTTCAAAATAAATTGATGAAATTCTTGCTGAAATAGTAGTAGTAATACTTGTATTCATCGGCATGTGACAAATAGGCTATTGACAATAATCATTATCACTTATAATATCCCAAGGCTATTGATAATTTCGAAATAATTTGTCGTATACTTTCGAAAGCGAATTGCTTGGTAAAAGCGACTCCGAAGGCGGAGGGCTGTTACCTTAAAGCAACTCGATTGAGAAAAGTTAAGACCAATTTTGAGAATTTATCAATAGCCAAGGGATATTCAGTAAGAAAGTAGAATTGTCATTTATAATTATATCGATCGACTCATTTTGGATATTTCCATATCTACTCGAAGGGACTGAATTTAGAAAATTTAATTGAGTAAACGTCAAACTATGTCATAACCATGGTGACTCGATTGTTCAATAGTGATAATTTACCGGGGCACTTATCAGTAGTAGTATCCCGACAAAATGCAGAATTTTCGAAAAATACTTTCGCCTTGCTGGCACGAAAACTGTGTTGCTTAGAAACACCACGAGAGCTTGCTCGAGTGGTGTTTTGTACAGCAACACAGTTTGAGTTTCAACTATTGTGATTCAATTTATGGGCCAAGCATCGACTCCGATGACATACGCCGCATACAAGTTATGCAAAACTCGTGTTTGCGACTCATATATGGAATTAGAAGACGACAGAGTATATCCCATAAATTGAATGAACACAATTGGCTCAATATGACAAAAAGAAGGTTTCTTCATTCAGCCTGTCTGTTTCACAGAATTATTGTCTCGAAAATGCCCCCATATTTGATGAAAAAAATAACATTCCGTGAAGATGTGCATAACATAAATAATCGGTTCAAGGGAACTATAACGCCCCCCATTCACAGAACAACAATTTACAGAAGGTCATTTTCCTATCAGATTTCACGAATTTACAACTCAATTCCATAACAATTGAAGTATTTTAGAGGTGTTAGTTTTAAAAAGCAAATGAAAAAATATCTCCTGACCGATCAGATGCACTAGGATCATGAGGATGAGCTATGACTTGACTATGACTATAAGTATATCATATTATATTCTAGCACATACTTACATATAGAAGAATATGACTTTGCCCAGATATGTATGAAATTAGAATTTTTATTTTTTTTTGTTCTTTTTTTTTATGTTTTTCTGCTTAAGAATAATAACAGAGGTTTATGTATTGTGTATTTATACATGATGCATGACCACCTGATCTTCGGCAATTTCCCATTAATATATCTGCGTATTTTTTTTATGTACTTTTTTGTGATATTTATTTTATGGGAAATAAAGACCTATTATTATTATTATTATTAAGGTGAAAGTATTTTGGAAATTCTGCATTTTGAAGGGATATTCGATCAGAAAATTTCACGAATACATTATATTATGGACTAAATGCGTATTGCAGAACGGTTCATCTTGTGTAATCAATGTCAATTGAAGAGTTGAACCGTCAAACTGACGTTTCTATATTTACCGTCAGTGTCGTAACTATGGAAATGTATACACAAGCTAGAAGCGAAACACCGTTTTGAAAATACCACGGGCTGGAAGAAGTGTTTTCAAAAAGTCCTGTTCTCATTGGTTCGAAATGAGAAAATTATGGCATTTGATTGGTTTATATAATATGAGGGAAATTGTCAGTTAAATGTTTGTCTGATTGGCTATTTCTGGTTTCTTGGTCACTAATACGTAGATATGATAGGTTCAAATTACATGGAAAAAATTTTCGTTACAATTTTCTATATAATATTCTATATCATTAAATCCTTCCTTTTTCTTATCAAGAAAGGCCTTGTGCAAGCTCATGAACGCTGCTGATTTGGAAAATATTATTTTCAATACATATATGAAATTTCCTTATCTGATGAACCGATAGCTTTTCATTAGATGATTTATATGCCTGATCAATTCCCTGAAAGGTGCGTCTACGAAATGTTTTGTAATCATGAATTTTATCACCATGTACAGAGCGACTGGTGGAAAAATTATTTAAAATTACTAACTTTTTGCACCATCTTTCACGCACGAAAATTGTGGAGCTAATAAGAAATTTATTTTGTGTTTCTTCATTCTCTTTTATATAAGGTGACAAGAATAATGTTAATAATTACAGGAAAAATTCGTTGATCATAAATTTCATCAAAATATTTCCAGAACATTATGGAAGTGAGGCTGATGAGCTATTTACAGAAATTGGACTAGGATGGAATATAAAATTTGGAGTTAAAGAGGAAACGTCAACCTAGGATGCCACTTTGGAATTACCATTAGACGTTTAGGAGTAAATCTTACCTCATTATGACAAACATAAGTTATGCTATTGTTGAATAATTAAATACATAATATGGTATATTTATCTACGTGTACCCATGTGTATAATGATATTCTTGGTGTTATCTCGAAAACGTTGCGGACCTATACACAACCAAAATTGGGTTTGGGGTAACTGTTCATTCTCTTCTCATATGAATTAAACGTGTAATGTCAAATTGTTGTTCTTGTTAAATTGCCAAGGCCTTGGGCCCCACTAGCAACTTTCTGCTTCTATTAACAACCTTATATTAGGTAGGTATTAGAAGAAAATGTTCAAAACTCTTTCACTTCTATTCAATTAAAAACAAAATATGAAACTGGAAGAAATGAGAAGTGAATATAAAATAATAGAGAATGACGTAACTCATGGAACAGTATTAGAACCCATTTCATATCAATGGACCATTGCCCATTGAAAGTTACGGTTATTTCGTTAGTCTTGCAGATGACATGGTGTTAACAATCTAAGCAGACTAGTCTCAATTGAAAACCACAATAGATATGAGGGTTCTTTAGTTTCAGCAGTTTTGCCATTCTCCAGTAAAAAATCAACATTTCTACTCAATTCCCTCAGTACGAAACCCAACAAAATTTTGTATGACTTTGTTTTGGACATATTTTTGAATCAAGGTCAAGATTTTTTCTCAATATTGTTTCTATATGTTCCCATTGTCGAGGTTTAGTGAACCCATAATCTGTGAAAGTTATCAAAAGTGAACTTATATGGATTTTCATCAAATACCAGCAGTATTTAGCTTCCTAATTATTTTTTATACCCTAATATATTGTAGAATTTGGTAATCGACGTAAAAATCATGTGGAATTGTAATTCGAAAACATGTATAGGGTCTTTTGCCTGAACCTATGATATAGATATATTCGTTGGAAAGTTTCCAACAGAAAACAGCGACTGCCTTCTACGGCCGTTGAATTATATGTGTTGGATTCTTGGCAAAGCTTTCTTCAAGAACTGTTTACCACTGCTTTCTAAATGTCAAAGCCAAAATTATGTTTCGATTCAAGTAATCATTGTTAATATTTTGTATATAGGTAAGCGTGTTTCAGGCTGTGTGTCATCATCCGGATTGTGCCAGCCAACTGCAAAATATGAAACTCTAGGTTGCAAAGTCAGAAACAGAAGGAGTCCATGATACATTATTGAAATCCATTGGAAATTATATTTAAAAGAATTTCCAAAATAGCTCAATTTTGGCAGAATTACGGAAGTGATACTGCTCACATTGACACACACAGTAGAATGTAAAATAAGGTCGTTATTATGTAATTATGTTAACACATGGTATGATTGTGGAATTGTTAATTTTTATATCGTTTGTTCCTGTCTCATTCAGGTGAGAGTTACTATGGAATTTGAGACTCTGACTACTCAATTTAGCTTATTTGAAGAATTTCAACTTACCTTTTTGTCACCAACGAACGGCAAAATATTCACATTATACGTTTGAACGATGGCCATAGCTAGAGTTAAAGTAGGGATCTGATCAATGTTCCTTGAAATGAATTCAACTAAAAAAGAAATGTAAATATTCCAAGAGTGTACATTTCGTTCTGTATTCTTAAACAATTCACACATAACAACGATAATATTTACAGCTAACATAATGTCATTTGATACCTCTAATTAATCATGTTTTATATCGACTGATATTCAAACCTATTATTAGTATCATCCCGGATATCTGTCAGCAGTTTGATATTTTTATTGCTCGCTTATCTTTTACTAAAGGACCACTCACACTTAACCAGTTCGTATCCGTGTAGTGCAGTTCGTGCACTAATAAGTATGTATCTCTCCTCACCCGCTAACTTTTCAACCGTATACTGTAATACAATTCAACATCGTAGAACTAATCAAAACACTTCGTTTATTATTTGCTATTTTATGACATTACTTGATGAAAAGTCGATTGATGATATTGATGTTGATAAAAATGTATCCTGGGAATTTTTTGCTTTATGGAATAGCGTGAATATATCTACAGGTTCCATTTGAAATTTTGGATCTAGGTCTATTTCCAATAAAACCGAAAGTGATATTCAATTGTTGTCAATGGAAAAATGGATTCTAAGGAACTGTATCTTCGATACAAATGTTAACAGTCTAACTTAAAAAACAACTGAACGACCCTTCGGCCAATGATTTCGTTGTTGCTCGGTTTATATGAGTTGTTGAAAATTTGCTGTATATAGTGATATTCAAAAAGTATGCAACAAATAAACGAGTGACTTTTAATTCATTAAAAAAACGCATTTTTAAAAATTTGCAAAATCTCAAATGTTATTTGTTTCGGAAAAATAAGTTATATTTGTCTGAAAATTTTCAAGATCTTTGTTGGAGCTCATTAAACAATGTGAAAGTGGGAAAAAATTTGATTTTTCGTGACATTCTACTAATCAAATTTTTGAATTATTTACGAATTTCGTATATCAAGAATTGATTTTAACGATGACCTCAGCTATGTGATAATTGACGAAACCCTTGAAAACTATCAATTATTCCTTTACAAATCATAGAATTTATTCAAGAGGAAATTAGCTGCCAAAAACTTGAGTTTTTCGTTGTTTGGCAAAATGCCTTACATGACTGACTGATTCCCATTCAATCGGCTTGTAAAAACGCTAATCGATTTCTGCCAATGAATCACAAAGTTCGTGAAAATCTACTTTACAGTTAGCTATATGAAATGAAGAATCTTCGGGATTGTTTTCCTGTGAAACTGAATGGCGTAATAAGTATTTGCATGCACGTTTGTCAAATCGTTCTGGGTTTTTTCAATAAGCGAATCCGTCAAGAGTAGTTTTCTTAGAGTTATTTTTCGAAGTGAATCTTACCAACAATAATGAATAATAAGTTGAGCAAGAAGAAAAAATAGAGCATGTTCTGATTGTTAGATCATGATATCCTCACCATCGGCCAGAAGAATTTTGATAGCAAATGAGTTTCGGGCTTGCAATCCTAGTCATTTATAAGCTGCAAGATTATGATGATCGGCTGTATTTTAGTTTTTGCGTGCAGGGGTGAATAGAAAGAGATAGCTCATTCATCCAGTATGTGCTTTTCACCGACGAAATTACATTCACATCAAATGGAATTGTCAATTCTCGGAATTGCCAGTGGTGAGCCGACGAAAATCTCCATTTTGCCGTAGAGGCACGTGACCAATACTCATTCAAAACTAATATCTGGTGTGGTATATTCAAAAAACAAATCAGTGGTCCAGTATTTTCGAGAGAAAATCTAAATTCTGAGAGGTACCTGCTTCTACTTCAAACTCATCTGCCTAATTCATTAGACAATATGCCATTAAACCTGCACAGAAGAATGTTTTCCAACAGAACGGTGCTCCAGCACACTTTACAGTCGAAGTGCGTGATTTTCTCGATCATCTGTTTCCTCGTAGATGGATCGGTCGATATTGAATGAATTCATGGCCTCCTAGATCTCCCGATCTAACCCCATGTGATTTTTTCTACTGGAATAATAAAAATCCGATGTTTTCTAAATACAGACCTTTCATAGATAAAGAACACCTTGAAGAGAATGCTGTCCAAGTTACCCCGGTTATATTGAGGAATGTTTCAAGGGAAATGTATGATCGAACCATCCTGCGCATTGAAAGGAACCGAGAACACATTGAGATTCAATTTAATTTTATTTATTACTGTTCATTTGATTCATTTTACTTATTTTATAATTTCGAAAAATGTGTTTTTTCAAGAAACTGAAAATCACTTAGTATATCTGAGGGGTTAAGTAGATTTCAAGACGAGCCTAGGTTGATTTCCATTTGTTGCTAACTTGTTGAATGCCATTGTATAAGATGGAATATGTTTGTATTTTCTTTAATAAATTTGTTTGATGAAATTGCCCTAACTATAATACTTACATCCTTGCATTGTTGTCTCTCACCAATAAATTGGCGTGTGTAAATACAACCGATATTGGTAAATTTACTGATCATTTATTCATGAATTGTTTATGAATTTTATTGGGCCATGTTATTATTATTATTTATGTGAATTTGCATAAAAAAGTTAGATTGATATTTCTCACCTGATGAATGTTTGTTGAATGATTGTGACTTCCTTCACTTACTTGTCGGCTGGGTTCAACTTAAAAATAAAACAGGAATCTCCTATGATGCATTCAGTTCAGACAAAATGTGCAGTTCATTGTCGGTCACAAAGAGACAACGATTATCAGTATTCATTTCCTGAAACTATGATATCAAATATTTGATAATGAGTTCTGGTTTCCCATGTGCATTTTTCAGTGTCTCAAGTACTCCGGGACGTTTTTATAGGAAATCAGCATTATTTCATTATTTTGATTTTTTCTCTTGCCTCGCCTTTTTTGAAATGTTCTTAATCGTAGCAATCGTAACATATTTTCACATTCCCAATAAGAAAATAGTATACCTTTTAGAAGTCCCGCCATCTTTTCACATAGCTAGGTTTGTGTGTCTGGTTTTTGGAAAGTTTTCAGTCTACCTTTTAGTCTTCTGAAAAATAAAAATCTCTCCTTTCAAATTCCTTCGGTTTAATAAAATCCATCTAATTACTGACCAAAGCTCTTCTAAATACATTCCAGGATTTGCTTTCTGCTTTTTTCTATCATAATCATTTATAACATGCAACATAAATTCAGGTTGAAGAAACAGGATATTAATAAAAACCATCTCCACAAATGAAAAAAATGTATTTATTTACAGTACGCCAACTAAACTTACATGAAATTCAAGAACAAAATATTAACAAAATTCGAAACATTTTCTTTGAAATTATGTTTTGTTATACAATTTTCGATTGTTGGTGAATGGTATGATTCCAATGAGAACTCCAGATATTATTATCCAGAATGAAGCCTGATAAAAGGATTGATGCCAGGAATGTGTTAAGTCGAAAAGCCACCCTGAAATAAAAAACAAAATTAAAAATTTTAATCAAAGAATCCCTTTACATGAAACATAACATATGGAATTATTCTCCAGTGACCCGGTCACTGGTTTTTGAAAGTATTCGATGTTACAATTTCTTTTTGAAATGTTGAGTGAACCTAGAGGGCCTTCAATTAAATTACAAGGAAATTTGAAGGGTAATGGTTGAAAAAGTACCGTACATTATGAAGTGAAATAAAGTGTTTTCGATTCAATCCCGAGAGCTCATCATCCGTAGGCAGCTGTTTCGTAGTTTCCAATTTATCAGCACGGTTTTATGAAGTCTCTCGAAATGAAAACGAATGCACTCTGAATTAATAGCCTAAGGCAAGGACAATTCGAATGAAAAGTAAATCGTGACATCTACAGTCAATAGTTGAAACTCAATTTGAACATTGTAAATTATGATATTTTTTTCCACGAGATGAATCAAAACATATTTGAATGTTCAATTTTCAATTTAGATGGTGACGAAAACCTCTAAATTACTTCCCGATTATACCATATGGAAGCTATATATGGGTACTCCCGAAATATTTCTATGGCCAATATAATTGAGAGAAAAAAAGGAGATACTGGGAAAAGTGATATTGGTAATTCCAAGTATAATATACCACATGTTTTATTATTCCACACACAACAACTTGAACGTTGGAACAGGATATATGGGCATCGTTAGAATTGTGATTGTGGACGCGCTGGGAACATGAACGTACCATAATCCGAAAAGGTCACCAGGGAGCTGAAGGCAATAAGAGAACAGACAAACTTGCAAGAAGAGGTTCGGACAAGTCTACTTAAACCAAGGACACCGAAGTAACCAAACACGGGAAAGAATACATTAAAGAACCGTGCCATAAAAATATGGCAGACATGTTAGCGGTGAACAGAAGCCAATTGAAACACCTCAACAAAATAGAACTGTGTAATGGAGACCTCCAGACTGTGTTGTAAGGATCCAGAAACAGTGACAAACATGCATACGAAGCCCTGTATCGCAAAAGACATGCAATATTTGGGGATCAGCCATCTGGCGATGCAGATATGTACAGTTTCCACCCCTGAAAGAACTTTAGCAAAATTTCACAGGGCACGAAAATACTGTATTTGGTAAAGTTACAGTTACATAATACAGAGCCGGATTGCGGTTCGTAAGTGGCCATCAAACCTAGGCTAGAGGAATCTACAAGACTCACAAGAGTACCTGGGAGGAGAATCGCTGCACCATCAGGGTTACACCTGATGCCTCTCCATTTGTCGATGTTCTCCAAGGGAATGGGTTTGGAGGGTGGTGAAAGAAAATAGTACTGGGTTACGGTAGAGGTGACTGGAGTCCCGGCTCTATGGGCGAAGGTCACAGAGATCGTGGTTATCTTGGCGGGTAAGCAGTGCTAATTCTGCACGTACCCTGACACTGTAGAGCCAGAAGTTTGTGTAATCATATGGCATCACCATTGGATAACAGACTGGTTGCTGGGTACATGCAATCTTTCGATAGAGATGACCTTGCGCGCTGATTTGTTCTAGCACCCTTACTCCAAAAGCTTTCGGTAAAAGTCTTAGATACGTGACCGGTGGCTGAGGGAATTTTGTAGAGCATGCCACAAAACCATCCATTCTTTTATTAATTTATTCAGTACATAATATAGGCAAGATGCAATGAGCCAATAGACCTAAGTGTCACCGGAGGCAACAGCTTGATGGATCTACATAGAGATGGGTCTTTTAGTGAGTAATACTGAGATATCGGAGGGTAATTGGAGTCTCACAGTAGGTCTTGAGTTCTGATACTCATTACCTCTTTATGAAAGCTTAGAAAAATAGGAGTGATTCTCCTTTTCTTGTTGTATAAGCCTTATAAGGGATTAGTAATTTTCATAAAATTGTAAAACTCAATAAATTTGAGAAATGTATACAAATTAAAAATATCAAAAAATCATTTCCAAGAGTGTCAAAAATTTATTTCAGCTTCAATTCAAAAGAAAAGTGATTTAGTTGAACCCCACTTATTTCAAAGTATATGTTACTTGGGAAACAAATCAGTAAATTGATAGATATAATCTCATTATTTATAACTCCAGTATACCTGTTACTCTCTGGAATTAATTTGACGTTGAATACATTAATCAAATTCCCGACTGAAATAAATTGGAAAATAGTCCACAATATTTCGAGTTCTAAACAGTTATTTCGAAAAGTTTTCTATCGTTTGTTAATTTTATATGGTTTGAATCCAATTATGTCAAGTTGTTTTAATTTAAAAGCACAAATAGCGCAAGAAAATGCATCCGACTTCATCATTTGAAATCTTGATGAGATGGAATATTTTTTCACTTCGACAATGTCAAAAATGTACGTACCTGCCAAAGGAGGTCCTATTAAATTTCCCACTCCTTGAGCAAGTAGGAGCAAGCCATACGCCATGGTGAAGTCATCTAAAGAAACGAGATCTGCTAGAAGAGACGGTGTCAATGACATGGAGCTTGCAAAAAACAGGCCAAAACATCCTCCACTTATAACCAGAAGAATGTAGTTTGAGGTGAAAAATACCATGGCACCTACAGTCACACCACACAGAATTAGGCAAACTGCATAGGACTTGGCAACGTTTATTCTGTCTCCTGCAATTCCAAGAAGAACCTGAAATAGTCAGAGTTGAACTGCTACCCATAAAACATTAGTCAGAACATTATGTGCATGCGAGAATCCAGCAGCAGGACAATTAAACCCTGGACGAAAGTCCCCGGACATAACCCCCTAGCAATATTCCCCGGAACATTAACCCCGTCGTTAAAAATACCCCACTTACAAAAAACAACCCATACTCAATTGTCCGTTTAAATCGTCGATATTTTTCTCTTTCCTTACAGTTATTGAATAAAACATAATCAATAAACAATAAATCATCTTATATGTTCGATTGTTTCTTGTCGCCATTGTTTGTGGATATAAGAAGGTCAAATTTTTGTTTAAAATGGTCGTTTTTGGTGCTAGATATTGTGCCTGATAAAAGTGTCAACAAAGAGAGGGAGGAATTTTGTGTGATTTCAATAACAGAACTGAATAGGCCTGTATCTTCGAAAGTAGCCTTGATCACCAAAAATTTCATTTGATTTTTTTTTGTACTGGACACAATAAACAGTTTTTGGAAATTGGTGTGCTCACTGTACCTGAAGATTAACTAACTCGGTAATTGCCTTATCAACTATTGAGTTTGACATGTTTATATTCAAGCCAAAACTGCACTAACTCCAAATGTCAAAACAATGACCTTTTTTTAACGGTTTCCTTGAATAAGATTATAACAACCTAGATGAGTAATACTCAAATAGTACTGAAGGTAACATCTTTTCATTATGTTATTCCTCAAATCATGACATTGTTGCCATATCGCAATTTTTTAAGGATACAATAAGCTAGATTTTGATTTCTGTCTGGTATATTCATGGCAAAGAAAACCCAAAAATTCTGTCTTGGGTGAAATATATAACAATAAGAAGTCAATTGAAACGTGCATTGCAGCTTGTTGGGAGCATGTAAAAACGATAGCTGAACGGAGATTCTTCGTTGTCGTATAGTCTGGCCAGTACGACAACGCTGCATTTGATATATGACAGGATAACAACAAATCATTTCTGTTTTTTGTGAATAAAGGGCAAATTCTGAGTTAATTTTTGTTAAAATATTGTTAGTTTTTATTATTTAGCAATGGTAAAGCATTGCGAAATGTGTAAAAGACCATTTGAAGCTGGAAATCAAAATGTGTCATTTCATAGGTAATCTACCAGTGTCGTAACTATCGAGAAAGGGAAACCGTAGTAAAATTAATGAATTATGAAAAAACATGTCTATTAGAGCATCGGCTGTTCTCAAAATCCTGTGGAGATTCTTCCATCATAATTTCAGGTTTTCATTCCATATTGGGTTTCCATTATTTTTTTTATAGTGTACCTCAAAATCTCTGAAAACAACGCACGACACTGCCTGTGAGGGAAGATGTCCATTACAAACGAAGTTCTAGGTTGTGTTATATGATCGGAGCATTAAATGTTTCATTATGGGAAACTGTTTACTTGAGTGTTTTCAATCAGGTATTTTTTAGGGGGAGTTATTGTTAGGGGTTTCTTCCGGAATTCTCCTAGAAGCCGTTAATCCAAATCTGAATTATGGTTGCATTTTCCTAGTTCCGGGAACAATCTGAAGATCAAGATGCTATCGCTTTATCGTCGACATTTCGAATTATAATGGGTTCATTTTTATTGATAAACAATCGAGTATATTCGAAATGAAAAACAGAACTGAATTTTATTCAAAAGATACCATCCTGCTCGTAGATGAGCTATGCCTGTCGGCTTACAAAATACTTTGACAATATTGTGGATACATAAAAAAAATTATATTGTTGCTCGTGATAATCAATATGACGTATCGTAATATTTATAATCTGGTGTATAGCAACAACAATTCTGAGAGTCTCAAATTTTTTCAGCTAACAATGTGAAAATTAATATGACATTTGAATATGGGCTGAGGATCAGAGATCCTATGAAGACTAATGAAAAATGGAATCTAACAAAATATGTGTGTGTGTGAGAGAGAATGTCATCGGAGTTATTCTATTGCCACGGATTGTTTGAAATATCTTGATACTATATCATATACTTATTTAACTTTTTATAACAATTTATGCTCGCATTTCATCAAAATACGTTTTATAACAACCAATTTTTTATTTTAAGATAATTTCAGATTCTAGTTATTTCTATATGGAATGAACACTTTACCAATTTCATTCCCATTTGAAATGTCACACATCTGAGATCTCGACTATAAGGAAGGTTTTGGCCATTGAAACATCTACAAATTGATCAATTCAAAAAATATATATATAGTAGGAAGGGGACAGTAGTCCAGTTGAATACTTGGAGTATCAACCAAATGTATTAGGAATGCTACTTATTTGTCAATAATATTTCAGTAGATTTGTAAGGAACATGCATTGTAATAAAATGGTACTATATTTAATGACTCAATAAATTGTTGTTAATTTCTTGCAATATTTTTCTAGATATTATTATTATTAGAATTCCATGCTGAATTGTTTAAAATCTTTTAGTAGAATTGCCTCAATGATATGGGGAGAAGCATAACTATTTCAAGGAAATTATCAGCAAAGGTCGCTAGTTTTGGGTTCACCATGTATATTTCTTGTATCTGCGGAGTTGACTTTCATCATATGAGTGATCGGATTTGACATCTAGTTGTCAGTAATTTCAGGCATCTGGCTGTCTCAAGCAGGACAGATGTGCATTCGTGAGAAATATAACTTCTTGTGAACAGAGTTAGTCAAATGTTTGGACCCACCTATTTTTCTCAGTTGATACAAGAGTTATTGAAAAAATGTTCGTATTAAAGTTGAACGGTATTCAACTCTGCATCTTGTTTTGAATTCGAATATTGTTTTGATGTGGTGGTGGAGGAGTGACGTTATCGGCAATTTTTGTAAATAGAACCTTATGTCATGTTTGCTATCTTTAGAAGCTTGTTTTTTTTTCTATTTCAGTAGAACTAATATTATTTTAACTCTCTTGATATATACAGTGTGTTTCGTATTTTTGTGTCCACCTCTGTAATTTACTTACCTATTGCTTGAAATTTTCGTCAATCAGAGAATGTAGCCAATCGGATATTTTAAGAGATACGACAGTTTGAACCAGACTGTGGCGTACGTAGGTAAAACTTTCATTCAATAATTTTCAATTGATTGTACACTGAGTCATGTCCACAGAAAGATATGTATTCAACAAGACGGGCTCCTCCTCATTATGCTGTGCAAGTAAGGAATTATCTAGATGAGACATCTGAGAACAGATGGGTAGGACGACGTGGTACAGTCGAGTGGCCAGCACGAAGTCCAGATCTTACACAACTCGACTTTTCTTTACAGTAATGAAAATTAAGAATGAAGAGTATTTGTAATAGTGTTCAGGGCATTATTCATAGATTGGATTTTTGTCAAGAGACAAATGGACTACTGTTCGAGAATTTAATACACTTGGTTTGTTTGAAAACAAAGTAAAATGTCTATCTGGAATTATTTAAAATTGCAATTTGTCCTAATATTTTTGACAAATGCTATTGTGAATAAAAAAACTGGTTTTCACTCTGACATGCTGCTGCAATGGTCCATATTTTATAACTTAGTTAAATTTTTTATAGCTTTTGATATTGCCACAAAAGACCCATCAAAATATAATTCATTTGGTGGAAATAAAAATCATGATATAATTTGAGTATATAATAATAGTAAATAGTACTATTAGTAGGAAATCTCTAGTTTTTCAATAAAATTCGATTCCGGTCGTGAAAATTAAGGAAGTTGTAGGATATGGATCACTTCAACAGCAAAAGTCATAGTGAAAACCATTTTTGTTTAATTTTGCACTAATATTTAGGAACAAACGAAAAACTCATACGTTGATTCGTATTGGTGGTCACGTGACATAAGATGTCAAAACCGATTTTTACGTTTTCCAATATGAAGAAAACTATTGTCTATTTAAAGTTTTTCCCATATGTTGCAAACATTTGACCCACACTGTATATTCAAAAACGTATATTCACAATAGCCTTATAAATTTTGGAAAAGTTCATCACCCTGTATAACCTAAACTGTTGATGCTCGTCGGTAGGTATATTGAAAAAGAGATGTGAACGTCCAATCATTGTGTTCGGTTCTAACAATTTGTATTGCCAAGGTGGAATAATTATTCAGTTAAACCGGATAGAATATCTGTGATGCGTGAAGAATGCAATGATTACTTTTGTAGTCATTTGACGATTGTCTTATTGTTTGTTGATCATGTTTTGTACGTCGGTGGATTTATTGTTTTTTTGGTTATGATGTTTGTTGCTCATTTTATAACTTTCCATTGTATTCATTGATTTGACTTGCAATAAGCCGTGTAGTGTTAGTTTTCTCAGTTTGTTATTGTCACCTACTGTGAGATTTTTAAATAAAAATTGATAATTACCATTCCAATTGTGTTTGTGATACCAATTACTGATATCACAAGGGAAGCATCCCCCTCGGTATATCCACTTCTTGTCATGTGCTCTGCCAAATAAAAATATGGAACTACGAACCATATACACAAAATCATCATCGACAATGATAATAGAAGGAAATGTAGGTCCAAAAATAACGAAAAATTCGTTAAACCTTTCAATATGTCTAATAATTCGTCGTACCATTCCTGAAAAAAAATATATAGAGTGTTATCTAGATGAAAGATGAAATAACATTACTGTTTTTTTTATTAATTTATTAAAATAGTTAAATTGGCAGAATTTTTTTATCCGTAAAGTGAAGTTATGGAGTAATAATCCGTAATTTCTCGGACCGGGTAAGTATAGAACCCAGTCAACACACATATATCCATTATACATTCATTTTGGATATTGGGCATATCCAGAGGACATCCAGTTATATCCGGTGGGTATTTTACGGACGTCCGGTGGATGTTCCGAGTGGAAGAAGATGGACTTCTATAAGGATATCCATTAGATGTTGTTCAGGGAAATCTACAAGATATCCACAAGGATGTCCATAAGACATTGTTCACAAATATCCAGAAGATATGTTTTAGGGAAAACGATAAGATTATCATTGAGGAATAAGGGAAATATATTCTCATTGAAAATTGATATTGTACTCTGTATCCATTTTATATAATATTTTCTGAAGAAACCGATTATCTATTTTCAAAAAGATCTAATTCATGTTCGATAAAGAGAGAAGAGAAATTGAAAATTCAACTTGATATTTATATTCGTTTAGGCTTGCCTCGGATGTTTTATTTTCTTCTGTTCATCTGTTATACAGTGACCGCCAAAAACTTGGAACCATATGGGAAACTTTTTAACTAATGGTTTCTCAAAAAAATGTATTCAACATAAAATTTGGTGCATTTAATTAGACTAAATATGCGCATAGCCGTTTTTATCAGTGGCGTGCGGTTAAGCGGGAATCGGCCGATATTCTCATTTCACTATAGAGTAAAGTGGAATTACTATACAAAATATCGAAAAATGTTATTGAAAAGAGTTGTTTGCAATTGAAAGATATTTTCACTTCTTCAGTTTAGTCTGCCAATTACCAATTTCAATAACGTCTCAATGAGTTGGCCTCTATTTTTATTGGGAAATATATCGACAATAAATTTTGCGTAGTAGGGTTTTCATCTACTATCTTTTGAAAGATAATATAGTTTATTTGCGTCTTTATTTAAGTGTGGAAAAGAGCCTCCATTTTTATCTATTGCCCATTAGGTAATTATTGATATCATTGATTGGCTGACTAAACTGAATAACTGAAAATATCTTCCAATTGCAAACAACTTTTTTCAATAACATTTTTTGATATTTTTTATAGTAATGCTATACGAATTTTTTTATTTTTATACGAATTTTTTATACGAAAAAGAAGGTAAAAAAATGTAAGTTGAACACTGATTTTGTTATATTTTTATGAATTTATGATTGCTTTGGAAATCTTATAGCTATCCATAAAATATCTTCTGTAAAATATCCATTACACATCCTCGATGGATATCTTATGGAAATCCATTTCAAATTCGGGGATATTCTGACCAGAATTGGACATGAAACGGATATCCATATGATATTATGTGTTATCTGGAAAGGGTATAAGAATAGGTTACAAGCAACAATTGTAATAGTATAGTGGGTACTCGATATTGGTGGTATAGTTATTTCTGGAAATTATTCGTGTTTGCTTCTGTGTTCATAGTTCAGTCGACAGGTTGAAAAAAGTGGGGTTAGGTGGAAAAAGGTCGGAAGTTAATGAAAATTGAGGAGGTTCTTCAGGGATGGTTAATCAACATTTTATCAAGTTTTGGACCTCGAGGAACCTGTGCGAAAAAAGTAGGGGGGGGGGAAAACTGCAAAAATTTTGACCTCTCTCCGGTTTTTTCTCGATTACTTTTTTCTCTTACGTCCTACGGAAAAAACATAACGATACTTTTTTGTAGAGCGTAAAATTTTATACAATTTTGACTGAAGAAACATGTTTTTATGTGAATTCGCTATGTGTCATGACCATCCAAAGTATTAACATTGTCCGCATTGACAAATATGAACTGACTGAATGGATTGGCAGACTCCGCAATTTGGGTACTTTCAGCTTGCAGCACGTGACACCCTTCTAGCCTGTTGGCTTCTTCGTAAGACGATGAAAAGCCCATGGAAGATAGAAATTTCAGGAGATGTTTAGAGCCATACTTCTTGTAAACAAACACGGAAACAGCAGTCATGATGGAGGATAGAAAAGATTTGGGGCGCACTGCTATCATGATTGCATGAGCCAGAGCGAGGCATTTATTTTTCCAAGATTCCAAGGTTTGTCGTTTGTTGGTCAAAATCAAGACATGGAGTAGAAGAAGCAGTGTCTCCGGAACCGCAGTTCGCGCACTATCCAAGAAGATGTCAATCGGAGGATACTCAACTGTGTTGAATACTCTGGAGCGGATGTCTTCCAAAATTATTTTTCCAGCTGCCTCCACAATTCGACGTCTTTCTTCCTTTGCGTCTACTTTACTTTCGGTTGAGTACCAGTTATCGTACAGAATTTTGTCACCAACCCTCTTCAGACTGACAATAGGCCCTCTCTTTGATTCTGAAATAATGATTTGGTCCCCATATTTCATCTGAAGACGATTTTTGACAGTTTTGCTGTGTGGTCGACGGTCTTCCTCAATCAGTTCAATCAGCTGCTGAATGGAAAACTGGCATTCATCACTATTCTCGTCAATTACATATAATCCATCAGAAAAGTAAAATCTCAAACTGAAATTAAAAGTATCGAACCAATAAAATCCAGTAAAGATATTCTAGAGAAGCGAAATGGTTCAGAATTAATTTTAAAGAAATCGAAAATAATCGAACAAAAAATTTGGAAAATCAATATATTGCAGTAACGGATATTGATCAAAATCTAAAAATTCGAGAATCATAAATGATCGCATCGATCTTTCGAAGAACTGAACATTACAAGAATATAAAACTGTAATACCGTCAAAGGAGAATGACGGAAAATGGGAAGACAGATATTTGACCAAACCAGCAAATCAGAATATCAATATTTTGTAGAAGTGGAAAAATATCGGAACAGAATATTATAAGAATTGAAATAGTCGAATCCATAGAGTACAAGACCTAAAATTCTCATATTGAAAATAATCAGAAGAATAAATAGTAGAATCGAAAAGGACAGAACCGACAAATATCAGAATTCGGAGAGGGGATAGTGGATGGCTCTACTATTTTTCGATTTCTTCTTGGAATTAATGAATAATAGAGTCATGTTGAAAGAATAAAATGAAAAGTGATCTATTTTGACCTCAAAAATCGAAAACAAATAGGTCTAGGTAGCGCAGGTAGAACAGACAAATTTCAGCCTTCTATGTTGATTAGAGTTCCACAGCAGTTCTAACATCTATTGGTTTCCAGCTTTTTACTGCTGTAGCCGATCACACACTCCTCTCGGCCCGACACTCTCTTGTCCTTGGGAGGAACGACTTGACACCTGGTGGGCAAGCAGGGGTGAGGGTTATCTAAAGTTGGTGATTTCAAGTAGGAATTATAATAGCAACTACATTTTATCATAATTCTTGTATAACAGAAGAAATAGGATGGAATTCTGCATTTTGTGGCGAAATTTGAAAAATTACCTATTTTTCGAAGCGCCATATCTCGGTAACAAATTGACACACAAACATGTTTGAAGCAAAAATTCGTAGGGAATTTGACGTTCTACAAAAAAATAAAACACATTTTTGCTGTAGAACGTAAGGCAAACAAGTTATTGAGGAAAAACCACACCAAGGTCGAAAAATTTGCAGTTTCCCCCCCCCCTACTTTTTTAACACAGGGTCCTCGAGGTCCAAAACTTGAGAAAATGTTAAACAACCATCCCTGAACAACATCTAAAAGTTTTATTAACTTCCGACCTTTTTCTATCTGAAACCACCTGTCGACTGAACTATCAGCTTGTGTATATAAAATAAGATTGAAGTATTATGGATGCTAAATAAGGATTATCATTACAGCCAAAATTCAGACCATCATGTACAAAGCATTTTCAAACATTAACAAATATATGATATCTTGATATAACAAGAATCAAACACTTTAAAATTTCGCCAGGGGTGTCACATTTTCAAAAATAGAGATGAGGTGATCTCGGACAAGGTAATCAGAAAACGCATAGAGCCAGATGGCAATTTTTTTAAAAACTCTGTGTTTATAACAAATATTTTTTTCATTTCTCACTCAATTGTGATCTGTACGAATATGTAAAACTTGATTACTATGTACTTCACTTTGTTTGTTTCTAATACTGATATTTTTAGGTGATTCGGGTGATTACTGAATGAATAAAGAGAAATTGAATAAAAATAAAGAAATACTTCAGGATACTTATAAATTATATTCTACCAAGTATGTTCTGTGTAACTGTGTATTAGTACCAAATAGCTTACCTCTTCATCATTGAATAATGCGTTCATTGAATTTTTGTAAATATCGGGACAACTCGAAGCTTTGACCTTATATTTATGTATGTTCAACATGGCACCTCTATAACCGATGGAGTTTTTCCGGAATCTGACGTTTTTCAAATAAGTATGTGGCTGCGGCTGCATTTGATTTCTAGCTTTCACGGATATACTTCTGAGTAATTGAATTGGCCGGTAACCAGAGTCATCAATTGCAGATTCTTTGACATCTACTGCGTTATTTCTATTGGTTTCTATATTTTCTCCTTTCGCCGAATCGTGAGGTAATTTCTTGGGGTCTTCAGTCTTCTTGAGTTTCATCGAAAATTTCACTGGGATTCTGGATGTATGAGCATTTGCTGTTATTTTGTTGAGCCCCCTCTCAGATGAACTTTTGCATGAGAGCAGGTTCGGGTAGTTTTCTAGAATGATATTGTATATTTGCTTATTCTCACTGAGTTGCTTTAGAACCTCCAAAGGAACCTGAAATCAATTATCGAACTGAAACTATCGATCGAATAGAAACTATTTTCGTGCTTACGCTTTCATTTTTTCTAACGAATGTCGGTAAATCTACCATAGAATTGAATTTGTGTTCTTCCGAGAGATCAAAACTTGTGTCGATGTCCTGGAGGAGATACTGGGCATCCCCACCGCCCTCTAAAGTGTGTTTTATATCCTCGAGACATTCTGTGTCTATCGAAGAAGCGCTTGATTTGCGCCGTTTCTTCAATTTCAATTCCTCTTTGCTGAAAATATTTCGTGAGGCGGTTATTCATCGTTCCAGTTACAGAAGATTCAACAACAATTTTTTTCGAACAAAGGCAAAGGTTTTCGGAACCCTGAGGTAATGATTATTAGGAACGGATGGGGGCATTCGTACTGCGACGTTAGCGGTGAAATTCGGACAAAAGCGAAAGCATTTGCTAAAACGCTTTCATAAATAAAGAACGAAAGTTGGGGTTTCGATGGCGATCAGATACCGCTCTAGTTCTTAGGTTCCGGGGAGGTAAGGTTGCAAATTTAAAATTTAAAGGAATTAACGGAAGGGAACCACCAGGCGTGGAGCATGCGGCTTAATTTTACTCAACAGGGAACCAGCATTGAGAGCTCTTTCTTGATTTGTGATACATGACCGTTCTTACTTGGTGGAGCGATTTATCTGATTGATTCCGATAACGAACGGGACTCTATCCCACTATATTTGGTGAGGCTTCGGCTTCTACCGTGCGCAGTTTTTACTGTCGGCGTACAAACAATTCTTCTTCGGACCAATACAACTATTCGAAAGATTACGGCTCTAAACCCACAGTCCGATGGAATAGTGGAGCGGATGAATAAAACGATAAACCGTCGCCTAGCCAATGAAGTCTCTGAACATCAGAAAGATTTGGACCTGTGCCTTCATTGGTTCTTGGTGGCCTATTTTTCCACAGTGCAAGAGTCAACGGGACAAACCCCTGCTAGTACCATTATGGAACGAAAGCTGCGACCTTCTGGTGACCAGAAGTTTGGGATGCCATCAGAAAAAGACACTGCGGGGGAGAACTACGTCAGCAAAATTTGACAGAGAATATTAAGAGGGCCACCGTCCGAATGAAGGAGACCTATGATGAAAGAGCCTCGTCTACCTCGTCTACCTATTTGATAAGTACAACCCGAGGAAAACCTTGAGTTATCCATTCAAATAGATTGGCTTCTTACGCCGGAAATCACTACCAAGTCCGCACTTCAGATCACCGAATGATGAAATGATGTTCCAGAAGTTCATGTCCTTGAACTTCAACGGACAGAAAGTTTCACATGAGGTAACTCGAGAAAAGCCATAAGACCTTTTCAAGGTGCCTACCGAATACGCACTAGCTCACCGTGTGGCAGAAGATCTTCAAATGTCCAGGTGCATCGCTGTGGTATATCCCAAAAAGATCGGTGACCTCTCGGCGTTTCGGGAAAGATACAACAGAGGCCTATTGCTGGTATAAATACAGGAACAGATGACAATGCAAAGTTTCAGACAGTCAGGGTGTATATAGACAGTACAGAATTGGTTCAGCGGTGGTGATATACTTAAATTACTGTAGTTGGTTAAAATAAATTATAAAAGTTGTACTTTCCAAGTCTGAATTTAATTTATAAATGTATTCAGTAAGAATGTATTTTTATATAATTTACAGATCCTCGGTAAAAAACCCAACCACAATATTTTACCATACTTGTCGTGTCGTCAATGAGAATATACCATAAATATCAGCTATACCACTGGTTCTTGACGATGAAATGACTTATGGCAGAGGTTTGTTATGAATTTACTGAGATCTGAAAAACCGAATCTATATTTTTTTGGTATTTTTGTTGGTGACATCGATTGCTGTAATCGTTAGCCACTATGTGTTACTAACTTCATACGTCATTTTCAGCCTCAGAGTCCGACGCTTGTCTACCGCGCCATGCCCCTGTCCACTAAAGCTCTATTAATTCAATTCTGTCACTAGTTAACTTGAAACTATCCCGATCGGGCGATTTTGGACAAAATTCGAGAAAGTTTACTGAAAAGTGATGAATATATGAAACGTATAATTTCGACGACGTCAAAATACCATTCTCTTCACACATTCCCTCAGAGTGGAAAATATGAGGAGAAAATCTTACTGAAGACAAGTACCTTGGCTAATATCACGACGGCTATTGAAGTATGTCCGACAGATATTTGTGGCAAGTTTCTCGAAGAAGACCCTATTGCTTTGCTAGGGTGGATCAGCAAAAGCAAGAATATTCCCCGAGTCTCCGGGTTTGGAGATTATAATATCTGAATTCAGAGCTGAAAAAGTTTTCTTGGAGATTGTAAAGTAATGCTAATCATTTTCGACCGATATTTCACCGTTTTAACTCTCATACACCTACTGTGTGCTGTTATGGCAAATACGTGTCAGAAAACAACTACTCCAAGATACTAAATTAACAAGAAATTTCAATATCTCTAGCCCGAATGGCGAGAAAAGTAATTTTCTCAAGTGATCTTATAATTTTTTTGAAGCAACATGGCGGCCAGCTAAGAGATATGAACGATATGCTCTTATAGTAACTGAAGAGATAAATCCTTTAAATGTTGTCAAACTAAAACAAATAAGACCCTATATTGTGTAATATGTTGAAATAGTAAAAAAAATTACTAAAATGTATTAAAATATGTGACAGCAGAACAAATTACTACAAGATAAAGTTGATTCATTAAAATGCGAACCAGACAAAAAAGTACTGAACGTAAAACAACTTAAGGGATTCAAATGACAAGATAATGATACACAGTCCAATGAATATCCCAAAAGAAAATGAATTATCAAAAAAAAACCTTGAAGACTTTCTGATGAACAAAATTATCGAAGTAGAAACAAGAAGTACATAAAAACTGAACCAAAGGAAAAATAAAAAAAGAGACCAGCTAATAATTATGGAAAAACTGGTTATAAATTTGGTTATATATTTATATAATTAAAAAATATATTACCACAGAAAAAATAAGAGACAATATAGAAAAATTTTACACTTTCAAAGAGGCAGAAATATTTGTGAAAGAATTACCAACTAATGAATATCAGAATGATTGCTTAATAGTTGGCATAAACGAACGATTCAAAGAAGATATTTATAAACAGTCAACATAACCCAGGAGTGTTACATTCAAGCGATTTGATTTTTATAAATAAACCAATATCAGACAAGTCAGGATTTTTTATTTTAGAAATATCGAGTAGATCCACTTCAAGTTCATCATTATAAAAATAGCACCGTCAAACAATACATTAGTTTAGTTCATCAAAATGTCCAATCAATGACTATCTTTCGAAATGAACACTGCGACTGCCTAGGTCTAGCATTAACACTACTACTGTCATAACGAAAATGAACACGGAGGGGCTGCAACCTATTTCAGAAAGGATAAAAACTACATAGTGGCCAAAAATATAAATAGGTACTTTGTGTAAACGAGACTACACAATTTTTTTGAATAAAGCAGACACTGAACATTGGTTCACAAAAATTTGATTTTAAATGAAGACAAAACTAAGAGCATATTATTCGGAACAACGTTACAAACAGTTGAAACTCCAAAAACAAATAAATAAAACAAATTTTCGGGTATTCATATAAATGAACATGTGCGTTGGCATATTATATACATATTGTTAGTACCGGGTCGCTGATATGTATGGGAACGGTCAATTATTTCCTATAGTAAGATATTAAAAAATGTTGATATTTTGAAACAAACAAAGTTTTCTTCAATTGAGTACCTCGAATATTATTTCATATTCCAATACTTTTCAAAACTCTAAACCAAATTAATTGAGCAAATTATATTCTGAATGTAACTTCGAAATATTTAATTTTGAATATCGTTCTCTTATAAATTATTCAAAAATATTTCAGCTCATCAAGTTATCTTTGAAAGTTTACAGATCCGTAACAACGCCGCATTGTTTTTTGTCTAACAGTAATGACCTTGACAACACATATGTGAAGAATTTTCACGCAAGAATCAGAATATATGGTAATAGAAGACTAAGTTTGGATCTAGTAGTGAATATTTTTGATAAATTGTATCCCGATCACGATCCTCTTCGTCACAACAAAAGGCTATAAATTATTACATGAGTAGATATTAGCAAACTAAAAAACTTCCTTTCATATTAAATTAATTCTTTTACAAAAATTGAGTGAAGAAGATTTTCACCATAGAATCGAGTTCTGTTATTATGGATAAATTAAACGAAAATGTCAATTATGTTAAACACGTATTGTTTTCTGACGAATCTACATTTTGTTTAAACGGATACAGTCAGACCAAATTCCACATTGGATGGAGAAAGTTCACACTCAACGACCACAAAAAGTAAACGATTGGTGTGGTATTATTGGTGGACACCTTATAGTACCTTATTTTATAAACGGAAATTTGATCTCTGATAAGTATTACTTTTTCAAGAGCATATTATTACAGAACTCAGACGATTATTCCCGAACAATAACAATCGCAATTTGCCGGCAGAACGAATATGGGGGCTCCTCCACATTTTGGGCGTGTAGTATGGGAATATTCAGATGAAATTTTTCCAAATAAATGGATTGGACGCATGAGGGCAATTGAATAGTCAGCTAGGTCTACCAATATGACCCCACTTGACTTTTATCTGTGGGGTCACATACAAAATTAAGTCTACATCGAATAGTTGCAAGAAAGGATAAGACATGAAATTTTCAACATTCCCCTCTCAACATAATTTAAGATTCACTACAAAGTTTTGTTTGCGAATTCATTACTGTTGGGAGGTGAATGGTAAACAGAGCATCTCAGCAAATAGAATTCCAAAAAAATATTTGCTCTTCAAAAACAAGTTTTTTTTTGGTATAACTATTGTTTTCATAAAATTAAAAATATCTACGACATTCACTGAAGAATACATTTTTACTTTCACGCATTTTTATCAACCCTAAACAATTTTGCTTTTCCAGTTCCTGTATAAAAAATAATGAGTAATATTTCATATCCATGTACTCCATCTTGTATAATTTTCATTATAAATACTTATCCTATATTTCGGTAGTGAAACGTTATTTTCAAAATTCGATATCCCGAAAACGGTTAAATTTAGGATATGATGTAGTATAGTTATCAATTTTGTTTAGAATTTCGAGTAGAATTGAAATATGAAATAATGTACAGGATTTTTTTTGAAAAACTACCTAAAAGTATCGAAATATGTGAAAGTTTCAACAAATTATAAAAAACTTGTTAGAACCTTCCTAATTAGTTCAAAACCCCATTCTATTCACGAATATTTCAATAGGTGAATTGGTTTTTTCTTGTACAAATTGTGTTCATATTTCATTTCGTGTTTTCTGTCATATTTTTTCTGTAATTGATGTCAGAAATTCTCCGAAATGTATTATCATTATACTTATGACAACTCACTCTTCTTCGATTATCCAGTCCGGATCTCTCATCAGAGCGCCACAAACACACAAGTTGGCAAATAACCCAGCCGTGAGCAACAAAGTACCCCTCCAACCGTACTCGCTCAGAAACCAAGTGGCCAGTGGCGAAAACACTGCCGTTCCAAATCCAGTTCCACTAGCTGCTAACCCCAGAGCGATAGTTCTTCTCTTCTCAAACCAGAACGCAATGGAAACCACCGCTGTAACGAAGCATAGAGTCAAGCCCAATCCACCAATGACCCCGAAAGTAAGATACATTACTCCGATGGATTTTGCGTAGGAACTAAGAGTGAGGCCAACCGTGCAGATGATTCCTCCTACGATTGTCATCGACCGGCATCCATATTTGTCCACCAAGGCACTTCCGATGGGACCTGAAAGATACATTTAATAGAGTGGACATAAGTATTATTGATGAAATAGTGAAATATTCCATCGCTAAATACAAGCAAACGCCCACAACACTATTTGGGACAGCAAGGACACCCAACGAGAGAGGTAAGCAATCATCAGAATTTATTTTTGAGAGAAACCTTATTGTACGTTCCATAGAAAACACCTCTGAGTCTACAACAAGGGTAAGGAAAGAAGGGTTAGATAATATATTAAGAACACCGACACTGATAACAGTGATAAACTGGAGATAATCGAGTTAATCGTCCAATTACGTTCAGATTAAAGACAAAACCTCCTGAGCCAATCCTCAGAGGTAAACGTAAAAAAACAAATTGGAAAATATAAAAAAAACAATCTGAAATCAAAATAAGCAGATGTCCAGAACGGAAGGGCCAGGCATCACCTAGATCTTGAAAATAATCTTGAAGAAGTTAATAGGGCAATAATATTCGATGCATACGAGCTTCCCTGAACAAAGGAGAAAAAATTGGGAAGCCCCTTGGTGGAATAGTAATCTGGCAAAACTAAGATCCGAAACACAACAACTCTCTAATAAGGCAAAGAGTAGCGGAGATTGGCAGAGTTACATGGAGAAACTAACCACCTACAACAAAAACTATGAAAGTAGCTGCTGCGGCGAGACTACATGGCAAGAAGTAGAGTCGATAACGCGATGGCACTGGAAAGGCCAGATTGTAGATTCACCAAAAGTAAAAAAAGTCAACTCTTACTGGACAGTCACAACGGCGCAGTAGACGTACTAGAGAAGACACAGTAGTGGGCAGACACATTTACACCAGTCGAATAAGATAGACCATGAACACCTTCCAACTGTTCAAATCAGCAGTAGTTGATGAAACGTTCCCTGCCCTACTCCAGCGTGGGCAAGAAAAAATCCTATCACATACAGTGAGAATCAGCTGCAGCAGTCTAGAACTTGGATATATACCAGAAGTACGGAGGAGGGCCAGGGCCACCCTTATTCCTAGAGCAGGAAAAACGGATACAACCCATCCTCAATACCGATGACCAATTTAAAACGGTGAAGAAAGCAACTATTTCAGATCAGAAATCCTAGAACACACCACTGTCAGCTCTCAAAAGAGAAGTAGAAAGCAAGACAAATATATTGCTTTCTTCCACAATAGCAGAGACTAAAATAGGACAAGACACTATCTCAATCTGCACAGGCAGATGATGCCCACAAGGGCCTCCCTACTTATGTGGAGCTCAACAGTTGATCGACTCCTCTGCGGTTTGTTCGAGATCGGTATAACATGTCAAGGCTATGCAGATGACAAAGTCATAATTTAAAAGCAGCTCACGCTGACGCTCCGCCTTTTCACCAATCCTTCTTTGTAATTATTTTATGGTGAATAAAGACGAATTATTATTATTATTATTATAATTGCGAAAGGCAAATTCGAGAGTATTACCTGTGACATAATTCGAAGAGGTCTGTGTTACACTAAAGAAAAGTGTCAATCTATGGAGCTTGGTGTCAATCCCACCAAGACTACCCTAGTTGCGTTTAGAAGGAAAAGTAATATTAACCTCGAAGCTATCGAAATAGATGGAAAAGATATCGAATGGAAGCCAGAGGTCAAATATCAAGGACTTCTACTAGATAATAAACTCATCTGGACTGAGCACGAAAAGGAAGTAACCACCAGAGTCACGGAAGCACTAATGCTGTGCAAGAAAGAACTGATGATATAATCGAAAGATCCTGCAGTGGATGTACACGTCAATAGTGAGAATGACCATCACCTACAGTGCAGTGGTCTGGGACTGCAGAACTAAGCTGGATAGTACAAGAGCAAATATATAGAGAATCCAAAGACTAGCGTGTATATGCATAACTGGTGCAATGAGAACGTGGAAAAAGATACTACACAGTACACAGTAGCAAAGTCTTTCCAACCCATCAACCCAACACCGTTCTCGCCTGAAGCGCTAACATACTCTCATTTAACATTAACAAAACCAATTGCTCATCAGTGTGTCCTTCCCCATATTCCTCTAGGAAATGGTTGAAAATCTCGATAAAAATAAATTTTTTGGGTTCTATATTGGCAAACATTTAAATTCAACACAATGCCAAGCAGCTTGGAAAAAACTTGACTCGGGATGTTATGCAATACGTTCAGTAGCCAGGAAATTGGATATGTGGTTTACCATGTAATTATAGAGTGACAAATTCGATATGGAATAGCATTCTGGGGAACTTGTGACGAAGATAATTTCAACTCAATTTTTGTTATGCAAAAGTGAGTCATCCGTTACTTATGTAAAGCATGACCTAGAGAATCGTGTAGGACTCTGTTGAAAGATATTAAAGACTTTTAATTCTTCCATACCTGTTCATCCTCGAAACAAACTTGCTTGGCTTTTAAAAATAAATCGTTATACATGTCAATTTCAATGAGGGAATCACTCGTCAACGAAATAATTCAAAATGGCCGAAACTGAGGATACACATCTTCACACAATAAAATATATTTTAATTAATTAACGGACAAAGAGACTTCGGTCGCAGGCATCTACCTGGAAAGAAGAGGTTTACGAGAGAACTACGTATTGCGAAAAAATACAACAGTTTTCCATGTACCGTCTCAAACCAAACGAAGCACTTGTACAGGAAGAACTTGCTGAAATGGAGGTTGTTGGTATGGGTTCCTGGACACAAAAGGGTGTCCGGAAACAAGGTGGCAGATAAACCAAGGCGCCTTGTCCTTTGGGTCAGAACCTGTACTAGGCACTGTGAGATCCTGAAATTCTTTCGCCCTTCATGATTTGGAGAAGAAAGAACTGAAAGAACTTTGAAGGAATACTATCGGCTGTATGTTGTCCAAAGACTTTAGCTAGTCAAGAACGACATGGATTTGGGCAGAGATCGCCGAATATTACGCCTCCTTAGAGAAATACTAATAGGGCATAACAAATTAGGCAGACACCTATCATCCTAACCAAAAACATTATAACAAGCTGTGCATGATGTGGAGGTCTTGTTGAGATATTTTTCTACCAATTCTAAAAGGTATTTTGTAGCTACAAGTTTATCTGGATGCGTTTCATTGAACTTTGCTGTCCGGTTACTGCTGCAATTGTACACATTATCATTGAGAAAATATATTCTGCAGCTCAGCCAAGGATAAATTTGTCACTGATAGACGTCAAAAACTGCGTTGTGAGAAAAAAATCTTTGTTTTATATTTTTTTAATAAATCGAAGTTCAAGAAGTTAATTTACAGAGAGATATCAATTAAATAAAAAGAAATAATTTAAAAAGCCATTGAATATCATAGTATCATAGAAACATTGCATTATCATATTTGCCTCATTTTTCCACTATGTAGAAATGTGTGGAGAGAAGGGTATTTTCGACCGCAGTCGAAATTATTTCTTTTCATTCAAAAGTATTTTTGAATTCCCAAACAACCCCAAATTTTTTCAATTCAGTGAATTAGAATGGAATGAAGAGGTGAGGTGGTAGACAGTTGGAACATTCAATTCCTTCATAAGTTGTATTATCCAATATTATTTTTATTAATTGAATAAAGAGTGATTTTCCAACTTCAATATTGAATATATCGAAAACGAATTGACATAATTCAATTTTATTTGTTGCTTGATATTCAGAAGACAAATATCTTTCAAATGAGGAACCACTTTTCGAAAAAGTAATAGTTGACGTGTCCGAGTGATTTTTATAATCTGGTAATGTAGTGTTGCTACATTTGTTTCATGAACCCTCCCGTTACGGATCCTTGACCACCCCTTTCATTTACCGTGGAAATTATTTGTGATCGAGTGAATATTTTGACTCTCACCTGTTATTAACGGCAATGCCATGAAAAGACTCCCAATCCACGATGTTGCTGATTTTGAAGCTCCAAACTCATGTAAAAATTCGATATACAAAAGTCCAAATGTGAATCCCACTCCATCCGATAGCATGTTGATGACGAAACAGCCCAGAACAACTAACCATCCCCATCCTCCGTCTGGAATTTTTTGTTTGTTTTTCTTGACGAAAATGCTGATTTGAGAAGATAGAATTGACTCCCTTCTTTGGAATGTGTGATCAATATGAGGGTCCAGTTCATTTGCGTCTTTAGTTTCTGAAGGAATTTCAAGTACACTCTCGGTGTTGGGCTTCGATATTACAACTAGGGGGGCTGTTACTTCATGTTCATGGTTGGTGTTCATTGTTGCAAGTTTTTGGTTCGACAGATATTCGTATATACGGATTTCAGCCTAATTATTTGGTAAAAATAATCAAAGACGTTGAGAGATGACATCAAGACGTTATTTTCAGTATGCAGACCTCGATGTATCTAAAAATAGAGAACAGGAATGAATTTCATCCACATTTTAAATTTTATATTGCGCGAATCAGACACCTGCCAGTTTTAAACTGATAAGATAAACATATCCATGTGGAATTATTATCTTATCGGAAAATACATATACGCTGTAAATTATTTCACATTTCAATGAACAGTGCAAATAGGTATATAACAATTTGACCGTGGCTCACAGACACTACGTACGGGGTGGCCAACAAAAACTTTTTAACTGGTTCACTCTGGAACATAGGTCGAGTTAGGAATTATTTTGAAGGTTTTTCAGTCTTTTTCAGAAATACGAAAAAGTGTTCAAAATCGACCGATTAATAACCGAACATTGTCAAAATTCAATTGTTCAAAATGACCTGCACCACCTGTAATACAGAATATTTCGTTCACGATACTACCTCGAGGTTGTTCTAGCGATTCTGAAGGAGTTGCGTGAGCTACACTCTCAAGGTGTCCCTATGAAAATGCATTCAAAGGATTGAGGTCGGCTGATTCAGCTGGCCATTCACGGGTCGCCGCCTTGATTGACTAATCGCTGATCAAAAATGTTCTAATTGCCACAGAGTAATGAGAGGCAGTAAATACCAACTTCTTGATAATTCAAGTTGTCTTCATCGTTTTTGATTATTTCTGTAACGCTGAAATAGTTCTATATGAAGTGAAGTGATCCAACAACTGCTGCAAATCACTATCCAAACTTGTGACGATTGACAGTTTCATTTAGAAAAATTGTACTTCTGTACATTAAACAGTAAATTTGCATTGACACCCACTAATTTTTTTGAAAACTGTAGTCGTCTGTCATCGTCATCTTCATTGAGTTCGTGAAAATAGAAACGATGTGATTTGAGCAGGATACTACACCCGAAGCTTCAGCTAATCTACTAGTACGTGCCGTACTTTTCATAGCTACAGGGTATAAAACTACCACTTCAATAACCTGTTTTCTATGGCAAATAGAATCACAGTTTATAAAACTTTCAAGTTACATCATACGTGAAGTGGTCGTGGTGCTAGAGCAATTGCTCCCACCTAGACCCAGAGTCCACTTTAATTTAAACTGTAGGTCCCGGATCTCCCTTTCTAGCACAATCTCTGCTTTTGAGGGGTTTCTCCAAAAACCTAGATGATTCGTGAAAACAAATTTCACAAATTTTTTTCACGTATGATTTATTCCAATTACGAGCTCCTTGTTGGAATTTCAACACATTCATAGAAATTATTGAATTACTACCAATAAATAATAAAAAATTGCCGAATAATTTACATGGAACCTTATTCAACAAAATTACTGATTACCAAAAAATCATGGTGTTTGTGACCATAACTGAAAGAGCTCTTATAAGCGAGGTATGCCTTGACCCATATTTCGTGAAATTCGCACACCACATGTACCTAATGTTTGTAGTAGGTTTCTCGGTGATTTTTTGAGACCAACCTTATAAAGAGGATCTATTCTAAGGATGAATTACTTTTTCAGCAAGATGGTGCGCTTGCTCATTATGAAGTTGCAGTAAAGAAATTTCTTGACAATAATTGGATAGGACAACGTGGAACTATTGATGGCCAGCTAGATCACCCGATCTTAACCCATTGGTTTCTTATCTGTTGGGAGATGTCACCTGTTCGGAGTTGCTGAAAACCCCAACTAGTGGTGAAGATTAAAATAGAAATAGATGTTATTACTGTGGGTGGGGGTTGCGGTTGTTCATAAATGTAATAATTCACATAGTTGACTTTCTTCTTTCACAACGGATTTCTTGGATCATCAATATTCAGTTGATGTCGAAAGAAAATCAGTAATATTAGAAAAAAATATTAGTAGAAAATTATCTTAGTTCGTCGAACTATACATCTTGAAAATTGTGTGGGACAGTTTATGCTTACAACCCTGTATCTAAATTAATTGGTTTTTGTAAAAACTAGGAAAAACTAAAATTTCCGTGTAGTTATTAGTGATACCTGAATTATCAGTAGGCTTTTTTGACAAGAAACAAATGCTAATAATTTCCGTTTAAGCGCAGTGACATGGACCCAAATAATTTTCAAAAATTTTCGATCTCTGGAGTATGCCAAAACTGTAACTTCATTTTCTCCAATATCTATACAGACAGGTTTACTTTTTTCTTGCTTTTTCACAAAGTTTCCGTGTGTTTTGCAATTGTGAATAAGCCGCGTCAGAGTGTGAATGCACTGGCGTTGAGAAAAATGGGATTGTCATTTAAAAAATTTTTTCGAGATAGCCAAATTTGTCTCCAATTACTGTGTACTCCGTATGTTTTCGAAAAGTTTACAAAGATTTGGGAAGATTAAGGTCGCATTCAGGCAAATTCTAGCAATTTTTGACCTGATTCCAAAAAATTTATTTTCTTGTCAAAATGTTCAAATATATTGAAATGAATGAAAACTGGAGCCCTCTAGACATATGATGTTACGAATAAAGTTGTATTGAAATTTATCGCTCTAAAAATACGATAAAAAACAGGGTGTTGCATTTAATAAACCAAGGATGGGGTCTACTTCCAGTATAACGGAAAGTTGTAGACAACTCAAACGAGCTCATCGGAATATTCCCGTATACGAATTTTCAGAAAAATATTCCCAGTAGTTTCCCATTATACATATCTATAGACTTAGCTCATCGTGATATACCCTGTGCACAGAATAAAAATAGTAGAGGCATATGCAGTTGTCCGGCGATGAGCCAAATATAGCCTTACATTGTTGTTAATTAGTGAAATTAGTAGTTGGTGTGTGGAAAGTGTGCTGATTACGAACAGAAAGTTTTATTATTCATAATAAGGCATGATATGGCAATATCGTAGAAACTTTCATCGACATTCATCAACGATTTTTGTCAAACGGTGGGGTTAGAACTAAGTGACTGAATATGACTGGATTTTGCTCGTCGGTTATTCATCCTCCTCACAGCGAATTGCAATTGAAATATTGAAAAGTTTATTCGTTTCAATTACCTGTAAAGACATGTGACTACAATGCTATCCTCATAAACTTTACGAAAGCAAAGTAACCTTTATATACACAAGGCTATCATATGAATAATGAAAAATATTTTGATTGCAGTATCCAACTGTAAACAACTACTGTCTGAAGTTCCTTGACAACCATCGTTCGTAAAGAAAAAAACGAAATTTCATTCAATTCAAAACGTATACCATTTCCATGGTTATGCTTCTTTATCAGCACCTTGATATGAATGTGGTATACAGTTCGCCCTCTTTTTTGAATTATACATAATTATTGCAATCAATTATAGAAAGCATAGCCTCGTATAAACCTTGTTCGAGTATCTGACAAATGCAATCCAATAGTTGTCGTAGAGTAGTAATCATATTAATATCAATAAATCCTTTATTCATTTTGCTTCAAGTACAACAAGTTCTAGAAATAATTAGAATGTTATGAATTGAGATTAATCTTTTGGAGTTCTTCGAAATAAAGACACGGTATAGTGTACTAAAAATTAATATCTCTTTGTTATGAAGTTTCTGTTAATATACCCGTCATTATTTAGTCATTATGGTAGGTAACGTTATGTTGGAATCTTCTTGATTAAAGCTTTATTCTGAAGGTCTTACTTATCGACAATGCCAATCAAAAAGAAAAATTGAAACTACGCATAAACTGTGAGGTTATCTGTGTACGAAAGTATCATCCACTGCAAAAATCACTCTGTAGCTAAAATTATCTTGATTGATAAATGAAATGTTTGCAAGATACTGTCTTACCGCAAGAAGACAACAAATAGGAGAAACTTGTCATCACTACATACAAGCACCTAGACAATTAAGCAAGAACTGCAACTTTGAGCCAGTAATCGCTGATGATAACTAAGATTATAATATACGAGATTCTTTCATAAGGGGACTGAATTCTGTTCGAATAGGTCAAAGATTGTTAGAAAATGATACCTTGAAACTTTATGATGCAATCACTCAGGCAGTCGGTCAAATCTGTTCAAAAACATTCATGAGCTAGAGTTGAAATTGTTATATCCATCAACCGGCTGCACCCCTCAGAAGTCTCCGAGAAACTTGTGCTAGTTAGAGAAGACGTAGCCCTTACCATTTTAAACGTGTAATACCTTGCACGAGACCGGTGACTGTGCTGAGGTTGGAACCCATAAACCTACGGATGATAGGAGAAGCGAGCGCCTAACCCGCACGCCATCACGGCCCATGTAAATCCATTAATTGCGACACTTTCGTCGAGAAGTGGTCAATCGAAATAATTCAATGAACGAGCAGCTGCGTCGGCTGTTAACATGTGGATAAAGTTTACTTTTACGGAAACTAGAAACACGAAAGGAATAATTGTCCTGCTCCTATCTCCTTTTGCCATAACTGAGGAAAATTGAGCACAAGTCGAAAGTATGTCAAGTACAAAAAACCACTGTATCGATTGCTCCTGTTTCCAATTTCCTTGCTGCTGCTTCTAGGAGTTTTTCAAATCTCTGATCAAACCTAGTGGCTATCAAATCAATAATCCTTTCATATAGTGAATTAATATCTACTGAAGGGAAGAAATAACTTTTTGAAAGTATAGTAAAACTACTCCTTAAAAATCACAAGAATATGGTCGAACAGAAAGATCCCATGGAATAATAAAATATAATGTTGGTGGTTATAAGAATCTCAACACTGGAATATAGTATTGAAAGCACATTCTGCAAAGAACATTCTGTTCGATCTCTTCTGCGCATGAAAAAATGTTCAACCATCAAAGAAAATTCAATGAAATAGTTCTGCACTCATAGCTCACAACACCTAGAGAAGTTATGATAAAGAAATATGTGCACAAATTGAATATGACCCTCTTATTGAAAAAGTTCTGCTACTAGAAACTTATCCTCAGTACGCACTTGTACGTCATAATTATGGATTAGAAGCAGCTGTGTCTCTGAAACACTCAGCTGCACGAGGAAATATAGATGCGACTGACAATCGTTATACATATGATCTCAATGGATCTCAATGGAGGCCATAAGGAAAACAGGGTTTTAATACAACCGTCACTTGTATTATGACAGTGAACATGGTCTCATTCAATAAGTTTATTAGTTGACGGATGCATTTTTTTCCCTTTGGAAATTTCCCAGTCGTATATGTCTCTGGAGCTCCGTTACATCAGGAAGTCGCACTGGTGTATCATTTTCCCCGATAGTCACACCTCAGGTCCATAGGGTGAGTGATTCGGAAATCATGTGCCCTGAGTAGACGGAGTGAACCAAGAATTACGGCCTTTTTGTTTTGCTAGGAGCTGAAAACTCTACGAAAAAAATCGTCCTACTTTGATGGTGACGGAGGACTACATCAGATTTATTGGCATGTATTCGCCTAAAAGTAAGGAGTAAATAGTTCCAATAGATTCGGCACTCCTCATTCCCACAACGGACTCAATCAATATCCCCTAGAGCACAAGGCAGCATCGGTGTCTCGTCTATACCATACGAATATAATAGTTGGTAGTTTAACACTAGGAGGGCCGCCATATGCCTATGTATGTTGGCTGAGACCGCTTGAGCTTGAGAAGCTGACACACATGTTCCGCCACCCTTAACTGCCCAGGCATATAGTTCGAGATCATCCATGTGAAACAGCGGTACCCCCGGTTGCTGGGGGTACCGCAGTTGCATCTACGGGTTTTTTAGTAGTGCAAATGCTTAACTATTCTTGTTATCCATTAGGAATTTCTCAGTCAGGTGCCTTTAGCAGGCAGAGTGAGGATGACGGCTCCATGCATTCGTCCGGCTAAGATTTGTGTGTCCATCATTCCACCAAGGACTCCTATCATCAGAATCATGATTTTAACAGAATAGTTTGGGTAAAACCTGCGGAATTCAAATTGCAGATCTGGATATATTGTCCGTTTTTTCTCCTTTTTTCGGACGATATTCGTTCCGCCAGGAGCCGAAAACTCAATGACAAAAATCGTCTTGGTCTGTTGGTCTAGAAAAACTACATGAGGCTTATTGGCTTGTATTTGCTTGTGGGTGGGGAATGAGTAGTTTCAATAGATTGGACACTTTTCATTCTCCACAGCGGACTCGATATCCCCCCCAGCAACACCGTTGTCTTGTCTCGTGTAATACCCTCGTAGCGCCGCGTCATGCCTGTGCATAGGCCGCATAAGCTGGACAGGCTGACAGCAAATGCTTCATGGTCTCAGTTGCTCCACGACACACTCTGCATGCCATCACGCGACTACGGTAGACTAGAGTGTTGAACAACCTTCTTGGCAGGCCATAATGAATTCCTCGGTTTCCGACCTCAGCTCACTTGACCTGAGAAATGCGACAGTCAGGTTTCTTGATAAGCCAAGGTCTTCGATGTTCTTGAAGAAGACTTCCTGCATTGGCTTATCTTTAGGTAGCTGTAGGAGACTCTCACTCTCCGCAGATTTTGACGTGGGCTTTTTGCTGAACGGGTTCCAACTCGGTGACAGAGTTTGGGTTCGTCCGTTCAGCGTCGAAAACGAGACATAGTTCATCGGCTGCACGGGTTGCTGCCTTGAAAAGAAGTGCTCCAATCCCTGCTTTTTCACTTTTTCATGATCGAATACTTAAGCAAAGAAGGGGCTCTTAACTCCTGTTGACTTTAGAGACTCCATCCAGTACCATTCTGTTATGTAGACACTCCAAGCTCAAAAGTCCATGGTCTCTCGTTTGTCTGGGGAAGTATATCCGTGGAACAGACGATTTAGGATGCAATCTCCTATATGAAGATGCATCATATTGCCACTTTTTACGTCTAGCTGTCGCAGCTCTTCTCCAAAGGAGTGAAATATAATCGGAACGGCAAGCATATTAGTTGCAGCAACTTTGTTCTTTCCCGACAGTTCTGATGACCAGATTTGTCGGAGTTTATGCTGATACTCGCCGCGGAGAGAGTTTTTGACATCGGTTTCCTCTTGGGAGTGGCGTTGTTCTACCACTATTGCTTCCCATACGTATTTCCGGCATCGAGATGATATAGGATGCTTCCTTCTACGAGCTGAATGCGTTCTCCGTGTTCTTTGCATTAAGATGAACCGTGGCACATTTGTCGATCCCAAACTAACTCCATTCTGATAACATGTGTGAACTCGTTCACCGCCCTTGAAGACCGATGAAGATCCTTTTCTCCCGAGGCATTTAGTTTGCTGGGGTGCCGCGGTTGTTTCCGCGGGTTTTTCGTAGTGCAATGGACGATGGCCCTAGGGAGATGCAGAAGAGAAGAGGGCTGAAGGAGTCTTCCTGAAACACACTCTTTCTGGGTACAACCTGCTCTGTTTGGACTCTAATTTGACCAGATGTTATGGTGAAACGTGTTCTCCAGAGCTGCATCAGCTGTTTAATGCATCTCACTATTTGATCGGCTACCGCAAAGCGTCTGAGCAAATGCATGATGAGCTCATGCGGTGAGGTATTAAATGCCTTGCGATAATCGATCCAGGCCATTGAACGGCAACGCTTATTCTGCACGAAGTCCTGCGTGAAACATCTGTCGATCAGCAGGTTCTCCTTGTAGCCCCCTTCATTGAACCTCTTTGCTCATATATAAGTTCATACACCGGATCAACTGTGGAGAGTATTGACATGTACAAGACGCAGGTAAAAATCTCATAACCAGAATTCAAGGATTTTATCGGTCGGTATTCCTTCGGGTCAGACAAATCTCCGTTTTTGTCATATGGTGGTGGGTGCTTGGAATTTTTTTCCACCAATAGTTATTCAGCCCATCTTCGAGCATTTGATGGCCCGTCGAATTTCTCCCGGAGTTATCTCTATTTTTCATTATTATTACTATACTGAAAAGGTTATTGACTTTCAAAAACAACTTAAAACCGATATATAATATATCTAAACTAAAACTCTTCTTAGATTACATGTAGGTATTATTAGAAATATTACTAGAAATTAAAACAAGACGAGTTAAGTAGATTTTTGTCTTGATTTCTAGAAAATCACCAATTTTGGAGGGACAATTTCGAGACCTTGTTCTATACGTATCATAGTGGTGGATTACTTATCAGCATATATATTATTATTTCTATGCTTATCAGTCATTTATTTCAGTCTACAGCTTTTTTGGCATGGTTGGTCACTCTTTCTGGGAAAATTGTTTCTTCCGTATTTAACACTGGTAGGTGGGTACTTATAATTCTGTGGTGTAAAATTATAGTTGATATCGTTAATTCTTTGAAGGCCAATTAGTAAAATTTGACATGGAAGTAATAATAAGTAGGTACTCACTTCGATCCAATTTCGATCCTAGCTAACTGAAATTATCATATCGGTTTATTTGACGACGATAGTGTTTACATTTGCCGAGAAAAATAAATATTTATACACATCGGGATCTATTTCCAGAGGCAACGCGTCGACTGCCTGGAAAAAGTTACCGAAACTAAATGAAAACGCTGATGTAATGAACGCATGTTCGAATTCAATGGAGTTTAATTAGTAAGTTATTAACATTCTGAGTAAGGATCGGTTAGCAGTGTTTGTCACAGTTTAATTTAGCCTCTGAAAGCCTGAATACAATTTATTGTTTTGGCGCCACCAAAGTGAGAAATTCGGAATAAGACGAGAAATTCTTCTGTGATTAATAATGTTTTATCTTATTAGCGAATATCCTTATGTTAGTAGAAATGGTTTTTCAGGACCGGACTTATGAAGTTTATGGTTCGACATACCACGAAACTGGTCCGTAATTTCGAAATTTTGTTTGGTTTTTCTTCACTTGTAGTATAAAGTGAAGCTTGAGAGGAGCCACTAGATGTTTTAAATAATACCTATTATTGAAGAAATTATAAATGTTATAAATAGGTACTTACTAATTCAATTCCATTTTCAAATGATTTATGTATAGCACGTTTAATCAATGTGCTTTGATATTACCTTTTTTTCTAGGCCTCCTGAATATTCTACACTGACAAGACTACAGAACATACAGTGCATTTCGTATGTTTAAGGATATATATAGCATGCTTGGGATTGCACATCAAAAAGTATGGAACTAAACATTTTTAATGATAATAATAATAATGATGAGAATTATAGATCTTTGAAATGTCGTTATTATATCTTTGACAATTGATCATTCGTTAACATATACAGAGTGATGCGAAATTTCGAACTTTTGTTAGTATTTTTCAACTCCTAAAGTTGTTCTTGAGATATTCAACTCAAATTTGCAGTAGTTTACGCTGTAACTTTCATATTATTGGGCATGCCAAATGGTTGCTAGAATCAACAGGGAGATATTTATTCAATGGTCATGTTTCTTTTTCCCCCCTTGAACTTGTTTTCAGCAGGGCTAACCAGAGGGAGCAACTGTTAGGTCAATAAGTGTTCAAAATACTAGTTGTTATATCGTAACAATGCCAAATTTAACGAATTCTGATCTGCATTTCATGTATGGCCTTGCGAATGGAAATGCAAGATGAGCCAGATGTCTGTCTGTATATGAAGTGGTATCCTATATAAAAGAATTGTAGGTGATCATAGGCGTTGTTCCTGCTCTACAGGCGGCTCAAAAACAGGAATTAATATAGCCAAGCTAAAGACAAGAATCTCTCTGTGCTTGAGTAAAAACGTAAGGATTTTCCAGGCAGAAGTTGCAGCAATACATCACTGTGCAGGATAGTTACTGTGAGTTTAAGGAACATACAATTGTGAGTTTGAGGAACATACAGCCCGTCCCTAAAAAATCAATCAGCTCCATGCAGATTAATTCCAAACTCGTTTGGAATTGCTTGGAAATATTAAAAGAGCTGGGTAGCCGAAACCAGGTCACACAGGTTACAAGGGCAATAAAAAGGCAGATTCACTATTGGTCCAGGACCTTCTTGTGGTGTATCACAAAGCAGTCTCAAGGTGCCATGAATCAGATGGGCCAACGAGTTCATTGAAGAATCGTCACCAAAATTCACGGAATAGTTACCTACTAAGCCAAAACAGGCGAAAAACCAGGATTCTGGTTGAGCTCTCAACAGGACACTGTAGACTCATTAAACATGTGAACAACATCGGATTAGCAGACACAACAATATGCAGGTATTGGCTCCTAGAAACACATAAGTCCCTTATTAATCTTGATCTTTATAAGCATTAAAAGGTGGTCGGTGGCTCAGTGGTTAAGGTCACTAGCAGTGGAACTTCTGGCTCGCATCAGACAGACGTTCGAGGCTCCGGTACGGAATCTTTTTTCTCAAGTACACGGGTCTCTTTAGGTAGCCACATGCCTTGTTGTAAATCAAGTGTGATGTGAGTTGCCTAGATGCCAATCCGAAACGTCTGGTGCTAGCTTGAAGTCCGCACCGACCACCCGGGGTGGTGCTGTAGGTTTTCCGGGTTTTCCTGCAGCTGAAAAGTGAATACACCACACATCAGTAAGTTGCCCCGGAGCGCCACGGCAAATAATAATAATAGCCGTCCTCTACCCGCTATGCCTCTATGAGTGTTTATGAGGGAGTATTATTATTATTATGTTGTGGAAACTGAACGCTTAATAATTTTAGCAATGATGCAGGCAGATCATGTAATATTTGAACACCATAGATCGAAGAAGCTGTTCTAAATGAAATAGAAGAACGTCCAGATACCAGCACCAGAAAAATCTCTGAACATTTTAATATTAGTTATCAAGTGGTTTGGCGTATCTTGCTGTATCCTTGCCACATTCAAGCGATGCAGGCGATCTTTCCTCAAAATTTTCCTTTGAGGATTAATTTCTGCAAGTGGTACCTCAATAGGCTGATAGTAGGTTCCAATTTTGATTGTAAAATCATCTAGATTTTGTCCTAAGGGGCATGACGAAATCGAATTTAGATGCATTTGAAACCGTAAAAAATACTCCCTTTCTTGAAATTTTGCACTATATATACTCTTTAGGAATACATGAGCATAAACATTGCGATTGTAACATGCATACCCACATTGTCGCACGTTAACAGAGTTTGGGATGAAAAAAAAAATAATTAGTTTGTTATGGGTTCATGAAAAAGTACCATCAGGTACAAAAATTGTTATTTAATTATATGTTTGTTGCTTAGGGGTTTATGCGGTTAATTACACCAAGTTAGATTTAAGGGTTTTCTAAACTCAGTTTGAAATAATAGTGTGAGAGTGTTCATATAGGACGGAACTGCAGTATCATTAGCGTTATAAATATAAATGGTACAAAAACATTTGAAGTTTTATTTCTCATATTTCAAAATGGCATTCATACAAGGCGATTTTTATGACAAAGGGGTGTTATTCCACGAGGCTTATACAGTCTTTAGTAGTGCATAAATACTACTTCCTAGGTTTTATGAACATCTCAGGATTTTTCTTTTCGAAAGAATCAAAAGATAAAAACATTTCGAGTCGTTCATGGTAGCTGCATAGATTTAATCGCAATTGCAGCATAGTCTTAGATTATTTCTATAACTGATTCTCCTACTATAGGGTACCCACCACTAGTAAGCTCATTTGAAATTTTTAAATGAAGAAAAGCATAGAATTCGTCACAAACCCAAACATCTCCAGGAGAATCAAAACGAATAACCAAATATATTATATTTTCATCATAAAACAACAAACATATTGCTACAAAGTCTACAAGAGACATTGAATTGTTAAATATATGGCGACTACAGTAAAAACAGATAACATGAAAATAATCACTATTGAAAAGAATAGTCGATCTTCAGCTCCCTCAATTTTTTTTTCCACCGGTTTGTTTCCCATTATTTTTCGATTCTTCGTATAGGGAACGATCCCTACCAGTATACCCGATATAATTATCCCAATTGCAGCTTGGTAAAAAGGCTGCTGCCAACTGTTCGTAAGATCGAACAAGTGTCCTGAAAAAAAAAGATAAATATTTTAATTGAAATTATCAGGGTTAAATACATAACATAATTTTTTATTGTTTGATTGTTTGAAAATGGTATTGCCACGAAAAACAATCAAGAAAGTGAAAAAATCGCAAGAACTTGCTTCAGCGATTTATTCGAGTATCCTTGATTCGAGCATTTTTGCTAGAAAAAAATAAAATTTATTTTGGAGAATTAGAAGCGCCGAGTCTATTTGAACTACTCATTCCCCACCCTCAGGCAAATACAAGCTGATAAGTCTGTTGTAGTCTTCCTCGACCATCAAAGTAAGACGATTTTCGTCATAGTGTTTCCTGCTCCTGGCGCAACGAACATTGTCATTCTTGGTTCAGTTAGTCTGATCAGGGCACATGTTTCTTGGGTCCAATTGATTGTCACTCAAGAGAAATGGGGAGGGGAGGTTATTTGGGTCAATAACTCCACAACCAACCATACTCGGATTATGGGTCGTAGACAAGGTGGTGGGGCTGCAAACCAGGATTTGCCAATAGAGCAGTGCATTGACACGAGCATAGTGCATTGAGAGCAGTGAGCCCGCAGAAAGATATTATATATACGACAAGAATGCATGCTCTGTGGCCGAGGCTATGTCAGACCCCCTCCTCAGCTGATGAACGAAGTGGCCAATATGTCACGTATCGGTCTGGCTGCAGAGGAAGATCACATCATTCCGCCAATGTAGGCACACCCCTCTGATGGAAGACATGAATGGCGCACATATAATATTGGAGCTAGGATCAAGTCAGCACGCTTATGGTATCCAGTGAGTGGTGGACTACGTGGCGACCAATAGGCCCTTCACACCCGCAGAGAGGCAAATTGCCTCAAAATGAAGACCATCTCACCATAGACGATTTCATCAAGTCACCGTTGATAATTTCAAAATATACTCTTGTTTGTGTTCAAGTATTAAGAAACTTTGGTTCTCAGACGGAACAAAGCTTTTCTTCCCCGGCATGAAAAGAACCATTATCCTCGTTCAGAGGTCAAAATTAAGATTTCTAGTAGGGTAGTAAAAAAAATACAAACCTGCGTAAGGCGGTCCAACCAACATTCCTATTCCCATACAGAGAAGTTGCAGCCCATACGCAACTGTGAATCTGTCGAGTGGAACCAACTCCACGATAATACCCGGTGTGAATGAAAAACTGCTCGATAAAAATAAACCGAACAGACCCGCGCAGATCTCCAGCATGACGAAGTTTGTGGTGAAGTACATAATTCCGGCACAGGATACTCCACATAAAACCAGAGACAATGCATACGTTTTTGTTATGTTCATCCAAGGTTGATCGCCTGCCCAGCCTAGAACAATCTGCAATGGATGGAAGATAAGAACAACGGCACGACTGAGGATATTTTATGGAACAGAAAAATTTGAAATGAGGGAATTATTAGAATCTACAATAAACATGTCATATGTCATGGCGATTGAATGGGTTTACAATCGTTTGATTATTTTGAATTGTAGATGTATCGTAAAGCTTTTTTCGAAGTAGAAAACTTATGTGTAAAAGTTGTGGCAAGTATTATCTTTAATACTTGTTAATATTTCTGTAGATCAATTGGAATGAATATTTGTATATGTAAATATCCAAAGAGAGTCTCCAGAGTAAAGCAGAAGCATTTGTGTGTTGATTATCTTAAAGTCAGGCATCGTTTTAATATTTACACTAATACCTAATTTGTACACGGAACTGTTAATCCAAAACAATTCCGAGCAACCAAGATGATAAGTTTGGAACTTAGCTCTATCACAACTCAACTGAACTCGAATCCAAAATCTTTCCTTCCTTCAGAACCCGAGGTAATCGTTTTTCCAGGCAGCCTCCATTATGTCGAAATGTCTAGATTTGTGATAAGTGACAAAGGGTCACACCGGTCTTATCACTATCGTATTGAATTCGGAAAGATACTCTTTAGGGGTTTGAATATAATACATCATTCATCTTACAATTATATTGGAAATCTAAGACGTAATATTCGGTCACTAAAGAACTAAGCACAATCCAGCAGATATCAAATCGCCGAAATTCGAAAAACTACCTTAAAAGTTTACAAGTGAATTATAAATCTAGGGAGGAAAATCCCAGCTCAAAGATACTGTCTGAAATATATTTATATATAAATACTTCTTTTAGGAAATATGTTGTACTGTCGAACGCGCATTATGTTCTCACTGAACGAAATTTTGCATTTTCATATCTGCTCATTGTGGTCGACTAATTATTTCAACTGCAATATTTTGTTTATAATATTTGATATATCATCACTTTTGCAGTGAAAAGTCTTTCATAATGAATGGTACGCAGAACTTCTCAGTCGTTTCTGTGCATAATCACGTTGAAGTAAATGAACATTTTCATTTATATTTTTGTCCAAATTCGATCCGATAAATAGATTCAATGTTTTGTCATATAGAAGTGAAACAGAGGAGTTCTGTAGGTTCAGCTAAGATTATCAACGCCAAGTGATATCTTGATATCTGTGACAATAAATTGATTATTGTCACAGAAATTGGCGCCCAACGTGGGAACGTTCTAGTAATCGCAATTCGACATTATATGAGAGTTCATAAGTACGAAATAGATTTTTCTCGAGGCAGTACCTTGCTTTGGAATCGTCAAAGATCAGAGAAGAATTGAGCTAGGACGGAGTTTTGAATATATCAAATGATGTGTAGACAAATCGCTAACTGTGTAAAAATATACCTTTATTTATTTATTTATTTATTTTACCCAGGCGGCCTGGGTTCGATCCCCACCGCATACCACTGAGGTAAAGTGGTTCGGAATCTTTTTGTACGTAAGCTGGAGGTACCGGATCTCCCTTGCTCGCACAATATCTGCTTATGAGGTTTTTTTTTCAGAAAACCTGGGTGATTCGTAAAAACTAATTTCACAATATTTTTTCAAACGTGTACTACATCATTGAAGGTTGGACTTTTTATTTATTTCGAGATATTCAATACAGTATCTACTTTGAGGATATACTGAATAACTGAACGGTAGGTTTATTGATGACAAAGCAAAACTGAATACTGCAAATCATACGAGTGGGAAATGAACGTCCCGTAAAAGTTTTCTAATATTCTTTTTCTACTAAATTTGAACTTTAAATTTAATCAGAGTATTACCACTTAATCATAGTATTACCACTTAATCATAGTAACTTTTGATTACAATTATAGTACTTACCATTCCAATTGTATTTGTGATTCCTATGTTGGCAATAGTGAAAGATGCATCTTCATCAGTGTACTCAAATTTTGGCATATGATCGACCAAATAAAAATACGGCACTATAAACCAAACAAAAAGTATTACGGTCGAAAGGGACAGCAAGAAAAAGTGTAGCTCTAAGAACAAGGAAAAATCGAGCATTGTCTTCACCAACTCTAGAAGCTCAGCATACCATTTCTATAAAATTATTTCAATTAGCATGGACGTATGGACTTACGTAAGAAATTGTATCGAAAGCGATGTAGAGAAATTTGCACTAGTTTCTGATTGATCCAATTCATAATTCAATGCAAACTGATTTGAAGCATTTTTATTTGATCAAGAAATACGGTCAAGAAAGCAGTTCTAAATTAAGGAACACGGAACACAGGTTCATCTTAGAAAAAAACTCCTGTGTTTATTATGGTGAAATGAGCAAAATACCGTATATCTTGAGACAATGTTTCAAAATGGCTGAAAAATTCAAAGCACTTTAGTGTTATTGGAGACAAGTCATGGGGACTTGTTAGTGAGGTAATTATCCGGTAATGTATTGAAAAATGTCCTTTTTCAAATCAGTTACTCCCCAATAATTGATGAGATTGATTTATATCCTGACTTTGTAAGTACAGATCTACATAGCAATCAGACTTAGTTCAATAAACCAAATTGCTCTATTACCTTGTCATCCTTTTGCAAAGTTAGCGTAGAGAGTCTGTAAATGTTCGGACAGCTGGAGGCTTTGAATCTGTATTTATTCGTACTAAAAGTTGCTCCCCGATGTATCAGAGACTGTCTGTGAACTTTGATATTTTTAAAATAATTCTGTCTTTGCGCTTGAACGAACTGACTTTTGAGCCATGGAAATGTTGCGTTTCTGTGAATGGTTGTCTCTTGGGCCTTGGTCACTTTGTTAGACAGTAAAGGTTCATGTACTTCCAATTCTGCTGATACGGGACTCTGTAATACATTGATATAATTATAACAACATTGAATCACGAGTGTATTGATATTCAGTAAATCTAAGCCTGTTCCGTGATTATTCAGGCACGGGATGATATAATGGAATAGTTTGGATTGGAATGGTTTAGTACAGTAGAGGGAAGGGAGAAGGTAGGCGGAATAGAATAGCTTCTAGCTTCTATTCACCGTAGAATAACATTATTATTTTATTGTTCTTTCAACACAAGTTTGAATAAGTAAGAGTTAAACAACCATAATTATCAGAGCTGAAGTACGAAATGGCTACAATGTAACGATGGATTTGTTAATTTTGTTGGAGTTAAATTAAAATTATAAAAATTCGCCAAACTTATTAAAATTAGTCTCTACTTTCTGGTAGTTTACTAAAGAAAACTGGGCCATAATAATTTTCAGATGATTGATTCTTTGAACTCAATTCTTATTTGATTTGTAATAGTCGTGAAGACTGGTTTGATTTTGATATGGCTTGAGATCATTTTCAACAAAATGTATACAAATGTAAACAACGCGCGTCGAGTGATATTGATGTTGTTTTGGTGATTTTGGGTTATTTCCATTTCTTGAATGTAAATAGTTCATTATTTTCAAATGTTGTTTTCACGTCTTCTCGATTACTTTCCCTTGTAATCCAAACATTTTTTGTGCATAGGACGAAACTACAGTAATGTTAGTGCTACAAATATAAGCGGTACAAAAACATAGGAAATTTTTGTTATTTCTCATAACTAATTGGGTTATTGAAACTATAAAAAAAATTCTACCTGAACAAAACTTCAGAATCAGATAATCATATTCAAACAGATTGGAAAGTTATATATGATAAAGCATGGGTATAAATTTGATGATTCCCTATTGCCATATTCAACGATTTTTAATACAATCTTCACTCGATATGATGATCAATAGTTCAGGTATCAATTACGTGATTTTGAAGGAAAAACTAATGAAATAGTAATATTCTTCTAATGCTTCGTATAATGGTAATGGTAGGTATGAATGGTGAATGATGCACTGCGACCTAATTAGATCTATTGTGCCCCATCTTCTTGTGCTATTTCAAGGTGTTCTCGTTTACAGAAGCCCCTCAAGTCCCAATTCCTTGAGGAATTTAACGATTTTCCCACAGTCAGCTGGTGTGATCCCAGGATATTCAATCTCTTGTGATGTACAGCATAACACTCCATCAATATATGGTGTGGTGTTTCTGGATGTTCCCCACAGAATCTGCAGATGCTGTCCTCCTCTAAGCCTAGCTTCTTCAGGTGTTCTTTGAGTCTGCAGTGCCCCGTCAGAAATCCCGTGATTGCCTTTAGACTAGTTTTGCTGAGGTTAATCAGTGTCTTCGATCTTGCTCGGTTGAAGTTGCCGAGGAGATCTTCAGCCTGTCTTAGCCCTAGAAGTCTTTGCCAGTATGTTGCTCTCATTGCTTCTTCAGTTTTATTGAGTTCTTCTTGAAAGTAAGATTTTCCAAGTCCGCAGAATGGTTCTGGCCCGATTAGTGGCGTTGATGCCCCTTTCAATGCCAGAGTATCTGCTTGTTCATTGCCCTCCACTCCGACGTGCCCCAGCACCCAGAGGAGGATCACCTTGTTGTTTCTGTCTAGATCATTAAGTTTGTCTAGGCATTCCCTCGCATAAATAATGTTATGATTTGACCTGTTGCAGGACGAATTCCGAAATAAAAAGTATTTTGGATATGATAATTTTTCTGGTTTTATAATCAAAGCTATACTTCACTTAATAGTTGAACCAATCAGTTACTTTTATCATCTTCTTTTGAAGAAGGTATTTTGCCAAACATCACAGCTTCGAATTTCGTTTCACGTTTCACAGTTAGCAATTTCATCTAGATTGGCCCGTTGCATTCAGTATTCATACCCTTTTATATATAAAATGCTATTTTGTCCGAAGAACATCTTGAGAATCAGAAACAGGGAGTCAGCCATTGGCTTTTTTTTCTCCAAAGTGACTACAAAGAGATGTGAATACTGAAACCATCGGGTCAATCCAGATGAAACTGCTAACTGTGAAAGGCGGGACAGAGTTCGAAGTTGATTTGCCTCATATTTTTCACTTTTTGGGAACGTATGGAGAGAATGGTATTTTGACTTTGTCGAATTTGTTGTTTAATTTATTTGAAACTTTCCGGCACACCTTCGAACTCTGTTTGTTAAATACAATTTAAAAAAAATAATTTCTTCTTTCGTGGGGAGCATGCACAAGGTGAAAAAATATCTTGTGAATGCTGTTAAATTCCATCATTACTTTAAAAAAATTGCATACTTTTGTCTTGATCATCATCGGGCCATTTATAAACTATATAAATCTTATCTCGTACTATTTTCCTCTTTGGTGAAGTAGACGTCATGATCTGGTATTGATTTAAAATATCATCATGAGCTCGTAAAATTACATCATCAGCTCGTAAAATTACATCCTTCTATTTGGATTATCTCTTTCGATAATTCAGGGATTTATTTAATTTTATATAGGTGCTTATAATTTTAACATTTTTAAATTTTCAACAATTTTCCTCCTATGATGAAGTAGACCTTCGATCGAGTTGCAGAAGTAGGTCGATCAACGTATCTGGACTTAAAAACTTATCTCTGCCCTTCTCAGTGGAAGCACGTTAGAATCTTCCCAGTTTCAAAATCAATCGATTCTTAGGAATTATTCTATCAGTTCTTTTCCTGCTTTCTCGAAAGTTTGTGGTTCTTATAAAACATATATATAAACATATAAATTTGCTGATAAAAAAAACAAAATAATTATAACGGACGTCCAATCGGGTTTTCGCGCTACAATTACTAGATCATAGCAAAGCTATCGACACATTCGATCCAACGGTTCTTTGTAAAAACTTCGGTGTTTCGGTTTCTCAGAAACAAGAATATACTTATCAAAAAGTTATTTATCAAATCGTACCCAGAGCGTTATTGTAGAGGTAACAAATCAATTAAATTCTTAAAACCGTTGGTGTCCCGCAATGTTCTATCTTGAGACCACCTATTTTACGCAAGAGAAATGTTTTTTCATTTTGGTTTCCATGAAAGCATTCAGTAACTATTTATTTCTTTCTATAGTTTAAAAATTCCTGCTGTTACAATTTGGCCATTTAATTTTGAGTATAGATTGATAGTTTCGTGTTTTTACTTTATATTGTCCCGTTTTGAATTTAATTTCAATTTACTAACGTATATGGTGTCCAAACTTGTCAACTGAACTTGTATTTTATTACAAAACACCGTCGAAATCACCTATACTTACTTTGATTTCATGCATTTTAAAATTCCCGCCACATCACAATTTGTCCATTCAATGTGGTACGCCTGATTTTAAGGTTAGGTTTATCACAGTCTCAGAATTCGAGTGCATTGTAACTCCCTCTTCTTAACATTCAATGCCATAATAATAATATTGCAGTCATCCAGTACTGATCTAAGTAAAACTATTCAAGTCCCTAGCTCATCATGAAATTTGTTAAAAAATTTCAAAGTTTGTACCAAACAGACGGACAAGAGAGCGAGTTGATAAAAATGTAGTAAAGAATTGTTTCAGCCCCTTACCACAAATTCATTTCAAACGAAGAGAACAGACTCACCTGTAGAACTACCTGTTTATTTTGCTTTTTCAATTTCATACAGACTGTGACAGGCACTCTTTCTATAATTGACATATCGTCTACTAATTTATTCAAACCAGTGTCTGATATACTCCTGCATGATAATAAGCTTGGGTAATTTTCGAGTATTATTTTGTACAATTTTTTGTTGGAACTCAGTTGCTCGAGTACTTCAATAGGAACCTGAAAAAGTAATAGAAGACCTTCATTTGTATACATTTATTAGCAACATTTACCATCTCATTTTGCTTGATGAATGTTGGTAGATTCACTACAGAACTGTGATTAATTTTTATTTTCATGTTTTCCGAATTTGGGCTGTCCATGGAAGTTTTCAAATCCTGTAAGAGGTACTCAGCATTCCTGCCACTTTTAAGAACATCTTTCAGCTCATTCATGAAATTCGTTGACGAGAGGGAAACTAAGCTTGTTTTACTCGACTTGTTGGATTTTGACAGGTTTGAATTTACCCTGAAAACATTTGGTTTAATGAGTTCAAATAAGTCTACTCACATGACCTCGTACTTGTTTTGTTCGACAATCCATTCTGGATCTCGCATCAATACCCCGCAAACACACATATTGAGAAACAGTCCTCCCAAAATCAGCGTGGTACCTCTCCATCCATATTCGTGAATTAGTAAATTTGTTAACGGGGCAAAGACAAAGGTACCAACCCCGGTACCTGATGCCCCGATTCCTACAGCAAGCGTTCTCTTCTTGTCGAACCAGAAGGCTATGGAAACAACAGCCGTCACGTAGCAGAGTCCCAAGCCAAGTCCAGACAGAACGCCAAATGTTAAATACATAATTCCAATGGAGTTGACTTTGGAACTGACAATAAATCCAAATGCTGATATGATTCCTCCAGCAATTGTCATAGAACGGCACCCATACTTGTCAACCAAACCACTCATTATGGGTCCAGAAATGAGTGGAACGGCCATGAAAAGGCTGCCAATCCAGGAAGTGACAGAATTGGAAGCTCCGAACTCGGTTAAGAACTCAACGTATAGGAGACCGAAAGAAAAACTGATTCCATCTGCTATCATAGAAAGAATTAACGAAGCCAATACAACCACCCACCCCCAGTCTCCATCAGGAATGTGTGGCTGGTCTTCTTCGTCATCGGAACTGGAAGATAATGAGCTCATAGAGTCGTCTATGAAAGTAACTTCGTGTTTTTCAGGAAGTACCTGAACTACTACAGCACCTTCTCTTGCTTTGGCTTCCCGTATCTCAACTACTGGTGCCTCATCTGTCGTTGGAGTTACAATTGGGCTTGCTTCTAATGAGGGGGCCACGCCTGATAAGGTTGCCAGGGGAGCCAATTCTCTGGAGTCTTCCATTCTAGTTATCACTGCAAAATCAACGCAAAAATTGTGGATCGTTTATTCAATTGACTGGAATCACAACCAGGATATATTGCTTGTGACTTTGCATCCAACGCTTTGACCAGCCTTGGAGCTGCTGTTTTGGATCTTTTCCTTTTTGCTGTTTAGTTTTTGAAGAGAATTGGAGGGGGCCCTCGTGGCTGTTCATCAATAACATCCAAATATATAGTCAGCGAAAATGAACTCAATTCTACTTCTTTAGAATTCAAGCAAGTCTCAGATGTAGTGTTGCATGGTAAGTTTTGCAGAATATGTATTCAGCTGTAAAAAAATGCCAATCAATCATTGATAGTTTCAACTGTAATTGTAATTTTACACATGATACATGACACAAATGATAACGAATGCGTTTCTAAAAAATCATAAGACTAAAAAGTATATCTATCTTCTGTCCATATATATAATTATTATAATTAATATATGGCAATAAAACATTAAATACAGTACAAAATTTTACCCACAGCTGATTTGTTATAAACACGAATACTTTTCCTATTTTGTAGTCTTCTCTGACGTTTATGATTGTTGTTATGATACAAAAAATGGGGAAAAGGTTATTTGCATTTAGGTGAGAAAATAGACTCTATTATTTCTCTTTTGGTAGCTCTACCGTGACAATAGCTGGAACAATTTGGCTGTTTCGTTTTTAAATCTTCGTAATAGTCCGAATAGCGTTTTTACAGGAAAATAAATTGGAAAAGTTGCCAAAACATTGGTAAATGTTGGAATGACTTAAGGTGCTTTTTTCTGTGATTTTTTTATGAACGCAAAACGTCGAAACAATAACTGATGCGACGATTTGAACGATTGTGAATAATTCTTCTTCTTCCATAAATTAAATGCTGTTCGTTGAACTGGACTGATTTGATATCTTTTTTGTTCATAAAAATTCGAATGAGCTTTGTTCGGAAAGGAATATAGAAGTTACACAGAAAATTGGAAAATCCTGGAAAAACGGAAAGTACTTTTTTCTGTGGGATTTTTGTATAAACTCAAGACCATAACTGTTTTTTGTCTTGTTCGTGGTCCTGGAATAGTTTTCTGAAAAAAATAGAGGACATAATATGTATCTTCTATGTATATGAATAAAACTTAAATGATATTAGTTGGAAAAATAGGGGCATATCCAACAAGCACATAATCTATCTAAATATTGGTTTGCGCTTCATATTTCTTTTTTAATGAATGTTACGATAATGAATGCAAAAAACATATATTTTATAAAGTCATCAGACCAAATATTGATTGTCTGAACTTATACTCGAAATTTGTTCTTGAAGTTATTTAAAATTGGGAAATATTAGATCTATTTTCATGTCTCCTCATGTTAGTAGGTCAAAAATAGTTTTTACCGTCAATGATTTCCACCTTTTAGCATAGTTTCGATATAATTAATGAAACAGCATTTCAAAACATGAGAGATGAAATTCCTAAGTCTAGACGCATGTATGTCAACTTTTGACAACTGCAACGACTTCAGAAAGGTTGGAAGCTGCAAAAAAGTCATCTAGAAGAGAATGAAAAGCATCCACGGATCTGGTGGAATCCTTGTGGAATCTTTCTGGGCGAATATGAGTAACTCAAAATTTATCAAGTTATAGTCGATAACTGGTTGGCTATTCACAAATAGTGTCAATTTTACTGCTAAAGTTATCCGAGATGAAATATGATTGTTATGTGTTAGTGTTTTGTATGCTAATAATACATGATATGCAATACAAAATTTTATTTACCGCTGATATGTTATAAACACGACTACTTTCCCTAATTTGAGGGCTTTTGGCGTGAAATCGTAAGAGGTAGATTACCCTCTAATTGGTTGAAAATCACAACAAAACACCAAAAAAATATTCATGAACACCCACAGTGAGTCATCTCGGGATAGTCGGCCTTAGAGCTTTGAAGCTTTCCAGATGAAGCTTCGAGAGCTTCAGCCCAAGGAACTGAGCAACCCCATGTTCTCGAAAGAAGTATGAAGAGCTCTTGAAGGTTCTAGGTTTGGACATTAGGAAAGCTATTGGTGGAACATACTTCTCAGTAGCCCAAAATTTATGCTAGCTGGAAAATTGCTAATTCTGGATACATATGATATTATTGATACATAAATACATGTTTTGTTCTTGCCACTTTAAATAGGTCTCTAAAAATAACACTTTTGTTGTTATCGATATTTGTGCGACTGCGCAGTAGGAAAAAACGGGGAAGCAAACCAAATAGCGATGAGGTTCAATGTCATTAATGATGACATGATGGAATATCCAGTTTTGGGGTTATCTTTAACGCAGAACAGATATTTATCTTAACGAAACACAAAATTGCCACAACTTTCTCACTTCCTCTCTTGTCTATGCTTACTTCACTTTGTCAATCGGTACCCCTTCCAAGATAATTTCAATATTTTTATCCATATTAAAAAAAAAACATATCAACACGCGCGGTGGGGCGTATCAACGAAAACATTTTAAATGGTATAGGGGGTCATGTGTCACATCGTTGAAAAGATAATTCAATTCTCTTTTCAACCATCTGGCAATCACAATGTGTTTTATTTCAAATAGTAGTATCGGTGATACCCTCCAAACGGTTTTTTTATGTTTGTACGTCAGACCGTTCAAAAGTTAACAGGAAGGGGGGACTATTTAAAGCCGCACTATATATTTAGTTATTATCCTAACAAGCATGCGACGGCCATTACACAAATGACGCTTAGCGGAGTTCGGGTAAGAAGTTGAGTGCGGGAAAGTACCTTACCGTATTAGTTAGAATAAAAGTTTTTACTACAAGCGCATTAAATCATCTAATGTCTCTCTAATTTCTCTTGAACAAACTTTCTCGTGTGGGCAAATTTTTCCCGCACTGGTGCGAAAAAATTTAACGTCTCCAACTAAATTGTGTGCGGGTATGGGGTCAATCAAGCACGCTTGTAGGAAATAGTTATTTTCCTAACAAGTGCGCAAAGTGTTACTTTTCTGCACGCAAATACAGTTAGGCGAACGACGCGAAGCGGAGATCGTATAAGTTATTGCGTGCGGAAAGGCACTTTGCGCACGTGTTGGAAACAACATTTTTCCTACGAGCTTCATATTAGATAACGAAAATAAAAAATATTTACAGTGTGACCCATTTAAGATGGAAGCACCCTTATAAAACTTACATTTTTCAACCGATTGGAATGATTTTTTTTTGTTAGGTAGATATTCAAAAAGTCTATTAGGACACCAAATATCATGAATAAATCTCAATTTCCAGGGCCAACTAATCTTATTTTTCAAGGTCAAAAGTCTAAAAAAATTATTAGCGATTTTTTTAGAAAAAATCTGACTACACCACTGGATTCGCGACATTTTCAAATGATTTACATGTAAATTACGTTGGAATGCGTCAATCAATAAAAAAGTTATAAAGGAATGAAATTTGAAAAATATGCCGTTTAATCAACCCACCAATTCATGTTCAGGAATTTTATGAAAATTCTGTATACTCCACTGGATTCAGGATGTCTTGAAATATTACTGATCACAGTTTCATCAAAATCTGTTCGGTAATAAAAAAGTTATAAAGGAATAAAATTTGAAAAATATGTTGTTCAATGGAATTTTAGCAACCTTCTTACTACACCACTGGATTAGGGGCAATATTCAACAAAATATTATTCAAATAAAAGTCATGAAACGTTTATGGGAGAATCAATTTCCTTTCATATGTATGTCGAACCATATCAATCTATCAGTTTATCACAACAAACTTTAGTGTCAATGATTTCAAATGAATCTACAAAAAAATAACTGTAAGTACATTTTTCTAATTGCTACAAACTAGCGGAAAACAATCTTTTATTCACAATCAATGTAAAAATAGAAACCAAGAAGATACCGAATTGAAAAATAAATGAGTGCAATTCATATTCTGGTGGCCTCCACCAAACTTCCATCCAATTCAATGCATTTATCATATCGCTTACGAATATTTTTTTAAAGTATTCCTCAATTGTTGTGGAGTAATTGCATCGCAAGCTTGCTGAATTCTGGTGCACAGTTCCACTCGATTCCTTGGTCGTGATTTGTAAACCTTTTGTGTAACATAACCCCAAAGGAAAAAATCGAGTGAAGTAAGGTCAGGCGATCTTGGTGGCCATCCAATTAATGTACTCCCCCTTCCTATCCAACGATTAGGGTAATTTTGATTCAGCCAATTCTTCACAATTCCCGCATTATGTATGGAACAACCATCTAACTGAAAATATAAATTTCTTGTTTCTGGAAGGGTTAAGTTCATCTATTGTGTCCGAAAATTCATTCCTTAAAAATTGTAGGAAAATTGCGCCATTCATGTTGCCGTCGAAAAAGAATGGTCCAATTATCCTTTCATTCAGTATTCCACACCAAACGTTCACTTTTTCTGAATACTGCCTTTTACAGTTTATCACCCAGTTAGGATTTTCAGTGGCCCAATAGCGAATATTTTGTGATGAAACCACTCCATTTGTTGTGAAACTAGCTTCATCACTGAATAAAATTTTCTTTAAAAATTGCCTGTCATTAAGATACTCGTCCTGGGCCCATAAGCAGAATTCCAATCGTTTTTCTTGATCACCTAGTTCCAGAGTATGTAAAAACTTTGGTTTAAATGGCATCAATTTATTTTTCTTCAGACATCGCCTAATATTCTCCCTAGGTGAGTTTAAATCTAAGCTGGCAACCCTCAAACTACTATTTGGATTATTTCTGAAGTAATCTAATATAGTCTGGTTATTTTCGTTCCTTCTTCGTATATTGTTCTTTAAAATATATGAGGTTACTGCTCCAGTCCGATTGAAAACTTGGTTTATTTTATGTACCGTGCTGTTATTTATGGCTGGACGATTTGGGTGTCTTTCATTGAATATTCTAGTTACTTCTCTTTCACTCCGGTAATCATCACCGGAAAGACGTATAATTTCGATTTTTTCTTGAATTGACAATTGAGCCATTATCTGTTTTTATTTTGGAACACAAATTATTCAGTTCACTAATGGTGCGTAACAAAATGACAATTCATGCGCAAATAAATAGATGAGAAACTGTAAGTCACAGCTAACTTGTTTATTTCATTAATGCATTCTGAATAACAGGCAGTTAAAATTGCAACTCTCATTTTTTGCTATTCAACAAAAGGAAAAAATCACAGCTGATGTTACCTACTGGAATGATAATAATTATTATCCATTGCATATTTTTTTCGTTATAATTTCTATTGGGAGTACATTAGACTTGTCATATATTGTTGAAATTGTTTTCATGAAGATTAACCAGGAGTTCTCTCCTGATTGTACTTGTTTATGTATCCACTCCACTTCGAGAAATACCTATAGACTATTTTTACCATCATGATTTTCAGATGTTATAATTGTACGACATTGCAATAATCACCCCAATAATTTTTTCAATAATCAACAGTGTTGTAGTAAGAACGTTGTTAAAATTTCATTTTACAACATATTTTCAAATTTCATTCCCTTATAACTTTTTTATTACTGAACAGATTTCGATGAAACTGTGACCAGTGATATTTCAAGTGGTGTATTCAGAATTTTCATAAAATTCATGAATTCGAATTGGTGGATTGATTAAACGGCATATTTTTCAAATTTCATTCCTTTATAACTTTTTTATTGATTGACGCATTCCAACGTAATTTACATGTAAATCATTTGAAAATGTCGCGAATCCAGTGGTGTAGTCAGATTTTTTCTAAAAAAATCGCTAGTAATTTTTTTAGATTTTTGACCTTGAAAAATAAGATTCGTTGGCCCTGGAAATTGAGATTTATTCATGATATTTGGTGTCCTAATAGATTTTTTGAATATATACCTAACAAAAAAAATCATTCCAATCGGTTGAAAAATGTAAGTTTTATAAGGGTGCTTCCATCTTAAATGGGTCACACTGTATGTTATTGAATAATTCTCAATTGAACTTGATAGAAAGAACTACACAATAAACAATTACAAAAAGATAAAAAATAATAATAGAAAATCAAATTATTTGTTCGTAATATTTATAATGAAAGAACAATTATTAACATTCTGCAAATTGATTGCATATCCGATCAGTTCATTTAATGGGTGGCTTATGGTACGGCTTGATGGACACTGACTTAGCGCAGAAGAGAAGTTAATATTGCTTGATGAAGGTTGATTTACCTCAGGACAGACTGTTGTTCAAATGGGTCGATGAAGGTTGTCCTAACTTATATTGCATAAAATAGTCAGCAACTAAAATGAATATAAATTTTCCATACCAGTGAGATTTTTGAAAAGTTTCACTTTTTCGCACGGCCTGCGAAAAAAAAATCTTATCCGCACGGCGTGCGTGAAAAAATCTTATCCGCACGGCGTGCGGGAAAAAATCTTATCCGCACGGCGTGCGGAAAAGTGTAACTTTGCGCACCCAAATGCATGCAGAAAAGTACTACTTTGCGCACGCTCGTAGGAAAAGTATTTAAAAAATCTGTTCTGCATCTTGTTTCGTTCATAAAACTGCTGTTCCAAACCGCAAAACTTAAAACTTTCCAATATATCTAAGGATTTACTAACCACAAAAGTTGTTATTTTCTAAGTTATTTCAACCGGTCTAAAAACTTCCTAATGCTGATAATCCATTGCAATTTGTTACTAAAATAATGTGCCAAAAGTAATTTAGGATTCCCAGTGATTCAAATCGGTTCGTTATTAATTGTATAATAAAATCACAATATCGGTTAATAATTCCCTGCATACTTCAATCATATAAATCGATCAGTTCAAATTCTAGTAGTCAGCGAACACGAATTAATGGCGGAGGAGTTCCAACATACCCAGTGGGTATTGATTTTAGCCATTAAGACTGAATGCATATGCAAGTATTTGCATAAATAACTAACATCGACCTAGAAACTTCGCACATGAGAAAAATTATATCCCTCAATTAAAATAAGAAATATTTGCTGGATAATGTCTTTCAAATCATGCATAATCAAGATAATTTATCCGGAAGTCTATGACGAGAAATACCCCTCGGTTGAATTGGGTAAATTTTTTTACAAGCTCTCAACTTGCTTTGTTCGTATGTCTGTCTGTCAGTCTTTGACTTTGGAAGAAGTCGATACTATCTTCTGAATGCTCAGTGGAATCTATATCACCTCTGGGGAAAAATTAAACCCGCGAAGCTTCCTTCAGGAGATGGTCTCTTGGTGACTGAAAGAAGTGTCGATGTGTTCAAAATAGTGGTTTGGTGCATATGATAGTTATAGATATAGCTAATAATAGTAAATATATATTTCACATCTCCATTTCATTTGTATACTTCGTATGCACTTTCAATGATATGTTTTCTTGAATTGTCCTACAGTGAGAAGTAGTATAAATATTTGGTATTGTCGATTGGAAGAGACTGTTTGTTATGTCTCGCGCATGTACAGAGTGGGCCAAATTGAACACTATCAAAGGAAAAGCCCTGTTTTCAAACTAGATAGATGAAAACTGATGGCTGTATCTAAGGGTCAAATTTTATGCATTTTATTTCTGAATTACAGCATGTTTTTCGAAATTGTGCATTTTCCTGTCAAAAATTTCTTGTTTCTATGACAGGCGTTCCAAAGCACTTTTTTACTTAAAATGCAATGATGTAAGTAACTTATTTTTTCAAATAAGGTATCCATAGTTATCGATAGAAAATTATTTTTTTAAATGAGACAGGGCCATTATGAATCCCTCGGTTTCCGACTTCAGCCCACTTGACCTGAGAAAAGCGAAGGTCTTCAATGATCTTGAAGAAGACCCCATGCATTGACTTATCTCTACGTAGCTGTAGGAGCCTGTCACACTCCGCAGCTTTCACGTGCGATTTTTGCTGAAACTCGGTGACAGAGTTTGGCTTCGTCCGTTCAGTGTCGAATAGGAGATCGAGTTCATCGGCTGCACGGGTTGCTGCCTTGAAAAGTAATGCTACAATCCATGCTTTTTCGTGATCGCATACTAAGCAGAGAAGGGGATCTGAACTCCTGATGACTTTAGAGGCTCCATCCAGTACCATTCTGTTGTGTAGACACTCCAAACTCAAAAGTCCACGGCCTCCCCGTTGTCTGGGGAAGTATTACCGTGGAACGGAAGAATTAGAATACAAGATCCAATAAAGATGCATCATTTTGCGAGTGTTTACGTCGAGTTGTCGCAGCTCTTTCTGAGTCCATGTCAATACTCCAAAGGAGTAAAGTAGAATCGGAATGGCAAACATATTAGTTGCAGCAACTTTGTTCTGATCACCAGATCTATCGGAGTTTGTTGCTGATACTTGCTGCGGAGAGAGTTTTTGACAGTAGCTGCCTCTTGGGTGTGGCGTTGTTCCACCCCTAGGTAGGTATACGTCTCTCCGGCTTCCAGATGATGTAGGATTCTTCCGTCTACGAGCTGAACGTCCTTTCCGTATCCCTCGCATCGTCCTCTTTTGAGATGAACCTCATTTGTCGATCCTAAACTCTATACCGATAGCATGCGTGTACTCTTGTACCACCCTTAAGGACTGATGAAGATCCTTTTCTCCGGAGGAATAAAGTTTAAGGTCATCCATGTAAAACAGATGGGTGACCTTATGCCTCCGGTTACTGGGGGTGCCGCAGTTGTATCCACGGGTTTTCCGTAGTACAACGGACAATGGCAGTAGTGAGATGCAGAAGAGAAGAGGGCTGAGGGATTCTCTCTGAAACACACCCCTGCTTTGTTTGGACTCTGACTTGACCAGATGTTATGGTAAAGCGAGTCCTCCAGAGCGGCATCAGCTGTTCAATACATCTCACTATTTGGTCGGGTACAGCAAGGCATCTGAGCAAATACATGATGAGTTCATTCGATGTTGTATCAAATGCCTTGCGATAATTAATCCAGGTCATTGAAAGGTTACGCTTATACTGCACGGAGTCCTGCGTGATGCATCTGTCGATCAGCAGATTCTCCTTGCAGCCAGCGACCCCCTTCTTTGACCCTCACTGCTCATATATCCGTTCATACACCGGCTCAACTGCGGAGAGTATTTGCATGTATAAGATGCGTGAAAACATCTTATAACATGCGTTCAAGCATGTTATCGGTCTGTAGTTCTTCGGGTAGGACAAATCTCCGTTTTTGTGGATTAGCACGGTTCACCCCTCATCTTAAGTTTGCGGCAATTCGCCGCACTGTGGGCATGAATGGCCTATTGGCCGCCACGTAGTCCGCCACACAATGGATATGAGACACGTGTTGTCTCGCCGACCTGATCTTAGCTTCCATCTTGTGAATGCGTCGCTCAATCAGAGGTGTGGTATCCCTCCTCTCCGCTGGGGACAGGGCCTGAGCGGCGTTATACACGACAGAGTTGATCTGCCAGATGTCAGCCTCTTTAGAAATTACATCGTAAATCTCCGCATTCACCCGAGCCAGTTGTTGTGGCTTCAGGTGTTATGAAGCGCCCTGCGGGTTCTGATGCCTTCCATTAGTGGTATGATGTGGGGCTCCTCTACAGCCAGGTCGACACGTGGCATATCTGCCACTTCTGCCACTGCGTTAACCGGCTGAGGAGGGGCTCTAACATAGCCTCGAACTCGAAAGTGGGATACATAATCCCTCAGATTCTGTGCGGAAAAGGCAGCATGCTCTGGGTGTATTTCCCACCACAGAGCATGCATTCTCGACATGTATCCTCTTCGGGCAGGCTCACTGCTCTTATAGCAATGCAGAAGGCTGTCCCTTAGTTCATCCATCCACTCAAAGCGCCCGTTGTCATCGCGATTGTCATTGTTTGGCAAATCATAGTTTTGGGCCCCAGCACCTTGCCTATGACCCCTAATCCGAAGTGGTCGGTTGTGGGGGCCTCTTCCTCGTGCGTCTAGAACCGAGTAGTCGGGTATACCGGGGGGTTAGCCTAGTCTAGGGTGCGCCATGGCTGCCGGTCCGGTTTTGCACCGGTTGCTCAGGAAAGTGGTGTCGCAACTCACTTAGGCCTTGGATGGTGCTTGGCTCTCCCTGCTCATGGTATTATTATTACTATTAGTATTCAACATCTATGTTACAATACCCATAATATTTGAAATCAAACTATTTTGCTTGTGAATGATAGATTAAATAATATTTCAATCAATTGCAAAACATGGGGCAAACATCTGATAGATAACGAATACATTCCTGGTTTACAAAACGCAGGACGTTGAATTACATCTGACAGATATATGTGCAAGGTTCTCCCAAGATTACCCAATTGCAAGTGCTTATTTTGTAATTGAACAATAGTAGGTTAACAGGACGACTCTAATATTGTCTGACCTACGACGAGAGGCAAGTCATCCCTCAGCCAAATGAAAGATAATCTAGTGTTTAATTACAAAATAAGCACTTACAATTGGATTTCTTTGGAAGAATGTTGCACAAACGTCTTTCAGATGTAGTTCAATACCCGTAGTGGAATTAGCCAGAAAAGTAGTGGTTTTCCATCAGATGTTTACCACATTATTTTTCACTTAGTAAAAATATCAGGAAACGTACTTCGTTAATGTCGGTTTTATTCTATCATTAAATTAATACTCTTCAGCTGAAATTTTGTAACTATGTTTGAATTAATTTTGCTTATGTTTAGATACCGCATAAACATTTCATAGAGTGGGGAATATAGAGATTGGTGATATTGATCCCAGGTTTTCATATTTTTTTCTATAACCGCCTTTTTTTTCATGCGAAGGTACTTCAATATAGTTTATATACAGGAATAAACTTAAAGGATGAGTTGTTTGTGAAATTATACATGGCGAACAAAGCTGAAGCAAAGCAATATTAACACGTATTATCAACGACAGTGACATTTGTATCAAAATGCTTTTTGAAGAATCTGGAAATACTTAAGTCATCTACTAATACGACTACAGAACAGAATGTAATTTTTTTCATCATTCTAGAAGTTCGGAACAGGACTAATGAAAACAATTTATCGGTGTTTGAATAGCTTTGGAACAGTTTTTTTAATTGTTTGTAGAGCATCAATTCGTCTCAATTGGTCCACGTTTTAAACAAGTCTCTTTGAGTTCTTTCTGATCATTCCAATATACCCATGTTTTTTTTTTATTTTGAAAAGGTTTGGCGCAGCTTCTGCGGTGTATAAAGTGCACTACGTTTTATATTCACTATATTTCATCTGTCTATATTACTATACCTAGTCCAGTTATAAAGAATGCTGACAACGTTCTCAAGCCTAAATTTTATGAGTGAAGGAATGAATGACGACAGAGAATCTAGAATATGAGATTGTACGTAATGCATACCTTGGTTTCACGCATTATTTCAATATAATATTAATCATTTCCATAATTCCATTGGTATTTTCCAAATCGACCAAATAGTCACCAAACGTTCTCAATAAAAGTACTCTACAACCATAAAACCCGATGAACGTTACTGACATGTCCTTTCCTATCTTCCGCAACCAAGCAAATTAATAAATTATACAAATGGATTACTACAAAGTGACCGAAAAGACCACCGGAAAGGCTTTGTTTATTTAAATGCCAGCCGGCATAAACAAACAATTGTTTGCATTAAAAATAATCTCACCGTAATTTATAGCTCTATGACATGTCAGCACTTGGATGAATAAGCCTAAAGAATACTGGATAAGTACATTTCAATAAAAACTCTTCACTTCAAAATAACTTAGATTTCCATGGAATCGCGAAAACAAACATAATTGATAATGGGGGGCTCTTTCTGAAAATATTTTTTTTAATCGAACCCCCATTTAATTTCTATGGTAATAATAAAATAAGCCCCACAACTTATACCATAGGAATAGGGATCGAAAAGAAAGTAGCAAATGTATTGCCAGTGAATGACAACCGCGATCACAACGTTGCTTTGAGTGAACAGATGAATTGAAAAATCTTCTGCATTACTACGAGAGCTGTGAGCCCGCCTGAAGAGGTAACATGGCGAGAAATCAGTCTCTGTGGTGTAAAAGACACCCAGAGCATGGCTTTTCTGCCCAAAACCTCAAGGATTATTTAACCCATCTTTAGGGTCGAGAATATGTCAGAGCTCCTCCTCAGCCAGTTAACGAAATGGCAGAAGTGGTAAATATGCCGCCTGTCGGTCTGGCTGTAGAGTGTAAAGCAAGCTTACATCATGCCGCCAATAGAATCCGCAGGGTGCATCATAACACCAAGCCCCTGAAGCCACAACAACTGGCACAGGAAAATGCGAAAATCTTTCAGAAGAGGCTGATCTATCCAATGTGTGGTGGACTACGTGGAGGCCAATATGACCTTCACGGCCGCATTAGGACAAATAGCCACAAAATTGAAACGAGCTTACTACACAGTAAATTAAAGCACACTGTTGACCATCAAACAACTTTGATGTATTGATAGAATATAGGATACGAATGCTTGTGGCTGCGAAAAAGTTGACTATTGTTTCTTTTGCAAAACGTTTCTCAAAACGCATTGAATGAATATACCCACTGTTGCAATTTTTATTGGGATGCATCTAGCAGGAATTGAGGTGGTGTACTGTACTGTTAGAAACTTCGTTGACTATTTCACGCACTTGGCAAATGAACCAATCAGGAGCTCTAGTCAAGTTCGGATTATCGATAATACCAAACTTTACTCTGGTTGGCCTGTTAAGTTCGATGTTCTCAAAATTGTGTATGTGACAGTTAAAAGTAAAATATAAGTAGTCACGCTATGCACTCATTTAAAAACGAGCAGATTACAAGGTAGTTTAATTGAATATGTTTTTCGTTCGATGCCAATGTTTATAAAACTATATTAATTTCTCAGATCACTTTCTTAACTGGTTTGCTAATATCCTCTAATTCTGCCGACTGTCCGAGTGTCATGTCTGGTGAGCTCAACTTTACTTAACAGGACCATTTGTTGCAATCCACCTGTTTTAAAAAAAGCGTCGCAACGTTTTTTCTACGCCACAGAAAAGAGGTGTTGGTGTTGCATCTTGCTGAAATTAGATCAACTGACAGATCATCGAAAAACTCTTGTTAATGAATTTATGTAACCGAGTCCAGTCAAAGAATCATGGTAGACAAATAGACCGATGATTTTGTCTCTGAATAGACCACACCAAACATTGAAACTAAATCGTCTTTGCGGATTGTGGGGATGGACTAGAAATCTCTACTCCAATAATGAAAATTGTTCCTATTACACGTCCCACGGTTTGGAAAATTAACATCATCGCTTCGCTCCGTATAATATTTCTATAGAAGTTAGAAACTTGTCTGCATTTTTTCACAAACCACCGTCAAAACCCCAATCGTCTCTCAGGATCATCAGGTGCTAGTGTTTGCACTGGTCGTAACTTGTAACTTGAAAGGAGAAATCTTATGTTTTTTTCAGTATTCGTTGTATAAACAGTTATTCCTCTTGATAAGTCTTGATGGAATGATTTAAATTAGCCTCAAAATAGGCTGAAATGCCAATTTCTGTATCCTCATATATTACTGAAGGTTTTTTAGTTCTATCAAAAACTTTTTCATTGTTCCTGAATCTTCGATGAAGCACCAGCAAAAAAAAACGATTAGAATTGCTGTAGTGTTGGAGAATTCTAACATATCTCATTTTTCTTGGAAGGACAACAGCATTTCAAAAAATATTCAATCAGTCGACAGTTACAATATCTGATGACGTTGTATAATTGAGAATATTTGACAAATAGTATTTTAACTAAGTTTCAAGACAACTGGATTGCTCATCTATTTTATCGAGTCAAAAATATTTTTTTCTAACCGCACTAATATGACTACAATAATTTCTATTCTGTGCAAAAATGGCTTCAAATTTGTCAATACAGCAGATATATTTTAATTCGCAAAATAAATGCGGCTAGTGGAATAGCTTTGAGCTAGAAATGATTGTTTTGTAAATTAATATCAAATAGCTCATGATTATCACTTCCACATATTCAAATCCCAACACAATATTTCTTTTGTAAATATCTCATTTTGACGTTAGTAACAAAAATATTTGCCAAAATTGGGTTGTTTGGACACTCATGAGGTTTTATTCTCAAAAAAAAACAAAATATGTTTGTACTAGTGACAGAAATAAATATTTCCATATAAGTCGTTCATTTTCAACTTTGAGAAGGAAAGGTATATGAGCTTTGTTGTTGAGAATGTAATTTTATGATATATTTTGAAAACGCGACTGTCAGTATTTTTTGGCTTCATCACCAAGAAGTCCGTCAAAAATACCACTAGTTTTCCATTTTAACCGAATCCGTAGCATCAATAATGAAGGAGTTGGCTACGGTGCAGACCTAATTTGGAAAACCCTGTTTACACGAAAAGAGTATTCCAAGACAGATCAGAACTTGTCATAAGATGCGTAAGCTTGGTGAGGAGTTCTGGGTACAAAACGCAATAAAATGTCTTGGATATATCTAAAGCCATGGATAGATAGATCATCACCATAGTGATTTCATTCTCTCAATGTTGATAGCCTTTTCCATGACATTAGATAAAGGCTGAGATAACAACGGGATAGGATAGATTACTTAATGGATAGTCTTACAAAGAACAGGTGTTAGTTCTGTGGCACATTTCTTGGAATCAATGGTCGGAATTCGGGCAGATCCACTGATGGTTTTGTTATCATAATCCTTTGATGGTGCTCTGGCCAAAGGGAATCTCAGGCATACGATAATCAATGGGGCTGATATTTAAAGGATTTTTGTCCAATGAATCTTGAGTAGAATTTCCAGCAAACATAAATGCCCAAGTATATTTTTTTTTTTATTGAGTGTTCCAATCATCCTTGGTTAGAAGAAGAAATTAACTGAGAGTGAACATATTTGATCAGTTCATTGCATCAATATAATCTGTTTTGGTATCAGGAAGCGTATTTTTTTGTTAAGGTATGCTTGCTATCTGTTAAGAAATGACGGCTATGAAAAACTCTCTGTCAAACCAGGTTTCATCAAAAAATTATTACCACAACAATTGTTTGAATACAAATTACCACAACTGAGATAGTTCTGAAACATAGATTTGACCACAACAATGATAATGTGTTCCAATCTCTAAAGTAGAATATATGATGTGTTGAGAAAAGGTAAACTGTATTTCCTGGTAAATAAAGTAGTTGTACACCAGGTAAATGCTAATCAATATGCTTATCAGCTGAAGTGGGAATCGTAGGCTAGATATTCCTAAACCCTTTTTGGAGAGTCAATCGATAATGCTGTAGAAAAATTTCACTCAACCACCGATCGATTCTATTGCATCTGGTGAAGGAGGATAAAAATAAAAAATTCATATGTATGAAACAACTTACGTCTTCTTGTGGATGTTCAGTATATACACTACGCAACAAAAACAGATTTGTAATGTTTTGACTGGCCGATATTTGTATTCACTTGAACCAAGACGCCTCTCGGTCTGTTCTGTAGTCTGAAACCAACTCAACGACGGCAATACTGAAATAACTTTCTGCATGAAACGAAATTCAGTGTTTTACCACTACGGTCAGTGCTGGATGGTGGGGTGGGTTAGGAGGAATATGCCGTGGAGCAAATATTATCTATGATACTTTTTATATCCATCAAGACATGAGCCATTGAGTTCTTCTCAATAGTTTACAGGGATTTTAGAAAATAACAAAGTTGAATCACCTTCTGAAAAAATCAAATCAGTAAAATGTACCAGTAGCAGTTATCATTTATTTTGATCCCTGGTAACATTAAAAAGTTGACATTATACAAAGTTTTGAAAACATACTCAAACTGAACAATTCCATAACATTTTACCTCCCTGTATTGAAATCTATTTTAAATACAAATTGTTGGTCTTCTTCATTGAGACATTTAAGAAAATAACAAAGTTGAATCACCTTCTGAAACAAGCAAATCAGTTAAATATAACAGTAGCATATATTCCGATCTGGTTACTTTCTGAGTAAACTTTACGAAATTTTTATTTGGCAAGACTTGAGGATTGGAATGATATTCAATATGTGTTGAAGCAATTGTATCATCCCACATATGATAAATATCCAAATCTGTCCTAAATGAGAGTTATTTAGTTTTTCAATTACAATCAGCCCTATGCTGTATCACTTCCTGTAAAAATAACGTCACCGTTATTCGTTATTTCCGTTATTTTGCTATTACTAAGCAATTAGTTGTAAACTTCTCTTTTTCATTTGTTTTGATCCCTGGTAACATTAAAAAGTTAACATACAAAGTTTTGAAAACATACTCAAACTGAACAATTCTACAACATTTTACCTCCCTCAAAATTTTAGTCTTCTTTCTTGAGGACTTCTCTGTGTACGTCAAGGACGCATTATTTTACAGTGCGTCTTTTGAAAACTCCAAACTGTGGAAATACCTGGATAGACCATTTCTACGATACCCTTTGGTCAACAGTTTCTTGGTAATTTCTCGTCAATAATTATCACAATGTCTCCAAGGTATTCTCGTATTCATCGTCTCCAGAAACATTCCGCTGGAAATTGTGAAATTTTCCAGTACTTCCTGAAAATTGAGTCATTCTCACAAAAGTAGCCAGAAACAACCACTGAGCTTGACGTTCCAATTTGGAAATGATTGGTTACAGCTTCCTCATCACCAGGTTCTGAAGGAACGTGAACAAGAGGTCTGCTGCTGACGATATGTTCAGCTTCAATCAGGACTGTAGAGGAAGTTTCTCTTCTGGATAACTTTATTTTAACGGTAGCTCCTAAAGCGATTTTTATTGACCTCATCAATCGATCCCAACAAACATCCCTATATGGACTTGCAGGCGGGTTGTAAACGAATGTTATTCCGTTTGTAGATAACTGCCTGAGAATCTCATCTTGTTCCAGCTCTGTTATTGTCTTTGCAATTATTTGTCTGTAACATGGAGATTGGTACCATTATCGCAGTAAATCTTCTGGGGACAACCAATCTCTTCTTGCTGCTATTCAGCGGGAATCTGTAGTAAGTGACACTGCCAAATCCAACTGAACTGAATACTGAGGCATGTGACAAACACGCCATATCGCTTTTCTTTCTTTCTTGCTACAATGATACTCGAATGACCAAAAAAATCAATACCTGATAATAGAAATGGTCAGTAGCATTACCATATGAAAGCTGCACATAATAATCTAAACTACGTTGCGAATAAACTTAATAAAAATTGCACATTTTAGGACTAAGAGCTGCTGTAAGAGGTTGGTGGGTATCTTGTCAACACTTCAATAATCGCAAAGCAATTTGTATTGTTCCTACTTAAAAGCCTATTAGACCTAAGAACGCACTGAAGGAATATCTTTGATTTATTTATATTTACGAGATCTTTCCAAATCTCTGTGTTCTTCGTTCTAATTTACTCTAAGATTCAATTCTTCGAAATTGATTGATTCTCTGCTTCCAGTGGATTCCGAATGTTGACTCTTCTTTAGATTTGCTTGTCTTACTTCAAATTATTTCCGGAATGATTTCTTCTAAATTTGCATTTTTTTGTCTGGAGATTTCAGCTATAAGCCGTGGTGGTCGTGATGGTAGAGCACTTGCCTCTCAGTCACAGGGGAGTGGGTTCGATTCCGAGCATAGTCACTGGTCCCTAGCTCGCACAAGTCTCTGACTTCTGAGGGTTGCTCGTAAGGGTACAGCCGGTTAACGGATATAACAACATTATTTTTCGTCTTCAACTTCTGCTTGTAGTTACTTTCGCCTAAATCGACAGATATCATGCCGATCAGGTACGACTTCAAATTTCAGTTTGAAGTGTTCACAAACAACCACCAAGTTTGCACAAAGAACGGATCTCTTTGGCAACGGATGCCTCAGTGCGGTACACAGATGGATCCAAGATGGATGAAGTGGCCATTACAGGCCAAATTTCAGGCTCTCAAAACCCCTTGGCAAGACCCTAACCATCTTCCAAGCAGAAGTTCATGATGTGAAGATCTGTGCCCAGGAATACCTTGAAAGGGGCACCCGAAGGGCAGAAATCTGTATACTATCGGATAGCCTAGCAGCATTAAAAGCTCTGAAGTCACACACTTGTAGGTCTAAGCTGACTTGAAACTGTAAAAAAAAACTGAGACAACTTTCAGTAAACAATCAGGTAACCCTGATGTGGGTGCCAGGTCACAGGGGCATCAAAGGCAACGAAGAAGCAGACTGCCTTGCCAAAGAAGGAGCAAACACGCCATTTTCAAAAGAGTTCATGGGTGTATTTTTTGCCTAGGTTCGTCGTTATCGGGCTAGATGTCTCGCGCAATTGTATCAAACGCGATTTCCACAGGCACCGACTAACTATCTTTTTTCTCTATAAACAATGACGAAAGTGTTCGGGAAGAAAGGAGACTAGTGACCCGTTAGAAGGTTCGCGAAGTGGATAGTTTTGCGCATTACGGAACAATAAATTGACAAATTTTTGTGTGAAATTGACTTATTTATATCTCGGTTAAAGACGCTAAAACACAAACTGTTTTCGAGGAGAGTTCGCCTGGTTGATTTGAAGGTCAGTGAACTGAAGCAAGAGCTAGATGAAAGAGAGTTAGAAAAAATCGAAAAGAAGACCGTACATAGTTACCCTTTTCCGAGGATAGACGGTTCTGAAAGGACTGTCATGGAAGACGAGTCTAGTATATCTCAACGACATAATTGTGGTTGGTGGATCATTCAAGATTCATGTGAAATACCTGGAGAAAGTGTTTCTGGTACTGAGAAACTTCAGATTGAGACTGAGCCCTAAGAAATGCCATTTGTTCCAGAAAGTAGTACGATATATCTAGGCCATGTTGTTTCTGGGAAAGGAGTAGTAGTAGATGAGCAGAAGATTAGCAGAAGCAGAAGATTAGAGCAGAGGAGTGGCCTATTCCAAAAGACATACATAAGCTTTCAGATTCGAAGTTTTCTTGGTTTGTGCACCTACTACTGCCAATACATGAGGGGAATGCCAAGATTCGTTCGGGAAGCTGAAAGGAGCATTGATCATCGCACCAATTCTGAGCTATCGGACTTCTAATATCTTCTTAATACCGACTTATTTTGAATTTATCATTAATCTGATGTGTTTTAATGAAATTGTAATAAATAGAGACAAAAACGAACATGCACGAAGATAAGAATTTTTTGTAATAAATAAAAAAAATTATGTTAAATCAATTATAGAAATTTTGAATATGATCTAGTTTTTCAATTCTAAACATAGTGTACGTAAACATGTATGAATATTTTTCAAATTATTTTCTCAAGGTAGATAAGAAATATTCACCTTTAGAGAGAATCACCCATTTACAATGTTTAACAATATTGTCTTCTTAGTTCTCATTTTAGTTTATGTTAGTTAAGATTATTTTGATAAACTACTAATGAGCATTTTTTCTGAATAAAAACATGAGAAAATATATTCTTACGCTGTTGCATTTGCAATAAAAATTCCATGTCATACATGGTGTACTTTTTTTTCATGCCATATAAAAAACTAAGTTGTACTGAGACTAGGTATGTGAACACCATTTTGTAGAGTTGAAAAAGTGGCAAAAAGAAAGTGACTTTAGTTTTTCAAAATTCTTCAAATAATTTCAGAAAAAAGTAAAACCAAATCGACAAATTTGTTTTTTTTTCGAATATCTTCGGAAGCAACATTTTTTTTCTTGGGATTTCTCAACAACTATGATGTTCATCCTTATCTGAGGCTCACTTTATAAAAGTAATAAAAGGAACCCAAATAAAGGCACACTTATATAAGTATTTGATTTCTGAGATATTTTCTAGACCATTACTATTATATTCGCCAATGAAAAGGTTTGCGGTCGGCCGTAACAACAATACTTGATTTAATTTGTGTATGTATTACTTCTATACTGACAAAATGATATTTGAAAGGAAATCCGTGATAAAATAAAATCTCCAATGCCAAATATTGTTTATTTTTACAATACAGATTAATGCGATCTTATGTACTAGTAGCGACAGCTTCCTCTAATTCTTTGATGAACTTCGGAAATTCTCTAACTAAATATGTATGGTGAGGTACCAGCTGCGAATCACACATAACTCCTAGTTTCACGTGATCGGCATACTCGTTCAAACATAAAGATATACCTAAAAAAAATCGAATTTTTTCCTGAAAGTTAACAACACATATTGCAAGCAATAACATACTTGATAACATATGAAATGAATTATTCAAAGTAGCATTCCAATCTTAAAATACTCTTCAGAAAATGAACCTTGGAACAATAATATCGACAAAAACATAATGCACTTGAAAAACAATTCAAAGTTGTGAATAGAATCTCGGATGCTACTGGAAAATGTATGAATAATCGATGATGATTAATTATTAACAAACGTTGATACGAAAAATATGCAAATATTTTCTTCACCACTTTGAATATACCAGAAGAAGGATTTAATAATTAAAGTTGAATGTGTAATGACTTAAAAACATTTTTGGAGAACTTGTGGAAGTGGAATGCTACTCATATTTTTTTAAAATGGCAATGTGTCATCATTTAAGTCGATGGCATTTTTAGATTTTCAAATCCTGAAGCCGAATGTATATTTGAAGCATCCTGCATTGCATTAGCAATTTTTGTTATTGAATTTACTTACACTCGTCTTTTTCTTCAGGTGAATACTGACAAGTTCAGATAATACGAGGTCTTTATAAATCTGTTAATGTGGGTAATCAAGGTGTAATTATGGTGGTGTTGTGGCGAGTGTCAGTAGTTCCGCGCTTTTTTGTTCCCTCCAAAGCGGTCTATGAGCGGTTTCCATACGTTTTGATTTCCATGCTTGGCTGATTGAAAGCACCATTGGCTTCGATATACGCGGTTTCGATGAATTTTCGTTTGAATCAATGTTCCTCCTTATGAAGGATACCAGCCTCGTTCCAAAGAATTCGACGGAGCTCAGTCCAGGCATGGTCAGCAATTCCCGATTTAGATGTCTCTCCACGTTGAATCCACTGATAATGATATCTTGGCCTCTCCGATGTAAGAATCTCTACATTCACAAGGGACTTCATAAATGCAGTTTTTTGCTGAATTCTGCTGGTTTCGTCTTGGTAAGGAAGCTCCGTAAGATACTGCCGGATTGAAAGCAGTACTTGTTTACTTTATTGATCCCAAGACACATTTCTGTTTATAGAGGGATTTTTTTTACATGAATGAATTACAGCAATATATATGGATGAAGAATTAAACAATAAATAGGAAGAGAGTGATAAGAATAATATGTGAAGTATGGAAGGATGATAACTTGATTTTTTGGTCGTTCTACAATCGTCTTGGTTCTTTCGAGTTGCTTCTGTACTACTCCTAGGATTTTCGCGTTGGTCCTTTCTGATGGGGCCTTTTTTTCGCATCCAGTGACAAATTTGCATCGTTCTTTCCACCAATGTTCTTACAATCCCCCTCTTTGTGGAGTTTGGGTAATTGGAGCAGAAGTTGAGATATTGTCCTGTGTGGGTTTTCTTTCTATAAACAGAGGTGCAAATGACAGTGCCTGTTCTTTCGACGTTCACATCGAGAAACGGCAAAATACTATTGTGTTCTTTTTCCATTGTGAACTTGATTGAGTTCCTCATATTCTTTATTCTTGAGAGGAAGTCCTCAAGATGTTCATCTCCGTGGTTCCAAATGATGAAGGTATATCCACGTATCTAAGTCATAGTTTTGGTTTGTGTTCTGTCTCTCTGATAGCCAATTCCAGGAACTACTTCATGTATATGTTGGCGATTACTGGGGAGAGGGAAGATCCCACCGGCAGTCCGTCGACTTGTGAGAAGAAACGGTATTTTTCTTGAAAGTATGAGTAATTTAGGCACTGTAGGCAGCACTGCAGTAATTCCAATATAGCGTATACGGGTAGGACAGTTCTTTCGTGAAGAAAAATGCCTTATTTTAATTTCCTCTTGATGATGCTAATTGGATTCTTCTAAGGGGACAATGGTGTAAAGGCTCTCGTCAAAGCTGATGAAGTGATCTTCAGGTCTTACTTGAACCTCTTTGATGGTGTCCACGAAATTCTTGAATTTTTTATGGGTGGCGTAAATTTTCCTTTTTATCGTGGAAGTTGATTCCTTCTGTAGGAGTTTGTAGCTTCCTGTTTGGAGTGTAGTTTCTATTTTTTTATTGTACGTCTGGATGAACATTATGACTGTAGCATTTCCTTTGTCTGTAGGAAGAATTTTGATGGTGGAGTCCATTTGCAGTGTTTTCAGGATTTCTTTCACTTTCCATCTAAATTATTGCCTGGATAAAGTTCATTCTATTACTCGTTGATTCTACGGGATAGTTATATTTTTTGGTGCAACTGCGAAGTTCAATACTTTTTCATGAAGGGACTCCTCTATTTGGGTAAGGGGTTTTGTTGAAATGTTGATTGTGGTAGTTTTCATTTCGTCTTTGGTTCGTGGTGACCGTATTCCACTTGATAGTCGATTCCATTTCTTCTGGTGCTCTTCTCTTGGTTTTGGCTAAACCTTATGCAGCTTTTATCAATCTTCGCAAATATGGGTTGATTGTCCTCTTCCCTAGGCATACTCTCTAATTTCTTGAAGAATAGCCTTTGTATCCTGAAGTAGCATCTCTTTCTGCAAACGGTGGTGGTTTCTTTTGTGACCTTACTAGTGCGTGACTTGCTTGTTCTATGATGCGCTGTGCTTGTTCTCCAGGGATGGGCGACTTAACCTGAACACCATCCGGGATGATGTTGTTGACATAGAGAGCTTTGGAGGGAACAAAAAAAGCGTGGAACTTCACGCGCCAAACACCGTCATAATTACACCTCAATTACCCTTATCAACAGATCTATAAAGACCTCGTATCATCTGAACTTGTCAGTATTCACCTGAAGACGATTGCGGATACAAGCAATCGAAACAATGAAAGCAATGAAATAGTGGAATAAGTCAAATATCTTTCAAACCCATTAAGACGATGGACGTCCGAAACCTAAGTAATCAAGTTACTATATCGTCTACAACCTTCAAACAGTCGTGTAATGTAATGTAATGTAATGTAATGTAATGTAATGTAATGTAATGTAATGTAATGTAATGTAATGTAATGTAATGTAATGTAATGTAATGTAATGTAATGTAATGTAATGTAATGTAATGTAATGTAATGTAATGTAATGTAATGTAATGTAATGTAATGTAATGTAATGTAATGTAATGTAATGTAATGTAATGTAATGTAATGTAATGTAATGTAATGTAATGTAATGTAATGTAATGTAATGTAATGTAATGTAATGTAATGTAATGTAATGTAATGTAATGTAATGTAATGTTTAATATAATGTAATGTAATTTTATGCTATGTTTACAAACCCTGGTCTAAACTAAAGAATCAAACATGAGACATTCGTCAGTTTGGTCACGGGAAAACAAATGATATCGCGATATGATTGTCAAATATGTCACCTCACCATACGAATTAATGACAATAATTAATTAGACTACTCACTTGTATTTGCCTGGGGAGGTCTCCAATATATGACGCTATTGACCTCTTGGCCCCACAATGTTCGCTGGGTGACATTGGGATATCGACTAGTTATTTCTGTGACACTAACAGCATATTTTCTCGAAAGATATTTCAAATAAATACTGAGAATGGTAGAGGGCAGAAACTGCGTCAAAATACCAAACTTAGTTTGAAGCATAGTCAATAGATGGGATAAGCCTTGCTTTTCCAAAGAAGCACTGAATTTCGACTTTATTTCTAGTAAATTCTCAATGTGTGTGGTTTCTTTCGAGGGATCCGGAACGGTCAAGTTGAGGCAAAGAACTCCGCTCACAGCATCTTCGGGTTTGATATTCAGCCCAGTAGCAAAAATATAATTGGACGAAATATTCCTAATGGTAATTGGTAAATCTTTAGGTATCTCTTGGTTTGTCTGACTGAAATATTTGGAAAGACCCATCGAGACTGCTGAAAGCATTATTTCTGTTTGGGATACTCCTGTTTGTTTGGCAACAATTTTCACATTTTCGACCAGGATGGGTTCCGACCACGCAATGGATTTTCTACCGCAAAGAGTTATGGTTTGGAGAGATTCGTCCTGAAGAAGAATATCTCGGATTATGGTTTTGGGTGCTGAGAAAAGTATCCCAAAAATATAAAGGATTTCTTTCAATGAGTTGTACAACAGGGGCACGTAAACATACATTATACCCACGGAAGTATTTGGGTAGGGGCAATATTTCAATGTCAAACAAGTAAATAGTGCTCTGAATTCAGCATAAATAACAATTGGTAAACTTAGTGGCAGCACGAAACCCGTATACCAAATGCTTTGGAAGAGAGTCCTTACCAAATTTCTGGGATCCAACGACTTCAATACAGATAATATAAAAGTGGCCATATTCAGTTGTCTTTTATCTGCTTCTCTCACTGCAGAAAGGAGAATGTACTTGCTTCTCGAAAAAGCGTCGGTTTTTATAACTCTGAAACCCTTTTTGCAGTCTTTGATTGACGAAATGAAAGTGATAACAACGATTGAAACGAATTGGAGGAATGTTGGGGTGTTTTTCAACAGCTCTGGGCATTCTAGTGGATCGTTGTTAGCGACGAACTCATTCCATCTGTTGGAAAACTCTTCGGTTAAACGTTCTTTGAGGATAGGTATCACTTGAGGTTTCTTGAAGACTTCAACAAGAGGACTCTTGGAAGAATTCGATCTGGAAAAACATCAATACTATTATTTAATATCTCAGACTAAGATGATAAAAATGTAGTTCAGGTCTCAATACAATACTTCGGAACAGAACTGAACTCTTACAAGTATATTTCCAGTGTGATATCACGTACGGAGGCGTAGAAAGGCAAACAACAAAATATTTTTCAAAATAGTTGGAATTGCCACTTTGAAGTGACAATTGCCACTTTGATCTAACAATTGATCTGGCAATCGTCACTTTGAAATGGCAATTGTCACTTTGAACTGGCAATTGTCACTTTGAACTGGCAATTGTCACTTTGAAATTGCAATTGTCACTTTGAACTGGCAATTGTCACTTTGAACTGGCAATTGTCACTTTAAACTGGCAATTGTCACTTTGAACTGACAATTGTCACTTTGTTTGTTTAAAGTGACAATTGTCAGATCGAAGTGACAATTGTCAGATAAAACTGACAATTGTCAGTTCAAAGTTACAATTGTCTGTTCAAAGTGACAATTGCCACTTCAAAGTGACAATTACCAGTTCAAAGTGACAATTGCCATTTCAAAGTGACAATTGCTAGATCAAAGTGATAATTGTCAGATCAAAGTGGCAATTGTCACTTCAAAGTGGCAATTCCAACTATTTTGAAAAATATTTTGTTGTTGGCCCTTCTACGCCTTCGTAATCACGTGAATATTCAGTCTCAATCAAGTCTTTACTTGAGTTCGAGAAGTATTCAATTAAAATAGCGACCTTCCGTCTCTATCCATCTATATCTTATGAAACACCATATTGAATGAGCATAAGACTGTTAGATTGAATTTTTCAAATGATAGTTATTTATAGGATTGGCCACATTGACTATGGCCAGTGCGATACAGATGATTTTGTTTGATTGTTTTAGTTTTATATATTTAAAGAATGTTCCCCGAGTATTTGAGCACATACGTTATTCTTTCTTGAAAGCCCCTGCATTTTATCAAACTCAAAATGCATCACACAAACATTGACTATTTGATTTCGTACCTACACATGAAAATTTGAAAAATATGAAAGAATGATAATGGATAACGCATCCTTGTTTTTCATAATATGTGTATAAGAATGTATTCAAAATAGTTATTCATGTTTCAAGTGAGTAAAGTGGTATTTTTTAAAAAACACTTTTCTCACGTGTTGCATACAATATTTTGTCTACAACTGTCAAAAAATAGGACAACCAATTTTCATAGTTTATTAGCTACTCAACTCAACCTCACCCAATTTATGGTGCAAACGATTAAAAAATTAATAACACAACTGTCAAAAAAAGTGTACTTTTTTTGTTTATTATCAAAATACTGTTTCATTACTTTACGAAAAAGTGTGAAAAAAAGTGCACTTTTTTTGACAGTTGCAGAAAAAATATATTTCTGATTGAAAGAAACTATCTATTAGTAGAAGTCACAGTTATCATTTGCAGAAATGAGATTTTTACATTTTTTTGTCTTATTTTTATTCGTTTAATTTTCATTATATAAAAAAAATTATATCTGAAAAATTAATTTTTGATTGATACAAAACGTCATTGCAAATATGAGTTATCATAATTTTTTCTCTTCTTTTCTATTGCATACTTTGTATAATTTCAATAATGATGATATTTTTCATAAAACCCTCTTATGCCCTCAAACTGCAATACACTATAGAAACTTTTATATTGCTTTTAATTAAAAATATTTTGTTATTCTGAAGTAATTGGATTATTTTTTTAAAATGTATTTCCTTCAGCAGTTTGATAATATATAGAAATATATTATTGCATTGCGAGAACTAGATTATCCAGTAAAGAATGTTTAATTGAATTGATATTTTCAACAAATTATAGTAATATTTTCTCGATATAATGTCTTTGACATGTTAAATATGTTATATTTTTGTAATATTCATAACTAATGAAAGCTACAAGCTAAGAAAATAGGAATCAGTTTTAGAAATCGACAATCATGAAGAAATATTTGAATGCATGAAGATTTCAAATGTTTAATAATATCCCAAAAAACAATTTTTCTTATTGTGGGGACACAGAAAAAACGCAAACCTTTAATTTTCTAAAAAGTAATAGATACAATTCATGGATCAACTTAAAAGAAGTTATTCCTTTGGCCTGAATGAAAATCGATAATTGGGGACAGATGAAGACATTTTAGTATTCGTACTGGTAAAGTCATAGAGAATCATTGAAAATACTTAAAGTATTTTATTTGAGCCTACTAACTAATAGAGTAGAATAACAAATAGAAGAAACTTTGTTTATTGTCCTCGTTTTGAAAAAAAGAATATTTATTATAAATAAGATAGATTATCTCCAGAGCTCAAGTATAATGCGTTAAGTATAATTATATTTTGAAGCCACAAATGATCTGTAATTCCATAATCACCACGACGAGTACAGTTCCCAAAAAAAGCCATTGGTCTTGTGGGTCATGCTTTGCTTGCAAGCTCACAAAGTTGGCGATCTCTCTTTATTTTATAGATATATTCAAGGACGATGCACTTCTGAAATGTCATCATTGTTAGCAGCTCCATCTAGACTAAACCGTCGAGTTCAGGCTTCAATTTGGAGATATTCGGAATATATCTCCGAGGGCTCGTTCTTCCAACGAACGATGAAGCTTTGCAACTCAGTGCCCCTACAGGTGTTCCGTGTGGCATACCAGCCTGCACAAATTCAAGAAGACTAATCCCTACGAACTTCCACTCGATGTTCTCTAAACATTACAGAATTCTCTTTCTAGTGGGAAGCAAATCATAAAAAACATAGTATCTGAATATAAATAAATAATTTTTGGTACACACATTACCTACTCCCTATAGGAAATCCCCCATGGTACCTTTCGGAAATCGAGAGTGAAAAGTCAGAACCTACTTCTACAGCATAACTCCCTCAGGCCTATAGTGATTTCAACCTCATATAGTGCTGAGGTAGTGGGAGTTTGAGGCAGGGGGCCCTATTGAGAACGCGGCCCTCCAGGGGCCATCTAGGAGGGGGCGTGTTGGTGGAATTTACTAGTAATTTCTATGAGAGAGAAAACTGTAGAACGGTCTCGAAATTTCGGATTTTGAGAAAACCATGGACCTAGCCAGATCAGAAAGTTCTAAAAAGTACTGAAAAGTCACTCAAGTGAAGTTCCTGCAAATTTGGCCACCAATGGGAGGGGGCATAGGAGGTGGAACTTTTCGAAAATTTCTAGGAAACAAGACAAACATTCTGGATTGGTCTCAAAGTTTTCAGAAGGTTCTGGACATATTTAAAATACGGGAATATTTTCATCACTCTGTCTCGCCCACTATTACTCTGACATCTATACCTTATCCGAGTAACGCTCGGTTTTACGAGGAAGAGACAATATACAATGTGTGTAAAAAAACTTGTTTGAGTGTTATGAGTGAAATATTGACAAAATCGTATCTTCTATGGGTGAATGTCATATATGCTTGTTTACAATGTAATTCTTGATATTCAGCTCTAAAGTATAATGAAATGCAACTCACCCTATAGTCTGCCTGGTTGGTGGAATGAGAGGTAGCAGATCACCAATATTTATTCCTTCCGATAGGAGCAAGTGATGTAATTTCAGTAGAATGTAATGGTGGTCCTCCGCAGAAGGTATAATAATCATTTGCCATGGTGGGATATTTGAAGGTAAATATTTTGAAACAATGTCGCTGACATATTCCTTAGAACAGATAAATTATAGAAGAGAATCAAATTAAAACTTTGCATGAAGAGCTGATTATACCAATATTGCTGAATGTTATTCTGAGCTTGAACTATTTCAAAATTAAGCTCAATATTTGACCTGTAATGTTCTACTCACCTGTATATTATATTCGGTTACTGCTCTTCCTTTAAAAGTGAACGGAACCACAGTAAAATTTTGATCCAGATCAAACTTTCCACGCTGCCAACCATACGTTCCAAATTTCGTAACCAAAAGGTGACGTAACCTCAAGAAAACCAAGTTGCCAGCTTTATCTCTTCTGCGGACGACTTCCTGTAACCAAAATGTAGTTATGATAGGCAATATGGACATTTTTGCATTAATGATAATGATTATAATAATAATAATACTCCCCAAAGGCATAGCCTGTGCGGGTAGAGGACGGCTATTATTATTATTTGCCGTGGCGCTCCGGGGCGACTTACTGATGTTTTTAGGTGATGTATTCACTTTTCAGCTGTAGGAAAATCCGGAAAACCTACAGCACCACCTCGGGTGGTCGGTGTGCCCTCCAAGCCAGCACCAAACGAGATTGGCATCTAGACAACTCACAATACACTTGCTTTTCAACAAGGCATGCGATCGCCTATCGATCCGATATAAAGTAGTTGAGAAAAATTATCTTGTACCCACATCGGGCTCGAACCGACTATCGCTATGCTGGAGTTTCGAACGGCCTGTGAATCAGACCGCTGAGCCACCGGCCATCCTAATCTGAATATAATAATGAATCTATTCTCATTCCAATCTAAATCTAATCTAAGTCTAATCTATATCTAACCTAAGTCTAATCTAAATCTAATCTGAATCAGAGTCGAAATCGGAAACTAAACCAAACCTTATCTAAATCTAATCTGAATCTAATCCAAATCTAATTTAAATGTAATCTAAATCTAATCTGAATCTAAACTAAATCTGATCTAAATCTATTGTGTCTCTAAACTGAATGTAATTTATCACTTGGCCCCCCTTTTCTATCAAGAAAATACAGAGGTGTAGCACTCCTTAAATAGGAAATTAAAATATAGATGGGCCACACTTACTTTAAATAGTGAAAAATATGAAAAATCAGCTTTGTTTTATTTTCATCTGCCTATACTATCATGTATGAATGTAACATTCTACCTGTAAATGTCGTCTCACAGCTTCAGGGTGTGCTTGGCCTTTGACGGATAACAAAACAGATATGATGCCTTGGTTCCTCTGAGTATCCAATAACGAACGAACTGTAACGTATTTCACAAACTCCAAATCTGGATGTAATGTGGAAATGCAGCTTAACCATAACGTACGGCCGATTTTCAAACCTAAAAAACAGGATTACGATAATATAAGATACCTATTTCTTTTTTATTATCAACGGATGAATTGTTAAAATTGTTATATCCGTCAACCGGCTTCACCCTTAGGAACAACCATCAGGAGTCAGAGACTTGTGCGAGCTAGAGAAGACCTTTTAACGGGTGATGTCATGCACGAAATGAATGGATATACAAATGATTTATCAGCTTTTTATTTTACGCCACTGATTATTTCAAATCCGAAAATACACCAAATAACAATATTTTTAGATGAAATAAATAGCTAACCGACGGTTCATGGAAGCAAGCAATAGGTAAAGATGCGGAGACGCGAATATTAACAACATAATTTAATAAGTAATTACGCTGATTTTGACCCTTATAATTAAAAAACATGTGAGGGAAAAAATAGGAAAAAAGGAAAACATAAAAATGAACATCGTATAAGTAGGTATAGAATTCAATGTATTGCAATAGAATTCATTATAAATAAGGTTTTTCTTCCTTGTCATTTCAATAAAATTTTATTTACCAATCTACATATTTTTCGAATTGAATAGATATAAATACCCAAATTTTCAATCCAAAAAAATCACCAGGTCCTTCAAACTCAAAGGTCAAATTGAAATTACCCACTATGATTTTCACAAAACAGGATTTCTTTATATTGTCGGTGATAAATATTATTTTCAAGTCAAAACTTGCAAAAAGTTGTGGGTTTCAATTCATAAAGTTGGAGTCCTACAAGTTCTAAAAAATACATTTTCCGGCAACAGAACAGAAATCAGAAAAATTAATTATGTTGTACGGCATTCTGATGTCTTTTAAGACAAGTACCTGTCGGAAGATCAAAAAATTATTATTGCAATGTTCATTGAATGTTTAATTAATAATCGAGAAGAACAAGGTCGATTGACGATCGAATGGGATTGTATCTAAATCTTAGAAATATATTTATCTGAAATGTTTCATTTGTGAAAAGCATGGATGTTTGTAATGGATTCCATGAGAATTATTCAAATAATGACTCACCTAGATATGCAAAACCTAAAAAGGGCAATGTGGAAAGTGTAGTTACGAACAAAACCGAAGTCAGTATAAAGTCCCACATTGCAGTTTAACAAAACCCTTTTTCAATTTTTTTTGTAGATCTTTGTCAAATTACCGAGACCAGTGAGCACACTAAATTACTACTATAAATAAATATTACCACTGCGGCTTATCAAGAAAGTTGACCCTTTGAACCACAAGGATACGATCCATTGCTGCTTTTTGTTATCCAAGTTTATGTCATTAAACGTAGGAATTACGCTAATTAATTATGGCATTACACATTTTTTAGGTACCTAGTATTCACGTGACGTAAACTGAAAGTGGATTTCTGTAAGTTAATAACCTGATAATTTTTCGCCATAAAAGAATGTGTAGGTATAATTTGCTGGCTGGAGTGTAACCATATTTACTGCCAATTATTTTTTTCAATGTTTTTGTTCAAAATGTAAGTTTAACATTACTTTGAATCATGCGGTGACACAGTGCGGCAATTAAACACAAACGCGTGTAATTTAGATAATAATAATTACAATTTGTTCATTCATATCATTGCTAATTTTCATAAAAAAATTTCACAATACGTAAATATGAAAACATGAACAATTTGCCGGATTAACAAGCTAAAGAAAAACCACACTTTGTTTAATTTTCTATCACCTAGAACACATACACTCATGTGTTTGAGAACAGGAATTAATCTAATATGCGGGAAAAATATTTGAAATGATTACCCAAACATTTGAAGAATTGGATCCCAATGAAATCAGATCTGTCACGACGAAAGCAGTCAACACCCGCATTTTGAAGTGCTTGGAAGTGAACGACCAGTATTTTGTAACATATTTTGAAATAATTCCACATGATTGTTATACTTTTTAATAATTACTCATATTAATATTTCCTCTTTCAAGTTTCTTGGTGCTTTTTTAAAGTTTATCCAAACATTGAAATTGTTATAAACTCGCATACATTTCTTGAAGTTCATTGTCGCGCGGTAGATTCGGATACATTTCATTGAAGTTTCTACATGTACTGCTGATAATTTCATCACACTGTCCAAAAACAATAAGCAAATTTATAAGAACTTCGTTTGAAAAGTTTTGTTCCATGGTTTTGAAGGTATTTGCAACTCATAAACTGACATAAATGTAGATATTATTAGGACGATGTCACAACGTTACTGCCAAGTTGCCTGCTTAGCAAATACCGAATGGGAATACCATTCTGGAGGGACATTTTCACAAATGAATGCTCATAAGTCGGAAACTTGAATAGTTTAGCTATAGGTATGATGTACATAGAAAGAAAGCAAATTTCAACATCTTTCCGAATTTTCAATATAATATAGGGTGTTCCATTTGAAATAATTAACTTCCAGTCACTTTTTCAAGCAAACGAAATAAATATATTTTTTACCACCCTGTATTGAAGTAACAGAGATTAGGCTGGAGTGTGGGAAGCCTCCAAGTATCACCTAACTCCAAACCAAATTTCGATACCATAGTATGTCTCAACTCAGAGATATCAGCATTTTTAGAAGTCATGATTTCCGAAGAAAAAATCAAAATTAATTTTTATTTCAAAAACGGTAATAGGCACATAAATTCTGCGGGAACTCAAACTGCCACAGACGAATTTTCATTAGAGATATCAGTATTTTTATTCTTTGTAATGGCGATGAAACATTACAAAAAACTTAGAAGAAAGAAAAATGCTTGCCTGAGTTTTGATTGATAAATGTTATAATAAAAATAAAAAAATTAACATTGCGTAACAAAAATAAAACAAATAAGCCTTACAAGCACCAAATAAACTGAAAACATTCCAAAGGAACAACAATAACGAACAAATGAAAAATAAAAATATGCAGTTATGACTTTGGACACTTTGGTTATGTATTAAAAATGTTTCCTCCTAGCTATCTGTTTGGCGAAGTCTTTCACGAGTTCCTCCACATCTTCTATTATCAGCAGGGCCTGATTAACTCTTAGGCTAATTAGGCTGCAGGCTAGGGCGCGAGGCTCGGGGAGGGGGCACAAAGTCAAAACTACTATACTACTTTATACTACTTTTTAGGCCGACCGTAACACACACACCTGGAGGGGGCGCGTCCTCATAATTAGCCTAGGGCGGTCAGAACTCTTGACCAGTCGCTGATTATCAGCCTCTGTAGTTTGACCTTTAATAACGTATAGAGCTCTGATGTGTTTGCCAAAGGTACGAAAGATGACAACCAGAGGAAAGCTACCAAGACTACAAAGTCCCTACTCGGATCGAGACACTATACATACAATGTGTTTCACTTCTCTTAGAAACACTCTCGTATCTTCTGTAACTTTTGACGAAAAATCATGAAATTTTCAGGATCGATAGATACACAAGAGATTAACCCTCTGCACGAAAGGGGTCATCCTAAGTGATATATACACCTCGCGCCAGCAGCGATGAAACCACCTTTTTTTCTGGGAGGTATATTAGGGAGCAAAATTACGAAAGATACTGGGGCGTTTCCATGAGGAGTGAAACAAATTAGTTTTTTTCAGGACTGAAAATTTTTCTGGGGACAGAGGTGTATTAGTAAAAATTTGGGGAACCTGAACACGAATCCGAAGGAATTTCGGACTAATTTTGCCCCCTAATATAACTTGCCGGAAAAATGGGTGGTTCCATCGCTGTTTGCGTATTGTGTATATCACGTAGGAAGAAACCTTTTGTGCAGTGAGTCATTTCTAGTATATTTATCGTTCATGAAAATTTCATGGTTTTACGTTGCAAATTACGGAAGATACGGGGTGTTTCCATGAGAAGCTATGTCCAACACATCATCGGTCAGCCTGAACCACTGAACCTTCTCCTGCACATTAGAGCAGATGCAAGGCTGAAAGCCCCCAGGCTGAGGTGCCTGGGTGAATAAAGGAGCAACAAGCTAAAATTACTCCAGAAATAGTTTCATATCTAAGATGCTGTCGGATGGAATGACCCCAATTAACCTATTATTTTGATGGAGCATACAGTAAATTATAATAAGATAGGAAAAGATACATGAAATTAATAAGGATCCTATACTAATAATTTTGAGATCGATAATCTGGTACAAAAGGCTCTATATTCCACGGTAACTTGCGATGCAGTTGATTTACTTTCTTATATTCTCTGATATCTTTTAACTACAGAGTTGTTAGAGAATTTAAAAACTTCTGAGGTTTCATAGGTACCTAATAGTTTAATATTTCCAAAATACTTCGTAGGGTAGATGAACATACTAAGCCATGAATCTCAGCATTTGAAAAAAGTGCAATAAAAATTATAGGTTCGTATTTGAATGTGAGAAGTTGGGGGAGACCCAATTTGTACAATACTTTGTATATAATTTTTATTTGCATATTTAGATAGTCTACAAAAAAATGCCGAAGCAAAGTGCCACCAGTTTTAAACAATCTTCACAAAATAAAAAGATATAGGCAAAAAAAGAATTGCGAAATTTGTATTATCACTGATTAGTATGAAAAGGTGGAATCAAAGCAAATGCGCTCGCTACGCTCGCATTTTATGAATTACCAGAAGAGAGACACACCAGTGCATGGATACATATTTCTGCTTATGCAAAAGCCAGGCGAATGCCTTTTAATGTAAGTTTGTTTATAGACTACAAAAAGGATCACTAAAGACAATAGAACAAAGAATGAAAAACTCCAACACAGTAAGTTAAAAAAAAATTGTAAGTACCTATATAAATAAATCAAATTTTATTATAGGTAGTATTTGTATAAAAAGGTTCAGGAAAAATAAGTGTATATAAAATTTGTAGTGGAGGATGGGTAGTCCGTGATGCTGTTATTTATAAGAACTGCCGGTTTTTCTATTCCGGAACCCGGCGGGTCCATACACGAGTCTCTTTAGGTGGGCACATGCCTTGTTGTCAATCAAGTGTGATGTGAGTTGCCTGAATGCCAATCCCGACGTCTGGTGCTAGCTTGAAGTGCGCACCGACCACCCGGGTTGGTGCTGTAGGTTTTCCAGGTTTTCCTACATCTGAAAAGTGAATACACCACCAAAAACATCAGTAAGTCGCCCCGGAGCGCCACGACAAATAATAATAATAGCCGTCTCCAACCCGCACAGGCTATGCCTTTGGGTATACTTTATGAGTATTTATGAGGGAGTATTATTATATTATTATTATCTAAAGAGCTAGGGTGACATCCCCCCGAACCAAAACTGGAACGAACAAATTTACGACTTTTACTGGGGGAGAGGAAGGACGCTGATTAGAGCCTTGCCTTGGGCTCCTACAAACCACGCGACGGGGCCCTGACCGATATCCCAATGCATAGACTCGAATTTGAATAGCCCTGTATATAATTCATACAATAGAATATGTATTTGGTGTATGTCAACATCAATATACGACATTCCACCGAATTCATAAATTTAAACATCATTCAAAGCACTTTCGGAAGAGGTCTTTGAGTCTTATAATTTATACGCGCTTGTCGGCACTGGCTGTCGAAAAGCAGAAAACCACGTTCAGTGTCTTTACCCTTAGTCAAGAGACAGATGATTTAGGCCTATGAGCGTTCGTTATATATTATTTATTCACAGAGCTCGGTAATCAGTGATACTAATCAGCATGCTCTCTGTGGTGGGATTCTCGATCGAATGAGTGAAATGTCATTATCGTTGAATTCATGGGAGAGAAAGAGACAAAACTGTCGACTATAGAATTGTATGGTACACGGAATCCCAAATCCCACCCATTTGGTGTATCTGCCCGTCACTTGTCTTGTCATAGTTTTGAACTTTTGAAGTTGGCAGAATGCACCGAAAGGAAACAACGCCAAAAAAACTAAGAAGAAGAAGTTGTTACAAAGTAAGGTTAAAGTTGAAGTTGTTATTTTTATTTACATCACAATTTATCCACTAAAAATTATTGGTGAGTTGTAGTTTGAGCTGTTAGTGAAGTTATCCTGTTGTTAAATAAATGAACATATGTACTAGTTGAGAGATTGATTTGGATTGCGTATACGAAGAGTGAAGAGATCAAAATTATTGTTGGTTATCCCTCTATCTAACTTAGGTAGGCGGTTTATCAGAGATAAGGACACTCTGAGCCTCTGAAGATACAAACCTTATTGGTGAAAGTACAGTAAAGTAAAATTGACTAATTCTGATCGTATTTGAACCATTGAACACAAGATTTCAGGACCCATTCTACCTTGCCAGACTACTATTATTACAATTGAATTCCATTGTACCTCATATTTCGTCAAGTTCATAATAATTTTTTTGAATTGATGATCCAGTGTTACAGTAATATTTCATAGTCTGATCATATCAACTTTTAGAAGCTCAAATACTGTACCTTTTTTTTGAAATTCAACCCCTTTTGGAAAATATTCCATTTTTATTTCTATTGCCACTTTTCTCCACTCTAAATAAGTAAATGAAATTTATCTGTACAGAATGCCTAGTTTAATGAACAACAGGATGTCGCCAAACATTATCTCAGTTAAAAAAGCCTAAATATGGATATAATCATGAGCTGTTGTATTTTTGACTCATTGGAGTGGTGTAGACTTTTTCAAAAACGATATACTTGTTTCCTTTTTTTATGAAGAAAAAGTTTTTATTTCATATAATATGCTACTCAAAGCATTTGACTACCTATAACAGTATTTAGGAGGTGGAACTGTGGTTTTGAACACTATTGGTGTTACAGTAACAGTAAGCGATCTCATTATTTTACACTTTTAATTGTTGAAACATGAGGGTTTTATGAAGGTTTATATCGTTTTTGCAGATAAGTGACTCAGCTATAACTTCTTGCCAAAGTCCATAAGGTTTGAAACCTAGTAAATACAATAGGGAACACACACGATTGTATTATTTAGGTTTTCTGTATTAATTGGAGTCTCAAAAGTTACACTTTTTGAAAGTAATTCCTTGAATTAAATATTTTTCGAAATTTTTTAGGTTTAAAATTGCTCTTTGATTTGCACTCAAATTTACGTTGACATCAAATAACTTTCCTCAAACACTAGTTATACTTGTAAATATGAACCTGAGACGCACTGTGACACTGTGACGATGTTTATTGGATTACTATGTTAGCTACCCCTTGCGCCATCCAAGGTCACAAATATGGATCCTTTATTAGAACCTCTCAAATGTACATATCCAAAAATGAAAACTATTGGACTTCTTGCAAGCATATGTTTCTCTGTACCATGCTTGAACTGTATATTTCACGTTGAAAAAGTCCATCCTAATCTAATTAAATTGATTTCAGTAAAAGCCACCACCACCATGCCCAGCTGGACCCAGAGCGTGCACAGAATATGACTTCATTTTGGTTACAGAAGCGAAAATGCTTGTACATCTTAATATTCGTCAATGTCCTGATATGGCTCGTTCTAGGACTGATGTTCTGTTCTCCAGACAGTCAGTACATCCATTTGAAGATGTACCGTTATTTCTACCCCGAAGATAGCATATACTGCTATCGCCTAAAAACAGAATCCCTACCCGATATTTCCACCATAAACCCTCGAAAAGATAAGTCGATATTCTTCCACGAAACTTCCTGCAAATCTTTTATAAAAGGGAAGATATCGATAGAAGCTCGTCAGGCGTGTGCGGTAGAGAGTGCAGCAAAATTGAATCCAAATTTTGATGTATATCTTCTGTTCACTTCTCCAGGAATCCTTCGTTTTGATGGTGATGAATCTGATAGGTTCCTGAAAGCGTTACTGAACTACAAAAACATCAAAATGTTGCATTTGGATTATGAAAAATATATCGAAGGATCACCCGTGGAACATTTATACAAATCTGGGATTATAGAAAATTCGGATTATGCCATGTCACATGCTAGTGATGTACTGCGGTAAGACATGAAATCAAATATTAAGAGAGATATAATATAATAGTAAAGAATGTTTAATCTTTAATGCAAGTTTTTATGGAGCAGAACTTTGTACCTTAGTTAAGTTGTTCATGAAAAAATATTACTCATTGTTGAATAATTGGTTCAGTGGCAGTTAACAAAATAAGTCTGAGTAAGAATATCCTCTGATGTCAGAAGTGTAACAACTTATGGGCAAAGCTTCATCAACTATTTTTTTTAACAATCACCTTAATTTATTTGATTTTATATTCAATGAATAGGTTCTCGTCATTTATTCGTTTATATAGGTAATGAAAATTTAATATTTCTCAATTCTAAAATAGTTTTTATCAGTTCAAAAATATTTTTGCTTTTTGTTGCATCCCAAAATGACGTCAAATAATGCAATATTACGAGGGCATCTTCCTCGTTTGTAATTATATTGTGATTGAGAAAATATTAAAAATTTGTTTATTTTTTTCTGATTGGGTTAAAGATTAATTTTTCAACTGTTCTCCAGATCAGTTTTTTCCCTATTTTTGATTTCTATATTAGGATAATTTCAGATATTTAACTTTATGGAAGTTTGGTGGAATATACTTGGATCTAGACGTGATAGTAACAAAATCTTTGGAGAATCTTCCTCCAAATTATGCTGGTGCAGAATCAGACAAACATGTAGCTGCAGGAGTCATGAGCTTCTCTTCAAAAGGAAAAGGCCATGTGTTAGCTGGCACTTGTTTGGATGATCTCAAAAAAAATTTCAATGGTAAAGATTGGGGTTATAATGGACCTGGAGTTGTAACTAGGTAAGGGTATTTCATCGTGAATCATCTTTGCTAGACACCAAAAATGCAGAATTCCAGAAACAGTGTGTATTTATGATATTGATGTACTTATATCAGCTAAAGCCCCAAATCAACTGGTAAATAAATCGCTAGATTTTCTAGCAACAAATTTAAGTAAATCATTGAATACCATTGTAATATTCTCCCCAACATCACTGAAGTTAAAAAATCTGTTATTCCAGATTACTCAAATCTGTTTGTGGGGGTGCACAATTGGCCAAGGACATGATAAAAAATGACTGCCAAGGTTTCAAGGTATATCCCAGGAACAGTTTCTATGCAGTGCCTTGGTGGAAGTGGAAAATGTTTTTTGCCGATAATTCTACAGAAGAAGTTAAAAAACTAACGAAAAACAGTTACGCAATTCATGTTTGGAATAAACATAGTGCAAGTACTAAAATACCATTAACATCAAATGTTTCCTATATAGCGAACGCCAGAAAATTCTGTCCAAACGTGGTAAAAGAATGCGACGAATTTTTCTGATATATTGAAGTTGATTATTTTTAGGGTTTTCAGTGTTTTAGTCATAAAAATATTTATAGACTTTGAAAACCAAAATATGGATCATATTTTTATATATTTTTGTCAATTTTTCCTAAGTTTTTTCAATGATTTGAAATAATTTAATATCAAGTTTCCAAATTGAAAAAAGAACCCTAGGAGAATTTTATTAGTAACTAGCAGACCCGGACACGCGTTGCTGTGGCTAAGGTTTTTATTATAATACATAGTAGTAAATTATTCAAGGGAAACGGTAGGAGAACACCAGTCATGGGGACTTCAATGCTTTTTTACACAGATGCCATTTGTTAAAATACATGGCGGCCGCCATCATTGATTTTCTACTACCGTTGATATTGATTCTGGAGTCTTGAGTACCTCATAATCATCAAAATACATATATCGTACATCGTGATTTGATGTATAGCAAATATATAATGATAAAATATATAATAATATAACTACGTGGTAATACATGTATAAACTTTAATTGAAGATTGTTAAATAATGAAGCACTAATAATTAAAAAGCAAGAAGGTTTCAACTGTATTACTTTTACTATAATATGAATTCAATTTATAATTCAGTCTAAATAACACGTGTCCGGCTATGGTAATACCAAAAATTAGGAACGTAAGAACAATTGAACTTCACTGTATTGCGTTTACTACGAAATAAATTTAAGTTATACTTTAGCCTCAGCAACACGTGATGGTTATGCCATTAAATTGTAACTTATGTGAAACGTTATTACTTTTAACACTGCGCCATCTGTTAGAATACTTACTCAATCCAGTCAGCAGATACCGCCATCTGTTAAAATCGTTTGGGACTGACAGATAATTGTGACTGTCGAATAATAAACAAATAATGCTTAGTAGACGATAGTGTGGAAACTACGAAGCATCGCACAAAGAGGAGACCGAGAACGTGTAATGTGTTCTGTCTCACTCTCTCGCAATCAACAAATAATTTGCAATAAAATAATATTGCAGCTATAAATTGAGATGGGAGCTATGCTATCTGTTAAGTTAGATCGAACTGCACACGGTGTGCAAATTTGATTGAAATCGGTTAAGTAGTTTGGGAGTCTATAGCGGACAAACAACGTGACACGTAATTTATATATATTAAGATTTTGATATCTTATTCAGATTGAAACTAACAGTACAATATTATAGATAGAATAACATTTCAGTAATAATGTTACTGTAATTAATTGCACTCTGCAATGATCATAAGGTTATTAAATTTTTCTAAAGCCCAACGCATTCTATGGTTCTAATTGAAGTTCATAAAAAAAGTTTCTTAAAAGGAGAATTTTGACAGGCAAGGGAGAATAAACGGCAGTTGGCGAATAATCAAAGATGTTATATTGAATTTATTCTCTAAATGGCATTAATATCAAAAATATTACTGACTTGGGGTTTTCCATCTTTTTGTGGCTCTTTAAAGGTTCTTTGATTAGCAGTTAGCCATTTATTAAATAGGGACATATCAAAAATATGAACTATACCTACGCCACTGCTTTTGAAATTATAAAAATTTGATATTTGGAATATTAACTGATATAATTTTTAGTATATCACGTACCTGTGATAATACCAATGAATAAATTATAATCTAAGTTTTGATATCCTAAATGAAAGAATCTTTAATCTAGGTAGGTACATACATCACATTATTTTAAATTTTGTTTATTTCAAATATTCAATTGAATGTATTGAAAAATCGTGTTTATGTACAATAAAAATAAAATTCTGATCACTTTTTTCATCACTAGAAAATATGGTTACAAGAAGCTGCAATGATTTCAATACAATTTTCTGTTTTGATTGAAAATTGATAATAAATTGATTTCAACCAGCTACCACAAAAATAAGAAAATTATTTCTATCCAGAGGAAATGTGACCTATTGTAAATTTGGGAAAATTACAGAGAGTGAAAACATGAACAAGTGTCACACACCCTGCCTTGATTACCTAACCTTCATCAAGATCTGAAAACTGAATTTGATTTAACTTTCTGAAAACATATAAGGCGTTTGTTCGATACAGTCTATAGATTTTGGTGAACAAGAAAACTATATAAATCATCACGGTTTGCTTCGAGATTTCACAGGTGTGTTTTCAGATGATAGACCCAGTACACTATTTTATTTTTGCATCCTGTATATACAATGTGACCCATATGAAATTGAAACACCTTTATAAAATCTCTATTCTTCAACCAATTGGAATGATCTTTTTTCATTTTTCATGTGAGAATCATCTTAAAAGCCCACTTCCACACCAAATTTCATAAATAAATGTTCAGTGCAAACTAAGTATTCTTATTTTTCAAGGTCCCAAATCAAAGTATTTATTAGCGATTTATTTAGATTTATGCACAGATTTTGGGCTTCCGAAATCCAGTGGTGTAGTCAGAATTTTGATAGGAGTTCTGAAATTGAAGTTATGGGCTGATTGAACCGCATATTTTTCAATTTTCATTCTTTTATAACTTTTTTTAACGTTATTTTGATACGAATCATTTGAAACATTTGAAAATGTGAATCCAGTGGTGTACTGAGGATTTATTAAGAAAAATCAATAACATATTTATTTTATTTTTGACCTTGAAAAATAGGATTAGTCGGCCCCGAAAGAGATGACTCATTTATGAAATTTGGTGTCTCGGTGGACTTTTTGAATATCTATCTGATGAAAATAAAATCGTTTCAATCGGTTAAAAATACAGGTATTTTAAGGGTGTTTCTATTTCAAATGGACCTCACTGTTAGTAAGGATAAAGATATATTGAAAACTTTCACATATTTATTATTCTACAAAGGCCTGATTTGTTCAGTCCTTTGCAAGTGTGATACCAAAAATAGAATTGATGTTGATATTCTTGATAAAATAAAAAGTGAGTGGTATATTTAGTACATTTAATTTTTCATTGTGTGCCACATACAGAACCATATTATACGAAAACTAAATTCTCATCCAAAATCGAAATTTCCAGTCACCAGTCACTGAGATCCTGCTCATTGACTAATATCTTCAAAGTACTCATAACACTTGTTAAAGAATACGTTAGGAATGATCTCTGCCTTTGAATATCGCCCTCAACATCGAATGTAACGTTGATATCTTGTAAAAAGCAAGGGAGATGTCGGTAGAGCTGTATGTCTTTTTCAATCAGTCTAGGAAAAGATACCAGCTCGCCAGTGGGAAGAGCAAATTCATCGCCATACTAAAAAAAAGTTATCGATATCGTACCTTAGCTAACAACACCGCCAAAGTAATTTTTACCAACTTTACAGGGGACGAAAAACTGTCTTTTTAAAAAAATCGGTGATCCGACTTGCGCGCTATCACTACTTTTCGAATTACGGCTTCTGATTGGCTGAAATCTATATCATGTGACCGATGGTTAGACGCGCAATGAGCAGCTCCATCTAAGACATTAAGTGAAAATTTTCGACTTGGGCGGTGTTGTAAGCTAAGGGACGATAACACAAGGAAAAGTATATTCCTGGCAATAAGACAGTCTACTCAAAACAGTGTAATCAAAAGAACGAAACGTCGAATGACAAATCTGAAAATGCTATCATGTAGCGGGGAATAAGTACATGTATATTTGCACTTTATTTTTCTTTCGGTGATCTTGGAGTATACTTGAAATTTTAAAATTTCATCAACAGCATATTGCGCGTCACATCAATACGTATCTTTATTCTCATTTAACTATATTCTTGTCTTATAGTTTTTGAGATTCGAATTTTGATGATTTACTTTAAGTACCCTGTATATAAATGAACATAGTGAGCGGTTATATACGAGGATGTATTGAAAAATTCGTAGTCTGCTATAGAAGCAAATCAAATTTGAAACTCAAAATATTTCATAATTCAACATAATCTCATCTTAATTTAATACATTTTTATTACAACGAACCTGCAACAACTAGAGACCTTTAAAAAAAATTCCAAACCTTTATATTACCTCTTCGATAGAAAAATATTTTTTTTTTTCAGTTAGGGATTCAGAGGGAGGCCCGAGATTTAATAATTTGTATTTGGAAATCAGAATTTTTCCCATTTAATGAAGCTTCTGTAATGCTTCTGCCCCCCCCCCCCCCGGAACTTCATTCTGGGTGTGCCCACGGATTGTTTGCATGGTAACATGCGATTTATGTGCAGCGATATTGTCTTGCAAAAACAAAACACCTTTTAACAATTTTCCACGTCTTTTCTCCTTGAATTTTTCTCGTCGAGTTGTCAGTTTCGTGTCTTTTATTATTTTTGCTGGGGAAATTGAATTCAAAGTGGCAACATTGCTTTCAACACATTAGTAATTCAGGCTTTTTTTGGTAGAATAAAAATGAACGATCGCGTTCGGTGTGTAAGCTGCGAAAATCGGTATCGTGATAATTGAATTGCATCAATCAATGTACTTTTTCGTATTAAATCTCTTATCCCTAAACTTGTGAAGTGCCAACAAACGATTTAGAGAACTGACATCTTCAATTTTTGGGTAAGTGGTGAATTTTTTAACCTTCCTGGGTAATATTTACTACAAAGGTACTATTGTCGAGCCAAAAAACGTACTTTTTATTTTCAATAAGTGATTTTATTCGAGATTTCGATTTTATAAGATTAGCGGAAGAACAACATCGGTGTGCAGGTTTTTCAGTTTGTTTACTTTAACGTGTTAAAATTTAATTGTAATTGATCGAAATTTTTAACGAATGGTAGGTATATTGTTACTTTGAATTCAAATTGTGATTTTGTTTCTGCCATTGGACAGGTATTATTAATGGATATAGGTATTTACTCATACTCACACGAAAATCCTAATAGCGACAAGCTATCAAAAAAATTTTAGGAACTCACGTAGTTTGGTCTCCTGAATAAAAATTCAAATAAAAGTCTCAAATAATTTCGGAGATATGGGCCTATTTTTGAGTGATGACTGGCATTTTTTAGGACACATATCTACCGCGGAAAAAACACTCAAAATTCTTCCTTTTTTACACTAGCACAATGTACACACCCTAATTCGCCCGTTTTTATTAAAAACGGCATTTTTTTTTAATTCAACCTTCTTTCAAAAACATCAAAACAACGAATTCATATAAAATGTTTAGTGAATTTATTCGTCAGGTTGGTAACTTTGTATATTTGCACAGCCAGCTTTTCGCACCATTTAACTTCAATATGATTAAGAAATTATTCACTCACATTTTTTTCCAATTACTAACTTGACATGAATATAATTCACTAACCATTTTGCCTAGAATTGTTGGTTATGTGGTCATAAAAGAAGGACGAGTTTTTTCCAAAAAAATACCATTTTCAATATAGAAACAGTGTGAAACAGGTCAATTAGGGTGCAAACATTCTGCTAGTGAAAAGAATTTTGAGTATTTTAAATATTTTTTCGCGGTAGAAATAAATGTCTGCTAGAAAATTCCAATCATTCAAAAATAGGTCCATATCTCCGAAATTAAGACTGCCAAAAGTTTTGTTTGGATTTTTTTGTCAATGAAACCAAACTTCGTAATTTAAAAAAAAAATTGTTGATTACTTATTATTGTGGCTATTAGTAAACGGAATTTTACCGAAAATAGAATTGGGTTTGCAGCGGAAATTGGTTTATTGCTTCTATTATTGTATTTTTTCATATAGGAAGTTTGATACCTATAATTGAGTGGGCTGTTCAACCAAATGATACAATTTTAAGTTATTGTTGGTAAAAGATGCCGGGAAGTACTGTCGCGGAATGACAGGTCAAAGATTTAAGGAGTCTTTTATTTGATGAGTTCCAGATCCTATATATGACTTGTGACAAAAGCAAGACAATCAGGCTCTGATAAAAAAACTGAAATTCGACTCCGATTATTGAAAGACAGTCATGAGCTTTTGAAAACGGTTGACGAGCTCAATGAGGCGAGTTCGAAAACAGATGACAAATTTATTACAAACTTTTCAGTTAATATTATCGATGAAATGTATTGTAAATATAAACAAACTGTCCGCTGCCGATAATCTTTTTAGTGAATGAAAAAGCTATACGATTCATGATAATATGTGTCTGATGGATTTGAACAAATTTATTATCTAGTAGGTAGGTCGTCTGAAAGGATCTGTCTTGGGGGTTTGTTCGGGTGCCTATACTGGCACAAATTAACCAATTTGGTTGATAAGTATTACGAAAATTGAATTGCATCAATCAATGCACTTTTTCCTGTTGAATCTCCTATCTTTAATTTAGAGAACCGATGTCTTCAATATTTGGTTAAGTGGTGAATTGTTTAACCTTTCTGTGTAATATTAGCTACAAAACAATCAGTTGCGTCAAATAGAAACTCCCAGTAATTGTTTTGCCCTTATCCAGATAATCAATCATGATTACTCTATGGCAATCCCAAAAAAACTAATTACCTCTCAACCCCTTCAAATAAATGGTGATGATGGCTCGATAATCCCAATTATTCTATTTTAAAAATTTCGATCGTTATAACTTTTTTTTCTAAATTTGCGCAAAAATGGATTGAGTTTTAGACGTGAAATTTTACACTGATACTTCTAAAGTTATTGATCGGTGTCAGATCATTGCTACGGTAACGCAATATTTTTTTTATCCATGGAACTAAATATGAAATACGTCCTCGTATAATTATATTAAGAGCACAACATAATCGGCGTGTCCTTCAAATCGTAAAGCAACCGTAAATACACGTGTTCCAGAATATTGTGGAATGAAACTACATCGTTTTTCTGACATTTGATAAACCGAATTTACCTCTTTTGCTGCTTCTGATTTCAAACAAGTCTCTACCAGACTCTTTTTCTGTGACGGAACTAACTTTTTTGCGATGGCACCCATCTCGTAGTAAATACCATGAGGGCGTTTTGGGGTTTTGTGTGTTTGTTTGTCGCTTGATGATCTCAAGATAGATTTTAGTTTTTCTGGATCGATTTGAGCCTGAAAACATATTTGAAAGTGCATGACAAAAACATTCCTTTGACCTTATTTGGTCATGTCCGGAATTCCATTCGATAAAAACAATACAATACCTTTAGAGTCTCCAGATATTTATTTATATTCTCTCTAGCTTTTCTTTCCTTGAGGATATCTTGAACCACATATGAAGAATATCGGTTGAGGTTTTTTATTGATAATAAGCTCTTTTGGTCCAGATAACCAAATATTTTCTTCACAATCCAGATGGGCATTAATTGGATCTGCAAAAGTTAATTATTCCAAAGAAGAAAATCATACTTGATTTCGAACTCACTGGTTTATTTTGTTTTTCTTAGTAATTGTATGAATTCTTGTGTTGTAAAGGCTAAAATAACTTTACAACTGCGTGTTTTTTTCAAGAGTAGATTTCAGGTGAAAGTCGTTTAATTATATCAACCAGAATTAAATTGGTGTTACGTTGACAAGCCAAAAATCAGTTTAGCGAATTTTCTTGTTTTTATATTTTGAAATCGAAATTGATTAGTTTTAATTATGTAATAATATAATAGGTACATATGCGTGTTTATTATATTCGCAAACAAATATATACATAATAATTGATACGTGTTCACACTGAAAGAATATATGAACTAAATAAAGAACCTTACTTGTCCGATGCGAGCAGAAGTTGATTATCAAAAATATGTTTTTTGATCTCTAGACAAGAATAACATAATTCAACAGTGATTGCATTACAACATTCAAAAGAAAATCGATTTAAGATTTAAAATAAGGAATCAGTGACAAAAAATGTGATGCCCCCCTACGATGTAAAAAACCCTGATGTTGCTCTTCATAACTGCGAAACTATTACATCAAACTGAAGACACCTCTGCTTATACTTGATTCCGCTTTAATTTTTTTAAAGCTGCATGCATTGATTTCGAACTCACTGTCATACAGAAAGTGCCCATTTTCATCAGATGGCCGTCGATCATATTATTCCTAAATATTTGACATATTTGATTCCATTAATTTTTAACGTAAAACCAATTTTCAGTGAACTCAAATTTGGCAATGAATTCTGATAACATGAGCTATTTGTTTCAATTAACCCCAAGAGTAGCACTGTAAGAAATTACAATATCATTAGCAAATGCATTACATTTTTCAATACCTTGAAAATTTAATAAATTATTGAGGTAAGTATGCATTAAATAGAAGTCGTCTGAAGACACATTCCTGATGTACTTTGCACTTATAATCTATCAGTTATTCTTCATCAATTTGTTAGGCACTCCCCGTTAACCAACATGCAATTTCTAATTTCCTTAGTGTTCGTTAGAATCGAATGACTAAGCTAGATCAAGAAATAATCGGGGAGTCATTATCCTAACATTTATATGACTTATGAAAAATAGCTGTAACGTTTTCTCGTGATGAGAACAGCGTTTCCGTTCCGGCAGTGACAGAGAATTACGGAATTTTTGAGATCTCATAATTTGATCAACAATCTTCAATTCGGATTTCAGAAAAACAAAAATACAGCAGATGCAATATTGTCTCTTTTATACGAAGTATATTTTCGAATTAATGATGGGGAGGTAGCGGCTGCAGTTTTTTGTGATTTTTCCAAAGCTTTTGATTGTGTAAATCATGAGAAACTTTTGCTTAAACTCCATCATTATGGCTTCAGGAATATGACTCTCAAATGGTTTGAATCTTATTTATCTGAACGAAATCAGATTGTAAGATATTCAGGATATTCAAAATCAAAGAATATCAATTGTGGAGTACCTCAAGGTTCTATACTTGGACCAATTCTATTTTTATTATATATAAATGACCTATTAAATATCCAGATTTCAGGTTCTTTCACTGTCTTTGCTGATGACAGTACTATACTTTGGCATCACAAAAACAAGCAGGATCTTGAGCAATTAATATGTTATGATCTTAAAAAAGTAAAGGATTGGTGTGATTCAAATTTACTATCATTTAACATAAGAAAAACTAACATGATATCTTTCAGATGTCATCTTGAAGACATTCCGTTAGACAATAACATCACTGAAAATAAAACGACTTTGAAATATCTTGGAGTTTATCTGGATAATTCGTTGATATTTGAAGAGCATGTTGAAATATTATGTAAAAAACTCTCTTCGGGTTGCTATGCATTGATAGTTGTCTCGAATGAATTAGGATTTTCAGTTTCTAAGCCAGTATATCATTGTCTTATTGAATCTCATCTACGATATGGTATTGCATTTTGGGGAGTTTGCTGTAGTCATCGTTTACAAACAGTCCTAATTTTACAAAAACGTGCTCTGCGATATTTATGCAAAGCGAGATATCGGAATTCATGTCGACCTTTCTTTCTTAAACATAAAATTCTTACAGTTATTGCAATTTTCATACTTGAAACTGTTTGTTTCATACAAAAACATAAATCAAAGTTCACTATTGGCAGTTCTTCCGATCATAATACCAGACAGAGTAATGATTTCAAACTTCCACTTCCTAAAAGTACACTCGTCAAAAACTCGATATTTTATAATGGATGTAAGATGTTTAATCACCTTCCAACAAATATCAAAAGTATCACATCACTTTATCGTTTCAGAAAAGTTGTGAAAAATTTATTATCAGAAAAAGCTTATTATAGTCTACAAGAGTTTTATGATGATAATATCTAAAAATCATAATTTTTATATCATGAATCGAGCATAGTAAGTAAGCGTACAATTTGTTATTATTTTTTTGTTCCTTTGCTATTGATTGTTTCTATATCATCCACAATTTGATTAATATTTTTTTTCTGCTTTCATGTACATACTCTTCATTTGTTCACAAACTTGATATCACGACCAGGAGTTGCAGAGAGATGCGGAGATGAAGAAATCCTTGTGTAATGATGGATGAGCATGTATTATGTTTTGTTTCATTCCCTCATTCGCTAAGGACCAAGTGATGGTACTGTAGGTTTTTCCGGGTTTTTCCTGCAGTTGAAATAGCAAATGCGCCATCAAATTTTCAAGTCGCCCCGGAGCGCATATAGTGGTGGTGTTCCTTCATCTGGGATGATATGCAGATAGTGGGGAGTATCACCATTATACTTTATCATTAATTAATTGAATTCAATTTTAGTATTAATCCAAAACCAAAAAGCTTTGTCTATAAGTTTTTATAACTTCCGACAATAAAGTATATTTTGACTTTGACTTTGACTTTGTACTTCGTCTGTTTTTTTTTTCTAAGAGATGCGTTTGTAGACAAAAGTCTTGTATATATCTGGATATATTTCTGATTTGTGGCGAATTTTTTCTATTACCTAACTATACTTATTATTACTTTATCAATTTATTTTTTATTTCAACACCAGTATAGTATTCCCATGCATAGTTATTTTGATTTCATTGATGAGATAATTTGCCAAATCTTTTCCGAAACTAGTAAACTCGTAAAAATCATTCCATTAGTTGAAAATGAAACAAGAATTGTAGTAATTTTTTGTAATCAGTATATTATTTGAAGGAATATAGAAGTATATCCCCGTTAGTTTGTGGAACAATTGGAAGATTACAGGTTTGAAAAATGGGAGTTTTTGTTTACTTTCAATAAATATATTTTCTTGTTTGGTTGCCGAAAAATTGCCAATTTTTTTATGTATACTCAATAATCCATATCCATGCACACTGAAAATATATTGCGCTAATGTATTGATGTTTTCTGTTTAGGACCTTGTCTTATTCATTTAACATCCTAGTCGTTTTTCGTAAAATCAACAGTAACACTTTAGATTCATTCATGTGACGTCACAAAGCTTATGACTTGTCCCTCCTTTTGTTATAAGATGTCTCACTTTGTTGACCTCCTCTCACCCCCTTAACATGTGACGTAATTTATGGATGACCCCTATATATTCTCAGGGACGTGCCTATGGGGGGGCTGGGGGGGGTCACCCACCCCAATGTCAGATAAGTTGGCAAATTAAGTTTCAAAGGTTCAAACTGAAACAAAATTCGTGTCATCGAGAAAATTTGAGTTTTTTATGACTTCATACTGGGATTTGTCACTAAACTTTACTCTAGGAATTTTTAACTTCAAACTATAATAGTCTAATTCCTAAATTGTAGATAGTGACTCATCGGTTGTACGGTTCATAATTCATATAAAGCAGGTCAAAAAATAGAACAGAAATAAGCTAGGTACTTAATTTGGCTTCAAATCAAGATTTACTTTGCCACTTTCGTACATTCCCTCCGCACTATCAAATCCCGTAAAAACCAGAAAATGTACGATGAGTCATTATCTACAATAGACCTTTCCACGGATTTACAAAAATTTATCGCAAAACTCGTTCCAATCGATTGTTAATAGTCTAAAATGTCTATTTATCAACGAGTGCCACTCTATTTACTTGAGAAAAATATCACATTTCAAAGTGTGCCTCTGACGTCACGTTCATCGGAAACATCCCCCACCTCAATCCACGTTCCGAAATAGGGAATATCGTTACTGGCTGAATATGAACCATCGAGAATTGAAACTTTATCACTGGATCAACACATCAAAAATTCTTACGTAAAAGCAATTTTTCATTTTATATGTAACTTTTGCCTTTGATGAAAAACTATTGTTGGCAACAGTTCTTATGGAACAAAAGTTGTTATAACATCAGAACACATACAGTTTATTTAAATTTTCACTGGTGTTCAGACAACCGGATACAAAGCACTTTTTAGACATTTTCACTGTCATAAGGAATAAAGAAATTACTTAACACAAAAAACAAATCTTTGAATTTGAAAACCGCTCTTTGAGTCTGTTAGTTTCCAGCATGAAGATTTGATCTACTAGCATCTATCTTGTATCACATGAGGTGAGCAAATGAGTCAAACAGAGAAAAACAATTGTTATTGATCTGCTCCGTGAAACAGACGAACAAACCCATCTGGTATCAAATGACAACTATCATAGAAACACAACTCAGATGTAATGATAATTTGAGATTCCATGGTGTATACAACTTATACGACGTTGCCACGTTTGATTTTGATGAACGTGACGTCACGAAACCTTTTTTTTTAATTATAGAAAACCTGGCGGTCAGATAAAATAAATAAAAAATCCCAAGTGATATTAGCATATATACTTTCTAATTATAGTGTTTTTTCATAGTGCCTAGAAAGGTCCATTGTAAATAGATGAAACACAAACACGTCCTGCGTCCTCCTCGTCACCAAATCAGCAAATTTTTTGTACGAAAAAATCGTTTCATCATATTTTTTCCATGACCTAAATTAATATGACTTTAAAAACTGCTGTTTTTTTATAGTTTGTCTAGGGTGATTAATTCTTAATTTTCTTTTTATGTCCAAATAAATATTGGAAAATTTCAAAATCAGTTGGCAAAATTCACTTTTGCCCCCCCTCCAAAAATTTCCTTTTGGTTCGTCCCTGTATATTCTCTAGTATTATTCTGTGCCTAGACAGTGTCTCACTTCTCATAGAAACAACCCTGTAATTTCTGTAGTTTTTGACGTAGAATTTCTATCGATTTTGCAACTTTCACAACGGGGTATTATCAGGAGAAATTAGACAAATTTTGAATTTTCAGAAACGGTTGTTTTGATTACCAATACGAAGATATTTTCGACATAATTCACCTTCTATTACCTATAATTTATCGGAAATATCGGAATTCTTAAAAATAAAATAATGAGAAAGCCCCACATCTTAAACATACAGAAAATCGTTACATACGATTTTTAGTCTATGAAAACATAACAAAAGTTTTGGATATTACCGTATCTATTCCTTCACTTTTCGCTCCTTTACCACTCTTTGTTTTTTTAGCATTGTCACTCTTTGTTTTAGTCGTTACTGTAACCTCTATATTCTTCGATTTTTTGCCTTTCTTTTTGGTCTTTTCGTCTGTTTTCTTCATCTCGTCTTTCTTATCAGTTTTTTCATCTTTTGTTGCATTATGAGTCAAAATTTCACAAGCATTTTGCACCTCGGATCTATATTTTGAAATCATCTCATCCCATTTATTTCTCTGCTTTTCCACTTCGATAGTTGCTGGATGTTTCGGGTCATAATCATCTTCATTTTCTGATAGAATATCTTTCAGAAGGTTACTTTGATTGTGCACATTTTCGTCAGTGGGTATCTTTGACTGAACTTTTCGATATTCAGCCATCAATTTATTATATAATCGAAAAATCGGCATGTATAGTGTCCGCTTGGCAGATCCAGAAGATATCCGTATCAAATCTGAACAATATATAAATACGATAAATAAGAAAATGTTGGATATTAATGTATCTGAAATATTTTGAAATTTGCAGCTTCGAATCAGCAACGATTTCATCTTTTTTAATGGAATGCCGGCCCTGAATACCTATTTTACAATTTTTGAAATGTTCGTTGATTTCTGATGATGAAGTTTCTATTATGACAATCCTCTATATCTGTTAAAGTTATCCGCTATACATGCACGTATTTAAAAATGAGCAGATTACTGGTTCAATTGAATATGTATTCTGTTCGATGTCAATGTTTTCTTATACTTTATTAATTTTTCAGATCAACTTCCTAACTTTTCGCAAATTTATTTTAATGCTGCCGAATTTCCCAATTTTGACCTTTCACTTTGTGGAATAGTTTAATAAAATTCCACTCGTGATTGAATGTATCTCATAAGTCTGTCTTTTATTTGCGAACTCTAGAAACCACCACTCGTCCGAGCAATTCAGTTTCGTTCAGAAATGAATCGACAGACTTATTGCGAAAATTCGATAGCTTGTGGTATTACTACTGAAAATTTCACTCATGTGTTAAAATGTCCATAGGAGGCGAGGAATTATCGCTGAATTACACCGGTCATACAACTGAATAAGTGACTGATGTATGATAGGACATGCTAGCAATCCTTGTAACAATGAATGATATGTATCTTTTGTATTCTTGAAATTTTCTACCGAATACCATTCGTGCTTTTGAAATTAACCAAATAATTCTGGAAAAAAAACACGTTTTTCAGAATTATCGGTAATTTTTAAAGCACTTATTACATTATTCCCGATAATCCAATTTTCTGCATAAATCTATACAATGCGTAGTTTTGTAGGCAACTCCAACAGAAAACAACTACTGTCCCCTACGTCCTATAGATTTTCCTTGATTTAAATAGTAAATTAAATGAATCGCTAATATCAGTTTAAACAGTGACATATAAGTATATCGGTTTCTAGATATTAATTTCCTTTAATGACCATCAGGTCCACTTGAAATATGAACTTAGGTTTTCAATATAGTCGAAATTTACGCTTATTTTTGTATAATTACAATGAATATAACGCATCAAATATCTTTACCAGTAATCAAATTGACTTGAAAACCATCCTCCAAAGTCGCAAACCAAGCTATATCATTGTCCTTAGTTTCTGACAGAACTTTCTCATCCAACATTCTGTCGTGATCCAGTATGAGTTTGTCATAGATAAAGTTCGTTTCTGGGCTGAAATTATGGGTAAGAATCAATAATAATTTTTCAAGATAGCTCCGTCACTTTTGCCATTTATGAAAAAGATGATAAAATGATAGAAGGATTTACTAATACACCTTGATATCTAAGGAAGATCTGGGTAGACAGGAACGTTTCAAGTTTAGAATACTGATATGAAAACTTTGCACGATGACATCGAAAAAGTATTTGATACCTAATATTCGACTATGCAGTCAACACAACCAACTGCTAGCTGAGACCCATAAGAAAGTTGAAACATTTCAACTCTATATATCCTTCCAAATAATATTTGGATCCAGCGTCATCAAATAAGTGGCGAGACGCATGGCGCGAAAAGCAAAAACGGTACATTGTGAACTCACCTTTAGGTGTTCAAGATTAGCGACGGGGGATTTGAATTAAGATTTTCATAATCATTAAATTTGGAAACACGAGTCAAAAATGGTAATAAAAATGTATAAATGTACATTCGAGAACAAGACAAACAACATAATCTATTTAAAAATATCGCTTGCGCGTGCCTTTAATAGTTTATTGTAATTCTTAGTTGAAAAGATGATAGATGGCCATCTTACTAGATGCTAATTCCTAAATCAATTGCCATATGAAAGAATATAAATCCCGAAGGTTTTTCCTTGTATTTTTCGTTCTTATGGAAAATGGGAAACTACCGGGAGTATTTTTCTGAAAATTTGTATACGGGAGTGTTCCGAGGAGCTCGTTTCAGTTGTCTATGACTTTCGATTATATCCAGTTTTCAGAGAACATTTTTTTAAATTTTGATAGGTAAGGTAAGTTTTTCGGGCCCCATCTTAAAATTCAAAAAAAGTGACTTAGCTTACGTAGTTTTGTCTCCTAAACACAAATCCGAAGAAAATTCGAGGGGGTCTCAACTACATTTCGAGTTATTTCCTTCTGAATCTTGAAAATTTTTCAACAAAAATCACATAAAATGCCTTCTTCTTTTCAACGACACTTTTTGTAGAAGCTAATCTACCCAATTTCACAATTAAAGCACCAAAAACAACCGTTTTACACAAAAATTCGACGTTTTATAATCACAAACATAACCTCATTTTTCTTAGTTATCATTAATATCACGGTAGGTTGGTCACTTGGAATATGCGCGGCCGACTATTTAAATTTAGATATGAGCAAATATTTACTTCTCTTTAATATCTATGTTCAATTGTGCCGAAGCAACTTGGATAGCTAGGTTAGTCAGGTTAGGTTAGGAATATATATGTGTCCCCTTCTTTTACGTTAAAAAAATTAGGTCCACGGCCGAAAACGTAGGCAGCTAGTAGTAGTCTTTTTCTTCTGAAAATTTATAGAATGCGAGCGTAGCGAGCATCTGCTTTCCTCTAATTTCTTTTTATTTATAAAATTGTTATTAATCGTAACAATGGCGAAAATCAAACAACTCAACATATTAATTAAGGTAAGGTAAGTAAATAATTGTGCATATTTAAATTTGAATAGTCGGCCGTGACATTAAAAATAACTAAGAAAAATGAGTTATGTTTATGATTATAAAACGTAGAATATTTATGTAAAACGACTGATTTTGGTGTTGTGATTGTGAAATTAGGTAGATTATCTTCTTAAAAAGTGTTGTCAAAAGGAAGAAGGCATTTTGTGGAAGTTTTTATTGAAAAATTTGTTTGTGAAAATGGGACATTTTCAATATTCAGAAGGCGATAACTCGACAAGTAGTTGAGACCCCCTCGAATTTTCTTCGGATTTGTGTTAAGGAGACAAAACTTCGTAAGTTAAGTTACTTTTTATTTTAAAGCGGAGCCCGATAAACTTGCCTTTACCTTTTGACACAAAATAAGTTTTTTGCCTGAATAAGACCTGAAACGTACAAATTTTGGAAACTTTTCAAAAAAAATATGCGGGTTGCTCAGAAATTAGCGCCAAATTTGACACTTCAGCATTTTTGTTTCTTATCGATTCTTCAAAAAAGGCCTACTGATAATAATAACCACATAGAGATTTAGATTTTCCCAAGTTTCTACAATAAAAGGTTTTAGGCACAAACTCCCCCTATTTCTCAACATAGAATTCACTGATGACGTTGAAAAAAAAGAGGTCGTTTAAAAAAGAAAAGCTACACGATTTTCGAGACAGGCGAATTTGGCGCCAATTTCTGATCACCCCGTATAATTTTTTTTCAAAAGTTGCCAAAGATCAAGAAAGCTTCAGGTCTTATATATATCCAGGCAAAGTCTGGAAACTTTTGATCTGACTCTTTTTGTTTCCACAAAACTATAGCTTTAATACGATTTATTTCATCACAAAATTCGTTTCATTGCCGCATACCGTTTTGGTTACAGGACAATGTGTTCTTTGGTTTCCCAAAGTCCGCAGTATGAGGATAGAGAGATATCCGATTCATCTAGGTGTCCACATAAAATAACTTATGAAGAGAATGCGTTTTGAACTGAAAATGTGGACATGCAATGTCATGCAGATAATTTCTTTAAATGGTTAAAACCCTCTACAATACTATGAACTCACTCAACATCAGAATAAATAATCATTTTTGCGTGTTCCAAAGACATCACATGTAAAAGTTGCCAGACACTCGCTATGCATGTGACATTTTCCATCAATCTGAGGATATAGTCTTTTTTATGAGCGCATGACATTCGGATGAAATAGTGCTGAATTGAATTATTTCTGATGCGGAAATGTTTCTCTTTGATTATCTGATCAAGCCGCTTCAGTTCCTTTCCTAAAATGAGACATCGTTAGATATCCATCTTGTATATTCCTCTTGCGCCATGCATTGTTAACACTTACTCCTAGTTGCGGACTTGACTATTTGTTGTTCCTCTTCTAAGGTGTAGTTATCTATTGTTTGCATATTCTTAAGTTGGCAAAAAATTAAATGAAATGTTTCTCATAAATGACATTCAGAATGCATGTCACTGTGACAAGAAAAATTAATCAAAACATGGAATACTGAACGCCTGATGATTGTTGAATTTTTTATTTTATCCGACGCCATTGGTGTACTTTGGTCGCTAGATTCAATATTCAATATTAGTACTATTGCTATTATTATATATTTACAAATTAACCAAGTTACAGAAACATAATAATAAATAACGGCAAATAATAATAATAGCCGTCCTCTATACCCGCACAGGCTATGCCTTTGGGTACACTCTACAAGTGTTTATGAAGGAGTATTATATTATTATTATAAAAATGAAATTTGTATTAAAATATTGTAGGTATTCAAGTTCGTTTTGTCTCTAGCCTAAGATATATTTTCGATATGCATGTTATTTATTTAATTTTTATTTAGGTTAAGCTGAAAATCACTGTAAACTGACGCTTCACCTTTTCATTAATTAAGAAAAAAGTCGTTTATTATTATTAATAAAACGGTCGCTAACTTCACACCGGTTCCTATTTAGCTTTTACTGCTATGTACTCTTGTTATTGTGAATGACTGTGTAATACATTTTGTGTAAGCGAGAGACAGGTGGGTATGACAGAGGGAATGTTTACAGAACGTTGAGAAGAATATATGTCAAGACCCTTTATCTGCGATATTTTTCATTAAATTCTCAAGACTCATATATTATTTTCGACGGCGAACTAACATTGGTCCCTCGAGCCGGATATAACCAAAACGTGGAAATTCAGTTTAAGAAATGATAAATCAATGAACAGGAGTGACAGGCGTAGTACTAGAAAAACGGCAGGTATTCGTAGCCTTGACCGACAATTTTGAATGGCCATCAGCATTCGGAACTCCAAACATGTATAACAGTTAGTGCCAGTTTGAATGTGTCCCAAAACCCTAAAAACGATCAGAAATATGTCGTGAATAGGGAAACCCCCAAGACTGACAAACAAATCGACTGAGATCCCTGGAGCTAAGGACTGATATGAATTCTGAAACATTTTCCAAAAGAAGCATGCTATAGAAGTTGAAAGACTGAAACAAGAGATAGAAATGAAAAGTCTTCTGAATAAACTTAAATTATTGGAAATTTGAAATGTGACAGAAATTAAAATGAAATTATCACCTGAGAAAGTTGTGAACATACATATCAGATTATATATTTGTCTCGGTTCATAAATGGATATGGTTCCCTTGAAGTTAATTTCAGTAGGTTCAATACAATCACATATAACACAAAAAACAAGTTTATTTGTCAATATACTATGTATGTAAATACAAAAAGTGTCAATATGATATACATACAAGTATTTATAATTCACCAATATCGTTTAGGAAATGAATACAAATTATAAAACACATCGACTTAAAAAGTATATTCAGTAAATATGTACACGTTTGATATTTTGTAAACCCCACCTATGAGGAAAAAGGACACCAAGTATTTATCTTAGTATTCCAGAGCCCATTCATTTTCTGCTAGAAAAGCATCAACCACTTCCTTCATCGCAAAATTTGGTATGAGCTGATCTTGAGTAAGTTTCACTCTGGTTACCGGATCAAAATGGCCTACTCGCTAAAAAAGTTAAAGTGAATAAGTAACCTCTAATTTGGACAAATTGAAGATTCGCAAAGTCAGAAGAACTTTTATTAGGTACTGTTTTATTTGGGATACGGGTTCTGAAGTTGACGACATTTTTATTGAAGCAGAATTTTACGAAAACTCATGATAAATCTAAAAGACTAAAATATGACATTGAAAAATCAAGAGGAAAATAGAAAATAGGGGGTGTATCATCATTACCTTCTTCAAATCAATGAAAAAAAGTCACTGATTTATCTAACTGTGAGCTGATCAAGGGGTCCTAAGTTGATGAAGCTGTACCTATAAGTTTTTATAACTTCTGTCAATAAAGTATACTTTGACTAAGTATAGAAGTTTAGTGTTGAATTAGACAATATCAACATAAAATGAAAGTTAAAGGATTAACAGTTCAGTACATGTTTGAATCAATTAATTGAATATTATCAACATTATTATTATTAGCTTCACAAAATTAATCAGAAAGAAGAAGATAGTTTAGGCCACAAACTGCCACCAGCAGATTTTCTCCAATCATTATAGAGGAAGTAGACGTGAATCTGCTATTGAACCACAATGAGAATCTCTATACAAGGTAAACTATAACCAATTACAGAAAATAAAATGATGTACCAGTGTGACATGTGGAAAAACTTCTGTAAAATTTGAGAGCTATCCTTGATGATTTATAAATTATTTCTGTTCTATGAGTTAAATTTTTCATGACAGTTCATTGTTTCAAACACATTCTGGGCACCCAGTTATTTAGTTTTCAATAAGTGTGAGGTCGGTGTTTAGTAAGGCAGTATTTCGAGATATTTTCTTTGATCAATCCTTCAAGAACTGTTGATAGCTCATATTATGTAATTTAAAAGTATGTTGTGGTGGTTATGGTGGTCAAAATACTCATTAGATACCAAAATTCAAACATTTACTTCGATTTTCACGTGGTGCTTTGCAACTCATTTAGTTTTGGACACTGTTAAATTTTCCATAATTGGTCGCAGTTCACCCTTTATATATATTATTTTTCAATGGATTGCCATTGTCAAAATGAAATTCCAACCTGCAAATGCTCTTCCAAATCCTTCTTATCATAAGTAATACCACTAGGGGTTATAACAGGTTCTTGTAAAATTTCAAAACTTATTTTGCCACATAAATAATCGGGAACTTCTCGTTTCTGAAAAAAAAAATATCAATCAAATATGTACAGAATATCATCAATCAGGTCAGGTTTTACTTACTCTCCTCCTGTCATCTACTTTAACGAATAATTGATTGAGTTCATTAAGGTAGTTGTCCTGAAATCAAATGATTGTTATATAATAATAACTTCACTCACATTGTGGCATAATTTGAACAAAGTAGTTTAGCGAAAATTTATAACTGGAATGATATTCTATGATAATAATAAAATTAGTATACAAAACAGGATTTATATAAAAAACTTAAATGAAATATGAAGTTTGTGGAGTGAATACTAAGATTCATTGTAAGATATGAAAAGTTTAGTAAATTAAGGGTTACAGGTAAATATGTCAGTTTGAGATAAAATTTGCAGATTAAATACTGGACAAAAATGATGAAACCTTTGACAAAATCACAAATGTAAGTACAAATATGAATACAATTTTGGACAAATATAACTATTACTAATCATTGATAGAAATAGATAAAACCTTAGGCAACAACAACTATAAATAAGATATGGAAAATAAAGTTGAAAAAATTAAACCATAATGGTTCAATGTGTTTGTGAATAAAATTAAAAAATTCCATGTGTATGGAGATAACACCAATAACTCGAAATTTCAAACTGATTCATTGATATCTCAAGTGTAAGTTCCTTGTTAAGTTATTGAGAAAATTATGTCAACTTACACACTTTTCTTCAATTTCTTGAATTTTGTCTTTCCTCAGTTTATTGTCACCTTCATCACGATTTACTATACTAATTTGATCTTCCTTATCATTCTCAATCAATCTGTTTAGATATGAATGCAATTCTATTTCTTGAGCTATTCTTTTTTCCTCTTGCAATGTAAACCTCTTTTTTCTTGCCGTTCTCAATTGGGAAGATATATCATCACCAAAATTCATCTTCTGTTCTTTTGCCAAATCTAATGCTGAAATTAGTAAATTCTCAAAATACTTATACTTCAATACAAAAAAACTATAAGTTCTGAAAACTAGCATGTTTGACTTCAAAGTTGATATCAATTTGAGAAAATAAATTATTGATGTTTCAAAATAACCCTCATATTGATAACCCTGACAGTTATACCCCCTTTTTATAACTAATAAGTTTTTTACATTCAGGTCATACATTAGTAACCTATTAGCTAGGAACAAAACTTCTTGGAACCTTTACACACTAAAGCCTTAATCCCTGAGTAATCATATATTTAGATGGTATTGTATTCAAAGTGCAGTACTTTAATTTGAATTTTTTATTTTGCCTTGATTCATCTGTTTTGTGAGGTTAGGTATATTCAATTTTATTCACAATTTTATGGATAATTTTCAAAAAACAGCATGTTTGACTTCAAAGTTGATATCAATTTGAGAAAATAAATTATTGATGTTTCAAAATAACCCTCATATTGATAACCCTGACAGTTATAGTTATACCCCCTTTTTATAACTAATAAGTTTTTTACATTCAGGTCATACATTAGTAACCTATTAGCTAGGAACAAAACTTCTTGGAACCTTTACACACTAAAGCCTTAATCCCTGAGTAATCATATATTTAGATGGTATTGTATTCAAAGTGCAGTACTTTAATTTGAATTTTTTATTTTGCCTTGATTCATCTGTTTTGTGAGGTTAGGTATATTCAATTTTATTCACAATTTTATGGATAATTTTCAAAAAACTAATGCTGGATTATGAAGAAGAATAAACTGTTTAACCAATCATTGACGAATATTCTTATGACTTGCGACTTAGAACTTCAGCATGAATCCAGCATAATTCTTTGGAGTTTGTTGAAATGTGTATAAATGGCCCTTCAATTAATAAGCTTCGGACTTGAAGAAACCTTGTTTTGAGTAAATGAATATTTTTTTGATTATTACTGCCTATTGTACAATTCTTTTTTTCTTTCATACATGATTTCACTTGTAACCTACCTCTTTGTAAATGTTTTATTGATTCATCGTAACTATCACACTCCAGTAGAGCTTGGCCTAAAAAGAAGTGCCCTTTTACTAGATTTGGATCCATTTCTAGTGCTCTTCGACAATCTGTACAAGCCTGATCCCATCTTGATAATTTCAAGTGGCAAAGGGCCCGATTTGTGAAGTAATGTGCTACGTCTGGATTCTTTATCTGAAATCAAAAAGGATGAAAAGAAAGTACAAGTAATGTCTTGCACTGATATCAACTAGAAACCTACAATTGCTTTACTATAACAGCCGATAGCATCCTCGAACTTTTTTAAACTGAATAAACGATTGCCCTGTTCTTTCAATTCCTTGTCCGAGAGATTAGCAGTGGAGTACATATGTTTACTCATTCTGGTTTAATAACTTTTCACGTATTGCTAAACAAGACTTGGGAAATAACTACCACATTCTGATTTTAGCTATTCAACATCTTCATTCTTTCAAGTATGCACATTCTACATTCCAGAAATGTTTATTATTATTTTTCATTTTTGTTCGACGTTTGACATCAAAATCATGGAATCATGGGACGTGGTCGACAATGTCCAAGGACATTAAACACTACTTGTAAAGGATGGTCCAATCCGTATGTTGCAATGTTAACCCGCATTTGACGTCACCGTCATCTATATACAGGCCGTTTCTTTTATCATGTGGTAATATTGCTATATTGATACAAAGGCGATTAAATGGGAAAAAATGTAACTATTGTGGTGAGCAGTACATTGGTCAGAGAAAATCTACGGGGACTCTCGCCCTTCCCGACTTATACAGGGAAAACTAAAAATGCTGTTTTTGGTTTTTTACGAATAGAATGGTTATTTCAGAAAATATAAAAAAATTAAAGAGGAAAGTTTTATTGTATTCAAAATATACTATCAATATTTGTGATGAAATAGACGTAGTCATTTTTTATATTTTCTGAAATAACAATTCTATTCGTAAAAAACCGAAAACAGCATTTTCAGTTTTCCCTGTATGAGTTGGGAAATTTTCTATGACCAATTTACTGCTCACCACAATAGTTACTTTTTTTCGCATTTAATCGTCTTTGTATCTATTACGGTTTAGAATATAGCAATGTTACCACATGATAAAAGAAACGGCCTGTATAGTTAGTTATATATAGATATACTAATGCATGTAAAGGCATCACGCTACGTAACTTTACGGGATCATGAAATCGGGCGATTGAACCATCCTGTACAAATGTTCAATGTCCTTGGACAATGTCGACATGGACTATCGACATAACCTTAAACCTTTAAAGGCTAGTTCATATCCTCGCGAATATTCGCAGGTTTTTTGCGATTCGCAAATCCCAAGAAAATTGCCGCATGAACGTTCATACCCATACGGCAAAAAAACTGCGGTAAATGATGAATCATAACATGTAATTTTTCGGTATTTGGGGTTAGGAATTGTTAGTTTATTCCTTTTTCTAAAATAACTTGAATAATAGTTGAACATGGAAGAAGTTCAATGTTTCCCAAATAACATTACCTACATGTTTCGAATATAATTCGTAATACGGGGTATTTTTCAATTCGGCATGCAAACGACATCGATAGCATGTTATTGTTATCTCCAGAAGTCAAGTATCTTCAACAACAATGCAGTTACAGTATAACTAATATCAAGGATCTGTGGTCGGAGGATTCAGCAGTTTAATACAGAGTGTTCTTAAAAAGTCAGATCCCAAAGTTTTACACACCCCGCTTCAACAGTGACGCCCAGCAAGATGCTCAGGAGTTCTTAAGATACATATACTAGGTAGTCGGCATTAAGATGTTATTAGATCATTGCAGAAGCGAGATTTGATTTCAACAAAAATATTTGAAATTGCTACAAAGTAGTGGTCTAGATACTTCTGCACCTGAACTGAACCTGAAGTGAACTGCACCTGACTTAATGAATGCGTTTTGTTCCTCAACTAAAATCTATTTTGAAATGTATTTCGCGAGTATATGAACTTACCTTTTACGCAGAAAAATCGCAAAATTCGCAGGGGTTTGGTTTTGCCTTAAAATATGTCTATGACCGATGACATGGATGGATCAAATTTCCCAAATTCTTTGTCAACGTTTGTCGTTGATACGTTGATTTGTCACACTGAAGGTCAGTTCCCAATGCATCGTTTTTGCTTTTCGCGTCGCGCGTCTCCATTCTGATTGACGAATTTCCGACGCTCCAACGCTATTGACCTATTAGAAGGCGTGACGCGAAAAGCAAAAGCGATGCATATAAATCTTACCCGGAGTTGAATGTCATAGTATCACAAACCATCTCAAAAGGTGGTCTATACACATTATACTACTTGTTGTTTGGCATCAATTTTTGGTACATTTTAAGCCCGTGACTCACGGCACGGCTTAGTAGTGTCACAGATTATAGTATAATCTGTTGTAGTGTCTTCAAACTGCCCTGTAGTGACGTGTTAAGTCTTGTTCATACCCTCGCGAATTTCGCAATTTCGTGATGCGAACTGCACCTGACTTAATGAATGCGTTATTGTTCCTCAACTCAAATCTATTTTGAAATGTACATGTTGTGGTCACTGTTCAGTCACCACAAAATACAGGTCAAATAATGCTTTCCTAGTGCTTGATTCTTCAAAATGGCATTAATGTTGAATGGGATAATATTATAAGTATTATGTAAATTATGTCGGCAGGTGGTCGGTGGATCAGCGGTCTAATGCACAGGCCGTTCGAAACTCCAGCATAGCGATAGTCGGTTCGAATCCGATGTAGGTACGAGAAATTTTCTCAACTACTTTATATCGGATCGATAGGCGGCCGCATGCCTTGTTGAAAAGCAAGTGTATTGTGAGTTGTCTAGATGCCAATCTCGTCTACTGCTAGCTTGGAGGGCACACCGACCACCCGAGGTGGTGCTGTAGGTTTTCCGAGTTTTCCTACAGCTGAAAAGTGAATACATCACCTAAAACATCAGTAAGTCGCCCCGGAGCGCCTCGGCAAATAATAATAATAGCCGTCCTCTACCCGCACAGGCTATGCCTTTGGGTACACTCAACGAGTGTTTATGAGGGAGTATTATTATTATTATTACATATATCAGTCACAACCAGAGCATTCTGCAGGAAATGGTTCCAAACCTGAAGACACCCTGTTCTCTTCAGTTTTGTCCCCACTTTGGACAACAGTTCGTCACCCGAAAGTAAGTAAAATATTTACTGAAATCATACATCCTCATCCCTGTAATAATCTTGCTGAACTTTTCTAGCATGGAATATTTGACAAACACTACAGATCTTTCATAAATGATTGTATAATCTAATAAATGCATAAATGCAAATGAAATCTTTTTGCAATCAAAATAAAAGATTCAACATCCAAAGATAAATTTCAAGTTAGTTGAATCAATATGGCGAAGGCAATGAAGGCATGGAATAATTTGATATTTTATTATGTTGTTCCGTGGTACCGTGGTTTTCGCGAATTCGCAAAAAGTTAAAATATTTGAACTTTCTTGCGGTAAGTTCACAGAACTCATAATTATATCTTAAGATATAATTATGAGTTCTGTGGGTAAGTCTGGCAGCCATTAGGCTGAGTTCATATACTCGCGAAATGCGAATTGCGAAAAGCGAATCTGGCTTCCATTGGTCGATATTTAAAAATATTTGAATATCGACCAATGGGAACCAGATTCACTTTTCGCAATTCGCGAGTATATGAACTTACCTTTACGCAGAAAAATCGCAAAATTCGCAGGGGTATGGTTTCGCCTTAAGATATGTCTATGACCGATGACATGGATGGATCAAATTTCAAAACCCCTGCCAAATTCTTTGTCAACGTTTGTCGTTGATACGTTGATTTGTCACACTGAAGGTCAGTTCCCAATGCATCGTTTTTGCTTTTCGCGTCGCGCGTCACCATTCTGATTGACGAATTTCCGACGCTCCAACGCTATTGACCTATTAGAAGGCGTGACGCGAAAAGCAAAAACGATGCATATAAAACTTACCCGGAGTTGATTGTCATATCAATAAATTTTTGGTGCATTTCAAGCCCGTGACTCACGGCACGGCTTAGTATTAGTGTCACAGATTATAGTATAATCTGTTGTAGTGTCTTCAAACTGCCCTGTAGTGACGTGTTAAGTCTTGTTCATACCCTCGCGAATTTCGCAATATTTCTGCGAATGAAATAGCTCCCAGTCATGCCGGACCAATCGTTGATGCAGAACCATATCAGCAGCCATTTTATTCGCAGAAAAAATGCGAAATTCGCGAGGGTATGAACCAGATTTAATTCTGAGGGTATTTATCTTAGGGCCAGTTTATCAATGTCGTGTAAAGCCGTAGACACAATGGAAGTTTTATGTAATAAGTTTCAAGTTTTGGGATTTTGGATATCAATTTTACAAATAAAACAAGATGCAAAACATAATTGAAAAATGAAGCTTGAATTTTATCAAGATTGTTTATGAGGCGTAATCAGAATAATAATGGCAATGATAGTTTCGCGTTAAAAAATATCCAAAATTATGAAAATTAAAACTAAAAACATAAAACTTCCATTGTGTTTCAGAGTACCAATTTACCAATTTTTCGACACTATATTTGAAAGAAAAAGTGTTGGTGATTATAAATCAATCTACAAAATGCAGAAATGCTTATCCAAATTATCAAACTAGACGACAATGCAGTATCTACATTGAATGCTACCGACCGACGACATGCATAAGCTTTGCAGGAGGCATGCATCATACGTACTGCAACCACTATTGTTTGGAATACTCGGCCATCCGCTAACACCAGCGGAGATGGACACTAGCGTCTCTGACCGGGACCCTATGTGCCTCTTGGCACAAGCGCTCCCTTGCTCTGCAGCCAGCAATGTCTGTGGAGGAAGGGAGGCGGCTCTCAGTGCGTCCTCCCGACCCTTCCTCTCCCCTGGTCCCTCTTGGGCGAAGAGTTGAGCTTAGGACGGAGTTTCTGTATACCAAATGATGTGTAGACATATTACCAACTATGTAACAATAAACAATTATTTATTTATTTATTTATTTATTTATTTATTTATTTATTTATTTATTTATTTATTTATTTATTTATTTATTTATTTATTTATTTATTTATTTATTTATTTATTTATTTATTTATTTATTCATTCATTCATTCATTCATTCATTCATTCATTCATTCATTCATTCATTCATTCATTCATTCATTCATTCATTCATTCATTCATTCATTCATTCATTCATTCATTCATTCATTCATTCATTCATTCATTCATTCATTCATTCATTCATTCATTCATTCATTCATTCATTCATTCATTCATTCATTCATTCATTCATTCATTCATTCATTCATTCATTCATTCATTCATTCATTCATTCATTCATTCATTCATTCATTCATTCATTCATTCATTCATTCATTCATTCATTCATTCATTCATTCATTCATTCATTCATTCATTCATTCATTCATTCATTCATTCATTCATTCATTCATTCATTCATTCATTCATTCATTCATTCATTCATTCATTCATTCATTCATTCATTCATTCATTCATTCATTCATTCATTCATTCATTCATTCATTCATTCATTCATTCATTCATTCATTCATTCATTCATTCATTCATTCATTCATTCATTCATTCATTCATTCATTCATTCATTCATTCATTCATTCATTCATTCATTCATTCATTCATTCATTCATTCATTCATTCATTCATTCATTCATTCATTCATTCATTCATTCATTCATTCATTCATTCATTCATTCATTCATTCATTCATTCATTCATTCATTCATTCATTCATTCATTCATTCATTCATTCATTCATTCATTCATTCATTCATTCATTCATTCATTCATTCATTCATTCATTCATTCATTCATTCATTCATTCATTCATTCATTCATTCATTCATTCATTCATTCATTCATTCATTCATTCATTCATTCATTCATTCATTCATTCATTCATTCATTCATTCATTCATTCATTCATTCATTCATTCATTCATTCATTCATTCATTCATTCATTCATTCATTCATTCATTCATTCATTCATTCATTCATTCATTCATTCATTCATTCATTCATTCATTCATTCATTCATTCATTCATTCATTCATTCATTCATTCATTCATTCATTCATTCATTCATTCATTCATTCATTCATTCATTCATTCATTCATTCATTCATTCATTCATTCATTCATTCATTCATTCATTCATTCATTCATTCATTCATTCATTCATTCATTCATTCATTCATTCATTCATTCATTCATTCATTCATTCATTCATTCATTCATTCATTCATTCATTCATTCATTCATTCATTCATTCATTCATTCATTCATTCATTCATTCATTCATTCATTCATTCATTCATTCATTCATTCATTCATTCATTCATTCATTCATTCATTTATTCATTTATTCATTTATTCATTTATTCATTTATTCATTTATTCATTTATTCATTTATTCATTTATTCATTTATTCATTTATTCATTTATTCATTTATTCATTTATTCATTTATTCATTTATTCATTTATTCATTTATTCATTTATTCATTTATTGATTTATTTATTTATTTATTTATTTATTTATCCAAATTATAAATCATGGCAGGTTTACTTTTTGTTGGTAAGTGGTTGTAGAAAAAAAATTAATGAGTGCCAATCTGTTGTTGACCAAATCGAAAAATTCGTGAAATTTTTTTTTGTAATAAATATAATTGGAAAAAGCAGAAAATTAAACAATGGAACATATGAATGAATAGGAAGTTATTTCCTCATAATATTTGAATTTGTCTGAATGAAAGTTATTAAAAATGGTTAGTGTTTGTTATAAAGGAGGTTTTTGGTGCTAGTATATAGTTGTGAAATTACTTGATTAGCGTATGAAAAAAATTACGACACAGAGAGGAGGAAACATTTTGTATGATTTGTATAATCGGAAAATCGTGATTGAAATCAGTCGATTTTAAAGAATCAGAAAGGTATAAAACTCGAAAAGTAATTGAGACTACTCCCTCGAGTTTTCTTGAGATTCGTACTTAATAATTTTTTTTTAAGGCGGAGTCCAATAAGTTACCCTTGCTATGGATATTTTTCATTTTACAGTCCACAAAAACGTTTTCTTTATAATAAACAGAAATATAATTATTCACGAAATTCTTTGTATTTTTTCGCAGCTAAAATCAAATTGCTTATGATATTTTTTACGAATATGGTACGATCATTTCCCAGTCAACACACGGACATTCGATGAATATCCATTGGACATTCATTTTGGATACTTATTGGGGACACCCAGAGGACATCCAGTTATATCCGGTGGATATTTTATGGACATCCGGTGGAAGTTCTGAGTGGACGGAGATGGACTTCTATAAGATATATCCTTCTGGAATATTCATACTATATCGTTCAAAGATATCCATGAGATATTGTTCACAGATATCCATTACATGTTGTTCAGGGACATCTACAAGATATATTCACCAAGGATGTCCATAAAACATTATTCACAAATATCAAATATATATGTTTCAGGGATAACAAATAAGATTATCATTATGGAATAAGGGAAACTGTTTGAATACATTGATATTGAAAATTGATATGGTATAGGTACATTCATTTTATATTTGCTTCTATATATCTTCTAATGGATATCCACCATTTCGAATCCATGAATGAACATCTTATGGAAGTTCATATGAAGTCCAGACAGATTACGGTTCAGGATAAACATACAATTGGTATATGATGAAGAGAGAAAAAAACATTGAAATCAAAAATTTAGGTCGACATACACATTCATTTATATTTGCTTAGACTTCACCGCAATCCGTAGAATATTTTCTGAAGAAACCGATTACCTATTTTCAAAAAGATCTAATATTTTCGATAGAAAAAAAATCATCGATATTAAAAATTCAGCTCGATAATAATTTATATTCGTTTAGGCTTGCCTCGGATATTTTATGTTCATCTGTAGAATATTATCTGGAAGATATCCGTTTCGAATCCATCGCCCATCGATAAATATCTTCCAACTAAACATGATACATAACAAAAACATTTTCCAGATATAACTTTAGTGCAATTTTGTGATATTGGCAAACTAACATTATATTAATGTCATCTTGACGTTTCCAACACAGTGTTTTCAACTATATGTTTATGTAACATCAAAATAATAATATTCATTTGATAATACATATAATGTTGATTATATGTTGCCCAGATATGTCTTAGACAGAGTAGTTATGTTATTTGTTCGATATTTTTGTCTAACCTTCTCAAAACATTACTGACATGTGTACAGGGAGCCTTGAAATTAATATTATCTTAAAGGTTTCTTAAATGTAATTTTTGGGTAATGAGCACGTCATGACGTCATTCATAAGACATTTCAACATAACCTAAAACCTAACCTCCTAACCATATAACAACATATATAATAAATGTCGACAAAAGCTCAAAATCTACGTAACTTAAAAACATGATATCCACGTTCAAACAATATCACCCAGTAAATATGAAATAAATATATCCACTGACGCCATCGTTCATTTTATCCTAATAGGTAATCATGGCGGTCATGGTAGGAGTTTTGAGTTTATAGAATTAAAATATAATTCAAACTACTCAAAAGTGATTGGAATCAATAGGATTCCAAAACTCATAATTTTCATGGTAAGATTATGATTTTCCACTACTCCATCCACTAATTGATATTTTATCATTTAGGTTATGTAGTGAATGTAGTGATATCTACTATTGATTAGAGAGTATATCTACATATGATGCTATGAATAGTAGAAAAGCTATCAGTTGTGGTTCCTGTTAATCAGATATTGGACAGTATGGAAATGGTTGCTGACATCTGGAGCTGTGTCAAATAATTTTGAACCGATTGAAAAAGGAATTTTTGGAACTGAAACCAATGAATTTAGCATGCTGAAAAAACAATATTGGAGCTGCTTGATTTGTAAGTGAACTCAAAATTATAAATTTTATACAGAGTGTTCTGATCTTTCTTAATTTCATTAATCTATGATAATATTAACGTTTCTTGAGATTGTAGAGAAATCACTTGAATTGTTTAATACAAATTATCAATAAACTAACTGCATTTTCTCTTTCTTTTCAGTTTGGTAGTATCCTTTCACATTCCTCTATCAGTTTTGATGTACAAACTGGTACTTATTGAATGATCAGATTACAAAAACTTAAATAGCAGTTGTTGTTTCCGAACTAATCGAAGATGAGCCCTTCTGGACTGGGCAAAGAAAAAAATCCAGAAGTTTTGAATTGATAATTATGGACATACTGAAACGTAAGTAATTATTTTTCTTTTACCTCTAGAGGCAACATAGAATTATTAATAATTATTGGATGGTCGTTTTCTTATATCATAAAGATTAATATGAGGTGACTGTAATGACTATATTTTCAGAATTTGTAAAAGATGTTTTCAGTTCAATCACAGATGAAGAGTTTGACTCATAGTGATGGATTGGATGACATTAGCAGAGCAGAAACTAAAAAGAAAGGAGAAGTGACCGAGACAACAACCATATAATTATTGATTCAGTGATATCTAATTTTATATTTTTCAAAAGAAATAGGTTTTCATTCAATATTATTCTTCTAATAACACTTAACTTTGGTAGATCTATCAATAAATTTTTCATCTGATTCAGGTGGTAAGTGATATTATTAGGTACTTTGGTCTGTTCATAGTGATTCAAGTTTATATTTTTTATATTGCTAATTTTAATTTAATTGTTAACGATGTAACTGTATTGTTTTAAAACGCTTTATACATGAGATTTTAATCATTGACGATAAAGTTTTTTGATTGATTGGTATGTTTTACATCATTACCCCCTTATATACATATTTTATTTCTTAGTATACAGGTTGGAGCTTATACTCATTGTTTACCAACACTTATTTTTCTACACCTAAAGTTGTATTTCTGGAATTTCAATCGCCACTCTTTGGTAGATGAATATCTTTGTTAATTGCTATTGCTGTTATTCATCTACTGAAAAGTGACTACTGAAATTCCAGAAATATACCTCTAAATAGAGAAAAAAGTGTTGGTAAACCATGAGTATATGCTCCACCCTGATGATACAATGTTACATTTTACAAATGTTGCATAGATGTTTTGAGTAACATTATATGTATGTAATAAAGTCACATTAAAGTTACGCAAAATATGATACATTTATGTAATGTTAAGTAATTAACATTACATTGTAATATTTTAAAGAGGCATAAAGGCATATGGACGCAACGTATCTGTAACATTAAGCATATCTCTGAATAACATCACCAAGTCACAATGGCATATAACAGTTATGTTTAAGTTATGTTTTTATGTTTACTGGGTTATGGATGTCCATCTCTAATTCAAGAAAAAACAATGACACGAGCTATAAAGTATTTGTTGAAAAAATTAATTTTCCTACGAAAATGGAAGGTAAAAAAATATAGGTTGAACACTGATTTGGCTATCCATAAAATATCTTCTGAAAGATATCCATTACACGTCCTCGGTGGATATCTTATGGATGTTCTTTTCAAATCCGGGGAAAAAAAAATCAAAATAATTACAACACTCCCCACGTATATTTTGAAATGTCGCAAATGGGAATATTAGTCCCAAATATCCACACCACTCTTGTGATTCTCGTGGTTACGCAGACAGCATAGTATATTTTCTTCATCATAGCACACGATCAGGTCATAGTTGGTTGCGTGGTGAGCATTCTACTCGAAGGCAATCTTTCGACGGATCAAGTGAAATTCTTGGCTTCAACCCAGTGTTGAACTTGCATACTGCACCCATATCTTTCATGGAATGAACTGGTAACAAACATGACATTGAATGAATGCTTAAATTATCACATTATTCAACAAAAACTCCCTCAAGGGCCTCTCAATGTCATAGTCATGGACCTGTGCACTAGACAAACCCGTGAAGGTCACCTGACGGTCACTGATGACGTATTAATGGCAAGGGGGAGGCCGAGAACCGGCTGTAGTATTCTACTAGTAAAGATAACTTTGGATTTGAGATAATCTCACAGGGAGAATCACGCGAGGATCAAATCTAGTGAGCGAGCTTACCACTTGGTAGACCCACTTCGTCAAATTCACGCATTAGGAAACGTATATAAAGAAAACTCCCTTGTATGCTTGTACTCCAGCATAGCGATAGTCGGTTCGAGCCCGATGTAGGTACAAGAGAATTTTTCTCATCTACTTTATATCGGATCGATAGACGACCGCATGCCTTGTTGAAAACCAAGTGTATTGTGGGTTGTCTAGATGCCAAAATCTCGGCTGGTGCTAGCTTGGAGTGCACACCGACCACCCGAGGTGGTTCTGTAGGTTTTCCGGGTTTTCCTACGGCTGAAAAGTAAATACTTTACCAAAAATCAGTAAGTCGCCCCGGAGAGCCACGGCAAATAATAATAATAACCGTCCTCTACCCGCACAGGCTATGCCTTTAGGTACCCTCAACGAGTGTTTATGAGGAAGTATTCATTATTGTTTTAAACAGATTTCAGTAAGAATTTTGAAGAAACTTCTGAACTTGAAGTGGTGGGTTGATTAAAGAGCAATTTGTGAAATTTCATTCACTTAAACCATAACAACTAAAGGATGCGCGTTTCTACCTTTCTACGTAATTTTTGGACATAACCCAGTTTAAAACTTCGCGAATTCAGTGGTGTGGTCAGCTTTTTTGAATAGATAATAATATTTGTTTTTTAAACAATGAAAAAAAATTATATATTATATTTTGTTTAAAGTCCCCGTCTTGTCTGCTTCAACTGTCAGAAGAAGAGTGGATGAGGGGAAGGAGATTGCTGGTAAGCACTGTTTATTGTTTCAAAAATGAACTGAAGTCAAAGTCAAAGTCAAAATATAATTTATTGTCGGAAGTTATAAAAATTTATAGACAAAGCTTTTTGGTTTTTGGATTAATATTAAAATTGAATTCAATTAATTAATGATAAAGTATAATGGTGATACTCCCCACTATCTGCGTATCATCCCAGATGAAGGAACACCACCACTATATGCGCTCCGGGGCAACTTGAAAATTTGATGGCGCATTTGCTATTTCAGCTGCAGGAAAAAACCGGAAAAAAATACAGTACCACCATTTAGTCCTTAGCAAATGAGGGAACGAAACAAAACATAATACATGCTCATCCATCATTACACAAGGACTTCTTCATCTCCGCATCTCTCTGCAACTCCAGCTCGTGATCTCAAATTTATAATATATTATATTATAATTATTGAAAATTGTTTTTGTCACTGATAATTTGAATATTATTGTATCAAAAGACAGTAAGACAATATCTTTTGTGGGGTGATGCTGTCAATGCCACTCCTGGTACAATTGTTGTATGTATAGTTTCCATCGAATCTCATGTGTACCAAACTTTAGAATGATTGAAGGCATTCAGTATTTGGTTTTGATCTATCAGAATGGGGGTAACAAGATGAAAGTTTGAGTAATAACTTCATTTATAAAGCATTGTTCGCATATATTTATTTGTAATCGATATGTACCAAGTATGTTTACATATGTCACCAGTGGCTTGTCTAACTTTTTATATTATATCAATAAGTAAACTTCCCATCATGTACAAAATTCTCTATAGATAATTAAAGTACAATAGAAAATATTTAAAATGTAGCTTGTAAAAAAATTTTTAGAAAATTGAAATTTCATACATGATTGTTAGTTTTTTCACACTTACTATAGGTACATTATCAAATTATCTAAAATGAATAGAAATTAAACTTGAAATAACTGAGAGCTTTCTCCTAAAACTAACACACTTTCGATTGGCCCAAAATCAAAGCAAACGTTTGAGCAAAAAATATGTTTATTCGTTATAGTAATCAATATTGAATATGATTGTACTAAAAAATGATTGTGACAATTAGAATGATTTCGTTTTGGGATAAAGTATCAAATCACTCTTTTTATGATTACACAACCAGTCTTTATGAAGAAATGCTACGATTGTATGGAACATAAGAATATAAATTAGTGAAGTCCATAGTGACGTATTTAGAGAAAAATACGTTTTAAACTATATCAACAGCATGATTTTGATGATGAACAAAAATCACTCTGATTTCATCTGAGGACATTGATTTCTAAAAATTATACAAAATTGATTCACAGCATTTCAATCAAGAGACATATTGAGTAATCTTCATATTTAAACAATAATACAATGGTATATTTACAATCTAAAAGGCTTTTGATCACTTCTACTAAAATATACCTTGAAATTCCCCTGTATTCATTTTGATTTCCAATGGAATAGACAAATGAATATTATAAGAGAAATTGAAGACATTGTTCCGCATCAAATGTTACATTATTTCCTACATTGGGTATTGGGTCTCAGTTGATTTTTCAGCTAATCAATTAAATCTCTTGTCTTGAACTAATTATATAATTCCTGTGTTATATAAAGTAGAAAAGGCAAGGAAAAATACAAAAATAAAAATCCATCAAACATATAGGTAATTGGTAGATCAGAAAATAGCACAAAACCTATTTTTGATAATAATTTAGAAATTGTGAGATATTTGAGTCTTCGTTTTGTAGACATGAAAGCATTCAGAGTTGCACGATATGAAACTCTATTATTTCATAGGAAAGATATGTTCGTAAAGTGTGTGATGTCATTGGAATTTTACAAATTTCTGGATTTCCATTAAGTACTTTTCTACTTCGTTCACAAAATTATTAATAATGAATTAGGACAGCTACAAATTCAACATTGAGTTTGGAAAAAAATTGGAAGTGAACGAAATATGAATGAAATCATCGAAATTGAATTAAGAGCTGAGTGTACCTACTAGTACTTTTCATCTTCAGTTTTTAGTAAATAGTACTTGCAATAGTTTTTTCCAAGACTTTGATTATTTAAATATGGAAAAAAATGTAACATTCTAGGGTGCGGATCGAAAACTTAGGCCATATCATCACTAATCTTATATTGCTGTAGAATATTCACTAACAAATCAGAGAAAAAAGCGTAAAAACGATGAAAATATATATTTTGCAGGCACGCTAGGTTATAACTTTCAGCAAATATTACTTTACTTTTAAATATTCACGTTGTCCATGTGATTTAGTCAACGCAAAATATTTTAGCGCATTTTTATACATATAAGTACTGTTATCAGCTTTATTTGATGTAAGAAATCATCAAATTTCCACGTGACACATAAAAAAAGTAGTTTCCAATATTTTTATTCCAGTTGAGGATAGATCCATTGTTCTAAAGAATAACAAACGAGTTAGAGTTTTGCAGGAATTAGTAAATAATTGGGAACAAAAGTATGTTTATAACAATATTTTTTTCATATCTACTAGGCTAGCTATCATCAATATGATTCTTTATTTCAATCTGGAAATGAAAATACAAATTTGATAAGAGTATAGAAAGAAAAACGAAGTAATGAAAATATTTGATACTTTCTATTCTTTATTCATCTTAGGTGCCTGTATTATAAGTCTGTTATTGCGATTTTTCCTTTTTTTTAAAATCAATTCAATGTTTAAGTCCCATGTGCAAGATCAGAGAATAAGCATCTTCTTGATCTTGAATATATATCATTATCGATTACTTCTTGCCTCCTCTATTCTTTGAATGGATATATACTGAGTAAGGATTCTTACATGTGAGTTTTGTTAATATGATTTTTCTTATTTTTTTTGTATAACGCTTTCATATACATTTTCTTCTGTGTTGGTGGTATACTTTTCATAGGTTACTGTGATACATTGTCATATAATTAAAGTTTCGTCAAAACCCCCCACGGTCAGTTTCTCAAAATTTAACCATCTGTCAATTAAAATCTCTCTTTTGCATATTTTTGTTCGTGCTGGTTTATCTAAAATTGCGACTGTATGCAGTGCTTTGCGCATTACATGATACTCAGATAGAAAATTGAAAATGTTTTTGAAAAAATATATCCTTGGTCATGGACGTCATGGTAGTTTCCTTTGGATATCTAGGACTGTGTTCGTTAGCTATTATCACTTTTCATGAATTGAACAGTTTTCATGTGTCACGGAGAGAAATTGATGCAACTTTGATTTATTTTGTCATTATGTCATTTTGCCAGACTACTTACACATATATCAGTTCAACTTCTAGTAGTAATGGCAATACAAATCAATCTAACAAGTAGTTCATTCAATTCCAGATATAGGTACTAACATATTTTGTTCCAGTTCTGATTTAAGATTGATCATTCGATTCCATGGATGAAGAATGAAATGAATGAGAATAAAAAAGTATAACAACACAACCGAAAAAAAAAATCATACTGAAAACCAGACTAAGTTCGGCTTACTTCAGTATTTGGTGAATGTAAATAAAACCTCAAATAAAAATCGTCTTATAAAATTGTTAGTGTTGCCCTGATATTAGGTCGTTGAGTAGATTCTGAACACCACTTGAATTTTTCCTTATCTACAACTTTCCAATTCCACTGATAAAAGCGAGTTTTCGACAAAAGTTCGCATAATTTGAAAAAAAATTTAATTAGTGAATTTTCAGAAGATTGCATTCCAGTTGAAATTTTTTGAGCTCTCTATTCATTCATAAAATACGTAAAATATCACATGATGAACAGGGAGGCGAAAAAAAAAACTCCCCTTTATGCTTCTTGTAAGTTGAGTTCCATTGAATATACAGTATATTTTGTGCTATACGTACAATTGAAAATTATTGAAATATCGTATCATGCATTTTATGTACTAATATTGTCCCAATTTAGTTTTTATTCGAAGACAGACCAGAAAAGTTTTTTTACTACGGTAAATTAGAAATTGCTCTGACATTTTTGGGCAGTATAAACAGGACCTCGTTTGTGAGCGAATTTTTTTTAAATTTTAACGAAAATGGTTTCGTTTCGAAATTCAGCGAGTTGAATATATGTATTCTGAATAAAATACGACAGCTTTAGCTTAGTGAAAAATTGAACATTTATTATCGAAAAATTTTGATCGAGTTATATTCAATCAGATTATTTCTCAAATGTGCCAATTAATAAAAAAACCTCTATTCCATCACATGATACATTGTTTTTACTGCAATATTGTTCAAAACTGAGCACGGAGGTAGAATGTAAGAAGATAATTGTCAAGAAAAACAATGCAATTTATTCGCAAAGGAGGACAATTTATCAGTGAATAAACTTTGATTGAAGTAGGAAATAATACTGATTATTTTCCTTAAAGTTTTTTCATTTCATTGAGTTGGTTTCCATGTTACTTTTACTTTTCAATGAGAATGAATAATATATTCCCCTGTAGATGATTGTAGTCGTAGATGGACAATTCGACGTAAATTCGTAGATTTCTTCCTTTGACCATAAAATTATCACAATTTTAATGGCTAATTTCGTTAATTTCTGACTACAAAGTTGGACATTTGTCATTCGGATGTTTGCGATTCGAAATATAGAATTGAAACCCATTTAATGACTTTTTCAGCAAATTATTGTCTGGTAGACTTAAGCAAGACTTTGATACCATTAACCACGATCTTCTCCTATCGAAACTGAAATTCATTGGTTTATCGCCCGCCCTCTGTGGTGACTTTCTTTGAAAGATTTCTCCTGAACAGGAAACAAAGGGTTAGAAAAAAATCTCACCCCCCCCCTTGACGTTGTCAGTGGCGTTCCCCAAGGGTCAATACTGGAGCTACTTATCTTCACGTTATATGCTGCAAATTTTCCGAATGCTGTCAGGTACTGTCGAATGGGTCTCTATGCAACATCATTGTATCACCATGATTTCTTTTTGTACAATAATTTCTTCTTTTGATTATCCTTGTATTACCATAATCCCCTTTTTAATTTATAAATATATCTCTATGTCTATAGATAAAAGCACCGTATTAGGAGAAATTTAACATTTATCATAGCCGTTATTTTTGCCTGCTACAATAGAATTCATGTTTTTTTTGCTTGAAAATGATAACTGGGGCTGCTGGCAGCTTATATATACTCGTCAAAGTATTTTTTTAATTATTTCTCAGTGAAACTGTACTGCCTGCTTAAGATTTTTTCCTTTTTCGGATGGGGAATGAAGACCTTTACTATTATTATCATATTATTGTTCATGGCTATCTCCTTCATGGCTTTTGTTCATTTTTATAAGGAAATAGCCTTTTTATGCTGAATATGCTGAATATAATCTGTTGATATGCATCTTCCCCCTCACATTTTCCATTTATCACACATTTACTAATTTTGTTGTCAGATGCAAGTTAATTGATAGCCCCAGTAGAATGCATTGAACGTAGATATCAACAAGATTCAATTTCGCAACATTCAATGGATCATATAGTTATGAATGAGTAGTGTTTATTGAAAAAATACATTTTCAGGTAACATTCACCAATAAATATCGAAATCTTCATAATAACTGCCAAGTTGTATAATAAAAAGTAATTGATCTTCCCCTTTCATTTGCACTGCCCTGGTTGGAACCTTTGATGAAATATTGAATACGCTGGTGTTTTATCCAAACACCAAACCACTATTTCTATCACCTCGTTTCGGTCACCAAGTGCCCATCTTCTGGAGGAAGATCCTCCAGAAGATGACAACGGAAACTCCAGTATATTCATAATATTTCATAACATTCAGTTTTCTTTCATACAAACCTGGTATTTTTGATAGTGTGAAGGCATGTTCCGTGACTAGACACATGACAAGTCAGGCATATGCCTGTCATATATGAAAAATGACAATAAAGTCAGTATCAAAGTAGTCGTCGTATTATGGGTAATTGATGACCTATTTATTTCGTGAAAATTCATGACTCTTTTGTCTAATTTCCACTGGATATTTTATTTATACGACCGGTTTCGGGTTTTATCCCATTATCAAGTATATAAAACTAAATATTAAACCGGTCGTATAAATAAAATTTCCAGTTGAAATTAGACAAAAGTGTTTTTATATTCATTTCATCAAAGTTGTCGTATTATTTTTATCGTAAGCGTAAGGTCGTAAGCTCCTCTCTCCCAGTTGTGCACCGATCACACATAGTAAAACGTTACTAGTTTGCCATATTTGGTTAATGATTTGTTGAATCATTTGTTGCACAGATATCTAGGGGGTTTTACAAACTTTTCTCCTATGGACATTCTTCCCCTTCATGAATGTAACATGAAAGTTTCAATGTCGTTCTATTATGGAACGGAAAAAATCAAGAGATGTATCGTTACCAGTCATCAGAACTGAAACCTACATTATCTAATATACAACAATGAATTATTGCCCCAACTGTAAAGGACTAAGTACAATACCGCTGTGCGTCTGTTTATCACTACCCTTAATATCCTTTTTCTCCCCGTCACTACTTTCACTGTTCTCATTTCTTTCTATTACAACACTCAAACAAGTTTCGATATTGTCGTTATGGACATTAGCTGCCTCCCTGGATTTCGTCAGCTTGGAACTACTTTGTTCAGTATCTATAATCGTAATACTATCACTATCGTTACTCGAAACACTCTGTATATCGTAAGTTAAGTCTAGAGCCTGCAGTTCGATGATGGAGTCATCGCGCGACATCTTGTTCACTTCCTCACTGAAACTGCTGGGTAATTGGATCTCGGGAATGGACATTTTGGCCGGCATCTGCGGCAGTTCTTTGAACTCCGATGTGCTGGTACTCGGCAGCGAGTGATTCGGCGGTACTATCGACACCTTTTTCTTGCTTTTACTCAAAAGGGTCGTCTTATCGACGTGAACAAAGTTCGAATCGTGCGTATCACGAAATTTAGGTGCAAGAGGATACCTACTCGAGTTATGTGGACAGGAGTTGCTTTTCAGTCTAGTCTTTTTCCGTTTTCTGAAACACGTCGACGGCACCGCGCACAGTAAAACACGGATTAGGCAGCACAATAGGCCGCACGCTATGAGGGTAGGTCCTATTAGTCTCAGTTCTAAGGTTTTGAAACCCTTTTCGCCCGTCCCAACGAAGAAGATTACACTTCCGATGGCTGTTGTTCCCAGGCCTACGTAGAGGAGGGCGTTAGCTGCTGCACTCTGGTGGTAAACGGCGAAAAAGTCCTCATCATCTGATCCTCCGCCATAAGTGGAATCGTGGATCTGAAAAAAGTATTCGCTTAAGCAAAATTCAGGCACTAACTATAATATTCGACCAAAATTTCAATAAAGGATGTTGAATAAAACACGAGGGGTGTTTCACTTCCCTAAAATTTGTACACCAAATTTTCATTTGAGGGATTTCAATTGGATTTCAGAAATTTTGAACGGATTTCTGGATTTCATAAGAAATTTCAAGATTTCCTTTAGGATTTCTGGATTTCACCAAAGATTTCTGAATTTCATATGAATTTCATGATTTCATTCGGATTTCAAGATTTCCTGTACGATTTCTGAATTTCACCGGAGATTTCTGGATTCCATAAGGGATTTCAGGATTTCATTAGCATTTCAAGATTTCTTTCAGGATTCCAAGGTCAAAAAAATGCTGCACACAGTTGGCAGTAATGTATTCAAGCATACGGGTGCAGGTTCATCGAAATTTCATTTCTTTTATGGAATTTTAGCGCAATTCTTCATTCGTTGACAACCAAATGTAAATGAGAGGTGAGATTTGTTTCTAACAGTATCATTTGCAACTTTTTTTGATATCAAGTGGATATCGGGGGCGTTTTACTTCTTCAAAAATTGAATACCAAATCAGGATTTTTACGAGGGGTGTTTCACTTCCGTAATATTTGTACCGAGATTTGTACATCAAATTAGGATTTCTATTGGATTTAAGGATTTCATATAATTGTCATTTTTATTTACATGTTCCGATAATAAGAACTCATGTGCCTTATCGGAACATGTAAATCAAAATGACCATAGAATGAACTATAATGATACAGTTATTTTAGGCACTGAAAGTAATCAAACAAAAAGAATTTTTCTGGAAATGATACATATCAACAAAAATAAAGAATCAATGAACAGAAAAAGAGATTTAAACAATCTCAGTCAAATTTATACCTACCTTTTTTAATTAAAAGAAAATATCAATATTTCATCCAGTAATCAGAATTTTCGAGAATGGAAAAAGTCGGAAAACAAATTAACGAAGATATGTCAATGTCCAGTAGCGGTCAGAACTGAGTTTGTCATATCCGAAAAACTCATTTTATCTATAAACTAATAGGTCAAGAACAATAAAACAGAACATTTGATCTGACATAAAAAAATCCAAAGCCATATTTTGGATTTTGATATTATGTAGTTTATAACTTTACTATATCCTCACCTCTGTAGGCTCTGCAGCCATATTCAATTCTCGATTCAATTATATAATAACTTTTTTTCACAGAAAATGATTATGGGCGGCAAACTTTACCGTTTGCCGCCTATAAACATTTGTATGTATGTTTCTGCTGGGTTCTGCCGATTTTTGCAACAATCAAGTGGAGCTTTATGCGGGAATCTACGAGTATTTGCGAAGTTTCTTTTAAGGTTTCACCAAGGATTTCAGGATTTACACTTGGATTTCAAGATTTCAAAAGAATTTCAAGATTTCATGACGATTTCAAGATTTCACTTAGGATTTCTGGATTTCTTGAGAATTTCAAGATGTCTATTGAGATTTCATAAGGATTTCAAGATTTTATTCGGATTTCAAGATTTCATTCGGATTTCAAGATTTCATTCGGATTTCAAGATGTCTTGTAGTATTTCTCAATTTCACCTGAGATTTCTGAATTTCATAAGGATTTCATAGGCATTTCAAGATTTCATAATGGATTTCTGAATTTCATCAAAGATTTCGGAATTTCAGGTTGGATTTCTGGAATTCAACATAGATTTCAAGGATTTCTGGTCATGTTGTACACCAGATTTCCGAAGTGAGACATCCCTCGATAAATCAATAAATTGAAAGTCGTTGAGAAAATGGATAATGTCTCAGCAAATAGTCGGAAAATAACCCTATAGGAAAAACAATGGAAAAGGTGTAGGGATAATTTTTACACATTTTTTCATAAAACCCAGGAGCTAAAATTGTAGACCGATTTGAAACTAGTGAACGTATATCCTTCATATACTTGTCAAAATCTTCACAGGTGATTAAGAAATGGAACTGGATGTCATAGATTTATGACAAATAATAAAATGTGCTTTGACTACTTTCTGAATCGAAGGCTCAGACCGAGCTTTTTGGTAGTCTATCCACCACCAGAAAACTTTTTGGCAGTAATAAAGCACATTTTTCTCAGTATTATAATACATAAAGAAATATCAACAGGAATTTTTTCAAAATAGCAAAAAACATAAATTACTCAAACAGAACTCTTGAATAAGATAACAATCAATTATGTCAGAAAAAAGTATACAGTGAAAACTAAGTTATTCTCGGATGAACTAAACTTATTCAGTTGTTCGATAGCAGCTGGACTTGCAGAGAAAATTGCAGCCAGAACGATCCAATGGATTTTCGTTCATGGTAATTTATTTTTGATACCAACTGAGATATATGAAATATAAAATGGATAGAAAAAAAAATGAAATAGATCATTTCTTCTGATTGAAATTACATTTCCATGAAAATCCTTGAAAAATTGCCGGATATTGCTTTGATTGAAATGCAGATGCTATGAAATATATTGGTATCTAGAGGATCCTTTCCATCATACTCGAAAATCGCCACAATTATTCCATTACAGAAACGAGGAGACTATAACAGTACTGCTAATTTCAAACTGATATCCACAATATCAATCCTCTCTAAAATTATTGAGATTTACGTGTGTAGATGAACAAGTAAATTAAACTCCGATCAATTAACTCAACCTAAATGAGTAATGCTCCAATAGTACTGAAGGTAACATCTTTTCATAATGTTATACCTCAAATCATGACATTGTTGCCATGTCGCAATTTCTTAAGGATACAATAAGCACGTCAGCTAGATTTTGATTTCTGTCGGATATATTCATGGCAGCGAAAACCCAAACTGTCTTGGATGGAATATATAACAATAAGAAGGCAATTGACACGTTCATTGCAGCTTGTTGGTAGCATGTAAAAACGATAGTATTTTTCCATCGTCGAACGGAGATTCTTCGTTGTCGCTAAAGTTTGGTTAGTACGGCAACGCTGCATTTGATAGTTGACGGAACAACAACAAAACCTTCCTGTTTGCTTACGTCTTTGGCTTATTGGAGTGTTTTTTCGTGAATAAAGGGCAAATTCTGAATTAATTTGTGTTAAACTATCGTTAGATTATATTATTAAACAATTGGGAAGCATTGTGAAATGTATAAAAGACCATTTGGAAATCAAAATATGTCATTTCATGAGTAAGCTACCACTGTCGTAACTATCGAGAAAGGGAAACCGGATTGGAAAAGAGTAAAATGAATGAATTATGAAAAAACATGTTAAACAGAGCATCGGCTGTTCTCAAAATCTCCTTCCACCATAATTTCAGGTTTCCATTCCATATTGGGTTTCTATTATTTCTATTTGATTGAACTTCAGTATTTCTGAAAACAACGCACGACACTGCCTATGAGGGAAGAAACAAAGTTTGGGGCGTGAACGGCGAGTTACTCATCTAGGTTGTGTTATTTGATCGGAGAAATTAAATAACATGTTCTAATTTAAATTTTCCAAATTTCCAAACTTTGTAAATACGAGCACTTAAATCTCGCGTCCTATAAATTGTGTAATGACGTAATGAGTTGATAGTAAAAGTTTTAAAGGAAAAATTTATTTCATTCTTTTTATCTCTTTATTCATTTTTAATCTGCTGATAACGTTGGAAGAAGTTGGAACTCATAAACTTTGGTGTTTATTCTATGGTATATTTCATAATATCAATACCTCATTGAAAATGCCTATATTGAAATTATTCAGATTTTTCTAGGAGATTTTTGATAGTTATTATCCTAACAAGTACGGAAAGAGTACCTTTCCCGCATGCGACTGCCGTCGAGTGCGGGAGAGTACCTTTCCGTATAAGTCGTTACCCCAAACGAACAAAGCCGTAACTAAAGTTACAGCTATTTTCAGTTATAGGTGTAGGCGTATTCAGCCTAAAAAACTGATGCTGACGATAAAAAAGCCGTATCTCTAGACCAAGTAGTTACGAAGAAATCTACTTGGGAAACGTTGTATTTCGATTTAAATATTGAAAAAAAAAATCAGTATTTTGGCTCTCCTGAAATTTGATGAAAAATGAGTTACGTCTTTGTTCGTTGGGAGTGTCGAAGTAAGGATCAATATTTTTTCCAATAGCGAATTAAAAAAAAAAATATGTAGCACTCTTGAACAAACTTTCGCGTGCGGGAAAAATTTTACCCGCGCTAGTGCGGGAAAATAACACCTCTCAAACTAAATTGCGTGCGGGTATAGGGTGTCATACCATGTTTTCGCTTCATATATTAGTGCAGTGTCATCAGCATATCCTATGATACTCCCTTGGCTGTTTAATGAGAATATTCCATTAATGCAGAGATTAAAAAATGGAGGACCCAGAACGGTGCCCTGCGGTACATCATATTCAATTTCTCTCTGATCACTCAACGTTTCAGCAACTTTCACTTCTTGAGTTCTATTGCTAAGATAATTTCTCAGTAAATTTGCATTTACCTCTCATCCCAACTCGTTCCAGTGTATCAAAGCTTTCGAAAGGTCAATGAAAACACATAGACAAGGATTTCCGTTTTCTAGTGCGTTGTGTATTTTTGCTGTCAAAGCGAATACGGCATCTTCCGTTGATGAATTTTCTTTGAAGCCATTTAAACATTCAACTTTACTATTACGAGCAGAAACTCAAATTTATCAAAAAATTCAACTCAATTAATTATAAGATGGAGTTTCCCTAAAATGTTGTTGTCAAAAATTGATCTGAATGACTGAGATGGTTCTGTGAACTATCTCGAAACGTAGTCGTTGCAGTAAGAAAGAGTTGAGCGCGAAATAACGTGCGAAAGAAAAAACTACTTCCAAGAACGGTGAAGTACAGCGGTGTCGATAACAAAATTACTTTCGTAAAAAATGTTCGATGTTGGGAACAAAATTCCCAGAGCAGAGTTCAGGTAAGCAGTCGAGTGCGTAAAGTAGAATACCTTTCCGTATGAGTTAGGATCTAGATTTTTTCTTCAAGAGCGACAAACGGTATTTGTGGGCTCACTGATGCCGTTCTCACTTTTTTACTTCTTTGATTCCAGCATTCCTTTTATTTAATTCACCCTATAGTGAAGAAGAGTTCTGTTGAAGTTGGATGTAAATAGAATACAATTATTTAGATCATCAGTTCTTGATTGGGAGTGATTATTGTAGTCACGTATTTTGGCGCATTTTTGCCCTATTTTGTCGGATACTCTGCTAGATAAACAAATATTTCTATAAAGTATTTATTGTTTCAGTATAATAATATAAGAGTTGCTGTTCATAACTGTAATTACCTTGAAGAAAAGTGTGATTTTTTGTGAACTGGATGAAACTAGACTACAGTACAGATCTTCAGTTCTTGACTGGGAGTATTTATGAGGTTTGTTTTGAAACTGGATGAAATTCGGTTACTATACAGATCTTCAGTTTTTGATTGAGACTGTTCACAAAAGGAATTGGGTCAATTGAGAAAGAGTAAAAAAAATTTCTTCATTCCAAATTCAGGAATGTTTCAAATGTCTAGTCTAGTAGAGAAATAGAAGCTGGTGATTGGTATAACTCTCCAACTTTTGAAGATTGTACGCTTGTTGGAGCACCTGAATTACAAGGGACACTTTCATATAGGCAACGAGTTCCAGATCTTCGTTTTCAGCTGAAAAAATTACTCCTGAGAAAAAAGTTTCCTCACCGATTACAAAAAGATGGAGATACAGAAATCGACGACTCATTCTTGATGGAACTGGTAGCGGTGGAACGTTCGAATATAGATGTGGAGAGTACCGGTCAGGAAATTATTTATAACAGAGAGAAAGTTCGTCAAATCCTCTGTTTGTAGGGTTCTTGAAGCACCTGCATTACATGAGACAAACATCATCCTATAGTCTGATATACATTGAGAAGTCAGTTAACGTGACATACGTCAATGCATTTCAAATGGGACATTTCACGCCAATGTTGCCTACGTCGTTTACAGGTCCGGCCGAGCAATAAAATGTGTGTTTTTGGTTTAACAAGTTGATTTGTTGAAACGTTTTCAAAAATAACTTTCGTTTTAAAAAAAAATAGTAATGAATGTATTTAATTACCTGAAAAATATCAATAATGGTATGACTATATCAAAAATATTCAGTAAAGTTTCTGATATGACTGGAGTTTGTCAGCGATCTGTGTATCGATATCGAAACGAATATGTTCATGGTCCCGTTCGTAACCCCATAAAGAAAAGAATAAGATCCAGCTTTTCCATTAGCCGTGTGACAACATATGAGAGTACATGTTCACAAATACGGAAAATTGTGCATGCCTTCTTTCTGAAAAACTTACCTCTAACTCTCAACAATAAGCAAGAAAGCTACTATACGATATGGGTTTCATTTACGGAAAACAAAATAGAAATTCCATCGTGATTGGGAAAGCAGAAATAATCTTTTGGAGGCATCGATTCCGTCGAGAAATGAGAAGATTTAGGCAGGAAGGAGCCAATATAATTTATTTGGACGAATCGTGAGTCAGTATAACTATCGAATATTCCATTTTTCGAAACATATATTCAACGTTTTGAATAATTCTTCCACTTTCCTCATATAGGCAATAAGAGCATCTCTAGATTATTTCAAAAATAATGCACCTTTTCGTTGTGGCGCAAATTTAAGATTACCCTGTTTAATTTATAGTTTGCATAATTTACATGCATATAACTTTCTGAAATTGTTCAATGTAAACGCTACTGTTCTTTCAAAATAATATGTTCAGAATCAGTAGCACTGCTACTGTCTAGCGTACCCGCGTACGGCCCTGCCCATTATATGTCATTAATGCCTCTTTCTGATGTATGAACTCCGGCAATAATGTTATCCTATCTTGCATTACTGACTTCTCAATGAGGATCCGACTATAGGCTAGGAGATGAGATCTGAAGCTTCGCTATTTGATAAAAAAAGTACTCCTGAAAGAAGTCTCGGCCAATTACAAAAGGTTACGGAGATCGACGGCTCAATCTTGATGTTAGCAGTGGAACCGTTTGAATATAGTACAATGTACAATGTAGTATAATATAGCATGGGCCATGAAAATATTTATGAAGGCGAGAAAGATCGCCATGAGAATCTATATGAAGAAAATTATATAAAGAAGGGCATTCACTCATTTCCTATGTGACGTAGACACATATTATGATGAATTTTTGCTCCATTTTGGCAGATGCGCTACCAGATGAGGATGGAGGATATAAGAGTTGCAGTTCTAATTTAATCACAGTAGGTTTTTTCTTTACCTTATTGAAAAGTGTGTTTTGTTTAACTTTATGAAACTAGAATACAATACAGAATTTCAGTCCGTGATAGATGTTTATATGATGATTCGGGTCAATTCCAAGAAGTTTACAGAAGAGTAACAAAATATTCATTAATCCATAGTTAAGTAATCGCCAGTTAATTTTCAAATCTATTGTGGTTTGCTCAAAAAACATCATGGTATTTGTCAGAAGGAGAGGAATAAAAAGTGGTAATTGGTGTAACTCTTAAATTTTTGAGCATTGTAAGCTTCTCAGAGCACCTGCATTACAGGAGACACTTTTCTAGGCAACAAGTTCCATCGCTTTGTTATTTGCTGAAAAACTTACTCCTAAGACGGCTCAGTCTTGATGGATCCTTTTTCACCTATACACGTATTTTGGCGAATTTTTTAAATTTTTTGGTGGATATGCATCAGATCAATAATGATTCCAGCAACGCATTTTTTTTGAGAATAAGGAAGTTGCAGTTCACAATTCAATTCCGGAACCCATTTTCATTTACTTCATGAAGAAGGGTGGTTCTGTTGAAGTTGGATGTGACTAGAATAAAATTTAGATAATCACTTTTTAATTGGGAGTGTTCATTTAGAGGATTCGGGCAATTCCAAAAAGTTTGCGGAATACAAAATATTCATCAGTTTGAAGTTCAGTAATGATTAGTGGTGATTCAAAGAATTGAACGATGTATCATCGGCATATTTTTATTGGTAGAAGACATGCCTAGTAACATAAATCCATACTCTCCCAGATGTGCTTAGTTTCAAAGAATATAAACAAAACCCAAATTTACTGGTTGGTCCAATTGGTTTTATTTTCCAAAAGTTGGATACAATAATGAAAATAATATTGCAAGAAAACGTTAACTGAAAACGATATGTATTTCTCCTGGAAAGAATCAACAAAATTGAAAGATGAATCATGAGTTGCTATCCTCTAATTAAGCAATAGTATCAAACTACGCTGAACATGTAAACTTAATCGAATATTCAAAACTAGAAACATTAATGATGATCGGCTTCAGTCATCAATGCGCATTCGAACCGAAGTTGCTGCTTTATTTCAAGCGCACCACCGCGTCTGCCACCATTGAAACAGAATACTGTGAGGAAAATTGAAGCACACTTCACTTAAATCATCCAGACACTTTTGGAATGAGAGAAAAAACGCAGAAGGTACGTGAGCGAAAATATCTCCTCACGTTTGAAATACCATAATTCCCGCCAATGAAATAGCTTGTGAACACGATTTGTTTCACAAAGAGTTGTACAAATCATGAAATCACAGGAAAAAAGGTACTTTATTGCGAAATCAGTTCGGATGAACGAGAGTTGAATGCTCAATTTTGGCGGATGCGCCCCAAGAAACTCCAGCAAACTTTACAATCAAACAGAGTACAGTTTATAGGTTTATCTAGGTTCTTCACTATTTCAATTGATTGTCTATGAATCCAATCTGAAAGCCGTACAAAATAATGCGAATAAGATACATTCGATTGAATGCGTTGCAGGAGCTTGCAGGCATCGAATTAATCCCGGCATATATTGGGTAACTTCTTTACAAACACTTTCTTCTCAAAAGTCTCTCTTGCTTGCAAAAGGAAACACAATGATTAGCCACAAAAATATTGTTCAATTCGATGTGGATCTTCTGGTTAATTTTGATTAAAAAAAAATTATCTAATCACGGTACGATTTCTTATTTTCTTTTTTTTTTTTGAAAAAATTCAAGAGATGTTCGTTTTCATTGACTACTATACTCATAGACCAATTGAATGATAGTATTAGTATAGTATTTATGAAAACCGACAGTTTTCTAAAACTGGTGGCGCCATCTCTTGCCTATGACTATTATTTTTCAACCACTATTTGACCAATTGGATGTAGTTATGCAGAATCCTACCAACCCACAAAAATATTGAAACATTCTTAATGTGAATATGCATTTATTAAAACTCATTCTGTTATTTGCAGGAGCCTAACAACCTCACCACGTCAGGGCTGCGATGTGTTGTAGGGTTGGTAGGCTTCTGCAAATCACAGGATATGTTTAAATACATGAATATTTACAATAAGAATCTTTCTCGCCTTTTGTGGGTTGGTAGGTTTTTGCATAAATACGTCCAATTTATCAACAGAAATTGTGAAGTTTCCTGATTGAATACCTTTAGAGACGAATACATTCATAACCGACAACATAACTTTACCGAATCTAATTTAGAGAAGCTACAGGAGTTGTGTATTTTGTTTATTCAATCACTCCATTTAAAATCGATTTTCTTGAAGTTGAATAAGCGGAATTGTGACAACCTTTATACCATTATATCCTCCACTGAATAGCAGGCTTGAAACTAATTATATTTTATGCTGAAGCAACACAAAACTGGAATAAAATCTGAAGCTTTTAGCATTTCAATCTAACTGTAATATGCTATATTTTATCTTTGAGCTTCAGTTCACGAGAATAAGTTATGCACCAATCTGTGTATATTAATCTGCGAATTTAAAAATCCCTCAAGAACGAGCTTGGTTGCGACCCGTCAATTCCGAGAAGCCACGACGTCGAAATCATAAACCTCATTATGAGATAAAAATCCATTATGGACGGGGTTGAACGGATATCGACATATCTTCTCGAACTCGGGGCAAACTCGTTAACATCGTTGATGACATTTTCTGAAACGTTTATACACCTACATTCACCGACAGATTGAATTTAGGTCGTTTAGTCTCTGCATTTTGCCGTTAAGTCCAGAAGTTCAACCTTCAACTTGTACTGTAACTCGTATAAAATTGTTCAGTTCGTTAGGAAACTCGACAGAATCAGACACATGAGAGCTTGTGGAGTTGATTTCCAATTGGAATATCCGCCAAATAATGGTTTTATTGAAGAGCCTTCGGTAAAACATATAGACTAGTGCGATGGTGGAAATAAATAAATCATTGCTATTGCTTTACTCGACGTCAGATATTGTATAATATTCTAGATTTATTTGTGCATTTCCTCGAAGAGAGCATATGTAGAGGCACCAAAAAAAAAAACATGAAAGTTTTGGACTTTCTGCATTTTTCCAAAAACAGTGGATCCTAGCTGAATTTATCCTAATCATAATGAGATTGTATTTTTTGTCAAATAAATTGAACGTGTAACAGTTAGATCGAAATTGACGATTGTAAAACGAAAATGTTTATCTATTCTGCTAACAACATGACTGTTTCTAATGAAAACACTAATGATATGAAAGTTGTAGAGCAGGAGTTCATTCAAAGGACTCCAACGTTATGAAAAAGTCATCTATGTGGGATTTGCATGAATTTTTTAAATTGTTTAGAAAAGTCTTCCGGATTAAAATTTACCATCGCGCTAAAGTCCGATAACAAAAAGTTTCGGAAATATTGGTCAATGATACTGGTCAATAACAACTGAAAAATAAATAGTTTGCCTGTTGTTGTTGGACTGAGTGTCACATTTTTGTTTTTCCCAGGGCCTTTTTAAACGATGAAATGGGATACTGTGTTATCATAAAATATAATAATGATATCAAAAATGCGGCATTTGATCTAGCACTAATGAACTATGTATTTTTCAGTATTTTTGGCCAATATCTCTGAAACTATTGGTTACTGGACTTTAGCGCAATGATAACTTGTAATCAGGAAGACTTTCTCAGAACAATATCCAAAATTCAGGCAATAACCACACATATCCCATGTCCTTAACGTAAGTTAAGTAACGTGGTTTCTTATATGACTTTGAAACTTTGAAGAAAATTTCATTTTAAACCAGTTATTTCCTAGAAAACTTTTCTCTGAAACCGATGCTTGAGTAGAGTTATTGGCCACTGTTTACATTTTTATAGAAATATATTATATCTGCGTATTTTGCTGTAGCGGGAAACCACGTGGGAATTTTTCAGGCAAATCTACTTGAAGAAAATTAAATTCAATACAAGTAATTTCCCATGCAACTTTTCTGTAAGAAGTAGCTATTGTCAATTTTTTAAACCTTTTACTTTTATGTGAATATCATACAAGTTTTTGCTGCTAAAACAAGAAATTTTTAAACCTTTCTGTTTCAGTTTTAAGATAATTGAATTGAATTTTGAACAACTTTGTCCTGAATACTTTTTTCTCAAAACCGATACTTGGCCAATCAAGGTCAAAAAATGTATATACAAGGTGATTCAAAATTCGTTATAAAGATTTGGGGGGCGAATATTTCAGGTTAAAATAAGACTTTTCTTTCCATAAACATGTATCCGCAAACGCCTCGTTATCCGATCTAGAGAGCGTTGAAGATTCAAGATTTTTTATTAATTTTTTTGTCATAGCTCTTTCAGTTTTTCAGATATTGAGATCAAATTTAAAACATAGATTATGCTTTGGAGCTTATATCATCCAGCATGCCCAGTAATTGTGTGAATGTACTGGCAGTTATTTTTTTAGGGTTTTAGCCCTTCTTCGCCACATGAACTTATTTTTGGTGCGGCACTAGTGGATTCTACAGATCGTGACAAGCACGCAAACCGGTAATAGATGAAGAGATTTTGAATGTTATCGACAAAAATCATAGTATGAATACTTGACAAATAGCACGGCATTTGAATGATTTCCATTGAATTGTCTGTAGGATTTTTCACGAAAACATGCTATACGCATATCATATTCAGCGCGTCCAAGGTTTGTTTCCTCGAGATTTTCCATAGCGCTTGCAGTTATCTAGATAGATACTGCGCATGTGTACAAGAGATCCTGAATGTTTGTATCCTTTTTTCGACTAAGCTCATTTTACACGCAACGGAGTAGTAAATAAACCATAACAATATTTGAGCACCAGAAAATCCACACATGATGAAATAATCTCGACACCAAGAACAGTACAGGCAGGAATAGTAGGACATACTTTAATTGGCCCCTGTATTTTACGGTGAATGTTAGATGAAGGACGGGCCGTTACAGGTTTTTGAAGAAATGTGAATTTTGTGCATTGAGCTTTACCCTCATTTTAGAGTCACCATCCGCGATTATTTAGATAAAGTGTTTCACAATCGGTGGATTGACATAGCTGGTCCGAATACTTAGCCCCCACGATCCCTAGATTGCAACCCGCTGGAATTATTTTTATGGGGACATGTAAAGGACATAGTTACTGTGCAGGACCAAGGCACTGGCAGGACCAGTGCCTTCTATCAAAGTTTTTACTGAACGAATTATGGAGGCCTTACAAACCCTCAGAAACACTTTTATTTTGGACCACGCACGGCAGTCTATAATGAGAAGAGTGGAGGGTTTAATCTCAGAAGGAGGATGGCATTTCAAGCAACTTTTATAAAAAAGTTAAGATTCCTTAGATTCAAGAAAAATCGTAATTTAGATCATAAACCAAACTTATTTTGCCTTCATTGTGATAATTGGTTTCCCCCATTTATTGAAAATTCTGCTTAGATGTAGCGCCTCTAAAATCTTGATACTGGAACACACTATATACATATAAGTATATAAACATTTGCTTTGATGGGATAATAATTTTGTAAGCGACAAACTTCTAGAAATAACGACTATTTAGATTTAAACTAGGTGTCATTTGGTCCGTGAAAACCGAGTCTTCATATTCAAGAAATGGAATGAAAAAAGATTAGTCTAAATGAAATACTGAGAATTTATAGTCATTCATAGTGATTATTAGGAAAATATTACTTGCCTCAGGTACAGGGAAAATTTGCTCTTATCGTAACCTCCGAAAGTGCCTCTTAAGCCGGGTTCATACCGGATGTATTTGTTTTCGGGTTTGCAGACAATGCTTCAATTTGAATTAAATCATTTGGACTTTCATTGCCTAAAAATGTTCATGGTTTCATGTCACGACGATTCTATTGTTGGGTATCTACAATCGTTTTTAAGTGATTCCCTCCAAGCGGAAATTGAGGCGAATATCTCTCAGACAACAACTACTTTCCCTTACGAACATCGAATTAAACCTGATATCTATTCAAATGTCTGTTAACAATCGGAATATTTTTACTTGAAACCATGGAGATATGCTTTTTTTCAGGCTATGGAAGTCATTCAAACTGAATAGTTCTACCTATCGTTAAATAAAGCGATCATAATGATATCCTGCTTCTCACTGTTTATTTCCACCAAAGGTCCCAGGTGGTCTTATTTGACTGGCCTACTGAGCTATGAGTGAATTTTATTGATTTTGGAGGAAACGCACCATCAGCCTCTGGCGAATGTTGTAACAGATTTGAACACAAAACAAATTTGTACATTCAATCAGATCTTTTGAAATATTTTTCAACTTTGAAGGCGATGCATACACAGTTGAAAGCTATAGATCTTTAGATGGAAATAAAATAACTTTTCACACCAAAGCTTGGGAATCGAACAGCAATAATACCTTCTACTGAAAATGGTCGGCTCCACATTCTCGAAAGCAGAAATATGATGAATATAAAGTAGGTATCACAGTATATGTTGGATTCCGTTGAACTTGAATTAAAGTATGAAAAAGCTATTTGAATTTCATGTTTGTAAATCGAAGAATTTACAGGTTGTCTCGTTATAGATAGATAAGTATTCCACGATTTCGACAAACCGAGGAAACAAGAAAGTATTATTCGTAAAAAAAATTCCGAAGATGTCAGCGATTCAGTGAACTTAGTTGGCTCCAAAATCTCTATGTTTATATCGAATATATCTATCCCCAAAAATGGTAGAAAATTTATATGATTGCTGTTGATGACCATTTTCTTTGTACAGATAATTATTCCAAACAACTTCTTACTTATCTGGGGATATGCCCTAGGCCCAGATAACCTATCAAGCGGATTAGGCAGTCGCTTAAAGCTGCATATCTTAGGAAACTACAAATTCTGATTATAGAATTCAAATACCATCACCACTAGAAATTATTTCTCGCTCTGTCTCGCCCCGCCTCAGCATTTATACATAGCTTTCAAACGAAAACGTAACAACCAAACATTCGTGTTGGCAAAATATTTTCTGCTCAAAGCAGCAAAATTGGGCTGCTTAAAGCGGTAAATATATGCTTCTTGAAGCGGTAAATATGTGCTTCTTAAAGCGGTAAAATATGTGCTGCTTAAAGCGGCAGAATTTCTAATTCTGACATAGATATGCCACGTCAGGTATTGGATTGTAGTGGTCGTTCATTCAATCAGAAATAATTTTTCAGGATTAGCATACGGCAGAATCTTGTTGGCGAAGCTTGAGCAGTATAATTTATCATAACAAATAGTAGAAATGCTTTGGTCAAGAAGGTTGTAAAGTCAAAGAATAAAATTGGTATAATGGTAAAAACAGCAATAAAGTCACGCGAAAATACACTCGCTACGAAATCGCAAGTGATTACACTGCAATTACACCAAACCGATAGACCTATAAAGACCTCGTAGCAGCTAAACTTGTAGGTATTCACCTGAAGACGATTACGGGTACAAGTAATCGAAACGTAGAAAACTGAAAGAAGTGGAAATCTCTCAACCATTAAGGCGGTGGACATTCAAAATGTGAATTTTGCTCATGTCGAATGAGAGTACATTTGAATCTCACCAATCTCTCACTTTTTTCTGATCAAATTGTATGATATGATCAAGACCTTTTTCGTGATGCCAAAATATAGTAGTATCATCAGCAAAAACAACCTGATATTTGGATGTTCTACAAATGAGATTCGAACCATTTGAGACTGATATCGCTGAAATCATTATAAGGAAGTTTGAGGAAAAAGCCTGACTTTGTTTTAAACAAAATGCCCACTAGTCCAAGATCGGTCGGTACGTTGTTTATTCCACATAATACCTTGTGTTACCCATTATTCCTCAAAATAAATCACAAAATGTCGCAAATTTGTCTCAAAGATTTTTTGGTTGTTGAGAAAATTAACGAAAGTGGATCGTTCACGTTTCTCATGTTACCGTTAATAAGAAAGCCGAATTGGTGTTTGCAATCTAAACACATGTTTCAGTTTATTTTTCAAAAATATTCCTAGGCGTGTAACTCACAATGTTTCCTGAAAGTATCTTATGAGTGAGATCATTTTGATCAGTATAGAAATTCAAATGTAAAAATTGGCTTTTGTGTGATCCATTACCTACCTATTGCAGAGTGTAGCTGAAATATCACTAGTTTTTTCAGATATAAGTTCCATTGTAAAGTGCAAAAATTGTCCATACATGTATCACATTTTGCATTTTATTCAGGAAATTTATAGCTTTTATATTGAAATGGTGAAGTTGAAACTCACGAAATTCGTTAGGAAAAGGATTTGCATATGAAGTTATTCAAAAGAGGTCTTACCCTGTTTCTTTTCATCCATCGATGATGAGCTTCTGTCTGCTTGATGCGGTGTTGCCGCGCTTCCTCGGAGAGTGAACAGCGCCTTCCTCGTTCTCTTTCCTGCCATGCTGCTCGACCTTGAGAGCACTACGAAAAACGACAAAATTAAATACTATGAGTCACTGCTTAATCAAGAACTAGAACACCGAATCAGTGATGATCTTGATATGACTTTTTTATGTCGTTTTAAATTTATATGAAAGATATGGAGTGATTAAAAGTAGACATATATCGTCTCCCCTTTACCAAGACACTTTTTCACGTACTCGACGTATAAACAATGTTTTAGTGGTATCAACGAAAGATGCACAATCACAAAATTCTCAGTTTATGCAGTTTCAATCCTGTTGATCAAATGCCTTGCTGTACCCGATCAAATAGTGAGATGTATTGGATAACTCCAAAAAATCTAAAAAAATGTTCAATATTAAATATAGATAAAATACAGCACATACTTTTACTGGACATAAATAAATTTAGTACATATTGAAACCGCTTTCAGGGTGCCCTCCTGTTTCCAGGGGGCAGGCAAAGTCGCCCCACATCTGTCCGGAGACAGACCCCACGTTGTAATGTGGGCCATATGCACGTAAGTGGTTTGGTCGAAGCTTGGCTGTTTTCCTGCCTCCTCCAAGTTATGCAGGGGTGTTACTTGGGCTGTTTTCTAGCATTAATTCATTGGTATTTCATGGATGGAATCATTTGCTCAAGTTCGGGAAAAATTCAGAAAAAACCGGTTAAGACATTACACCTCATTTCCTAGGAATCTTCTAGTCGCTCATGGAACAGGTCCAGTGCCTGTTATATAAGACCCTGATACTCTCTCGGGGCATTATGGTAGCTTCAGATCCTTGTGATGTCCCTGGTCAGAGGGCTTCTAAGGATGTGATGTCCATAGAATTTATCATACTCTGTGATCGTCTCGACATTGGCCAGCTCATGTAATGCGGTTAGCCGAGTGTATCTGTCACTATCCGTGACAATACGAAGTACTATATTTTCCATCCTCTCCAGCCGCCAAATCTGGTACGCGGGGAGGCTGCAGAATATTGGAGAGGCGTAGGTCATCGATGTAATGATGACCTGTTCATAGATCAACGCTTTGTTTTCCATCGAAAGCTTGGAATTCTGCGCTATTAACGGGTATGTCTATTTTCCTATACCCGCAGCTCGTTGAATTGCCAAGCTGACGTGTTTAATGAGCGTTTCTCCTGTCCAATTGTACCCCCAGGTACCGAACAAACTCTGCCTACTCGATCCGGATTTCTAGAGTCATAAACCCTCACGTAATCTACACATTACTAAGTTTTCTCTTCTTAGTGAAGTTTATGAGCTCTGTTTTTCCCGGATTGACCACTATTTTGTTACTCGCCAGATACGGCACGACCTGCCAATCCAGGTGGATAACTGATGCCGCTCTGGGTCACTTGTTTCATCATAACATCAAGTCAGAGTCCAAATCGAGCAGGTTATCTTTAGACGGGTCGTGTTTCAGGAAGACTCTCCCAGTTATCTTCTTTTCTGCACCTTCTTATTGCCATTGTTCGTTACACTAAGGAAAATCTGTGGTGTGGATACAACCGAGTCAATTTCGGAATTGATGAATGTGCCACGGTTCATCGATGAAGAGGACGATGCGAGGAATACGAAAAAACTGTTGAGGAGCTCTTGATGCCTGAAAGACGTATACTCACTTGAAGGTGGAACAACGCCGCTCCTAAGAATAATCCGCGACAAGTTATCTAGTCATCAGAACAGTTGGGGAAGAATAAAGTTGCTGCAACAATAATGCTTGCTGCTCCAATTCTACTCTACTCCTTTGGAGTAGTAAAATGGACTCAAGAGGAGTTGCGACACCTTGAAGTGAAAAATTTTACAAAATGATGCATCTTTATAGAAGCTTGTATCCTAAATCTTCTGTTCCATGATTATACTTCTCCAAAGAACGGGAAGAGAGTAGACTTTTGAGTTTGGACTATCTACATAACAGAATGGTACTGGATGGAGCCTGTAAAGTCATCAGGAGTTGAGATTCCTTTCTCTGCACGATACGCGACCATGAAAAGGCAGGGATCAGAGTATTTATTTTTAAGACAGCAGCCCTAGCAGTCGATGCATTTTATCTTGTGTTCGACACTGAACGAAGTGACCCAAACTTTGTCACTGATCAGCAAATAACCCACATCAGAGGATAAGCCAATGAATGGGCTCTTCTTGAAGAACATTGATGACCTTGGCTTATCCAAAAATTTTACCTCCTCATTCTTCGGGACAAGTGGGCTGAAGTTGGAGATCGATAGATTCATACTGACCCGCCAGGATTGTGCCTTCAACAATCTAGTCTACCGTAGTCGCCCGATGGGTATGGAGGTAAAGAACTTTAGATGGAGAGCATTTCGTCAGGTTTCTAAGACCTTGAAACATTTGCTATCCGTGTGTCGATATTATGCGGCCTCAGTCTGTATCCACATGCATAACACCAGACTGTGAGTGTTGTACTTCCATCTCTAACACTCGTACGGTGGTGATACATTAGAAAATTTGGTCGGACCTGAACATGAACAGAAAACATTATTCACGGACCCAGTATTCACTCACCACACGGACGTCGGGAGTGATCCGGGTAAATGACACTAGTGCGTCCTCCGGATATATCGGAGCTTCGGAGACAGGGCCCGACTGGGATATTCCTGAATAAAATTAATAATAATAATAATATGCGCAACAGATACAAAACTCAATTCTCAGTAATTCTGGTACTGGTAGAGTAGAATATAATTCTCCGATCATCCTGCATCACTACTTATATTCTATTACGGGATAGAGAAATAGGTCCGTTGGTGTAAAAAATTGTCATCCGCACAACAAGCGCTTTTGGTTGCAGTGCCTTCGAAGCCGCAACACTAGACGGACCCTCTAAAGAAAACACCTTCATTTGAGTCGCAGTTAATCCGAGTATTGCTGCTGAATTATCCGCACTGACAGATATAAATTGTCACGCGACCTTTGTAGAAGCGATCAATTCAGAGCACCATAGCGGAGGAATTTTCATTAAAAAGAGTGCACACAAAAATTCTTTGGCGTTCATTGTTGAACGATCGCCCTTGTTCTACGCGAAGACTCTCAAGGTTGAGGATGAATTGTTGGGGATTCATTAGGGACAAATGGTGCGTGTACAAAAAATGCCAATATAAACCGCCTGCTCGAATACTTGGAATTACATTATTCTCAGAAAACAAATTACATCTTCTTCATAGGATATGGCGAACGATAATTTATTTTTATTTTCAAATTTTCAATGAGTGAACTCAATCAAACTTCATAAGGATTACGTTATCCAATCTTCCGCAATAAAACCTATACAATAGGTAAAATCGTCGGCAAGTATTCAACAAAAAACAACTACTGCCCCCTACGACCATTGAATTATATTTGTTTAATACTTGGCAAAGTTTTCTACAAGAACCACTTTGCAATGCACTTCAAACATCAAAGCTGAAATTATTTTTCGATTTAATTGGGGGAACACCTCCGTACCGGTTTCATGGTCATTGCCAATCATCAGCGAAGGCTAGTTCGACCCAATTGAATCGAAAAATCCTTTCATCCTAATTGGAAATCCCTGAGACAAACACTGAGGTATGAATTCAGCGCCATCTCTGGGTTCCAGTTTAAAATGCACTCCGACTACGTGTCGACTTCAACATGAAGCCAGAAACATCATGAAAGAGGGGCGACACCACTTGACGGAAGACCATAAAACTAATAATGAAATATGGTGGATTACGTAATCCAATCTTCCGCAATAAAACCTATACAATAGGTAAAGTCGTCGGCAAGTATTCAACAAAAAACAACTACTGCCTCCTACGACCATTGAATTATATTTGTTTAATACTTGGCAAAGTTTTCTACAAGAACCACTTTGCAATGCATTTCAAATATCAAAGCTGAAATTATTTTTCGATTTAATTGGGGGAACACCTCCGTACCGGTTTCATGGTCATTGCCAATCATCAGCGAAGGCTAGTTCGTCCCAATTGAATCGAAAAATCCTTTCATCCTAATTGGAAATCCCTGAGACAAACACTGAGGTATGAATTCAGCGCCATCTCTGGGATCCAGTTTAAAATGCACTCCGACTACGTGTCGACTTCAACATGAAGCCAGAAACATCATGAAAGAGGGGCGATAACACTTGACGGAAGACCATAAAACTAATAATGAAATATGGTGGATTACGTAATCCAATCTTCCGCAATAAAACCTATACAATAGGTAAAGTCGTCGGCAAGTATTCAACAAAAAACAACTACTGCCCCCTATGACCATTGAATTATATTTGTTTAATACTTGGCAAAGCTTTCTACAAGAACCACTTTGCAATGCATTTCAAATATCAAAGCTGAAATTATTTTTCGATTTAATTGGGGAACACCTCCGTACCGGTTTCATGGTCATTGCCAATCATCAGCGAAGGCTAGTTCGACCCAATTGAATCGAAAAATCCTTTCATCCTAATTGGAAATCTCTGAGACAAACACCGAGGTATGAATTCAGCGCCATCTCTGGGTTCCAGTTTAAAATGCACTCCGACTACGTGTCAACTTCAACATGAAGCCAGAAACATCGTGAAAGAGGGGCGACACCACTTGACGGAAGACCATAAAACTAATAATGAAATATGGTGGATTACGTAATCCAATCTTCCGCAATAAAACCTATACAATAGGTAAAGTCGTCGGCAAGTATTCAACAAAAAACAACTACTGCTCCCTACGACCATTGAATTATATTTGTTTAATACTTGGCAAAGATTTCTACAAGAACCACTTTGCAATGCATTTCAAATATCAAAGCTGAAATTATTTTTCGATTTAATTGGGGGAACACCTCCGTACCGGTTTCATGGTCATTGCCAATCATCAGCGAAGGCTAGTTCGTCCCAATTGAATCGAAAAATCCTTTCATCCTAATTGGAAATTCCTGAGACAAACACTGAGGTATGAATTCAGCGCCATCTCTGGGTTCCAGTTTAAAATGCACTCCGACTACGTGTCGACTTCAACATGAAGCCAGAAACATCATCTTCCATGTTTTGGGAGGGTTGGAGTTTTTCCTCCCTAATCGTCGAAAACCTTAGGCCAATCAGACCTTCGCCGTAACATGTATTTGTGCTGAGGTTTCCTCATCTTCGTGGTAAAACCTGCATATCCTTGTGCTTGCTGATACGATGATGTTCATGTGTTTGCTTCTCAACTACTGTTATTTGTACTTTTCAGCGCTTTCGCTAAACCACATAAAGGTTCTGGACCAATAAAAGCACGTGCTCCTTCTCGGGCTGGTGAATCTGCCTCTTCATTGCCTTTGAAACATGTGTGAACTGGTATCTAGGCTTGTAGGGCTTGTAGGCTTGTAGGATTTCTAATCAATCCCAAACGAATTATCAGCGAGATTGCTTTCATAGCCGCTTGTCTGTCAGAGTATATAGAGATGGTGTTCTCCTCGAACTCTTTTCTTAGCAACTAATCTGCACAGTGATATATTGCTGAAACTTCTTCCTAGAATATCGTGACATGTTCACCTAAGCACAGTGAGACTCTTATATATATATTCTATTTCTAATTTTCTCGTTTTTTTGAGCCGTCTGTATAACAGGCCATTTCTGCATCAACTAGAGGTCCTCCCTTCCATGCCTCTCCGCCTGTTATAACTGTTTTGTAGTTTTCACCGAAGCCATTTTTGGGAAGCATCTTATCCGATGGCATTCCCATCATGGGGTCGGTTTCGAACTATTTTTACATCTTGTTGTACATCTTTCCCTCTAGTCAATCTTTTATTGTCAACTGACCTGACTTTGCCTTATATGGAGACGTGAGGTGGCTGTAGTTTCAGCAAGACTTTTAAGGTAGCTCTTGGGGTTGTCCTCATCGGGTAAACGGTGTAGACTACATGGCGTTTACCCCTTAAAGTTGTCGTTGGTGTACACCATCCCAGCTGTCTGGATAACGTGCCACCGCGGCTTCAGCAGATATGTAGTAGGCTATCACAGGGAAACCTGGGCCGAACGGCGACCATTCTCGGCATGATCGGAGGTTCATGATTAATGGTACTGAGGGTGGAGGGGAGCCCCGAGTATCGGCTAGCTCGCCCCTCCGGTTGGTGTTGGCTTCTCAGGGGCAAGTGGTTCGTTAGGGGGACTGCGGGGATTTTGGGGGACCCATTCATGTGCATGCATGATCCTTGGGTACGATGCTGTGACAGCTCCGGCAACATCTTGAGTTGAAAGTTAGAGTTATAGTGAAAACTATGTTAGCAATGAGCTAGAGAGAAGTGGGATGGTCCGGGGATGGGTACATTTGTGTCAGTATCCTTTTCCTGTAATGATGAATTCACGGTTCCCACTTTGAAATCGTTCGCGATCATAGCTAGGTACGCATAGCTAACACCCGGGGGAAGTCACAACGGGGGGAAAAGTCAGGCTCACTAGAGCACACTGGCATACTTGGCCGCCCACCCAGTGGGAGACTGGCCCAGGCTGGTGGGGCCTGACCGGCCCCCCCAGACCCCCCCGGTGCGGTCGTAACTATGACTCTCTTAAGGTAGCTCTTGGGGTTGTCCTCATCAGTAAGCTACCTTGGCTGCCAGACAAGTTTGCCTCTGGATGCCATGTAGCCTTTGAATCGCCCCAGCCCGACGAGTCTTTGTCCACCATGCCACCGAACCATATGCTATAATGGGTATAATGACCTTGATATATGGTAAATGAACATTTTTGGTTGCAGCCCCCAGTTTTATTATTCTGTATAGGTTGAGGGCTATCATACTCTACTACTTGTAGTCACAAATGACAATTTTGCCTCTTGTGCAAATGGAATTTCTAGCCAGTTAAGAACTGGTGACTTCAGTCCTGTCAGTACTTTCTTCTTGGTAATAACTACTATTGTGGATTAAGTAGTTCCTCTTCTTAGCACCACTTGTTAAGTATGTTTAGAGCAGTTTGTTCATACTCTGAGAATGTACGAATTTGCAATGATCACAAGATCATCGGATGTTACCTTCTTTAATAATTGCTCTACTAGGATAGCCCTCATGATATAGATATAATTTACTTGATGAGATGAAACAGACAGCAGATGAATTTTGAGATATTGAATGAAAATCAGTACTTATTCACTGTCGACAGAAAAAATCGTTCTTAGATTTACGACTGGGATCAATGAATAACTTGAATTCTCGTTTTGTTACTTCAGTATCAAGCATTATTTTATGACTCACAAATTATGAAACACTGGTCTCATAATACTTTTGTTAAAAGCAAAAGTACGATTTCTCTATCGTAGTGTTCCATATCCGAGTACTTTTCAAATCGTTTTACGCTTAGATGTCGGCCGTTGGAATTTCTGCTAGCGCTGGTCCAGGTGCGATAAAAAAAAATCAATTTCATCGGAGTCCATTGGCGACCACATCCCTTGTTTGAAAAAGCAAAAGTGATGTGAGTTGTATAAATGCCTATACTGACATCTGGTGTTTGCTTGGAGTACGTACTAATCACCAGGGGTATAGGTTTTCCGTGTTTTCCTATAGCTAAAAAGTGAATACACTACTAAAAATCAGTAAGTCGTCTGGAGCGCCATGGCAAATAATAATAATAGCCGTACTCTACCGATTACGAGGGAGTATTGTTATTATTATGATCATTAGAAGAAGCAAGAATATGAGGATTCAGAGACCATGACGAAACAAGAACAAGAGACCCAGATGAATTCGTCGAAAGTTATTTTAGAATTAATCGCAGAAAAAGTACAAGAACTCGAAGGAGAAGTCCAAGAGGTTGAGGATGTGCTCAGAGGCGGTATTCAGGATGTCAGAAAAAAGACCCAAGACATCGAAAATGACCTGTACAAGGTAAATGAACGGGTGGTAGTAGAGAGGTCTAGAAGAAATTCAATGAGGAAGTGGATGAGATCAAGACAAGGCTTGAAATGATGCAGCTTCCACACAAGCAGGCTCCCTCTAAGCAAATCTCCTCTATCAGTAAGAAGCCATTTCCAGTGGTATCACCTGTGAAAACTTTCAAACTTCCAATATTTGATAGAGAATCTTCGTAGGATATGAATCGACCTTGAAACAGCAGCAAAGGCAAACTGGAGGTCTCAGAATGTCACTTCACTGGTCTTGTGTATATAAAGCTTGGCATCAGATATTCTGCAGAATATCCCCGAGAGTAGGCGAACTGAGAAATAGTTGAAGTTGGAGATCGGATATGGAAAGCAATATATCTCAACCAATTATTTCAGAGTCATCCAAAGAGTCGATACCAAAAACACAACGAATCTCGATAACCGATGTAGAGCAGCTCAAACGAAGTTAGCATCTTCTAGAGCAAAAAGCTTTCAGATTCCGTAATTGGGGGGGGGGTTCCATTTCTTGACTCAATCTATAGAGGAGCTGCCGGGTGTGATCTAGATTCAGAAATCTAGGAAGAGGAAGGTCGTCGTCCACAAACAACGAAGCAAGATCAAGATGGAATTCTTCGGAGGTCGCGACAAATGAACTGCCATGTGATCTGCTGTTTGGAATATCATCCAGAAATGTGAAGAAGATAGTTCTTCCAGAACATGTTAACCTTCCTACAATTGTTACTACCACTACAACCACTACTGTACAAACGAATTACTTGTTTGACGACCCTGAAGTAACAATATGAGTCGGAGGGTGATGGAAAGGTACAGAAAAATCTAAAAGGAAACTATGCTGAGAAATGAATTGAGTTCCGCTGAAAAAAAGAAAAACTCGTGCTTTCTTTGCTAGACCTATTCTTATTCAGCCCGCTCTGTACAGTTATTTTTAGAGTATAGCAATTTTATTTTTTATTCTCGAAAACCAAAGTGTCATATTGTGCAGTTTACTTACCAAAGGTGGAAACCGTGGAAAAGGCCCTATTTCCCTAGTAGCAACGTGGCTGGGCAAATCGGAACGTCCTCTTCGAAATTTCTTACGTCGAAGGCGCTGTTTCTCTCGTATGAGTAGGGCGGCTTGCATACCGGCTGCGGCAGCTGTGCTCATGCAGTGAAAAAGACGCCGGAATGTCTCATCGTGCGTCAAACAACCACCGCTAGAACGTTATGAATGGCCTTTGCTACTGCTGATCTCATTCCTTGTGCCAGTTCTGGCAGGCAATATTCGGTAGAGTATCTCACAGTTACTGATCTTCCTTGATGAACTGTATAACCTAGCAAGGCTCTTATGGCGTGTTGTTTTTCTATTTGGTTCAAAATATTTTCAGCGCCCGAAGAAGAACTAAATGTTTTCAGGTTGTATTTTGCTGTTGATTTATTTTTGATTTTCGACACTTTTTTGAAGAGCATTTTTTGAATACAGGCAGTACTCACAGACCGGAGATTTTGGAACGAAGATAGAAGTGTATATTTATAAAAATATCGTGTATAGCAAGTTTGTAGATAGATATATTTTTTTGCAGATATATATAGAGTATACGTGAAGCTGTAGAGAATTTGTTTGTTAAGTGGCAATTTCGAAAAATAGTGTAAGGCGAAGCTATGGTTAATATATTTTGATATGTTTTATCTTCGACTGTGGCCCCTTAGTTTCACTCCTTCAACCTGAATTCCTTTTATGATCCGATTCGTTGCAGTTTCTCCAAAGGCTTCAGAATTTTATCCTGGGTCGAATCTGTTTCTGATCACTTTCATTTTATTCACTGGACAGTCACTGTATTATCATTTTCAGGCACATTGTTTCTATTGAAATTTTATGTAAGTTGGTCGTATGATAGGAGTAGTATTTCCATTTCTAACAGGTATGAATTCAATTACGTAGTACAGGTACCCAGAACCACATTTTTTGGCGAACGTCCTTGTTCAATAGATTATCGATCACGAAATTAAGATTAGATGGCCTTAAAATGATGCATTCATTTATTTATGAAAAAACAAACAGACTTAACTTATTACATATAAACTCCATATAAGATCCATCAATATATACCTAATGATGCTAACCGAAATACCAACGAAAACCCACCAATTTATATTTTCAATAATGAGCTATTCAGGCAACCTCAAATTCGTGCACAGAGACATCAAATTTACACATATAAAGGTCCAAGTTGAAGATTTCTGAAAATTATATTATTCGGACGTGTGCTGTGTTGTTATACATACAGGGTAATGTGTCTCAATAAACAATCAGAATTGACTATTTTGAATATGATTCATCAAATTACGATGGTCTCCGTCAGATATAAAGTTCGCAACATACTTCGCAGTTTGTGCTTAAAAAATTTGTAAAAAACTGCCTCGTCCCTTTAAACTCTAAACCTGTGAAATACATATTTTTAGAAAATCCTTGAAAAATCAGAGATTTTTTTGAAATTTTGAAAAATGCCAAAGAAAAATTTTTTTTGAGGATTTTCGAAAATAATATGAAATTTGACAGGTTTAGAGTAGCACATGACAAAAGTCTGTTTTAAACCCATTTTTCGGAAACACACTAAGTGCAAAGTAAAATTTTCATCATATCTGTTAATACAAAAAACTTCCATATGTTGCGAATTTGATGTGTGATACTGTATGTTTGAAGAGCAATCGATAGTCCAAATTCAAGCCTCAATAGACTGTAGGATGAGAACCCGTAGTTAGTTCAATATTTCTTGTAATAGAGAAATTTTATAAAATTATTTTGGATCGTTTCTAAAAATTTTATTGAACTTTCATTTTGAGGATACCAGATGATACATGTATACTCCAATTTTGTTGGGACGAGTCCAAGGAATAACGATTCGATAGACTATAGTGAATTCACAGGTAGTTCTCCAAATGAAACCTATAAGCTTCTCTCGTTGTTTTTGATATGTGCTGGTCAAACTTGAGATTGGTTTAAATATCACCCCCAGAATCTAATGAACTCTTTCTTATATTGAACCATCCATTCTGTGACAAAAGGGATGAGGATGTTTGCTTTTTGAAAATGTTAGTACATTGCATTTATCAATAGTGAAAAGTAATTAATTTTTTATTAACCAATCATAAATATGATCAATATCATTTTGCAGTATCAAATAAGTCATTCACATCTGCTATTTTCTTGAATACTTTGTAATCATCTGAATAAAATAAGGATTGTGATTTCATCGTCGAGGGAAAATCATTGATAAAGATTAGGCTAAGAAGAGGGCCAAGGCCAGACCCCTGCGGTAATCGAGAACCTGCCAAGAACAGCTTTGACTCATTTCCATGAAATACAACAAACTGTGTCCTATTTCGTATATATGAAATGAAGAATTTTAGCAAATTAATCCATATAATTTCAATTTAGCTAGGCGTATGTCATGATTGACCTTGTCAAACGCCTTGGCAAAGTCTTTAAATACGCAGTTAACTTGCCCTCTCCTTTCAACTATTGGTTTGATCATGTTGGTGAATGACTTTTTCTTTACAAAAACTGTTGCTTTTCGGTTGAAATATATATTCCAATAATTTTTCTAGGAAATTGAGAATAGCTATTGGCCGGAAATCACGAATACAGTTTTTGTCAACTTTTTTATGAACTGAAGTCTAAATCATGATGAAATGCTCAAATTAGGTCACCTATTGAATATTTGTGAAATGTTCATTCAGAATTTGGGTTGAAATACATCATTATTGCCAATCAATTTGTCATCATCATCTTCATCTCATTTATGTTCTGAACGAAACCTTGGAGCTTTAAAACGAAGGATATATCGAAAATGAAAAAAATAACTCAGAAGTAGCCATTTCAAGTGATATGCACTGCACGCTAGCAGCAGTGGAACCACATTAACGACGAATGATGGTAGAACACAAAATTAGTGAAAAATTAGTAATGTATTCACTAATTCACTTCGCTCCTGACAAAGTGGCACTTCTGAAAAATCCAAATTTGTCTCACTTCTCATAGGAACACACTCGTAACTTACCTAAATTTTTACTAGAATTGTGAAATTTGCAAAATCGATAGATGAACCAAAAAGGTATAAATTTTTGTAAAATTTTCAGAACTGAATTTCTTTCAGGACCAAAGTAGTTTAGTAGTAATATGGTTATTCTCATTATGAATCCGAAAATATTTTCTGCCTATTTGTCCCGTTACTTTCGTAATTTTCAAAATAGAATCATACATTCGGTGTATCTATCGTTCCAAAAATTTCACAATTCTACGTCGAAAATTCGAAAGCTACAGGGGTGTTTCCATGAGAAGTGAGATCAATTTGAAGTTTATAAAAATGATTTTTTTTTGAAAAAGCATAATCCGAAGACGTTTCAAACTTATATTGCCTCCTTCTAATATTTTTTCGAAATATCCGTATAGTTCCATCATTGCCAGCGCGCAGAATGACCGTTTCCGGGTGATTCTATAAATTTTTTATTTATGTCGAATCTGTGCATTTTCAATTTTACTTAAAAAATTAAAAAAGTTACGGGAGTGTTTCCATAAGAAGTGAGACACATGTATTTGTTTTTTTATCTTCTAGTTTCCATTGATTGTAACGAATTCCATGTAAAAGTCGGAGAATATCGTGAAAATTATGCGAGAGTGGGTAGAATTGGTGTTTTCAATTTCTGAAAACTGTAAGCGACGGAGAACATTTGAGTTCCAGTTCTTTGTCCTTCATTGAAAGGATGAACCTTGCAAAAGATGACATTGAGTAAATTAATCGGACATCAATTGAGTATTGGAAAAACTTTGCTTTTTGAATAGCATAAGTATTCCTGTTGAAAGAATACAGACAGGGATACCCTTCTCTCTAAGCGTTTCCACAGAGTGGAAAATAAAGGCAAACATCTGTCAGAAAACAACTACTTCCCTGGCTAATACCACGACGGACATTGAACTACAACTGACAGATATTTGTGCAACGTTCTTCAAAGAAGACCCAATTGCAACTGCTTGTCTCGTAATTAAACAGAAAATTATCCTTCATTTGGCTGGGAATGATCGGTGTATTATTCATGTGGCAGGGACAGGACAATTATAATGTTGTCCGACCTACCCTGTCACTGATGAGAGGCAATAAACCTCGAAACATGCATGTCTGCAGGTGGTCATTCCCAACCAAATGAAGGATAATTTTCTGTTTAATTACGAGACAAGCACTTGCAATTGGGTCTTCTTTGAAGAACGTTGCACAAATATCTGTCAGTTGTAGTTCAATGTCCGTCGTGGTATTAGCCAGGGAAGTAGGTGTTTTCTGACAGATGTTTGCCTTTATTTTCCACTTTGTGGAAACGCTTAGAGAGAAGGGTACCCCTGTATTCTTTCAACATTGTTGATACCTCTCTGGCACAATATATTCGAACTAGTTCGAATGTTTACATATAAGTATTCCTCTTTTGGAGAAAAGAATGGACGGTTCTATTTCGAAAAGGTAGCAATTGATGAGTAAAACAAAAACAAAAATATGTGTATTTCATGAGGTGATCAATCAAATATCTGCAAGAAAGAAAATACGTTATATGAACGAAGTTGAGGTTGTGGTAGCGGGAAATAGGACCCAAACCACCACAAATCCAAGTTGAGGTGAAGGACGCTTACACTGTATAAATCTATGAATTAATCGAAAGCAATTCATTAATCGACTCAATTCTTCAAATACTCAGATCCCCCTATATTAAGAGCTTCTTTTGCAACAAATCGCTTATAATCATTCTCTTGCCTATTTTATGTAGCGTTCGTGTACAGAAGAGAAACCGGAACTCGGATATTAAATTCTTAAGTAACCTGCCCTTTCCGTAACAATTAATTACCGCCCTTTAATCTCAGGAGTGACTGACAAACATAGGTCCGATAAACAAACACAGTTTGAGAGAATCCCTGAAAGCTTATTGATTTGTCCGTTTTGTAACCACACATGACAGAAAAATCCAAGTCACGTCACGCAGAAGGAAATTAAATAGTGATCAATATTGCATGAAGGTGAATGATAATGATATACAGAATTCTATTCACGAACCAAGGTACGGTAGTGTCGAAAACTCATTTAGAATTAGAAACGTGACAATCCTCGGCTGGATTGGAAATGGAATTGGTTTCCCGATTATAGTTAGGAAGTTTCCATTCCTGTGGAAGTTGAGTGGAAGTAGAAAAAAATGAATATAATTCACCCTGATAGTCACATCCCCACGTTCGTGAAGAGAACCAAGTATGACGGCCTTCCGTATCTGTCCGGCTAGGATGTTTGCCATATCTTGGCAAGTCGGTATAATTTCCAGATTCGAGAACAGCGTGCGTTCGTCAATTCAACAAGTACCCCTGAGACAACCATTTCAACAGAATGGTTTGGGTAAAGCCTGCGGAGATCAAAGAGTAACTTTTGTGTTTACTTCGTAGAACGAGAACGAGAACGAGAACGAGAACGAGAACGAGAACGAGAACGAGAACGAGAACGAGAACGAGAACGAGAACGAGAACGAGAACGAGAACGAGAACGAGAACGAGAACGAGAACGAGAACGAGAACGAGAACGAGAACGAGAACGAGAACGAGAACGAGAACGAGAACGAGAACGAGAACGAGAACGAGAACGAGAACGAGAACGAGAACGAGAACGAGAACGAGAACGAGAACGAGAACGAGAACGAGAACGAGAACGAGAACGAGAACGAGAACGAGAACGAGAACGAGAGCAACCTCCTTCTTTGACCCTGTGCTCATATATCCTCTACACCGGATCAACTGTGGAGATAATTCGTCTGTATAAGTTGCAGATTAATATCTTATAACATGCAAATGTATGTAGTTTTATGTAGATCCGTTCTCTTCTCTGCTGGCAGGTATATCTCTTAAATACCCTGGATCAATCTTTTGTTTGTACGTATACAATTCACTTTCACAGAATCTGAAGAATTTTCCGACACATACCGAAGTCCCAGGACTTCATCTTTTCCGCTAGAAGATATGAAGATGGGATCAAAATATCACAGTTATCCCCTAAAATCCTAGATCGTACTAATTTATACGGGTCCCCGAAGTTACGAAATAAAAAAGGTTTTTCTTTGATGATTCTCCAAGTGATTATCGAAAATCAACCAATCTTTGGTGATTGCCGAAACATATAAATTCATTCAACGAGTCATGATTAACCCCTGCAAGTAGCCAAATTAAAAAAAAATATGTTTCTGGCCCAGATTTCTCAATAATATGAGTTATTTTGTTTTTGTTTTCTCAAATCAAAGAAGTTATTGACAATATTTTGAATAATATCGAATAAATAATTATTTTGTTATTTAACAAGAATCGAACCATAATAAAATTCGGGCCACACGCCACAGCCAACTGAATGTTTTTCAATGAAATACATTTCAAAAGCCAATTAACAAACTATTCTAATACCAAATTGTGATGCTAAGTTGAATAGAAAATTTCAAGACAAACAAAATATGCTAGAAAAATAAATGAAGTTATAGTTGAAAAAGATGTTAGGGTTGAAAACATTTTTGTAACGTGTTAAAGAAGAGATTTACGTACCTTCTGTGAATCTCAAATTGTTATCCCTTCAAATTAAAAAATATATATACAGGCTGTTACATGTTTCTTATGTCACTGGTTATATTTCATAACTAACATCAAAATTTCCAGTTTTTTTTTAACGATCCATATAATTGCCGGTGAAAATAACTCTGAAAGCTTTGATTAATCAGTCATCTGTATTTTATCAGTATGTGTAATTACCAAACATTTTAATTATTGTGATTTGTCAGGAATTCCACCCTCATATACTGGCAGTTTGAGAAAGGAATTGTATTATTAAGCTGGAAAAGTTGTAGGCTGTATACAGGGTGAACTACGATCAATTACCGAACATAAAATGGGGTTTTAGTCTATCATGTGGAAATACACCTAGGAAATTTCAAAACAATCCACAACGATTGATTTTTTTTCATCCTTCGGAGAAGTCCTACTGAATGAAACACATATGTTTCAATTCTCAACGTATATGATCTGTCGATGTTTAATTTCTGGGGTTCTACGCAAATTGACTACGTTATACGTGGTTCGTCATTTTCAGTTTATTTCCGTATGTACATAGACATTATTTCATCGTATTCTTATTAATCGATCATGCAAGAGTCATTGATACGTATGGATCAAACTTATGTAATTTATTTGTGCTCAGAAAAACATTGTGTTCGCATACACGGAAAGTTCATGCGACACCAACTTACTTCAACTTTCATTTTTCTGATGTTTTGTGCACTGCGGAAGTAATTTATATCGCAACTTCCTATTAAGAGTCATCGATGAAACTTCATTTGAAATCCACAGCTTCAGCCCCACATTCAATTGAGGAGGATGAATGGAAAACACTGACTATAGCTGCCCAGATATGTTCATCCATGCACATACCTAAGTATCTTTTCCAGAATTTCCAATTCTTCTGGTTGGGAGGACACACTATAATTTTTGGTAAGTGATCGTATTTCAACCGGTATAAGGTGAATATATTGCTTTGGGCTATTTTTCGAAAGACCTTTCACAACCGCAATCCAGACGATCCAATTAAAGTGAAAATAGCGTAGTCATTATGCGTTTACTGAAAGGTCACTAACGTTTTTTCACCAAATGTCATTGGGACACTGCGAGGTTTGATGAATGACTCCTATGAAAGTTATTCGTTTTATAGCATTTCATGAATATACGAGTAAGATTTATGTGCGAGTTTTCGCCATTTCACATAAAAATTGGAATTTCATATAATGATCACCGAAAACTCATTACAAACATGCAAGTCATATTCAGTTATTTTCTGAGGTATTAAAAGCGTGAAGCTTTCGTGGTGCACCAAAGTATTTTACATTTAAAGTGGCTTGGAATTTATGGTCGCTAAATATGTACACGAACTTGGTTGACATATATAATATATTTTTATAAATCATTTGAGCCTTCGGGCCACCAGGCTTTTGTATTGAAAAATGTTTTCCTATGTGTGTTTTTTGGCATGAAGCTCGATAACAGAAGAGAAATTTATAGTCGATAAAACATATTTTTCCATATTCACTACCAAATTAGATAATTCATTCTACGTTATGTAATCATTGCCCAATTTTTCCCGTATTAAAGGCTCTCAGTGTCGAAATTGTTAGATAATTTGAACGCTAATGGTCCCCGCACTGAAAATATAAAAAAAGGCTTCCACTACAAAAGGTCAAGAAAAATTCTAATTTGAAAGCTACCTTGATATTTTGAGCGACCTCTGCTCGCGCCGCCATTTTAGAAAAATGGTACTGAAAATCAAATTCCAGTTCCAGTCCTTGTACGAAACATTCAGAAAAATATAGTTCATGAGTAGATCAAGCTCATACAATTCGCAAAATCACTACAATTTTTCACGGAATTAAGACATTTTTTTGACTGTTCTAACAACCATTCAAATTTTGTCATTTTGTGTCATATGAAGCAATTTCACCCAATCATGTCAAAATTATTGAAAGATGATCATTAATGTTCAGATGAGTTAGTATTAAATACTTTATAATTAGGAATTCCTTTATTTCGACGAGAGTGAGGTTCACGGAAAAATATTGTAATCAACTCGAAAATATGTCAATTTCTATTGATTTGGATAAAGAGTTGTGAGATTTACAGCACCTACTTGATGGTGAATTCAATTAGTTGTTAGTATTACTTTGATTTGTTTGGAATGAGAATGCTTCTTTGGTTGTTATACAGAGGCACATTAATCGAGAATTGGTTCAAGATGAGCTCCGGCGATACTGTTCTTTTTTAGTTCCTTTCAGGTGTGGCATCGATTGCTAAGATCATTAGCCAATATGTGTTCTAGGTAGGCTGTGTTACTAAATCCAGGAGCAGCACTGTTACTTTGAACGCAACAGTGAATCGTTTTATAAACAACTCCTTGATTTCATTGACCAAATCACGGGTCATCCGGTATAATTTGCCAGGAAGCTCGCTTCCTTCCCTGAACGAAGAGAAATCATTATAAATTTATGTAGTTTCTATATGTATGTATCAAAACTTTACTGTAAGGATTGGAGAAGTTTAGAAACAGCATCAAATTTCCCTTAGGGCATATTTGGCGGTGTGCTACATAGGGAAAGACAGAAGCTGGAGTCGAATTGCGGCCCTTTCCAGTAGGCTAAATCTCAACAAAATTTGTTATATTCAAGAGATTGAATCGAATATATAAAGTTATTCCCATCGAGGCCATGAAATAACGTCTTGAACGTAGCTCGAGGAGGAATTGTTAATGGTTTCTCAAAACTTCAAGGTCTCGAAACATTGTGGTCAAACTTTCAGATCTTATCGAAAATTTGACGTTTTCCTATGAATATCATTTTATATCAGCATTTCCGCTCTAGAGCAGACATATCTGCCGCTTTTGTTGAAAAATTAAAACGAACGTATTATTGCATGATAGCAAATAATGCAGTGAAATCTATAATAGTGTTACGGTATTAGAACAAAGTGATTCAGTAGTAGTAGTAGCCGCTACTGCAGCCATCACCTTGTCTCCTCATCCATGACATGATCTTAATTCAACCTAGCTCAGTCTCCACGTGGTCTCCTCAAAAGTAATCATCAAACTATGTGTTTGTGTGTGGATGCTTGTCAAGAGAGCGAGTTCTTTCAATCTGCCTATTTCTGAAATTCCTGGTAGGGCTGGTTCTCAGTCGGGCGGTGCGTCGGCCGCAGATGATACCGATCTGAGGCCCATTCTCGGCTCCCACCGAAGATCAGGTTTTGCAGTTCTCGCAGCGAGTTCCTTCGAATATACTCTTAGTGAAAACACTGGTGAGCTGGTTCTTAACCGGGCAGAGCGGCGGTCGCGGGTGATTCATCACCGACTACCAGTCCCGCAACACCCAATCCGAGGCCGCTCCTTAGCTCCCACTGAAGGCAGATTTTCAAGTTCTCGCATACCTCTGTAATGTGTGAGTAGGTATGTGTTTAGTGTCGGGGAACATGTGTTTTTGACGTCGGTGTACGGTAAGCTAGGGCCCACAGGTCGCAACTCCCGTTGGCTGCAACGCCTCAGCCACCCTTGGGATCAAAGCGCTTCATATGATGACAAATGGTGATGAAAACATTCACCTGGTTATCCTTCGAAAGATCTGCGGAGTCGACTCAGTTTCGACATATATTAGAAAATTGTCGTATACTTCACCCTTGACTAGCAATCTCACTCGCATTGGGGAAAAAAGACCAATTTCTTAATCCGGTTTTTGCTTTAAGCTTTTCCGGGATGATATCATCATATTGAAAAATTGAAAAACTCAGCTGGAATAGCGACGCCACTGACTCCGACCATGAAGGCAGAATATGGAATGTCTGGAAAATGCTATTTTCTCAGAATTATAAGCTTTGAAATGAGAAAACTGTTTCGAATCGGTTTTCAAGCAAGAAGTCTATTTTAATCAGCTAAAAAGACTGTTTTGAAATAGAATATAATAGCCCAAAGGAGGATAAACATTACTTTCACTCATATTTTTAGGGTTGATAGGATTAATTTTTATATATGGTGGGCCAAAAACCTCGCAACACCGCAATGTATACGGTCCAATTGTTAGAAACTCCGCTGGAAGATCGTTTTTGACTAGTTGTCTACCAAGGGTTACCGAACCGTCATTAAAGCCGAATTGCAATTTCTCCTAGAAATAATATACAGCGATACCTTCTCAGAATTTACCAAAATATTGCATTCAAACGCGAGAGGATGTCATTGTTGTTATGTTACTCAGTATTTATAATGAATAACTACTTTTAGAACTGAAGGAACATTTATTGAATACAAGGTTTGGTTCATTACCTGACATGACAATTCTCTGACATCTATTTACTAGATTCTATGAGCCACGTTGATAATATTACAACAATTGTGAGAAGTATCGATGGAATCGTGAAAATAACCTGGAAGAAGCAAAGTATTCACAGATGGAACCTGTTTTGTAATGGGGCGGTCACCCAGATACGACATCAAAAAGAAAAAATTAACATTCATGTTTAGTGAGTATTGTCATAGTTTATTCATACCTTTTCAGACACAAAGTGTCCGTTCTGAGATCAAAGCGCGCCATTGTCAGTCGACATTTTCTTGTACACAGAGTCTTCAAATACAATTACTATATTCATTTTGTTATGTGGTCTGAAGGGGTTGATCAAGTCAGGGTTACTTTGAATAATTATTATTTTGAACGGGGGAGAGTTATTGTATAAAGTGTATAATTTCAATTATTGCAAAGCGCTTTCGAATTTCGTCATTTTCAGTACTTCATGTCAGGTAACAGGAAGTTTTACAATATAAGTCATAGACAGAAATATCTAAAAAATGTATAAATAACTGAAATTCTAACGAATAGACATGTTAGAAATTCAGAAGGCCATGTGGTCTGTCGAGAATAAAGTTTCTGTCATGACTCCAATTATAAAAGTTCCTGTTCCTGACATGAAGAACTGAAGATGATCAATGTCGAAAGTGCTTTGCATTGATTAAAATTATAAACTTCATATAAAAACTTCCTCCCTTTCAATTTACACAAGCGTATTCAGCTTTCCACATTCTAAGTACTATTTTGTTTAGAATAACATATTTGAATTCCCTGTATACCTATTGTGAATTTTATAATTGTTAAAGGGAATCATGTCACTGCTTCTCTTTGATTTGAGAAGAAATACAATTTCAAGTTCTTGTGTTCGTAATGTTGTGTTGTAATGCTGTGTTGTAATGCTGTTAACTTGTTAATTTAAATTTTATTTTATTTTTACTTTCTTACATTTTTATATATTTTTTATACATAAACTAAATATGACTTGCTACACACATTTTATATCATGTAACGTAGTCAAATAAAATATTCTATTCTATTCTATGTTCACCGGAGATTATGGATTTATAGGTACAGTCAAAAATATCTGTCGTCGACGATTTTTCGTTAATGTTATTGCAACTAGGCACAAAGCATAGTTTCATGAACATATTTTCACAATGATCAATGGGTAGGTAGTGGTTGAGCAAATGCTTCTACTCAGATTTTTCGAAACAGAGCTAATCATGTTGTTGAGTTATGAGAACAACAAACCTATAGTATAAGCATATGCTATCTTTTATTTATAAGTGCAGATAAATAATCAACACAAACCATTCGATTCTAATACTAGGTTGCAGGTTGGGTTTTAGTATTCTTCTTAATATCGCTAACAGAAAAAAATATTCTCAGGACATTTGTTGGGCATATACAGAAAGAGAAACGTTGGTGCTTACTTAAGATATAATATGTTTGCCTAATTTCGTATTCGGATATATGTTAGGTCCCGTGAACATTCTCTGTCTCTTTCATCTTTTAAAATTTTAAGGATTTGACGATTTTTTTTTAAGAAATTCTGAGCCACTAGCAAAAAACTATTAGTAGCTATAGACTATATTGGGCTGTCATTTCTGATTGTTAAAATTGTGCCCGCGGTAACAAGTAGCATCACCAGAAACGTCTTTTGGTGGAATGAAACACTTGACGCCTAGAGGATTCGGATGGGAAGTAAGATTGATCTTGCAGAGGAAACTCACTGAGTATAACAAGAATTTCAATGAACCATTACGTCGAAGTTTTGCCTAACGACTTCATCATCAAGAGACGCTTTCGATTTCAATATTTCATAATTATTGATAAAATGAACGACGAATGAAATGGAATGTACTGAATTTAACGGAACACTTTTGAGAACGTAATTAATTTGTTGAAGTCCTCTTAATTATGCCATCAAGAGGCATTTCTAGTTATTGACGAAGCGGCGATAATGAGATTTCATTCGATCGAGAAGGGATGGATTTATTAAATTCTTGACCTTTCGGATGATGGAATTCAAGTATTTGTGACTTCATCTTTCTGTTAAATTGTGGCAATTCTACGATTCGTATACAGTGTCCCATAATAGTGTTTTGATGCCAAATACATTATTTTATTAGCAATGTCTGTTAGTATTGAAATCAGTTCACATCAACTATCTGTTCAGAATGTAAGTCATTTATGGAACCCAAACACTTGTTGAACTAACCGTTTTGACATCACTAGACCCTTTAACATTTTGGATGTTTTACAACAATTCAATTTCAAAATTATTTCGTAACCAATTATTTCGTAACCTTAACTGCATACATGCGCATTCATTTGTGAACATTTATTACCAATAGTTCGTAACAGAACAAAATGAACGAACGAAATGAAGTGACGGTGATGACTGGCTACGCCTGAAAGTGAGTAATCCTTCTGTGAGTAAGTTATAAAAAGAATTTACTGAAATTAACAGTATATGAATATATAAACTTCAAAGTGCAATAAAATCAACTAAATTAATGCATACAAGGAACAAATGTCGAATGAACTTTTTGTTGTTGATGCTGAAAAACTGCAGAACAGGTTTCAAACATCGTTCCTAATTTGTTATTAGTGGTCATCTTTTTTCTGTGCATGATAAGAAATCAACAGAGTGAGACTCAATTTAATCCTCTACTTACTGATCTAATCATAAATGGCTGAAAAAGTGTTATGTTCTAAATGTAACTATGCTGTTTCGGAAAATGATTCAGTGGCGATTTGTGTTTGTGAAATGAAAGCAGTCATAATCAAAAATCGCAATCTAATTTATTTTTGTCCGGAAAGCTAATTCACTAATTATTCAGAACTAATAATGAAATATGGTGGATTACGTAATCCAATCTTCCGCAATAAAACCTATACAATAGGAATGGTCGTCGGCAAGTATTCAACAAAAAACAACTACTGCCCCCTACGACCATTGAATTATATTTGTTTAATACTTGGCAAAGTTTTCTCCAAGAACCACTTTGCAATGCATTTCAAATATCTAAGCTGAAATTATTTTTCGATTTAATTGGGGGAACACCTCCGTACCGGTTTCATGGTCATTGCCAATCATCAGCGAAGGCTAGTTCGACTCATTTGAATCGAAAAATCCTTTCATCCTAATTGGAAATCCCTGAGACAAACACTGAGGTATGAATTCAGCGCCATCTCTGGGTTCAAGTTTAAAATGCACTCCGACTACGTGTCGACTTCAATATGAAGCCAGAATCATCATGAAAGAGGGGCGACGACCATTGCTATTGTATAGGTTTTATTGCGGAAGATTGGATTACGTAATCCACCATATTTCATTATTAGTTTTATGGTATTCCGTCAAGTGGTGTCGCCCCTCTTTCATGATGTTTCTTACACTTAGAGAGAAGGGTACCCCTGTATTCTTTCAACATTGTTGATACCTCTCTGGCACAATATATTCGAACTAGTTCGAATTTTTACAGATTTCTCTTCCCGTAGACTGTGCTGCTTGGGAGTGTTTTGTCTTGTTCCGTGCGGATGGCGCTTCGATCAACTTGGTTGTAGATCGTCATGTTATCCGTGGGGAAATATTAGTTAAACAGTTGATTATTATTCATTTGGCAGGGACAGGACAATTATAATGTTGTTCGACCTACCCTGTCACTGATGAGAGGCAATAAACTCGAAACATGCATGTCTGCAGGTGGTCATTCCCAGCCAAATGAAGGATAATTTTCTGTTTAATTACGAGACAAGCACTTGCAATGTAGTCTAGTCAACAAGTGCCATTTAGACCAACTTTTTTCAGCAGTCTCCGAAAATTATGATTGAGGTGTCATTCGATTCGGAATGACATCCAGATGATTTTTGAAAAAAATGAAGTTCCGCATGAAAAAATTGTAAAAGTTATTAACAATTAACTAAAAAAAAAAAGATGGCTTTAGTATTTTGTAAATATCTCAAAAACTAATTAAAATTTTTTAAATCTAAAAAAAGATTCAAAAAGAGGAGGAAATTTCCTAAAAAAAAGCTCAATTCCCGGAATTTGTAGCATCAATATTTATAATTTTCCTAGAGGGATGAAAATACGGCCGAAAACGGGTACTCTGGCTCGGGCAAGCCACACCCACTTTGGACACTTTAACAATAAAAATTATTTTAAAATACTAAATATGAAAATAAAAAATTGGAAAAATTCAGGCACTAACTGAATAGATTAATGAACAATAATCCACTTGAAAAAAATTTTTATCACAATTTTTCAATTAGTTAATCAATAGTTAATTAATAATTTTTTTCTGCTTGAACATGAACATTGCAAGTGTGATAATTGTTAAACTATAAATTTAAGATTTTTTTCCTCTTTTGGAGCAATTCTTGAAAGGCTTCAGAATAGAACCCCGTTGGAAAAATTAAAAAGTTTTTATTTTTCAGTTATTTATTAACAATTTTCGTTGTTGCAAAATTAAATACTTAAATTAATCATTGAAAAAATTTTTTTTTTTTAAATATTATCAATAATCCGTTTTTATGTTATCAGGAAATACATAGAAATAATTTTTTAAATTTTTATCTCTAATTGTTTAAAAAATTGTTATAAACAAATGCGTTGTTTATAAGATAATTGAAAATTTTTTTATGGAATTTCAATCTTTGATACAAATAATGATTTTTAAAAGAAAAATTGTTCCTTGAAAAATTTTTTTTATTGCTTGAAAACGCATTTGTTAATTGACAATTATTTTCTCTCGCTTCTAATTAATATTAAGGAACCATTTTTTTTAAAATCATTATTTGTCTTTCTTTCTGATTTAAAAAAAAAAATTCCATTTTATTCAATTTTTCATTGTTTATGCAATAAACAATTTGTTATAAACAAATAAATTTTTACCTTATATTTTTTTTTCTATTCTAATTTCTGTCACAAAAACAGACATGATTTTTTTTCTTTTTTAAAATTTTTTTTATTATTTTTTATTTAATTTTTAAATATAAGTTCTCTCTAACTTCGTCATTCTTACCTGGTCTTCATCCTTCATCCTTAAAATTATTATAATTTACAAACTAATGGAGATACGATGAAAATACTTAAGACTTATTTATTCTCCATTACATAAAAAAACAAATTTAGCAGAAAAGTTTAGTTGTTACTTATTTATTTATTGAATTTATAGCAATTGTTGTTGAAAAATACTTAGGGAAAAATTTTTTTTTTTGTTTTAATGCCTAAAAATCTTATCAACTATTAAAAATATGACTACTTCATTCAAGTATCAAAAATTTTTTCCCTAAGTATTTTTCAACAACAATTGCTATAAATTCAATAAATAAATAAGTAACAACTAAACTTTTCTGCTAAATTTGTTTTTTATGTAATGGAGAATAAATAAGTCTTGAGTATTTTCATCGTATCTCCATTAGTTTGTAAATTATAATAATTTTAAGGATGAAGGATGAAGACCAGGTAAGAATGACGAAGTTAGAGAGAACTTATATTTAAAAATTAAATAAAAAATAATAAAAAAAATTTTAAAAAAGAAAAAAAATCATGTCTGTTTTTGTGACAGAAATTAGAATAGAAAAAAAAATATAAGGTAAAAATTTATTTGTTTATAACAAATTGTTTATTGCATAAACAATGAAAAATTAAATAAAATGGATTTTTTTTATATATCAGAAAGAAAGACAAATAATGATTTAAAAAAAAAAATGGTTCCTTAATATTAATTAGAAGCGGGAGAAAATAATTGTTAATTAACAAATGCGTTTTCAAGCAATAAAAAAATTTTTTTAAGGAACAATTTTTCTATTAAAAATCATTATTTGTATCAAAGATTGAAATTCCATAAAAAAAATTTCAATTATCTTATAAACAACGCATTTGTTTATAACAATTTTTTAAACAATTAGAGATAAAAATTTAAAAAAATTATTTCTATGTAGTTCCTGATAACATAAAAACGGATTATTGATAATATTAAAAAAAAAAAATTTTTTTCAATGATTAATTTAAGTATTTAATTTTGCAACAACGAAAATTGTTAATAAAAAACTGAAAAATAAAAACTTTTTAATTTTTCCAACGGGGTTCTATTCTGAAGCCTTTCAAGAATTGCTCCAAAAGAGGAAAAAAATCTTAAATTTATAGTTTAACAATTATCACACTTGCAATGTTCATGTTCAAGCAGAAAAAAATTATTAATTAACTATTGATTAACTAATTGAAAAATTGTGATAAAATTTTTTTTCAAGCGGATTATTGTTCATTAATCTATTCAGTTAGTGCCTGAATTTTTCCAATTTTTTATTTTCATATTTAGTATTTTAAAATAATTTTTATTGTTAAAGTGTCCAAAGTGGGTGTGGCTTGCCCGAGCCAGAGTACCCGTTTTCGACCGTATTTTCATCCCTCTGGGAAAATTATAAATATTGATGCTACAATTCCAGGAATAGAGCTTTTTTTTAGGAAATTTCCTCCTCTTTTTGAATCTTTTTTTAGATTTAAAAAATTTTAATTAGTTTTTGAGATATTTACAAAATACTAAAGCCATCTTTTTTTTTTTAGTTAATTGTTAATAACTTTTACAATTTTTTCATGCGGAACTTCATTTTTTTCAAAAATCATCTGGATGTCATTCCGAATCGAATGACACCTCAATCATAATTTTCGGAGACTGCTGAAAAAAGTTGATCTAAATGGCACTTGTTGACTAGACTATTGGGTCTTCTTTGAAGAACGTTGCACAAATATCTGTCAGTTGTAGTTCAATGTCCGTCGTGGTATTAGCCAGGGAAGTAGTTGTTTTCTGACAGATGTTTGCCTTTATTTTTCACTTAGTGGAAACGCTTAGAGAGAGGGGTACCCCTGTATTCTTTCAACATTGTTGATACCTCTCTGGCACAATATAGTCGAACTAGTTCGAATGTTTAAAGGTGTATTGGTGTTTATTAGTGTTGAAAATTAAGTTTCATGATCAAAATCTTTTAATAGGTTGCTTATACCGTTTTCCCAATTCAGATTGTCGCAATTTTATAGATCACTTTGAAAATTGGTCTGAATTTTTTTTCTCAGAACGCAAAAATATATATTGATACGTGACTTCAATTTGAATTATCTGGATACTAACAATAGATTTGAAGTGGAATTTGAATAATGTTGATTTGATATATTATAATAATGAACGGAAGTAGATATGATATCCCCATTGAAATCTTATACCACTCGCGAAAATCAACTTCCTTGGTATGACTTTGAGGTGATTTCTTTAAAAAAACATAGGGACACTGCCTATAAAGCGTTCAGAAGTTCCATAACGGAATATGTCCTTACGGCAGTGTAAATTGTTGGCCTTGGCTTAACGCCTAGGCGAAAAAAATGCGGGAAAATGGAACATCAGTTGTTGATGAAAGTCCTAGATATATTTAATAATATTTGAACTTTCAGATTGAAGTATTCCAAATTTAGGTTTATTTTCTCAGTTTCCTTGAGGTCAATGTGTTTTTTATTAATTGGGCTTTTCTGCCTACAAAAAAATCAAATGATAAGAATTGACTGTGACCGCCGTACATAAATTTCTACAATTTGTTCCAAATTTGTAATGACAAGAAGCTCTTGTTAGAGGGACAAGTCATCAATAGCAGTATACACTATCCATAAGACGACTAGAGAAAAGTTAAGCTATAAGCAATAATTGTAAACTCATATAGGATCACTGACAGTTCAAGGGGAAGTAATTACACGATTATCCCCCTCGTATCCGCCCCTGCTACACAGAGTTTGCCGTTCAATAGAGGAACAAGTTCTGGTAAAGTTCAGTAAATATAGAGCTTGGCAGCGATGGATCGACTGACTAGATTTGTCGAGTTCATCGAGGTGTAATTGATTGAAATTTACAATGAACATTTAACTGTGAAAAAGGTGAAACGCAACTGTTCTACAGGTTATGACATATTCAAGTTATTTCAAGTTGTGGTTAACTAAATCATCCAAAATTTCAGGATTTTAAATTTCTGCTTGGAAATCACCAATTAAACTATCTTGTACGCGAATTGGCTATGTTTGTGTAGTTCACTAACACGTATGTATACTGCTGTGTGTAATAACGGTATTTGATTATGTTGATTCTCCGTTACCGTTGCTACATACCGAATACGTCGATACATACAGTTGTCACATGTTGTCACTCGATGTTGGTCATTATTGCCATTGTTCCAGAACAAAACACGAATCAATAGGGTACCCTTAAACAAAGTAGTATATCATTACTTCTGTCGATGAAGTTTTCAGTTTGGGTCAATGCCGATTAATACTTTTGAACACATCTTTCATAGTAGAAAATTCTTTGTTAGGTACAGGATATACCACAATGAACTGAGTTGATATAGCAGGTGTAACAGGATCATGGTACAACCCCCGTTTCTACGTAAGTTTTAAAGTAAAATTTGGGATATTCCATATAAATAATAAGCGGCACTATCTGACCTACAAATGTTTTTTTTTTTCACTTCCGGTTTCGCAGGAAGTGATACCAATTTTCGATTTTTGAATGTAACACCCTGTGGATTATTACATTTCTGAAATCCGCATAAGTTTTTAAATCCAATGATACCACATAAGTGACATTTCAAACGTCAAAATTTTTGACAATTCAATTTTTAGTTTTCCATTTAAGTTTGCCATGATGGTTCCGATTTATTCCAATTGACCCGTCTAATACTAGAAAAATCGAAATCTCGTCAAAAATACTATATTGCGATTTTTATGAGCAAATAAATTTCATCGTAATCGATTTTGGGGTAAAACTCAATTTTTTCGAATGGAACCATATTAGTACCGTGATACCATTTTTTAGTACTATTAATAAGGAATTTATTCATACCTGGTAATAAAATGTGTGATGAATATAATCAAAATTACAGCTAAAAGAAAATACGGAAATACAATTATTTTGTTCTAATTTAGCGTGAAGAAGTTACTAAGGATGCTTTGAAAACAATGAAAGTATTCCTTCATATTATCAAATAAATATTTGTTGGTTTATCGGTGTGTTTATTGTGTATTGTAAAAGTATTTGCATTTGTTGCTATTTTTGTTCAAACTGCCGCACATTTGTACTATAGTGATGAAAAAGTGGACATGTTAATTATTTAGTGGGAATGTGCCGTTGCGGCAGTAACCTTTATGCCGACCGATATCCTGATGGACAATGTCCAGCGAGAAATTATTTCAATCGTCTTGAAAATCAATTCCGAAGGGAGCCTAAACATAATCCCGAAGAAAACGTTATCATTGACTAACGAACAGAAATTAATGTTTCAGCTCGAATAGAAGTTGATAAGACTGTTTCTTTAAGGAAAATTGGGTTTGAATTGGAAATTAGTCACCAAACGGTAATCTGAATCTTGCACAAATATAATTATAAGTCTTTCAAATATCAATTGCACCATCACCTGTACGAGAATGATTATGGACGTACGATGGAATATTGCAATTGGATCTTGTAGAATAATGTGCAGCCAAACAATACTTTTTTGGGAAGGATTTTATTTCCGGAGAAGTCTAGGTTTATAAAAATGGGATTATTTAACCGACAAAATTCAAGGTATTGGTTACAAGAAAATCAAAATTTATTACGAGAGGGTAACTTTCAAGTGCAATTCGGTTTCAATGTTTGGCTTGGAATACTCGGTCTTAAAATCATTGGTCCAATAATATTTGAAGGGCCCTTGACTAGATATTTGGATTCCTGCAACATGATATTGAAGACAGGTTAACTAAATTGCCTGTCCATTAACTATGGGGAATGTATTTCCAACAAGATGGAGCTCCTCCCATAATTCAAGAACAGTAATTGATTACTTTCAAGAGGCATTCGAATAAAACGTAATTTTGACGAATGCTCTTGTACGATGGGCTCCAAGGTCACCTCATTTGACAAGTCTTGATTTCTTTGTTTGGGGCCATTTAAAAAACATTGTCTATGCAACCGCCGTTACAACCCGCGAAGATCTGGAGTTGCGAGTAATTGCGCAATTAATAGTATAACGGCCCAGCAATTAGCGAACGTTCTTCAAGAAACAGCTATGCGAGTTCAGAAGTGCATTAACGTTCATGGACAGTATTTCGAACAATTGTTGTAATGTTTTGTAATAATTTTTTGTATTTCAAAGCCACCTTAGTAACTCCTAACCTTTAAATTAGAACACATTCGCATTTTCTCCTAATTTAGATTGTATTCATCGCACATTTTATTTGCAACTGTGGATAAATTCCTTATTAATATTGTATGAACCTAGGAATAATGATAATTACATATTACCTGTATTATCGAAACAGGTATGCAAGTTACAAATTCCAGTTTTTTCATTTGTTTAAGTCTGCATTCAAAGTATACTTTTGAGGAAACGTTCGACATGTTAAAGTAACATTCTGTGCCATTCCAATCCTCGAGAAGCTGAGCAAATATATTTACATAATTTGCATCACATTCAAAATAATGTGCTCCCGGCTGTAACGGAATACCCTACAACATCGGTAAGAAACGCCAAAATCTATAGCAAATTTTATTTTGCGTAAAAACAAATATCATCCGTACAAAGTTCGGACCTGCCAACGACTAAGGCTGGGACACGACAAGGCGAAGGACATTTTGAGAGTGGTCCACCAGAAAATGTAAAGAAAATGAAATAATATGGTCTTATAAAAGTATGGTTACCAACAACGGAATCTGCAACGGGCGAAATACGAATTTTTGATCCAGAGAGAATCCGTGCTTGTACAAAATGTCTAGGCACCAACACCATTTTGGTTTCAACATGTGGGTGGAAATTTTGAGCTTAAAGATAATTGAGGCATTTTTTTACCATGAACCACTTACGTGAGACGATGTTACCTGTGTTTAGAAAATAATGGTCACTTGTTTGAAAAAAGATTAAGACTGAGCCGTAATTCAAACAACTATAGAAGATATATGACGCATTTCAGAATGAAAAATTATTTTGAATTCTGTAACAAAAACTACACGGCCGTTATTATATAAAAAGAATTGATGCAGGTTACTCGGAAACGAAACGTCGTGGTGAAAATCTGTAGACGTCATCTTGTTGAGCTCAAAAATTTCGAAAATTTTTATTCATTCAAAATATCTCGAAATCCGAAAAAGATATCCCACTCCTGCAAACTCTATATGAAAGGCCTTTGGATTGTGCAACTATTCTCTAATTTAACCAACATTGTAACTCCAAACGTTTCGGAGATTCTGTACACTGTATAAGTGTGTTTGAAGTTTGTTAACGAATATTTGTTAACGAATATTTATTGTGAAAAAGTTTAAAAAAATTAATTCTGCATTCTACAACTTCCGAAAAATATGACCAACTTACATATTTGTTAAGTTTGGGGTTAAAATAAAATTGGTTCTGATCAAATAATCCATAGTAAAATCAACCACACATACTTTCGATTAGCAGACAGCAGCTACTGCCCCTACGATAATTGAAACATTGAATTTATTCGTTATATTCTTGGAAAAGCTTTCTATAAAACATAAAATCAAGTCTCAGTGGAAATGAAACCAAAGTGATTTTTCAAATTTTATCCAGTATTCTATGAATTTCCACAAATTGAATAAATTGAATTGAATAGAACAAGTAAATATGCTAGTATAGAGATTACGTTACTCGCCTGTGGCTTTAATCCTCATTTACATCCTACCTGCGTATTAAATCCCATCGTTGAATTATCGTTGCCTGGTGTACTAATCCAAATGGGTCAATTATGTGTAATTATTCTTCAGGTTATGGATATCACAATGCGTCAAATCACATACCAACCTCGCGTGATAAATGATAAACATGCAAGTCAATTCACCTCAGAAAAAGGGTAGTCTAAGCTGCCGAACGCATCCCTGTCGTAATCCGTATAGAAATTTGTATTCTCCCACTGCTTATCCTTGATTTCGAAGTTACAAATATGATTGCATTTGTCCAGAAGACCTTGTTCCTGGAATTTCTCCATCTCTTCCACTTGGCGTACGAAGCTGCACCTCCTCTCCAAATTCCCATCTTCCGGTATGAAAATCTGCGGTAGTTGACTTTGGAGGGACGGGGTGGAATGTAACGGTAGATGGTTGTGTTGCACCAAAGTGCCAAGGGTAGGGGGCTGAGGATGAAGTTCTCTGTTTTGAACTGGAATGGATATGGAAGGACTTTCTCGGATTCTGGCTTTGTGGTGGGGCTCTTTGAGGTGGTAATTGGAAGTACTGTGTCTCCTCTCATTCGGAGGCGGTGGTTTCAGAGTCCCCCTTTCGACCCGAGAAAGTCTAGGAACTGCGGGATCAGTATAATTTTGAAAATTTTTGGCTTGAGGCTGTTTGGCTATGAGATCTGTTGCTTTGTTTTGTTTTTGCTGTTTTTGCTTGTTTTGGCGTTGTTTTTGCCTTGCTTGTCTGCTAGCGAGCGAAGCGCCCCCTGCGGCTGCATACATAGTTTTAATTTTGAGAAATGTCTAGGTCTAAGGTCTCATTCAAGTACTTCTCTCCCGTGAAAAAAACGTGAATTGTTTGATTGGAGAATGAATAAATTCGTACAAAAAATAAAGGTTTTGACAGATTCCATCGGAAAATATTTATGTATGTCTTATTAAGCTCTGCTTGATTTTAGTTTTGTGCGTTAATTCATAATTTGTAAACTGATGAAAAAATGATTGTATTCGTCAACATATGTCGTAATAATTGATTTAGTGTCTTTCATTTCGTTATTGATTATTTCAACTTAATTTTAGTGAATTTGACCGTTTTCATCTGTTTCAACATACTTCCTAAACAAACTTTCAACAAATGTAACATTTCATCTGACAACATCTAAAAATATTATAAAATATAAAATCTGCAATAAACAATCTTTTTGCGTACTCTGTATAATAACAATTAACAATTAATTCGGCGTAAATCTAGTAGGCTTAAAGTACTATGTGATAATATTGTCTGTTTTATTTAAACCAAAATGCGCACTCAGTATTGCTTTACATCGATTCGAAATGAACAAATATTTGAAAACAACTGAATTGAAAAGATATGCGTTTTGATTCACATGCATTGTTTCCGTCATAGTATTTATTGCTAAGTTTGTTTTGAACGCTAGTGGAAAATAAGAAAAAATGGAATGAGGAATAAAATAAAATTTCGTGTCGAAGGATTTCAATATGGAAATTTATGGAAATATGTTGTTTGTGGGAGTTTCAGGACAGTAGGGATGTTTGTTCGGTGGAATATTCATGATGTTTTCGCTGAAAAGAAGGAACATAATATTGGAGAAATATTTAATTTGCGATGCTACAAATTACTTCATGCAAATCAATGATTTCAGAGCAATTTGAATTAAGCCAGCTGAATTCGTGCACATGCATTTCATAACCATGCTTTGAATAACTTAAAATGAAATTATACATCATTTTTATAACTTGCTAATGTCATATACTGCGCGTTACAAGTTTCAAGGCAACTCAAAAATGAACTACAGAAACAATTTTTTCAGAAAGAGTGGTAACTGTTTTCCAACTAACTGATTTCATTTCACAAATTTGGGGGTGATAAATCACCTCCTGTAGGAAGAAAACCAATTAATAATGACGACCAAGTTATTTTGTCGGGCTAACCAACTGCTAGTTTACATTTCACACCTCACTCTTTTAGCCAATAAAAAAATTCGTTCTTGTTTAGATGCTATGGCAACCCAAAAATCTTCCGGAAATTTTTATCCTCCCAGGGGCCCTCGGCTAAATTAATGTAAGTGGAAATTTTTCTGTCAAATATTTGACGTGGCCGGGTCACCGATATATGAGGTCAAGCAACGTTGGGCGAGGTTGGGCTTTCCATAGTTATTATGAATTGTTGGATGATTTTCATTTCTTGGTGTGAATTTTCTTACCGAATCTAGTGTAATTTTCGCGACTCGTGTAATTTTCAAAAAATTCATGTACTCAAAAAATTTCCGGCAATAATTCAAGCACTAGGGATATTATAAGTGAAAACATTCTTGGAATTATTTACGAACCGAATATCAAGAGGTGGCTTGTACTTCTGTACAAGCCGGTTGGTCGAAATGGAACAGTCTATTACCTATTGATATTGAGGGGAGTAATGTCACTTTAAAAATTTTGACGTTTTCAAATTAAATTAATAATATTGTGAATTTTCTACTGAAAAAGATTAATTCAGATATACTTGAGTTCGGAAATTGTAGATAGTGGCTCATCGTCGGTTCGCGGGGTTTCAGAGTGCGGATTGCCTAGGAAACTCCGTAAACTGACGATGACTCACTATTTACAATTTTCGAGCTTGAGATATTGAAGATGAATTAATATATACACCTCCATCAGAAATAAGACAAGTAGCTAATGTTACCATACTTGCATAATTCAGTCCCACATATTCAGTTTACTGGTTGTTCAAACTTTACAGTTGATTTTATTAATAAACAAAATGAGTAATTACAACTAACATTTTTATAGCATTGTTATAGGTAACTATTAAGATTTGTGAATACAGTTCTTTCTCTGTACTTGTATCTTAGTATTTATTGTTATAGTCGTAGATAAAGTATAGTATTCTACTTGCGGTAATGGTCATAACTCACTTGATGAATTACAACACTCGCCTGCGGCTCGTGCCGCAAACTTGATCTGCGTGAGCTATGACCTACATTACTGCTCGTTGAATAATATACTATTATTAAAAATTATGTGGAATACACTGAAAAAAATTATTCTGTCCTCAGATATTCATAAATATCGAACAAGATCAGCTGATCAGATAGTGCTACCCCGTTTTAGACTGACTAACTGAAAGTTGAATTCTGTTAACTTCTGTTCTTTGAATGAGAGGTATTTCCAGTATAATATGAAATATTTTAGAATGACTTGTTTCGATAGTATTGAAGAATTTTTAAATTCGTAAACTTTTGTGTTTATGTTCTACTGTATATATTTTTATTTTTCAACTAGCTTGAATTATTTCAATTCTGTCTATAATATAATTTATCTATTCATCCGTCATTATATCTATCATGTCATTGATGTATCTTGCCAAAAACACTCGTCATTTTATTGGATAAATTACTTTCAAATTAACATTTTTCCATCAGTAATTTCACTCAAAAAACTCCAAATAGAAAAATTTATCTACGAAACTTACAAATAATGTCTGTGAATAGATATTATTGACTTGAAAATATTTGAATAGTTTTCTCTTCAATTATAAAAAATAAATAATTTTTGTTATACAACCCGTTGCAAAATTGCTCATGGAATTGATTCGCTATTCAGGTATTAAAAAAAAATATGTCAAACTCCTCATCCAATCTATCTATCCATGACAAAAAAAATTTATCATTAAAAAGTAATATTGACCTCAAAATAGTAGTTATTTATTGTATACGTTTTTAGATAGTATTTTATCCACACAAGAATGTTCAATTTTTTTAAGAGGATGTAATACAATATGCCGTTTTGTCAACAATCACCACATCAATGGAATATTTGAAAAAGAAAACGTATTAATATGCGTGGTTTATCGTTCACAACAAAAACTATGAAATTTTCAAACATGTAACTAAGTGATTATGTTTTTTCTGTAATTCTTGAGGAAGCTCAAGAAACAACTCTACAACAATTATTGCCTGTTAAATTCAGACAACACTATGAAAAAGAGTTTGTCGAATTTAACGAATGGATAGAAAAACGACAGGTAATGAAATTATGCAATTTTGTATATTTGGTTTTCATTATTTCACTGGGGGAATAAATTTACTATGCGCTCTCACTTTTAGTTTTGACGTTTTATTAAGGAAAATTATTAATTTTATTTCAGTGGGTATGAACCTAGTTATCCAATGTCTTGAATCCATACGCTAAAAATGATTGTAATATTTTTTATACGTCCAATATGCGATTATTTTATGAAATACAAATATTATTGGTAACATGCAGGTTGCAGGGTATACATATACTTGATAATACCAAACTTCATACTGATAATATTCATGCAGAGTTGTAGGCAATTTCAACATTATGAGGTTTTCAGGAAAGTGACGCTAATTTGTCGACAAGATAAGACTCAAGTAAAACATAATCCGAATCAAAATACAAAATGTTCATTGTGGCCTTTGTATTACAATTATTATTTTTCATTGCACAAAATATATAATAAAGCAGATATAGAGATACATTACAATATAATACCGAATATAAAAAAATATAGAATAAACTAAAAAAAAAAATAATTAAATAACATCCTAGAGGTGTGATTTGGTGTTCTCTTGCTCTTAGAAGAGAACATATGCTTCTTTGCTTAGGAAGGATTCAGAAGATATCGGTGATACTAGAATAATTGTATTAATGCTTCCATATTGGTGCCTATTATAGGTTGTATAGTGTCCGCTATATTTTGTTCTACTAAGGTTAGACAGAGCAAACAGGTCGTAACGAAATGGTACTGCATTATCTGCCGCATAATTATCCATGTCTAACACAGTCTATGAAGGAATCAATGTTGACATTAAGTTTTCCCCTAAATATTCTCGTGTGCGAAAATCGTTATAAATGAATTACTAGAGTTTTCGGGAATTTATGAATCGACACTGACTTGGTTCAAAAAGTGGAGTGAAACTTATCTTGACAATATAAGTTGTAAGAACTGTAATAGCTTCCATAAGGAAAGTTCGTAATTTTACCGAATTTTGCAGTTCGATGGAAGACGAATTGACTAACAAAATATTTTTTATAACACGTTACATTTCAATTTTTCACAGCTAGCCAAAAAACGTAGGCATAGAAAATGTTGATGGAAACAAAATTACACCATTTTCAAATCAGTTAACAGTATTTTTCATTGCCAAAATGTTTTTTCCTTATCTTCAACAGATGGTATATCATGAATCACTTCTCTTATTGAGAAAATAATAGTATTAGTTCAAATGCCGTCGGACAAAATGACCCCAACCTACTCCTTTGATGGAACATTCACCACCATCATGCAAGATGGGGAAATTACATCAAGGGCTCTACCAATGGTGTCAGGGGGGCAGATCTGGTACACAGATTGTCCTCAGACAAGCAATGGGGTAAGGGCTGGCATATACGGGCAGAGACCTAAGTATTCCAAGACGAAGTAACAGCTATTTCCTTCTGCAGAAGAGAGAATCTCAGGAGGGGGTCCTAGAAAATAACCCATAGTCATTCTTTTCGACAGCCAGACGGCAATATAGGCTTTGCGATCATGCAGATTTACTTCCAAATCGGATTGGGAAATCTTAACGACCTAGATCTGTGGAAATCCATTTGGGAATATCAAACAGGACACGAAAAAATGAGTCAAAAAACATCATCAATCTTTCTGGGAAAATGATGGTGATAGGGTCAACTGACTGGCTATCGAGGCATCTTCTTGAACTAAGCCGGAACTCCCTCATGAAGTTGGTAGGACTAATAACAGGACACTGCATCCTGAGAAAACCCTTGCACATGTTGGGGATACACCAAGATTCCACACTTAGCAGGTTCTGTGATGAGGAGAACAAAACAGCCCTTGTTCGCATAATGATGGATATCTTCGGGCAAAACCTCGTGAAAAATATCCAGGAGTTGATCAGAATATTCAGAGTACTCAGGAGATGAACCTGAAGCAGGGAGCAGAGAGGTTCTACGTAGAATTACCTGCATTTCGGCCAATGGCCAGTCTCGCCGCATGATAATAATGATAATAATCAATTAGCGAACGAATGTGTTCAGCTATCGATTCTCATGAATAACCCCGACTCGTGGAATGAACATTTCTGATTTCAAGTGAATATAAGTTGAGCACGATGAATGTCCACATGTTTCATTTGAATCAAGTGTATTAATGTCGCTCACTCAAACACAAATTCCAGCGAGCTGTCATCCTTTATTCCAAAATGATTCGTTTGAATCAATAATCTTGTAGGGTTTATCTCACATCTTTTTTAATTTGGAACCCAAGGAGTATACAGTATATTTGGGAAAGGATACTATTATTAGAAAAGACAACTGTAGTGTCGAACAACCGTCCGTGCCTTTATAGATTTTGAGTGACTAACATACTTGAACGGACCTTTTGAGTGAAGATTCTCAATTGCAAACTTGAGATCACACATTGAAAAGTAAGGCCCTGGTCATCCCCGACTCTCACAAATCTCCCAAAATTTTCCAACGGATGCTTGTAAGGGTGTAGCCAGTTATCGACAAAAAAAGCTTTGAACAGAGAATGAACATTGAAACTGAGCAAAATATTATCGTTGGAAATCAACCATTTCTGAAGCAGTAATTTGAATAGTCGAATAAGATATTCGCGAACAGGACATCGGACAGTGTTAGTTACAAAGAAAGAAATAACATTTTATTATTTCTGCTGAAGAAAAACCAAACTTTGTTCTTTTCGTCAATTAGCTCAGAAGTCTTGAACTAAGGAAGACGAGGCTGTTAACTTTTAACGTGTGGTGCCATGCACCCACACCCGTATATTGTTGAAAATATGACATTGAAAACTTTCTGTTGTAAAATCACGATATGAAGATATAATTAGGAACGAAAAGGAATTTGTGGTTTTGACATGACGTTGCTCCGCTACATTTCAGTCAGAAATTCCCCACTAATGGAAAGCGCTTGTTTTTACCAGTGTCACTCCCCATTCCATAAAAATATATCAAAGCATTTCCGTGAATATTTTGTGGTGACAGTTACATGTGTGAAATGAACTGTAAGGCTATTGATTTAGAATCGTTTCGTGTTCTGCACCAGTAATTGTTTTATTGTTTATACTTATTCTTTCGTGAACGCATTGAACAATTCGATGGAACACATCGGTTTACCATTATATCCAACCAACAGTTGGTTATACAGAAAATCAATATTTGGAAATTTATGAAATGTTATGGTATTAAAATGAACGTACATTTTATATGATGTCATTCGATTATTTCAATAGATTCTGCTAGATATTGTGAATTTCAAATTATATAATGAACATTTTCGTTTTTAGGCAGAAATGCCAAATCCTTGGTACAACAATTTGGATGAATGGATAACAAATTTTCAAAATTTTACATTCAGGATACAAATCAGTTTGAACAGTTCATTCAGCTATACGACATCGCCAAAGTTAAATGTTAACTCTCTCTGTTTAGATCAGGGAGCATGTCTTTTTTAAACTAATGCATATTTTCTTCTACAATTTTTTTTTGTATCAATTAAACTGAGTTCCTTCCTCTAGTTCACTTCTTTGTGTTTTTTGTATATATTTTCATGGTTATGTGGAGTAACAGAAATTCTCTTCTTTATTATTTGTCACAAAATTAATAAACCCCTGTGTTTGGTTAGAACTATCCCAGTCAGGCCCTGCCTCCGATTTACCCGGATAGTCTCTGCCCACCTCGCGGCGTGAGTAGTTACTGGGTCCAAGAGACATTTTGTGTTTGAATGTTGAAAAACCAGTTTCAAGTTAGCTAATCTAATTATCATCAACTGATTGTTCATTAAATTGATATTTGGGAACTTTGTGATGTTGCTGTTTTTCTAAAGCCATATGAAAAATTGATGGAATCAGATAAACCTATTAGACCTATTAGACATATTCCCTAATATTTATTAAATAATTTAAAATAAAAAAATTATGAATTTGACACTTGACGCAGAACTTTGCGTTGTTACCCAGAAACATTTATAGCATGGCGTGTATAATCCTGATGATTTCGCACGATTTTTATTACAAGCTATTTTGCTGAGTTTACTGAATACTAGAATTATTTTACAATATGTGCCTGTCTTCGAAAATTGTTACGTTATTAGGTGACCATTTCAGGTCAGTTATATCAGTATGAGCATAAAGAGAAATATTTAACAAAGAACATCAAAAGAATTTATTGTGAATTCAGAAAAGCAGAAAAAGTTGTCATCTTCGGAACAAAAATCGTTCAGCTGTTATTCTATTATTATTTATTATATTAAAGACTTGTTTGCCTGATTGGAAAGTTAATTCGGGATCTTGACGGTATATCAGTACCTAGCTGTGATTTGAGAAATTGTCATAGATTATGAAAATGAAAATCTAATGATTTAGAAAACGTCAAATCCACCTTTTCTCCAGTAATCTGGTTAGGTAGAATACAAATCAAATATTTGACAAAGAACAATAACTTCCATAACTAATGCTACAGTGAAATTGGAATTATCTCTTGTAATTGAACTTAATCTTCTTCTGAGTTTAATCAGCGATATTTTACTCTCAAGATAGGCTCACAGACTTTATTTGTCGTTTTGAGACTAGGATTTGTGTCCATCAAGAATCTGAATTGCAGATTGGTAGTGTGAGAATACTCAATCTGCTTGCTGTACTCGATACACCCTGAGACCAACTTCGTCGTTCATTCACTCGATATTCAGTTGAAATTATCTATTCATTCTTAAGGTATCAGCAACAGGAATATTTAATAAGCAAGGCGATGCAGAAAACAGCGCGTTGTCAATAAAACCCAGCTCTATTTCATAACGACTACATTCACTGTATTCCAACGGAACAAACGAGTTGAATGCATATCCCTAGCTCTTCAATATTTACGTGTGGATAAATAAAACATGACCAATTCAGCATCGTGGAATCGAATGTGATAGAAAAGAGGAAAAACAAGATTTCAATTTAGCGAATGACTTCGGAAAAACGAAGCGCTGTTTGTCATGACCTAGTACCCTATGACATTCTTTTCCGGAATCCTCATCTCTCTTCAGTTTATTCAATGGATTATTCATGGATACGGGTCAGCATTTGAGGGCTCTCCAGTTTTAACGTTCGGTGGAAATATGCATGAAACTAATTGAATACATTGAAATATTTTGTGATTCTCTTGATTATATCCATTCAAATATTGGTTCGAATAGCGCAACATGTTCGATTTTATGAAGCACCTGCAAATTTTGCACTGAAAATGCATATATATTGAACGATCGTTCCTCCAGAAAATCAAGTCTTAAACGAACTTTTGCTCATTTTTGTCGAGATGTAATGTAAGTTTTTTCATACGGTTTGGCAATCGAATGTTTTTCGTGCTTTTATACTGGTATATTGTTTTAATTCAAGAACAACAATATAACAATAGTTTTGCTACTCTTTCCTCATCCATTAGTTCATCAACCTACTAATTGTACAATTTGGTGGGGTGAGGACTGAATGTGGGCTAGAAATTGAAAAGCTGATCCCCTCCGATCAAATAACACAATCTAGATGAGTAACTCGCCGCTCACGTCTTAAACTTTGTATCTGAGGGAGTGTTGTGCATTGTTTACAGAAATATTGACATTCAATAAAACAGAAATAATGGAAACCCAATATGGAATGAGAACAGCCGATGCTCTAATTGACATGTTTTTCATAATTCATTAATTTTACACTTTTCCAATTCGGTTGCCCTTTCTCGATAGTTACGACACCAGTAGCTTACCTATGAAAGAATTATATATTTTGATTTCCTGCTTCAAATGGTCTTTTACACATTTCACAATGCTTCACCATTCTTCTATGATAAAAACTAACGATAGTTAAACACCAATTGACTAAGAATTTGACCTCCATTCACTGAAAAAGCACTCATTCAAGCCAAAGACTAAATGTGTTGTTGTCGTTCCGTCAAATATCAATTGCAGCATTGCCATACTGACCAGACTATAACGACAACGAAGAATCTCCTTTCGGCGATGGAAATACTATCGTTTTACATGCTCCCAACAAGCTGCAATGAACGTTTTAATTGCCTTATTATTGTTTAATATTTCATCCAAGACAGTATTTTTGGGTTTTCGTTGCCATGAATACACCCGACAGATATCAAAATCTAGCTAACGTGCTTATTGTTTCCTTGAGAAATTGCGACATAAAAACAATGTCATGATTTGAGGGATAACATTATGAAAAGATGTTACCTTCAGTACTATTTGAGTATTACTCATCTAGGTTGTGTTACTTGTTCGGAGCTGATCGCTGTATTGCTTTACTGAGTCATATCACATTAAATACATAAAAGCTATAGTAACTGAAACAGACAGAGAGAAGAAAAGAAGATGCAGATTTAAATTCTATCAAAACTTGTGCAGAACAACTCATAAAAAGTGGATCCCCATCAAATTATTATGAAAAACCTTAGAAGACGGAAAGTTGTAGCAATTTGTTTCGTATCCTCAGAGCTCAACACTGCCAACATGATGAATATTAGAGATTTCATGATCAACAAAACTGTCTGTCTAACCCAGAAAAAAACAGATAATCCCGCTAAAGCATTGCCCCATCAGCCTAACACCGGCATTGAGCGAGGTTGAGCGATTCGAGGAAATGACAGAGGCCACTACAATGTACTTATGCCACTCTTATCGTGGATATCATTTATCAAGCGCCGAGATGAAAAGACCAATGGCCTTCTTTGGAGTTTGTAGGGCAGTTTATAGATTCTGGTGTAATTTCAGAAATTCAATATATGTGGTAAAGATTGTGAACTGCTGGAGACGACATTGTCAATATATTTCTGACCAGCTCTCATCTGCAGATTTGTCACTGTACCAGTTCTTCATCAACACCGACTAGGAGGAAGCAGCAACTTTCGCAACGAACTAAGCCAGACGTTCAGCACGAACAAGCACGAATATGAAGCAAGTAATGAACCCACGGAATCATGTGGAAAAAAGGGTAACCCAAATTTTCTGCAATAGATATACATGATTATACCGGTCGTTATTTTTGGGGTAGTCGTTTGAGGCAGCAGAACTGGTCAGGTTAGTATGAGGGCAAATCTATTGGGACTCCAATGACTAAGCTGTGCATGTAAAACAGCTGCAATGAGAACATGCCCAACGGCCGCGTTGGAGGTAGAAATTATCAAATGTAATAATTCACTACGAATGAAAGTAACAAAAGTGACGTGGTCTCATAATTCACGAAGAATGCCATGAAGTGGTATACATATGCATCGAAAATAGCAATAGAAACTTGAAAATGGAAGTATATCGACCTGGAACCAAATACTCTTGAGAACCTAGACAAATCCCCAGTATCCACATTAGACGGATCTACAGAAGGTTTAGCTTGAAGCTGTAGTTACTTGGAATAGGGAACTCATGGGTTCGTCATCGGCATGTACTTCTGTTGCTATGCACGTCATTGAATAGAAATATTTCCCTGTGTCGCTAGTAATGCAAGCCCATATTGATGTTGTTGTTGGGAGTTATCGAAGGTCAAGTAACTTCTGGTCTCTGCCGATCTTTATGGCCAAGAAGGACAATTCGTTCAGATTCGGTTGGCTTTCGATATATTTGATGAATTGAAGAACACTCATTATTTATCGACATTAAACAGAGTCTGATTCTTGGCAAGTGTCTGTTGCTGAAAATCATCTGGACCTTTTACGGCTTCCCCAGTACCTGGTATAGGACTCTTTCAGTTCTTTGGACTTCCTTTACATTACATTACAATCCAGCAAGCTCTTATTCATCATACCCTTCACTTACTTGGATGATATAGTGGTGATCGCTGACTCTTTCGAGGAACACGTGAGGATTTCAGATTAGGTTTTTTTACGTTTGAAAAAAAAAAGAATGTTAAAGAAGTACAAATTGTCATTGGAACATTTTCTTGGTATCGAATCATACTTGAATTTGCTACATTGACTTCACCGATAACCTCCTTGACGAAACAAGGTAGAAAGTTTTTGTGGACAGCTGAGTGTGAAGATACTCATCGGGAGTTAAGGAATGTATCATGTTAGCAACTGTGTTGAATTGTCCTCATTTTAGTTTACATTTGTTAGTTCAGTGGGATTTGAAATTGGTGCCATACTGTTGCAGACTACTCCTGAAGGTGACAAAGATATAGTTAATCAAGTAGGTTATGGAGTGGTCTGGAAAGGAATTATTTTACATTGGAAAGGAAATGTTCAGCTGTAGTCTAGTCCATCAAAAAACTACAAGTCCATACCTGGAGGAAATATTATTTACAGTGGTGACGGACAATGCTTTATTGGTCTGGCCTCAAAATCTCCTGGATCCCACCGATAAATTCGCATGTTGGTCCGTAAATCAGGTAAATCAGTTTCACATAATATTTCGTCTTTATATACTGTTAAATGTAATTTTTTGGGACTTTCCTCTGCAATGCCGTCATTTGGTTTTTATATGTTCGGAATTATATTAATAAATTATTTCAGTATTCAATTCAACTGCTCAATTAATTAAATGTTCCGTTTCAAATGGTTAGTGGGATAATTCAAAGTAGTTCGATTGTATTTGTTTAATATAGTTTTTAGGACGTTTTACTTTTGATGGAGAAAAATATGTAGTAATATGAAAAATATATAGGTACTGTTATTAGTTCTGTGAGATAACTGCGGAAAGCCAGTAACGTAGTCGAAAGTGCCCAATTTTGCAGAAGCGTACCTCTGCAAATGAATCCATTAGCCAACGTTTGCATCCCAACGTTTTTTGTCTTGTGTATATGGAAATTAGCTAGTGATACACAAATTGCTATTTTTTTCAATATATAAGGTCATAACTTCGGGAATTGGCTTTTCGTTTCTCCGGTTTCCTAGTTCTTTAGGAAGAAGCTAGTACTGGACCAGCTCTGTAGAAGAAAACTAGGTGGTGCCCATATTTTTACTATGTAGGTAAGGTGAATGGTTCTCCCATTCACCTCAACCCTCGCCTGTATTTTCCCACAACCACCTAGTCAAGAGCATGCAGAATCCTGCAAATTAGCCAACACTTGCTTCAAGAACAGCTTTATCCATTTTTTCGCTATAATCTATATTCAAGAAAAATAACTGTTTCGAACGAATTTTCTTGGGTAGTACATGAAGCAAATTTTCGACAAAAAAAAAGGAAAATTTTGGTTTATTAAAAAAAAAAATGTAAATGTTTTTCATGTCAGCCGATTGCATCCTTTCGAGCAACCCTTAGTCTTCGGGAGCGTTGTACGAGCTTATACTTTGAATAGTTCATTGATAAGGAAAATTTGAAGGTAAATAACTACATCAGATTTTGAGATACATTGTTTGCAATTCCATCAACGAATTGATGTTAACAATAGCCTCGAATTTCACCTTTAGGGTGTTAATGAGATTATCATTTATCTGAAACTGATGACAATAAGAGAAGGCCAAAAAATGAAGTATGGAATGTTCTGGACCATTTGTATCCTCAAGAAATAGTTCAAGCCACTGTTAGTGACATGAATGGTAGAATGCGTACTTGATCGAACAAGAATGGTTCGCTAATTTTGAATGACTTCTTGTCCAGCACAGGTGATTGTTTTTGTGAGTTTGTTTCATCAGTTCATCACCAGTGAATTTGGAAATATCATAGATACTGAAGTAATCAAATGGTTGTGCATTAAAAATCAATGTTTTTCATTATTATTGTTATTTGATGCAAATTACTGAATGAAATGAATAAAATAGTATAAAATCTTCTTCTGGAGACATTATCCAAAGTGAAAACTACTGTTTAAATCATTTATGTGTTTTCTCAAGATGAATCCATTGATTTTCTTTTCCATGTAGGTCTAAATAAAAATGATAAGCCCAATGCAGAAGAGAGCAAACAGGATGGTGGTTATTGAAATCAAGATTTTATGGTTGATAGTTCATAGAACACCAGAAATGTTTGACCTCCTTTGACATTTTATTCGGATTGGATCATTGGAATGGGCAAAGAAGAAGGGGAGAGCAGAACTAAAAGGAAGTGATTGAATACACTTAATTGGGTGAATTCAACTCAACTCACAGATTCCAATTGCTGTATATTACCGATTTCAATTAAATCCCTGAAACGCTCTCTAGAACCATTTCGGTATTTGCTAATTAACATGAGGTTTTTCATCAAGTAGGCATTAACCAGATACTATCAGGACATGAGACGCCAACTTAATGTTCATTTGATTACAGTATTTCGTGTACATTATTTATTTCCATCACCTACTTACCCTAGTTAGGAAAACTATCATTATTTTGGACCTCTAGTTGTAAATTTACATATATTATTCAAAAGTTTACTTTGTGATTTCGAAACTTTCTTGTGCTTAAATTCCCCCCATTGAATTTCTTGCATGGGGAATATTTCGATAATTCCTCATCATTAGTAATTCTACAGTTTGAAGCAGATTCCAACTCATTTTATTAGGCCAGTTTTTCAATCTATAGTTATCAAATTCAGCTGTCAGCTAGCTCTAACCTCCAGCTAAAATGTTTCTTCAGTCAGATTTGATCCAAATCGTAAGCTACTCTGTTTACTGAATTATTAGCAACTTCAAAGTGCCATGAAAAAAGTGTTAGGTTAGTAGTGACGTGTGACGTGTTGAGTTTTTTTATATTTATTGGTCTGTAGATTCAAGAGAGAAACAGTTGAATTTGACTCTATCAGTGATAAAGATAAAGAAATAATTCAGTTCGTCGAGTATACAAAAAGGCCTCCCTATGTACTTACGAAAATATTTAGGGATATGATGACTTGGATTTCCGTATACAATTTTTTTTTCAACGGGCGTAGTTTTTGCAATATTGGAGTAAACCAATGAGCATCAACACAACACTTTTACTAACAAGTTTCTACTTTTCAGTTCTTTATATCAGATATGTACTCAGATACATCTGGCTTTGTACATTAGAGAAGGAGAAACTAAGAGTAAGTCCTTCCCAAACATCTCCTGGTAACTAGTGAATTGCTTCTTCAAGATGAAGAATCTATTTTTCACATTCTGTCACAGTCTTCAAGTCTTGTTTTTTGTTTTTTCCCCATAAAAACTAATATATCTATTTCCCAAGTCTCCATTTCCCAAGTGGAAACCAATAAATAATAAAGTTTGTACACTCAAGGAATGACAACTGACACAACGAAACCGACAGTAGCCAGTCAGGACGAGGAGCTGAAAAATCAGTTCTTGTGGCAGGTGAAGATCGAACATTGTTTGTGAGATTATGGCTGTGATCAAATATTTCTGAATTATTCGATATTGAATAACTCCAAAATGCAGATGCTGAAATATGCTGGTAGTCTTTGAGCGTTGAGTATAGAAAATTCTTGGAATTAGTCTTCTATGGATCCTTGAATTTTCGGAGGTACACAGAAATGAGAGAACTGACAACTTGTACAAAAAAGTGGCAAATAGAGTAATTATTCCAAAGCCGTCCATAGGGATTTCTAGAGTCTAGAGATAATTTACCACCAAAGCATCCCGTTGATACGATTTCAGGGTTCCACAGTCTTTGGGCATGAGAGAGCTGAAAGTTCATCATCAAATGGTGAGTATGAAAATACTTGAAAGCAACAAAGTGCACACAGAAGACGTTCAAATAAGCGAATTACTTTCCAAGAGATCAGCTTCTCAATGGCTGAATTTTTTGTAAAACCCAGCAACAGCAGGAGAACAATAACCCAAATATGTGACTAACGTGTTATAGTGTTCCGCACCACCCACATTAATAATTCATTCGTTCATTCATGGCCTACTTTTTCAGCATAGCAGTCTTCCATCCAAATCTCCCTTTGTTGTGATTGACAGGGTGTCATCTGAAACTTCTCCAATGAACTCGCGGGTATCCACTTTTTCTACTTGACATGAAGGACGCTCACTTCGCTTCGCGGGTGACATTTCTCCCCATAACGCTTTCTTCAACGAAATTCGCGAAATCAAGAGTGAACGGGAAAGAAAATAAACCTCTATGAATTGAGACCTGGCAACGAACTGTCGAATTACTTTGTGAAATTCAACGAAATTAACATCGAGGCATATTTCTTTCAAAAAATCCAATTCCTCAGAGACACGTTTACAAGCATCATACCGGTGGAGTCATATACGAAATGACTCTTTTGGAAGCGAAGCACCCCTATGAAATACTTATTTAATATCCGATTCTGAAGTTCCTTTTTACAATGGATAGTTTCAGTTCAGTAACATACATTCTATATTAAACTGAAAATGTCAAGACCTACTTCGAATTAGTTTCATGACCAAAACTGCTAAAATTGTGTGCTTAAAAATGTCTAACCAACAGTTATTCATATTATTGTCAATCTTTGTCTCCTACAAACACCGATTCGCATTAAAGAAACTAATTATTTGTATGAAAGACGAAAACAATTAAATTTATTCGAGTCATTAGTGAAGTTCACTGCCCCGCAAGTACGTACACTAACGGAAAAGTATGAAAGCATAACAAATCTAGTGGTGTATTCAATGGAGGCTTTGAATTTCTTGAAAAGAAAATCGTTCAAATTGGAAAACAAATAAAAAGTTTCAATGGTACCCCTTTCTTAAAAGGGTCACTATGTATTTTGATGCTGGGAATCACAACATTATTTTCGAGTCAAGAGCAACCTCACATTTTTTTATGATACACATAATGTCTCAAGCACAGATTTGATCTGGGCTGGAGTAGATTTCCATGCCAAACAACACTCGGAACTTTTGGACCAAGGATCACAATAATTATCTCCCCAAGACTGCACATGAAAGAGTGATTGATAGTTGGTGGTTTCGTCGACTGTAATCTACTGGCTACCGTTTCACTTGGTCTTCTCATCGTTGTCACTTAAGCCTACCAAACTCATCCTCTTCCGAACTGAACTTCAGTAAGACAAGCTGATCGACTCTGTGAGGGGTCGGACTGGAGGAACAAACGTAGAGGAAGGATGCTACAAAAAGCAAGTCACGCGAATAGCAACAAGACAAGAAACATAGTCACATCGTCATCGCATACACTACAATGCCAAACCCACTAAAATATTCCAGTCGCGTCGTTCCACTATGCTGGTACCTTGAGAATAGCCCAATGGTAAGTCATCCAGCAGCGACCTCCTTGACCAGGATATTTTAAGGTACTACTTAAGCCATACGCGTCCCTGCGTGGACAATTTCTCTTGTTCCCACCCCATCTCTTGTCTATCAAAGCTAAAGCATCTGGTGCCGACTGAATCAACATAACCATGTTACTGCTCTACTGTCCCGTCATTCTTCCAATCATTTGCCATGTATTCAATTTTTGCATTGAAACCAACGCCTTTCCTTCCATATGGAAAAATCAATAATTTATTCTGCCTTTGCCTGAAGTACCTAATCCAGAGGATTTGAAATCACTACGTCCCATCAGCATTTTGTGCACGATTGTGACGTCATTCAAAAAACATATTCATTCCCAAATGCAAAAGCACTTGGACACCCATCATATCTCGCCAATCTGGCTTTAGATCGCAGCATAGCTGTGTGACTGCCTTCCTCAAGGTCACGGATGACATCCTCACTGCAGTGGACCGTAATCACTTGACAGCATTGGTCATGCTCGATCACACAAAAGCTTTTGACCAAATTGAACACCAGCTTTTGCTAGCTATTTTACATTTTATTGGATTTTCCGTCGGTGCAGTTTCATTATTCAACTCGTATTTATCTGATTGACTGCAAGCGGTCATGGTTGAAACAGACAATTCTGAATTGAGAACGGTGTTTCGCGGAACTCGATTCTGGGTACATTACTTTTTATTCCCCATACACATGATTTTCATAATAATATACATTTCAGCAACTGATACCTTTATGCCGATGACATACAGATTTATTTGGCCTTCCCAGAGACCAACCTATTAGAGACCAATAATAAACTGAACTCTGATTTGAAGTTAGTTATTTCGATTTTGGGGAAGTTTTGTGTCTCCATAAATCTTATCAAATCTGTGTTGTTTTCTGGTAAGAAAATGGCTTGGAGCTGATATATCGATGCCCTGAATATCAGAGTAAAAGATGTGCCAATTTTTCCTGCCGACAGTACCAAAAGCCTAAGGATTATTCTAAACTGCTCTTTAAATTTCACTCGACATATCAACCTGGTCATAAGACGCGCTTTGTCAATCTTAAAATTAATTTACGCCAATGGAAGAATTCTTGATAGATGCAGCAAGATTACTTCATGTGAATCCCTGGTTTTTTCGCACCCTACTTATGGTGATATTATATATGGACCTACCATCTCCAAAAATGATCCGCAACGAATACAGCTAGTTCAAAACTCTTGCCTTCGATCACCAAGCTCTACAACTGGATCCTTGAAGACCTCAAGGAGTTAAACTTATCAAGCTTCAAAAAACGGATGAAAAAATTACTCAATTTGTGATTTGCATTTATGACTGGTCCAACTCCTGATTTGAGCAGCCTAAAGCTGTTTGATATTATTCTCTTTTGTCAAAATTCTCCACTACAGACATTAATTTACCGTAACTAATTTGAAATATATTATCAAGAGACCACTTTTCCGATCACGTGTGGTTTGGACAAAAGCTAACTCTGCATTCATTATTATTATTATGATCTCTGTCGTAATCAAGTTAGATGGAAAACTAGACATAATCAACCAGGAGAAAGCAAATATATTTGCCCGATGCAATTTCTCTAACATAGTTGGTTAATCTGGTGATACTGCGACTGTTCTCAAGAAATCAGTCAATTAACTAATATAAGTTCTCTTATAAATCGGCAATATTTGCATCCAGCTGGAAAATTGCAAGAAGGCAACCAAACAGCATAAAAGGAGAGAAGGCTCTATATAGAAAATACAAATCAATCTGTAATCTCGACAGTAATGGAAAAAACCATTATCATCAAGCTTCGGAATATTTGGAACGCTTAGAAATTATGATCGGAGATTAACTGCTGACCTGCTCGCTCACGTCTCACATATATGACAGCTATCCACTGAAGAACTTAGCTATGCCTAAGACATTGTAGAGAACAGGTGTAACGGATAAGTCGGGTACTGTCGATAACAAACAAAATCGAAGCAAAGGTGACTGTGGCCATCAGCTTTGATGAGTGACCAACGTACTTGGACATTTGTTTGAATTCCCGTCCTTGCATGGCATCGCACGATAAGAGATGAGGGCCTTGTCTTCCTTAGCTCGCACAAGTATCCCGAAAACAAAAAAAAATTATCTCAGAGCTTGTTCCCTTAGTTGTCTGCTCCACTATTTAGCTTTTTCTCAGATAGATTTCTCCGTGTAGCGATCAATGAAGTTTCATTTGACACCCTAACAACATCAGCATTAACATTTTTTTGTTTTATATTTTACATGAACGACCAATTTGGAATAATTCTCATTCCATTTCTTTCTCCTTGAGAAGTGAGACGGATTTGGATTCTTGAGAACTGAATTTGATTAAAAGAGCTATCAACATTGAGCTCATGGATTATTTAGAACGATCACAAATTTTGAATGATGAACAATATGGAGTCCGTCATGAGAGATTAATTGAAGACCTTGCTTATGTTTCACCTATTGAAAAATATGATGAAATTCCGGTCGTGGCAGCAGATATCTTCATGGCGTTTGACACCAGGGACTCCTTACCAAACTTCCATCTTATGGCTTGCACCCAGTGGTATTCCCTGCTATCTAGCTTTCTCTCAGATAGATATTTCCATTGATGGAGTTCCACCCGACACTCTACCTATACCTTCTGGTGTTCCACAAGGTTCCAGTTCAACACCAACACTGATCCTTCTTCATATCCCGCCCAGTGCAGATAATAGTATCCTTTATACCGCTTCCTCTTTCGGAATTGTAATATCAACCTCCGAAACCAGAAGAAAACGGGGAAGAAACGTGAATAGTTTGATTATGGATTCATGGCAGAAAGAGAGATGTAACAATTCGGTAGAACTTAATGCGAATAAAACCCAAGCATGCCAATATCACAGTAGTCAAAGTAATTATGTCAGGAGTATCCATACCAATGGAGTCTTCCATTTCGATGATCGGTATTACCATCAGAAGTGCCTTATAGAAAAGCCATATGAGATCCATTGCCAAAAGTACATCTCAAAAACATAGTTTTCTGTTTCGTGTCAAGCCATAGCAATATGTATTTTCAAGACTTTCATAACTTCAGTGGTCCACTCTTCACAATTTTATCTAAACATTATTTGATGATCATGAAAGAGGGGCGACACCACTTGACGGAAGACCATAAAACTTAAATATGGTGGATTACGTAATCCAATCTTCCGCAATAAAACCTATACAATAGGTAAAGTCGTCGGCAAGTATTCAACAAAAAACAACTACTGCCCCCTACGACCATTGAATTATATTTGTTTAATACTTGGCAAAGTTTTCTACAAGAACCACTTTGCAATGCATTTCAAATATCAAAGCTGAAATTATTTTTCGATTTAATTGGGGGAACACCTCCGTACCGGTTTCATGGTCATTGCCAATCATCAGCGAAGGCTAGTTCGACCCAATTGAATCGAAAAATCCTTTCATCCTAATTGGAAATCCCTGAGACAAACACTGAGGTATGAATTCAGCGCCATCTCTGGGTTCCAGTTTAAAATGCACTCCGACTACGTGTCGACTTCAACATGAAGCCAGAAACATCATGAAAGAGGGGCAACACCACTTGACGGAAGACCATAAAACTAATAATGAAATATGGTGGATTACGTAATCCAATCTTCCGCAATAAAACTTATACAATAGGTAAAGTCGTCGGCAAGTATTCAACAAAAAACAACTACTGCCCCCTACGACCATTGAATTATATTTGTTTAATACTTGGCAAAGTTTTCTACAAGAACCACTTTGCATTTCATTTCAAATATCAAAGCTGAAATTATTTTTCGATTTAATTGGGGGAACACCTCCGTACCGGTTTCATGGTCATTGCCAATCATCAGCGAAGGCTAGTTCGACCCAATTGAATCGAAAAATCCTTTCATCCTAATTGGAAATCCCTGAGACAAACACTGAGGTATGAATTCAGCGCCATCTCTGGGTTCCAGTTTAAAATTCACTCCGACTACGTGTCGACTTCAACATGAAGCCAGAAACATCATGAAAAAGGGGCGACACCACTTGACGGAAGACCATAAAACTAATAATGAAATATGGTGGATTACGTAATCCAATCTTCCGTAATAAAACCTATACAATAGGTAAAGTCGTCGGCAAGTATTCAACAAAAAACAACTACTGCCTCCTACGACCATTGAATTATATTTGTTTAATACTTGGCAAAGTTTTCTACAAGAACCACTTTGCAATGCATTTCAAATATCAAAGCTGAAATTATTTTTCGATTTAATTTAATTATTTGATGAATTAACTCATGTTCATTTCTGGATGAGTTAATTATTGATTACAAAATAATCAAGTAGCAGTTGCTGATACCCGTGTAAAAGTGTTTGTTTAACATCAATGAATCAAAATAATCAGTTCAGTCAATTAACTTTGATCTGATTTCATTACAGACCGTTCTACTTTGAAACAGTGCTTGCCCACAAATAGCTTGATTATCTGATTTTTAATTGGGTTGAAGGTAAACTAACTCAATTTAGAGCGGATATGGAGTGTGCAAACATTTACCAAAGTCGTATTCATTCGAAACGAGTTTACTTAAGGAATTTATGCGATAAATATATAGGCAAAGTGCCATATCAGCGGGAAGTAATCAGTTTTAATAGGGTATCACGTAGTCATGAGCAAACAGCCCGGAAGAATTAGATATTTCTCAATTTCGGCGTAACTGTGGACAACATATATCTCTGGAAGGGTTTCGTTATATTATCTTCATACTGAGAAGTAAGCATTTTTTATCGTAATTTGTAGAGTGTTAATTATTCTAGAATCATGTTTGAAAACTGTTTTCAGCAAATAATATGTCTGGAAACGAAGAAAATAAGAACTGTTTCTTTGAAAATATTTCAATGAAAACTCATGATTATCAATGCATGACATCTGATGGTAGACGTTATATTGATACATTGAGAGATATTGATAGATGGGGTCACTACTATATAGCAGGATATCATCATGAGAATAAGAACTAGCATTTTCAATTTTTTCAAACCACCAATATTCGTAACAATAATGTTACTTCAGACTAGCTCCTAGCTGATTTTCATAGAATTAAAAAAGTGGGAACTGTAACAAATTTTAGTCTCCGTAAATCCAAATTTACCAGGTACTCTATCTAGTATAATTGTTCTTTGGAGAGTTATTCGACCAAAATTTATGTCCCAATCATGTGACACCATAAGGTAGAATAGCATGATTTCAAATAAAACCCAATCAATTTGTGAAAAATGCATGAAAATAATTCTGTTCCTTATATAATCTTCGAAGAAGCTGAATAAGCAACCCACTCATCATTGTCTGCCAAGTCCAGGGAATATAATGAAAAAGTATTTTCCAAATTCAACGAATGGAAAGAAAAATGGAGGGTATTGACAATAAATAATTAATGAGTCCTGCTATCGAATTTCTTAAATTTGGAGAATTATGCAATTTCATCCATTTGGTCGAAGTACTCAATGCTGAAGGCCGGCGCTATAAAAATCTATAAAAACATAGTCCCTGAAAATTATATTAAGCTCACTGCCTATCTGAAGAGTGAGAATATAGTGAATGGTGGGTGGAAAAACTCAGCTTTAGCGGAAAGTGATATCGAAGATTCTATATCTAATAGAGATTCATCAAAAACTTCGCAAGGCACTATGCGTTCTGAAACCGATGACACCTAAAATCTAGTTATTGATGGTAACGAAATCCCGACGCATACAAAGTCACATAGATACCCATATATTTACAAACAAGAGTTTCAGCCCGTGGTCGTTCTCAATTCGAATTTTAACCAAAAAAACTGGACGTATCGAGGAAACAAAAATGGCGTCTGATGATAGGTATTCAATACCAAATGTATTGGACAAGCTCGGTGAAGCTCAATATTTCACCACTTTCGATCTTGCCAACGGATTCCATCAAATTGAGATGGGTAAGTGTTCAGTGGAAAAACTGCCTTCAGTGAGGAAAACAATCATTTTGATAACTCAAGAATGCCTTTTGGGTTCAAAAATGCTTCGTCAACGTTCCAAATGTTCTCAAGGACCAACGAAATAAAATATTTGTATGATCTACATGGACGATATAATCATTTTCAACACGGACTCCAGATGTTAGAGTTATTCTTTGCTAAATTGCGGTTTTTGGACTGAACTTCAACTGGATAGATGTGAATTCCTGCGGAAAGAAGTAGAATTATTGGGACAAGTTGTACCGCTGGGCGGTATAAAACCATCCCCAACAAAAAAGAAACCATAAAGAAATTTCCAATACCACGTTCTCAGAAAAATTGTTTAATAAGTCTCTGCTGGGTATAACAGAGGATTTATAAAAAAAATTACCAAAATCACAAAACTTATGAAATTGTGTTTAAAGAAGGACCGGAAGATCGAACTCACGAAAGATATATTTGCAACATCAGAAAAGATTTTGAACTAACTACAGATGCGTTAAATTATGCTGTAGGTGTCATTTTATCCCAAAATAGTCATCCAATTTGTGATGAATTCAGGAATCCTGCTGAAACCAACTGCTCCACGATCGGAAAAGAATTGCTAGTGATCGTATGAAGCTGCAAATACTTTAGGCCCTACCTCTTTCGGCAAAAATTTCAAATTTTGACAGACCACAAACAGTGGCTATTTTCCCTCAAGGACACCAATTCACGCCTTATCAGGTGACGTTTGAGACTAGAGGAATTTGATTACCCAATCGAATACAAAAAAGGTAATATAACCACGCAGCGGACGCTTTGTCCAACCATCGACTAAATTGTGACATCAATGCCTCAGAAACAATGTTAATAGACGGCGTTGACGATATTGATGAAATAATTCAGAAGGAACTCGAACATTTGCAGTGCTGTCGAGGAACTGCTCGAAAACTCGATTTCAAATGATCCAAGAATGTGTCCTATCGAACCAAAAATCAATATCCTTCCAAATTTTCAGCTTAGACCTCCCCTGAACGTAAAAAGCAATATCAACTAGGATCTAGAAACTGTCCATACCTCTGTCGAAAACCCTATATTGACAATAGCTGTACCCGATCGATCTTTCAATACATCAAAAATCAAGGGAGAAATTATTTTTGTTACTATTCAGCTTTACAAATTAAAAAAAAAAAAATAATCCTGGAAACCAAGTTGTAAATTTTGCGGTAGATCACTTGGACTCCAGTAAGAGTTATGCTCTATACTTCAAAAATTCATCGTTATCTGAAACCTTTGCTGTGACTATTCAACATTCTTACAGAAACTCTGCTTTCAAATCACTATGCTGTACAAAATTTCTGACAGACGTAGAAACCAAAAGTTAATAAAATTTTAATATTATCATGTATATAAATCTAGTCATGCACAGAGGTATCAATGAATTCAAAATGTCATTGAGTTCTCGAAATGATTGGCTGAATGTGTTGCAAGACATAGAAAATTATATAAACAACTGTAAAACGTGTCCAGTCATTCGAAATCGAATAATTGAAAAAAATATATTAAATTTAATCGAAAAGTTCTATTTAACTTTTTTCATAGCTTGTACCTTCAACAACAGTCAGCATAATACGGGCTCTTCAAATACGGATTACCAATATTCGATTGGTTCCTGTATCGCCTCACTTTTTTTCATTAATTCATTCATTCAATCCATTCTTCTTTCACCTGCACATGCTATTTATCGATCCTTGGTTATTTCCTAGACCCTGCTCCTTCTCACACCATGAATTCATTCTTCACCTCGACCTCTCATAACTGAGCTTCAGTTCTTTCAGAATTTATGAAATGTCGCAGTTGAATAATCTCGAGATCATGGGGATAGGACACGGTGAATTACGAGTACTTTCTGCTGCGTTTTTATTAAAATTGGGAGGTGTATCGCATAATTTCTCTCTAGTTGAAGGATGGCGTGACTGGCCAACATGCCAGCACTTCTATTAGGTGTGTTTTTGTAAGGCGTGTACGAAATATACTTTTTTATATCAAATGTACTTTCCCGAACTTAAAATAGAATTTGAGGGCTTTGGGATTAAATCCAAATACAGAATCACACAGTCAGAAAATTCGAGAGTTAATTCCAGACGGTCTGCTTTGATTTCGGAACTTTCTCGAGTATGATGGATTGGTTCATATATCAATCGTGTCAAGTTCAAGATGGATAAGTTATGACGATGGAAATGGATTTTCATGTTCAGGATAGGAAGTGAACGAATTCGTTACTACCTTGGAGAATTGAAAACATCTAAGAGATCTAGAACTCAGAGGATGTTGGGAAAGTATGATTAATCCGCAGATCATTGAAGTCATATTGGAAATCTAAAAAAAATGTCTTACCGCAATGATAAAGCCAAGAGGCAAAATAATTGATTGACAACATTGAATTTGTGTGTGGGTGAAAATCTGAATTCATTAGCCCACAATAAGCGCATTCTCTTTTTCATTTCTATGCTCTATGTTGATTCAATTCGCAAAACATGCGCGAAGTAAAAAAACTAACGTAGGTTTGATATTTGGATACTTTTCCTAAGTTCGTTTTCTTAGTATTCCACATGGATTGAACACGTTGAAATTTGAATGACAGAACTTGGCAGTCCAGAATGAACTAAAAGTGAGCATCAAACTCTTTTTAAATCTCTAGTCTAAGTGAGATGAAGAATTTATCACAATTTTTCGATTGTTTGTGGTGAAGCTGTCGGAAGTGCTTGATTATTTAGGCAGTTTCTATAACTAACGTGATACAAAAACATGAGGTTGAAGAATTTTCGAAAAAGTTTAAGACAATATGTTTTTTATTGATTCCATTATTTTATTTCAACTTTTTATTATTATTATTCTGTTACGAATCTTCCAGATTTCCAGCAAGAAGAAACCCCTCAGAGCTTGTGCGTGCAAGCAAAAGATCCGGGACTGATGGTCGTGCTGGGCTTTGAACCCATGACCTCATGATTGTATGGCCAGCGCCTCTACCATCACGACCATCATGGCCCATTATTATATTATTTTTGTTGAATGTTACCAAACAGTTGAATTTATTATGAATAGATGAAATGTCAAATTGAAAATATATTTGTCAATTTTGGAATAAAGTTACAAAGTTAGATATTATATCTATTCAATTGTAAATAGTAGTTTCACTAGTCCTTCTGAGGTAATTCTAAACCTCTGAGGACCAAAATATTAGTACAGTGAAACCGTCAGAACTTCAGAAAGTGCGAAGGAGTGAGAGATGGAACAAAGGTGTTCCACCACTGAAATATGCATCAGACTTGAATTAGTTCAAGTATAGTTACGAATGACGCACATTCAGATGAAAGTGATTATACAAAGCCTGTATAAAAAGTTATATATGGTGGAAATATGGAAAACAAAGATATTCCTGCTAGCATTTCCCATATAAGTACGAAGTCTGTAGTTGTTCATGCAGTTGTCGATGTTTCCCCTATAAAATCTAAAACTGTAGTATCTATTGTTCGTTTGAACCTTAAGTTAATTTTCATAGAGAAAAAAAAATAGCTTGATAAGAGAGATTATGAAGAAGCTTCAGAAAGAGAAGTGCAATTCCTTATGAAAGCAGCTAAAATTGAAAGTAAATTGGTGGAAAGAAGTGAACCAGTGTTATTGGCGTATTCTGAAATGAAATAAAGAGAAACCTGTCAGAATCACGCGAAAATTCAGTCAATCATGAAATGACTCCATGTGATTTTAACTTTCCAAAGTGTCTAGGGTGGTGGTGGAGATGAGTTTTTGACAGTAGATACCTTTTGGGTGTGGCCTTGTTCCACCCCTAGGTAGGTATATGTCTCTCCGGCATCCAGATGATGTAGGATGCTTCCGTCTATCATAGTTCAACGGACAATGGCAATAGTGAGATGCAGTAGAGAACATGGCTGAGGGATTTTCCCTGAAACACCCCCCTTCCAGAGATAACTTGCTGTGTTTGGACTCTGACTTGACCAAATGTTATGGTGAAGCGAGTCCTCCAGAGTGGCATCAGCTCGTCAATGCCTATCACTTTTTGATCGGGTAGCGCAAGGCATCTGAGCAAAAGCCTGATGAGCTCGGGCGATGTTGTAACAAATGCCTTGCGATAGTCGATTCAGGCCATTGAACGGTTACACTTATACTGCACGGAGTCCTGAGTGATGCATCTGTCAATCAGTAAGTTCTCCTTGCATCCAGCGACCCCCTTCTTTCACCCTCTTTGCTCATATATCCGTTCATATACCGGCTCAACTGCAGAGGGTATTCGCTTGTATAAGATGCGGGTAAACAGTTTATAACATGCGTTCAAGCATGTTTTCGGTCTGTAGTTCTTCGGATCAGGCAAATCTCCGTTTCTGTGAATAAGCATGGTTTGCCCCTCAACAAACCAATCCGGAATCTGCTGCTCCCCATCTATCCATGAGTTGACAACTCTTGCTAGATAGTGGTGGGTATATGAAATTTTTTCCACCTATAGCTATTTAGCCCTGATGGGTTAAATAACTATTGGTTGAAAAATTGAAAATATATTTGTCAATTTTGTATTAAAGTTGCAAAGTTAGATATTACATCTGTTCAATGAGTGAACAACATTACATCTGTTCAATGAGCAAATAGCATTTACACGTAGTGAGTGTTATTTTTCATTTCTTATCATTTCATTGAATTAGATATTATATTTCTTGGAATCGTATGAATCCAGACGATAAAAGTGACCTTCTGAACAAAATCTACATCTCTACCATCCTCATTAATCTCAAATTACTCATTTATTCATTCAATATTCGAGATGAATTGTTTCAAGGAAACGGGAAACTGTGAGTGCCATTACTTCCTTCCAACAACGAACACATTTTCATCTGTTCAGTACAAACGCGAGAAAAACAAATAGAAACTGCAGCCGAGTGGAAGGAAATTTAAGACGCAATTATAAAGTCGAGTGGTTTCACAGCTGCTGTTGGGATGAGAACTGAGTGTCAGTAAATGTCAAATTTTCATCTCGTTATCCGGTTCCTCTTCTTACTTCATTTTTGAGAGTGCTAAAAAAATATGTATTGGAGCAATACATCATTTCAAGATATTGAGTTTTTAGCATTGCCAATAATTTGTCGATATAACTGAGAACATAAGGAAACATAAAAAATAAGTATTGGAGTCGATAGATTTGAGGCATCAACCTCGAGTCCAGTTGAGTTTTAGTCTGGTGAGGGAAAACTTTCCTCTTTCACAGGTGAATACAAGTTTATTTACTACAATTTTCGATTTGATAATATATTGAAAATTAAGCCCGCGTATATGAAGAAGACTTCTAAAAAAATGTAAAACAATACCACACTCCTAAATTAGGGATAATGAGAAAGGATGTTTTAGTAATCGGCGTTTGCTTTGAAATTAATCCTGTTTTATAAGGTGCTCAAAGTGGCCATCGTTTACCTCGTGACAGTAATGAATTCGTTGACATATACGTTTTCAAGATATCTAGTTACCTAAGTAATTTCCTATCTCCGCTGTTCTTATATCTTAAGTGTTAATCTTGACAAACATGTCAAAAATTACACTACAAGCTTGAATAATTTGTGAGTAAATATGAGACGTGTAAGTGATACGGGGCGTATTGAAATAATGATAGGCCATGGTGATAGTACAGGAAGTAGTGAACATTTTCAATAAATTGGACCACGAAATCTATATCAGGGTGTCAGAAACCGACCAAAAATTGGAGCCGGTAAGAAAATGTATCGTTAGATGTGGCCCAATAAGTTCACATCTAATAAGAAAATACAGCAGAGAGCCTTCAATTAGAGTATGAGTCAATATTGCAATCAAAAAATTACCAAACGGAATTAATTACACTCATGAAATTCACAATTAGTTGAAATGATTTTGATCGGAGATTTAGTTCTGCAAAAGTATTATGGAAAAACTGAACCAAAATGCCAACTGCATTTCCCATATCGTGTTTTCTGACGAATCCATATGTTGCTCAAACAGGGACATGAATTGACAAAATGTAGGTATTTCATATCAAAATCCACATTGAATGGAATAAATTCCCACAAACAACCACAAAAAGAAAATGCATGGTGAGATATTTACAGACATTTTATTAACGAAAATATATGGTAAACTGACTCTCGGTGAATAGCAAAAAAAAACTCTTTTGTTGGTCGAAATAAGACAAATTCAGGATGTGAATGTATTTATCGAAATTATAATGTTATTAATGATAGTACATTGGGGTCTATACGAGGCATGGTCAAAAATATTGTTTTCTGTTTTTTTTTTCTATATAGCACTAGTCCAGAACAAACAAGTCATATTTTGGTAAGACATCATAGTTTCAGTCTATTCTAGTCGATAAAAACGTATTTTTCCGTCGACCTCGTATCAACACGTATGTTAAATGTTCTTTAATGCAGTCGAAATCGACCATTAATGATTCCTATTAATAGCCAAATTGTCATCAATGCATAATTTCTCGAAATCAACAATTAATGACACCTATGTTTGATTTCGTAGAGGTAAAATGCAAGTGTTACAGATGGACTTTTCGGTACCTTCTTTTAGTTTATCTAATTCTACCAATGGAAATATTAATATCAAAATAATCAAAGGAAGATTATAATAGTTCAATAGTTCAATCATGAAATCCTTTATTTCAACAGGAGAGGTCGACGGAAAAATATTGTAATCAACTCGTATATTGAAATGCGATCAATGATCTCAATTACGCGCTTGCTTCGCTCATACGTTAAAATATCTCGATCATTAATCGCCTTCATTAATACACTAGTTGATTACATAATTATTATTTCTTGATAACTCTCTCTCTGTTTAAAATATGAATTTTAAAAATTTTGGAAAATACTTCCACAATGAAAACGATTGACAGATCGATTTTGACTTCAAAAAAATATTTCATATGTACTGTTGATTAAACAGAAGATGAAGTAAATTTGTGATGAATTCGGTTGTTCAATATTGACTTTCATTTAGATAAGATGATTCATAATGTTTTTAATGAATATCTCAGAAACTGTTCGGTTAATTTGGACCTTATTGTACTCGTATTATTCTGAGAATATTGACTATTATCTGTGGAAGTTTTTACAACTTGTTGCGTTTCTAAGATATGCAATTTTGAATTTTACGGTATTACGATATGTGGGATTATTACTATCGATTGAACAAAACTCTAGGGGATTTTTTGATAAATGGAATTCTTTTACATAACTTCTCGAAATCAATTGTTTGATACTATATACAACCCAAACTAGACTCAACAGCAAGATTGAAATAAACGTATACTCAAGAACAAATTATGAATAACGGCTTCAAACGTAAAAACTTGTTACAGTACTGTTCAAAATAATTAGTAACTGTTATCTATAATAATATAAAAAATTATGGAAATTGTTAGGTATATATTGTTTTTTTGGGGATTTCCATGCGACATCAAATTTTTGTGTGTGTGTCCTAACCGATAATCGGCCAATTTTTTCTTCATTGTATTGAATGTTAAAACTCTCCAAATCTGTTTTAATTGAATTTTTTGATATCTATCTCAATTGAATTTAACAGCGACAGTCTTAAGTAGCTATATTTGAGTTTGATCATCTAGAAAAGCTCAGTGTCTATGAAGGAAGTCGTTCTATGAGCTTTTTGCCACTATGAGTGACCGAATCAAAGTGAAGAGGAGATCAGAGCAGAGATGTGCAAAATTTCAGAATGTATTGGTTTCTTTTTATATCAGCTTTGTACCATGTACTTTTTTTGCATTTCTCCTTAAGGTATCCGTTTTCTAATTTTCCGAAACAATACTTGTGAACTACAGAAATAGAGATTTTATGAATCATCCGCGAATTTATCGATTTTTCTTTCATAAGTTTCTATTTTTAATAAGCAACTGCTCGACAATGAGAAATATTGAAATAAAATTTGGTATGAGTATCAGGATATTGAACAGAACCATCTGAACTTGTGGTTGAATACAAATTATCATCTGAAATCAAAGCATTCAAAACTCCCTACATTTTTTTCAGTTTGATAACGCACATTCTTGAATGATGTTGGATATATTTGCAAATGGAGGTTTAATATTAAATGAGTTTATTTTGTAATTTAATGTATTTAGTATGTACCATCGTAAAGTCATGGTATAGCGGTGTTCTTTCAACCAGTTCAGGCAGTTCTTCTGTTTCAACTGGGTTTTTCGCTATTTATAAACAATTTCAGTTTATAAATTATTTCATTACCGACTCTCATGCTGCTGAGCCCTGTGGTAATCCTACAATATCCCCAATCCAATCACTATACGATTCGTATGAGGGTAACAAATCTTCCTAGATGAGGATGAAAGGTTTTCTCTAAGGTACGTTTACTAAACTATTAAGTCTGGGTAATAACCATTTGTTCCAGCTTATCCTTAATGACATAACAGTTTCCTGTTTACCAGCAAGCAGGCATAGATTCAAGAAGGTAATGTTATTAGGGCTTCCTGCAGCTGAATCCAACGGTTATTTCCTAGACTTTATCAAGGAGTTGATGAAGCGTGATTCTCTCATTCTGTACTTACGAATCGTGATACATTTATGGACAAGAAAATATTTTTGAGAATGTTGAATGTGAAAGTAGCTTATTGAACGTTTAGAAAATGTATTATATCCGAAGGTTTTCAGAAATGTTCAATCATGAACAGAATATTTCAAAAATGTGTTCAAAATTATCGGCTAAAGTTCAGTTGAACTGAGTATTCTCCTTAAAAAAAACAATGATGCTCACATTTGGGGTGGATTTCCTTTTCCAGTGTACCGAAATGCGATGTGAAGTGATAATCCAATAAATGGTTTCAGAAGGAGCAATAGAATTATTGAATTGGGTACTCCGAAGGATAAGACAGAAGGAAAAACAGTCGGGGATTTATGAAATTATTTGCAATTACTGCGAGAAAAAGTATGTGGGTCAAATTAGAAGGGCCTTAAAAGTAGGATTCAATGACCACATTGCTCATACTAGTTTCTCGAGACCAGAAATTAGCCAATTAGACTTAGATGGATGGTATAAATACGATTACGACAGTATTAGTAGTTAGTACGCTTTTTTGAGCTCCTGATGATGCCAACTTCGTTGACGAAATGCGCGTCGAGTGATATTGACGTTGTTTCGGTGTGTTGGGTAGTTTCATATTCATTTATTTGAGATTTATTGCTGTTTTCAAAAAATTTGTTCTAAACCAAAAAATAGGTTGAATTGACCATCGAGACAAATGGTATGATAATCCAGGTAAACAATTCCAACAATAATGATGTTTTGATATAACACTGTGGGTACCTGTACTAAGAATCGAAAATGTGTGCCATCAATACAAAACTTAGAATATCATAGTAATATAGGTATTGTAATTTATGTTTTTTATGGGAAATAGAGACCAGCTTTTTCATAGCTATTATTAAAATATCACGAATTTCAGAACAATCTGTGGTTAGGAGTCTATATGGGCTTATATATTCATTTCATTCTTATTAGTCCGTTTTAAAAACATTGTATATTTTTTATCCATATTTTCCTAATTCATTCAAAGCGAAATACGTTTCTTCACTATTCCATTTCAAAATTTCACATAGCGTGGGGATCTATAAACAATGCAACACATCCTTGAACTTTAAAATATCATTGATCGTAGAACTTTTATTTGTATACCGGTATTCTAAAACACATCATTCAGTTACAGTCATTAATTGAACAGAATTCATCAAAACAAGTTGGTGGTGGCATGAAGCGAAGTTCAGTTGAACGACGCGAAACATCGAAAGTGGAACACTTCGAAGGCAAAATCGATAGGTTGTCATGTCACCGGATAACTCTCTGATTCCGAAGTCCATTTTTATATATTACTATATCGTAAAAACCGGTGGTATGGGCTATTACATATACAAGTGCTTATGGTTATCGATCGGCAATATTGTGAAAGGGCTTCGTAGATTATCGTAAAAAACCTATTTCAAAAATACCATAAAAGTTAGGAAAGATATAGAAGAAATAAGTTGTTTGGTAAATTGAACGGTTTTGTTAATAATTAAGTATGAACAATTCATTCCCCGAATTTCATACGTAGTGATTGAAAACCTATTATGTCACATGTGAATAACACATAATTGATAAAAACAGCTTTTTTGTGGATAGTAGAAATGCAGATGCCTGTTTGTTATCGTATAAATGTCTGTTTTCAACAAAATAATCAGTAAATTTGGTAGAAAAACTCGTATATGAAAAAATTGCGAGATTATGGGTCGACCAATTTTGTTTAATGTCAGTTTTTCAATATCAAAATGACAGACGTCGTCATTACATGGTTATTTTCTACAGGAGTTGATTTATCAAATGGAAACCTCCGTACCGTTTCCATTATTTTATCTTTACCCGTGCGTCATCAATGTTATGCGTATGAAATGAGTCGAGATGTTTGTCAAAATAACATCTAAATGTAGAATGCCGTGGCTAATATCCCGATAAAATTACAACGTTTAGGTAATAAGACCACCAGTCAATGAGATTTTTAGAATACCGTGTGACACACTCCCCCCTTTTCTCCTTTCCTTTTTTCATTCATTTTCCAAATGTCAAAAAGTGCCGTCCAGTGAGCATATACAATGTTCCAAATTAAAAAAAAATTGCTGGAGAAACAAAGGCGAAAAGGAATGAATCTGTTTAAAATTGTTTTTTCCGTTAACCAACTGTCGTCCCCTTACGAACGGCAGCCCTCAGTAGTCGAAACTTGTGCAAACCAAGGATTAACGAGGTCTTACCGTTTAACGTGCGATTCCTAGCAAACGATGTATTCCAATTATTACAAATCCAGTGACACCACGTTTGTTATGATAATGAAACATGGAGGCAGAGATATGTTCATGGAATTTCCTTATTTGCCCAGTGAGTTTACTAAAAACTTTTGACCTCCCTACTGTTTTCTAATTTCAGTCACATTCGTATAAAGAAGTTGTTTTATCCATACCTCCGCAGCCGTTTGACACAAATCCATCTAATGCTAATTTTATCCACATTAATGCAATTTCTGTAGGAAATAGTTAACGAAAAAAGTTGTTAAAAAAACTAGGTTGGAGTAAAACATTTCCAAAATCTTCGCATACGTTGATATCAAAAAATGAGTTTCCATTCAAACATGACTAAAACTCAGAAAAGGAATCTTCTAGACTTATGTATTCAAACTTTTTCGATTACCTGTTAGTGCATGGATGCAAGGACACACTGTTACGATAAATAAATGAATATCTAAAAAGTAAAAATACACCAGTTGAAATATATTTGGTAATGAAATACTGAACACATGATTTGCAGAAAATGCATTCCCTACATTTATGTATTGCGAGCATGTAGAACTATGTCCAGTTATGAAAGGAAAAACAAAATTAATATATTAAATCACTTTCAGATTCAGAACTGTCCCCAATGTTTATAATAATGTAATAACCATATCACAAAGGAGCTTTTCTCGTTCATACCATTTTTCATTGAGTGATTCAATGTGTGTTGGTGGAATGGGTTTATTTTCGTTTATTTTGATGTACACCGCTTTTCGAGATATTTTAAGTGCATCTGCATCTGCATCTACAAATTGTTGTGCTTGTGAATTAGTTACAGGCATAATCTAAAAGAGAGTTCAAATATATTGTGAATGTTTTTACCTGTATTTATAGATTTAGGTAATGTTTTTTCTCTCATTAGGATTTTCATACTATGAATAACTGTTGTGTGAATATCCCGGACGTACGGAATTATAGTCACAAATGTCAATTGTGAGGTTAGAAATTTTAAAGAGTATTTGTGAATAAAACGCATTTGGAAGTAATGATTCCAAGAGACGTTCAGCTTTGAAAAAAACATTTTTTGTAATATATTCGACTGCAAAACAAAGTAAAACTGGCGACAAACAATACCCCAATGACAGAAATCAATGACGCAATTGATGGTTGGCAAGTTTAGTTGAAATGCTAAACACTGTCTTTTTTATCTCTTTTCACTGTTTTGAGTTCTAATCGATCATCACAATACCATAACTCTTAGCTTAAAATACAAATGTTAACAAACTTTGATTCGCTCATAGCGGTTGATGGATAGAGATGTTCGATTTGTCTGATTTCTTCGATCATAAATTGATGACGCATGGGTAAAGATAAAATAACCGAACTGTACATACAGTATCAATCAATTGATCAATCATCTATATTTCTTTAGGTTTATTCAAATATACATAGAAACGCGTCAGACAAGTCATAAAAATATGCATTACAAATGTTCTTATATACTAACAATAAAAAAAATCACAATAAAAAATCGAACAGCTCACAAATAAAGATCAGAAGACAATGAAAAACTCATAAGATGTAATAACGGTATATAGTAAATATAACATAGATTATTTAACGTTAACTGGAATGAAATGGATTTTGATTTCACCTCATTTTTGAATAAATTCAGACTTGTGGTGTTTCTAATATCGATGGGAAGATTATTATATTATATTATCTTATTGACAAAATGTATGGATCTCTTGAAACACATCATCTGATTTTCGCGAAAATTATACTCTGTTGCTAGAATCGAATCTTTTCTGCGTGAAGTTATAATTGTGTGACCTTACATAAGATGCACAATTAAGTATATATAATTTGATGACTATTAAAATTTTATCGTAATCCCATACTGTTGATTTATCGGTATTCAGATGGCAATTGAAAAGTTAATGTTAACAGCCTCCGTCCGTTAAGATATTTTAACGGCCGGCGCCCGTCATGAACGACACACAGCCGATACGCAAATAACGGATTCGGTTTTTCAACCTCATCCGTTATTTGCTACATATCGGCCCTGTAACGTTAATAACTCCAAGATGTGAGAATATATCCATCTAGGAGTCTCTTACAATTTTGTTTTGGAGAAATTATACTTCATTGATTCTGGTTGAATAGGAATTCTGGAGTAAAGAGGAATTAAGAATAAAATAGAAAAATGGAAAACAAAATAAAAATATGTGATCTGAAAATAAACATATCGAAATAGTGAAAATGAGAAAACAGTCAAAATATATGCAACTGAAAAGACCAGCAACAACGTATAAGAATGAAATATTTAGGCACATTTACCAATAAAAAATTGTAGATAGAAAAATTTGAATAATTTGTCGGTGATAGATTGAGCAAAAAAATTGAAGCTACTCACTCGAAAGTGATTTAGAAGGAATAGCATTTCAAAAAAATATACTCTAAAATTCTAACGACACCAGCGAATTCACCAAAATTCCGAATAAAATTAACTATTATTTCGTCCACCTTTCCCATTTCAAACAGAAACGAATGAACTTGTTTATGATAATAAATTTGTTAGGTATCAATTATATCCAATATATTTACTGTTCAAGACATCATACAATTTAGCCCCAAAAGTTTGCGGGGGCTCAATCTTTAATCATTTTATATAGTTTTGCTTTTGGTGTAGCTCGTATAAAATATTTCAATTTTTGAATACAAAAATAGAAGATAGGGAATTCAACTCGTGACGAAGAAAGTTGTATACTTGGGGAGATAAATATTTGTAACATCTTTTTCCGTTTGCTTTATTCATTAGATATTTAAAAAATCATGTTTTCTTCTCAAGCTATATGAATGTATTAAGTAATTTTTTGTTTGAATATTTTCTAATAGCTATTTGTATAATACATAATTATTTGATATCTAGAGTGTTGCTTTCAGTATAGAGTAGGTCACTGGAATTCTAATCCGTTTTTGAGGTACAAGTCTGAAAAACCTCCTTTGAGAGAAAAATGTTTCAATCACAACCTCTTAAAACAAAAATTAAATCAAAAATGATAATTAGAAGAATTGATAAGTTGGTAATAAAATGTGAATGAACTGTTTACGACTTGAAACTGCATTTTTCGACGTGAAATGACATGAACTATCGACTTTCAAAAATCGAAAATTTTTACTTCTTTGGCATTCTGAATTAAACTATATCCCACTTTTTGTAAACAAGTTCCAATTTCAAATAAATATTTCAATCTACAGGGCTATGGATAAGTTCGAATCACTGATTTTCAGAGACATACCGTGTAAAATCCAATTCTTGAATTACCATTTTTTTCTGTAATAGCAACATGGTGGCTCACAAGTGTGAAAAAAAGTGCACTTTGTTACACTTTTGGCACACAAAATACACAAGAAAAGTAAACTTTTTTTGACAGTTGTAGAAAAGAAGGTAAAAAAAACCTAGTAAAAAAACAGTTTTACTAAACTCATATAGCTTTTAATTTACTCACTCGCTGTGCTTTCTCATACTCGAAAGTTATACTCACTCAGTAAAACTTTGTTTTCCTAAACTTGTTCAATATACCATTGATGCAATCGTTGAAAAAAATTTTGATCCTAACTCTTACGAAAAGGTACTTTCAGGCACTCGACTGCTTACTCGAACTCCACTTTTCGTCATTCGAGTAACGGCAGTCGCATAGGGGAAAACTAGAAAACTACTCTTTTCCTACCTTTTAGGATAATAACCATTTCCAGATCATTAGCAAGTTTGGATTACCTACTCCTGGGGTGTTATTCTTGACCGTTCGGAGTCATAACGTATACTCGTATTGACACATTCAGTAACTTAGAATGTAATGATACTAGTATTCGTTAATATTGCAAACGATGAAGAATAGCACCCCTGGAAACTTCTTCACTCTTCACAAAATCGATATGTTCGAAATTATTTCCTCTGTCAAATGCAGCTTGCATTTACTCATAAAAAATATCAAATCTGTGCACACATTGTTTTCATGGTAATTACCAATAATACCATGTGTATTCCTAGGAACGATTATATCACAATGTATAGGTATCATTCGTTTGATCCTGGAACACATTGATGTATGAAATACAGGAAAAATGGGATGATGTACATCTGTGGCGTCACATAATGAGAACAAATAGTATGTTTACCCTTTACCACACATTTCTTCAACTCCTAGATGTGCCTTTTGAAAAACAATTTCCCTTCATCAGTAGTATTTTCATACTGAACGTGTTGGTACAAATTAATATTTGAAAGCTGATAAAGTCAACTAGGAAAATATCAATGAATCACCGTTAAAAATCCACAAACTATAACTATCAATAGTTCCTTGTAATACAAACTGACTATCCCAAGCGCAACAGTTCCAAAACTTCACCATGTACAGAAAAACGGAAACCCAGAATTAGTATTAGACCTATCGTATCCGATATAAATTCTCCAGCGTATAATTTGTGGAAGTGGCTTAGCTATCAAGGGAATATAACAGCTTACCCATCGAGCGTGAGAGTTCTTTCGAGAATTAATACAAGTTTATGAAAGTAATAAAAATCTTGACATTGGCGAAGGATGAGATCTTGGTGGTTAGTTCACATATTCCAAATGTGCTCGTTATGAAAACTTTGAAATAATTTAAATATTTGATAGGACTCAATATTTCCAAAAGAGTTGTTCAACTTTCTTGCATGAAGCAAAATGGTTTGATCTTCCAAAGTAAAATTTTTCAGCAGCCGAAAGACATTGTCATGGGTAACTGTTTGTCTTCTTTTGCAAAATCAAAACCACGCAACGATTATTACATTGAAAATTACAAGAATTACAGTTGAACACGTAGTTGTGACTGATTCGGAATTTGACTCAAAACTTAGTTGTAGTGCTACTTCATTTCCACGCATTTTTTCAACTATTTATTCATGATGACCTTCATCTAATTGTATACAGGGTGTAATAGATTTAGTGTTCTGATTTCTAGTAATTTCAATAAGCTGTTCCTTCCTCTTCGTTACCTGTATTGCTAGACTTGAGCCAGCTGTATATCATCATCTAATGATTAGTTATCTTTACATTGTTTATACCCACACTAGTTCTTGCTTCTTGTGGGGCTGTCCAGGAGCTCATTGCATCTCGTCCTACGGAATTATTCTTACACCATGCTCTGCATGACTTCCAAAAGGGGTTTCAGTAATGAAAATTCGATCTGCTTCAGTTCCTTCCCGCTTCTCTACAAATTTCTTGTACAATCGCATGGAACACAAATCAGGATTCATCAAATTTATAATCAACCATTCGGTAAAATTCACTAGCAAACAAAAAAGAAATCACGAAGAGGGGCGACACTACTTGACGGAAGACCATTAAACTAATTAAGAAAAATGGTGGATCACGTAATCCAAATCTTCCGCTAAAGATCCTCTACAATAGGCATTGTCGTCGGCAGGTATTCAACAGAAAACAACTACTGCTCCCTATGGCCATTGAGTTATATATGTTTAATACTTGGCAAAGTTTTCTACAAGAACAAACTTTGCGAAGGCTAGTTCGACGCAATTGAATTGAAAAATCCTTTCAGCCCAATTGGAAATCCCTGAGATAAACACTGAAGTATGAATTCAGCGCCATCTCTGGGTCCCAGAATTAAAAAGACTGCGTGTCGACTTCAATATGTTTTTTTGAGGTAGGAATGTGTGATAGAAAATGCCAGTCATCAATCAAAAATAGACCTATATCTCTGAAATCGCTTGCTTTTGGCTATTAGTCAGCGTAGTTTTACCAACCATTTTAAAAGAAATAACGGTTTTCCCCGTCTCGTGTTGTTATTGGGAAAATATGATTATATTCTTTCTGTTCTGTCACAATTATTATATTCTTCTTCTTTGAAGAATGAGCTAAATTATCTGCTGCCTTTCCACCGCTAATTCGAAAGCACAAATGAACTTTTTTTTATTTTTAAACCATCTGGTATATTTTAATCACAATTCCGAACTAAATTTTCATGTTTGTCACGTTGGAAAAACTGAACTCTTCTTTCTTTTCTCGGGAATCGTTTGGAGCTGCTTTCCCTTAGTTTGTTTAACGTCCCTTTCTGATTTGAATTCAATATCGGTGATCCGATTAAAAGAGTCACCATACTCCTTGTAATAGTTTTCCATCAGTGATATTGTGATCACATTCCAGATTGTCTTCATTCCTTATATTCCTAACCATTTTGCTTGCGCACATTGAGGGTTATTCGGATAGAACATTTTTTGCTTATTATGTATAGAAAACAAAGAACAAAAACAATTTATTCAAAGGTGCAATTAACAGAAGAACAATTAGAAAAGTTGAATGAAAATCTAGACGTGTTAGTTTCTATAACTGATAAAGATGTATTTTCACTAAGCATGTTGTTAATGATTTGATTATGATGTTCTTTATCAATATTCAAGTATTGTTTTATTGAGTGGGCATTGTTATGACCCGTAATTTTCATAGGCTCTATTTTCCTACACTGCTTTAGGCCAATCGATTGACCGCGGTCACTCGATTGAAGTGATTAGTATTCTTTTTTCTTAGTATTCGAACCAATCGCTTCGGCAGTCAATTTTGTCCAATTTTGAATAAAATGTTTTCCAATAGGCATATTGTCATACCAGTGATCATTTTTGGCTTTCCAGTGATGATTTATTCTTAGGAATGAACTGTTGGTTTTAATATTTGGGTCCCTTTTTGATACACGATTTTCAAATAATCTGACAAGACAAACGTTATTTCAGTACACTTCCTTTAACCACCTCAGCAAATCTTGCTGAATACAGGGTTGTATTCAACTCGATTCATTATAGAACCATCGTTGTTCGATTCTATACGGAAAAAGTCAGTCAAACAAGCATCAGCTTCTTTCTCCACCTCACCAAGCTAATTCTGATGAACTTAATGTAGCTGAATTTTGTTTAATTTTAGAGGGTTTTCGTCGGCGGGCAGCTCGCGCTTATTGAAATACACTTTTGAATAGGTCAATAATCACATTATAATATTTTTCTTGTAACAGCTCATTTGTTAGGTTTCACATGTTTCCCCAAGGGATCTGTTTACAGTAGTGATATTTCTAAGACATTTATAACAGACGAGATAATTTCTACAATCGAAAGCTCATTCCTCGGTAACAGTCCGAAGCCGTTAGTAAAAGTACAATTATTTAAATTCAACTCAACATTAGATTCGTTGCTCTTCTCTACTATAGAAAATGTAGTACCACGCATAATATTTATGATCTTATTGTGGTGTTCTTGATCGAGATTTATTTATGGTTTTATAGAATTTTGATTGCTATGACCAGTAATTTTCAGCAATCGTTGTTCTTTTACACCATTTTTGTCAATTCGCTAACAGCTGTTGATCTATTTGAGTGATGTTAACTTTATGTTGACATGATTGGGTGAAACTGTTTTATATGACACAAAATGACAGAATTTGAATGTTTGTCAGAACTGTCAAAATATTTTCAGTTGTAATATCACAAGAGAGTGAGAATAAAGTAAAAATAATTCGACAGATTTTTCGAAAACTTGTTGCCAGGCAATAGACACGAGAGGCCGAAAGGCTCGAGCGGCTATTGCCAAATGGCAACAAGTTTGAGAAAAAATCTGGAGAATTATTTTCTTCTTTATCGAACTCTCGTGTGGTATTCGATAGATTATTTTTTGATGCCCCAATCATAGACCTATTCTCTATACATATAACATTTTTATTTCAACAATTCACTTTAATGGAATTTGAAGTTCTCATCATGAAATGTACAATTATTATGAATGTTTTGTCCTTGGCTGGAGGATTCCGTAACATTGTTTTGTTCTGTTGGATTGAAAGCTATTGCTTTCTCTCTGTCCCTAGGTTATCAATTAAAACTGTTTCCAAATTGACACGTTACTCAAAATAGTAATCTTACATGCTGTTCTATTCATGTTCTATTATTTATCATTTTTGTGTAAATTCAATTACCCTGTATTTGAATGGTTATTCAGAAACTCACTTTTGATAACTAAAAAAAAAATGAATAACATAATTTTGTTTGGTAAACAAGAAGAATAGACATAAAAATCAATCTCAATTCAATCATTTCTCAACTCATTGATTACTAGTTAGTGCCGTGAAAAGGCTCACGATACCGAATACATGCATTTTCGTTGATTTCCTTGAAATTTCATCGAATGATGATGTACTAAACTGTTTTCGAATCATTTTTCACTTTTCATGACAGACGTCAGATCAAAAGTATCAGTTGTCACATAATAAAAACAAAATACCACAAAATATTCCCGCGGCAATTCTCAAGGTAGAAAATTCCCTCTATAATAATGCTGTGATTAGCCTGAACGTACATGAATACTTTGAATTGATGGTTTTGATTGGTTGCAAGAATTGTCAAAAAATAATCAGTATAATGTTGTGTTCATTCAGATGACCTCAAATTAACTGGTTTCACTGGATTTCTTCTTGAGCAAAAATTCTGTAATGTTTCAATGATTGCATTCCTTTTATAAAAAAATTATGAGGAAAATATTCGAAGAGTGAGCAGCTACCGACATTTTCCAGGTCTCGTAAATGATTTCCTCCCACGCTCCTGCTGGTGCAGGATCACCAAACATAGTCGGAACTATATCCATCAAATGGAACTACCACTGTATTTCCTATTAGTCAGTCAATCAATCAATTTCACCCGTCCCAGGATAATCCATTTGAATTATATCTTCCTGAAAAGCTATCCGTTGAAGCTATTAGACAAGTTGAAGGGTGATAAATTTGGAAGAATTCTCTTTCACATCGAAAGTTTCATACCTACGCGACCGAAGTAATTCCTTCATCTGCACTGAATTCTAGAGCAATTCTTATTTATTACCGGCTCAGTTCAGTTCCTGATATTAGAATAGAGATGAAAACCTGAATATTTCATCGTTATAGTGGGTCTGATGGAGTATTTTACATACAAGCGTTTGAAACGAATAAATTCGACGAAGTCTAAATAGCCTTTTTTCCAAACATACTGGAAAATATGAGGCAAATACTTTACAGAAAACAGCAACTTCCCTGGCTAAAATTACAACGTGCGCAACTTCTCTCAGTTTGCTGTACCAATTAAATATATTTGAATCCCACTGTCTATTCATATTTTGTTTCGAGTGGAATCCGCGACTAACAATCAGTTAGCCACAGCACCATCTGTGAACAAAACCAAGAAACACCATTCAAAAAGGAAAAACTCCAATTGGAGTAAATGCCAGAAATTGAACATATTTCATAAAGTTTACGATAAGAGTGAAACGAATGAATTCAATTCTTTCAAAATGAAAAAAATGAGTCAGATAATCTGGCAGAAAACAACTACTTTCAACTACGGAAAGTGAACTACTTCTGATAGATATTTGTACGATGTTTGTCAACAGAGGACACAAATTATTATTCACTGTTAGGAAACGAAACAAGTTCTTTGATCTATTTGCCCTTCCACACCTATACAGATTTCCGTGAATTAACATTTTTTTCAGACTGTAGAAGGTGAAACCATGTCAACAAATTCAAAGGAATTGTAACAAGTTGGAGCGGGACCTGTACAGTGCATGGATAAGATTAACATATAGAACATTAAACTTCCAAATTCAATCAGGAGTATATAAACTACATTGTGGAACTTGCCCTAATCGTCATTTGCAAGTATTATTTTTTATGGTGCCAGAAGTGAGATTTCCATTAGCACAATATCTTTGTCAAAATAAAGATGCAATTGAGTTCACCTCCGGTTCTGAAATTCTACGACGTATGAAAGAACTTCATATTTCCAGAAGATGCCAGTTCAAAACGTGTAGTATATTTAATACAAGAAGGTTAGCCAGTACATAGAAGCTTTCAATATTCGTGCTGGTTTCATGGATATATTTACGAAAAACATATTATAGAAACAGACCATAAATCCTCACAAGTGATTTTTAGAAAACGGGAACAGTGTGCCCTGGTAAATTTCAAAGAATAGTATTTGAAGTTCCTCAATCTTCGCCTAAGGTTATATACAGTGAGTCTTACTTCTTATGGAAACACCCGCATAACTTCTGTAATTATGTCCGTAGAATTTTGAATATTTTGAAATCGACAGAAACATGAAAAATGTGAAAAGTAACGTCAGAGGAATCGTTGCAAGTCATATACACTGCACGCCAGCAGTGATAGAACCGCCGATATTTCCGAAAAATCATAATAGGAGGCAAATAAGGCCGAAATGTCTCCAGATTCGTTATCAGAACAATCATTTTAATACTAATCCTATTTTCTCCAGCAAAAAATACGGTTCTAAAAAATCGAAATTAATGTTACATCTCATTTAAACACCCCTGTAGCTTCCATAATTTTTGACGTTTCAACTGTTCAAAAGTAACCGTTGAATTATCTGTGTACCAGGGGAATTAATGGGCGTTATAATTTCTTATAATCCTTTGATACATAAATACCTATACTTCAAATTCGGCAATTGTATTGAATGAATCAAAGTACAAAACAATGTTCTTCACCATTTATCATTACGTAGTATGGAAATCTAGGTGATTTAATACTTCTAGCTTCATACAGTGTCCAATCTAGAACAAGCAATGGGTATATATTTTGTGTTCAATTACCTTTTTATACAAATTCCTTGATGCGCAATTCTATAACCACGTTATCTTCATCAGAATAGGATTACTATCCTGAAGGGAATGAAAAATCATCCTTTCAAGGTTATTTGCTTTCATAAATTTTTCCTCTATTTCGTTTTGACGAACAAAGTGAGAGAAAGTTTCCTCGAACAACATTATAAATTGATGAGAGGGAGCAAGATCTAAAAAATAAATGGAAATCACGAGCAAATTGATGAAACAAAATTAAATAATCTCAACACCGCTATGCATTACGCTATTTGAATTTTTTTGGTGGATATCAAGCCGAACTCTTCTGGTTGTTATGATAACAATAGTAACGAAAGAAAGTCAAATAAGATTTGTTGTTGAGAATGTTATTATGAATCGAAATGCATGAAAAAATATAGGGTGTTCCATTGAAAGAAATATCATTTTATGAAATATTCTGAAAACGCGACTGTCAATTTTTTTTACGGCATCGAGAAGGCCATTGAAAATACTACTAGTTTGCCCATTTAACCGAATTCGTAGCATCAATAATAACGGAGTTGGCAATGGTGCCTACTTAATTTGGAACACCCTGTATATAGTGGCTCTACACCCCTTGTGGGGTTGAGCCGCAAAAGCTATCAAGATCTGTTTTTTTTGGATAGATCACGCCCAGTCCATTAATTTATGCTTTTGGATATGTTACTCCATCTAATCCTGTCTTTGGATGTTTCTTGCCAGTTTGTCACTCCTGCTCTGCGTAAGTCCTCTTCCACTTATTGCATCCATTTTGATCTTAGTCTTCCTATTCTCTTTCTTCCGCCGTGGTCCCATTGTAACATTAGTATGTTACTGCCCCTTTCCCCGCCCTCCATACATGCCCCAACCATCTAATTCTGTGTTGTTTTATTTTACATATTATGTCTTCTTTTAATTCCTGTCTGATTTCTAAGTCAGTTCTTGTTCTGTATTCTTCCTCAGAGATCTTTTTTGATCGTAATATTGCTCTCATAATTTTTCTTTCAAATTTCCTCATGTCTTCCTCGTCTTTTTTGTCATTGTCATCGTCTCCGCTCCGTATAACATAATTGGTCTAATTATGGTATTATAGATATTTCTTTTACTATTCTCTGTTGATATTTTACTTTTGAATAATGTTTTATTGGCGAAGTATACTCTGTTTGCGACTTGGAACATGGCCACTGAATTATTACAACCTGCTTCTGGGCCCTGTGTCTTTTTCTCGTCCTACTTCCTTGTAGGTTTTCATCTGTATTTTTATTGTACTCGATATTAATAGCTACTTTTACATTATGGATTATTAGAAATGTCCGACAGAGTACCCAAGAATAAAAAAGTTCATTTAGTAGTGATGTGTGAATTCAGATATGATGTACAATCAGTTCTTCCTGTAAATCCCAATGAACTGAGCAAATGTTTAGATTGCTATTATGCGAAAGCTTTTTGTCGATGAGAAGAATCGAAAACTAATTGAACTAATCATCAAACAATTGAATATTTATTGTGTACACAATTGTGATAAGAAAATTACATTATTATAATTTTCACTGTTCAAGTACACCCCACATCTACGTTCACTTCGGTAAAGATTAACACAAAACAAATCGTTGAATTTTCCAAGTTGTTAAATTCTATTCCGTACTCAATTTCCTTGTACCATACATGCAGATTTGCAGCAACGTACAACTCCATTAGAGTTGTCAGGAGAAGTTATTGTCGCATCTGAAATTCAAATTGAAGCGGCTAGAATGTGGAATTTGCGTAACCACAAGATTGTATCAGCGAAATCCGTGTTAACATATAATTAAAATTTACCATGTTTTGGATGGAACTGAAATAATTATTGAATGACAACTCCAAAGTGGAGACTGAGGTAAAATCATTCCTTCTATATGAGTTCCAAGTTCTCATGGTAGTGTTTTGTGGACAAGATTTAGTAGCGCGAGAAGACAAAAAATTATTGCTGTTGACAAGAGAGTAAGTTGTATATTTTTGTCAATTTTTTATTGTTTTTTGTTCAGTAGCATCGTCTGTGACAATAATTATGTTGTTTTATACAATCGATATTTTTCTTTGAATCAAATCAGTTATAATGTAGGCAAAGTTCACTACAAGAAATTCTTTCAATGCTCTGATCCTAGAGATAGCGCTGTATATACAGGGTGTCCCAAAACTCAACGTCATCTTTTGGAGAGCTGATGACTGACCAGAATATGAAAATATAACTTCAGTAAAATATTAATAGTTTTGGAGATATTGTCACTTTTATGAATATCGCGAAAATCGAAACCATTGATCAGTATTTTGAGGGTCGCAGGTACATAACTTCATATTTTAAGTTTAAATTTCTGTTATGCTACCTTGAATGAATCGTCTATTGATTGATCAATCCAAATTGATATGATTGGTGCCACACCTTGGAAGGAAAAAAACATTATTGCCCGATTCACGAGTTAATTTATTTCATTAGCTTCTTAGACTCTTCATACTGTAATCAAAATCAACAAGATAACCTGGCAAGTTATTGAAAAAACATTGCTCATTCAGTGTAGTTTTCGACATTCCATAGTCCACTTGAGAAAAAAAGATATTGGTAGTTTACTGCAAAAGGAGTTCATTGTTTTTTTTCTCCAAAGATATTGCACTAATAATTTTATTTTGGATTCGAATAAACAGAAAAGTTATTAAGGGTTGCGTAACAAAAATATTAACTTAATATATGAAGTTTTGTCTAACAGACTCAGGGGGCTGTAGTTATTTTGAGTAGGGGACGAAGATACCTATCAAGAAGTGTCATTTACTCATTATATAAGGGCTGGTCATTAGAAGATAAATGATATCACAAATAGTTTACAGAAATTTTTGGGGGGACATATTGAATAATACATCAGGAATTTCCACTCAAAGAAGCCCCAGTTGCCGAAATAGTGATAAAACGAGTCATGGATGAAGTAACAAATGAAGATTTTTGAACGGAGGTTATTTTTGTAAATGATAATCTACCTGCATCTCAGTTATAATAAAAATATAAATGATAATAATTTCGAAAATGCTTGGTAAGCGATCATGAAAACGCAGTGATTGGAGCATTTATTTTCAACGCAGCAATCCATACAGCCGATGAACTTGGTCTCGTATTCAACACTGAACTGACGAACCCAAACTCTGTCACAGAGTTGAAACCCGTTCAGAAAAAAGTCCACGTCAAAGCTGCGAGAGAAAGAGGCTCCTACAGCTACATAAGGATGAGCATGGCGTCTCCTTCAAGAACATTCAAGACCTTGGCTTATAGAGAAACCTGACCTTCACTTTTCTCAGGCGAAGTGGGCTGAAGTCGGAAACCAAGAGATTCATAATAGCCTGTCGAAATGGTTTCTTCAACATCTTCGTTTACCATAGTCGGATGATGGGTATAGAGATCCCTGACACTAGATGTGGAGCGTGTCGTGGGGCAGCTGAGACTATAATGCATTTTCTGTCACCCTGTCCAGTTTATGCGGTCTCAGCATAACGCGGCCCTACGAGTGTTGTACTACCACCTACGACACTCGTACAGTATTGACAAGACACCGGTGTTGCCTTATCCTCCGAGGGATATTGAGTCCGTTGTGGAGAATGAGACTTGACAATTCTATTGAAACTACTCATTCCCCACCCTCAGGCAAATACAAGCCAATGAGCCTCGGCCTCGATCATCAAAGTAGGACAATTTTTATTATACAGTTTTCGGCTCCTGGCGAAACGAATATCGTCCGAAAAGAGGAGGAAAAATGGACTAAATATCGAGATCTACTCTTTGAACTCTGCAGGTTGTACCCAAATGTATCTGTTAAAATGGTGGTTCTGATAATAGGGGTTTTGGTGGAATGATGGAAAAACCTAAAAAGCATACTGGCTTGCCGTAATATGGCAGATATCTTAACCGGAAGAATGCAGAAGGCCATAATTCTTGGTTCACTCCGCCTACTCAGGGCACATGATTCTCGGACCCAGTAATCACCCACCCCAAGGACGAGAGAGTGGTTACTGGGGTTGATGACACACCAGCGCCCCCTCCGAATGTATCAGGGCCCCGGAGACAGGGCCTGACTGGTGCATAACAGAATGATGAAAATTAATATTCATTGGATCATGCCATAAAATAGAAATGACAAACAGTGAAACTATTATCATTGTCATCTTTAGTGAGTATAAAAAAAAAAAAAATCTAATTCGGCTTACGAATAAGTGGCAATATGTTTTGAAGTGGTGTGAGTATTGATGACATTCGAAAAGTAGATCTTTGTAAACTCTTCTGATCTTCAAAGTTGAGAATGATGATGACATTGATTATTCATCAAATGACGATGTGCTCTTGTCCGAGTTTCAGAAAATGTGTGATGAAATTTTATTCAGGTTTTTCCTGACCATATTATAAATGTCCCTATGATTCTAATGATGACTTTCAGTTCAAATCTTTGTTGGGTAGTGAGATTTTGTATTATAATGGATCGTTTCTGAATAAACTTTTCCTTCCTTGTATACTTGGTTCGAGTTCTTAGAAAGCCAGGACGAGTTTAGGAATTTGTCTTCCATATTAATGATCTCATTATTTTCGGGGTTGTACTTTTATTTTACTAAAAAGAAAAGAAGCACTGTCTTCCAGCCAGTAACGAAAATGCCAGAATATTTAAGATTAACAAAACACCGCAGAGATGCACCCAAATCTGCTGAAGTTTACAGGATTCAATTTAATTGTGGTAAAGTTCAAACGGGAGAAACGAAAAGATCATTGCCAATTTCTGAAGTCGCCAAACACGCGTTGTCCGACAGAGAACACATTTTTTCATCTTCTGGTTCTTACAAAAAGAAAAATGTTCGGAGCTTATCGTGAAAATGGAGAAAAACTTAATATAAATCAGCTCCTTTCCTGAATTTTTGGAGGCTGTATGAAATAAGTCGATCAGGGTTAGTTGAACAATCGTTTTTTCGGCAATTACATAAGGCAGCAAGCACACTGAGCAACCATGACCAACCGTTCGCGACCGTACAGCTAGGACCATGACGTGCATTCTTATCGCACAACTCACACTGAATGATCGTCCTCTAAAATGGAAATTTTGGTCGGTCTCAGACTATCTTGATACGCCAAATTGTGATTTTGACACATTTTATGATTAATTAACTTTTGATATTTTTTATGTTTTATATATTCCCTATTCCATAACAAACTAAATGGTTACAAAAAAAAAGGAGATACCACTTGAACGCTCATCGAGAAGAAATACTAAGAAGACAAAAAATGTTTTTTTTTAATTTGCTGACGTTTCCGACACCTCATAGCGTTGAACGATGCAACAGTTTTAAACATGAACACGCTCAAAGGGTAGTAATTCCCATTCATATTTTAAGAATTAAAATTTTCTAGAACCTATTCCATCTGAAGACGAAATTGAAGTGGAAGATACTACAATGACTGTAAGAGTTTAGAATAATATAAAAAGAAATAGGGAGCCGTATTATGTATTACAGGACGAAATAAAGTATCTGTTCTTTATTACATTCTCAGTACTGTGAACAAAAATTCCGCCAACGTCAACAATCCTTTTAACAATCCTACTGTTTTGCGATAGTTTGTGTGACTGATATGGAAATTTGGTGCTACTGACCCAATTCATTACACATGTCGAGAACAAAAGTGGGTCACCTCGGAAGGACGTGTCTGCCGACTGAGAATTCGTTGACGTGTTTCGCATTCTAGCAGAATAAATCGCTTGGAAAGGTTGGTAGGAAGAATTTATTCATTAGGATCATACATCGGACGCAGCACGGTCACCGGTCTCGTGCATGGCATCACACGACCTCCCTAGCTCGCACAAGTCTCTAGTAAACTTCTGAGGGTTGCTCGTAAGGGTGCAGTCAGAAAATTTGTGGAAGTGCCGTGGCCGCATGTCGTACAGTCAAGCTGATGCGTGGAGTTGTACAGGATGAACCCCTTCAGCCAGTGCTCTTCACTAAAGTTGACGATCACTAAAGTTGACCTCCAATGCAATTTTGACAGCATTGGTCTTTGGCCGAATCCAGCAAAATATATTACTTTTTTTGTGTTAGCGTCGGAAAGTGACAAAATGGTTAAGATCACATATTGGTCGGTTTTCCCCATCTGAGGGCAGCCTAGGCTGTCCTGGGCCTCAGAGTCAAATTTACTGGCGGTAGGGTAGAAGAAGTCATGGTGTCACTCGCTAACAGACTGGAGTGTGTCGTGTGGTAGAGCGCTCGCCTTACAAGCATAAGGTCGTGGGTTCAAAGCCCAGCACGGCCATCGGTCCCGGATTTTTTCCTTGTTCGCACAAGCTCCTAGGAGCTTCTGAGGGGTTTCTCTCTCTGGAAACCTGGAATATTCGTTAAAAATAAAAAAAATAAGGCGCCATTGTAACCACAACAGCAACTGATCACACTACACTTTCAGGTTTCCTCATTTATATCCACTTTCACAATGTTCTTTTGCGAACATTATGAGGTATACTCTCGTGAAGAAATGAAGACTAGACTAGTTTGGTAGAAAAAAACATTATCAACACTGCTGGAGGAATATTATTCTATCAAGAGTTAGAACCAACCACCATAAAGCATAATGAAGTGAAAGATAGTAAAGAAAACAAACATCAATCACTGTATGAGTCGTTTGGAACCTTTGGTGTAGTATTCTTCTGAAACATGTGTGGGTTTGATTCCTTTACTTGAAATATTCAAGTAGACGTTGGGATGCCATATCTCTAGCGCGTTTCATTCACATTTTTACAGAATAAAAGAAATATATGTAATTGAGTATTTGCATGTGCTAAACAATCACGCAGCGTCTGGAAAGTTATTTCGAAACAAAACGAATAGAAAACTTCTTGAACTTTGAAAATTTGCATATTGAATTGAATGGACTTCGACACTCTACGCCATTCACAGAAAGAGACATTGAAGAATCAGAATCAGCGTTTCACAATTTTCAATAAAGAAGTACATTCTGTCATCTGATGAAATATGCTAGGCTTCAGTATATGTATTACAAGAGCAACAGTTGCGAAATTACAATAGGGTCTGACCAAGAATATAACAGGTAATATTTTGAATAGGCACGTTATGCGGAAACTTCCTCAGGCCCCTTCCAGAAGCATGAGGTCGCCTTCTTAATCTACATGAATACTCCAAGTACATTATATGCTTCGAAAAACAAGGCCAAATGGGAAATGATCAAAAACGAAGGAAATCCATATTGGCCAGTCAGGATGGATTACAGTAGTGTTGGGTACAGAGTTCTCTGAAACTAGACGTCAGTCGTAAAAATTGATAATAACATCAGCAAAATTCTTAATTTTTTTTCTGAAGAACGTTTACAATTGAATGTATATTCTGTTCATCTTTACGCTATTTGTTGTTGACTGTATGACTAATTCAGACGGCATATCAAATGAACTAGTATTCACACTTCAGGCACTTCAGTTTTTCATTATTTTGATTAACTTGAGTTTGTTCAGAAGCAGAGGAGATGTAATTATCGGATGAGCTAGGCCTACCGAAAACTGACGTGTTTATCTCGGTGGTGGTTTTTATATTCAAAACGTATCAACACGATCCAATCTATATAGCTCAGAAACTGAATCAATAATGAATTCAGATATAAAATACAGAGTGTAACTGGGTAATACTGCATGATGATACAACTGAGAAATAGTACCCATATCACACTTGAATTTTCGAGGTGACCCCCATTTGCCAAACAAAGAGAGATAAAATCCACGAGCACGTGGTCATCAGTGGTAGTATTGGTAACTAAAAAGTATGGATTAACCTGGTTTCGCCAGATTGTGGTCACGATGAAAGACAGCTACCCATTACCAAGAATTGATGATGTGCTAAACACAAAAACCAAGTTATCTGCCGTACATGGGCAAATTTGCATAGTCTGATTGGATGACGTTATGATAATGAAAAAGATATTTAACGAACACTATAATAATTTGAAATGCGTATTTTTGAGGTTAGAGAATACCAATGTACAGTTTATCACAAAAAACGCCTTAAATTGAAAAAACAAGTTCATTTCTTGTCATCTCAGCAGAAGGAACTAAAACTGCTTGTACGAAAATCGAGGCTGTTAAAAGTTGGCCACGTCCCAGAGACCAACAAAAATCAAGAGGTTTCCTTGGGCTAAGCACTCAATCGCTCGACTGAAAGCAATGATTAATTTGAATGGAGCTGTGACCGTCATCAGTCATACTATGAATTGAAGAAGAAATTAACAACTGCACCAACATCAGCTTATCCACGAGAGAAAGGCACTTTTATTTCTGACTGTGGTGAGTCTCAGCAAGCAATTATGTTTTATATCAGGGGCAGGTGGTCAAAGTAAAAGTAATAGCCTACTATACTAATGATTGTACACGTCTGATTGTTAATGAGGAATTTTACTGGCGAAGGATCAGTGAATATGGTCGACTGTATTGGCGATTCTGACAGAAATCCTTTGATAGCAAGCTCAATTTATCATTAAAAATATCCTGAAGAAAGAACTCCAAAAGTAGAGATCGGTTTGAACTCACTGGTCTTATACTGGCAAAAATGTATTAATGGTCGAATCAATGAAGAAAATGTGTTGAAAGGTTTATGGATGCTACAGGAAAATCCTTACTTCACATAATAATATTGAAACATAAGTTCCACCCTTTTCATCTGAACCAACATCAAGAATTGTATGGCATTGATTTTGCAAATAGAGTTGCGTTATGTATTTAACTGAATGGCATGACTGACGAGTATTACAATACTTTGAAGAAACTTCCTGTTTTCTGATAAAACAACTTTAAGAGCAACGGATCGGCTAACAGACATGATATGCATTATTATGCAGTCAAAAATCCTCATTGGTTGAGGGCAGTTGATTACTAACAACGATGATCGCTCAATATTTGGGGATACATTATTGGACATCACATTATTGGTCCCTACTTATTTGACGATATGCTGAATGATAATAGATATTGATATTTTCTTTACAAACATCTTTCCCTAATGTTAGAAGGAGTGGATTTTATTTACAACCATATATGTAATGCTGTCATTACTAACGTCATTGAAGATTGGGAAGTGTCACATTACACACCTCTACTTCCCGACCTCACTTCCCGCCCTCACTTCCCGCCCTCATTTCCCGCCCTCATTTAATCTATTCTATGTATTCTTTTCTCTGACACCAAGCTCTGGACTGTTGCGTGAGCAGCCTGTCGTACTTCTGGTGGGATACAATTCATAAATTCTTCGTCGGAAGACATGATTTTCAATTTATTATTTGCGAATTTAATATCCGACTTTATCTGAGATTTTTTGACTTTATCTGATATTTACTCATATTGGTGACAATTGTATACCCCGTAGTCACGGTAACAATATATCTACTTGATTATTCTGAGAAAACCGCGTTCTTGGTAATTAATCGTTGAATGTAATATTTTAGGTTTGTTCAGAACGAAACAAAGATTTATTAATTTTGATTCAAGTTTGATGGTTGTGAATAAAATAGTATACAAACCTCGGTAGGAAGTTTCTTTCCTGTCTCGAAATCATAGCTAACCTGGACGCTTTGCGTCTCGGTTAACTAACTGATCTCACGATAGGAATGAATCTCTTCCCACCTCGGTGGGTAATATACTATTAAAACCCGATGAACCATATGATTTCAGCACGATGGTGCTTCAATGCATAATCATTGAATAATTCCAGAAATTTCAGATGGATCCTATCCTAATATTTGCACAGGCAAAACAATCCTTCCGCTTCACGATCGGATTATTTAAACTGACAAACTGACACTCTTTGTAATCATGCAGCAAGGTATCGATGTATAACCTGATTATTTTGAACCTACTCATAGTATTACTACTAAAAATATTTCCAGAATGTGGTTTGGACCTATCGTTCGGAAAATCCAATCGATAGCTTGGATAGAATGAAAATTTATGGACCATGCACTAACTCTGGGTTACCCAGTATGTGCGTTCTTGAACTATCAAGACAAGCGTACTAGGTCAAACTTTTGAAGAAATTCAATTTGACTTCTTTGCATTCTCTATGTGAAATGTCGAAGCTGGAAGTCAACGAATTTCTTCGGTTGTGTATTTTCAAGCGATAATTTGTTTTACAATTGCATAACTACTTCTATATCAAAATATTCCTTTGTTAAAAGTACCATGATAATTATACTACTGATTATGAGATTCTGAAACTTGATTTTCATAGAATCTACTAATTGGGGTGGGTTAGAGTTCTTCGTATAGGTGAACTTTCTAATTCTTTTTTTGCCATACGTTTTCTATTATATTATTTATGTTTTCCATGGAATTTGTATGAAGTTCTGGCCATGAGTTTCCTTCCTTCTTGTTATTGTTAAACCAGACAAGATAGAGGATTGGAACAGAATGAGGGCAAACTTACTTTGAAATTTGAATACAGATGAACAGACTAGTTTGTTCCTCTCGATGTGTCAGTGTGTACGTATTTTGTTTCTCAGTATGTATATTTCATGTCGAATTCATTCATTTCCAATCAATTTCAACTCGGAGAATCACCTTAAATAGTCCTGAAGATGAAATAATATAGTTTCGAAACGTCGACAATTTAAAATGTGTTTTTCTCCAACATTCCGACCGAATTTCCACCAACTCAACAATTCTGGTTATTCAAAATGTTCACCTTGGACTTTTTCACTTCTAGCGCATATTTTGAAATATCGCGAATGAAAATACAAATCATGCGTTAACCTATGCTACAAATCAAAAAGATTTTCAGATTGGGTAATGCAATTTTTGAATTTGATATAACCCCACAAAGAAGAAGTTGAGGAGGCTTGAATCTGGTGAGCGAACAGCTTGTACTAATTAATTCAGACTTGAAGAGATATATAACCACACAACTATCCAATCAAATTCTACTAGGTGATGAATTGTTCAATGGTATGATTTCCTAATACACTTCCAGGAAACTGGATGTGATTTTCTCTATAGCAATGTGGATTCATATCACCGCAGTATCTTTAGGCGGTTTATATCACCGTTCAAGTGAAATGAAAATGTATCACTGCAGGAAATCTGATGTGAGTGATTCTGCTAATCACAATTCCAGAAAATGTTATTTCTGTCTATAGAAACTCTCGTGTTGCTTTCCTTTCGTGTTTTATGTTTTTCTAACATCATAACGCTACAATTCTATTGAAATCACCCTCTTGTAATCAACCATATAATAAAACACTATCTAGATTCTGCTTCGATGTTAATTCGAGCCAGCGCAATTTTATACGAAGGTTAGACACTGCCAACTGGTTATTTCAACTTTATTGGAGTTGGCAAGACACGACATTAGGAAACTAGCAGAAAATGGAGGACAATTCGAACATTTATTTTTGTTACTCACTATCGATATGGTCTTCCTTTCAGATTTACGACTTTCAGAGTTTATAGAGCAATTGACCCTTTTTTCAGCGCAATGATATCATGATCCAAAGGTTGACTTTGCATTGTGTCTTTATGACCATAATTCAGCTAGAATAACTTTATAGGAGACAAACGCAATGGTAGTTTTTCATATTGAACATATTTGTAGTTAGGTCGGCAAACAATTTATAGTGTTCAGAGTGATAAAAAAGTTTGAATTCTTGCTTGCAAGATGGAGCGGCCTAGGCTGCTAGTTGGTTACAGGGTATATTGGTAATTGATTCCTTTGCAATGAGAAACAGTCAACAAGTATCTGTTTGTTATCATTTATTTCCAGGCAGGCATTAGCCATGGGAGTAGTTGTTTTCTGACAGTATTTGCCACAACATCCTACATTGTAAGTGTATGGAAGAAAACGTGGTTAAACATCGGCAGGGGACCCGATCATCACCTGTGGCCCTGTTAAGTAGCGACACCACCTACCCTAGCAAAGGAGGCAAAATTGGACCGACATCGACAGCTCATGTGCATCCTGGAGATGAAATGCAACTAACTCTTCCTTTGCCTCGCATCATACCACCAGTGAAGGAAATCAGAATCCGCAAGGTGCTTCATAAAACCTAACTCCTGAAGACCTAAAAACTGGCACTGGCGGATACACAGATTCACGATGTACTTGATAGGTGGCTGCAAAAGAATCACTAGTGAGGCCAACGACAAGCATCGCGAAAAACATTCCGCGATAAACCTTTTAATTTATTCCAAAGCCTTCAAGTGTCGTGGATAACGGTGTCTAATCGAACAGAAACCTTCTGGGAGAAATCTATGAGTTTCTGAAACCACGTAACGTAGATACTCCAGCTCAGCTTGTAGACAGAAGCATCTTGCATCACCTTGATGCCTGGAAACCACTTCGACAGATCTGGTCTTCACAATTGTCAGGAAAGAACAAAGGAGCTTGCATCCTATATTTCGTCTCTTCCGCGGTTATACTTTTGAGTTTATAGTGTCTACATAACAGAATGGTACTGGATGGAGCCTGTAAAGTCATCAATTGTTGTGTAGTCCTATTTGAAAAATACTTGGAATAGGATTTCAAGATATGTCATGTTACAATGCTGTTTAGTCTACAAACTACAAACAAGCAGGGATCGAAGCATCCCTCTTCAAGGCAACAGTCTGTACTGCCGATGAACTTGGTTGGTTACGTTTTCGACACTGAACGAGGTGACCCAGACTCTGTCATCGATTTCAAGGCCGTTCAATAAAATGCTCACGTCAAAACTGCGGAAACTGATGATCTCTTGCATCAACTTAAAAATGTCCTTCATTGAGACGTTCTCTGATTGCACAACTGCTTGAGGTTGATTGGAGTAACAATCAAATGGACGTAGATCAAGGGATCTGATGTTATTCGATATGCAAGGGTAACTTACTCCAGATCAAGCAGATCCAGCTCAGAGTGATCTGAAGGCCGATTCAGATACATGCGTGCCCATGCAGGGTTTTTGAAACACGGGCGGTTTGAACGCCTCTTACATACTCACAAGAATATATTTCATTTGGTTCTGTAATAATTTTTTCAATGCTCAAATAATGCTATTTGAGTTTTTCGATGTATTTTTCACTGACTTCAAGGCCGATTCGGATACATATGTGCCCAATCTGCCTGACATAAAAGATACAGTGACAGAAACGTAAGTAAAAGGCGTTTAAACCGCCGGTGCCTGCATGGGCACGCATGTATCTGAATCGGCTTTAAGGATTTGGAAGTAGCAGAAATAGAATGTAGAGTAAGATCAATTGTTTGTTTATAGTAAATTTCATGCTTTATAAGTATAGACCTAACTCATCGTAAAATGCCTGTTGGATAATTTGCTTTTTTCGAGCTGAGGATAAATGTACCTACCTACAAAATATGTTCATCATAAGTATTCAATTGATCGAAATATCTGAGAGCTTGTGAAATGTTACGGAAGAACTCGTGGTAGGAATTGAATTTTGTTGAACCGCATTTACCTCCCGAATACGAAGGAGGGAAAAGAAAATGAGGAAAGACTGGCAATTCTGCATGAAGAGCCAAAAGTAAACATCTGATTACCTCATATGACTCATATTTATAATTTTTTCTACGCCCATGTCTGTAAACGTCAAAAATCGCACTGTCAACATTCCTTGTAAATGACATTTAACAATAACATGCACATAATGAGATCTCATAACATAAACATACACGTGCGTTTTGAGAAGAAAACGTCTTGATTTAATTAAATTACAATCAAATTTTTATTTACGTAAGACTTTATTTGGTCTATTTACACAAATTTAGTCAATTTTTAGCATTAGCGAGATATATTTAGGATTGAAAGAGTGATGCCCCTAAATGTACGCAGCACGTTATGCAATTTCTTTAAAAATAGGACACGTTTTGAAGTAACATGCTATGAAAATAAATGTCATGTCATTTAAATTTTCAATTCCTTGAACAAAATATAATTGCATCTGAACATTTTCTCAACTTTATCTACGAATATGTCTGATAGTAGTGATTGTTGCTATGTTTTTTATTAAATTTTAAGAAAATGAATGGGCGTAGAAAAAGTATAGTACGTTACACGAGTAGTAAGCCCATTACGCACTCATGAAATTTATGCACTCGCCGCTGCACGGCTTCGTTCATAAACTTTTTCATTTCGTGCGTAATGGGTTACTTACAACTCTTGTTACGTAATATACTATTAAACGACGTTGCTAGGTGAAGAATGTAATTTTCTAATAGTGATAGTGAAGTAAGTCCCCCCACTTCTGTCATTTGTCGCAAATTGAAGTTAATTAAGATCACAGATCAGAGCAGCAAAAGTAACTAGCTCGTGCTCGATTCTGATCTAATGAATCTGACGACGTGGTTCGAGTGATCTCTAGCTGCTAGAGCAGTCCTCAATGAAAAACCCTGAGGTCGTACTCCAATGAACAAAAAAATTCAAGAGATTCTTCTGAAATATCCAGCAACTCCTTTAGCTTGTGGAAACCCGCCTACCGAATTGTATCTGAAAAGACACCTAAGAATTAAATTGGAGCATTACGTCCAAACAAAATTTTTCATCGGGAACAAGAAGTTGAAACATGGATTCAAGTAAGGTATTATGAAGCAAGCAGATATCTATGGAAATTTGGATTTATCAGGAAAAGTATGGATTATTTTATTATTGAATACAACTCGATGATGGTTATTCCCTGAAACGCCATATTGATCAGACCAAAAAAACTATAGTCCCTAGAAAAATGGGTACTTTTTCAAATGATTCACTTATGGCCATTGAAGACGATTTCATCCTTCGAACAACCTCAACAATATTCTGTACCATTTGTCCAATTATCCTCAAAACATCCTAGACGAAATCTAGAAGAACAAGAAACAATACAGTCTGAACAAGTGAACGATACCGAACATCCTGATTTACAAAATGCTGAACTGATACAGCCACCTCCGTTTCCTGTTCGAAAACCAAAATCAGAGTCCCCACTCTGTAGATCTTAAAAAATTCGACAATCAAACATCCGATTGCGAGATTATGTTTGTAGTTAGATGAGTTAAGTTTTTTGTGTTTTTTATTAGAGAGACAGTAACATCCTATATAATTTGTATATAACTTGAGTTCTGTGAAAATGACAAATGACATCTTAATATATATAAATTACGGTCACGTAGTTTGTCCGCTATAGACTCCCAAACTACTTAACCGATTTCAATCAAATTTGCACACCGTGTGCAGTTCGATCTAACTTAACAGATAGCATAGCTCACATCTCAATTTATAGCCGCAATATTATTTTATTGCAAATTATTTGTTGATGGCGAGAGAGTGAGACAGAACACATTACACGTTCTCGGTCTCCTCTTCGTAGTTTCCACACTATCGTCTATTAAGCATTATTTGTTTATTATTCGACAGTCACAATTATCTGTCAGTCCCAAACGATTCTAACAGATGGCGGTATCTGCTGACTAGATTGAGTAAGTATTATAACAGATGCCGCAGTGTTAAAAGTACTAACATTTCACATAAGTTACAATTTAATGGCATATCCACCACGTGTTGCTGAGGCTAAAGTATAACTTAAATTTATTTCGTAGTAAACGCAATACAGTGAAGTTCAATTGTTCTTACGTTCTTAATTTTTGGTATTACCATAGCCGGCCACGTGTTATTTAGACTGAATTATAAATTGAATTCATATTATAGTAAAAGTAATACAGTTGAATCCTTCTTGCTTTTTAATTATTAGTGCTTCATTATTTAACAATCCTTAATTAAAGTATATACATGTAAGTATTACCACGTAGTTAAATTATTATATATTTTATTATTATATATTTTCTATACATCAAATCACGATGTACGATATATGTATTTTGATGATTATGAGGTACTCAAGGCTCCAGAATCAATATCAACAGTAGTAGAAAATCAATGATGGCGGTCGCCATGTATTTTAACAAATGGCATCTGTGTAAAAAAGCATGGTAGTCCCCATGACTGGTGTTCTCCTACCGTTTCCCTTGAATAATTTACTACTATGTAATATAATAAAAACTTTAGCCACAGCAACGCGTGGCCGGGTCTGCTAGTGTAGGTATTAAGAAAACATCATTGGACAGTTACTTATATGAATAAAGAAAGGTATTAATTATGGTCAATTAAAAGTGAAATACAGTTATTTCTATTGACAAAGACATTCTCCTTTTTGCGAAACCAGCATTGTTCGAAAAGAAGAGGAAAAATGGACTAAATATCGAGACTAACTCTTTGAACTCTGCAGGCTTCACGCAAGCCATTCTTTTAAAATGTTGGTTCTGACCATAGGGGTACTTGGTGGAATCGATGGATACACTACTCTCAAATCTGAAAATTATACCAGCTTGTCATGATGCGGTGAAATCTTGGCTGAAAAAATAAAGACGGCAGTCATTCTTGGTTCACTTTGTCTACTCAGGGCACATGATTCTCGGATCCAGTAATCACTCACCCCACGGACGTAGAGAGTGACTATCGGGGTAAATGACACCAGCATGCCCTGACAGAGACAGGACCCGACTGGAATATTACCAACGAGAATGAAAATAATAATAATAATAATAATAATAGTTTTTATTGCCAGCTAGAATCACAAATATGTCACAACCACGTCAAATGGCAGGATTGAATTTCTGACTATGTCACAAGTAATACAGTCAGACAGTGGCTTTTCCATCCAGAAAGAAAATTAAACTGATTATGAGTCAACCTAGGATATAGGCACATGTCATCGCGGACTTTTTCTTAGGCTCTTTGAAGATCTTCAATTCTTTAGTCCATAATTTCGCTCAAGGTTCAGCCAGTGTGAGCAATCGGTTTTCTGAGCACTTGATTTCAATGTATTTTAGATTATATATATGAGTGCCCTATTCAAAAGCGGTACAGTACTGTAATATTTTAATTATGTATTCAACTGCTACACTGTAGCGCCTGAATTGTTGAATAAAATACAAAATTTCAATGCATATTTCTATTTTTCCAAGGTGCAAAATTCAAAAAATGTGTTTTTGAAATTAAATTTGCTACACCACTAGATTTGTGATACAAAGGCTTGTAAAATTGTGAAATTTAATATAAGTGACACGATGAATGAAATTTGACTGTTTTTTTGTTTCGTTGTGCAGAAAAGTTAGTTTTGAAGCTACTACTGATAATCTTTTTTTCATTTGGATCTTATCATAGGCGTGTTCGGGCGAAACAAATATCGACTCATTATAAATAACTATTGGTTAGAGATGTTAACAAATCAAACTGATATCGGTCTAAGAAAACAGCATACATACAATATTTACAAAATAGTGACATACAGGACGATAATTCGAAATATTTTGATGACATTAATTCAATTTTAAATTTGTTATATCTGTTATATTTTTTTTGTGACTTTTGGTTAAATTTTTTGGAAGTACAACAAGTGGCATTGCTGGATTTCATTAAAACATTTACTAACTGAATTTAATGCCCTTAAGGGGCATTGAAATTGTGAATTTCATTTCTGTCCCATTTTACAGCGGTTGTTGATCGTTCAAATCCGAAATTGGCCCTGTAGTTCACTTTTATGTGGTAAAACCAATAATTGTACTGTACATTCAAGCAGTGACTGTAGAAAACTTCTAACTTTCTTTCCAAAATTTACTATACCATTTATAACTTTTATGGCATCTATACAACAAAAAATAGCTTTTTATTGAATAATATCTGTCTGGCATATGTTCAAAGATGTTCAATTCAAAGAAAACATTATGCGAGAGCTCTCTGAGATAAAAAGCAACTATTTATCTGATTGAAAGTGGTGACCCACTACAGACAGATTTCGAAATCATTATCCCTCATCAGTGACGCCTTGGTCTTGTAGCCAGGAAGTGTGCAATAGGTTTTTTATACGGTTTTGCATCGAACAGTTTTTCACACCTCTGTCCAGGTACGTTGATTTTTCAGTTGTGTTATTCTTTCTGGTTGTGTATTTTCATCGAACTCTCTTAATTTCACTTTGTCAAAATGATTGATCGGTATTCCACTACCGACACTCATATTCAGCCTTGTGATGTTTGATATTTCTGCACAACTGCATTCAACAAACGAATGTATATGAAAAGTGGAAAAGAAGCGTAATGACTGAACAAACAGGTTAATGCAAACATGAATATTCTAGTCGGAATCCCAGTAATACTATTCATGGAATAACTCTGGAAATTATTACACGCTGAAGTGGTGCACATGAAGTGGGTGAAGCTATCCAAACGTCTCACACGAGAAATTGTTTAATGTATAATTCAGACATTGTAAATGCCTCTCCTGGTGAAATCATCCTAAGTCAAAATGGAATGAAATTTGGGGAATCGGGTTAAGGCATGAAACTGCATGTAAACTCTGGATCCACCAGAAGTGACATAAACTTTCGGTTTTTAAATGGGACACCTATGGTTTCAGATTTTTTTGTCTTCATATGACACCCATAACCCTCTAGAATGAAAAATAAATAAATAATAATGGCTACGAAATGTAACAAATGATACACGGCTAATGAATTGAAATGATTTTCCCCAAATTCTCTGGACGGCTGAAAGCATTTCCACTAATTGTAGTATGTTTAATAGAAATACTGAACACATCTGGAGTCATAACAATCCCAGAGAGTTTAGAGCAGTTAGGCCACAGGTACGGATCAGTTTGAACATATGGGCTGGAATTTTTGAAGATCAATTCCTTGGTCCTTATTTTTTTAATGGCACACTCAATAGAGAAACTTATCTGGAGTTTCCCCGAGGCGCTTTTGAGGATTATCTAGACATTCTACCTCTCGTAAATTAAAATCAATATGGGTTTCCAAAAAGAAAGATTTCCAGATAGGTGTATTGGAAATAATGCTCATGTGAAATGGCCAGCAAGGTCACCTGACCTTACAGTACTTGAAACTTTTTCATGAGGCACATTAAAATACCGGGTTTATAACCAACAACAATTTCATAATTTTGAGGATCTTGGAAGAAGCATAATTGAACAGTGTCGGTCAATAAGAAGAAGGGATGATATAACAAGGGCTGTAGAAAACCCTGGACGAAAAGCACGTCTATGTATTCAGGAAAATGGCAGACATTTTGAGCAGCTGCTTTAATAATACAGATTTTTCTTGGTCAGTGTTGTGTTATTTCGTTCGTTTATTTGTAGTTAGAGACAGATATTTTCAATAAAGTTCATTAAAAACAAGTTTAATCAGATTATATCTCGTTTCTTGTTTAAAAAAAATAATTTTACGTAATTATTACTTTGATAATAACAGCAGACGGGACAGATAATAGGGTAACAACAAATGGATTCGTTTGACAAGTGTTATTTGATGGATTTGAAGCCAACAATTTTTTTTTTATAATATTGTTGTGACATAAAAAAGTAGCATACATCGTTTGAATCAGAATGAAACACTCTATTTCAATTTGTATGTATGGATGGTCAAGAGACGAGACGTCGGATGGAGAATCTGAAAATACCGTCGTATAGCGGAGACAATATGGCAATGTAAATGTAACTAAACATAAAATTAAATAGAAATGGTTTTTCAACATTTTTTTTTTTCGGATATCTCAGGGTATACTCGGAATTTTGAAACTTTCTCGACAGCTTATTGTTCGTCACATAGTTGCGCAAATTTTGACCCAGTTTAACCCTCCGATCAAATAACACAACCTAGATGAGTAACTCGCCGCATACGCATTAAAATTTGTGTGTAAGGAACATCTTACCCCAACAGCAGTGTCGTGCGTTGTTAACAAAAATATTGAGGTTCAATAAAATAGAAATAATGGAAACCCAATATGGAATGGAAACCTGAAATTATGATGGAATAATTTCCACAGGTTTTTGAGAACAGCCGATTCTCTAATTGACATGTTTTTACATAATTCATTCATTTTACTCTTTTCTAATTTGGTTTCACTTTCTCGATAGTTACGACACTGGTAGCTTACCTATGAAATGACTTATTTTGATTTCCCGCTTCGAATGGTCTTTTACACATTTCACAATGCTTCACCATTGCTTAATAATAAAAACTAACGATAGTTTACCACATATTAACTCTGGATTTGCCCTTTATTCACGAAAAAACCCTCCAATAAGCCAAAGACGAAAAAAACAGATATTTTGTTGTTGTTCTGTCATAATTGACATTCGATATTTCAAATGCAGTGTTGCCGTACTGACCAGACTATATCGACAACGAATAATCTCCGTTCGGCGATGGAAATACTATCGTTTTTACATGCTCCCAACAAGCTGCAATGACCGTTTCAATTGTTCCTTAAAAAATTGCGACATGGCAATAATATCATGATTTGAGGGATTACATTATGAAAAGATGTTACCTTCAGTTCCATTTGAGTATTACTGATCTAGGTTGTGTTACTTGATCGGAGGTTTAACCATCTTTGTATCTCTTATACACAGTAAAAAATCGCCTCGAGTAAAATTTGCCGAGTATGTTTTTAGAGTGGAATTACTCTGAAAACCTCACTCTGATATACCAATTCACTCTGGATGTACACTTTCCTCAAATTCAGTTTTTTTTAACTAATACCAGATCATATTTCAACTCATTGCGTGTTGAATTCACTCTATCTTCTTGAAACTCCAATAAATTTACATTTTAAATTACTTTATCTACAAACAATTGAAAAAGTATTCATTTTAGTGTTGTTCGACTCTAGTGAATGAAAATATTCGACTGCTTGTCGATTATATTGACACTATTTTATAGTTTAATTCAATCTTTAGAATGAAATATCAATCGATACAGGTTTAAATTGACTACTCTTTAGATTATTGAAATTATTCTATTCTAGTGTTGAATGACACTAGTGAAATAAAATGTTCCACTACTTCTCGATTATATTGACATTGTTGTATTGTTCAATTCACTCTATATAGAATAAAATAATAATCAATAAGGAGTCAGATTGAATAATTTAGATATTATTAAAATAATACAAATTCTAGTGTTGCTCGACACTGTAGATGATTGAAATATTTTACTACTTGTCGATTATATTTACACCATTTCATCGTTCAATTCACTCTATAAAATGAAGTATCAATCCAAACAGATTCAGATTGAATAATCTACAGATTATTAAAATATTAAACATGCTAGTGTTGCTTGACACTGTTTATGATTGAAATATTTTACTACTTGTCGATTATATTTACACCATTTCATTGTTCAATTCTCTCTATAAAATGAAGTATCAATCCAAACAGATTCAGATTGAATAATCTAGATATTATTAAAATAATACACATTCTAGTGTTGCTCGACACTGTAGATGATTGAAATATTTCACTACTTTTTGATTATATTTACACTATTTCATCGTTCAATCCACTCTATGAAATGAAGTATCAATCAAAAGAGATTCAGATTGGATAATATACAGATTATTAATATAATACACATTCTAGTGTTGCTTGACACTGTAGAAGATTGAAATATTTCACTACTTGTTGATTATATTTACACTATTTCATTTTCAATGCACTCTATAAAATGAAGTATCAATCAAAAGAGGTTCAGATTGACTAATCTACAGATTATTAAAATAATAGACATTCTAGTGTTGCTAGACACTGTAGATGATAGAAATATTTCACTACTTGTTGATTATATTTACACTATTTCATCTTTCAATTCACTCCATAAAATGAAGTATCAATCAAAACAGATTCAGATTTCGGAAACTATAGTTTCCGAAATCCCAATGGTGGCTCTCGTATTTAAATTACTCGTTATGCGAGCCCAAAAAGTAAGGAACTGAATTATCAAGAACAATTTGGTTGATAGGAATAGAATCTCCTGAAATAAATGTTTCGACAAAACAGAAAATACCCTTCTCCCATTCCCATGAAATAAAAATATGAGGTAAATATCTGGAAACAAAGTTTGAGGGGGTATATTAGAAAGTTCAATTCAATGAAACAAATATTTCGACCTAACCGAAAGTACGAATCTCTCTACACATTCCTTCCACTGACCCCTGGGACACAACGCTCATATTCATTGATTATTCATGTAACAGAATAATTGGGGTATGTTCAACTAAGCTAACAATTATTATGATGTATATTCCCGAGTCGGTTGAGAAATGAAAGGTAATTCAAAATCGATCTTGTTAATATATGAATAATTGATTTATTGTCATCTAATGTTAGGTCCCTCTAGAGTAATTTGAAAAATTGTGCATTGAAGCAAAACTATGCACGTGAAATAATTTTTTCATGGCATAATCATAATCGATAAATACTTAATAGAATGGTCACTATCAAACCAAACATATTCGAAAATTCTTGTAGTTCATTACCTGCATGTTCAAGCCTAACTCATCAGTTAGGCTTAAAACAACGCTTCGTCCGTCACCGCACCGCCTTTGAATGTAGATGTAGACGAAACGTCAGGTGAAATTACCTCGAGACCACGACTAACAAATCCGGAAACCACCAAAAATTCATTCAATTGTTTCCGAATACTTAAAAAAACATATTGATCACAAACATTATAACGTCACCCAACATACACAAAAGATAGGAAAGGATTTAGTATGTGTAAGCTCTCCTCAGAATATCGAGTTGGAGCAGACGTGTACCACTTACTTTCCGACTTTGGCAGGTACCGTAATAGTATATACAGAGTGTTTCCTAACTACGGTTCCTAACAACTGTAGAGGATGATTCGTTAGGTCATTGTAAGAAGAAGAGTTCCTGTGAACATATGTTAGTGGCGTACTTTTTTTACAATATTGTTGGCGGTGGTGCCCACTGAGACGCCACTGGTCCTTAAAATTTCAATCTAGTTAGCGTTGAATGAGCGCCTTATTAATTCAAATGAATGTACCAAATATCAACCAAATCGGTTCTACACTGAGAGAAATGTATAGTGGTTATTACCAGAAATATGGTAATTTTTACAAAAATTTCTGGTACTATATGTGACAGCAATACAATATGGTAAAGTTTAAAACAAATATATTTCAACCATTTATGGTAATGACAACTATACTAGTATACTTATCACCATTAAAATATTTGTATTATAGTCCCAACTATATATCATATTATGAATTTTACAATACTCGTACCTACAGTTAGTTGATGGGAATATTATTTTATCAATAAATATATCTTGTTTATAAATATGAAGATAATTGATTGTTACATTGAGATATCTTTTTTGTAATTATGAAACTTTATTATGATAACATCTATTATACATAAATTGTGGAATCTAGTATAATGGTATGGTAATCCAAAAAACAGCAGACGTGCTCACAATGGAGGAGCAGGACAGGACCAGTTGCACCACAAACCACATTCATTGAAATCTTATTTTAACAATGCAAGACAATTTACACCGCAACAAAATATTTTTGTGGTTAAGTAAACTCTGAACTGACTGAAGCTGAGAGCTGTTGTTACCTGTTGCGTACTGACTAGGACTACTGCTACTGCTGCGTAATTTCTCGGTTCTTCCTCACCCTCAAACACTTCGACGGAAAGACTGTCAATGTGTAGGTAGCAAGTAGCAACCAACAACCAATCACAATGCAGGCGACTGATGAATGTGAAGATCAAAATAACATCCACGTGATTTATATCATTCATCCTGTTTTTTATGCATTACAATATGATGCTCATTTGTATTCCATGTATCACAAAGTTTTGGAAAATTGTATAATAATAATTAGCATATTTTATACCTAACCATTTTACGATAAAATATGGTAATTCTATTTAGTGCAATATGCTAATATACCGGGTGGCTACGGAAGTATTGCCTACGGAATATCTCAGTTATTGTATGAAGTAGGTTTGTGAAATTTGGAGCGTCGATATAATGACATAAGAGCTAGAATTTGAGCATATTGACATGTCGAAGTTAACTTCCGGTCTGACCGGAAGTAACATCAACTTTCTTATTTTAAATGGAAACCCTATTTTTTTTCTTTTTGCTTTATTCAGCATTCAATTCCCTTTCTAATGACATATCACAAGTTGGTATCTAACCAGAAAATAGATCAGAAAAAAATTATTATTGAAATTCACCGAGTAGGCCGTGGAAGCAAAATGAAAGCCAAAAATTGAAAAGTTGGCTATGGAAACCATACGTCACTTGATAACAGTTGCTACTACTGTGCTATTTCATTTTCATTCGTCGGCGTTATAAAAAGCCGCAAAAAAAATATTGGAAAAATTGGGAAAAAACCAATACTCTGTAGGTCCATAACTTAAATAGGAACATACAACTTTTTCTTGCCTGTACTATTCAGCATAACCATTCCTTTCTAATGATATAATAGAAAGTAATTTTTTGAAATGAAATACCAAAAAATCCAATTATTATTCTTCAAATAACAAAACAGATTATCGCCATACGCAAAAATAACATTAAAAATAATGTGGAATGATAAATTATATCCTGTAGGTTCTAGGTTAAATAGGAACATAAACGTTCTTGGTCTGTGCCATCGTCCATAGATATTCTAATATCTACCTATGGACGATGTTTGTGCTATTCAGAATAATCATTCCATTGCAATAATCATTCGAACCAAAATATTAACAAGTAGGCTGATTAAGATGTATTTTGGAATGAAACAAAAAAGAAACGAGAGCTCTCACGAACGCTGCTATCCTTATTATTTTGACGTTCGAAGTAGTGTTTTTGATTCTGCCATTTTAAAAGGGTTTGGAAATCGAAATCAGTTAGTGGAATATTCAAAAAATGCCCCGTTATTCACGAACCGAACAAATTGACATGCTTCTCATTTATGGTGAATGTTTAAAAAATTCTTATGCCGCTGAACGATTGTATTTAGAGCGATATCCAGGGAGGCAGCAACCGTCAAGAAGGTATTTCCAGTGGCTTGAAGAAAAATTAAGAACTGTGCCTGATGTTCACGAAGACCAAGAAGCATTTGTTATTAATGAGGAAACTGAAATTAATGTATTAGATTTAGTACAGTATGATAGCACAATTTCCTCAAGGCAGATTGGCGCCGAATTAGCTACAAGTAAGGACTCTGCTAGGAAAATTTTGAAAAAACATCGATTTGAATCCTTCAAGTATCAGTTGCATCAACATTTGTATGAAAATGACGGTGAAAGGCGCCTGGAATATTGTAATTGGCTTCTTCGACAAAATGCTGAGAATCACCTATTTAACTATTATATCTTGTTTACGGACGAGTCAAGATTTACCAACAATGGAATATTTAACAGGAATAATACAAGGTAGGTACTGTACTTTATTTGGATTATTGTCGATAGTCGAAGTGTAAAGTGCTGAAAGTGTGCACGGTCTTTTGTTTCAGGTACTGGGCAAATAGAAAACGAGCACCGGTTTCGACAAGGTGGCTTCCAGGAGAGATTTGGTGTGAATGTTTGGGCAGGAATAGTTGGAACTCATATTGTTGGCCCCATTCTTTTTCAAGGCCAACTAACCGGAGAGAGATACTTTAATTTTTTAACGAATGAAATTTCGGAATTCATTAACAACCTACCAGCGGAAATAACTGAGAGAATGTACTTCCAGCAAGATGGCGCCCCTCCGCATAATTAGCAAGAATAGCGAGAAATCATCTTCAAAATCGCTTTCAAGAGAGACTTATAACAACCCATGGTCCAGTCAGGTGGCCACCATGGTCACCTGATCTTACTCCGTGCGACTTTTTTCTATGGGGGCATCTTAAAAATAGGGCTAGAAGTAAAAATTCGTAGAGCTTTCCAAGATATCACGCCCCAAATGTTGAGAAACGTTTTACATGAAAATATCACCAGAGTCAATAAATGTATTGACGCTGAAGGAATGCATTTCGAACATTTGTCATGAATTTATTTTATCTTTAATCCTATCAATTTGAATATTTTTTTCGATAAATCTGTTTTTTTGTTATTTGAAGAATAATAATTTGATTTTTTGGTATTTCATTTCAAAAAATTACTTTCTATTATATCATTAGAAAAGAATGGTTATGCTGAATAGTACAGGCAAGCTGTATGTTCCTATTTAAGTTGTAGACCTACAGAGTATTGTTTTTTTCCCAATTTTTCCAATATTTTTTTTGGCGGCTTTATAACTTTATAACGCCGACGAATGAAAATAAAATATCACTAGTAGCAACTGTTATCAAGTGACGTATGGTTTCCATAGCCAACTTTTCAATTTTTGGCTTTCATTTTGCTTCCACGGCCTACTCGGTAAATTTCAATAATAATTTTTTTCTGATCTAGTTTCTGGTTAGATACCAACTTGTAATATGTCATTAGAAAGGGAATTGAATGCTGAATAAAGCGAAAAGAAAAAAATAGGGTTTCTATTCAAAATAAGAAAGTTGATGTTACTTCCGGTCAGACCGGAAGTTAACTTCGACATGTCAATATGCTCAAATTCTAGCTCTTATGTCATTATATCGTCGCTCCAAATTTCACAAACCTACTTCATACAATAACTGAGATATTCCGTAGGCAATACTTCCTTAGCCACCCGGTATAACTGTGTGTCTAAGCACTATAATATAGTATCCTGAGAACAACAATAATGTCATTACTATAAAAATATTTTACTGTTTACAGTTCAAATTGTTGACAATCATAATTTGAAATGGTAAACCATAAAATACTTTTTTTAATATACTAGTATATTCTTCAGATTTCTCTCAGTGTAGGATATTCATGATATTTTATCTTAGAAATGAAGCAACTCCGGACATATGTTTATAGGGCCTTTTTTTCTTAAAATAACCTAACGAATCACCGCAGTAAGGAACCGTAGTTAGGAAACACCCTGTATATGGCAGCCAGTTAATTGATTTGGTTCAATTTTTCTCCAGAAAATAGTCCTAAAACATGTGTCTACGTGATGAAAATAGTGATTTGGTGTTGGAATTAAGTTACTCTAAAAATCATAACGAAACGAAATATTTCTTCAGCTTAACCCAGAACCCAAATTAAAGTTGATTTCATTTTATCGAGACAGAAAACCAATATTCCATAGCCATGGACATCGAAGACTTATTATTCTTAAAACCATATTCGAAATTGAAGTAATTTTACATGTAGCGACGATTCGACTTTTATATCAACAACACCTTCACTTTCACACATCGAAGAATGTACTGAAAAGTGCGTGTGTAAGTGTAGGTATAAAAGAAAACAAGTTACGCTATTTATAAAAGCACTCCATCAAATTATTAGATATGTATACGAACAAAGAAAATAAGAACTGTCATTTTGACAGGATTTAGTTGTTACTCGTATTCGTGTGTCATTGGTGTGATAATATTTTTTTTCTACAATATGCGAAGTGACCCTTTCATTTCATTTTCATTTTCCTTCGTTACCATGACACCGTGCGCGAAGTAGTGTGCGAAATACTTACTTCGCACACTGCATGTAAACTACATGGGATTTTTATATTTTAACCTTTATGTTCCTCAATCAAGCAAAAATCCAATTGTCAACAAATACCATTTTATTTCCATAGTTACAGTAATTACTTGATTTGGAAAAACAGTTTAAGCCAGTTCAATACTATTTTTCAAATAAAGCTGAGCATATTACTTATTTTAGAACAATATTTTAGACGTTTGTAGTAAAAAATTTGTTTGCTCTCATGCGCGAAATACTTTGGTGATCTCAACTATTTTTTTAACTCGGCTGCGTCTCGTTAAAAAAACATCAGTTCTTGATCACCAAAGTAGCATTTCGCGCACTAGATACAAAAATAACTATTGCTGCCTAGCTACAACCGTGAAAAAGCTTTACTTTCTTGTACGCTCTACTGTCAATGAAAATATATTTTAATATTGAGAAATGATTCACTGTAGGCATACAAACTGCACTAAAAAGCTATAGAGCTTGTGGATTTTCTTATGGGCTATGACTCATACCGTAGCAGAGCAGATTTACTTATCGGCAATGAGTGTGAGTGAGAGATATATTCAACGTCATAGCCCATCAGAAAATCCACAAGCTTTACCTACTCAATTCTCAATTGTTAAGGATCAGCATTTAATGGAATCAAAAATGATTGAATGAAATAAATGATCAACTTGATTTCATTAGAAAACAGTTCCGGTAAGTATTACATATTGCATGTAAGAAAGTACGTAATATACGGTTTGTAATAGAGGATAGGTGAGTAATGAAATGAAATAAAAATTTTAATATTGAATGATAATAATACTGCATTCTTCCCTCACTAAAAATATACTTTTGTCTCTATCCATCCTCCCTTCTTCCTCATTCTCCCTATTAGCCATTGTAGGATCTTTCAAGTACATTTCATCCACATTCAGTACGTCAATTAAATTCATAAAAGAATAAAAGAATAAAAAGCATCCTTACTAGGAGTCCACGCTGACCCTCTGTCATAACAGTGTCTCAACAGAGTGATTTTTTTTTCAATTAAATGTATATATTCAAAAATAGGTACGGGGATACAAATATTTGTCGCCTAAATGTGCGGGAATCAAGAGCGATTTCTTATTAACGCCAAAAACAAAAACCATTGAAAATCTAACAAAATTGTTTCAAAAAAGCAGTTTTAAAGTTTTACTAGGTGTGGAATCCCTTCCATACAGACAGGGCAGCTCCATAATCATATGAAAAGAACCAAGTACAGTTGTAGCTGGATGAAAAATCATCCCCTAAAGGTGTTGTTGGACACGACGAGGTGGAAACATTGGAAACAGGCCATCCAGACATTCAGATATGTCATTTAATTTTTTTTTATTTTCGATATCTTTTGAAAAACGACAGAAATGAATACAAACAAATTTCGACAATTTTACTTAATTAAAGATATAACGAAATCCGAGAAGGATACCTCACTTCTGCAAACTCCATTTAAAAGGCCTTTTAACCAACCTTGTAACTCCAACCGTTTCCGAGATCCTAATGCTGTCCCATCCTTATCTTGGACAAACTGTATAAGTGTGTTTATTAAAGTTTGTTAACGGATATTTATTGTGAAAAGGTTAAAAAAATATATTCCGCATTCTACAACTTCCGAACAATAGACCAACTTACATATTTGTTAAGATTGGGGTTATAATAAAATTGGTTCTGATCAAATCATCCAGAGTAAAATCAGCCACACATGCTTTCCAATAATTCAATGAATCAATTTTCAAAAATTGGGTTATATTTATTGCACTTCGAAAAAAATTCAAACAGGTTCCTTTCAGCAAACTGAAGCTGAATCAAGAGTGGTATGTTATCGTAGTGGTTTCTGTTGGTATATGTCCGTTGTAAATTCGATCAATCCCTACATTTTTTGAAATTTGTTGGTCATGTTACATTATAAGTTTTATAATATTCTGTTATTGAATTCTATATAGAATACTCCGCAGATATCCTATAGATACCTATGTTCAATACCTAATTGAAATCGGAAATACTACTCAAACGACCATACAAAAATATTTCACACAACTGGTGGGTATCAACAAGTTTCTGCCCAGTGCCCAACAGAATACACTCTCGATTACCGAATTTCATAGCCGAAACCGAGATCTTTTTCAGTCAGAAATGTAACACCGAAAATAAAAATCAATCACTGAAACAATACTCGACTATGATCGATGTGAGCAGTTCTTTGAGTTCTTATGGGAACGCCGTGTTGAACTTATGACACATATCGGAACGAGCTCGTTTTCACACTAATTCTCCTGGCTGTCTTGTTGGCTGTCGCGAGCGCCAAATACGCGAACTCCAGCGATCCTTGCCGACAGGACGCAGTTTTTCCGATTTTCCGATATCTACAGGTGCTACCGGGGAAAAACGAATGAAGGAGAACCGACCACGAAAACAGCTGGTTGATAAGGTGTCCGCTCCTCCTAATGGGTTTTTGGTGGAAAGTAATTTGGGGCATGTTGATATTTATGTTCGGTAATGTAACAGGAATACTTGATTCGAATCGCTCAAAAAGTCGTGCAATGTAGAAGAGTAATGTCACGCAGACGGATATGTATTAGTAGTAACTGATTTTGAATTTCTATAGTTGTCTCGCTTTGAAAAACCATGGTTATATTTAAAGAATCAATAGGCAAATGTGTGTTGTGTATGTACAAAGTTCTTTTACTCATCAAAAATAATTAGAATCATGACAAAATTTCAAAAAAATAATAATGAAAATGTCACACCCAGTACTTTCGACCATTTAAAAACCTGTATTTTGTATCGTTACCATAGCAACTAGAAAAATTTCCGGAAATTTTTCTCCTTGGCGTAAGGTGCATGAAATTACACAGGAAAATCCTGACATTTACGAATTTAACGACATTTATATTTAACTTAAGATTATCGAATTTATTCTTTCATATATAATAAGTAAGAATCATTTATTAACATTATACCACATAATATGTACTCAGTAATTCGAAGTTCTTATATTCACAAACCCTTTTAAAACAAAGCGTCTAAATGTTTGTGAAATTCTTTAGTCTTCTTTCTTCAATAGAGAAAAATCAAGTACACATTCACCATTCTTTAGAAATTTTTTATGTTCCATCAAATATATGTAGTACTTTGAAATAGACTTTTTCTGCAATGATCCATTTTGCAATAAATTCGTTAAAAATTTTAAGTTCGAATGATATATTTTTATTCCACTGATTCTTCTTCTTCTTTCTTCTTCTTCTTCTTTCTTCTTCTTCTTCTTTTTCTTCTTCTTCGTCTTCTTCTTCTCCTTCTTCTTCTTCTTCTTCTTCTTATTCTTCTCCTTATTCTTCTCCTTATTCTTCTTCTTCTTCTTCTTCTTCTTCTTCTTCTTCTTCTTCTTCTTCTTCTTCTTCTTCTTCTTCTTCTTCTTCTTCTTCTTCTTCTTCTTCTTCTTCTTCTTTTCTTCTTCTTCTTCTTCTTCTTCTTCACAAAACTTGCCTAAAACGTATTTCTCAAACTCTTTCTTCCTTAAATTGTACAACACAACGATTTTATTTAGATTATGGTCTAGAAACGTCAATAATAACGATTACTGTGCTTGACATGAATTCAATGGCCCTTATGTGTTTAACTACAAACTATATTTTAGATTCATCTAAAAAAGGGAAATTAAACCATCATTAACTTTTCTGTAAAAGTTTTACTCGACTAAGGGCCAGTTTATCAATGTCGTGTTAGCGTACTTTGACTCCCGGTTAAATTTGACTCGTGGTTAGAATGAATATGACATTTGCTAAATGGAGGAATCGACTCACATTCTAACCATGAGTTAAATTTAGCTCGAAGTTAAAGTACATTGAAAAACCGGCCCTAAAGTGGGTAAGATATATGTCTCCTCGAAGTAATAGAGAACTATACTATTTGGTCTACTGGCTTAAAATAGATTTGATGAAAACTGAGAGATTAAGCTACTGTCATTCATTATTCATTATTTCGTGTAATTAAATTCGGTTAACTGTATTTTATTTAACCTAATAACATATGTATGTGAATTTTATTGATACTAGATAACGCTTCGGGTTTCTTACAAAAAAATTTAATTCCACCAATGTTAGCACGATGAAATTGACCAAAAGTAATGAAATGATCTACCACCAACTGCCTTAGTATTATTTTGCGTAACTAAAGTCGAAAATCTGTATTTTATTTATTAGTTAGGACCAAAATTATCTATTGAATAACAAGCCGCATTTCTTTAATTTTAAACAATACAATATTTCATTCAATACTTATTGCTACTGCACCTTCTCCGTCCCTGCAGACTAAGTCATGGAAAGCAATATGAAAAAACTTACGTTTTACACCTTCTGGTTAATCTTCACACCAAAGTTCTACAATGTTCATATTGTTGTTGTTGTTATTATATCCGTTAACTGGCTGCATTCTTACGAGCAACCCTCAGTAGTCAGAGACTTGTACGAGCTAGGAAAGACGTAGCCGTTACCTTTCAACGTGTGACGCCATGCACGAGACCAGTGACAATGCTGGGAATCGAACTCACGCCCCTGTGATTGAGAGACAAGCGCTCTACCATCACGACCACCACGGCCTATCTGCGTCACTTAAGACCAAAATACTAGGGTTTTGGTTTATTATTTTTTTTTTAGTTTTCCACGTTTGGGGTCACTCGCTGCTCTTACATTTATAAAGGTTGTCTGGAAACCAATTGAATTCAACTTCATTATATTTTCCCTGTAATTGCTTGGCAGTAGAATTCTACATTACTTCTATAACACTTTCTTTGTTTTCTTCTGAATTTTTGCTTCAATCACATCAAATGATTACTTTTCTAGAATACTTGACAGCTGTTAGCTAACTTTTGTTATATATTATAAGATTTCTCATTACAAAATTCCAAAAATTGCTTCCAAATATTTGTCTATAATTTTTTCAATTATATGCTGGTTTTCTTTCCCAAATCAAGACATTCTGATGAACCCTATACTTTTCACATTTGACATCTCGCACATAAAATTTATTATCCTTTTGAATTAAGATACAAAGCCTAGTGTCTTCGACTCGGGAGAATTTTCTAAATATTCGTGTGTATAAGTTATAATCCCTCCTGAACACTCACGTCTGCTATCATATAAATGGTAATTATTGGCCCAACCATAACGTACGGATCCATTGTATGGTGGCCAGGTACGCTGAAGAGTAATGCCAGAAATGATCTAGACAAAGTTCAAAGGCTGGTCTGCTTAGGAATGATAGGTGCCTTGGGAACAGCACCAACTAGGGCTCTGGAAGTTCTTCTGAGATTGCCACCTCTGCACCTGTGCTTCGAAAATGAAGCCATGCATACCGCTTACAGACTTCAACGCGCAAGCCGATGGGTCGGAGTAAAAATGGATCATGGACATTCCCTAACCTGGAATAAGGCACAAGAGAGCTAGCTGTCCCATCCTACTGATGGAAAGGAACAACATCCTGCTACTTCCAAACTTCAGAAAAGGCCTAAAAATTGTTATTCTCACGAGAGAAGAATGGGACATAGCATCGAGCGTGCCCTCTGTCGACAGCATAGCCTGGTACACAGAGGGCTCGAGGTCAGGAGGCATGTTCGGAGAGGACAAAGGAAAGAAATCTCTATTCCACCAGGGTGAAGTATATACTATACTCACCTGCGTCCAAGAAAATGTTGGCAATAGATGTTGAAGACCAATTGCAAATTGCTCGGACAGTAAAGTAGCAATACTGGCATTGGGATCACACAGGATTTGAGTGTAGATATGCCTTGGAAAACCTGGCAAAAAGAAGAGAAGTCAGCCACATTTGGGTCTCAGGACACTCGGAAACGAGGAAACAGACAGGCTAGCCATGATTGGGCCAGAACCCATCCTAGGAATTTTGGACAGCCTAGCTGTTACTGCAATCGGAGAACTGTTTTGAAAACAGTTCATAATATCATAGCAGGACATGCCTGGCATGAGACAATCGAAGTCCACATATCCGGGCTTTCGAAAAAACTCAAAAAAGAAGTCTACTCCTTTGGGTGACGATACCCCAAGCTGGTGATAGGGCTGCTGACGGGACACAATCACCTGAACAGTCACATGGCCCTCATTGGGATCATCTCCGATCAAGTAACACAACCTGGATGAGTAATACTCACATAGAACTGAAGATAACATCTTTTCATAATGTTATCTCTCAAATTATGACATTATTGCCATGTCGCAATTTTTTAATAGGCCAAGCAATAGAGATATTGTTTTTTTATTGTAAAATGGAAACTATTGAAGCAGTGTTAACGGTGCAAAAGGATGAACTGTAGAGAATTGAATTCCGAAGAGAATGACGGATCAAGCAATCCGATCGGATAATTAGAACCGGAGAAAAGCGGAAAAAACCGGATTTTTTTTTTTTTATTTTATAACTCTTTCATTTCTTAATATTAAGAGCTGATAGTAGCTTTTGACGTGCGCCTCATGTGTGCAAAACCTGAATTCAGTCGGAATAATAGTTTTCGCACAATCCTCATTTGAATTTTTTTTTTTTAATATTTTCGCGGAGAGCTGGATGCGTGTGAGGTCGTCCGATTAAAATTTAAAAAATAGATTTGGAAAGTTGACGTGAGCAGTAACAAAACGTCTTTTCTGATTTTTCGATAAAAACGCGTTAAAGTGTGTTAAAAACTAGTGAGAACATGAGGGAAAACGACCGACCGCGCGTAAGCGATCGAGTGTTGGGGACTGCGAATCGAGGAGAAACGTTTATAGTCCGGTGGGAACAGCGCCGAAATCGCCTATTTTAAAGTCTGACCCATTTTTGCGGTATATCAAAATGGGATCTATGCAGGTCGATTCCTTATGTCTTTCCACATATGAAATGGAAATTTACGACACGCCAGCTTGGTCGTGACAAAAATTACATGGAAAAAACGAAAAAAATTGGGATATTCCAAAAATTTATTAAAAGAAGGCGCTATAACTTCTAGTATAATAGAGTTATTTGAAAAATTCTTTCACTGTTAGAAAGGCCTATTCACGTACTTTGGAATGATATGTAAAGATATGTAGCAAAAAACATAGAATAGCTACTTATTCTTTCATCACTCATGAAATCGAATTCCTCAGGTTCAGATACCCCAAAATCAAGAAAAAGACCAATCAAATAGCTGCAGTACATGCCGAGATAAACAAATGCAAATGCAGCGCCCGCCTATTACTATATTATATACGTTTCTCCTCGATTCGCACAGTTCCCCACCACTCGATCGCTCACGCGCGGTCTGTCGTTTTCCCTCATGTTCTCACTAGTTTTTAACACACTTAAACGCGTTTTATTGAAAAATCAGAATAGACATTTCGTTACTGCTCACGTCAACTTTCCAATTCTATTTTTTAAATTTCAATCGGACAACCTCACACGCATCCATCTCTCCGCGAAAATATTTCCAAAAAAAATTCAAAGGAGGATTGTGCGAAAACTATTAATCCGACTGAATTCAGGTTTTGCACACATAAGGCGCACGTCAATAGCTACGTGCAAAGTTTCAGCTCTTAATATTAAAAAATGGCAGAGTTATGAATTGAAGAAAAAGAAACACAATTTTCCAGTTTTTCCCGCTTTTCTCCGGTTCTAATTATCCGATCGGATCGTTTTATCCGTTATTCTCTTCGGAATTCAATTCTCTACAGTTCACCTCTTTGCACTGTTAACACTGCTTCAATAATTTCCATTTTACAATAAAAAATCTGAAATAAACGCGATTTTTTGTTGTTTATTGTTTATAACAAATAAAAAAATGGCATTTTTGAGTTGAGGACATGGTGGGAATAAACTACGGACTGACCTGCACGGGATGGCACAGGTGGCTTCCAGGTAGTATTTTTGTCCAAAAAGCAATTATTTGGGGCTCTATAGCTTGGCCTATAAGGATACAATAAGCACGTCAGCTAGATTTTGATATCTGTCGGGTATATTCATGGTAACGAAAACCCAAAAATACTGTCTTGGCTGAAATATACAGCAATAAGAAGGAAATTGTAACGTTCATTGCAACTTGTTGGGAGCATGTAACAACGATAGTATTTCCATCGCCGAGATTCTTCGTTGTCGTTATAGTCTGGTCAGTATGGCAGTGCTGCAATTGATATTTGACGGAACGACAAAAAAACATTTAGTCTTTGCCTTGAATGAGTGCTTTTTCAGTGAATGAAGGGCAAATTCTTAGTCAATTGGTGTTTAACTATCGTTAGTTTTCGTTGTCGATATTTGGAATATCGAATGTCAAATATGACAGAACAATAACGAAACATCTCTGTTTTTTTGTCTTTGGCTTATTGGAGTGTTTTTTTCGTGAATAAGAGGCAAATTCTGAGTTAATTTGTGTTAAACTATCGTTAGTTTTTATTTTCAAGCCATGTGAATTGTGTAAAATACCATTTAAAGCTGGAACAAAATATGTCATTTCATAGGGAAGCTACCAGTGTCGTAACTATCGAGAAAGGGAAACCGAATTGGAAAAGAGTAAAATAAATAAAAAAACATGTCAATTAGAGTATCGGCTGTTCTCAAAATACTGTGGAGATTATTCCACATAATTTTAGGTTTCCATTCCATATTGGGTTTCCATTATTTCTATTTTATTGAAACTCACTATTTCTGTTAACATCGCACGATACTGCCGTTGAGAGAAGACGTTCACACACATTTTGATGCGTGTGCGGCGAGTTACTCATATTTATTATTTTATTATATTATATTATATTATTTTATTATTATTATTATTTATATATTATTATATATTATATTATTTACGTTTTTTCTTTTTTTTAACTTTTCGACAGGTGAAATATTATTTATTATTATTTTTTTAACATATTGTAATCATTGTATATGTAGTGACGAATGACGTCTGAAATAATAACAACAATATTTGTTTAATGTACATGTGAAATATTATTTACAAATATTTTTTTTTAAATGTGCTCGTTACTTTTAAACTTGATTAATTATATAAGTGTTTTACATGTTGTGCAATTTCATAGGTATACATGTGTACTGAGGTGGTCGGTGGATCAGCGGTCTAATGCACAGGCCGTTCGAAACTCCAGCATAGCGATAGTCGGTTCGAATCCGATGTAGGTACGAGAATTTTTCTCAACTACTTTATATCGGATTCGATAGGCGGCCGCATGCCTTGTTGAAAAGCAAGTGTATTGTGAGTTGTCTAGATGCCAATCTCGTCTAGTGCTAGCTTGGAGTGCACACCGACCACCCGAGGTGGTGCTGTAGGTTTTCCGGGTTTTCCTACAGCTGAAAAGTGAATACATCACCTAAAACATCAGTAAGTCGCCACGGAGCGCCATGGCAAATAATAATAATAGCCGTCCTCTACCCGCACAGGCTATGCCTTTGGGTACACTCAACGAGTGTTTATGAGGGGGTATTATTATTATTATTATTATTATTATTACTCTGTAATTTTGTGAATTAGTATTTTTGCTAAATAAAGACCTAATAATACTAGATGATCCATTCTGTAGGTGGTGCCTGGAAGAAGACGAGACTTCGTCACACCTCCTCACGGAATGCCCTGCATTGGTGCATCAGAGGAAAGAAGCTTTTGGGGAAAACATACTGAACCCAGAGGACGTCAAAAAGATTCAGCGAAGAAAACTGCTGAATTAAGCCAGGGAAGCTGGCATGCTCAGCTGAACCCAGCCACGTGAGTGTACAAACGGTCCAAGCAAAGAGGCCTACGTGCAGGGTTTTAAAAACCAGTGCCAGGAAGAAGGTAAGTAAGTACTCAAAATGTTTGGATGAGAATACAAAGAGAAGTAGAAAAATTCAGGTACAATATACATAGTATATAATAATATAAACAGTAATTGGAGAAATGGTTTATTATTCATTCATTTACGGAGACACCGTATCTCTATTATTCTATTTTTATCGTTACATTAATCCAGTTAATTGGCAGCTCATATCTTCCAAACATTCTGCGATAAAATGGACGGCAATCATAAATTATACCATCCGATATTCTTATCTTCGATTTATTAGATAACATTTTCAAATTGAATCATTACTCGAACGCATATTGATAACAAGATACAAAAAAAAACACCACTTTAGTTCAACATGAGTCCTCAGTTGTTTTGGACACTATTCTCAGTGCTAGTGTGTTTATTGATAGTTTTCCTCTGCTACCTATTATTCAATATCATAGTGGATTTATTTCTGAGTGCGTCTGATGAAGAGAAAAACACCATAGCCGCTGAATATACATTGAGCAAATATCATTTCGACAAACACGATGTCGAAGATTTGACGAGAATAGAGAAGGACTTCAGAACAGTGATTCCCAATGTGACTATCTCAAATGAAGTGAAAGATACAGGAATAAAAGATTCACTAAAAAGGAAATACTCGTTATTCGAATCCAAATCCACTATTGACAAAAGTGAAACCTCCATTTCGAAAGACGAGAAGGATGAAGACGCTGGGACCTATCAAACATTTAGGGAGATGAATAAAATATCTCGGAGTGTGGACGACTTGGAATTTTGCGACCCAAATTCCATAGACACACTGAAGGATTTAGCTAATATTGAAAAAGATGCTGAAACTATTGAAGAAGAAATTGGCACGTTCAAAGGAGGCATCAACGATTTGAGATTTTACGAAATAAATGAGAAACTGATACATTTGATGATCTCGTTGTCTTGTGTATATTGTGAACGAGAAGAACTAAGAAAAAGAAAATCTAGCGTTTTGGAATACGTTCAGGAGTGCCAGAAGAAACTGAAAAACTCCTCCAAGCAGAATTCCTGATGAGTAATCAACGAATTATGTTTCGATCAGTAGTGCAGATTAAGTTATTACGTAGCAGCCACTCAGCAGTATTTGTAGATTAAGTTGTAAAGATAGCAATGTGTATATTTTTTTACATCACTTTCACAATATTTGTTATAGAATTTTATGGAAGCAACGTCTTACAATTTTTTAGTAAAACAGTTATATGTCCATCCACTATCCATGACAATGTTATTTTGATATTTCAATCTACTTCATAATAGCAATGGTCACTACTGTCGGAATTTTACGATAAAGAAAATATATACCGGGTGACCACGAGGTGAGGTACGCCACCCAATTTTTCTATAATTTCAAAGATAAAGGTTTCAAATTTGGTACGTTGATATACTAATCAAATACGCATATTTTGACTCCATTACCGAAAATTCATCACTTCCGGCTTAACCGGAAGTGACCCCAATTATTTTTTATTTTCAAATGAGACCTTCTACATGTTTTTTATTATCCGGAAGAACACGCAATTTGTGATAACACTGTTCTTCAAAATTGATATAGTTGATTGTTCAACTCAAATCATCACAACTGACGAACGGTGTCAACATTTACGAGAGGAAGGTTCGAGGTAAGATACAGCTGAAAATTGGGCTTCTCATGTTATTGCAGCAACCATATTTTTCAACGAATAACAAAAATATTGCACCCCTTCGGAAGTCAGTGGAGTCTATGTACGAGTTTTAGTCTGAATATTTTTGTTGCTATAAGAATTTAGTAGAAATTTTAAAAATAAATATTCCAAATGTTTTAGAATTAAGTATCATGGGATATATTGAAATTAATCAATCTCATAATATTGCTCTATTCTATTTCTACACCGTTATCAAAACTACTAATAATAGAAGATTCCTCCTTTGACAATTCTTAAAGATCATGTAATCACCTATTACAAAAAAGTTAATTCTTTCTGAAATTGTAAATGCGAAAGTATTTTATTCTCTATATTTTCTACCCACAAACCAAATTTGCACAAAAGATAACCTTGTGTTAGAAAAACCTTCACCAGGTAGAGAGTAATGTCAGATTGACAACTATATAGGGATTCATATAATTTTTGCTTTTGGTGTGTTTGATGTGATGTTGAAATCTGTAAATTTGAGGCAATAAACCGTCAATGTGGAAAATCCTGACAAAATTTCTTTCAGAAGATAACATATGTAACATTTGACATTTCCTCTACACTTTTTGGGTTCATTCAAAAAGACTCTTTGAAATACAAAACGCTCATTTGCCGAAAGGGTTTTTACTGACTAAATTTATTGAAAAAATTCCAATACGTACGCTAATAAAATTATGTCATAATAAATGCAGTTTGTTCTTGTTTAGCCATTTTAGAGCAAAATTTGCTACAATTATAAAGTGTGTGCGATTCGAAACCATGGATCAATTTTGAAAAATTAAAATATCAAGTTTGTACTCGACGAGCTCCATTCAAAGATATTGACAGATATGAATCATTCCCATTTTCAAGACCTACTACTCTGCTCTGCTAAATAGGTCGAAATTTCAAGAAGGACCATGAGACATTTTTTCCTCGAAAAAGTGGATAAGACAGAAAATGGCAAAAGTGTGGTGGAATAACACCAGACCAATTGAGGAAGACCCGCTAAAATTTGAGACGGCGCAGCGTTACGAGAAATGTATAGAACGTGAAAGGGGATATTTTGAAAACACCAATATTTGAGAAAATTTATTCATTTATTCCATTTGCTAGTTATTTTTCTTAAATTACGTTTTCAACTTTTGACTTGTTGATTTTGGTTGAACTATAGATATTGAAGGAAACTTGCTATATAGGTGTTCAAAATATGCCCAAATCGAATAGACCTTTTTCTCAAGAAAAAAATGCCTAATGGTCCTTCTCGAAATTTTTACCCATTTAGCAGAGCATAATAGGCATTATAAATGAGAATAATTCATATCTGCCAACCTTTTTGAGTGGTATAACTTGAAATTTTTATTTTCCAGAATTGGTCCATGGATTCGAAAATAACAAGGTGTTGCGGTTCCAAATCACACACACTGTTTAATTTCATCACGTAATCAGAAGATATTTCAATTGATAAATGCGCTAAAACCGTATATTCAAAAACATTTGTCAATCAATGAACCTAAGATTCTTCGTAATTCAATAAAGTAAAGCAGTACTTTTAGCAAGAAGCGGTACGCTTTTTGAACTCCTGAGGTTGCCAACCTTGTTGGCAAAATGCGCGTCGAGTGATGTTGACGTTGTTTTGGTGTTTTTGGGCTTTTCCATTTCTTGAATAGTAGCGAGAATGTTTTCAACAATTGCAAAAATGTTTAGAGGAAAGAACTAATATCAATATCGTTTTTTCCAGTTGTTTTGAACGTTGTTCTTCCCAGTAGAGTCACATAAATTATGTACAAATCAAAACTTGAGTTGAGAAATATTTCACAACTAACCTCGTCACCTTAATATTACAAGGTTGTAGTATGTTAAATTTTTGGAACTCTCCGACCTAATAATATAATGAGGTTGTACCTATGTTACCAAATCTTTGTTCTGCTATTATGATCAGAACGAAAGGCGTATTTTAATAGCAAAACAAAGATTTGGTAACATAGGTAAAACCTCGTTATATCATTAGGTCGGAAAGTGTCAAAAATAAAACATACAACCTTGTCATATTAGGGTGATGACTTGTAATCTATAACTCCGATTACTAAAATACTGCTCTTGAATCGAGTACTCATCGACCACAAACAACAACTAACTCAATCAAACCTTTTATTGTTTTATTGCATCGCAACCCACTAAACTATTTTAAAACTTCCCAAAGAGTGCTTATTATAGGTCTCCAACTTTCTAGGACAAATAAATGTTATACAATAAAAAAAGTTCTCCTCGCTGAGAGATTGAGTAATTTTTCGGCCAATTGCCCAAAAAATTCGATACATGTCTTTCGTATGATTTTTATCAACGTGAAATGAAACTTCCGGAATTGTCTCGTTCTAAAATAAAAAGACGTATTCTCACAAACAATTAGGATGGCTGGGAGAATGAACGTTGACAAATGCTTTTAAAAACTGATAGAAAAGGGAATACGATAATGGAAGAATTTTTGTATTGCTATGAGTGCGATTATCTGAAATAATTAGTTTTACGAATATACATAAAAATAAACGTTAGTGAGAGCCTTGAAGAAAATGTCACATCGATCAATAATAATGTTTTTACCAACCACACCAGTACGTGGCTATCATTTCATGAGTATCCATTGAAAAATTGGCTATTCAGTAACTGTTTTTACAAAAACTATACGTACAGCAGAAAATTTGAAATGCTTCAGGTACGTCGCTTAAATGCTGTATAATGCATGACATCAATGTTGGAAACGAATATGGCCAAAAGAGTGATGCACGTATTTTTGGTGATATAGAGATAGCAATTACTGTTTACATACTTATTTGACAGTTCTGACGCCACCAAGTTAGCCCTGATACCTTCAACTTGTTAAAAACAAGCTGGAAAAAAAATTAGGAGAAATTCAAATATTGTACGCTGGAACAGTATTAGGTATGTTAACACATTGCTATACCTACTTAGTCTGAAACACATATACGTCATTTCATCAAATCAGTTCTTCAAAAAGTTTATGTTTGGACAAGATTCACTCTTTATTTTTGCTTCTGTACATATTTTTGTTTCATATTTCACAGACATACAATGAGATAAAATATTTCGGTTCAATTTAAATTATTTTTCTACATTCACTGTTGAAAGTTCGCCTTTTAACACTAGCTGTCTTTATTGAAAATGTCCTTTGAAGACACCAGTATTAAAAGTCACTCACTTTTAGCCTTGTGTTAAGAATTAGCTAGCTAGCTGAGACGATTGAAAAACCGGCCCTTAGTGAGAGTCAGTATAGTCACAAATTTAGCCAAAACATCCAGCAGCATACTATTACTTCCAGAATTGAAGGAAAATTATTTGATAAGTCTAAGTGCTGAAGAAGCCTTTTCATACCTTGGTCAAGGAAGAATGCAAAGTCTTGCGAATGTTGGATAAATCGCCTCAGTGGGAAAATTAGAACATTAGTAGTTTCAATTCCTTTCTGTACTAAAAATGCTGTATGTGATATGATCTTTGTGTTTGACTCCTACGAACTTGAAATAGTGGATACATTATTGCCAGGTAATGAATCCCTCCAACTCCATTAATAAGTCAGTGATCACGCCAAATTGAAGAATCTGATCGGAAATGAACAGTGTCAGTTCAATTTTTGTCTTATCATACGATTCTATATTAGAATGGATCTGAGCATATTTGCCGAATCACTCTCGTCGCTTTCTCCAATTAGTTTAATCTTTGAGAGTCAAAAAAAAACATGTTTTATTGGATTTGCTGAATTCTTGCCAGATTTGCTGGAACCTCCAACGAGGTGACGACAGGTCTTCACTGTGTTGAGTTTGTGGTAAACCTGAAGAGTTTTCTTCGGCTGGTATAGCTCTTGCATTGAATCAAAAGCATCAATAAGTTTGAACTCATCTCAACAACGATGCATAGAGGAGAATGTTATACTTCGGATCAAAATTTACTTTCATGATTGTCCATGCTATTTTTAGAAATATAACAACGTAAAAAGGCTCTCCTGAGAGCACCAATCCTCCTACATACTTTGCAAGCAATCAATGGTACAGTACCTTTTTTTGATACAAGGTACCTACATGATGGTGCATTTTTCCAAATTTTACCCCCTCAACATTCCATCTATCAAACTGACCTGTGGCATGCCAAATAAATCATCAATAAGTAATGATTCAGGTACGAAGTGATTCAAAATAAAATATTTTTGCAAAACCAAGTTGTTACTTTCAGCTCGAGAAAAATGTAATTATACATTACTGGTAGCAAATGGACAGTTACTTTGCTGCTTGTTCACATTACAGGGTGTTTATTAAGCACTTGTACAAACTTCAAAGGGTAAAGGGTGAATCTTTGACTTATTTCGAAGTGAAAAAGTTACGTGAACATATGTCCGCAAATGTGTCGTTTCGGAGATACAGGATGTTGAAGTTGAAATTAAATTTTCGATTATTTTAAATAACTTACGCAAAAAATACATTTTTCGACCAAAATTTGATGAAAGTGTTTTTTTGGGGTGAGAAATAAATATTTGGTATTAATTTTTATGTAAAATTTAGAGGGCGCTGCGTATGCTATCATTATTTATTTTAATTTGCCCTAACTTTTTCGACAGTGACCTTTTGGTATTTTTTATATTGAAATCTTATTTCCAAAAATTTTCTCAGCAAATGAGGTAGGTATACTTGCTCAACAACGGTAGAGAGAACCATTTTTGGGAAATTTACAAATTTCTTCGTCGATGCAGGTTATAGGGTCACTAAGGCGCCAGATGAAGTTGCTCAGAACTTCCCAAAAATAGAGTAAGTGATGGATCTTGATAAAATAAATAACTTTTTTTGTATAGAGTTATCGAAAAATTATTCATTCTCAAGATACAAGATGTTGAAATAGCGATATTTTTTAAAGACCCAGTACTCTGTATTATGAGAACGAATAATTTTTCAATGCATGTTGATGGAAGAAAAGATGTATCACATACTCAATTTTTGTCAAGTTCTGAGCAACCTCATCTGGCGCCTAGTTAACTCCACAACCAGCATCGATGCAGAAATTCGTAATTTTTTTTAAAACGGTTGCTTCTAACTTTGTTGAGCACGTAATCCTTATTTGCTCAGAAAATGTCTTGGAATGAGATTTTAATTTAAAAAATGCTAAAAGTTCACTGCCAAAACACTTATGGCAAATTAAAATAAATAATAATGACATAAAAATTAATACCAAATTTTGATTTCTCACCTCAAAAAAACCACGTTCACCAAATTTTTTTCAAAAACTTATTGAAAATTTTATTTCAACTTCAACACCCTGTATCTCAGAAAGGATACATTATATTTTGAAATTAGTCAAATATTGTCTCTTCGAAGTTTGTACAAGTACTTACTAAATACCCTGTATAATGACTATAGTTTGTTTCAGAAAAGAGACTGTCGCGTACATGGCAGCATCCGTCAAAAAACATTAGAGTGATCCAATGTACAACAGTATCTCTTTATCAATTGCAAAGACTTTGATAGTGCTAAAAACTCGTTGTTTTCCCAATTGTATTTCAAATCCGTATCAGGCCTGCTTCTGGATGCTATCATTAATCATGAAATGAGAGATAAAGCTGTCTTTGGGGATACGTTTTGTCTCTGAAGACAATTTTAAATTTTCTCGCTGCCATTTCTCTCGTTTTAATGAAATTCTTCAATGGATCCCAGAACTGAATATTGTTGTTATGGAAAGGCATCAGCAGATCTTGGCCAACTTCCGTCACTCTGTCTGAAGACACATCATCTGTGGAAAGGCTAGATGAGTTTGAATTCGAATTATCTCATTAGTTTTGCACTGGGATGGATTTGTCGTGTTTTGAAACGTTTTAGCATATTGTCATCATAACGCTTTCAAACTTTGAAAGACATTTCTTGTATTTTACTGCGTTTGGTTTTTTGAAATTTTATTGTTTTGTCAGTTTCACAAGCCACTCTAATTAGTTGAGATATAGCAAGAAAGAAATTGATTTTGAGCATAACGAGTTATGGCAACAGGGCACCATGTACTTCCTGTTTTTTATTTGGGTGTTCGCACTTTCATTCCTAATCCCAATGGTTACTCAGATGATTCGGAAAAAGTGTTTGTGACAGTGATTATTACATCGTATTCGAGGGAACCAACATCGAAATTATGTTTTCCTACGAGCGTGCGCAAAGTAGTACTTTTCTGCATACATTTGCGTGCGCAAAGTTACATTTTTCAGCACGCCGTGCGGATATAGTTATTATCCTAACAAGTATGGAAAGAGTACTATTCCCGCATGAGACTGCCGTTATCCGAACGATGCAAAGCGGAGTTCGGGTAAGCAGTCGAGTGCGGGATAGTACCTTTCCGTATGAGTAAGGATCAAGATTTTTTCTACAAGAGCATTGAAACATCTTATGTGATGCTCTTGAACAAACTTTCACGTGCGGGAAAAATTATTACCGCTCTAGTGCGGGAAAAACTCACTTGAAGTGATATTAGCGTGCGGGAAAATGTTTCCCGCACTAGTGCGGGAATATGACACCTCTCAAACTAAATTGCGTGCGGGAATAGGGCGGAACACGCACGCTTGTAGAAAAAGATTTTTTTCCGCACGTCGTACGGATAAGATTTTTTTCTACAACCACACTCCAAAACATGCTTTTCTGCATAGTTTTACGTTCGCAAACATGATTATTTCTCACAATAATTGAAATTTGACATTAGTGTGATGCAAAGTGACATTTCTGTGCCACAAAGTGATATTCCTGTGCCAAAATTTTTCAGTACCTAATTTCTAATCAATACAGTTTTCGTGACAGCAAGCTGAAAGTATATTTTGAAAATTCTGCATTTCGAAGGGATATTCGATCAGGCAACTTCAAGAATGAATAGACAAAGTCTATCGGTTTATATAATATGAGGAAAATTGTCGTACAAATTCATAATATTTTGAACAAAACTTATAGACATCACTACTGCTGTCTCAAATACCCACATACACACTATCCATTGCTAGGCAACGGAGCAACATCTATCGAATCATTTGAATGTCAACAAACGTCAAGCATAAAGTATTCGTAAAATTTTCTTGTCATCTTTTAATGAGATTGAACTAAAATGGATAGCGACAGTTCTGAAATTGAAAATACTCCGCCAGAACTAAGAGAACAAGTTAATTCATTGTCATTGAATTTACTACCTTCAACTTCAAGAGGAAAATATGAAAATGCATACAAACAGTTTATAGTATAGTATTATTTTTAGCAAAAAGGGTGTTGTAGAAAAAGTATAGTGTGTAACACGAGCAGAAATGCAATTTCTCACTCGTTTGAATTGCAGCACTCGCTTGCGCTCGTGCCGCAACTTTTTCAAACTCGTGAGAAATTAGCACTTTTCTGCACTTGTTGCACAATATACTATTTCCGCACGCCGTGCGGAAAAGTAAAACTTCTCAAAAATCTCACTGGTATGGAAAATTTATATTCATTTTAGTTGCTGTAGACTATTTTATGCAATATAAGTTAAGTCAACCTTCATCGACCCATTTGAACAACTGTCCTGAGGTGAATCAACCTTCATAAAGCCATATTATTAACTCCCCTTCTGCGCTAAGTCAGTGTTCATCAAGCCGTACCATAAGCCACCCATTAAATGAACTGATCGGATCTGCAATCAATTTGAATGTTAATAATTGTTCTTTCATTATAAATATTACGAACAAATAATTTGATTTTCTATTATTATTTTTCATTGTTTTGTAAGTGTTTGTTGTGTAGTTCTTTCTGTCAAGTTCAATTAAGAATTATTCAATAAGTTATAATTTTTTTATTTTCGTTATCTAATATGAAGCTCGTAGGAAAAATTTTGTTCCTAACACGTGCGCAAAGTGCCTTTTCAGCACGCAAAAAACTTATACGAACTCCGCTTCGCGTCGTTCGCCTAACTGTATTTGCGTGCGGAAAAGTAACACTTTGCGCACTTGTTAGGAAAATAACTATTTTCTACAAGCGTACGTGTTCCGCCCTATTCCCGCACGCCATTTAGTTTGAGAGGTGTCATATTCCCGCACGCTAAAAAAATTTTCCCGCACGCTAATGTCACTTCAAGTGAGTTTTTCCCGCACTAGTGCGGGAATAATTTTTACCGCACGCGAAAGTTTGTTCAAGAGCGCTACATAAGATGTTTCAATGCGCTTGTAGAAAAAATTTTGATCCTTACTCATACGGAAAGGTACTATCCCGCACTCGACTGCTTACCCGAACTCCGCTTTGCGTCGTTCGGGTAACGGCAGTTTCATGCGGGAATGGTACTCTTTCCGTACTTGTTAGGATAATAACTATTTCCTACAAGCGTGCCTGATTCACCCTATACCCGCACGCAATTCAGTTTGAGAGGTGTTATTTTCCCGCACGCTTAAGTCACTTAAGTGAGTGCAGGTAAAATTTTTCCCGCACACTATATTTTTTTCCAGAGTGCTACATAATTTGTTTTTATTCGCTCATAGAAAAAATATTGATCCTAACTCATACGGAAAGGCAGTCGTATGCGGGAAAGGTACTCTTTCCGTACTTGTTAGGATAATAACTATTCTTCACACATAAGCCTATTTTTATACATTTTCCAGGGGTCTATATATATCAATTGATAATGGAAGAAGGTAGGATTTACTCTGGCAAGCATTGTTTGACTACCAAGCATTAGCCAAGAATTTTAAAAGGCGTGGAATAGAGTGAATCTTTACTTCCCGCGTAAAGTACATTATATTTATTACTTGATAATTACTGGCCAGCATCATCTACTCCATACATTGAGTCCAAGATAAGAATATCCACCATAGAAACAGTTTGAGTAATTAAAAAAAATCTGGGAATGGAATGACAATACCGAGTGAATCGAGGTGGATGCATCATTAGAATTATCTGAGAGAGGAACGGCAGATCATTTCGATAGTTTGTTGGCATGAATAATCAAACATGCTCTATCCATCTGCAATATTTTTATCAATACAGTGTTGTCCGAATATTATTTGATTTTATTATATTATATTATTATTTTATATTTATTCCTCATAGGATTCATCATAATTTTCCTATATAATTTCCTACACCTATCCAATTTGAATCAATATGATGCAATATTTGGTATAAGAAAATCAAGTCATCATTCACTGGACTCATCCATCTTGAAGGGTATTTTGATTCTCTCAGAAGTGGTTGTCGGATCGCCACTATCAAAATGAGATATTTTTATGCATTGTTCGTGTGCCTAGAACTAACTGAGAACTTATCCTAGAAATAAATATCTTTATGGATGTGTGGAACTCATGTTCCCTATTCGGTAATAAACCCCTTGATATTTCGATCATATCGCAGACTTTATGACAAACAATGTTTGTTGGTTCAGTACTGGTCACGCACTTGACATCAGTATTTACGGTAATGTATTGTTTATGATATGTATCAATGGATCATACTCGCTGAAAGGTTTTATATTTCCTTTAAGAGTATCAAATAACATTTTGATACATCGGATACTTATTAGTTGGTTCATACGAATAAGAATATCACTTAATATGATGTATGGACACCAAAGTTAGAATAAAAGAATAAAGGGACGATTTCATTATGTTTTTGCACTTCGTAAAAGTGAGACTTTAATATCACATTTCAAGGACGAAATTTCTACCTAATTCTTAAGGGATCTCGAGTATTCACTTTTGCATAATTGAATCCATTGGGTACTATTTCATTGTAGAAATAAGTAAAAGACAGCTGCCAGAAAAGTTTTTTTCCTCCAATACCCATGAGAAACAAGACAATTTCTTATGAGAATGAAGTTTGCGACGCGAGCTGTTTGCGAGTACCTATCGAGTGACTTATAGCTATTACTACTAAAATACTATTCATTTTATAAAACTATAACCCGCTGTTATCACCTCTCTTGTGGTATATCCTAGTACACGAATTATTGTAGATATGCTAACTTTGCAAGTTTGCAGGAGTCTTATGCACATACTGCTCTAAACATAATTTACAATTGGTACCAAGAGGAGGAACTAACTAAACCCTTTCAAAACCACGAAATTAGATTTTACCATGGAAATAGTACTGATAGGACTGAAGTCACCAGTTGAATTTCGATTCCATTTGGGAGTCATCTTTGACCACAAGTTGACATGAAATCAACACCTACAGAAAATAATTAGGATGAGCACGATAGTCCCCAACTTGAGTTGAAAAACTACAACCAAAAATGATCATATATCAGGGTTATTGACCCATGATAGTATATAGTTCAACAAAGACTTGGCAGGCAGGGGCGGTGCAAAAGTTGAGGCAAGCCTGCCCGACAACCACGGGAGGCAAACCTGAACCTACCGCCACTTCATGTCTACATATTATAAGGCGAAACTAGGTTAGCCAACTGTCCTACTATACCTGCTACGACAGCTAAGTAACTATGAGATCAATCAGCTCCTTGTTTGGGATTGTTTGAAAACCCTGCAAGAGTTAGGTAGCCAAAACAGACTGTCTTTAGCCTGGGTGCCAGGTCACACAGGTTACGAGGGCAATGAAGAGGCAGATTCACTAGCATGACAAGGAGAACCATCACAACTATTGTTCAAGAACCTATCTGTGGTATAGCGATAGCGCTAAAAAATCAAATAAAAGTACTTGGGTGAGAGAGCAGTCTCGAGAATGATGAAACAAGGCGTCGGGAGTGAGACTGGCCAAAGAGTTCATTGAAGAACCATCGTCAAAATTCACGGAGTACCTGTCAAGCCAGAACAAGTGAACAACCAGCATCATGGTTGGGCTCCCAACAAATACATGAACAACATCGTATTGGCAAACACAACAATATGGATGTTTTGCCAAGAAGATGAGGAAATCTCAGCACACATACTAAGCTAGTGCGAAGCTATCATTAAGCTTAAGTTTCGACGATTGAGGAGGAAATATATGAATGACCTGACGACTGGCCTGTAGAGTCTAAAAACCACAACCCTCCTAACACATGAGGTCTGGCCTATGTAGTCTAGGACGGTTCCAGACAAGGAACAACATAACATGAGGGCCTACACAAATCTGCAAAAGTGTAGAGGCTGGTAGAACCACATAACCCCCTTATGGTAGGCAAGATTATCCTGGACAGAAATGAAGACATACCGTTGTTTATCAATACTTTACAGGGTTTGTATTCGGTGTATTCGGCTTGGTTATCAAAAAAGTTATGGCAATTCTATATAATAGTGACACTCTTGATATATGTTCGGCTAGAGCAACACCGAAGAGGAATTTGAAGGGACATAGTGGAGGACCATGAAGAAGAGATTGAGGAACGTTCAGAAGTGAAGAACGCCCATAGTGGGGCGAATGATAACCTTCCGGGACTATCAGGAATTCAATTATGAGTCATTCTGTGACGGCTTGAGAAACATTCAATGGAATGTTATCTACGATTTGAATAATGTTAACGATATGCTTTCCTTTTTTCATCTCCACCTCAAGGACCTTTTTGAAAAACACGCTCCTCTCAAGACGAAAAGGGTAACTAGACCCCCTGCTCCATGGCTCACTTTCACTATAGAAGAAATGATCAAACTCAGATATCGAGCCTTCAATATATATAAAAAATCCCAGTATACGGTGGATTTTCAATTCAATAGAGATTCGAGAAATTACACTACGGGTGCAATACGACGTGAAAAGAAGGCATACTTGGACCATATTCTTCTTCAGAAAAATTCTTAATCTACATGGAATGCCCTACGATCACTTGGCTTACTGAGACACAAAAACAATTCTGAAATACCGATCAATCTGAAAGACAAAGATTGCATTAACTATCATTTTAACAATATTTTCCAGCAGGACCCTTCGAAAGCACAGTTTTCGCTTCTTGAAGTACACAATAGAACCCAAAACGAAAATAGTTTCAACTTCTCTAACATTACCAGTGAATTGGTAAAAGAATATATTTATAAAATCAAAACTAATGCCACTGGGTCTGACAACATCTCCATTCGCATGAGTCATTTGATTGTTGACCATCTTTTAAATCATATCACTCACATTGTAAATACGATTTTGGTGGAAGGTGTATTTCCCGAAGAATGGAAACATGCCTGGGTCATTCCTTTACCAAAATGCAACATTCCCACAGATTTTTCTGACCCCCGACCCATCAGCATCCTCCCATCTCTATCTAAGGTCGCAGAAATGGCAATGAAAGATCAGATCTCTTCATATGTGTACGAGCATAACATAATAACTTCTGCTCAATCAGGTTTCCGAGCGCAACATAGTACTACTACTACTCTTTTAGCGATTACAGATGATATTTTCAGAGCCACAGATGACGGCAAACTAACATGTCTAGTTTTGCTCGACTACAGTAAAGCTTTCGACACCTTGGACCATGAAATACTCTGTAATAAACTCAACTTCTTTGGATTTTCGAATAGCGCAGTTCGCTTAGTACAGAATTACCTAGATGGCTGCAGTCAAAGCGTTAATATCGACAGTGAGTTGTCAAAGTCTCTACTGATAACTAAAGGTGTACCTCAGGGATCTATATTGGGTCCACTTCTTTTCAGTATATATATTTCTGACTTCCACCGTTCTATTATCAAATCTACTGTACACCATTACGCCGATGATACTCAAATATATTTCTCATTTCATTGTGGTAACCTACAAGAAGCTCAGAATACTATCAACAACGACCTTCAGTCAATATCTGATATTTCATCCGCTCATAAGCTGAAACTGATCCCAAAAAAATCAGTAGTCATGTTATTTGGGTCACAGAAAATTAGAGAATCTGCCCTGGAATCATTTGAGGTGTATATTGGTGACAATAAACTTCCTATGCTAATGAGAGCAGAAATTTAGGACTATACTTCGATCCAGAACTGAGATTTACCAGGCATGTTAGTTACTTATGTCAAAGTGCTTCTAACATGTTACGACAGTTATACCCAAATAAAGACATTCTTTCCACAAAACTCAAAATGAAACTTTGTGAATCGCTGATTTTTTCAAAAGTTTCATATGGTGACTGTGTTTATGGTCCCGCCTTGTTACAATCTGATGCCGATCGTCTGCAGCGCATACAGAATTCTTGTCTTCGCCTCTGTTATGGAATTCGTAAGTTTGATCACATATCGACAAAAATGAAACAATCCGGATGGTTGAGACTAGAAAATCTCAGACATTTGCACTTATTAACAAATGTACGCAAAGTTCTGATTTCCCGTAAACCTGATTATCTCTTGAACAGACTGGTATCATTTTCCAGCATCAACAGATTTGTGACACGTAACAGTAATATCCTCGTTATTCCCAAACATCGCACTTCAATATTCACCAGAAGCTTCTCGTATATCGCACCAAAATATTACAATTCACTACCCAGTGAGTTTAGGTCTTACAATTTGCTTAGCTTCAAACTGAAACTACGTCTAATCAAAAATTGACAGGAATAAGATGTCCAACTACCTCATTAACTCATCTTGACACGAGCTCTGATCTGATTTTATTAAGTATTTTCCTTTTTTCAACATCACGTTTCAGTATTGAAAACTATTAATCCATTATCAACCTCGATTTAAATTACTGGTGATATAATGTATGATTTATTATTATTATTTTTTAATCCGTTAGGAATTACCCAGTCAGGTCCTGTCTCCGAAGCCCCGACACTTCCGGAGGGCGCGCTGGTGTGTCATTAACCCCAGTAAACACTCCCCACGTCCATGGGGTAAGTGATTACTGGGTCCGAGAATCATGTGCCCTGAGTAGGCGGAGTGAACCAAGAATTACGGCCTTCTGCATTCGCCCGGCTAGGATTTCTGCCAAGTCACGGCAAGCCGGTATGATTTTTAAGTTTGAGAGCAGTGTGTCCATCATTCCACCAAGGACCCCTATTATCAGAACCACCATCTTGACAGAATGGTTTGGGTAAAGCCTGCGGAGTTCAAAGAGAAGATCTCGATATTTAGTCCGTTTTTTCTCCTCTTTTCGGACGATGTTCGTTTCGCCAGGAGCTGAAAACTCAATGACGAAAATCGTCCTACTTTGATGGTCGAGGAGGACTACATCAGGCTTATTGGCTTGTATTTGCCTGAGGGTGGGGACTGAATAGTTCCAATAGATTCGGCACTTCTCATTCTCCACCACGGACTCAATATACCCTGGAGCGTAAGGCAACACCGGTGTTTTGTCTACACCGTACGAGTGTCGTAGATGGTAGTACAACACTCGTAGGGCCGCGTTATGTCTGTGGATATAGGCTGAGACCGCATAAGCTGGATAAGCTGACAGCAAATGCATTATGATCTCAGCTGCCCCACGACACGCTCTGCATCTAGTGTCAGGGACCTCTATACCAATCACGCGACTGCGGTAGACGAGACTGTTGAAGACACCATCCTGGCAGGCCATTATAAATCCGACTTCAGCCCACTTGACCTGAGAAACGAGAAGGTCAGGTCTCTGGATAAGCCTAGGTCTTCAATGTTCTTGAAGAAGACCCCATGCATCGGCTTATCCTTATGTAGCTGCAGGAGCCTCTCACACTCCGCAGCTTTTACGTGGGCTCTTTGCTGAACGGGTTCCAACTCGGTGATAGAGTTTGGGTTTGTCCGTTCAGTGTCGAATACGAGACCGAGTTCATCGGCTGCACGGGTTGCTGCCTTGAAAAGAAATGCTCCAATCCCTGCCTTTTCATGATTACATACCAAGCAGAGAAGGGGATCTGAACTCCTGATGACTTTACAGGCTCCATCCAGTACCATTCTGTTATGTAGACACTCCAAACTCAAAAGTCCACGGCCTCCCCGTTGTCTGGGGAAGTATAACCGTGGAACAGACGATTTAGGATGCAAGATTCTATGAAGATGCATCATTTTGCGAGTTTTTACGTCGAGTTGTCGCAGCTCTTCTTCTTATTTTTTTTTTTTTTTTCCGTTAGGAATTACCCAGTCAGGCCCTGTCTCCGGAGCTCCGACACTTCCGGAGGGCGCGCTGGCATGTCATTAACCCCAGTAAACACTCCCCACGTCCATGGGGTAAGTGATTACTGGGTCCGAGAATCATGTGCCCTGAGTAGGCGGAGTGAACCAAGAATTACGGCCTTCTGCATTCGCCCGGCTAGGATTTCTGCCATGTCACGGCAAGCCGGTATGATTTTTAGGTTTGAGAGTAGTGTGTCCATCATTCCACCAAGGACCCCTATTATCAGAACCACCATCTTGAGAGAATGGTTTGGGTAAAGCCTGCGGAGTTCAAAGAGAAGATCTCGATATTTAGTCCGTTTTTCCTCCTCTTTTCGGACGATGTTCGTTTCGCCAGGAGCTGAAAACTCAATGACGAAAATCGTTATTCGTTATTATTATTATTATTATTATTATTATTATTATTATTATTAATTGCCGCTGAATTAAGTTGAGCTCACCACACATTGAATCAAGGCGTACTTTTACCATCAAACAGCACTGTCATGAAGTGATACGAATGCTGGTGGCTGCAAGGAAGTTACAAGAAGTATCGCGGAAATATTGCTCCTGTGGTCCCAGGCAAGCTGCCGCTGCCTTTCTGCAGCTACCATACCAGTGAGGCATAGGTGACCATAGGTTTGATGAGTGATCTGATTATGGAAGCATGTGAGGTATTATCGAATGCACGGAAGACTGAATGCATGAATTTGAAACGAATACTCTTCTCTCCACACAATATTGAACTTCAATGATGCTGAAAAGAGATAATTACTCGTATCAGAACAATCAGTTTCACCGCATGACTGCTGAATGTAGTGTCCTCATATCGACGAATGATCGATCCTCAGTGAAAACTGAACCCAGGGAAGCTCTCGAGGATACACCAGTCAATTAATAACCACGGCCATAGGTTTCCAATTACGATCATATTTGATGACAATTTTGTAGCGCATACATTCATTTTTACTTCCCATTTCATCGCAATATTGACGGTAATTCGTTTCGAATTGGCAGACGAACGAGCCCTCTGTTGAATAATTTGCAGAACTAAACACGTTTTACGCGTACGACATGCGAACGAACGAGATCCAGGTCCCCTGCTGATACCGCCCACGATTAATACTGAAATTGATGGGGGATTTCAATGAATACTAAATTACACGTGTCAGACTTGACTGTTAAGCGTTCGGTACAGCCGAGCGAGTAAGCACGGATAAGATCTTATGTTCCTGAGCATACGCTTCTGATTCAGGAGAACGTTGATGGAGTTAAATCGATGGTGTTCAGAAATGCGAAACTCAATCAGCGTGCCAGCATTAATGCGATCGAATAAACTAATACAGATAGAGGCTGACTGGCACGATCATCACGTTTGAATCTGGCCGAGAGTCTGACGGAATTATGTTGAGGTAACGTTGAATATGGAAATAATAATCAAACGGATATAGAGGTGGCCATACACAATGCCTGAACAGGTAAATAGCAGTATCTATATTACAAAACTGCCCAATTTATTTGATGTGGGACCGAAGGGAATCGAATAAGTAGATAATTTACCTGCACCATAGTCCTACAAGCGATCGTATTGGCAAATACGTACCTTTGTGTTTTGATCCCAAAAAAATGATTGTTTTCACGAATTACCCAGGTTTTCGGAGAAAATCCTCCAAAAGTAGAGCTAGTGCGAGCAAAAGAGGCCCGGGACCTACAACTTACGTACAAGTGAATTCCGAACCATTTTAACTCCGTGGCAGGAGAAGGAAATCGAACCCGGGCCTCCTGAGTGGGAAGCAAATGCTGTAACACCACGACTACTTGGCTTTACGCAATTATAACATATCTTCAGCAGAACAAAAAAAAGTGTCTACAAACTGAGTGTGTTCACACCCTCAACATTACAACGCTCATTTCAATCTCTGTATTACCTGATGCTAGTCACCACTTTTGATTATTGTTTTCCACCGCAAAATATCAGAGTAAAGCTTGAAAAACAGTGTCCAACAAAAGATATGAGGGTATCCTATAAAACTTGCAGTAAACGAATGCCTTCGCAAATTTACAAACACACAATGCTTTACCACTGTTTATTGATAAAAACTAACAATAGTTAAGTAACTCTGAATCTGCCTTTTATTCACGACAAAACACTCCTATAAGCCAAAGACGAAATCAAACATAAATGTTTTGATATTGTCCTGTCAAATATCAAATGTAGCGTTGAAGAATCTTCGTTCGGCGATGGAAATACTATCGTTTCTACATGCTCCCAACAGGCTGCGATAAACGTTTCAATTGCCTCCTTATTAAAAAATGGGGTATTGGACGCATGTGGTGTCACGCAATGAGAACAAAAGAAGTTTTCCTCTCCAAGTTAACTTCATCAACTTACTCTAGTAATCCTCCTATCATTGGAATAATAAGTTGAAGAATAATTAATATTCATGATACACTTTGGCATATCATTTATATACAAGATGAATATTATTGGCCCAAATACACTACCCTGTGGAATTCCCATTCCAAAAAGTTTGGTTATCGACTCAATCTGTTTTGTGATTATCATTTACTGAGATCATCCTGACGAATGAGCATTTATTCATGCATAGTCAAAACCATTCATTCCCTAATAGCTTTCAGTAGTTGCAGATTAGGTTTTTGCACAGATATTTTAATCCATAGTTGTAGAAAATGATCATTAGGTTGCCCGACATTATTCTATTGAATGGTATTTGCGGAAAATAATTCATGAAGTTTTACCCTTCAAATGGGTGTTTCTTCTTAGAATCAGGTTTTAGTGGTGATAAAACAGCTTACTTTTGAATACAAGTTTTATTTGGAAACTCAATTTGTTCTCTATTTTTTAATAATTTTCAACTTGACATTTCATAACTATCCACATAAAAAATACAGTATGAGCAAAGATTTGTTTAATTGTAGTCCTTCTTCGGTGCTGTTGAAGTTGTGGTGTTTATAGATTTCAATTGCTTTCCAGGAGAGTCTGAAAATTCAGAAAATATTCTTATGAATAACGATGGCCACGAGAGCTTCTGGTTTTTATTCCTTAGCCTTAAGAATAGTACACCTGGTGGACCTAATAATCCGCGAAAAAAAAAGTATCAACAAATATTTGCTAAAACATAATAAATACATGTTTTTGCCTTGTCAAGTAACTGAAATATTCAAAGGTCAATTTCAGTATGTTCTCAGATCGGCCATTGAACGACAATTTGATTCCTAACGGAATAAGGGCTTTGGTCACGTACAATGCAAGGCGTTTTATTAGCCCAATCGAATGTTCAAGTCTGCCGTAACACTTTTGTGTCCATTGATCATGAAACAAAGTGCTTTTCCGGAATTGATTCTGCTATTTGTACTCTCAACATATTCTGGGTCAAAGAATAAAAAGAGGGCTCCTGTATATTTTTGATTACGAATATATCGATGGGAAACCCATTTTATTCTTTGACACCAGAAGGAGTGGTTAATGAAGCAAAGAAGCTGGTGGGTATGTTGGCATCATATGATCATGAAAAATTCAGTAAATTGACCAGCATATTCAAAAGCAACTTCTACTCGACCGGTCAAAGGAGAAATGGCATGAGCTACTTGAATAGAACTTAGAGGCTCAGACAATCGAATGCACTAATAGGAATGTTGAAAATAATATTACATCATGAAATATAATGAAATATTTTACTTGTGGAATTGGGCGTACTTGACGAAAGGCAATTATTTCAAAAATTAAAATAGATTTTAAATAATCCAGCGATTTGAAAACTTTCTATACTATAGAATTTTTGTCGGCGAGCATCAAACAGAAAATACGGCCCCCATACGACTGCCGAATCATTTCTGCCAAACATCTGGACAAGTTTTCTACAAGAACATACTTTGCAATGCTTCGTGTAATTATCAAATACAGTGCAGTACATTCCATTTAAAACGAGTCACCCTTAATAACTGTTGGTACAATGATTTTCAGGAAAAATAAAAAAACAAGTCAACAATAGTATACAGGGGGACACATTACGACATATTTACATTTGATGTTACTTCCCCTATCGCACCCCCAGAGCATGTGACCAATTTTTTTTTGAATGGATCACTCTATTTTGTTTCGCATTATCAGATGCTCCATGATGAGCAGATTTCAACAAAGTATAAAACATATAGTCTGAAGCTTATGGTTCGGGAGCTACAAATTATTTGAGTTGAAAACGAGCCACCCTGAATAACTTTTGAAACAACAATTGGCAGTAAAAATAAAAAAACAGGTCAACAACAGGAAGCCACATGTTGAAGTTTTCGTTCTAGAGACAAATATGGGAGCAACAAATCAGAAAGAGTTGTTTTTTTATTTTTTAATCAAAATCTGATGACTTGACAATGAGAAGAGACAAATTTCTATAGTAAATTTTAAAAAACGTTTCCACCAACTTCCATACAATGGTACAAACAGCTTCCATTGCCGCCCTCACATGGTTGAGAATCTCGGGAGTTATTTCTCTGCAATGCCTCATGATATTCTCTCTCAAGTCTCTCTCAAATGTTTTTGATTCTATCTCATACACTTTAGACTTCAAATGACCCATAGAAATAAATCTAAAGGAGTGAGATCCAGAGACCTTGGTGGCCATTCTGTAGGACCTCTTCTGCCAATTCAGCGACCAGGAAAATGATCCTCCTCGTACTTTCATCCGAAAAACAAATTTTATACAAGAAATTCTGATCCGTTCAGTGAGACTTTCACAAAACTCGATACGTCTATCGAAATCATCTTCTAGTCTAATCTTATATGGATGAAATTTGTACTTATGAAGGATCCTGAAAACAATTTTGTAGTTGTATGACTGACTCCTGATTCTCGAGATAACTTAGTAAGAGATTGCGTATTTTCCATTAGTCCAATGTGTCCTAAAACTGCAATAGAAATTGCTTCATCGTTGACAGCTCCTAAGCGGTTATGCTTTTTATTGTTAACAGATCCAGTTACCATAAATTTGTTCAATAATTCCGAAACGTATTTGTGTCGTACATTTCTACCTGGATGATTATCATTGGACATACGGGCAGCCGCTCTAGCACTATTACCATTCTGGTAGTACAAACTCTCTATTTCAATCCGTTCTCGAAGCGTATAAACCATTGCTTCTCAAGAATTCACAAAAATAGAAACACCAATTGTAATTTCACCTGGTAGGTAATCGTTACTGTAGAATGAGACAAATACAAAATGAAGAGAATATCGTATTCAAACTTAACTAGGCAAAATAAGACTTTTTTGAAGTATACTTCAAAAAAACACCGATGAAACCCAGATAACAGATTGTACAGAAGTTCATTCAGGGTGGCTCGTTTTCAACTCAAATAATTTTTAAATTCCAAATTATGAGATTCCGACCTTGATGTATTCTACTTTGTTGAAATCTGTTCATCATGGAACATCTGATAATGCAAAACAATACAGGGTAATCCATTAAAAAAAAATGGTGACATGCTCTGGAGGTGAGATAGGGAAAGTATTATCAAATCTGATTATGTCAAACTATACGATGCGATAGGGGAAATAACATCAAATGTGAATAGGTCAAAAGTTGTCCCCCCTGTATACTATTGTTGAGGTATTTTTCATTTTTCCTGAAAATCATTGTTCCAAAAATTATTCAGGTTGGCTTATTTTATACTCAAATAATTTGTATCTCCCAAACTATAAGCGTCAGACCATATGTATTAAACTTTGTTGGAATCTGCTCATCATGGATAAAAAAAATGGTGACATGCTCTGGTGGTGCGATAGGGAAATAACATCAAATGTGAACATGTCAAAAGTTGTCCCCCTGTATACAATTGTTGACATGTTTTTTTATTTTTCCTGAAAAATCATTGTACCAAATGTTATTCAGGGTGGCACGTTTTAAATGGAATGCACTGTATAAATCAAAGCAGGTGACTCTCTGCATATTGGTTAGATGTTTGTCGACAAAACTCTCATAGTATAGGAAATTTGCGAAAGGTTGTATTATTCATAATCTATTTGCCAAGTACGCCCAATTGCAATACCAAATTGTAGTAAGCGACTAACGGTTTTAATTGAAGTAATTTTTATTTTAATTTTTTTGGAGCCATATCGTACTTTTGTTTATTTCATAATTGTATTGATGCCTACACGGGGAAATGCTAATACCAACTATCGATAATGTGTTCATTCCACTTGTTTCGATTTAACCTAATAGAATAGAGATTTGTTGTTAGTTATCTCCTTGAGAAACTGTTTAATTTTCTCTCTTAGCTGCTAGCTATAGCTTTTTGGAAAAACTGTTTTGGATACCCTTCGAAGCATCTTGTCCATTTTAAGAACATATTGCTCTAGTTTGAAGTAAGGGTACCTACAGCTTGCAATAATTTTCATACTGTAGCGAGGTGGTGTGCTTGCTTCAATGAAAAGTATATATCTTCACAATATAATAATTAATCAAATGAAATTATGACCATTCCGTTCACGGAATTTAGCACCACCAGTCGATAAAATATGTGGCGCATTCGCCATCTCAACTTCTTGATCCGAAAACCCCACGTTACCACCAAAAAGTGTCACTGATACAAGAATGAGGGCACTTTCACCAATTTTTCTTATATAGATACACAACCTTTCACCACTACTTTCTGAATTCAATTTGTTAATGCTTTCGACACGAAACAAATAAACTTGCATACATAATGGCATTATTTTGTGATAATTCTCAGCAGTTTTCTCTAATACACTTTACTCCTAAACTAAATTGTTTCCAAAATAATAACTTTTGACTGTGAATTCACAATCAAAAATTAATTGGCAAAAAATTGATAATTTATATTGAATAATACTTTTATTTAACCTCAACAATTATTTCATGGAGTGTTCAAAGTGGCCCCCTCCTAAATTTTGCCAATAACGTGTCCTATAATAAAAAGCTTCTCTCACGCTGATGAAAGTCTATTTCTTTACATGTATCTATTACCATGCGTCCCAACTCTTCTATTGTTCGGCATTCAATGGCGTACATTTTTGACTTCAGATGCCCCCAAAAGAAAAAATCTAGAGTGTGTGATCCGGAGATCTTGGTGGCCATTTTGTACTTCCACTGCGACCTATCGGTCGCCCAGAAAAGTTTGTAGGTATCCAGAAACTCTCTAGCCGTGCGACTGAAATGAGGAGGTGCCCCATCCTGCTGTACTATGATTTCACGCTTTTCAAATACTACCTGATTGTTTAATATTGTTCAATTATTCGAGGTTCAATTTCACTTTTTAAAAAAAATTGTAAAGAACTCCTGTAAGATTGCCTTTAATGGAAATCGGTTCAACAACGCAATTGCCCAAAATTCCCGCCCACACATTAACTCTTTCAAGAAACTGGGTATGTCCCTCTCTAAAATATGCGAATTAGTATCTCTTCAGTATCTTACATTCTTCTAGTTGACTTTTTCATGAAGAAGGAACGTTCATTCGTCTGAAAATACACGTTTTAGGAAGTTCTGTTCTTCTTCAATCGTTCTTGTTAACCACTCACAAAATTCAAACCTCTTATCATTTTATCAGGACCCTTTGAACAGTTTTTGCACCCACTCCACAGGATTCAGCAACTGCAGACGTCGACTGAGTCGGAATGATTACCATTTCAGCAACAATTTCAACTTTTTTTTCCTCTGAACGAGGCGGTTTTCCTGATCTTGGAGCATCTTTCAGCGTACCAGTTGCTTAGGGCTTATTTGAAAGTTCGCGCAAATATGACATTGAAATCGGATTCTCGGGAAATATATTATCAAACATAGATAAAAATGAAAATTTCTTCTCATTCTCCAAAAATCAAAACTGCTTCGAAATCGTCCAAACTACGAGATGCTCAACGGAATATTTGACAGTTAGCAGTTCAGTTTGACAGTTAGCACTTCAGTTTGACAGTAAATAAGATGTTACCACAACAGTGATGTTTTTCCAATGCAAACTTGATTAGTTTTTTTGGTTGGGTTTGAAATTACCAAAATGTCACCTTTCAAAAGTTAATATTTCCAGGACAATTGAATTTAGGAGTAAAATGTATCTCAGAGAATTTAGGAGTGAAATGTGTCGCAGAGAATTTAGGAGTAAAGTGAATCGCAGAAAAAACTGTTGAGAATCATGAGGAGATTTCGAAAATGGAATAATTTATGAGATATTCTATATTTAAAAAAATTATTGAAGGTGGTGCTCAGCCACCATTTTGAACCTTTAAGCTACGATTTTTTCATTAAAAAATAGTTTTTTATCCCCTATTCAAGCTCTCCAGATTTGGTTGCGATATTCCAGGTGGTTCAAAAATTAATAGGGGGGATCAGACTTGACACGCACTGTATATTCTTGCTTACAGTTGGTATATCGTTCAAAATGTACAATGATTTTTCAATAAGTTACCAGTAGTGTACCAATAAGCATCAGAAAATTGCAAATACCAAAAAATGAGCCAGGAATAATACACTCGCCTACGGCTCGTAGATTATAATCTTGTGACACTCGTATGGAATATCATATTTTCCGTACTTGTAGTACAATAAACTGTAACGTTCAGTTGATATTACTATTAGCTGTTTTTTGCGTTTTGCGTTTGCTCTAAGGAGTATCACTTTTATGCCCTGTGAGTAGTAGGTATGCAAAAAACTCGGTATACGCACTACCGTTGAAAGTTCCTATTCAAATTTTCGCCAAAGCGACTCATTTTGAACTTTACGACTATATTTTTCAATTATTCAATTTTTTGTTGGCATGGTTACATCATTGTAACCATGAGCTACCCATAATACCTGTAAATGAAAGACATCTGGTGTTTTTGCAATAAAATATATATTCGGTTTGCGATGTGGAATTTATCGAGGAATATACAGTGAGGACCAAAAGTCCGTCGCTCCCCCCGTAACTTCTTCATTTTCCATATTACAAAAAAATGTTAAATACATAAGTTGTAGGGTTTCATTCGATCTCTTTAATGGTTTAAGTTTCATTCATACAGAGTGTCTCAAAAAAGCACGGTGACTTAGAAGTTAATTTTTTTAAATGGGACACCCTGTATTTCATTGCATTATTACATTATACGTTGAATTCTGAACAAGTTTGATAAATGGTTTTCTATCAAAAAAGTTAATAGTTTTGGACTTATGAACACTTGTAAATAATAATTTCGACTACTTTTGCGCCAGTTCAATGAGAAAATCGTAACAAATGGATCACAATGTATTCCACTTTCCTATCCTAACTTTTTGAAAGCTATCCATTGTTGCAAACTGCTGATGGCACCATGTGTAATTTACCTCGTCGTACCATTTTACAATTGTTAGAGTTGTTGAATCTCACGAAAAACTAGTACAAATGAAGTTGAAACATTTTATTAACAAATAAGGTATTCCATAAATACAGATCAAGAATCATTAAAAACTGAAGAGATATTTTAATTCATAACTAAAAACGGTGAGTTTTTATCTATTTCAAAAGATGTTCGACATGTCCACCATGCATTTCTTGACACATAAATAGTCGGGTTGTAAACTCTTCCCTAACATTAATCAAGGTTTGAGGTGTTATTTCTGAACACACTTCAATAATTCGACGGCGCAGTTCATCTAACGACCCACAAACTGTCTTAAAAACTACGGATTTCACATAGCCCTAGAGAAAGAAATCAAGCGGTGAGAGGTCCGGTGAGCGAGCTGGCCACTCTGTTGTACCTCGACGTCCAATCCACCTACCTGGATACCTTTCATCTAAGTAATTTCTCACCTCCCGAAAATAGTGTGGTGGCGCTCCATCTTGCTGAAATGTTACATCCAAGTAAAATTCATGTGGGTTTTGCGCAACGATCTCATCGGTACTGGGACTTATTGTGTCTTGCAGCATTTGGAGGTATCTGGGACCATTTAAATTTTCTTCCAAGAATATGGGACCTACAATGTGGTTACCTAAAATACCAGCCCAAACAAAATTTTCTGGGGAAATTGAGTATGCCCCTCGCGGAATTCATGGGGATTCTCATCACTCCAATATCTACAATTCTGGGTATTCACATTTCCATTTAGGTAAAAAGTGCTTTCATCACTAAAGCAGATGTGTTGCAAATAAAGTCGATTTGCAACAATTATTTCTGCCATGGTCTCGCAAAATTCAAGTCGCCGGTCTGGATCATCTTCAACCAATTGGTGCAAAATTTTTATTTTGTAAGGATGGAATTTATTTTGTTTTAAAACCCTCTTTACTGATGTTTTAGAAACATCACATGTCTCAGCTACTTGCTTAGTTGATTGTTGTGGGTTATTTACCATTTCGGCTAGTACTTGAATTTCAACATCTTCCGTAATTATTTTCGGCCTCCCAGATCTCGGAGCATCTTTCACGGTGCCAGTTTGGTTAAATTTTGCCACCAATTTCTGCAGATATTTTCGACACATCGGACGTTCTGGAAACCGTTCATTGAAAATGTGAATAGCAGCGTGGTAATTTCGGTTAGCTTCACCAAATATGATAACGGCTTCAACTTTGTCTGCTACTGAACGAGCCATATTAATCAACAAGAGAAATTGAAAACCGTTTGAAACAAAGTTTTGAAAACCTACAAAATGTCAATGACATTTGGCAAAAACAGATAAGAGTTTTTTTTCGTTGTCATGGATAAAATAAACGCGCCTAGCGTGCATAGCCTACCTTATTAATTTATTCGTGAACTGGTGCAAAAGTAGTCGAAATAATTATTTACAAGTGTTCATATGTCCAAAACTATTAACTTTTTTTATAGAAAACCATTTATCAAACTTGTTCAGAATTCAACGTAGAATGTAATAATGCAATGAAATACAGGGTATCCCATTTAAAAAATTAACTTCTAAATCACCGTGCTTTTTTGAGACACTCTGTATGAATGAAACTTAAACCATTAAAGAGATCGAATGAAACCCTACAACTTATGTATTTAACATTTTTTTGTAATATGTAGAATAAAGAAGTTACAGGGGGAGCGACGGACTTTTGGTCCTCACTGTATAATCGTAACTGTAGTTGCCTCTGAATATTTTTACAATCTCAGTAACTAGTTTCAGATTTTGATTTTCTGTTTTTTCATTATTATCGTAGATTTTTTCCATTTTCAAAAGAATCAAAAAATTTCAATTTTCATTTGAGGAAATCTTTTTTGTGCTAAAGTGGGTTTTATTGAATACTCGTTAGCTATCCCTATTCGAAGAATCACCACGTTTCATAGAGCGGTGTTTTTTCTGTTACTTTTTCATTTGAAGGGAACCGATTATATCATTTTCATCTTCATTTTTCCCCTCAATATTCCATTTTGTTTCAGTAGAATTGTGGTTTCTTTTTGAAATCGTCAGAAATCAGTAATACTTGTAAATCTATAAAAGTGATAAGCTACTGAATCTGTTTTTCAGTTTCTTCATATTCCTTGATATTTTCAATATTCCACAATCCACTTCCAAGGAAATATTTCCAAACGATTACTTGTACAACCTTAAAAATAATTCCAAACCCCATCTCCTTTTCTCCCCACTCCTTTTTCAAACCAAAAGAAAACCATTGAATCGAAATGACTGTAGGAAATACATATTGAAAACTAAATTATTTCATTGAATTCACGTAACTTCATATTCAATCAACGGAAATTTTCTCTCATTAATTCACTCTGTATTTCTTACTTTTCTTCCCGAAAGCACTTCTAATATTTTTCGCTCCGTAAGTATCATGTAGTGCCATCTAGTCAAACTTCCACGAAGCAAATGCGTGAAAAACTGGGAAATTTAACTTATCGGCAGAATCGATATGCTTTCAACGTACTCCTTGATCCCGAAGAGATTCGCAGGTAATCATTGAAGTGTTCAGTAGAAAGTATAGATGTCAGTGTTGATGGATTCCATCCATGAATATGAATTATTCGGAACGAAAGCAATACTGAGATTGATCAAAACACTTATGATAACAAAAAATCAATTCACAATAAGTGATTTCTCATTCTGAAAAAAATGCTTATAATGTGACCTACTTGCATTATTTCTCCTGGAAGATATTACTTTTCTCGGAATATTATTTGTCATGTCATTTGATGTGCCATTATGCTTTTATTTGGAAATTCCTCCAATATAATATTTGGACAAATAACTTAATAATATATAATGTTTTTCTTTTTTACAGTGACCGACAAGAAGATAGCTTTGGGATAAACATATGGACAGTAGTGTCACTCAATTCATTTGGAGGTATCACGGGATGAAATATGACCAATAATGCGAAATTATATAGTGTGCTCTCTTCACTATTAGAAGTTGAAAACTGGGTGGAATTTAGAAATTTGGACAAAAAAAAATTACCTTTTGTGTGTGTTGGAAGACGCTGCTTCTGAACGTGGAAAGCTGGTCATTAAGAATGAAGTCTTTGCATGACTAACAGTTGGCAATAAAAATAATGTATTTTTGCAGAGCATAACACAGTACAAAATGAAAGTTGAAGTGAATGAATTTGATGTCAAATAAACATGCCGTATACGCACAAATTACAATCGACTCATAGATATTAAAGCCCCTTGAAGGATTGATCAGCATATGATAGAATAGAAATGTATTTTCCCAAATTTAGGAGTAGTCAGGTACATAAATCGAATAATAAGGATATTATTGAAACACTTTTTTAAAAAATTCTGACCATTGTCTGCTTCAGCCTTCAAATGGTAAAACTCATTGGTTGTGTAAAAGCAGTTACTTAACGGAAATGATTTAAAATTAATTCAAACACGTTTAAAACAGGAATAGATTTGAGATCCTTTGGTAAATGTTTAAAAATTTTAGGACCAGTATGGTTTGGAGAGTTTTGTGTGAGATATTATTCGATGGATGTTTTCTTACGGGTATTGATATTATGGATGTCTGTATTGAGTTTTAAGTTAAAGATATATGAAAAATATATCCACTTCACTAAACGATGGATCGGATCATTTCCCAAATTTTCAAATAATTAATAATAATACATTTGATCACTCAAAAAACATGGTTTCCGGACAATTGCCCGAAAACAAATTTCCCGAAAGACAATTCCACGAAAACAGTTGCCCGAATGGACAATTGCCCGAATGGACAATTGATCGAATGTACAATTGCCCGAATAGACAATTTCGCGAAGAACAATTGCCCGAAAGGACAATTGACCGAAAAATGTATTTTAACGCTACTTTATAAATTTGAGTGAAAAAAGAAAAAAAAAAAGGTTTTTCCAACCAACTTTTGACAAGTTTAAATCAAAGTTGTTTTGCAATTTTCGAGCAAAAAGGTGAATCTGTCACCGGGTTAGTTCGTTCAGGAACAATCAAGTCATAAAAATTTCAAAACCTTTTTTTTTAAATGCGAATCTTATGGGGTTGGTTCTAGCTAGTTGGAGTGGAGCGGAGTGAAAGTGTGTGTGTGGGGCAGGAGAGGGGACAAAGTGGTTGTGAGCCCAATCCCCTATAATTCCCCCCTTCCCAAAGGCACTCAATATGATCGTACGCGCAATTAAAAATCCATTGGTATCACTATATTTAAATACATTTTTCGGTCAGTTGTCCTTTCGGGCAATTGTTCTTCGGGCAATTGTCCATTACCTCAGAAATTGGATAAACTGGTATATTGATTATATGTAAATAAAAGAAACCTTAAATGCTATACAGTCGATTTTTGGAATCGACGAGCTCTATTCAAAGATGTTGACAGATATGAATCAATCTTATATTTGAAGCCTACTTGAATGGGTCGAAATTTCAAGAAGGACCATAAAGGCATTTTCTCATCTTTTTGATTTGGGCATATTTTGAACACAAAGTTTCAGTCCAATATCTCGTATAAGGTATTAGTTGTATGATGACAAATATCCAAATTCATGCTTTTTTGACTTATCCTGTATGAAAAACTGTACATTTTAAAGACAATGTGAAGTAGCCATTCAAATGAGAAACACATCGAATATCCAGATACGAAGTTCTAGCATCGTACCCTGTATCTCTATTTCTCTATTTCAACCAAAAATTAAAAGATGAAAAAGAATTGTCTATTCACACGATTTTATTTCATACGGCCCATTTATAAGATTAGATCAAAAAGCCAGACGCCATGTTTTTCTTAGCAGCCTTTGATGATCAGTTGTCTGTTTTTTCTCTGTTTTAATTTTTACAGTTTTTTTTTCCTTGGTGTTTTGGCATCGACTGCTATGGTAATTAGCCATGTGTTCTGGATAGGCCTTGTTACTAACTCCACGCCAACTTAGGAGAAGCACTGTTATTATTAACGCAACAGTGAATCGTGGAGTATTATTCCCAGCCGACACGAGCTTCAATCATTCAGAGTTTCACATCTGAAAATGAAAAAAGCCCGCCCCGGCCGGGAATCGAACCTGGAACCTCTCGGTTACCATATACATGTTAAAAAAAATAAGTTATTCTCTTTAAACCGAAAAAACTACGAACGAGGTGATGAACACATGACAACTTTCTAGGCAATATTCTCCTCACCGATGAGGCGACATTTACCACTAACTAATCTATTTCTGGGACGGAATATTCAAAAACCTTGTAGTACGTCCAATGTTTTTTGAAAAAACACTGAATGGTGGAAGATTTCATAAATTTTTTAATATGAATTCTTTGGATTTATGGGAGTACTAAGCATTGAAGATTGCAGAAATGTTTTGACGGTGCCCCCATTCATAATGTGCTTGTTGTATGGAGATGACTTGATGAAACATTTCAAGGAAGATGGATTGAAAAGAACAGTCCTTTCATTTGGGGATATTTGAAAGAAAGTGTTTATAAAAACAGTCCACTAAACTTGAACGAATTGAAGGAGAAGATTTTACATTCAACAATAATCGGAAGATACCAATTCATATTTGATGAACATTTGTTGACGCTGACTCTATAATTCCTCAAAATGCATTTGTTTATTTCATTGCAGCTAGTATAGGTATATAATTGATTGATGGTTGTGATTATATTAGCAGTAACTCCAAAATCAACCTCAACCTGATACCCAATTTTGGTAAGTTTTCTTCAATTCAGGTCCGTACTAAAAAATTCATGATGATGGCCGAAAGGACACAAAACATCTTCATATGTGAAACATCATTGAATTCAGAAAAAAATACTTCAATAAACTGCATTTTTCGAAACAAGCCGTATTCAAAAAAATTAAAATGATGTTGGTTGTTCGATAAACAACGAACAGTAAAACTGATAGAATTCCAAGAAAGTTTATGAAATGTTTCTGAGTAAAAGTATTTTTCATTCTATTCCGACTGTGACGATAAGATTAGAAAATATTAAAATAATAAATCGAAAAATTCAGTTTGCACAAAATAATTTGAAAATACAAAATATTCTTGCAGATTTCCTACTTTCATATACATGGCCCCTCAGTTGCGCAATTTTCTTTTCGTCTAACCAAAACTGTATCGATTACCGTTTCAGATATCCCCGTGGTCGAGAACTTTATCTTGCCTCACTGTATATTCCCAGCGGTTGAACTTGCTGAACCATACAGCCTCTTTTAATCGAGGAAGGATGCCTCGAGGGCGTTTCATTCCAAATATCATCCTCGACCAAGAAATTCGAATATTTTGTATCTTCTTGATGTTGGCATTGTCAAGGCAAAGAGTAGTAAACGACATTACAGTGATTAATGTAGCAGAGTACACACACAACCGTATTTTAAATTTCGCATTCAAAAAGTTTGTTTGACTGTGAATGAATTTTAGAGGGGAGTATGCATATTCAACTTCGGAATTATGTAATCTTTGAATCATTGTTTGAAATGCATAATGGGCCCCACCAGATTGCTGCAGGTACAATTGATTTGTATTTATTATGTCGCCACGAATTCGTATGTTCAATTTATCCACGACACTCAATGAAGTAGCAGTAAATTAAACAGAACTAGTATTTATTCACGGAATTTATTTTGCAGCCGTTGTTACAGTCGTTGACAACTAAAAAACTGACATACGAGTAAATAGCTAAACGGTAAACGTGAGATGCCTCAAATTCCTGGTGTACCGACTTATACTTGCCAAACTATGGGATTAAACGCGAGAAGACATACGAAATCGCATTTTGATTTCATGTAAAGAAGTTTCAAGTATTGCCAACGAGCATGAAATGAATGAAAAAATATAATCTATCACTGTCCCCAAGCAGTTTTACCACTTATATTTTAGAATAATTATAGTATTTTTGTTATACTAAAATGCACTAGGAATCGCACGTTAAAAGGTAAGACCTCGTTAATCCTTAGCTCGCACAAGTTTCGACTTCTGAGGACTGTCGTTCGTACGGGGATGACAGCTGGTTAAAGGAATAAACAATTCAAAAAAAAAACAATTAAAAAAAACAACTTCACTGGTATAAAAAATAACCACACATTTCACTTAAAATGACTGAAGTTCATCTGCCTAGGATATCTGTCCAAGCATGTGCAAGTATCTCGTAACTTTGAATTTAATTTAATTGCTTTCCAAAAGTGATATGTTTGATGAGTTGTGTGTAAAATTGTTTCCACTATTTCAAAACTATTCAATGTCATGTAATAGTGAAAATATTTCTATTTTTATGCAATTTTGTTCTACAGGAAGTTAATATATTGTAACGATTTCGAGACCGGCCCCGAGACCGGCCCCGAGACCGGCCCTGATCTAATTAATTATGCACCCTCGTTCAACTACAACAGCATATCTGCTGGCGATCGCCGAGAACAAGCTGGAATAAATCGATCTTTCGATACTATTCGAAGAGCCATCTAGATGAAATGTGGTATACTCCTGAATAATCGAGAGTCGAGATGGAACCTGCTTGCGACTATATAACCGCTGGAGAACAGTCAGAATTCAGAGTTAGTTACAGTTCCAGAGTTCGCTGATAGATAGCCACAGTAGAAATAAATTTAAATAGTTATTGAAGTAAATGTTTTAGTGAATAATTGTTGTAAATAGTGTTATAAATAAATTAGGAAAATTAGTTAGTGCAGTTTTACTACATTTGTTGTCAGAAGTCGGATGTTTAAAATAAATAAGTGTTAAAATGTTCACCGTTTAAAAACTGATAAACGTTTATCGCGCCTAATAGACAGCTAGTGACCCGTTGAACATTTGAGTGCAAAGTGGACAGTTTTGCGCGTCGCGGGACAATAAACTGAAAACTGTGTGTGAAATAAATAAGAGACTGATATCTCGGCAAAGACAATAAGAGACAAAATGATTCTGAGAAGAGTTCACCTAGTTGACCTTAAAGTTAGTGAATTAAAGTAAGAGTTAGAAGAGCGTGAGTTAGAAACAACTGGAAAGAAGGCCGTACTCCAGAAAAGACTTGCAGATGGACTGATTGAAGAAGGAGAAGACCCCCAAACGTTCTTATTCGAAGTTTCTGGAATTGATTTGAGTTCCATAATGAATAAACTCGAGGAAACCACGAAATCCTTGGAAGATAAATTTCTCGAAAATTCGAATAGTTTGAAGGAGGAACTTCAACAAAATTCCGTAAGTCTGAAAGAACTTCAACAAAATTCGGTGAGTCTGGAGGAGAAACTTCTAGAAAATTCTGTTAGCTTGAAAGAAGAACTTCTCGAAAACTCGAAAAATCTAGAAGATAAGCTTTACGAGAATTCAAAAATTCTAGAAGAAAAGCTTCAAGAAAATTCTGTCAGCCTGAAAGAAGAACTTCTAGAAAATTCGAATTGTATAAAAGAGGAACTTCAAGAAAATGTGAAGAGCCTGGACGAAAAGCTTCACGAAAATTCGAAAAATTTAGAAGTGAAGCTTCTAGAAAACTCGGAGAATTTGAGAGAAGAGCTTCTAGAAAATTCGAGAAGTTTGAAAGAAGAAGTTTGCAGTGTGGCGAATCGGTTGGAAGAAAGAATGGGAACTGTTGAAACAGAGATGGAGAAAATCAAAGATGAAATGGAAGAAGAAATGAAAAAAATTAAGGAAACGCTCCACGATGAAATAAAGGAAAAATTTAATGAGCTAGAAAAGCGAATGGATTCTGTGCACATTCCTAAAATTTCCAACAGAAATCCAATGCCGGATCTGAGTACCAACTTGGAGGAAGTTCAAAAAGACATCGAAGATTTCAAGGTCAGTACAGAACCAGGAAAGCTCTCATTGAAACCGCCTCAGTTCGACGGAAATACTCCATGGTTAAACTACCACCGACAATTCGAAGCTGCTGCCAAAGCAAATGGATGGAATGCTGGGAAAAAAGCTTTAGCATTGACACTGGCATTGCGTGGCGGAGCAACAAATATTTTACAAACGCTCACCGCCCAACAACAGGAAGACTATGAACAGCTGGTAAAACACTTGGATCTTCGCTATGGCCAAGCCCACCTTGAACACGTATATCACTCACAGCTGAAGAACCGATGCCAGAAATCAAGCGAATCGTTGCAAGAATTTGAAGCAGATAATGCACGCTTAGTTCGTCTTGCGTACCCAGCCACACCGGAAAATGTAATGGAGCGACTAGTGGTCCAGGCATTTTTGGATGGACTTCGTGACTAGGAAACCCGGCAAGCCTTAACACTAGCTCGCCCCGCACATCTCGTGGATGCATTGGCACGCGCTCTGGAATTCGAAGCAGCAAAGCAATCCTGCAAAAGCCAGAGTAGAGTCCGGATGATCGAGGAAGACCCACAGCCACAGGAGCCCGCTAATATCGAGGCTGTCATGAGAAAATTAATGAAGGAAGTCCTGCCTGAAAGGAAACAAATAAGTTGCTGGAATTGCGGGAAAATTGGGCATGTGCGTAGCAAATGCCCAACTTTTAAAGAAGCCACACCGACACAGGAAAACTAAAGAAGGTCGATGAGGAGAGGCAGTCGTCGGCCTGTATCCAGCAAGCCCCAAATAACAATGCATATGTCGCTGTCCTTCAACGACAGAACAAAGGTGTTTTTGTAGACGGTCTCATCAACAACGAGCCTCGCTGCGACTAGGACAATCCTTGGACCTACATTTGCCAAAACACCGGCAAGAATTGAATCATCGAATTGGAAGCTACGCACAGCAACTGGAGAGCCGGCAACTGTATATGGTGAACTTCCAATTGAACTGACTTTGGGCAGCACTAAAGTGAAACATCGGGCTCTAGTAGCGGATATCGAGGATGATGCAATCATAGGGATGGACATCATGAACTCCAGAGGGTTCGAGTTGAATTTCAGAGACGGCGTTCTATATTGTTGTTTAAACAACATATACAGTAACATTTTAAACACAATTTAATTTTTGTTTCTAAGTTTCTAAGATTTTTTTTTATATATTTACTTTTTTTTTCATTGTTACCTACTGGTCATTAGATTTTTGGTTACCTGCGTGATATATAAGCCGGTGCCCCAGAGCTAAAGTTTCAGTTAGTAATGGATATGAACAGTTGTATAATTTTTGGTTTGATTTTTCAAAATTCCTAACATGTTTTTGCAGCTTTTCTCTCCTGAAGAAGCTAATAAAGATTAGCGAAATATTGAGATATAGAACGAATGAGTTTTATTGGTAAACAGACCGCAAACCTGAGAAGTCCCCAGCTGATTTTGTAAAGTTCGGTCGAGAATACATCCCTACTATATATACCGGGTGGCTACGGAAGTATTGCCTACGGAACTAGAATTTGAGCATATTGACATGTCGAAGTTAACTTCCGGTCTGACCGGAAGTAACATCAACTTTCTTATTTTAAATGGAAACCCTATTTTTTTTTCTTTTCGCTTTATTCAGCATTCAATTCCCTTTCTAATGACATATAACAAGTTGGTATCTAACCAGAAACTAGATCAGAAAAAAATTATTATTGAAATTCACCGAGTAGGCCGTGGAAGCAAAATGAAAGCCAAAAATTGAAAAGTTGGCTATGGAAACCATACGTCACTTGATAACAGTTGCTACTACTGTGATCTTTAATTTTCATTCGTCGGCGTTATAAAAAGCCGCCAAAAAAAATATTGGAAAAATTGGGAAAAAAACAATACGTTTCAACCATTTATAAATTTTCTTATTTTCTTTCTTTTTCAGTTCTTGAAAATGGCTCCAAAATCGGAGCCGAAACGTCGAATTTCAACAAATTCCAGACGCGGTTCAACCCGAACTTTTAGTTTTCAAATATCTGACCGCGGAAACCTATCTGAACACATATATATATATATACCTAACGTAATTATACCTGAGGAGTAGGCAGATTGAGACCTCAGCGTAGAATTACGTTTTAACCTTTCATTAATTTTCTTTCTGCTTCAGTTCTTGAAAATGGCTCCAAAATCGGAGCCGAAACGTCGAATTTCAACAAATTCTAGACGCGGTTCAACCCGAACTTTTAGTTTTCATATATATATATATATATATATATATATATATATATATATATATATATATATATATATATATATATATTGATCATTCATCTGCACTCAAAAGATGTTACCATTTCAAAAACCAACGAAAAAGTTATCAAAATCTGATCAAACTCAAAAATATTCAAAATTGATAGATTTCAGTAGGAATGGGATTCACCTGAATTGCAGACACAAGCAATCGAAACGTAAAAAGGTGAAAGAAGTCAAACATCTCTCAACCCATTAAGACGATGGACGTCCGAGACCTAAGTAATCAAGTTATTGCATCGTCTACAACCTTCAAACAAACGATTTTATTTTTTTTTGTCTTCAATAAAATCTAAACAAAATCTGATCAGTCCACAAACTAGGGATTCAGACATCTCAGGAGAAAGGTATGTAATGATTATAATTGCCATCCACCATTTAATATTCGCAGATTTGGTAACATTCGGCGAAGGTAAGTAAATCCATCATAATTTATTCGGTATCATGCAGCCTTATGAATATTTAATGAACAGCCGGCAAGTGAATAAAGTGACCTTAAACACCATGGAAATGGCAGACGGGGTCAAAAGTCTCGACAACAATAAATCATCCGAGATGAAATCTTTGATATATGAACGCCTCCGCAAAACTGCTTTCACTATTCAAATGGCCCAGATTTTATATCGAATATAGAAAAAGGGGAAGATCAATAAGCCTGCTTCAAACAGTCTCATTCGATTGACACGAAAGAGTGGAAGGTTTCAGTCAGAAGCACTATGTCAGGAGTTATTTCAGACTGTCAAGAAGACAGATGTAGCGGATAAGTCGGGTACTGTCGATAACGGAAGCCAAGCAACAGTAACTGTGACCGATGAACTTGGACGATCTTACACAGTTTGAATTCTCGTCCTTGCATGGCATCACACGTTTAAGGTAAGGACCTCGTCTTCCCTATATAGCTCGTATAAATCTCTCTAAGACTTCTGAGGAATGCTCGTAAAAGCACAGCCGGTTGACCGACAGAAAATACGCATTATAAAAGGAAAATCTTTTATTTATATATTCTGACAAATTTCGATAAGTGATATCGCTTCTGCACCAAAAGAAATCCCAGAAGACGTTGTTTGACAGAGAGATAAAAAAATTTAAAAATTAATTCCAAAACACTCCTTCATTAGAATGAAACATTTATAAAATTTTAACCTAAAACAGAAAGTAACAAATTTTTAACTTTTTTTTCAATCACTTTATTATGAAATTAGAAGCTGAAATAATTATAAACCAAATAATTCAATATCTACTCAAAATATACAGATTATAATGTCCTGAAGGTATTCCAGTGACATCTTATGAAGCAGAGGAATACCATTTCCATAGATTTCAACTATTCTCCGAATAAAATAGAAATAGCTTGCGAATCTTTACAAAATATCATTCAAAATATTACTGCTGGCTTTACTATTGAGTTTCTTTATCAGAAATGTATTTTTTCAAATTGAATTCTTTCTGTCAAAAAATTTATTTAAATATTTTCATTTCAGATAATTTTCAAAACTTGTAAATAGCTATAAAATATCGTGAAGTACTTTTTTGAATTTTTTTTTAAAAAGACTAACGGCACTGTACAACGTCTTTTGGGTTTCATTTGTCAAAATTTCTTATTCAAAAAATCCCACATGATGCGTACTTTATGCTGAATATGCAATGACAAATAGCATCTTTGACGGTCAAGGAGGACTGCATTCTTTTGCCAGAGGAGGAAAGAATGAGTGATTGCAAAAACAATTGAGAGAGCGGGAAATATTTCGCAATTCCAACCAAATTGGCACTTTCCATTCTCTACAACGTTCAGAACGTATGACATCAAAGTCATCTCAATGCATAGCATACAGATGGTGATACAATTCTCCTTAAGCTTTTGGGTAAGTTAGAATAGATAATTTCGAGGCTTCCGTACTACTGGCCTCTACAACCTTTTCAGATCTATTGTGTTTGCCCTTGAAATCGTTTAGAGTTCTCTACTCCGATCAAACCTAGATGAGTAAATCGCCGCACACGCATTGTGTGTAAGGGACATCTTCCCCCAATGGCAGTGTTGTGCGTTCTTAACAGAAATATTGAGGTTCAATAAATTAGAAATAATGGAAACCTAATATGGAATGGAAACCTGTTGTTATCATGAAATAATCTCCACAGGATTTTGAGAACAGCCAATGCTCTAATTGACATGTATTATTCATAATTCATTAATTTTTCTCTTTTGCAATTTGGTTTTCCTTTCTTGATAGTTACGACACAGGTCGCTTCAAATGATTGTTCTGTCAAATATCAAATGCAGCGTTGTCGTACTGACAAGACTATATCGACAACGGAGGATCTCCGTTCGGTGATGGAAATACTATCGTTTTTACATGCTCCCAACAAGCAGCAATGAACGTTTCAATTGCCTTCTTATTGTTATATATTTCAATCAAGACAGTATTTTTGGGTTTTTGTTATCATGAATCTACCCGACAGATATCAAAATCTAGCTGACGTGCTAATTGTATCCTTAAAAAATTTCGACATGGCAATAATGTCATGATTTGAGGGATACCATTATGAAAAGATGTTACCTTCAGTTCTATTTGAGTATTACTCATCTAGGTTGTGTTACTTGATCGGATGTTCTCTATCTAGCCCTGTCTTCGTGCCTATGGAGGCTAGATTTCAAAACTGCCATGCAACCGGGAGCTGTTGGTTTTTCTTCCCAGCGTTATAAACCTTATCTTTACAAGCCCTCACTGGCGGATATGAGCATGGGGGCATGGCCCCCATGACCCCCCATAAGTGATTAATATGGGTTCAACAACCAGTGTGGATATGCAACTAAACCTGAATTGATTTTTAACAAGAAGAAAACACACGTTATACAAACCAAAATTATTCGTATTTTTCGTATTGAATGTTTCCTCAAACATCCCAAATCAACACAGTGCTTGTAGTGCGAATATGTAAAAAGAATACAGGCGGCCAAATCAAAGGGCGCAAAAAAGATTAAGATAGAAGAAAAATAATTACTTTCGGGGACTGGGCTTCAATAAAATTCATTTTACTTGAAAAACAAAGGGATTTAGTAGTTGTTCTTTATCGAAAACCAAGAATAATTCTATTCCACTTGGTTTCGAAGGAAAAGGGTAATTTCACATAAGGTCCTCAAACATATCAGTGAGATTCAGTTCATATTCCTATGGAGTTTATTACTTTGGTTACAGGCGCGTATAAGGAGGGGTAATGGGGGTAAACACCCCCCACAATCGAAGAAAATTAAGTATTTCAATCAAAATTAACATTTACGTATGTATGTTAAAGTAAATTGTACTTAGTTTCAGAGTGCATCTGTTGATATCGTTAAAATATTTTTTCTTTTTTCATATTGAATAAAACAAACTGAATTTGACACCTTGTTTTTTCCACCTTTATGATACCCCGCTGACAAATTTAATGTAACTATCAATTTAAAGGCATTTGACCTTGAACAAATAAAAAATCGCCTGCGGCGCTTTTTTATTTTCTGTCACTTCCGCGCCACGAATTACCCCCCGATGGTATAAAGCTGTATAAGCACCTGTTTGGTTAAAAAAATATATCAATTCATGCCCCCCTCCCCTGAAAAACTCCCTAGATCCGCCAGTGCAAGCCCTCGCAGTGGCATAGTATACTAATGTTTCACCTTCTTTATGACAGAACCGACATAGTTCTTCTTCTGCCAAGCCAATTGTACTCATATGTTTGTGAAGCCCACCATTCCCTTCCAGGAGTTCATTTACCTGGCTAGTATAGTACTGTTTTTCTGTCTAAGTAGATATTCTCTGAATGCTGGCAGCGATTTTTGAAAAACTCTTCGGAATGTCTCATTCCTGTCGAACTATTTCACAATTCCTGATATTTCTGTTGGATCCGTAATTTTGTGTTTGTTTTCAGTTTAGCTTTTGCTTTGACTCAAAGCCGTTATGGGTCATTTAGGGCCTTGCTCCTAGGGCTAGTGAGTCAGTCTCTTAATTGCCTTTTTAACCTGTGTGCTGGTACCCGGGCTAGGGTCAGTGGTGTATTGCAACGATTTTTGCTTGAAATATCGTTGCATATTTGCCAAAGCTCGATGAGATTCTTGTCTTTGGCTTGTAGTCTAAGAGGCCGCGACACTAGACCAATAGTTTATTTACTGATATAGGGGAGGGATAGGGCTATAAGAAAAGTCGGTGCTGCCAGCTCCCTGCACAACCCTTACCTGTGGCAGCAGGGAAAGAAGTACCGCTAAATTTCGATAATCAAGTATCATCGAACTTTTCAAAAAATCGAACGGCATCTTGAAGATGATGAAATTCTGAGTGAGAAAAACCACTGCTGCCTTTTGTAAACACTACCCTATACGGTGGCAGCAGCGGTTGAAAGTCGCGCTCCGCGCGACCAAATTTCGCCGTTTAATTCGGATTCAACAGCATAGACCCGGTTCTTTTTGATTTTAACTGATGAAATACGCGACCCACTATAAGTTACAATAATTTTTACGTGTCGTTGATTGTTGAAACAAATGAGATTGCATTTTTCAAGTGACTTTTTTTCATTAATTCGTCGTTTTCCTTGTTTTTTATTTTTAATTTCCCTTGTATACCATTACAATTGAGAATAAATACGACGGGATAAAACCTAGAAGATGGTAAACTAAATAAGACGAGATAATACCTAGAAACTACCTAGACACGCGCAGGTATAAACTTGTCCCTACCATATACATTGCCAGATCCTAGCTATGCTATTTGTAGAAGCTGTTCCGTAGAGAGAGAAAAATCCTCAGGAACCGTTTCTTCGGCAAGAGTTCGTTTTAACCTAACTTGCAGATGAGTGATCCGCATGACCAATCAGATCGGTTGTAGAGTGGGTGTGTGGAAATGTCACAACATTTATGATTACTCTGTCTACATTAGGTTAGTCAGGTTGGGTCCCTTTTTTAAGCATTATCAACTAACTATATGCTAGTTTTCGAGGTGTTTTGCCTTTCTTATCTCAATTTATCAAATTAGCTACACCAACCCTAACAATGTTCTGATTGGTCCCGTGATCGCTCAACTGGAAGTCAGGTGAAAACGAACTCTTGCGTTTCTTCGGACGGTTATTTGCTCAGGGCTAGAATTATGAACGTTCCATACGAAAACTGTCACAATTCGTAGGATAAAATGATTCAATATTACTCAAAACGTAATGAGGTTTGAGTCGATATTAGTGGTCTGCAAGAAAGAATGGAATTATATCTACCCTATAGACTACTGATATCGACTCAAACCTCATTATGTTTTGAGTAATATTGAATCATTTTATCCTACGGATTGTGACAGTTTTCGTATGGAAAGTTCATAATTCTAGCCCTGAGCAAATAACTGTCCGGAGAAACGCAAGAGTTCGTTTTCACCTGACTTCCAGTTGAGCGATCACGGGACCAATCAGAACATTTGTAGGGTAGGTGTAGCTAATTTGATAAATTAAGATAAGAAGGGCAAAACACCTCGAAAACTAGCATATAGTTAGTTGATAATGCTTAAAAAGGGACCCAACCTGACTACCTAATGTAGACAGAATAATCATAAATGTTGTGACATTTCCACACACCCACTCTACAACCGATCTGATTGGTCATGCGGATCACTCATCTGCAAGTCAGGTTAAAACGAACTCTTGCCGAAGAAACGGTTCCTGAGGATTTTTCTCTCTCTACGGAACAGCTTCTACAAATAGCACAGCTAGGATCTGGCAATGTATATGGTAGGGACAAGTTTATACCTGCGTGTGTCTAGGTAATTTCTAGGTATTATCTCGTCTTATTTAGTTTACCATCTTCTAAGTATTATCCCGTCGTATTTATTCTCAATTGTAATGGTATACAAGAGAAATTAAAAATAAAAAACAAGGAAAACGACGAATTAATGAAAAAAAGTCTCTTGAAAAATGCAATCTCATTTGTTTCAACAATCAACGACACATAAAAATTATTGTAACTTATAGTGGTTCGCGTATTTCATCAGTTAAAATCAAGAAGAACCGGGTCTATGCTGTTGAATCCGAATTAAACGGCGAAATTTGGTCGCGCGGAGCGCGACTTTCAACCGCTGCTGCCACCGTATAGGGTAGTGTTTACAAAAGGCAGCAGTGATTTTTCTCACTCAGAATTTCATCATCTTCAAGATGCCGTTCGATTTTTGGAAAAGTTCGATGATACTTGATAATCGAAATTTAGCGGTATTTCTTTCCCTGCTGCCACAGGTAAGGGTTGTGCAGGGAGCTGGCAGTAAATAAACGAAATCGAAAAGTGTTATGATACTTGATAACAAGAAAAAAAAAATTTTTTTATTGTTTTTTTCACGCGTCGTTCGGTCTATGCAAGGCAGCAGCGCCATTCCGTGTTCTCCAATTAATAAGGAAACGAGTGATATGTATTAAGTAGATAAGTGTTATCACTATTGGTCTAGTGTCGCGGGCTCTTCCACTATTGGCACCATATATGCCGGCTCCTGGAGCTTCATCAGTTCCTGAGCCATCCTTGCAGACAGCAATTTCCGCATTGACGGAAGGTCCCTCCTTTCACGCAACCTTTTTCGTTATGCCTGGTTTGCAATAGTTTTTGACTTGTCCATTCATTTCAAAATAGCGTCGTGCATGGACCCATAGAAAACTTCATAACATCAGAACCATTGAAGATAACTAATTTTTTCAATCGATCTCTCACACTACCCCGGTTCAGAACACCCTAAAATCCCCAGATCTCAATGCTTGATTCATTAAAACAAAGTGTCATATGTAACCAGCAACACTATTAATTTAAATTCATTCACAATTATTAGTTGATTTCAAAATTTGCTTCTCTAGTCCAACTCTTTAATGATGTTCGTAACTGAATATAGATGACCATGTTTGTTTCAATGATTCAAGCAACAAGATCTGGGGGATTTAGAGTGTTCTAAACCAGGATCTGGTTTTGTAATAAAAAAAAAATACTAAAATGTTCTCCTCATATCTCAACTTTTCAATTAGTCATAGTTGGCTATGGAAAATGGATCAATGGAGCTTTGAAGATGCTCGCCACTCGCACTAGCGAAACGTTAGGAAGAAATTCCACATACGACCATTTTCAAAGCCGGAAAGGAATAGTTTCAGTTCAAGTTTTGGCCTTGAAAGCCTAACCAATTGATCGTGTCATAGTGTATAAAGATCCAACTAATAATCATTGACTGAACATTTTTATTACTGAAAACTTATGACTTGAAACTGCTACGTGAATACTCCATTATTGAGTTAGACAAGTCATCGGTAGTTGATCAGAATCAGAAAAATAAATAAACTTCTTAGGTTTCAACATTCAATTTCATACCATGAACATTGTGAATAGTAGGCACTGAATCACAAGTGACATAAGCCATTCAAAAAGTTATAACCCTCTATGATGAATCAATAGTTTTCAGTTTTCCATCTTCAAGCTGCCCCAGCAAACAATTTCAAGAACATATAAGTGCAAATTGCTCATAATTAATGGATAGAAAGTTTAGCGAGAAATCAAACAAAAACCATCTCATTAATTTTAACGTGTATACCTTACTCTGAAGGAAAAATGTGGCTCTTGAAATTAACGATCTTGAAATATTCATGAAGCTGAAATTAACTTTGTTATTAAATTCGACGCTCGGCGGAAGCTGTGTATACAAGGATAAAAATTAAATGACTTTTTTCTAAAAGAACTTTATCCATTCCTGGATTCATTTGAGGGGGATTTTTTAATTATAAGATCGGTCGAGTAAAATTCTCAACATTCAGTTTGATGTCTGAATTATATGCATGATATTTTTTATATATATTATAGGGCAGCTCCACACTTGCCATGTTCATCTACAGATATTTGAAATTGGGGCGAAAGTATTCCTGTTTGTTAACAAATACAAATTTGGAGATTGCACAAAGTAACGAAATATTTCCTTCTCGGATAATTTATGCACTGAAAATAGAATGGACAAATCAACACGTCATTATTGTGGCTGATATTCGACCAACGTCTCAACTAGAAATCTTACATCCAGCATTTGGAAAGACTGAATCTTATGAAGACTATCGCTTTAACAAAATTGGCGGTTTTTGCAATATTCATACTATGTCATATATTTTACAGGGTGTTAGGTGAACATGCGGCAAAAGTTCAAGGGGTTATTCCTTGACCTATTCTAAGAATATTTTATCTCATGATGAATGTTCAAAAACCCCTCTGTTTCGAAGATACAGGGCGAACAAAATTTGCGACAACCATATTCGATATTTGCTGAAATCATTAATGTAAATACGTAGGGTGTACATCATGAGTTTATCAAGTACAAAAAATTCACTGGATTGTTCGAGGTGGGCCATACGCATGGTCTGCTCGATCCTCGGACTTAAACCCCGGGATTCTTTCTTCTGGGGATATCTGAAGTCATCAGTTCACGCTACTCCATTAGCGAATCTGGATGATTTGCGAAATCGGATAATTGCTGGGTGTAACTCAATTAGAAACGTCCCTGGTGTATTTGAGAGAGTTCAGCAGTCCACGACGAGAAGAATGCTTGTATCCAGGCTGGAGGAAGTCATTTCGAAAATTCATTGTAGATTAAACAACTTTACATGAATTTTTTAATAATAAAATGTTGATGTCGTAAATTTTGTTCGCCCTATATCTTCGAAACAACGAGGTTTTTCAAAAATCATCATAGTACCAAATATTCCTAGAATAGGTCAAGGAATAAACCCCTTGAATTTTTGCTGCATATTCATCTAACCCCTGTAGATATTTACGATTTGAGTATCTTGAAGAATCATATCACGATATGAGATGGAAACTTTGTCAAACGAGGCCTTTATGCCGAGTTTGATAATCTATCGATACGGTGCAGAATACAAAAAATATAGTACAGATGGTACAAGTGGATATAATCGTACTAAAGTGGTAGAAAACAAGTCTTAGTTGTTAGACAGTTCAAATGTGAAGAATTTTGTGTACGAATCGAAGAACCACCAAGATTACTTCTGGGTCCTTTGTTATTTATATTATTTGTGAATGATATGAAGGATGTCTGTGAAACCTGTGATTTGACCGTGGCATAGGCATATGATTAGATACCTTCTAGCTAGTATACATGGGCCGCAGTGGTAATGATGGTGGAGCTAGTCTATCTATCAATCAGAGGGATATGGGTTCGATTCCCAGCATGGTCACTGGTCTCGTGCTAAGAATCGCACGTTAAAAGGTAAGACCTCGTTAATCCTTAGCTCGCACAAGTTTCGTCCTCATTGTTTTCTAGGTGGCCAATATCTGGTTTATATTTATTGGCATCAGTATCTGCGATGGTAAATATGAATCCGTCCCGGTTTTCTGTAAAAATTATGCTTTGTTTTTTTTTTCTTAGGAGTAACAGAGAGAATATGTTATAAAAATAATATTTGCTGCCAACTTTTTCATACACCTTTTCGAAATTAATTTGTCGTAGTCAGTAAATATTATAAGGTCAAAGTTTTTTAAGTATAATCTTGTATTTATGGATTCTACTATCACATCCATTGAAACGTTAAATGCATTTATTCGAAAGTTCTCCATTCCTGTTCTTGGAAGGTCAAAAAATTATTTGACCACTCTCTCATGAATGCTGATGTCATCCTAAAAAAAATAATGTCATAAAAGTTTCAAAGGCTTTCTCGATATCAGCAAAATAACTTTGACTCAAGATAAAATATTCAATGGCAGTTATTACCAGGATTGTATTTCATCAGATCTTAACCTTTGCTCTGTAAATTTTTGAAAATGGACTACTGTGATCCCATTGCAGAATATGGTAGATGAATTTTATCTTTATTTCTTATTGCGTCCAAATCATACGTAATATGAGCTCAATGACCCGACATTCAACAATTTTTGCAAGCTACTTCCTTTGCCTATCATCGAGTTTTCCCAATATTTTGTGATCTTTTATTTTGCCATCATCATTAACATGTCTGTTAATAGTCGCAATTCAAAGTGATGCCTATACATGGCGATGTCTAGAGCATGGCTGTCGTTCGTAGGGGATGACAGCTGGTTAACGGAAAAACAATTTTAAACAATTTTTTCAAACATGTGTCCTAATTATCATCTACCTCAAATTGAAATAACAATGTTGTCTTATTCACAAGCATAGGTAGGTACCATAACAATCCGCACATAATTTTATTATGATTAGTTATTTCTAAGCTTCCATAGGCTTATATAAATTGCTGCCTGTTGTTGTTATTAACTTACTTAACTAATTTTGACAAACTAACGTCTACAAAATGGTTTTATTGCAAAACATAATGAATCACAGCGTATTTTTCTGTTCTTCCGTATTTTGAATGTTCTTTATATCTTATTTTTATAGATCTTTCAGTGTGCCCATAATATTTTGTATCACAGTCCTTACATTTGATTTCGTAAATTCAGACTTTTTCGTATTCTCGACTTTATCCTTTGGGTTGTCCAAAAGGCTCTATAGTGTCTCCCTAGTTTTGAATACCATCCTTATTCTTTGAAAATATTTCCAATGTTCTAGGAGTATTGTTGGTATGGAACCGATATGTATTCGTCTTGGTTTGTATCATTTTCAAGATTTTGTTCATTCTTAACTTAAACTTCCCTCTTATAATATTGTCTATAATACTCATCGAGAAACCCTTAACAAGTGCTGCTTCTTTAATTGTTACTTCTTTTTCAAACCTCTCCTATGTTGGAGAAAACATCAGAAGAACTGTTGGAAATATACCTGTGAGTGCTAGTTTATTTTCTGAATACATCGTATACTATCCTTCCAAATAGACCTCTTATCACCAAATCATCAAGGAATGGCAGTTGTTCCTTATTTTCTAATTCATATGTGAATTTTATTGATAAAAATCAATTATTACAAAAAGAAATGGTACCAAGGTAATTGTAGCATCTTCGAGTCAAGGTTTTTTCAATTTTTGGTATAGCTGTTGTTTTGGCTTCATGTCTTGTATTATAATCATGTTCTATTTGACTGAACGTATTTCTGAAATTGAAATGATTAAGTATTAATCACTGATAAAATAATTGTCTATTTCCCTTATATAGTGACTCAGTTGAATAAGTAAAATTTTTATTAAATATAATCTTGAGAATTGTTCATAAAGGCAACCTTCTACCTGGAAACGGTTTTGTTTCATATACAATTTAATCACTGAAATTGTTTCTCTTCAGTAATTCCACCAGGTATTTCAAAGTCTGTGAATTTGGAAATCTAGGAAATAAGCACCTAACATCGAAGGAAACCAAAATTACTTATAGCAGATTGATGTGTTTTGTATGTTGAATGAACTCTAAACAGTTATATAAACTAAAATAGGTTCGATAATAGGTAAACTTTGAAATTTCATTGTGAGCCATTTTGCTATTCGGCAGGTTTGGGGCCCCAATAGCTGAAAGGCGTATTTGTCTTTCGATCACTTGATAAGTTTCTTTCTGTTTTTTATTATCGTGTGTCACTTGTTCATTTGGTTTCTCTGTTGTCATATTTCTGGCAATTTGATTTTTGACCTTCTCTTGAACTAGTCCTACCGAAGAATCAATGATATTCTCGAGGACTTCTTTGGACGTAGGGCAGATGTCAAATATTGAATCATTGTTTGAAAGGTTGATTTCTTCTTCATCAAACGACTGTGATGAATGATTCTCCACAATATTGATAACTGTACTAAAAACTTAAATCACTGGCAATATTATAAGAATCTCAAAAACGAGAAAGAAGATCATTTCAAATTTTGCGTGGAGAGATATTGAAAAGACAAAAATTAATCAACTAACCCTAAAAGCATAGCTCCTGCTCAATGAAACAAATGACAACTTCCTTCCATATTTAAGTACTTTGAAACTAATCGATGCTGATTTACTCTTATCTCATGATAATAATTCAAGAAAACAAACAGTAAGTTTTTCCAGAGATCTTACAGCAGTAATGATCAGGACGAAGGTGGGGAACGGGATCAAGGAGCTAGTACTCGGATCGGCCTATTTCCCATCAGACCACCCTGAACCACCACCCACAAAGGATGTAGAAGACCTGGTGAGATATTGTAGAAACAAAGGACTGCCACTTATCATCGGTTGTGACGTTAATGCGCACCACATCACTTGGGGCAGCAGCGACACTAACGAAAGAGGTGAAAATCTACTACAATTCGTAATGGCCAACAACCTGGACACGCTGAATGTAGGAAACAAACCCAACTTCATTACAAAAAAACAGGAAGGAGGTACTCGACGTAACAATAGCCTCAACTTATGTGAGTATCCTTGTTACAGAATGGCATGTATCTGATGATGTAAGTTGCTCGGATCACAGATATATTAAATTCATAATAAAGAGTGACATCTACAAAGAGATTTACCGGAATCGACGGAAAACGAATTGGGAAGCGTACAGAGCAGAACTAAGTCGCAAACTCCACGGAACGCATCGAACGATAAGAACAAACAGAGACCTAGAGCTGGCTGTGGAAGAAATCAGTGACGCAGCCATCTCTACGTTTGACAAGCACTGCCCACTCATCACAAGGAACACCACCAGGAAGGTGCCCTGGTGGCACAAAGAACTTCAAAGAAAGAATTCAACAGAGCCAAAAAAATGGGAGGTGGGACGAATACAAGAACTCCTTGTCCATTTCATTATCTCAAAATACCTATAATATAGGAAATATCTGAATTAGTGACTGCTCTGAAATTAATAGCAGTGTTGATTGCAGCACAAAATGCTTCAATACTATAAGGCGTATTTCAAGTACCATCAACTTTGGTATTGAAGGCTCAGTAAATAATAGCAATACTTGCTTCATGAATAGTGTTCTCCACAGTTTATACAATACTAGATGGTTGTTAGAAGAGTATTCAAGAGATGATGTCTACTTGAGAGATACAAACATGTGAATGAAAAGAGCTTTATTCAAATCCTTTGCGGTGGTGATTGAAGAACTACGGTCGAAACATGAATTAGGTAGAACAGACTCATTAGGGCAACAAATTCAAAGTTTTGCACCTCATTTTATCGTTAACGCTCAACAAGACGCTCAGGACTTTGTTGGTCAACTGAAATCCATAATAAAAATATTTTGGACATTGTTCAGTTACGTTTGTTCCATTCTGGGATCATTCTGTACCGATTTCGCAAAGAAATATCAAACTGAAATTTTCACTTTTTCTGAATTCATGTACTAGTGAGGAAACGAAAGCAAAGAAAGAAGGAAGTGCACGAAATCCGTGCCGATGCAAAAATGCTCTAAAAATCCAACTCATCTATTAAAAACGTTTTCCTTTGACAGACAGATTTGATTGATTTTTCTTCAAAAGCTTTATATATGAGCAACTATGCATTATCTATTCACACTGGGACAATCTACAACGGACACTACACGAGTATCTAGAGACATTCTTACACAGTCTCATGGCACGTGTACAACGACTCTTAGTGTCTCACATTACCTTACTACTTCTTCAAATCATCTTGTATGCAGAGAAACTTATCTCATTTTCCATGAGTCTTGCTCAAAGATTCAATTTTATGTATTAATATGCTGTTTATTTATTTTTCAACTTATTGTTTATTTTATTTATATTTTCATTCGATATTCATTGTATTTGACATTGTATAAGAATAAAAAATTCACAGAGTTATCGTTTCATTTAGTTGAAGCTCTTTGATACACTTTTCGAACTTATTTCACTTATTAAGGTTTTCAAAATGGATATGGCTACATTCCCACTTTTTTTTTTGTTAAAATTGTTATTTCCAACCAGCTGCACACCCTTAAGAGTACAACCCTCAAAAGTCTTCGAAAGACTTGTCCGAGCTAGGGAAGACGCAGCCCTTACCTTTTAACGTGTGATACCATGCACGAGACCGACGACCATGCTGGGATCGAACCCATGACCCTTAGGTTAAGAGACAAGCGCTCTACCATCATGACCATCACGGCCCATCACTTTGTTAGATGTAATAAAAGATATCCTCAGAGATATGAGTTAATAAAATGTGAAAGTTATTAAAATCTATTTGATGTGGTTACCTCCAAGAATTTGAAAATGGAATCAATTCATATTTTATTTTCTGTCGTTAGATGTGCTCCAAACATTCGTGTAAACCTGAGGATCGATAAAAAAGTATAGCAAATACGGCTTATAATATTTCCTCCTTCCGCAATATTCTCGTGAAAGCAAAAGCTGCTCTGATCAAAGGAAAAACAACTTCACTTTGTACCAATAATTCATAACGTTTCAATCTCCGAATACCAGCAAGTAATAGCGTTGAAAATCATGGCAAAACTAATCAGTTATGAACCCTCCGCAATCAAGTGAAAACATAAAATATCATGAAAAATACAGCAGAAAACTAATCGGCTGTGAACCCTTTGCCTTGCTTTGAGGTTAATTATTAAATGAAAAGGTTGTTTTGGAATTACAAGAGGCGAGAGAAGATGAAAAATTGATAAGAGAGAAGTTGTTTACAAATTCTTCGGGGTTGTTTTGACTTGACTTCAATTTAATCTTAGGTCTCTGAAAAACTCATTCTGAGGTAAGCTTCAGTGTCAGTGGATTAGTTATTGTTCCGAAGGGCATTGTGAATGATTGATGATATAATTCCTTGCGAGGGTGTGTTATGGGGCGAAACGAACCAACTAATGGGAGATAATTAAAGGACGAAGTGTTTTATTGGGGCTATAACGTCTTGTTGTATGAATTTAAAGAGTTTTCATTCTTAATCATCGGTGCAACTTCTCAAAATGACTGGTTATTATATTACAAAGTTTAGTTTTGCATATCCGACGTTCATTAAAGAAATTGTAACATTATTTAGGCTCGATGAAATCATAAGATTGATTCAATTCCAGAAATAACTATTTATATATCAAGGATTGAAACTATTGCTTTTCCTTCCGCAGGTAGTTTGATGCCCGAGACAAAGGGCATCAAACGTCGAAATTCTGACTTGGTATCTCGGAATTAGCTAATTCTGAAATACTAAGACGGAATTCTGACTCAGTATCTCGGAATTAGCTAATTCTGAGATACTTAGTTGGAATTCTGACTTAACATTTCGGAATTAGCTAATTCTGAGTTATTAAATCGGAATACAGCAAAAAAATTTTTTTATCAATAGTGGCCCTTCTACGCCTTCGTACAGATCTTTTCATGCAGAACGAATTCAAAAAGTGAATATTATTCACACAAGCAATAATGAAAAAAACCACACACATTTCATCACCTAAACATAACAATATTGAAGTTTCCCAGGGGTCAGTCTTGGCACCTATACAGGATGTCCCAAATTAATTCGTCACCATTGCCAACTCCGCTATTATTGATGCTACGAATTCGATTAAATGGGCAAACTAGTAGCATTTTTAATGGCCTTCTCGATGCCGAAAACAGTTGCGTTTTCAGAATAATATGTCATAAAATGATATTTTTTTCAATGGAACATCCTATATTTTTTCAACAACAAAGCTCATATATCACCTTTCTTCCTATAGTGGAAAATGAGAGACGTATGTGGATATATTTATTTCTTTCACTTGTACAAAAAATTTCTTTGTTTTGGTGAATAAAAGCTCATGATTGTCCAAACACCGAATTTTGGTACTTATACGAATGACAATATTTTGTTACTAATAGCAAAATAAGACGCAGTAAAAAGAAAAAATTGCGCTGGGATGTGAACTCGTGAAACCCGTGATCATCATGACCACTCAATTGACACCACAAAATGATAATTTCCATCTTAAAGCCATTCCACTGGCCGCATTTATTTTGTGAATCAAAATTATGTCTGCTGTAATGATAACTTTGAAGCCGTTTTTGTACAGAAGAGAAATTACTAGTCATATGAATATTCTCAAGTATATCATGACAGTCATTAATTATTGTAACTGTCAACTACTGTTCGAATATTTTTAGAAATGCCGTTTTCCCATCAAGAAAAATGTGATATGTTAAAATACTACTTGGTTTGCCAGAAAAATAGCGTAAGAGCACTCCAACACTACAGCAATTCGTTCCCCGATCGTGAATTACTTAATCGGCGTTTTGTTGCTGTGCTTCATCGTCGATTCAGGAACAATGAAACAGTTTTTGAGAAGAGGAGAACCAAAAAATGTTTTGTAATATCTGAAAATACAGAAATTGACGTTTTATCCTACTTTGAGGTATATCCGAATAATTCCATCAGAGATTTATCTAGAGAAATAGCTGTTCCAGTGTCTGGTATTCCACGAATTCTGAAGAAATATAAGATTTCTCCTCATAAGTTAAGACCACTGCAAACACTAGAACCTGGTGATCCTGAGAGACGATTGGGGTTTTGTCGGTGGTTTATGAATAAATGCAGACAACATCCAAACTTCTACAGAAATATTATATGGAACGACGAGGCTAATTTTTCAAATCGTGGGATGTATAACAGAAAGAATTTTCATTATTGGAGTAGACATAATCCATTTCTAGTCCATCCCCACAATCCGCAAAGACGATTTAGTATTAATGTTTGGTGTGTGTGTCTATTTAGAGGCAGAATTATCGGTCCATTTTTTTCCAAGGTTCTTCGAACGGACCCCGTTACATTAATTTATCAACAAGAGTTTTGGAAGAGTTTTTCGATGATCTTGAGTGACCCCTTCGTTCACCAGACATGACACCTCTAGATTTTTATTTTTGGGGATTTCTGAAAAAATTAGGTGTACAAAATGAAACATAATAATGTAGATGATCTGAAAAATTATATTGAAACTATAATTAATAGAATTGATGGTCGAACTGTGTTGAATTCCACACGTATTATCAATAGAAGGGTCAAATATGTGTTTAACAAGAAGGCGGTGTTTTTGAAAAATTTCTTGATATTTTATAGCGGTTTATCAAATCCGTTTGTTATAAATGTTTCCCATTGATAAAACTGTCTTATGAAAAAAAGTCAAATGTGATTTGTTGCTGAGAATGTTATTACGAATCGAAATGCATGAAATAATATAGGGGTTTCCATTGAAAGAAATATCATTTTATGAAATATTCTGAAAACGCAACCATCAATTTTTTTTTTGTTTTGTTTTTGTTTCGGGAGAAGGCCATTAATAATGTTACTAGTTTGCCCATTTAACCGAATTCGTAGCATCAATAATAGCGGAGTTGGCAATGGTGGACTTAGAATTCTCCCATTTCCTGGTATTTTCATAATGGAAGTACTAATATACATACATACTAATTAAAACACCTACTTCCACAACTACAACACGAGATTAAAAAATGATGAATTGTTATTTTATTTCAATGTAGGCTGGAATTTTTCCAGATATTTTTCCAGATCTTCCAGATTTTTGTTTTTAATTGGCTTACTTCCATCCTGGGAGTGTAACGAACACAACAAAAAATTATCTACCAAACACATTATTCAGTTATGATCGAGAAAGCATTGAAAAATTATAATTTTTGCAGTTTGTCGCAGTTCGCCCAAATTTTCCGATATTCCTTTTTAATTGAACTGTTTTTTTTCCCGAAAACTTTTTTCGAGGACCATAACGAAGAAAACAATGTGTGTATTAAAAGCGCAGATTAATTCTTTGCCGCTTGAGATTTTTTTTACAACCGGAGATCTTACAAAAGTATTTGTTAAAAATGAATGACAGTAGGTACACAGTTATAAATTTATACCATGATGATACTGAACTCGAAAATCTAAAACTAAAAAAAAATTGAATGGTTCGAGGATGAACCCGAAGAAACCAGAAGCTGCATTATTTCTGACCATGAAGAGCGACTTACAAAGAAAATTAAATCAACTATTTCGACTTTTTCGCAAATTCAACGCTGATATGTAACAAAAATAAGAAATTCCCAGGATAACTGAAAAATATTTATTTTTTTGCATTTTTAACGATATTTTCTTATACTAACAATACATTTTTTTTCATACCGTCTTAAAGTCGAGATTTCAACATAACAAATAAGCACCAAAAAAGTGAAAAAAATATTAATTAACAACTTTTTCGATGGAAAATTAGGCTTTATTCAACGTTCACAAAATTCGTTCACAATCGAAAAATAAATAGTTTGATTCGAAAATATAACAGGTCTCCAAAACACAACTAAGGAACGTTTAATCAAGTTTCATAAAAAATATGGTTGCGAGACAAGCACTTGCAATTGGGAAGAACGTTGCACAAATTACGTGTTAGATGTAGTTCAATTTCTGTCGTAGCATTAGCCAGGAAAGTAGTTGTTTTCTGATAGATGTTTGCTTCATTTTTCCACATATTGGAAACGTTTGGAGGAAAGGGTTACTCGACTTTGTCGAGTTTATTCTTCTCAAAGATAAAAATCAATCATTAAAAAATTTAAATGATTATTCAACCGTTTTTATCGTGATTTCTCGTTAATTTCGCGGTATTGTCGCAAAATCATTCATACAAATGTTTCAGATATTTCAATTATATACAACTTCTATTTAACAACTTTTTTTTATCTATCCAACCCTCAAAACGTATATTTAGTTACCTCCAACCCCCTTGAGGGAACTTCTACTGAGTCGTCTTGATTTTTCTCAATATATTTACTATAAACTTTCCGATCATCCACATACTGCTGAAAATGTTTCATGAGTTCGTGTATATAAAATCGGATTGGCCCTGGTCTGTTATGCATATTCATCGTTCAAATCGTGAGTCATTTTCAATTTTTCTTTCCGTTGAGACCTTATTGGAACTATTGAAAACTCAATGGTAGTTGGACGCTTCAGATTGTGGAAGCTATCATTATTAATTTTCCTCCTATCAGAGGCGGCACCTCAGCGAATATGTTTTTTGTTACACTCTAACCTACGATTCGAAAAAGAAAATTTGAATTTACTCTTTAAGCGCCCTCCAGCACTTTTCTAACACACACGCTATACCTGTCCCTCATCATTATTATAATAAACACTAAATCTATTTCAGGTTTCTTTGGTTGATGTCCAGTACATGTTCTCTTCAGAAGTCCAGTTGATACTGCAAATTTTGAAAACGTGTCTACCGTGTAATGGGTGTAATGGATGAATTCTTTCACCTGATAACTGGCCTATTACTCGTGGGATCGATGTGCTGACTCGAATTCTCGTGCCTGGTTCCAGTGTTCCAGATCTCCATAGCGTCAAAAGCGGCTTAGGGCATAACAAGTTTGAGAGAAAGGAAAATTGTCACTTGTAAACGGTATTTCAGTGTTTCAGGTGCCGGGCGTTGGATGAGTTATACAGCAGGGGATTTGCATGGAAAGTATTTTACCAGCAAGCTGAAGGCCGCGATATATTGCTTTTCTTATTAGAACGGCATATTGTGAAGTTGTTTCATATGCTGACATAATCTTCACGTTACAGTTGAATGAAGAGTATAATACGTAAACTCAGTCTCAAATGAAAAATATGAAACCGTAATTGGGACAATACAGTCCTGAATTTCCCGCTTTGCAACTGGACGATGTACAATTGACTTCAACCCTGTACGATATGTTGCTAGCGTCAACTACCCTAGATATTCTACTGAGATTTCAGATAGTAAACACACCTACGACCAAAATTTGGAAGAGATCAATATAAACTTTCAAGCTCACACTGCACAACCAACCACTGAAATAACTTTGTGAATCTGAATGAGTAGTAGTTATAGTGAAGAAGAAAGAAGTATGAAAATTCATTATTTTTATGAAAAAAAAAATTATAAGAGCCGAAAAAGCTTGTGGGTTAGGGAACTTTATTTACATCGAAATCGAATAAAGTTCTAAAACTATTATCGAATGTCCCAAAATTGCTTTAATGAATTAATTTAGTAGCACCACATTTTCATATTAGTCACAAAAACTGTCGCAAAACAGTATGATTGCTAAACGATTGTAGAGGCTTGCGTTATTATTTTTGTTTGCATTTTTTTCTGATTATCTAGTTACTCATTACATTCTTCATACGATATCTCCCTTGTAATACTATCCTTATCTCCTATAGCTTTCATAGTATTTTCTAGTTCAATTCCATCTAGAAAACTTTCTGAATTCGTAAAATAGGAATGGTGAGAACTACTCTCTGAGCATGGTATATTCAAAACCGTCGGGTCTTTCACCCATATAAGGTTCCAGAAACGCCAGTAAATCAATAAATGCCAATTCTTTGTCTTCTCTGTATAACTTACCGATGGAGTGTTCAAGAAAAATTTTCTTTTTTGTAACCATCTAGTAAAAATTGCCACTCCTCAGAACATTCTCTAGATATAAAAAATATGAAAGTAACTATCAGTAGAACGCAACTCAACAACTAACCAGTGTTATCTATTGATTATTTAGACGATGAACAAATATATAATTTTTCCAATTTGAAATATGTTAACGTGAACGATAGCAAAAATTTCGTTGAAATAAGAATTGTTTCAATTAAGCTAGTGAAATTAATTAACATTCCGATTTCCTTCTCATTTTCGCAATTTCCTGTTCAATTTCAACTTTCGTGTCTCCTGGTAACAACATTTTTGTACTTGAAATAAGAAACTCGATAATACAATATTTTGGAATGCTACCTATCAGTGAGCTTTTTTGTACATTCAGTGAAAAAACTCAACAACATCAATAGCTGACTAGTCATGTGGCGGTTTTTTGAAATTCTTTAACGACAAACTCAAAAAAACCACCATAGATAAGTAAACAGAAGTGAATTCACTCGCCGCCATATTCTTATCGACATTCTCACCTCGAAATTTGCGTTTAGCCGACCTATTCTGTGCTATGGCGCAACCAACATGAATCCGAGATCGAACGCCGTACGCGAGACCAAGTGAGACAGGACAACTCTCAGCCGACCCCTCTTACCCCACTGCATGCCAGAAAAAAATAAAATCTGAATCCGGTACCTACCTCAAAGGCACCGACTGGGTATAAATCTACTCCTGTTAACTTATATACGGTGCTAAAACTAGGAATTATCATTTCGAAGAGCAGATATACGCTCGCTCTTACACCTCAAGCTTATAGCGCAGTTCAAAATCTCAGTGCCCCAGGAATATTTTTTAGACTAAGAAAAAATAATTTTGCGAACATATCTGGATTTTCTATATTTTGAATCCTCAATTATTAAATTTAAAAATAAAAAAATTACCAAAATGCCTCAACAACATTATTTTAGTAACAAAAATTACCCCTACAAAAAAATGCTGACGATTGGATGAGCCCCACTAACCTTCAGCTAGGTCTCCACTCTAACATTTTGGTGTCCTTCAAGTAAAATTGCAGAATTTTTCAATGGTGCATCAAATACCTACCCAAAATCAATCACCAGCTCTCCTACTATATGAGATGAAAGGACTCGGCAATACCATGACATCTGATGTGAAATAGAGGGTTTTCGATTCAATTCCGAATGCTCATCATCCGTGGACAACTGTTTTGTAGTTACCTATTCATCAACACGGCTTCATGAGCTCTTTCAAAATTAAAACGATTGCACTCTGTAGATGCCACAAGTTACTTTTCATTCATAACATCTGATGTCATATTCGAATTATACTCGTAATACCGCGTTGCTAAGAATTGATAAGTGGAATCATCAGAATAAATAATGAAATAGGTAATTCAATGCTTACCTCCCAATGTCAATGTTATTTTTCTTATAGCCGAGATCAATGCGATTTCTAAGGCCGGATTCTCACCGGATCGGTCCGATCATAATCGTCCAGATTTCAATCGCGCGATGAAGATCGTGCACATGATTGCAAACGCGTACGTGTTCACTGACACGATTTTAGTCGTGACCGATAATTCTTCCGCTACACAGCTGTTTTTCGACAAGCGGTACATAGATATGAACTTGTCGTCGTGTTGCACCAGTTCATGGGTGGAAATGAAAGCACCTCTATTTCCATTTTCCACTATGTACGGATACACCAAAAGCTGGCGACGGCGACGAAGTCTTCGTATTCTATAATATGCAAGTACTACAACTTCCTCCTCACTTGACGACATTTTGGAAAAGACTAGTATGCATTATCTGACATTTTATATCGTACTGATAAATCCGGTGGGCATGATCCCTCGATTTCGGTCGGACCAACCACAATCGGATCGATCTTGGTCAGGACGATTACAATCGTTCTGATCTGGTGAGAATCCGGCTTAACTGTCAGATTCGAGCAGGAATTGCAAAGTATCTAATACACCGCCTAGTCGGATTTTCTCTTTCGAAAGAGAACCCAATATATTTTCCAAATAATATTATATGAATCTAAAATAAATAGCTTATCTATTAATTCTAATGAATATTTTTTGATCATTCTTGCAACCAATCGAAACCATCAATTCAAAGCATTCATACGTTTAGGCCAATCACAGCATTATTATAGTGGCAATTTCCTACCTTGAAAATTTCCGCGGGAACTATTTGTGGGATTTTGTTTTTATTATGTGACAACTGATACTTTTGATCTGAGGTCTGTCATCAGTTTGCATGAAAAGTGAAAAATGATTCGAAAACGGTTTAGTACATCATCATTCGATGAAATTTTAAGAAAATCAACGAAAATGCATGTAAGAATACTATTTTGAGTAACGTGTCAATTTGGAAAACGTTTCAATTGATAACCTAGGGACAGAGAGAAAGCAATAGCTTTCAATCCAACAGAACAAAACAATGTTACGGAATCCTCCAGCCAAGAACAAAACATCCATAATAATTGTATATTTCATGATGAGAACTTCAAATTCCAAACGTCATTCTGTTTATAGCGATTCAAGTAAATTGTTGAAATAAAAATATTATATGTATATAGATCTATGATTGGGGGCATCAAAAAATAATCCATCGAATATCACACGAGAGTTCGATAAAGTAGAAAATAATTCTCCAGATTTTTTCTCAATCTTGTTGCCATTTGGCAATAGACACGAGAGCACGAAGGGCTCTCATGTCTATTGTAACAAGTTTTCGAAAAATCTGTCAAATTATTTTTACTTTATTCTCACTCTCTTGTGATGTTACAACTGAAAATAAGAAAGGAACCGTGCAGTTTCTGCAAAAAAAGTAAAACAAGTAAATTTTAGACGGTGCATAGAATGAATTCGTTCGAATACAGAATGTTGCCGCGATATGAAGCTTTATCGAAAATCAGTTAAACAAAAAATCGTAACAGTTGATCACTTCACAAACTGCCTCAAATGTCATTGTTTGAACTCCTCAAATGTAACTACCCATTGCTTTTACTAATGATTAGCCGAAGTCATCAAACTATTTCGCGGGAACTTCAAGAAAAAATCCACCACAACTAAATAATATCATTTGCATTTGACCTACTCCGTGATTTTTGTTGCTACTTACTCATTCTAATTTGAAACATGATGCATCGATTATAAGTCGGTAGAAAAGGCTAAATAGGTCGAATGTCATATTTCCCTCTGCACCTTCTTCCCCGCAAAGCCACTAACAAATGAACCAGAATGTAGACTATGACGATAGTAAATGAACGTTGCGTGATTTCGTTATATTAAACTGAAACCGAGTTTACTGCACCCTATGGAACTGAAATGGCTAGTGGGATCAATTTTTATGCGAGAAAGTGTTGGTAGCAGTTGTAGACGATGATATTTTATTTTGCTCACTTCACAAAGAACAACTATGCTCTTGTAACGTTGAACAAAACATTTGGAGAATAAGGAATAGAGAACTTTCAGTTGGAGACAAATCGAATTGCATACCTACCTATTGCACACTTGCACCAAAGGAAGGATCAATCGATTGCTTGGTAGGGTTAGTGAACCCTTGGTTGTATATTTCCTAATAGTTTTGAAGCTTTAATAATTTAACTGAGTTTTGAAGAAGATTATATCAAAATTAATTGAAACTGAAAACTCAACCGAAGAAACTATTACACCTGAATAAATTCCACGACAGTTTCACGTCTTAAAATTCCGCGTTGGAAAATGCAAAATAAGAAAAAGTAATACAGGTAAAAAATATCAAAATATCAAAATTCAAATCATGATGAAAGAAAGATGTAAGGCAACATTGCCAAATTGGCAAAGTTATGACGTTATAAAATGTAGACCGTCACATATATAAAAATATAGATACCTACAGACCAGACAGCAGTCTTATGAAAAAAATTGTCAACGGGTAATTTTTCTGAATTTTTGTTTTTTTGCACAGTTATAACTCCGGAATAAATATATCTATGGGCACAGCTCAATCATGTGACTACTTTTCGAGATATAGGGTGTTGACATTATGAAGTAATCATTTAAAATTGTGAAAATAATATTGCTTTTTCAGGGAAGCATATTGAATGTAAATGAGTGCAACAAAACTTTTTTTCGAATAAGGCGTTTATTTCAGACTGGTTTTTGATAAAAAATATTGTCACATACAGTGTGAGTCGAGCATTATTTAAAAGGAAGTTCTTCATCGACCCAATGAAATGAAGATTTGATCAAACCAAGAATCATAGTAAAAAGTTGGTGCCACTGTATATATATTTTCAGCCTTATATATACTTCACTACGAGTCATTCGAAATACTCTTTTATAGTATGAGACAAATGCTACGTGACGATAAAATGACGAAAAAGTGATTTCTTTATCTGTATTTGAAAATTTCTTTCTGCGGCCCATATAGGATTTTGGTTAATAAGTTGGAAAACCAGTAATGAAATTCACGAATGTGTTCTCACTTCAATGAAGGTGTAAATGTTCTTCAAAGTTAAGTTGAAACATGAAGTTAACTTTCGTCTATTTTTCAGCTGAGAATATCCCTCAATAAAGATTAAACACAATAAATACATAAAATTACAGGTTGGCGTTTCTCAATTTACCTTTAATATATTATAAAGGCTGTTCACATCATATTCCAACTGAACTAGAGGTCTCAATTGTTCAGCAATAATTCTCATGTCCTCTCCAATAGCATCTTGACCTGAAGGTGCTAGCACTATATAGCTCTGAGACATTGCCTCCATTCCTTCTACAGGTTTGTTACCTCCCATTTTGAAAATTTTTGATACTGTTATTTTCATTCTACCTTTCCTAAACATGTTAACTCTTGCAATATATTCAAAATCTAATGTACATCCGAGTTCTTTCAAAAAGTCAATTATTGTAGAACGTACAACTGTGGGTCATCGCCTAGCTCTTGCTGCCCAATGTATCTTAATTGGAAAGGTGTATCAGTCACATCTAGACATCTTCTAACCCTCAAGGCAAACACTGACATTGGGGTTGTAGTTCCTGTATTTGTGATTCTTAACTAAAAACAAAGTTCATGATCGTGAAATGATTCTGGGCCACTATCCACGTTATCACATAGACTTGTTAAGCGGTGTAACAATACTTCAACATATTGGTCTAAAACAGAACCTTGTAGTAGGTTCTCTTGATTTGGAATTATATTGCACTTTAGAGCTGCGCTCAAAAAATCCATTGCATTTCCAGGTGCAGACATATTCATTCATTTAATATTGCATACGATACTATACAGTAATGATTAAAAACTTAGTATTTATTATGATGATGGATGATATTGATAAAGATGTTGAAAAAGGAAGCTGTGCCTTTCCAGAAACTACCAATATAGAGTTTTATCAGGCTTTTTGAGTACAGCAGAAAGTCAGAAAAAACGAATTGCTATGAAGGAGAAAGTTAGTACAATTATGGTGACAAAGGACTTATGATTGATGATAGGATGATAGGTACATGTGAAGTATTCAAAATGATTAACATGATCAATCATATTTTTGTCATTGCACGTACTGTTATGATTCTATCAAGACAATTTCAGCTGATTTTTCCCACCAATTTGACAAAGTTGTATTTAATTGTAGATGAGTGTTCAGATGATAAACATTTTTTTTATTCAATTATAATATTTGTTTTACTATTGTGAATAGTTTGCCCGACTGACAAACGTTCACAAATAATGTAACTGTACTGTACTGAACGAAAAACAAACTTTATAAATACTAAAAATTACAAAATACAACAAATATATACCAAAGAAAATCTTTTGTGTTTTCTGTGATATGGACTTTTGACAATACTACATTGTGGTACTACTGGCGCTGACTTTCTGTTGTTAATATTTTGACCGCACTGTCGCTGCGATCTTAAAACCTGAAACCAATATGGGGTCTAAGGACTATATCACATTTAGATGAAACTAGAAGAAACGACGCCTACCTTTCCATATATTTTTTCAGAGTGCTTCTAGTTTCCAAGACTGCTGCTCAAGGTCCTGCAAGGTCTCACATTGAAGAACTTGATATCAGCTACTCATCTCAGTATTGAACTTGGAAAGCTTTATTTTAATTGTGACACTAGATATTATTGAGAAACAAGTCTTCCCCTGACTCTCACAAGTCTCTGACTTCTGAGGGTTGCACGTAGGGGTGCAGCCGGTTGGCGGTTATAACAATTATATCAAAATAAAAAAATATTAAATTATAGGAATGTAAGCTTTCACGGCTGGCGTCAATATTTTGGTTGGTTTCCGGGTTTTGCCGTGGTCTTCTTTGGTTTAAATCTCCAAACGTTTCGACTGCAAGTGCGGCAGTCATCTTCAGTGGCGTGGTCGAAGTACTCTTCTAGACGTATCAACTGAAACTGAAACTTTCGAGTTTGCCATGTTATTTATAGTGATGTTTTTTCGCGCACTTTCTGTGGTAGTGCGTTCGCGCGCACTTTCCGCGCGATTCGGGTGACATGGCTTCGTTTTGGCCCCTTTCTATGCTGTGTGCCAGATCTTTGGTAAATATGTTCTCTCTTCTTTTCTGTTGAAGTTCTCTTGGTGTTTGTGTATTTCTATTGCTTCTAGATACATTCTTGTTGAATAATGATTCGACGTTGCTATTCTCTCGGTATTTTCGAAAATGATCTTGTGTTCTCCGTCAGACAATGTATGCTCAGCGACTGCGGACTTCTCGGTTTGTCCCAAACGACAACTCCGCTTGTGCTCGACTAGGCGGGTACCAATGCTCCTTTTCGTTTGTCCGATATAGACCTTCTCACAGTTACATGGAATTCTGTAGACTCCCGCTGATTTGAGTGGATCTCTGCTGTCTTTGGCTGATTTTAGATATTCCGATATCTTCTTCGTTGGTTTGAAGACGGTGTTAATTTTCTCCTTCTTCAGAATTTTCCCAATTCTGTTGGTGACACCTTCTATGTATGGCAGATAGACAGTGCCTTGGGGAATCGCGCGGAAAGTGCGCGCGAACCCACTATTACAGAAAGTGCGCGAAAAAACATCACTATAAATAACATGGCAAACTCGAAAGCTTCCGTTTCAGTTGATACGTCTAGAAGAGTACTTCGACCACGCCACTCAAGATGACTGCCGCAGTTGCAGTCGAAACGTTTGGAGATTTAAACCAAAGAAGACCACGGCAAAACCCGGAAACCAACCAAAATATTAAATTATATTCAGATATTTTGAATGTCCTAGAAATTATTTTACCAAATGCTCGGGTTTTTTTGAAAATTTTAAGTCATGGGATTTTTCAATTCCACGGAATACCTACTTTACTTCGAAAGCATGCATCTTATTATTCTATTTAATTTTTATTCGATTCCATCATTACTCCAGCATTAGGTACAAATTGAACGTTATTAAAGTAGAATAATGCATAATAAGCATTCAGGGTAGCTTTCGAAGGGAAAATTATTAACAATTTATCATCAAAATATATCGCTTTTGCCAGCTCAGAACATGAGATGTTTTGTAATTGTTTGATTATTTCAAAAAATAAGTAAATAATTTTTAATCAAACAATAAAAAATCATGTGCTTATTTTGAAGTAAATCAAGAAGACGAGGAACACAACAGATTCAGTCGAACGTATATTCAAATTTCTGTAGCACATCCAATATTTTTCATTCCATAAAAAATATGTTTGTCAGTTCATGAATGTGCAACCGTTACCACCGTTACCACGGACCGCACGATAAAAAACTTCAGTATTTTCTGATATAAAATGAAAATATCTGTTCCCACCAATATTGCGATCTATACAGAAAGTCCGTATACCACTGGGATTCCAGACCAGCTCATATGAACGACTTGTTCTTCCGCCATTCGAACAAGCAATAAAGCACAGCCACGCTTCGTGTACCACCATAAATCACCTAACAGGGACGGACTTTGAATGTTCATTTCACCCTTCTCTTGAACAGGATACATATCAAATGTTACTAGCCGTTACATTAATAAATGAAACAAAAATCGTCAACAATGTCGAAATATCCTTCACTTCAACGATTACTAAAAAGTGGAGTTTGGTACGAATATCTGACAGAAAATATCTACTTCCCTGATGAGTAATATCACGACCAAACGACATCTGATTGATACTCCAGAAGACGATTGTAGATACTATTAATCGAAATGTCTTGATTTAAAACCAAGTGAAACCAAGTTTGTACGATAGAAATTAAACAATATAATTCACCACTATTTACGAAATATCTTATTTTAGTAAATTATCAACTGAACAATAATTAGGTATTCATTTTATTGATTTGTTTGCCTAAAAATGTTATACACAGTAACCCACTGAGAGGATTTTGCTTGTGTCATTAGATTGTAATTCAACTTGATACCTCCCATTTACGATTTCAATTTTATTCAACAGAAATGAGTATTGTAATACGATTCCCAGCCAACACAGATACATCTCTAAGATATTGCTGCGAGTTCACTTCGCGACCTGCGACTCGCATCGTTACGTCGCACAGACGACCCAGCGACTCACCTTTGTCACACTCATGATGCATGCTGGCGACCTCTATGCGATGTAGTTCTGAGACGTCTTTGCGATGAAGTTCTGAGAAGCCGCAAAGATGCCTCCTAATAACGTATCAGAGATGTAACAGAGCGACATGGCAGAGATTTCTTCACTGTTATATTCAAGAGACGTCAACGTCTATGCGATATTCCAGACAGAAACAACAAATAGTAACAGAAAATATATTTTGAATATGAAAAAAATGAATATAACAAAAATATAAATGAAAAAATTCTGGCACAACATTAACAAGTACAAAATTAAAAATAAACAAAGTTAAAAATGAACATAAATTAATTAAAAAACTCAAAGTCAATTGCTTTGGTTCCTTTTCCTGTCGAGCCTTTGTTTGGCATGCCTGAACCAAGTGGAACAGGCTACTTCCACATTTTTTTTCGATCTCTCCGTGAAGGCGGCTCATTACCACATCTGGAAATCAATGAAACAATATAAGACCACTGAGAGCTACAATGCCAGATAGTAAAGAAAGAAATAATGGAATCTAACTTTGTCGATACTCAACAACGATACTCACTTTTCACTTTGAGTTTATGGACACTAAAATTCGCAAATGTGATCAATCCAGTTGAAAATATCGGAACACGAACAGTATAGAAAGCATTCAAAGCGACAAAGCTTCGATTTCGATCAATGCATCGATACAAAGAACTAGAACTAAATATGGTTATTTATACGATACAGTAACAGCCGTTCATGAAGTCGCCTCCTGCTTTCAGGTTGGCCAACATTGAATACGATCTGTGTTGCCAACTTCTTGCCCACTTATCACGTTACTTCAAAATAAACATCTAACATACATTGAGGATTCGCCTTTCGACCGTGGTAAAGGAAAGATGGTGTCCTTGTGGTCGGCAGTCAAGTGAAAGTGTGTGAAAGTCCTATCATCACCTAATCTGGAGATAACTCAAAAATATAGTAGCAGAGATATCTAAGTATAGATTTTGATGTCTACACGATGTCGCAGTATGACGTCTATGTCAAGTGACAATTTGACATCGCAGGGACATCTAAATCCAGCTATCACTAATTTAGATATCACAGGGATGTCGCAGTGTGATATCACAGTAATGACAACAATATGACATCGCAGAGACATCTATAGTCGGCTATTACTGATTTTGATATCTAAGGGATGTCGCGGTGTAATATCGCAGGAATGTCAACGATATGATATCACAAGGACATCTTAATCCCATTTTTGACGATATTGACATCCCTGAGATGTGGATGTTTGCCCAGTGTTGACTGGGTTAGTTATTGATAAATATTAGATTATAGTTTGTTCTTTCGTATCAGTTAACGAATCATCTTGTCTAAGTCAAAAAACAGAGTTTACTCAATTATTATCTATACTTGAGGTTATAGTAAATAGTTATACGAGGGTTGCTACTGAAGTTTTGAGATAGACAAATAAAGATAAATATTTATTATCGGAAATGACTCTATTATTCTTCAAAATATTTTCCATTAAGATCAATACACCTTTTCATGCGTTTGAAACAATTTTCGAAGCACTTTTTCCAAATATTCCAAATATTCCAAGGTGATAAAACCAAACTTTTTCTTGATTTTCTCATCTGAAACTGCTGTTCTAATCACCGTTAAGTACCAATATTTTCACTATGCAAGTTTGGATCCTTTCTATCTTCGTATGCTTTCAAAGGCTCAGGTCCTGGAGAATCCCCACTCTCCTCTACCCCCAGCACCACTACCATGATTAGTTTGGGACCTTCGACAATTTTTCGAAGACCTAGTACAATGGGCGGATCAACTCGCAAAAGTTTCTTTGTGATTTAATTTAAAGTGGTCAATTTCTTAGGCTTACGTTTGAAGAGGTTTTCACTTACCTACTGTCGCATTTTCCTTGGCAGCCAGTTGCTCATTCATAACTTTATCAGCGTCGATTCTTCAGCCAAATCAATATCGATATCCTCTCAGTCTGAAGCTCAGAAAAGCCGATATAATTGTGTACCGAACAAGGACTGTACGGCGAATGGCCTATTAGTTCGATGTTTCGACTGTTCGATAAAAAAATGTGTTGGAGCTCTACCACGAATCTAACAAATATAATTCAATGAAACAATACAGTCGGGAAACTTACACACCTAATCCTCATTTCCAAGGCAGGGCGTTTCGCGACGTCCCTGTCTATCCATGAAAACAACGAGCGGCACGGTAGTCAAAGGATGAAGGACTGCGGCACGTGACACCTATGTCACTAACTATCGTCGGTCGGTCGGCCGACACAGCACAAGTGGCGGTTCCATTGACGGTGTTCTTTGTTCATTATGCATTCATGTTGGTTCATCATACCCACGAATCCCACGATGTCTTTTTTTTCATGATAATTAAAGTTTGACGGCATACCAATTTGGCGAAGTTAAATCACTGCGGGGTTTCTGTAGACACTTATATTTTACTTCATGCATCTTTAGTGGCAGGGATGTCTGTAATTGCTTCCGTTAGTAGTGGCGACGTGGTTAGAGGTCTTTAATTTTTGACAGCCTGTGGTTTTTATATGACAGTAACAGTATGTCCGAAGTTTCTTCAATATTATAATCATTGTGTTCTGTAGTCATTTTTATTATATTCATTGGTTTTGAGATACCTACTTTGGCATTTCAACCGCAATAATAGTTCACGAACAAAATGTCAATATTTCCATACGAATGAGCTGATATTCAGCCCTATTCTGTATCACTTCCGTTAAAAATAACGTCACCGTTATTCGACATTTCCGTTATTTTGCTATTGCATAGGGCTGATTGTCAGTTGTGAGTTTTTCAGATACATTAACGCCACCTAGTGTCGGATTGTACCACCGGGATACCGGGAAATTTTCCGGTAGGCCCTCACGCAAGAGGCCTCCAAAGTGACCACCAATTTAATTTCTTTCCTCTGGCCTTTTTTGTCAATAATTTGGAAAATTCTTTCAACGTTGAAATTTTTCACTAAAATATAATATAAAAAATATAAAGGAACAATAATATTTTATTTAAATTTCTCTTGGTCCGATTCAGAATTATCCATGCTCAAAACTTCCCGCAACCTCGAGGGAAGTGCATCTTCCAATATTTTCGACTTTCTGCAACGTCTTCTCTGCCGTAGAACAGTATATATGGCGTTTCTAGATGTATTAAGTTAGTCAAATTCTTCAGTGTCGCAATCGTGACACTATCATCGTTGAATTTGTACCAGTTTATAACATTTTTAGGGGTTACAAATTATTCATCGTAAAGGAATATTAGTAAAAGTTTGAATATTTAGACGTTTTTCGCTACGAGTTATTCCAATTTTTTATCGTTTTTCTCTTTGAAGATAGAAGACTGGTTCTATAATAATTTTGTCAATACTGGAGTAATGCCATTTCAGTTTTTCAAATAATTCCGAAGTATTTTTCACTGTATCTTTATTATTTAAAATAGAACATTTCCTAATTCTGTGTCTGATCACCCTGCGTTTTTCACGCAAGCCGATAGGCACAGGTATGAACTTCGACAGGCACGCATTTCTCATGCAGTGTTAAAAATGCAGGGTGGGCACGCATGTATCTGAATCGTCCTTTAAGTAATAATAATAATAATAATACTCCCTCATAAACACTCATAGAGCGTACCGAAAGGCATAGCCTGTGCGGGTAGAGGACGGCTATTATTAATATTTGCCGTGGCGCCCGGGGCGACTTACTGATTTTTGGTGGCGTATTCACTTTTGAGCTATAGAAAACCAGGAAAACCTACAGCACCACCCCGGATGTTCGACGCAAGCACCAGACGTCAGGACTGGCATCTATAGACAACTTACATTGCCTATCGACTCCCATGAAATTGAGAAAAAAAATTCTCGTTTTCCAAGATTCGAACCTGGCCACAGTTTGAGAAGTGCCTAGTGATCTCTGACAAGAATTACTTTTCGAAAGTACTCAGTAATCGCGAGAATTTTTTAAAAAGGAGAGTGCCTGGTGCTAAAGATTTCGGAGCCCTTTTCAAACTTAACCATTTAGGAAGAAGGAATTCCGAAAAACACACATTAAATAGTAAATTACCATTGTTTAGCGCTCGATCACTCATAACTTCGCAATATTACAAGCGACCATCAAAGTCATCTTCATTTAGTTAGTGCACTAAGCGAATTTTATAAGGATGGAATTCGTATATTCTATAATACCCATTGGACACTAACTTGTACGAGTCACACCCGTCGCAAAGGCCAATTGTCTTGTACTTGGCGTACTATCTACTGCAACTTGCCCCAATACTTGCTATCTTGCGAAATTTTTTCACCTATTCGCGAACAATTTTTTCCGAGTATGTTTGTCAGGATGCCGTTGGTTAAACAACTCCGCGACCCGATTTCCACATTCTTCGTTTTTTTAGAGAAGTGCCTAGTGATCTCTGACAAGAATTACTTTTCGAAAGTACTCAGTAATCGCGAGAATTTTTTAAAAAGGAGAGTGCCTGGTGCTAAAGATTTCGGAGCCCTTTTCAAACTTAACCATTTAGGAAGAAGGAATTCCGAAAAACACACATTAAATAGTAAATTACCATTGTTTAGCGCTCGATCACTCATAACTTCGCAATATTACAAGCGACCATCAAAGTCATCTTCATTTAGTTAGTGCACTAAGCGAATTTTATAAGGATGGAATTCGAATATTCTATAATACCCATTGGACACTAACTTGTACGAGTCACACCCGTCGCAAAGGCCAATTGTCTTGTACTTGGCGTACTATCTACTGCAACTTGCCCCAATACTTGCTATCTTGCGAAATTTTTTCACCTATTCGCGAACAATTTTTTCCGAGTATGTTTGTCAGGATGCCGTTGGTTAAACAACTCCGCGACCCGATTTCCACATTCTTCGTTTTTTTAAAAAATCTCAATTTCCACAGTTTCTGCTATTGGATACTAACTACTTGGCCCAATTTAAACGTGAAAAAAGAAACTCGATAATTTTTTACTCACTAACATGAGCCTAAAAAATCTGCAAATCGACAAAAACAGCGGATTCATTTCAAAGAATGTATTTCAATAATACCTTCTATAGGCGAGGACACGAAATTTTCAAAATATTGTAACGATTTCGAGACCGGCCCAGAGACCGGCCCTGATCTAATTGATTATGAACCCTCGTTCAACTACAACTGCATATCTGCTGGCGTACGGATCGCCAAGAACAAGCTGGAATAAATCGATTGTTCGATACTATTCGAAGAGCCATCTAGATGAAATGTTCTATACTCCTGAATATTCGAGAGCCGTGAATGGAAACTGCTTGGGAGTATATAAGCGGGACAGGCAGAATGGAGAGTTAGTTACAGTTCCAGAGTTCGCTGATAGATAGCCACAGTAGAAATAAATTGAAATAGTTATTGAAGTCAATGTTTTAGTGAATAATCGTTGTAAATAGTGTTTCAAATAAATTAGGAAAATTAGTTAGTGCAGTTTTACTACATTTGGTGTCAGAAGAGGGATCGAAGACCGTCGTGGCAGGAAATAGCCAGTTGTTCTCCAGTCGTTAAAACTTACTGGGCCCAATGGAACTCTTTCACCTTAGACAATGGAGTCTTGAAGCGTGTGTTGGAGTCGGAGGATGGCGGGGAAGAAAGACGTCAGGTAGTAGTTCCCAGGAGCAGAAGACAGGAAGTGCTCCGAGAAATCCATGATGGGGTCACCGGAGGACATCTGGGAGTGACGAAGACCCTCCAGAAAGTTAGGCAACGGTTCTACTGGGCCAATTGTCAAGCTGACGTCAAGGACTGGTGCAGAACATGTGCTGTATGCGCTGCCAGTAATGGGCCTCGAACAAGACCTAAGGCCCCGATGCGCCAGTACAATGTGGGCAGCCCATTCGAAAGGATCGCCATTGACATCGCTGGCCCGTTCCCACAATCTGAACACGGGAACAAGTACATCCTTGTGGCGATGGATTACTTCAGCAAGTGGACCGAAGCCTATGCCCTGCCCAACCAAGAAGCCATCACCGTTGCCGACGTCTTGGTGAAGGTTTGGATTTGTCGATTCGGTGTCCCGTTAGAACTGCATTCGGATCAAGGCAGGAATTTCGAGTCAAACCTGTTCCAGGAGATGTGTCAGATGCTGAACATCCGGAAAACGAGGACCACAGCTCTACATCCGCAGTCCGATGGAATGGTGGAGCGGATGAATAAGACGATAAACCGCCACCTGTCCAAGGTAGTCTCTGACCGCCAGAAGGATTGGGACCAGTACCTCCATCTGTTCCTGATGGCGTATCGTTCCGCAGTTCATGAGTCAACCGGCCAAACCCCTGCTAGTGTTATAATGGGCCGAGAGCTGCGACTTCCATGTGACTTGAAGTTTGGGACGCCACCAGGACAAGACACTGCGGGAGATGACTAGGTCAGCAAACTGCAACATAGAATGGACGACATCCATGAACGGGTCCGTTTGAACATCCAGAGTGCCAGCGACAGAATGAAGGAGACCTACGACATCAAGGCGGATGCTGGTGGATATCAGACAGGTGACCTTGTCTGGCTATACAACCCTAAACGTCGCCGTGGACTATCACTGAAACTTCGGAACTCGTGGGAAGGTCCATATAAGATCATGAAAAGGATAAACGACCTCGTCCACCGCATATATAAGCCACCACGAGGAAAACCTAGGGTAGTCCACTTCAATAGGTTGTCCCCTTACGCCGGAAACCACGATCAAGTCCGCACCGTCAGATCACCGGAGGACGAAATGACGTTTCAGAGGTTCATGTCCCTGTACTCGAACGGACAGAAAGTTCAATATGGGGTAACCCGAGAGGAGTCACGAGATCTTTTCAAGGTGCCTGCCAATTACGCGTTAGCTCACTGTGTGGCAGAAGATCTCCAAATGTCCAGAGGCATTGCAGTAGTTTTCTCCAAGAAGTTCGGTCGAATCCAGGAACTGAGAGAACAGAACCCGGAAGTTGGAGGGGTGTTACAGCTGATGAAAGGCCAGAGAAACATCTACTATCTGGTTACCAAGAAGCGTTCTCGTGATAAGCCGTCTTATGAAGATGTTTGGAAGAGCCTTACGAGATTGAGAGACACGATACTGGACCAGAATATTGTAGACCTGGCAATCCCAAAATTGGCCTGTGGGCTTGATCGGCTGGACTGGAGAGTTAGTTATAAGAAGCATGTTGGAGACAATATTCAGATCCAGCGGCATCAACATTCTGGTGTGCTCCAACCATCTTCCTCGACCCAAATTGAAGACTGTGGAGTGCTACTTCCATCGAACGTCCAGGTGCAGATATGGAGAATCTTGCAGATATCTTCACACTCCAAGAATGACGCTTCGGGGCGAAACGTCTTTAAGAAGGGGGCAATGTAACGATTTCAAGACCGGCCCAGAGACCGGCCCTGATCTAATTAATTATGCACCCTCGTTCAACTACAACTGCATATCTGCTGGCGTACGGATCGCCGAGAACAAGCTGGAATAAATCTATTGTTCGATACTATTCGAAGAGCCATCTAGTAGAAATAAATTGAAATAGTTATTGAAGTCAATGTTTTAGTGAATAATCGTTGTAAATAGTGTTTCAAATAAATTAGGAAAATTAGTTAGTACAGTTTTACTACAATATGTTTAATAGATTCTACCGCGTATGAATACTCTATTGACAATGTTCTTGTTTTTTTGCGAGTTGGCTGAAAGTTGAAAAAAAATATTCAAAGTTCATAAATTCAAATGGCACTTTTTTAGCGCCATTGTGACGTACAACCCAGAGTAACCAATCCCACAGTTGTCAGCGTCCATTTATTTAGCAACGTTGCCACACTCATGTTATATCCACAAAACACAAATGTTGAGACGAAGAAATTTTGAGATCTATGGTCATGGACAACTAGTGCAGCAATGCGCATGCTCAAATTGGTATCGTACAAAAGCGGTGGTCCTTTTTCTGTTTTTCTTCAGTTTGAGTTATATTTCTTCTGTGGTTGTTTATCTTATATTAAGAAATTGCTCTTTTTTGTATTAGATTTTTCAGAATGCCTCTTGAAGTTTGTTTCGGATCCAAGTGTTTGAACAATAGTGAAAATAGCGCAATTAAGTGTTTATTTCTATTCCTAGTGATCCGAAAACTGGGACAAAGTGGTTTTCAGGATAACACTTTGGATTCACAAATAATCTCGCAGTCACAATATATAACACCAAAAACAACAAAACTAAAAACACAAACAAAAACAAATGAATTATGAATCACATAATTACTGTCTTCTAGATGTGACACGATTTAGCGGTTAAGTATTCACTGTTACCGAAGTTGGTTAACCGAACGTGTAAGCAAACTGCCGATGATTTTCGTTCTGTGATTCTAATGACATAATGGTGACTTTTTACCAGGAACCGCTTTCGTAAATAACCAGGTTTATGGTTTATAGTCATTCACTCAACTAGTACCCATAAATGGGAAAAAGTATTCAATCAAACTCTGAAATACCTTTGAGGCAAAAAAAATTAATAACTAGCTTTCTCTTTCGAACATCATTTTTATGGACCACAATAATTCACAATATTAAAACCATTCAGTTCTTTGTTGATATTCAAACATATTGATTTATAACAGATCCAATGTTTTCACGGTGGTTTTCACACTTTTCAAATTCGCCATCGTCGTTTGACATTGGGAAAAGTGTCTTCAATCACTTCTCTACGGTATTATGTTTTCTGGTTTATAGTTTTGGAAGCTTGGCAACGTTGCCGTTAAACGTCAGAATCAATCCGATTACGCCTATTGGCTGCTCGGCCACGTACGTCACTAAGAGCGCCAATATTAGAACCTTCAAAATTTGTTATTTTTCAGAAAGAAATTAGACCAGCTGTAATAGAAATTTGAATCAAAAAATTTTTTCTGGGAACATTTATATATATATAAAAATATTTTTTCGTGTCCTCTCCTATTGAATCGATTTTTGCATTTTTTGTCACACATTATTGTTGGACTTTCAGCGCTCCATATTTTATGAAAGAGTAAATCGATTTTGAAAAACTACGCGGCACTGTATAACAAGCCCCTTCTGATGAGGTATCACTTGACCCTCCTTTCGATTTGAAAAAATTATTGGGATGCTTTTTGCGTTAAAATGTGTCCCCCTGACAATCTTGATGTGTTTTTGGGTTTTCCGACAAATTTTTTCCCACCTTGTAATGCCTTGCGATACTTTTTCGATGGGTTACCCTGTATATCTCAGTGTTTGTAGAAAACTCTGCCAAGTATTAAACAGATATAATTCAATGGTCGTAGGTGGCAGTAGATGTTTTCTGCTGGATACCAGCTGAAGAAAATCCCTATTGTATAGGTTTGTTTACTGAAGATTAGATTACAAAATCCATTTTTAATCATTAGTTGGATGGTCTTTTTATTTAAATCAGTAGAAGTTTGTGTGACCGCCTTCGTATAGATGAAGTTTATACGAACTCCATGTAAAACTTAGGCAAACTTCAGAAAAGAGTCAAGACCGAAAAAAATATCGTTCATGACTCCTTCACGAGATATATAGTGAGAAATATTCCGTAATGAACACCCGTTACTTCGGAGTTCATGTTATCTCCCCGTGGAGAATGTTCGTTATAATCTTGGCAGAATTTGAAGCCAAGCATCTCGAATATGAGATTACATTCCTTCCGTATACATTTCCCGAGATTACGCTACCTCAACAATTTTGTTTCCGTTTGCCTGACTGGCTTAGTGTGGAATCTATTTCGGAGCAAAACGAAACAAACAAAATTCGCATTCATGCGGCGCCGCAGAATCCAAAACGGCACTGCAACTCACTTTAATGGGATTTAGCGGAATGAATGTTGGCATTTTTCGAGTTTTGTGAAAGGAATATTTCTATCGCGACCCAGTCTTTTGCAATGTGTTCAGTATAATGTTATGTCGATGCTGAAGTGCTGTACAGCTGTATATGTAAAGTAATGAAGTTACTCGAAGTCTATGAAGGGTCGTTTAGTGGATGTGGTTTTACAGGATCGTTCAGGAGAAACTTTCATTATACATTTTTCTGGTAAGATAAATGATGATACTTTTCTATTTTCTGATTCCCTCAAAATAGAAAATCTAGTAATGTCCAGAGAACATCATGGAAGCCGAAGGAAAGTAGGTCGGAACTGGTCGTCTTCTTGAATTTCTGCCTCAGAGAATTCTGTTTTGAATCAGCTATCTGGTTGCAGAAAGCTTATTCCTTATTTATGTAGAATATTCAAGGCTTGTATAGCTTTTCAATATAAACCTACTGAGTGGTAGAAAGGAAGAGTCATTTATATACCCAAAGAGGAAGGAAATTTTATCAACAGATCCTCTTAAGCAAGTCCACGGACTTGAAACTCGACGATCTTAACAGGCTACTTATAAAATCCTTGACCATGACGACATTGAAGGGGCATTTTACAATTCATTTACGAAATCAATCACCCAAAGCTTTAGACAGAAGAGGAGTTCCTTCTCCCCTGCAATCTGTATGGAAAAAAGCTAATTTGGCAAAAGGGTAATGATATCATCCATTGGCGAAACCACAGTCCTCTTCTATCCTGATAGACAAATTTCAAATTTGCAGGAGCAGTTTTGGAGCAAATATAAACTGCTTTTAATTAAGTAATTAAGTGTTGCCAGGAGGAACTGTAAACCTTCACAAAACTCCAATAGTATAATATTCACAAACAAGAGGGTGCTTACCAGTTCCGAACAGTGTGGCACATGAGGAAAAATTGGGGGGCTACAACCAATAATCATCTTATATTATATAACAGCATTCATTTAGACCATGATAGCGTATGGATCGATAGTATGTGGCCAAAGATTCAGCAGAGTGGGGCAGTTCAGAGGCTGGAAACCATTCAAAGGCAATGCTGCTTAGCGGCCATTAGAGCTCTGAGGATTGCCCCAACTGCCGCTTCAGAAACATTGCATAACCCTCCATCGCCGTCAATATACCAGGTCAGTCATCAATAGACTGCGCGGTGGACAAGCGCCTATCAAAATGATACATTGTCTGAATTATATCAGACTCTTCACGGAGTTATAAAATGACCCGATAATGGGAATGACATCGGATGAGATGCTTCCCAAATATTGTTTTGGGAAAAATTTCAGAACAACCATACCAGGCAGACAGGCATGAAAAGAAGGTCCTTCAATTAATGCAGAAATTGCATGTTATCCAGGCGGCTAAAAAACCGAAGAAGGTGTGGGAGCAGGGATATTCATTACCATGCCCAAGACGAAAGTATCGATGAGCTTAGGTAAACGAGCTACGGTATTCCAGGCAGAAGTTGCAGCAATACGTCATTATTGAGTTTAATAAAAAGACCATTGCTGTTTACACTGACAGCAAAGCAGCCATTAAAGCTATTAGCCCTGTGCAAGTTAACTCAAAACTTGTTTGGGACCGTCTGGGAGCCCTAACAAACTGTCCATAGCCTGAGTACCAGGACATAAAAGGCAAACGGGCAACGAAGAGGCTGACAAATGCTCTTATTGAACCGGAAATCGCTTGTGGTTTAGCGAAAGCTCTGATAAAAACTCAAAAATGGTGGAACAAGAATCCAGGAATGAGACAGACAAAAATGTTCATTGAAGAACCATCGCCTTCTTTTACTGAGTACCTACCGAGTCAGAACAGAAGGACAACCAGGATCATGTTTGGGCTTCTAACACGGCACTGTGGGCTTGAATCGACGTAGATATGTAAACAGAAGTAGGTTTACTCTCTGTCAGCGCCTTTGATGTATCGGGTTTAGATTTAATTTTTTCCTGGCATGCGGTGGAGTAAGAGAAGTCGGCTGAAAGTTTTCCTGTCTCACTTGGTCTCACGTACGGCGTTCGATCTTGGTCGGCTGGACACAAAATTCGAGGTGGGGATGTCGACACAATTATGGCGGCAAGTGAATTTACTTATCTACGGTGACTCAATAAACATATGATCAACATCGGATTGGTGTAACCAACACATGGTTGTTTCTAAGGATAAGGAAACCGCTGGGCATATAATGTGTCAGTGTAAAGGTCTGACAAGGCTAAGGTTTTCAATATCAGGAGAGGAAAAACCACAACCTCACAAGTACATAGGAGATCTGAAGTCTAATCTCTGGAGTCTAATGACAAGGACATGATTAGACAAAGAACTCTAAACAACATGAGGACATACACAATAGATATTTCTAGAGGCTTCTGAGCCCAACAAGCCCCATACAAAATCGAATCTACAGAATGCATTCGTTCTTCATTGAGGAACATTGCACAAATTTGTCGTATATAATTCAATACTCATGGTGGCATGAGCCAGGGGGGTAATTATTTTTTGATGTATTTGCCCTAAAACTTTGGTCGATCTCCCCAAAGAATTCCGAGCTTTTTGTTCAAATATTTTAATATTAATAATCAATATACACATTTATGATCTCGCATCAGTAGTAACAAACAAAATTAACTATAAGCCTAATAACGCATAGGTTTTCGGGTCTGCATTACTTGAAGACTTACTATAATCATCACTTATTTCTTCCTAGGTTGTCCCCTATCTCGGATAATATTTCAGGTGCAGGGTGAAAAAGTGATATATTATGCTACGAGCATTTAGGGGTAGTGAAGAGGGGTTCATGCAGTGTGTTTGATATAAGAGAATTTAATGAACTCAATACAACAGAATAACTGCAGGAGCTAATGAAAGTGTTACAAAATCAGACAGACAAAAATTGAAAATTGACATCATCCAACTTTTCAATCTTGACGTCTGCTGGATTTCTTTCCATATTCCAAGAAGTAAAACAATTAAGGTCTACACTAACTATTAAGAAACGAGCATGAGAATTATGACAAGAACGGAAGAAGAATATCATATCGAATGCGAGTTTCTTGATAGTCATTATATATAAGTTGCACATCCTAATTTTTGTACAACCAGTCAAAATGAAGCCTTCATTTGTGAAATTAATTTATTACCTATAGATTGAAATTTGGAATGGCAAGGTTCAACAAATGAATTATTCCAGTTGTTATTTACTATAAGGCGAGAATTTAGATGCCTGCTCATGAATTATAAGATTTTAAGTTAGGTTATGTAATTATGATGGGATGGGTTTTAGATTCTACAAACTAACGTGTATTCAGAATTTGTTGAAGTTGATATCATTCAATAGTGCCCCTGGGGACTCAGGGATAGAAAGAATTGATTCCAGGTACGGTCTGCCTGTCGTGAGAGACGACTATAAGACTACACCAGCAAGAGTAACCGGTGCGCGAATTTGCAAAATATACTAAACGCCAGCACAAACGCCGCCCACAGCCGCAACTCATCATAAAATCCGAAAATATACGTGACCCCAGCACGTCGTCGTTACTAAATATACTCGACACCAGCGTATATTTACACATCCTCAGATACGACGGCACCAGGGAGCTGAAAACTATGAGTCTATGTGAACAATAAATACGCTACAAAAGCTCACTGATTTCGGCACCTCCGTCGTTTAGCTTTCAATTTCGCAGAACACCGACCCCCAAAACAGATCAGGTATAGGGATGGTAATTCTGTCTACGTTAGGTTAGTCGGGTCAGGTTAGATTGAATAATAATTTATGCATTCTCCACTCAGTTTGCATGCAGCTACCTTTATGCTAATTGACTCCAAAACTCTGGTGTCACTGGTGTTAAGTATATTTAGTAACGGCGTGCTGGGTCCACGTATATTTTCAGATTTTATAATATGTGCTGGCGTTGAATATATTTTGTAAAATCGCTACCGAAGCAGGAGGAAGGTACGCTAACACAAGTAAGCAGAGAAACCTTCCAAGGAACCCCCTATACCACCTATAAGGGAAACTGAAGCAAGGACTCCTGAGACACAGCTGACCTCATGAACCCAGAGGGTGTCTGTACGTTGCAACCCTCGATACGGAGGCAGGCACCCGGGAAAAGGGGACCAAAGGAACCGAAGTTCCGCCCAAAACTTGAGTTAGCAGGGGAACTCCCAAAGACCCCCGAAAGTACGGATGAAGAAACCTACGCAGGTGCCTCCACCTAAAGACAAACATGTGGGTGCACGAAAGGTCAGGACTTAGAGGCCTAAGTGCAGAGGAAGCAGAAAAATTAATAGTGCGTGCTAAGGACAGTGTTGGTCAAAGTTCGGTGTTGTCATTTTCGAAACAGGAACATATTATGACAGCTTGCCAGTGGTGTCATTTTTTTATAAGGAGGAAGCGAAAACACGCCAGTCAAGAGCTGAACTACAAATACGAAAACATTATATTTTCTTTCCACATGTTCACTGATTGTAGTTGCATGGAAAACAAAGTTTATCTTGTCAAAATTAATACAATGTTCAAGACCATACTTGATATTGACAAAATATTGGTGTGTGACGCGTTTCTACTGGTTTCACTCTTATCTTAATGGAACATTTGTATCTCAATGAATATCATCCAAGTACAGGCAAAGTATTGAAGTAGGAAATATCGATATCATACTTTCCTAAAGTATATCGCTGAAAAGAAGTATTTAAAAAAAAACTCAACTCTGAACTCTATAATCAATAATACCCGTAATTCACGAACAAAATCCAATGGTGATAGTTTTACTTTATGAATATCCTGCTACAAACTTCATGTTTTACAATTGCTTCCTGCAAATATATCTACCTCCTCGAAATAGTTTACTCGCGAACTTTGCTCCTTCTACCCAAAGATTAAGGTTAATTTATTGGGCGCCTTCCCGGTATGCAGAAGTTGCCATTAGTTTCCATTCGAAACGAAATCTTGCACAAACTTTTCTGGGTTGAGAGCAATACCTATATGCTGCTGCATCGAATTTATGTAAGCAATTGAATCTAAAATATACAGCGGAGACAAAAGAGACAAAAAGAAAATTGTTCTCAAAAGAAGTCTGTAGTGCTGATCTTTGTACCATTTATGTAGCATTTCCTTAATATTTATTCATTATTTTTCCCGTCAGTTTTACGTTGTTAGTGGTAGAATCGTTTTATTCATTCAATCATTTATTCATTTAACAATGCTAATGCAATATCATTCAATCACAAAGATACAAAAATGCATTATTTTGAAATATATGAAAATAGACTGAAAAATATATAAAATCAAACATCAGTGGATAAATAAAATGCTAGTTAGTTGTTAGTTACTTTGGCATTAGCAGCCAAAGAAAATCTAAATATCTAGATCTAAAACAAATATGTACAATAAAAGACATCAAAATACTAGGTTGAATATCAGAAAAATTGATCGTTCAGATATTCAAGTTTTGAAAATATTGATATTATGAGACAATCTTCAATAAAATCAGGTACTTAAGTTATCATAAATTATAACTAAAGGATCAAAAATTCTTCTTTATTTTGAACACATCAAATAAGTTTGACGAATGTGTTTGTGGTTACGTATTTCCATTTTGGCGCCCTTTTACGGGAAAAACTACTGTTCCGTATTCCAAATTATTATACCTCATTCGGAAGCTAATTTGGAAAAGTAATTATAAAATATCAAAAGATGAAAAAATGTTCATATTATAAACTAAAAATTGGAAAACTTTGCATAAATTTGACTTTAATCATTCCAAACCACACTAATTGCCACACACGATTAAAAGTTAGTTTCGAAAAGTTGCCTGATGTTCTAGAGTAGTTGACGACATTCGGTAATAATACGTTGACCTATCTCTTAGAACGAATCTGGATGGGTGGCGACTATTTTACTTTCTAAATGGCCCCATGAAAAGTGAGATCGGGGGTCCATTCGATGAATCCTCGTTTTCCATTCCAGTGTCTAGGACAACTTTCCGGTACTGACGAACCGCTCCAGCAAAATGTGGAAGAGCTCCGTCCTGTTGGAATAGTAGGTGATCTTCATGTTGTCGGTTATCGTTTTCTATTATGTCTGCTAACGTTGAATCAGCGGTATCTTCTAGTAATTCCAAATACATGTTACCAATCAAATCACCTGAGAAATACCGGACCAAAAAGACGATCGCAAAATATTCCCAAACATTTAACTTTTCTGGATATTGTACTTGATAAGACACTTTTGGATTGGAATCTGACCAGTATCGACAATGTTGAAACGAATGTTGAAAAAGAAACTTGGATCTTGTATAGCACTGTCACTCATAATTTCATAATATTGTACGCGAGGATCAAAATCGTCTTCGTTAAGTTCCTGAACCCGTTAATTTTATAGGGATGTAATATGTGAGCTTTTAAAATTCGCAGACGGTACGTTGATTCACTCCAGATAATTCATCAAGCGTTCGTGTACCAAGAGTTGGATCTGCAACAACCTGTCCTGAAACGGCTACCTCCACTGTTTCGATTCTAACTGGGTTTCCAATTTGACGATTTTTATTTGTCACAGATCCCGTTGGTCAAAATTTTTGAATAGGTTCCAAAACATATTCATGATTAACGTTTGTGTTTGGGTGTTGCTCACTGAAAATTCTACTGGCTGTATTGGCACATTCATTATTTTTCAAATAATATATTCTAATTTCTACCCTATCCTGAATACAATAAGCGACTCTTTTGAACTTTCACCCCCTTCTTTCACATTGTAAATAATCCAAAGATATTTTTTTCAGTACAAACTGATCTTTTATCCAACCCCTATTTTTGATGATTAAGGATTAATCCTTCGAAACATGTCTCAGCTGAAAGTTTTTCACCTACATAAAGATTTTCATGTTTCACTCGTTAATATACCGAAAGTACTCATGAGAAGAAATTAACACAAATAAGCACTTAAACAAAAAGTGTTTTATTATATCAAAACAGGCATACGTCAATTTTTTTTCCAAAAGTACGAATGTTGTCAAATAACTCTAGAAATGCTTCAAAATGTCAGACGTTTCACAACACGTGTTCGATCTGTTACCTATTCGATGCCGCACACTGTTAGCATTTAGAAATAATCTTATACAGCCATTTTGCAGAACCTCTAGTTTATGTATAACTAAGAATGAAAATTATTTTTTCCTTCGCCACACAAGTAATTTCAATCTTGGATACGCATTTCGATAAACAAGTTATCTCCATCAGTAGGGATTACGGAACTGCTATTTAGTACTCGCTACTGACGGAGGTTTCCGATTACGCATCTATAAATTAAATTATTCGTGTGGTAAACAAAACTGTTAGACACGGATCTACAGCGAGGGTCCTGGAAAAAATCAAGTTTATAAATCTATTGTTGCCATTTAAATACAACTATTCAAGTACAGTTAAGCTGTTCAGATGAAAAAAATACAAATTTGCAAAGAGGTTAGAAAATATTTCCGATATTATTTTTTGTAGCTTTCTCGAATTATTACTTGAAAGTTGAAACTAAGCAAATTTTCAATTATTATTCATCAATATCTTGCCATCTCATCCCACCTTTTGCCTCTTCATATCATTGTTTTCAACAGATATCACGTGACATGTGTCAGAATCGATTTTCAGCTTATCGGACATGCAAAATCGATCACGCATAATTTTTTCACAATACTCCAAAATAAACGTTTTCCTCAATGTTACATTCTTTATAGCGACAACTGTATATTCATGAACTATAATTATCTTCTGAAATATTATTAGTCGCTCCACTGTTGGCAGTTTCATTCAGAAGTTTGGAGGGTTGCTGGACATCTCTTTTCCATGACTCGTTCTTTCAACAGAACCTTCGAACTGCTTGCCAAAGAAAGTGATCCTATATCCTTTTCCTTAGTTTTTGTAACGCCTGATTCGCAGCAAACATCAAATAAAAGTATTTAAATATCTATCCATTTGTCACTCGATCTCCTTTGATTTAAACAAATCTTTCAAAAGAATGCCCCGACACCGTTTTCACAGTTAGTTTTTTTTTTTTTGTGGAATGGCTGTGTATGAACTACCTAACATTTGACCAAATCTAAATTCTGAAAGGAGTTTCAATCCTTGCAAAAGTTAGGACAGGGTTACCGCATTCTGTCTTTTGGCACGCTTGGCCAAAGCATCAATTCAACTCTTTCATCTCGATAGTATCAGTCCTTAATACTTTATCATCTGCGATATGAAATTAGAACCGTTTCATGTTATGGATAAAATTGTGGAACACGCTAGGACATCATTACCATTATTCATTCAGCAACACCATATTTATGACGTTTAGTTGCCTCTATACAAACATGTTTGAATGTAACAAAATAATTGATACCAATCGCATGTCAATGAATGTACATAATCGGACAGCAAAATTTGTGTTCTACATCCGTAATACACATATTGCATATGCAAATGAGAAATAAACCGTTTTGTATAGTACGCTGTCAACCAATTTCAATCAGACGATTCCATCAAATGTGTCATGATAATGCTAGCCAACATTGCATCAGTCGGGTTCGGATTGTAATATCAACATACATGTTGAACCAATTAGAATAAAATTTTAATGGCAACGTACATGTTGAGTCAGTTAGAAAAATTGCGAAATTCATAGCTCCAGGGCCTTTTAGGGATACTGCATCACATAAATCAAGAGAAAGATCTGCTTGTTTATACTATGGTACACCACATTATTTTCTCCATCAGATAAAACGCTGGTTCTGGATTAATGTCAAGGGGGTGGGATTCGCTAGGATCTGCTTCCAGTTGAGAGGGAGCATTAGGTAACGAATATTTTTGTGAATTTTCATTTGAATCACCCAGGTTTTCAGAGAAAACCCCCCAAAAGCAGAGCTTTTGCGAGAGAGATCCGGGACCTAGAGCTTACGTACAAGTGGATTCCGAACCACTTTAGATCCATGAGAGGCGGTGGGAATCGAACCCAGGCCACCTGAGTGAGAGACAACGCTCTAATAGCATTACCACTTCGCTTGCATACAGTACGCTGGAATACTTTTTTTTTTTTTTTCAAATAGGTATCAGCAATTTTTATCACGGATTCTGAAGAAGCAAATTTTTTAGGAACGATTAACTCAATTTTGGTTATAAATAGTGTCCAAAACTGATTCAGGCGGGCTTTAACTCAAAAACCGATAACTACTTACTTATTTTTCTTCTTATTTTTGCGTTTTTTCAATAAAATTTAAATATACTGGGTGATTTGCGTAGGTAATATGACATCCCCTTTTTAACGCCAAACCCAAACTTTGTATGGAAAAATCTGAAAGACCACATCTTTCTACATACAGTTTGGTCATTGATAATTATACAGGGTGTCCCAAATTCCCAACTGAATTAAAACATTTTGTGAATTAAGACCAGGCAAAATTAACAAATTCTGATTTATGCGAAATTTAATATGAATACATACCTATGGAACTGTTAAAAAACTTTATCTTTTTTCGATACTTAGCATAATTATCTCTCAATTGTCACATGTCATATTCAATAGAAGTCAAGTATCGAAAATAAATTTGCTTGCTGTGAATTTCAAAATTGGTACAACCTTGTGTAGAAAAATGCGGAATGATTTTTATTTATGGTGAAGCCAACTGCAACTAGCATAAGGCGGTAAGAATTTTCGATGATCGCCAATAGACAGACATTATTTTTAAAGTATTATTAAGTTTTTTTTAAAACGGGCCGTAACCAAATAAAGAAACGGACTGGTAGAAATCCTTTTTCCTATGATAAGCAGTTTTCTATTTCAAGTGAGTTCGTCGTTGATCCATCTTCTTCAACCAGAACTGTAGCTCAAAATTGCGAAGAAGATCAGAGTTTTAAACGTACCAAAAATAGATAAATTCCATCCCTATAAAATAAAACTGGTAGATGAAACCACCCAAGATGATGGCCCAGAGAGAAGCATAGAATATTGTGAACTAATATCAAATGATATTGCACAGAATGTCCGACATATTTATTTTAGGGATAAAGCAACTTTTTTTAATGGTAACATTTGTCGGCAAAATGTCAGATAGTGGTCCAATGAAAACTTTGGACCATTTCGGAGAGCTCATTCATAATCTCCGAAACAATTCGACAAAACATTTTGGCAGGCAACTAAACTACTCAACACTAATTTCGTCGCACCCCAAAATTTTTACCCTATTAAAATCTGAATTTTTTTTTTCTACATTGGTCAATTTGAATTCTGTTCACACTGTTCATTAGCCCAGTCTTTCAGCTATAATCTCGTCATTCTTCAAAACATAAGGTTCTTCGCATAAAATCGCTACAGGGTATTATCTGAAACTGTGCAAAATTTCTGAATTTTCAAAAGGATCCCAAATGAAAAAAACATTTTTTTTTTCAAATTTGACAAAAGTGGCATGAAGATGAACTCATTACCTCAAGATATTTTTCGAATTGTCCTATTATCTCTTTTGTTTTATCAAAAAATTTACTTTTTGGTTTTGCAGTTATAAATTTTTTCCTCGTCAACCGATTTTCAAAATCCCGAGCTCATTTTGAAGATGAAACTTTAGATGAAGAGATATGAAGATCGGAATGGACTCAAGATGAAGATTGAAGATCAAGGGTTTCCTCAAAGTTGACCTAAATCTGAAACACCCTCAAAATCCGGTTGGGAGGAGAATTAAATGAAAATCAACTTGTTTTCGGAATGATCATCCACTGAATACGTCCAGATCTTTATTGCTTTCAGCAGTCAAGAATTGTGCGTGAAAAAATCCAATTTTAACGACAGGATTTTGAAAAAAAAATAATCAACCCATTGTTCTCCTGAAATGCATGGCCCGTAACCAAGGTAACAAGAATCACATTCAGTGTCTGACAGGCCAGGTTAGACGTCAATTTTGATTCGTTTGTACAAAAAATTATCATATCGATGCCGCATCTAACGTGCGAACAGCTGGAACTGATTCCACAAATGACTGAACAAGGATTATCTACCCTTCAAATTGCCAATCTGCTTGGAACGACAGTTAGATCCGCCCAAAGGGCCCACGGCCGAGCTAACGCTGGGGATATTCAGTATCGACCTAGGGGCCAAGAAGGGGAACAAGAAGAAGAACAACTCCCGCTCAAGACCGCCTTATTGGAAGATTGGTACGGCGGACTCGGACTTCAACCGCCCCCAAAATTCGTCGTGAATTGATCGATGCTACGGGAATTCAGGTTTCATGCCAGACAATCCGACGCCGAATCCACGATCTTGGATTATACGCAAGGAGACGAGCTGCCTGCCCCTTACTGAAACCTGTACATCGAGCAGCAAGACGATTGTGGGGGGAAGAACATCAAAACTGGGGAATAGCAGAGTGGAATTGGTGTATGTTTACGGATGAGAGTAGGTTCAACTTGTTTAGAAAGGATGGTCGAGTGTTGGTTTGGAGAGGGAGGAATAAAAGGTTATTGGAAGAAAATATGGAGGCGAGGGTGGCTTTTGGAGGTGGAGGAGTGACTGTGTGGGGTGGAATATCGATGAATGGGAGGAGTGAATTGGTGAGTCTGAGAGGAGATAGTATGAACGGTGAGAGGTATAGAGATTTGTGTATGAGAGAAATCGTGGTCCCTTACGCCGCAAATATCGGCAACAACTTTCTTCTCGTTGATGACAATGCAAGACCGCATAGGGCTCACATTATCAACGAGTTTTTGAGGGATCACGGTATTGAGCGAATGAACTGGCCGCCTTTCTCTCCGGATATGAATCCGATGGAACATGTCTGGAGTCGTATGAAATTAAAATTGAATGAAAGGGAAGGACGAATGGAAAATTTGGATGACTTGGTGAATGCGGTACAGCAAGAATGGACAGCTTTACCACAGGAGTTCATTGATAGTCTGATAGACAGCATGCCGGAAAGGGTCAATGAAGTAATTGCCAAAGGGGGAGGACCGACTAAATACTGAATATCATAAATATTTTTCAATTCTAATGTTATCCAAGGTAATTTCTCTTTGTTGTTGTTCAATAAAAACTCAATATAACTTGTTTTCTTGTTCTTGCTAACTAACATGAATAATGCTTCACGATTCAGAAAAAAACCGCTATTGTGGAATGAGACTCAGCTGGTCAGGCTTGTTAGTCACTGAATGTGATTCTTGTAACCTTGGTTACGGGCCATGCATTTCAGGCGAACAATGTGTTGATTATTTTTTTTTCAAAATTCTGCCGTTACTATTGGGTTTTTCCACGCACATTTCTTGACTATTGAAAGCAAGAAAGATCTGGACGTATTCAGAATGAATGATCGTTTCGAAAACAAGTTGATTTTCATTTAAATCTCCTCCGAAACGAATTTTGAGGGTGTTTCAGATTTAGGTCACCTTTGAGGAAATCCTTGATCTTCAATCTTTGTCTTGAGTCAATTCTGATCTTCATTTCTTCTCATCCAAATTTTCAGCTTCAAAATGAGCCTGAGATTTTGAAAATCGATTGACAACGAAAAAAGTTATGACTGCAAAACCAAAAAGTAATTTTTTTGAGATCACCCTGTAAACAAAAGAGGTAATAAGACAATTCGGAAAATCTCTTGAGGTAATGAGTTCATCTTCATGCCACTGTTGTAAAATTTGAAAAAAAAAAATTCTTAATTTGGAATCCTTTTGAAGATTCAGAAATTTTGCACAGTTTCAGGTAACACACTGTATCGATTTTATGCGAAGAACCTTATGTTTTGAAGGAGTACGATATTATAGCTGAAGGACTGGGCTAGCGAACAGTGTAAACAGAATTCAAATTGTTCAATGCAGAAAAAAGTTATCCAGATTTAAATAGGGTCAAAATTTTGGGGTGCGACGAAATTAGTGTTGAGTAGTTTAGATAACTTTATTGTAGGTCCGCAATTTAATTGTTGAAACTCACTTAAATATATTGGAGACAAAAATAATCGTAACAATACATGATATTATTTTAAATAACCCTGTCCACAGAATTTCCACAAGTACCATTTCAGCAAGACAGAGCCTCGCCTCATTAGGCTAGATAGATTGGCTGACGAGGACTTATAGAGTGGCCACCTAGATCACCTGACAGAACTCTTCAGATTTTTTATATGGGGGTTAGTTTAAATCAACTTTGCGAAAGAATTATTAGAGAAAAAGCATAAAATAAGATATATTACTGCCAAGAAGTGAATGAAGATCATTTATTATCCACTGTACTAATTTCAACTTCACACCATCCTCAGCTGTTAGTTGTAATTCATAACTTCCTCAAATCATTGATTATTAATTATTATTATGAATTATTAATTACTTAACCGTATGTAGTGAAATGTGCTCTTTTAGATTTCTCAATAAAAATTTTGGGTTACCTTTGAAAAAAATGGCGATAACGTCATATTACGTCATATTTTAATTTTATTGAAAAAAATTAAAAAATAAGAATAAAAATTTACCTGTTTCCCAAAAAGTATTTCGTTACTATTTTAACGAATGAATCTATTTCTTCCTGGAATGAAGTCGGTTTAAAAGCAATAGTCCGCAGACAACTTGTTCAACGAAAAATTAGTCAATCGTACATAAAAACAAATCCTTTTTCAGAAGTCGGTGTGACCCTGTATATTAAAAATGTATAAATAAAAACAAAAATCGACATATCCGAGCATTTCGATAATTATATAACAATAAAAAGTTAATATGGGAGGCAACACTTATTTCAACGCACTCAATATATTATTGTTGATGAAGAAAAGAGCTTCCGCATTGTTTCGTGGTTCTTTACATTTCTGGTCAACAATTCTGATTAATTTTGATGAATTACAACTAAAAATTCATACGTTTCGATGCCTATTGGATGAAAAATGAATTGGCTGATAAAAAAAATCCCCTATTCTTCATGTGCAACACGTTCATTTGGGCTACAGCACATGAAACTCAAATATTTACTCGTTTTTTTTGTCTCACTACGATCGTTATCTATTATTAAATCAATGAAATTTCACAATCATGAATAGTGGCCAATTCCACGTAACTCAATTTTTAATGTTAGTTTTTCCCAAGTTCACAGCTCAACTGCGAACTGCGATATCCATCGATTGATAAAATATTACCAGATGTCAAACGGTAAAAATATTAATTTGGAGAAACACGTTATTTCTGTACCCATCAGGGTGTGCCAAACACATTTGTGTTTTCAATCACTTATTTTTGTATGCAATTGTGTTGAGTTGTGTTTGTGGATGAATTGGAATAATTGTTTCATACATTTATTTCGATCCCAATTCAATCTTTCGCAAAATTATCCCGATATTTCGAAATATCTCCAAGGTTAATTAAAGCAGCGTCAAATCAGTCTTCCACATTCAATTCAAAAAGATTCCTTAATTATTCAGAATATCGTAAACCAAATGAAGTTCATCCGTAGTTGAAAAATTGAAGGGCAGTTAACGAAACTTCTGAAAAAAACTTCTTTCCATTTCTAAAACTTCATCTGGATGTTATCTAGAAAAGTCTCTCCCAAAGTACAGAACAAAATAGGACGAAAACCAAATTGTAACTGGAAAAAGCTCTCTGGCACTCCTTAATAAGCAACAATTTCATAAGGCCTCTCCGCATTCACCTTTTACTTTACACATCAGCCTCTCAAAAATGTCACCTGTTGCGACACTTGCGAAATGTGTGAAGTCTCATATTTGAGTGTCACTTGAATGTTGACTACTTCCTGAGCAAACATGTATGTTGGGACTCGCTGGAGGTGAAGTTTGTCAAGTTTTATCAAAATCTTCGCGATTCTCGTCTGATAGTTTATATAAAGAAAGTCGAATAATGGATCTCAGACAACTATATTATTTTTGTATAAACGTAAAATACCATTTCAGTGAAAACAAAGCGAAGTCTAGGAACCATCAATACAACACACGCCACCATACGCAACTTACGTATCCCATTATTTTAAAAAAGTCTATCTCTCAGAGAGCATATTCCTTCTCTGCAGTTAAGCTCTATAACACACTACCTCACAATATGAAAAACAAAACTTCGAAACCAATTTTCAAAAATAAATTGAAACTATTTCTCTTTGATAAGGAAAGGCAATTTATAATAGATTTACTTGAATGAATATTCCGTTAGTGTATTGAAAGTTCAACCTGGTTCACATTGATTCTCATTGTATTTTGTTGAAATTTTTTTTATTAAAGTTGACTTTTGATATATCGGTATTACATACATTTTTGTTATATTTCATTTATATTTTTATACACTCGAATGTTTCCATACGTTTTTATCTGTATTGAATATGTTTATTGATATTTGTTGTACTTTTTATACGTGTTTATACATTTTTATATATATTCTCATACATCTTCTATAAAAAAAATTATTATTATACATTTTGTATCAATGATTGTATTTTATAATTTTTTGTGTTTCCATAAGTTTTTACCTATATTCTTAAGCATTATTTTATCTTTTTTTTATAAATTTTTACCAAGTTTGTTTACTAATTTTTATCATTATCTGAGACATTGTTATCTAATGCTTTATATAAATTTTTTATCTGTTCTGATTGTTTTCTCTGCGAAACAAGTGCAATAGCACTTATCGCTCTTTATCTTCATTCATGCTGTAGTGTTGTATCGATCTTAAAATTTTTATGAATAAAGTTCATTATTATTATTATTATAAAGGGAGAATATATTTATCTTATGATAGGAAGAAATCACATACATGTGCAGCTGTATCAAGGATGGTGTCGCCCTCATCTTTTCTATGTTTTGGAATAGTCTTGAGTTTTTCAATACTGCAAAGAACTCTATTGCTTTTTCTGATATAATTGACATGACAGTTTCATTGGGAAAATAGTAATGAGCTTTGACTATTACATATCGATAATCGACCGTTTCCATACATATCAGCGACCCTGTATAACAAAGGCTACTACTACTTTCACCCAATCTGTACGCTCCGAGTTGAATAAAGTCTTGGGACACCTTGTATGAAAATTATTGGAAAGTATTATTATTTGGGTCATGTATTGCCATCATTCTGCTTCTAGAATTGACCTCCATCAAACAAAAGCCATTTAATCGATAAATAAGCTGTGGTTTCAACAATCATAATTTAGGGGATTTAGGCGGGTTGATGCTCGTAGAACAATAACTGATGGCGAGATAAGGCTCGCGTTCCATTATCAAAATTGCAGCTTTGGTGAATGACTGATAGCATCGTCTGGATTTTTTTGGATATTGAAGTATATTTTTCCGGTTAGTTAATGGAAATGAATCAGACGAGATTGTCATCCTGAATTTTCAATCAGGGCAGATCATAAAAATTCACCGAATAAAAGACTTTCCTTTGATAAGTTCAACACAAAAAAGAACAATACAAAATATCTGAGCGAAAGTTAGAATATATTTTGGGACAAAGAGTAGCAAATCACGATGAAATGTGAACCACAAAATACAAGAATGGGGAAAGACGAAAGCACGGTAATAACAATGAAATATTAATTCGACCATCTTAATATATCATAACGAGTTGGCCACGCTACTAGAGGAAAAATTATTGACTTTGTTTTGTTTCTTGTTCAAAATATGTTCTTTCCATCGACATAACCTTAAACTAGACCTCTAATCCCATATACGAAAAGTTCATCCATTTACGGAATTTCAGTGAGCCTTAAGCGCATGCGCAGTTAGAGTCCCAACCAATCAAAATGGCCGTTGCCATGAACCAACGTCTCAAATGACAGTTTATATTTGCGCAAAAGTTTCTATTACTGCGAAAGGGTATTAAAAGTCCGAAAAAATCCAAGATAAATTTTTTTTCTTCAAAACTGTTCTTGGAAAAAATTTAAACTTGATATACTAATCTAAGTTCATCAATGTGGTAATCTGAAGTTAGTGTTTAATTTTCATAAAACAGTGGCGTAGTTATAGCAGTATATTGCCATATTTTCCTTCATAGTTTCTTCAGACAAGTCATTTGACAAATGAGTGTTGACATCAGTTAAACTCATCGATACAGGAGAGTCACAACATTCTAGGTGTCTAAATGTAGATGTTTCTGAGATGTTTACAAAAAAGTGGCCAAAGTTCTTGTATGAATGGAACAAAATCGAAAGATTCATTGAATGATGTCTTTTTATTGTCAACAGTTTGTAAGTTACGAATTGAGGTTCTTCTTTGGCCCTAGCTCGCTGTACAGCGAAGCCCTAGAAGTAGATAAAAGGAAATCATGCCAAAGTTTACGTATTAGGAAAAAACAATTCTTCAATAGTTGACTTTAAAAATGCAAAATCTCTTCATAAATGAAAATTATGGTAATCTAGTTGTGTTAAGAAATTACCAGAGCTTGATGGTAGTAAAAATCGCAGATCGAGTATTCAGAGAATTATTAAATCACATCGATTTCACCCATATAACATAGAACTTGTACATGAACCGAACCGAAGACGACTTTGATAAATGTCAGTAGTTCTGTGAGGAAATGTCTAAACGTCTGAGAACTTCTCGAAGTAGAGAAGTACATTTTTTGTAAATGAAATCGCAAATCTTCATAACTGCCGCTATTAAAGCGATACCAATCCAAAATTATTAAAATTACCTCCGCAGAAGTTGAATGTTTGGAGTAGTATTTTTGGACATATTGTTGGACTACTTTTCATAGACCATAATTTGAATAGAAAAATTCGGAAGAAGAATTTCATTTTCAAAAAGATGGAGCAACGGTTAGAAACTTCCTGAATGAGCGATATACCAATTATTGGATAGGGGACGAGGACCAATTGAATGGCCAGCTAGATCACCAGGCCTCAGCTCGTTAATGATTCTTTATAGAGATATTTAAAAAAAGATTTTGCCACTCCGTCAGAGTCACTAGAGGATCTACGTGGTAGAATTGTAAACGAGAGCGGCAGAGTGAATCCAGAAGTATTGGAAAACATTCGCAATAATTTTGAAAGTAGAATTTATCATTGTACGGAGGTGGAGGGGACCTCAATTCGAGCAATTAATAAATTGAATTTCTATAAGAACAGGTGAGATATTGTTCATTTAAATGGAACCTGTTACAACACTCCATTCATTCGATTTTGAAAAAATAGTTTAGACAGAGAATGCTACGGAGGCGTAGAAGGGTCAACAACAAAATTTATTTCAAAACATTTGGAATTGCCACTTCAAAGTGACAATTGTCACTTGCATCTGACAATTGTCACTTTGAACTGGCAATTGTCACTTGCATCTAACAATTGTCACTTTGAACTAGCAATTGTCACTTTAAACTGACAATTCCCACTTTGAACTGACAATTGTCACTTTGATTAGATAATGATCACTTTGAATTGACAATTGTCACTTTGAAGTAACAATTGGACTGCGTTATGCATTACTTTACCAAGCACCATTACCGAATTTCGAGATACTGGTGTCTTCTAACGAACAATAGTCCAACTTACCTATGAAAAAATGTAGCCAAACGCAATCGCTCAAATTTCGAATTTAGTTATAAGGTGTTGAGCTAAACGCCAGGTTTCAATACGAAAGTACTGATTTGTAATTGACTGGTAAAGTTTTTTCACTCTTCTGAGAAAATGTGACTCTTGGTCGAGTCATGCATAACGCGGTCCAATTGTCACTTTGATCTAACAATTGTCACTTTCATCTGACAATTGTCACTTTGAACTAGCAATTGTCACTTTGAACTGACAATTCCTACTTTGAACTGACAATTGAATCTTTGATTTGATAATGGTCACTTTGAACTGACAATTGTCACTTTGGACTAGCGATTGTCACTTTGAACTGACATTTCCCCCTTTGAACTGACAATTTTAACTTTGATTTGATAATGTTCACTTTGATCTGACAACTGTCACTTCGATCTGGCAATTACCACTTTAAACTGGCACATATTTTGCCATCATCATGCAAAAATATTGTTTTTTAGTCAAATTCAAAGTGACAATTGCCATTTCGAAGTGACAATTGTCAGATCAAAGTGACAATTGTCAGTTCAGAGTGAAAATTGTTGCATCAAAGTGACAATTGTTAGATCAAAGTGACAATTGTCATAGCAAAGTGACAATTGTCCGATAAAAGTGGCAACTGTCAGATAAAAGTGGCAATTGTCAGTACAAAGTGACAATTGCCAGTTCAAAGTGACAATTGTCGGTTCAAAGTGACAATTCCAAGTGTTTTGAAATATATTTTATTGTTGGCCCTTCTACGCCTTCATAGAATGCGGAGAGCGTTAAGATGATGATTCGCGAGGAGGTGCCACTTCTGTCAGGAGGTGCAATCAATTGACTAAATCCATCACTGTCATGTGTTCCTCTAGAAATTAAAATCGACGTGGTTCAGCGTATCCGAAAATATAATTTGTCGTTTTCCAGTAAATCTGTGGGAAAGTTTTTGTTGGGCCACCCTTCATTATAGTATGAATTTAAATACGAATAAAACCAAATACAAGTGACTAGCGATGGCAGCGTAATACATTTAGAGTGGTTCATAAAAATTACATTTTTATCTCTGGCAGAAGCCTATTTTGGCCAAAATTGGGGTATGGATGGATAGGAAAAAATTCACAAAATCATCTCCACAACTTTTGACATTTGACAAAAAAAACATGCGATCGTCGTTAACACACGATATTGAAATTTTTATCATTTATTGCAAAGACATTCACCTTATTTTGATAACTCTCTATAACGGAGCTCAGTCCCAAAATTATATTACCCCTCTGCATAATATTCCTTCCAGAACTCAGTCGGTATATTGAAATTATTCAATTATGTGAGAGTTCAAACAATTCATCAAGCCAGAGAAAGATTACGATATCAATCCTCATACTTTCTGTTCAAAGAGATGGATTAAATAAAATAAGAGGTAAGATTAATCCCGGTCGGAGAATCGATGACACTGCAGGTGCTACTCTTTGATGACAACATCGCGTGGACTTCGCTCAGATCGATAGTTCATAATTGATAAAACTTGTCATGAAACATTCTTTCTCCTCAGCACACCATCGAGTCAACATACGTCAGTGAATATTCCCCAGTTGATACACAATACAAATAATATTTGTTGAAATTACGTGCGGCAAATGACATACTGATGATAAATTCAAAGGAAGGAATGTATTTTTCTGAAGGTCTTTTATCATCATGACTCAATAGAGCATAAAATGAGTAATTTTTTAACAAAAATAGTAGTAGGAAACCGACTATGCCATCACTTGAAAGATGGTCCGTAGTTATGTTATGTTTTGTGCTCGCAAATGTCATTTATTAATTTGTTATAAACATTTAAAACCAAAAAATGTATTTCACTTAGATTTTTGCTTATAAAATGAAAACTTATATTGTGATCTGGTTGTTCCAATGAGCCCGATCGAATCATTAGTAGCGGAGAAAATTTGGAAAAATTAGAAAATTTTTAGTTTCTTTTGAAAAATTATAACTCCGCCATTTGTTAAGTTGTAGGGTTGTAGGATTGGCTCTTCTTGTAGAAAAAATACTTTTTCTACAAGCGTGCGTGTTCCGCCCTATTCCCGCACGCAATTTAGTTTGAGAGGTGTCATATTCCCGCACTAGTGCGGGAAAAATTTTCCCGCACGCTAATGTCACTTCAAGTGAGTTTTTCCCGCACTAGTGCGGTAATAATTTTTCCCGCACGTGAAAGTTTGTTCAAGAGCATCACATAAGATGTTTCAATGCTCTTGTAGAAAAAATCTTGATCCTTACTCATACGGAAAGGTACTATCCCGCACTCTCGACTGCTTATCCGAACTCCGCTTTGCGTCGTTCGGGTAACGGCAGTCTCATGCGGGAATAGTACTCTTTCCGTACTTGTTAGGATAATAACTATTCCCGTATCGTAAACGATCCGGGAAAATTTTTAACGGATTGTATACATTTTAGACAGTAAATGAATGCACGCAAACAATAAGTATAATTCCTGTATATAATGAATGCACGCAAACAATAAGTATAATTCCTTAATTTATGATAATGCTGATTGCGATTTCAGAAAAAATGGCATGTGTACCTCGTAGTGAAAGCACATTCCCAGACTTCAATGCTTGTTGGCCTCGGCTTATCGCCTCGGCCAACAATTTACATTGTCGTCCGGGAATGTATTGCGTTGACTACTAGATACACAATATACTATTTTCAAAACCTTACAAGTTTTTTTTTTCAAATAGAACTCCCCAACTGAAACAAGTTTTCCTATATCTAATTGGACATATTGTTTAACGTATTAACAGATTAGGTCATTCCAAATGTTCACAAGCGATACAAACAAAAAGATTATCTGTCACATATTCATAAAATGTCACTGTGAAGATCGAAATAAACGATAATTATTAAAAAGATTGCCTAAACTGAAAAAAAAAACGACATTGAAAAAATAATTCACAATATTCGATTTGATTACGGAAACCCCCATATCTGCCATAGCAGATTTCAATAGTGCGTTCATTCATTCAATAATATACAGTGAGTTTCAGATTATTTCATTACGAACACGGTGGTATAGAGGAGTCAGTCCTAAATTCCGGTTGTCGAGTTTTAAAAAGTGAAATATGGCTGGGAGTGAATACGTGCGAAAGAGAGGTCCCAGCGAACCATCCCATGCGATAAAAGAGGACACAGCAATGCAGCTGTGTGTAGTTTGTCCATTGAATGAGAGTGCGGATGCTACTTGTCGGTGAAAATGAAAGGATAGCCATAGACGGGTAAATAAATAATTGTTGAATTGTAAATTAATTATATTATGGACTGAAATTTTTAGTCAACCCATTTGCAATATATTTATTGACATATTTAATACGATAAAAATACGTTTAATCCATTAACCAGCTCGGTGAAGGTCATTTTATATCAGGATCTTAGACTATAATCAATCCATTTTCGAGAAACAAAATGGAATTACTTATATTCTTAAATTCCACAGAGACATATCGACTATCAAGTGTAAGTATTCATAGTACGCTAAAACCCATATCATTCCAAACGACTCAGTCCGTGAATATAACATGACAGATTCGTTTTTAAAAATCTCCATTGTTTCAATACGTGAACAAAGTTCACAAGTTTCAGTTGGAAGGCTCCTTTCCATTACTATTGAATGAAACCGGCAACGTTATGGCGTGAAAATTGAATTGATTGAACTCCAACGGAGAGAATAGCAAATGCATAGCACAATACCTTTTGTGCTTTGATTCTTGAAGCGAGTATGAGCTCAAAATCAGATGAAAGGGATTAATGTTTTGAAATCGGATAGCTAGGGTTAGGTTTTGTTCGAGTTACAATGATACTTGTGATTGCTTATGAAATATGCAAATCCTTCTATAAACTGAAGATAAAGAGGATGTTGACTTCATCTCTAATTATATCAGTTATTGCAATTATTCATTTGTTTTATTACTATTGGAATATCATCTCTGGAAAACGTTCTGCATTTGAATTTAAATAATGTTTGAAAATCAAATAGATCTTTCATTCTGAACCTCAACCATAAATCTTGTTCACTTTTCTGCAGATGGTTTATGCTACCAGTCAAAACGAATCATTGACAGAGCTTCTATGTCTTCATAGCAGACTCACAAAAAGCGACTAATAGTAGGGGTGCCCAATAGGGGATTTTGGGATTCACTCGAGCGCGGCAGATTGACTTAAAGGAGGATACCTTACACACTGTTAAGATACCTCCACCATATATAAGCCCTCAATGTAGGATCGCACGTCTAGGACTAGTAAAAAAAATCGATCGTTCGAAATAGTTCGTTCGAAGATAAGGTGAGGTTATCACATTCTTTAAAGTGGGCATTTCAATAATCTGACGATTTCAGCGTAACGTAAGGGAGTGGGAGTGTCACAAACTTGCAAAAACAATCGTCACGTTGACATTCTCGAGCGCAGTCGATTTTTTTTCCAAAGAAATAATTCAAGAATAATGGAAAAAATATAATCTGCCAATTTCCACAAGCCGAAATAGCACAAATTGTCATTAAAGTTTAGAGCGTGCAGCTGCAGTGAAGCTTGTATTGCCCACTCCGCCACAGCATATCTAACATTCGCTCCTCTCTCTCCCGTTCACATTTACTATATCTCTTACTCTCTTGCACTGTATCGTCAATTTTGTCGTTGTTTGTATAGGTATGCACCAGGCAAAGGAATCGCAAACTGTTGTAATCCTGTTGATTCATCTCAGGGCGCATACTTTCCTCAAAATAACTCTTGCCTAGGTTTGATTTTGGAATGGTTGAATCATACTGAAATGTCTCCTCATCATAATATATAATAATATAATAATAATACTTCCTCATAAACACTCGTTGATTGTACCCAAAGGCATAGCCTGTGCGGGTAGAGGACGGCTATTATTATTATTCTTGAAGGAAGAAAATTTGTATTTCGTGCAAAATATTTTTATTTTAAAAATTATAGCAGAGCGCTTTCGACTGTTAAGTCATCATCAATGCGTACTCGTCAGGTGTACAAGAAGCCATATAAAAACATCATGTCCATGGACCAAATTAAAATGTTACAACATATTTAAAATTGAACAATTTTCATCCTGTTCAAGGATTCATAAAATAAAGATATGGGATACTACATCATATCTGTCTGAATGTTGAAGTGGAAAAAATTCAACATTCAGACAGATATGATGTAGTATCCCATATCTTTATTTTATGAATCCTTGAACAGGATGAAAATTGTTCAATTTTAAATATGTTGTAACATTTTAATTTGGTCCATGGACATGATGTTTTTATATGGCTTCTTGTACACCTGACGAGTACGCATTGATGATGACTTAACAGTCGAAAGCGCTCTGCTATAATTTTTAAAATAAAAATATTTTGCACGAAATACAAATTTTCTTGAATATATTGAAGCGTGCACACAGCTTGATAAATTCATTATTATTATTTGCCGTGGCGCTCCGGGGCGACTTACTGATGTTTCAGGTGATGTATTCACTTTTCAGCTGTAGGAAAACCCGGAAAACCTACAGCACCACCTCGGGTGGTCGGTGTGTACTCCAAGCTAGCACTAGACGAGATTAGCATCTAGGCAACTCACCATACACTTGCTTTTCAACAAGGCATGCGGTCGCCTATCGATCCGATATAAAGTATTTGAGAAAAAATCTCTTGTACCTACATCGGACTCGAACCGACTATCGCTATGCTGGACTTTCGAACGGCCTGTGCCTAAGGCCGCTTTCAGACTGGCGAATTTTTGCAGATGAAGTTGGCAGCAAAAATTTCGGGCTCAGCCTGAATTTCAGCAAATGCACTTGCCGCTACGACGTGCGTTCGAAAACTGGTCCGTGTGAAAAGAGAATCGTTGCAGTCGGCCTGTAGTCAGACGACGGCACTGGCGACAACCGGCGGCAGAAGTTGGATTGCAGTCGAAAAAACGCCTGTGTGAACAGGAATCGCTTTTTAAAATGATTTTTAAACGGTAACGGCAGGTAGCGACAATCAACCACAAACGCTCGACTTTTTGTAGTCTACTTCGGCTTCACAATATCGGCCGTCTGAAAGCGGCCTTATAGACCGCTGATCCACCGACCACACAACATACCTGTTTAACATACCTATTGGTTTCGAAATATTGCATATTGAAATCACCTACTAGTAGGCCTTGGTTCAAGGAACAATCTCTAAAGATAACCAGGAAATATAATTCATCTTTCCAACAATGCGAGCAGAGTTCTTTGAAATTCTGTAAGGTCCGTTTCTTTTATCAGGTGGTAACATTGCTATATTCTAAACCGTGATAGATACAAAGACAATTAAATGGGAAAAAATGTATCTATTGTGGTGAGTAGTACATTGGTCAGAGAAAATCTACGGGGACTCTCGCCCTTCCCGACTTATATAGGGAAAACTAAAAATACTGTTTTCGGTTTTTTACGAATAGAATGGTTATTTCAGAAAATATAAAAAAATTAAAGAGGAAAGTTTTATTGTATTCAAAATGAACTAGAACTACGTAATGATAAATTTTCAATTAAACATAAAAAAACGAAAACAGCATTTTCAGTTTTCCCTGTATAAGTTGGGAAGGGCAAGAATCCCCATAAATTTTCTATGACCATTTTACTGCTCACCACAATAGTTACCTTTTTTCCCATTAAATCGTCTTTGTATCTATTACGGTTTAGAATATAGCAATGTTACAACATGATAAAAGAAACGGCCTGTATGCTTCAGATTTGTAAGGTCTTGTTGAAAAGTTATAAGCAAATTTGCATTATCTCTAACGAATTGCTTGGGAATGGCAGAATAGGTTTGGCATAAATAGAAACAATCCGTGTGTCTGTGACGACCAAAATAAATATAATTTTTAATTATGTAACATCATCAAATATTATGACTGAATAATCTTTGAGGTAGAATAACGTTATCAAAATCATTGTATTCATAAAATCTAATTTATTGCATAGGTGCCAGCAAAGTCCTAAAATAAATATACTCAGGTTGGTAGATGAAGATGATTGAAAAAAATAATGTTTATATTTTATTTTTTCCTTTTTTTCTGAATATATTATTATTGGAAGAAATAGATTTTTTGTGTACTTGCGTCATGTCCGAATCGTGGGAGCTTCTTTCGGACTCACATAACATCCCTTATGAATATCTGACGCGCTTGAATACTTTTTTGTTCTCCCGTTTCCAACCCTCCCGTACAGCCACCCCCCACCATGCAAACCGGCAGATTAACATACCTCCAATATCAGAACCACCTGGGACATATACACTATCAATATCTGACTCGCTCGAGTATTTTCATGTGACAATTTTTTTTTATTTTTGAAAACCTGTAGACACTCTCCACTGGTGAAATGGTATACATCAAATAACTTTTTTTCATTCCTACCACCTAATCTTCCAAATACAATAGGTCTCTACGACGCTCGGGTAAATCCCCATTTAGCAACGTGGGCTCCCCAACTATAATCAAATCTAGCAATCAATGAATTTCCCGCTTCGAATAGAAATCACAAAATGTGTCCTTTATATCTGTACCAAAAAATAATCTGAGGTTTCCTGGTCACTGACGAATTGCAAGTGACGAAAAAAAGGAATTACTAGAAATAGCTGATGCGGCCAAAGATTCAAAGGGGCACAGTTGGTTTTCACAAGATTAAAAAGGGTGGTAGGAAACGAACAGTTGGTCCAAAAGACTATAGTTTACAGGATGGCCACCTATATCCCGCGGACCATTGCAAAAACATGAATGAACGTGGAGAAAAATTATATGAATAACACTTTCAACTATCAGACAAGAATAACCCTTTAACATACCAAAGTGGAAAAATTCAGATTTTTCTCTCGACGATAGTTTGATGCACGAAGGGAAGTAGAGGAAATTAATATCCGCAGGATAAAACGCATTTTTGTCCTGAAGTTTGGGTATAGTTTTTTTCTAATGCGTTTGAGGTCGTCATTGTCAATTCTTCGTCCTATAAATAAAAAACATCCATACGTATACCGCAAACATACCTTGTTGCCACAGTTTGCGTTTTCGTTTGACTGCGTCAATGATCTGATGATGAGCGGGAGACAACGAAACATTGTTGCGTATATAGAAATGTAATTCAAGCGGCACAACTCATGATTGGAACGTTTGGAAACAGGAACATTGAATTATGGATGTTAATTAATCTTCTAAATAACAGGTTTGAAGTATTGTGACTTCAATGATTCAGACTAGACCAAAATTCTGGCTAAGAACTTCTATCACAACAGTAAACAGAACTAAACAGCCCTTGTGAACAATTCATACCAGCAACGGAATTCAGATATCAAATACCTTTTATGTTATTTCAATATGGATGAATTGTAGTCCTAATTTTCGAATAAATTCCTCCATCAATAAATCTATCAATCAGTGCATATAATTGCAATAATTATTAATATTCCATAGCACATCGTATCAAACATGACATGATGTAATTGTATCAACAAATACCTGAACTGTATAATGCAGTTTGAAAATCCATAAATAATACATCCCTTTTGAGTAAAACATTACTAAATTTTCAGGTAATACCATAATAACAATACAAGCATTTATGTCTTGTATATAATAACCGGACATATACCAAAAATTTGCAATTACGACATATCCATCATTTCATGGGTTTGAATGCATTTCTTAAATCTACCTATGAATAAACTTCATATAAATGGAAATATTTCCTCAATATCATTACAACAAGCATCGTATTCATTACTACCCTCATAAATTATCTCAAACGAGATACAACTCCAAGCACCTTATGGACGTTCAGTTCATAGACCTCAAATGTGTATGGACTCACTTAACAAATAAATTGACATCTTGAAAACCACTAATTTCAGGGTTACAATACATTTCCTTGTTATTATATCGTTGGTTTGCGGCTTCTGGGCATAATTCACTATGATATATTATATCGCACTGTTTCAATTTCAAATAACCGAGCCGATATAGTTCGCCACACTTTGAGTACCTTATAAAAAACATTTTAATTTCGCGAATTGACTCAACATATTTCGGTGTATGGACTAATCGGAATTATTACACTACTTCCAACATATCAGAGCGAACTGATTTCAAGTTTGGACATAGACTAATCAGTAACTGACCGTCTTTCGGGCTTAGCCATATTCATACCGCGAATACTTCGATAAATTAGCTAAGTTATCACCACATGTCTAATTGACGTGCGCTTCATTCTGAAAAAAAGGGTATCATCGTTACTCACCACTTTCTAACATTTATACGTAGCAAATAATTGCTCACAAAGTAGGTCTTTCGATTGATTAATAATAGTTGTCAGATACCACCGCGACTGAACACGTGACTTTTTTCGAATTATCCTTCGAAAACTCAACAATTCACAAAGTAGAGGAGATTCCTCACAACTCGCCCACTTTATCCACCTCAGTGGATGATCTTATTTTAAAGGCGTTAAAAAGATTCAAACCTAAAATGAAATCGGGCTCTGACCTTAGAGATCATGCAATTTTTAATTTATCTCTTCGATCAAATATTTTTCCTGATTCATGGAAAATTACAAAAGTATGTTCTGTATTCAAAGAAGGCAATATGCAGAATATTGAGAATTGAAGATCAATTGTTATTTTATGTAATTTTGATAATTGATATTGTTACGTACAAAATAGCTTCCCAAGTAAGCGATGAAACAGTTAGGGGTATGCACCGACTAAAATCTCAGTGGAGTCGGGGTGGTTTCCTTTTTATAAAGGTTAATAAAATTTTATAGGGTGCGCCAAGTGATTTACCAACACATACACCCCTCACAAGACATCAAATCACTAAACCATAAAGGCTTACTTGACAATCTAGATGAGTGAAATAAAAATAACTAGTACCCGGTAGAAATATATCTATAAAATAATTTTCGGAAATAACAAGTACAAAACTACAATAAAAAATCGTAGGCCAAATTCATTAATCACCTAAAAAGTAGGAAAAACTCTCGAGAGAATAGTTCGAAGATAAAGTTACTTTAGCAATCACATAACCTTTATCCAAGAACGACGAATTTAGTTCACTTAGTATCTAGTCAGAACATTCACGATCAAACATTAACTATGATTTACGACTAAGAAAGTAAAATGGGGTGCACTATATATGTAGAGAAAAATACTTGTTGGCATAAGATTCGCGAAAAACGAACACCGCATATAACACGTAACACAATAGTTAAAATAAATGAACTAGCCACTATGTGGTACTTATCACGGTCCTTTCGGGCTACTCCTGGAAACACCAGAGTCGGATAATGTTTTCAGTCATCTGCCAATAACTGAGGATCCTACATCCACTACTCTTGTTCGTAAGCACGAGTTTCTGAGCTCCAGAAAAATAAATGACCTTCCAGGTAAGTCCCAATTGTTCGTACCGCTACTGAATGTCTATCCAAGATTGCCACAAAATACAACTCCTAGTATATATGTGCGAATGAGAAAGGTTCCCAAGAAAAAAACGTCTCTAGTGCGTAATCCCGATGCAACTAAGAGACGTTCACTACTTTACGATATCCATATCCTTCATACTAAAGAAAATCCGACGATCCTATCCAAATACCAGAAGCCACATGAAATCGTCGTGTGGGTGCAAATAGTGAAAAATCCGTTGAAAACGTTAAATTTAGCAGTCACTATTCACCCATTCGTTTTCAAAAATTCTACTGCCACTCTTCAAATACGAATTCCTACACCCAAACGCTTTTTTTTATCCGGCGCCTTTTTTTCCACAATATTTCGACAGAAAATCTCGACTACAAGAAACGCTCGGTTTCACCATCTAAGAAGATAACCAAATTAGCAGGCACAAAAATATAAAATACATATACGGAGTGTTGTGTTGGTGGAGTTCCAGTTCCTTTGACCTGATAATTTAAAATGATGAAATGAATGACCCTAATGATGTTTGAAAAATATGTACGACGATCGTTAAGACTCGACAATGTTACAATATGAAATGGGCCTTCATGTACTTCTGTCTGCATACGTCTTCACAAACCATTGAAAATCAGCATAGTTTCATGAGCGGACGATCAACTATCACTAATTCAGTATGCATAATTCAAGTTCTAGCAAGTACTTTGGACAGCGATGGGCGATATACCGATTTTTCGAAAGCTCTCCTGCTTTGGACTAACTTTATAACTGATCAAGTTCTTCATATGATATTTGACGAATACAGAACTACATGTTCAGTACTATGGACTCAAGTCTACTGACATATCAGCGTCGTCTGGTGTTCTACAGAGATCAATTCTGGGGCCGCTGTTGTCAAGATTCATTTGATATCCTCTATTGTAATACTGCTGATATAAAGAGAGCATTGTTGTAGTATTCCTTCATGTTATATTGATTGTTAGTAGGCATGTCGGTGCGTAAACAACAATCGAGACTGAAAGTGTGATTATGATTGTGACTATGACAATGACAAGTTGCATAAATTGGACCTTAAACTTCCGTGAGGCTATATACGGAGTTAGTTTTAACACACTGAACTCTATTGTAAAAATATATCTTGTCTCATCGACTTCACAACTGTGAATAAATAATTCTCAAAAATATTGATTGTTCAATTATTTTACACAAGAAAGTTTTCAGATTACACATTCAAATCCAACAGAATCCTTCATGGACCTGGATAATGCAAATCGATTAGTACAAATGTCTCTTCCAGATAACAAATCCCATAGGATTGAAGTCAATAACCGCAGGTCTATAAAAAAAATGGAAGAACAGGAATACATTTCAATTATTTTGAGGGGGATATCAAGTCTCAATGAAGGTTATGGAATACTCACCTCGTAACACGCTATTTCCGAAGACTCCGGAGGTGTTACAGAGTTCATTAGAAATTCCTTTATCCTCATTGCGAAGCACTTAAACCTAACAATGTTACCCATGATATAATATGAATTTCCTCCTCGCGGCAAACCACTCTGAATTATTAGATTACCTCAGCCAGCGTTCAATAAGCCATTCGTGGTATTATAACGCGTTATCAAACACTATTGAATCAAGGTGAAAATTTTTCAGACGATGGAGAATCATGAGCGATCACACTAACACTACTTTCGTTGGTTACTATTTGGTCAGAACCGTGCTACTCGTATATTCAAATTGAGTTGTTGGTAAGTGAATAATTAATTCGACTCCCTGGAGGGGTAGATTCAATATTACATATGTGAGTGTTCTGTTTATCGTTATCGGTGGAATACGGGTTGAAAATATATTTCTAAAAATGCTGAGCAGGACCTCAAATTGATTTTATGTCAGAATGGGTCGACATTGTTGATCAATTGTAAAAACACTATTAGTAGTTGCATCTTGAAAATTTCGGAAAAAGCAATTAACATCGAATCCAAGAAATGTCTGGAACAAATCGTAGATGCAAACATATATGCCAAACAAGTTGAGAAAAACATCTGATAAATAATGGTCCAGCAAAAACTGCTCAATCGTTGATACAAAAATCCGGCCCTTAAGGCCAGATCAGACTGTGTTGAAGCTAGAAACAAGTGCAAGGGTACAATGGATTTCTCGACGACGCACAAAAGCTTATTGAGTTTTCGAAGTAACTGCCCAAAAGAATCGATTTAATCATTTCTTTCATTTCATTTTCATATATACAGTGCCTTCCACTCAAAACGAGCCACCCTGAATAACTGTTGGTTCAATGATTTTCAGGAAAAATAAAAAAACTAGTCAACTATAGTATACAGGGGGACACATTTCGACATGTTCACATTTGATCTAACTTTCCCTATCGCACCCCAAGAGCATGTCAAATTTTTTTTTTCAAATGGCTCACCCTATATTGTTTCACATTATCAGATGATCCATGAAGAGCAGATTTCAAAAAAGTATAAAACATAAGGTCTGAAGCTTATGGTTCGGGAGCTACGAATTATTTGAGTTGAAAACGAGCCACCCAAAATAACTTTTGAAACAATGATTTGCAGTAAAAATAAAAAGACAGGTCAACAATTATAAAGGAAGCCACATTTTGAAATATTCGTTCTAGAGACAAATATGGAAGCAATAAATAAGATTTTTTATTAAATTATTGAATCAAAATCTGATGACTTGACAATGAGAAGAAACAAATTTTCTATAATAAATGTTCCAAAACGTTTCTACCAACTTCCATACAATGGTAAAAACGAGCTTCCATTGCCGCCCTCACATGGTTGAGAATCTCGGGAGTTATTTATCTGCAATGCCTCATGATACTCTCTCTCTCAAATCTATCTAATCATCTTCGTTCAATTCATGAACTAGTCTAGTCTTATATGGATGAAATTTGTACTTATGAAGAATCCTGAAAACATTTGTACGACTGATTCCTGATTCTCGAGATAACTTAGTAAGAGATTGCGTATTTTCCATAAGTCCAACGTGCCCTAAAACTGCAATAGAAATAGCTTCATCGTTGACAACTCTGAACGGTTATGCTTTCTGTTGTCAACAGATCCAGTTTCCATAAATTTGTTCACTAATTCCGAAACGTATTTGTGTCGTACATTTCTTCCTGGATGATTATCATTGAACATATGGGCAGCAGTTCTAGCACTGTTTCCATTACAAACTCACTATTTCAATCCGAAGAATTCACAAAAACAGAAACAGCAATTATAACTTCACGTGGTAGGTAATCGTTATTGTAGAATGAGACAAATACAAAATGAAGAGAATATCGAATTCAAACTTAACTAGGCAAAATAAGACTTTTTTGAAGTATACTTCAAAAAAAAACACCTATGAAACCTAAATAACAGATTGTACAGAAGCTCATTCAGGGTGGCTCGTTTTCAACTCAAATAATTTTTAGCTTTCAAACTATGAGCTTCAGACCATAATGTATTCTACTCTGTTGAAATCTGTTCATCATGGAATATCTGATAATGCAAAACAATATAGGGTGATCCATGAAAAAAAATGGTGACATGCTCTGGGGGTGCGATAGGGAGAGTAACAGAGTAACATTATGTCAAAATGTGCCCCCTGTATACTATTGTTGAGGTGTTCTTTATTTTTACTGAAAATCATTGTTCCAAAAGTTATTCAGGTTGGCTCGTTTTCTACTCAATGATCCATTTAAAAAAAAATTATGACATGCTCTGAGAGTGCGATAGGGAAAGTAACATTGAATGTGAATATGTCAAAATATCTCCACCTCTATACTATTGTTGGCCTTTTCTTTTTATTTTTCCTGAAAATCATCATACCAAAAGTTATTCAGGGTGGCTCGTTTTAAATATAATGCACTGTATATATAAGTACAAATTCAATATTCTCAATAGTTCATGAGCGTACGTTATTTTAGCCCTCCAAAGGAAAGATAGACTATAGTTTCATTTTGTATACTTTTCGATCCTCCTATAGAAATTTCAAATCTAATTTAGATAACCAGTATCAGTAAAACAAAATTTACTAGATGAAAAAAAAATGAAAATAATAGATATCATTAGATTTTCAGTAGAAAATCTGACAACATATTTGAATATTGATTTATAAACTGAGATGAAACATAACTTAATGAAAACTGGGAAAACTATAATTGATTTTTCATTGGCTATTCACAAGAGGGTCCTTGAATGTAGCTATAGTGTTTCCAGAAAAAAACATATATATTGGTCGTTTTGACAATTTCTTCAAACGTAAAATAAGACGTTTGTTGTTTGGTCAGTATCTTTCCACTGAATATTTTGTAATAGACATTGAGTTCAATTTGAGCCGAAGGTCGATTCGGCAAAATCGTTGTAAACGTTATGAAGTTTAGAAAATTGCGCTCACAGTTTAAAATGAACAGCCAAATTTTTTATTCACTCGTCGACCATGAAAAACGACAAAATGTCAAATTCCCAGAACATTCTACCATTAATCTGAGTTTGGTCATGAAAACCTTTCAGAAAATAGATCCCAATACGGTTTTAGAGCGATCTCGATTGCATATAAGTAAGTAGCAATTGATAGCACTCTTGAAAGATTTTCAAGTTACATTGGAGGTCAAGTGATACCTCATTCGAAATATCTTTCTCTATACGCCAGCAAAATTTCTGATAAAAATGTTCATTCAAAACAAAATGGTTGTATATCATGTTACAACTTCTCTAACAATAGATTATAATAGATTATAACTAACATCAGTAAAATCATCTCTTTTATCTAGGAAAGTTTTCTGTTCATCAAAATGGCAGATAGGTTCAATATTTGAAAGAAATTCAAATGTTTATTTTATATAAAAGTATGAAAAATTGGGATAGAGGACTCTTGTCGTCACCAAGAAAGATTCTGTAATTTTACTAGTACTCGTTGATAGCCATCTATTCGAAAGATCCCAAGATGGACCTCCATTTTGTTTGCATGAAAGACCATTCTTGACTATGGCGAAGGTCCCCTTCTCTCTCAACAAAATTCAAGCAAAATATCATTGTTGTTTTGAAATTGTTTTTTCCGTTAACCAGCTGTCATTCCCCTACGAACGACAGCCCTCAGAAGTAGAAACTTGTGCGAGCTAAGGATTAACGAGGTCTTACCTTTTAAGTACGATTCTTAGCACGAGACCAGTGACCATGCTGGGAATCGAACCCACGTCCCTCAGATAGATAGACTAGCGCTCTGCGGCCCATTGCTACTATGCAAATGTTTATTGAAAATAATCTGAATCGTATGCAATGACGAATCAAGATTTCACAATGATAGGACAGTGAACCGACGTATCATGCATTATTGGTCACTTGAAAATCCTCATGGGTGCGAGGAATAAATTTCCAAATCATATGGGGTGTTAATGTATGGTGTGCATTTTTCGATGGACGTTTGATATGCCGTAACTTACTTCATCATACTCTAATTGGGCGTAAATATCTGGAATTCGTATAAAATGAATTACAGCGATTGCTACATGAGATTCCTCAACAAGAAAGAAAACTTATGTGGTGACAAGAAGCTGGTGATCCACCACATAATCACATCACTGTAACTAAATATCTCGATCAATATTTTCTAGATAGATGAATAGGAAACATAGGTCCTATTGCGTGGCCTGCACGTTCGCCAGATCTGACACTGTTAGATTTTTTCTGTGGGGTACTTGAAGAAGCTATAAAACTGAGGCAATCGACTTGAACGACTTGGAAGAGAAGATTGTACACGCCTGCACCACAGTAACGGAAGAAATGATTAGGAAATTTTGTACGAGAGAAACGATAAGGCGATTTGAAGCAAGTATGAATGATGATGGTAGACATTTCGAGCAGCTTCTATAATTTTTGTAGTCAATAAATTATTTTTGTTATGGAATTTTATACATAATTGTTCAAATTCTCGCATTCTGTCAGTTAAACATCTGTTAAAATTTCAAGCTTTTATTATTGATTGAAATTGAGTACACTGTGAGCCAAAAATGTTTAAAATAAATTATTCATTTTCAAATGCTGTTTAATTCGAAGTTTCCAATTTTGCAAGTTTGATGTCTTCCAAGTGTGATGGTTGAAGTTAGAATTGGTTACAATTCACGAATCAAAAAAAAATATGTATAGGGTGCCCCTTGAATAATTGAGGTTAGGGGGTGGTTTCTCAGAGATACTTTGACAGAAGTTGACTTTGACACAAATGCTTCAGTTATATGGTTCGACATGAGTGTTTTTTTTTCTTAATTTTATTTCTAAGAATCATAACAGAGATATTGGCTGAACGAAAGGATCTGGAACACCCGATATACAGTCATATGAAAAAATCTTAATGTGATTTTTCAAAAAAAAAAAAAAAGTTATCGTCTCAAGCTCGTCTTGAAACATACTTAAATCCTATGAGATGTAAGTAAGAGAAATTTTATTTTTTTTGAAAAAAAATATTTTTCAAAATTACCAAAGTATCAAAAGTTATATTTTTTGGAAAACAAGTAATAAATGGATGAGATTTCTTGAGAAAATCTTTGTTGAAGTTCATTAAACAACGAAAAGGTGTGAGAAATTTGAATGTTTTCTGAAATTGTACATTAAACGATATTTAAATTTTTTTTATCGGTTACAAGTTGCATATACCAGCATATCACATGACATGACATGAAACTTCACACAAAGGTACGTTACAAGCCTTTGATTCTCGATTGATAAACTGAACAAATTATTCACTGAATTCCATTTTGCTGTATAACCGATAAACAAAACAATACCTTAACGTTTCAACATATATGCAATATATATTCATTACTTGAAAAATGCCCTGTATTTAAATGTACCTATGTGTCTGGCAGGTTTGGAACTTTCCACACAAATTCCTTTGTTAATAATCGACAGGCAAAGGATAATACAATCAGAATATACATTGAAACATCCTGATTCTGAATAACAACCTGTGTTTTTTTCATTAAAAACTCCAAACTCTATTCCAGCAAATTATTATTAATCCCTTTTTATTCAAAAGTAAATTCAACGAATACAAACTAATATAGGTAACTAGATACTACCTTCTAGTCCAACCGTAGGTTTCACTTCAACACCACGAATACTAATGATATTTTTCACAGAATAATCTCACAACACTTAATAGGTACTTGCAAAATTGAAATTCAATTACCAGAGTGAATAAATTTATTTCGCTTCTCGTTCATCTCCCCACCTCTTTATTTTTCATGCTATATCTCTCGCCTCCTGTTAGCCAGACGTTTTTTCTTCAAGATCTCAATAAACCCGATAAATGATGCATGACACATGGCTGGCCTATACTGGAGGTCCCAAATTTTGGTGGCGATCGGTAAATAAATAACTCCTAACAAAAATTACCTCAGCGATGCAATGATTGGCAAAACCCTTGAAAACCGTCCTTTATGTTTCATAAAATTCATTCAAGGGTGATGTTTGTACAAAAACGTAAAGTTTTTGTAGCGAGGCGCTTTTTTGGCAAAATACCTTCCATAATTGACTGATTCCCATTCAAATGGCTTGTAAAAAAAACTCGAATCGATCTGTGCCAATGAATTACTATCACAAAGATAGAGTGCTGGAAACTGACCCATCTTACCTCCTCGGTAGTGATGGTCTCGATCAGATTGTGGATCTTTAGCTGAGCGGAGCAAACTACCAACCTGTCTGGTCGGCTCGAGAATAGCTTTGACATCGTGTTTTACTAATTCTTTCCCAATCCGGTCGGTGACTCTCTTAATGTTATGCAAGAAAGCTAATTAAGTACTTCGAACGAGAAAATGTCTTTTTAAAACCAATTTATTTATTACAAAAGACTGATCAACTGTCTCTGACAAGAGTTACAAAAAGAATGAATAATAAATTTAACACAATTTGCTCCCAGAGATCTGAGATGAGTAGATTCTCGGAATACTGCCTGGTCGGCGAAACTTCGTCAGTATTGTCACGAGATTGATAAAATTCCTCTATCTACGCCTCTGAATGAACCATAAAAAAACAGATCGCATACGAATGAGTTGACGCCGCCGGTATTGATTTAATGGAGCGCTTCCAAGAGGAGATTATTTGGGTGGAATTCTGTCGTGAGTAATCTAGAGCGGATTCGCGAAGCATCTGGTTACACTTGAGTACCTATATAAACGCAAGATTTCACTGGAAAGATTAGGATGAAGAGAAGTTATGATTAAGAAGATTATGACGAAGTGATAGAAGTGTTTGGAATATTTAACTAGTTGTATTGTTGTATAGATCTAAATTTTTAATTAGTCAGTGAAGTAGTTGTATGTTTTTAGTGAAGTTAGAAAAATAAACAGTTCAGTAGTGTACTCGGCATTATTATTTAGCAAATCGTGACAGTATCTTTCATGGGAATGAGCATTTTGTGGGAACGGTGGCTACATAACTAGCTCTACTCTGTGGTATTGCCGGACTATTGCCATTCGGTAGCCTATCGGTAGCCTTGACTTGTTAATGCGCGTCCACATTATGCCGCTTTTTGTCAATTGGCAAGGCCATTTAGACAGCCGTGTGCCAATGGACATCGCTCGAAGGGAGCCAATGAGAACGGATAGTGGGGATGTGACAACCACTGGCCTCACGCGGCTTCAATTTCTGAAACCACATCTCGATCTGTATTCAAGATTCAATTCGTCTATATCGTTCAATAGTAAATTCTTCATTAAGTCACGAGTTCCATATTGTGCTCTACTTTGAAGGCTTGAACGTACCTAAAACCATCGTTCGTGTCTTCTTTTTTTTTTCTTTCTTGAGTATTATTAACCGCAGCTGAAGCAATAAGTAAATCCTCGTCAGTGTACATTGTGCGACTGAACTAAATGAATGTCATATCCATAGGCTTGTACGTAGTGCGTGACTGAGTTGCCCTAGCTCGGATTTCAGGTGGACTGGCTCGTAGATACGTTACGTACTGGTTTTCAGAGTTTTTGCAGCTGCACGTTTTTGCCCTGGGTGATGGTTTCAGTCTTTGTGTAGATATATGTCTGTATGTGTTGTTATTCGGTAGACTTTGTGTTGTGGTTATGTCTTTATAAGATCGATAATGGATGAGGCCTGTGAAAACAACTGTATGGTTCGCAAACATGAAAAAGTGTGGATTGGGCATTTCATATCATGGCGAAAGAAATTCGTTTTGACAAAAAGATCACATAGAAGCTGCGGTGACTTATATATACTCCTGCAGTGACATGAGAATGAGCGAATTCAAGGTGTCTCCTCCATGAACATTGGAGACCTTGCATGACTTATTAGATTTTCATTTTCCTCAGACCAAGTGAGCTGAAGGCGAACACCGAAGGATTCATAATGGCTGATCTATACGGTAGTCGCGGGATGAAGGGCTTAATTCGAACGTTTTGTTTAGCTAGAAATAAAAAATTTCCTTAAGTGACCTTCATCTATATTTACTTTGGCATGCGTAAAAAGATGTGATCTTTCTGTTTCTGCAATAAAAGATATGGATACTCATTCAAAAAATGTCGATGTCGTAATACTTCTTTCTAGATATAACTCTTCATATTTCACTTTTAGGTGAAAAATAAAACAAACTCCAAACTTCACGAGTCCAAAATTGTTTTAACCCCCATTCGGATTTTTATTGAATTTATACGCTACTTCACGAATGCCCTTCATATGAATATATAAAACAATACAGTTTGCTAGTTTTGGTGGCGACAGGTGGAAAGGCACAGCGATATAATCGATACTTTGAATGTTGAAAATTGTTTTTCATTGTTGGTACATTTTAATTAGAGTTAGAGCGAATTGAAATTTGTGCGATGGCTCTTTGAGTTAACATTTGAAATAATATTCGCACACAAACAATTGCAGAAGGTATCAACAAATAAAAAATTGGTTAAAGTTAGATCTGGTTTTCTGGGCATAACTCGAAACTGGAAGGTTTCCAAAGAGAAAGTTTAAAAGTCACTACTCTGAACTCAATCTCCATTATTCATATTTTGCGCAACGAACTTATCGATGTCACGCAGCAGCAATACCGGCAGTAGCAAAGAATAATTATTATTATAATCATGTGAAGTATAGATATTGTAGTGACACCGGAAATGGCCTCATCCGAAAACCGAACATCACTCATTTTAAATCGTTCTTTTTGTTTGGATCTCCAGATACATCTAATGGAAACTAGTCCTGAATTACCCTGTATATATGAACCTGTTCAAAGCGGCGTATTATCAAAGGAATTCAGAAACCAGTGCAAGAAAACCAGTTTGAATATTTGTAAAATTACATTTTTTCGAAATTGTTTTCTTGCTATTATTGTATTATTTCGTTTTTATTTATTTGAAAATTACATGTTTCCATGTTATATAGATAAACTGACAAATCCTATACAATTGTTATTGTTATTATTATCATTATTATTAATTGATACCGACTGTATCGTCGTAGATAATAAATAGTAGAGGTACAGAAAAACACACAAAAAACATTTAAACGTCACTTATCAACTGAGGCCGATTTTAAAAATTAAATCTGCAGTATGAGAAATCGTTCTAAATAACTGAAATCTCTCAAAAAATTGTAGAAAATCACATTTTTTTTTAATATCAAAAGCAGCCCTAATGTATACCACTTCGATAATAGTTTAATCCTCATGAAAGGGACTGGCTGCACTCGAATACTGAGATAAATGCGGAGCATGCTGAATTACGGCGTACAACATCAAACTCAAACACAAAGTAGCTCCCAAACAAAATAACTCCCTAGATAGCAATATTGCAAAACGGGACGTATTCCTGAAGCGTTACAATGTTTTGTTCAAGTAAACAGAATAGAACTGGGAAATCTCGATATAGCAGTGAGAGAGGAGGAAACGAAGTGTAGTCGAATTCCGTTCGAAGTTTCTCGAATTCTTGGCAGCTGTGACTAGAAAGTGCAATATGATGTGAAATATTCATCAAACACTTTTTCGATAAGTTTTTTAACTATTGGATGGTGACATACTTAGATGGACTTCATTCTCGGCCGTTAAATTTTCATCACTCCTTTAAAATACGATACATTTAACTGATTACCTACAACTCGAGTTGTTTTCAGATAGCGAACTATCACTATTTGCTATTTACTATGAGGAGAATGATAAAACTGCTCTAACACTCAAATTATAAGCATTAAGTTTGTATGTACTACACGCCACTACTATAAAACTGTATGAGAGAAATAGAGCTACATAAGTCTTTACGGGTGGTGAAAAAGTACCTACTAGCATACAATCGGCACTGAATTTGGGATCGACAAAGCTCACAAAATCTTGATGCCGGAGATACTCACCTGGTGGTGGCACAACGACGATCTCAAGTGTTAAACAGATGAATAGCAAATAACCCTCTCTGCAGCAAGTACCAGTACAAACTTAGACAGATCTCTCAGAGAAGAACAAATTTGAAATATCAGACAAAGTCTGATGGCTTCAGTAGAGAGACAGAAATTTCAGTAAAAACCCCTTATTCTCTCCTTAATTTAGGTAGATATCTGACAGAAAATAACTACTTCCCTGGCTAATACCACGACGGACGTTGAATTAAATCTGATACTTGATACAGAAAGCATTTGTGGCTGTCTCCCAAATTCGAGGGAGAACGCTGCACAGATATCAGATTTAATTCAACGTCCGTCGTGGTATTAGCCAGGGAAGTAGTTGTTTTCTGTCAGATCTCTGCCTAAATTACGGAGAGAATAAGGGTTTTTTTCTGAAAGAACAAATTTGTTGCATCAAATATAATTGCGCATGACGCAGCGCTAAGAGTGTTATGCTACCATCTCCAAAACTCGCACGGTATAGATGAGACACTTGTGTTACTTTACGACCGGAATTACATTGTGGGGAAATAGAAGTGCCAAATCAAGTGGACATTTCCTGTCCTCGAGCAAATACGAACCAGTAAGCCTAAAATATCGATATCTACTCTTTGAACTTCGTAGGCTCTACCCAAATCATTCTGTTAAAATTTGTGCTGTTTACACTTCATGGAGTCTGTGCTACCAAGAAGTGCTTCTTGCTTTGCTCTCAAGTGGCCCTGCGACTATATTATTATATCCAACAGCTTCATTCGTTGGTGAAGGCTATCAAGTGTGGATGCTATTATTTGGGACGGCGTATATTGACCGATTTACCCTAGCGCTGATGAAAGTCAACAATCTTCGAAATATGTCTGCAGGTGGTCATTCGAAACAAGACTAATATCCGATGTTTGATTACTATTATTTTGCAATAGTGTTGCACGAATGAACGACTGATGAAATACAATATGCATAGGAGGAAGTGGTTGTTTTCTGTCTAAAATGTTTGCTTCATATTTCCTACTCTGTGAAGAAAAGGGTATTTTGACTGTGTCGAAATTATTCGTTTCATTCACAAATGAAAGGGACGAGGGAAACATGGGCATTTGCTTGTTGGATCAAATAACAAAAAGCTGTATGATTAACGTTATTTGAGCCTGATACAATGATACGATTACATTTGTCTTGGAAACTGGAGGTAGAAGTGCCGAAGTGACATTGCCCTTTAATTACAATACCTTTTTCAAAATGTCTGTGTAATCATATTTTCACGGGTCAATAGAATAACAATAATATTATTTATCGGTGGCCGATGGCTCAGCAGTCTAGGTTTTGGCCGTTGAAATTTCAGAAATTGAGCAATTTGAAGCCAGAGTTAGAGTTACGGGAACAAGCAAAAACCGGTATGAATGCCATATTCCAGAAAAGAGTTTCAGAAGGACTGGTTCAAGAAATAGAAAACCCTGAAACCTTCCTATAAGAATTTTATGGAATTAATTCGATAGTGGAGTTAGAAAATAAACAGTTTAGTAGTGTGCTCGGCCTATTATTTAGCAAAACGTAATAGTGGTATCCGAAGCGGGATATTAGTGAAAAACAGAAACAACCTATTTATAAACTATTTATGGTGAATACGAGGAGTACATCGTACGATACGATGGAGGACATTGTGAAATTTATCCAAAATCAGTTTACGGATTTGGCGCCAGGAGGAAAAGAAAGAACGAGAAAAGGAAAAACAGGAAGAGGAAATGAGACAGTTGGATGAAAAGAAAGAACGAGAAGAGGCACTCCAGAAAATCCTCGAACAACAAAAGAATGAATTGGAACGAATAGAAAAACAAAGGAAAACAGACTTCCAGAAGGTTCTAGAACATCAAGACAAGTTCTTCCAACATGTATTACAGAAAACTGAAGTACAAATGTAGGAACTGAAAGAAGAACTGAAAGAGGAACTGAAGGAAGACATCAAGAAAATCGTCGATGAGGTTAATAAGAAATTTGATGCAGTGCGAGAGGAGATGAAAGGACTGAATTAGATGAACTAGACAAAATCACCAAATCTTTGGAAAATAACCTGGTATTCGCTAATCGCTATTGCTAATTCACTGACTAGGCTCTGGGAAGGCCAAACACCAGTGTTCCATGAATGTCAAGAATCGTTCAGAAAGCAGAAACGAGCTTCAATCAACACATCTGTTCTGAGCTACCCCCCTCCGAATGGAAAACTCACTTGCGACACGGACACCAGTATCGTGGAATAAGGAGCTGTGCTGTCTCAGATCCAGAGAGAGTCACTGAATATTTCCCTCGGTGAACTGAAGTGAGATTACAGTGTTGGATCTCACTTCTACAAGTACGTATATGAGAGAAGATTCCTATTGAGAATTGACTATGCAGCTATTCAGTAGCTTCTACAGTACGAAAATCTCTAGAGTCAAGTGGCACGTTGGATCGAGAGACTCCAAGAATTTGACCTCAAAATAGAACACCTAGTGGGTCCCGTCGTGGAGACCATGACTGCTCACATTACCGACAAGCAAAAGAGAAATAAGCAAACATTTTTAGAACAACGTCAGTGAATAATAATTGAAATGACAAAAAGATACAGAAAGACCAAGAAAAATATCCAGCTCCTGGTTCAGTCATCTCCTCGAAGATGATGGGCGATGACAGACAGTGGTATTCAGGAACAGAAGAGATGACGAACTCCACGAAATTCATGATGATGATGATGGTGTCACCGGAGGTCATCTGAGAATGACGAAGTCTCTCCAGAAAGTGGGGCACTGGTTATACTGTGGGCCACCCATTCGAAAGAATCGATATTGCTGGCCTGCTTCTCGAATTTCATCACAGGAATCAATACATCCTCGTGTGATCCAACCAGAAAGCCATCACCATGGCCAACGTCTTGGTGAAGGAATGTAGATTTTGGTGTTCCATTGGAGCTGCATTCAGCCAAGGCAGGAACTTTGAATCCTGTTCCAGAAAATGTGTAGAATACTGAACATGCTGAGATGATATTCACGTCTCTACATCCACAGTCCGATGCAATGGTGGAGCGGATAAATAGGACGATAAATTCCCACTTGTTCAAGGAAGCCTCTGACCACCAAAGAGACTGGGCCAATACATTCATTCATTCCTGACGGCCTACCGTTCGTCAGTGCATGAGTCAACTAGCCAAACCCCCGCAGTATCGTGATGAGCCAAGAACTATTCCTTTGTGACCTGAAGTTTGGGATGCCACCAGGCCAAGACACCGCAGAAGCGGACCACATCTGCAATTTTCTGCTGAAATAGACAACAACCATTAACGAATCCGATTGAATATCCAGAGTGCCAACAATACAACGAAGGAGACCTATAACATCAAGGCCGATACGAGGCCGACTACTGGCTGGTGACCTGGTTTTGCTGTACCCTAGAGGACGCCGAGGACTGTCATCAAAACTCGTAGAAGGGTCCGTATGAACTCATGAAGAAGAAAAGCTACCTCGTCTATGAAACCCATAAGCCTTCTAGGCTCATCCATTTCCTTTGGTTAGCTCCTTTTTCCGGGAATAGCGGCTGAGTCCGCACCCTCAGACCACTGGTGTTCCAGAAGTTTATGTCCTTGTACTCAATCGGACAGGAAGTTCTACATGGTGGAACTCGTGAACAGCCACCAGACCTTTCCAAGGTGCCTGCCAGTTACGCGCTGGCAGAAAACTTTCAAATATCTACAGACATCGCTTCAGTATTCTCCAAGAAGTTCGGTCGACGCTAGGAACTAAAGAATGGTCATAGAAACAACTTCTACCAGGTTACCAAGAAGCATTTCTGAGATAAACTGACCTATGAAAATGTTAGAACTCCCGTCAATGTTTCAGCCGACCTGTTGGAGTACATACCTCTGTTGCTCATCAGGTCTTGCAAAAGACCTCTGATATTACATGCGGTTTCTGTAGAGCACTCTCTTAATAAAAACGTATTCCTTCCTCCAAGCATGTTCAGATACCTCATTCGTCCGAAAGTAGTCCTCCCTTATAACACAACAGAATTTCAGAAACATCAACAAAGTGAAACATATTGCACCAACCCATTGTCGTAAGCAAACTTTGCGCAGCCATTAAACACTTTGGCCAATTCCAGAGCCAATCATTCTCGGTTATTTTGTCTTTCGAAGCGGTTTCGAGGCTGGTAATTGGTTTGATTGAAAACATCCCTCAAGATAGATGATCATTCAGAAATGTAATTCCAACTCAATATTATAGATAACTCGATAACAATGGATTCTCCCTCGGAATGGAAACTAATGGAACATTATGATTAATGGAAAACAGCTTGACAATATAGACTGCTGATGGAACTTCCTAAGTCTAAGGGATTGTTATATTTGGTTCAACTTCCAATATGCTATTTGGAAATAATTTTCAATATAGAAAGGATAATTATACTTAATGTTTGGGGTTCCATATACTCCAATAGGTGCCTGATTTGAAACATTTCCTTAGTCATTTGTTTGATGATAGACCACAATCCTTTTCGTCTTATAAATTACCCAAATTGAATGGATTAACTAATCAATTGAATTTAAACGACGCATCAAGATAAGCTCGAAGGGCCTGGCAAGGCATCAATAGGAAATTGGTTTTCAGTAAAATTATAACTACAGAGTGTTTTGAAACATCAGATCACATTTACTTTAAACAATACATGACAATAACAAAATAATATGCTCAGGATGTTCTTTATTCCAATAGTTTCACGATTCACCCGATCATCAGTGGAGACCCGGATACAACATGCAAACCATTTCAACTTGGTTTTGTCAACTGGCCCTACGAAAACTCCCAGTACCCTCTGAGATAGTGAGCAACAGAGCCATCTACACACTTCCTTTTTATAAAAGAGCAACGAATTTAATTATGTAGGTTAAAAACAACTCTCAAAAAATCAGTAAGGTAATGAATAAAGTAATGAATACATAAAGTGATACAATGAGAAAATGGAATTTTGAGAGAACTCTTGCAGGTCCTCTCTGGGCTAATTGTGGCATCAAGTTTTCATTGGTAGAGTGTCACATTGAACTAACTCTATCGACCACCACATGAATTTCATATGCAAATGCTGTTCAATGATTGGTAGATTCTCTCACAATTTCCCAGATGGGTGGAACATTACAGTACAGTGTCTTCTACACTTCTAATCCATTCTGGGAAGACAGAATTTGCTGACTGGCCGAAAAAGAAGTTACTGGTGAAAATTTTACCATAACAGGAGTTCGGAAAATGCTCTTATAACGTATTAATCCTTAATCTGTGTCTCTTATCTAATTAAAAATGATTTCGTTGCCGTAAGAAGAAAATACATCTGACAGGACTTTTAGGTGAAAAGGTAATTTATCATTCTTCTCGTGAAAGTCATTCAAAAGCTGCTTATAATGTCGCACATTAATATTCATTTATGCATAATCGTGTTGGAGTTCAAAATTTTATAGCCGTTTTAATTCAGAAATAAGTCTAATTTTCATGACACTCATTCTGACGGTATTCGTTCCTAGAGAATAATTGCGAACATAACGGAGACAAAACAGTTACTTGGTAGGATTAACCGGATATCACATTTTGCAATTGCGATGGTGGATTAAATTTTCACAAAAAAACGGGATTGTTAGTTTTATTTGAGTGCGGCAAAGCTAAACAGGGGAAAATATTGTCCAAGTGTTCGTGGATATTTATATACAGGATTTCCAAGGAAATCTGGGGATAGGCAGGGATTCAAATTGCATTCCATTACTGATTGATAGTCAGCGTAATATACATTTTGCTTCTGACAGTTAAATAATTTGATCATTTCAGATTGCGCTGCACTATTTTCTTGCACTAAAGCATTCAGATTTTCTTCCAAAAAATAAAAACTCGGCTGTTCGTAGACCATGATTAACCCAATTTTAAATACCGGAACCATGAAAAATTGTTAGCATGACGGCTCAGTAAAAGTCCCGGATGGTGCTGCTAAATATACGTTATGAAGGTTGGATATAGTATTTTTTACGATTTGTGGATGAAATAAGTAAGCATCCTATCGTTTCATATTTAAAGTTTTTAGAAGTGAAGTGTACATTGATTAGAGTTTATGTAAGAATGAAAAAAATATTCTGAATCAATAGCCCTTGTTTTTTTAAGTTTTTATGTATCTGATTATTGTTTAAACAATGTTTTCGTTAATTTTAAAACCCTTAACTAATGATTGAATGTAAATGATATTATATTATAAGGAAATTAATAAATGTTTTTTAACTTGCAATAAAAAATAAGAAATTCTCAAGATTACTGAAAACTGATATAAAAAAGTATTTTTTTGGATCCTCTGCATTTTTAACGACATATTTTCATACGAACAATATATTTTATTTATACCATCTCGAAGTCGAGGTTTAGGAGAAGAAAGTACTAGAAATATCGAAAGTCCACCAACTTTTTGGATTGAAATTTTTTTATTTAAATTCGTATAGAATCGAAAAATTAATATTTTGCTTCGAGAAACTTATAGTCCATTTAAAACGCCAAAATTAACGTTTCCACCAAATTCAATAGGAAAGTGAAATAAATTGCAGGAAATAAACTGAAAAATAAAAAAAACGGTTTTCAGCAGTTTCCTCGTTAATTTTGAACTTTTGTTGATAAATGATTAATGCAAAAGTTTCAAATATTCATGCTAAATTTCGCGTTTTCAAGAAAAGAGAAAATAACTTCATAACTTTTTCACCAATCGATCAAAAATTGGTTTGATAATAATGAAATGGTCCTGAAATTTGAGGGATCTTCCAAATTTCCGCCCTTATGTAATGGAACAACCATAGCTATTTTCAGAAAATATACCATTCGTGAATAATTCAATTATACATTCAACCAAGACATGCAATGCAACTCTTGAATATTTCCACAGATATTCCATCCATACCCGCCGAATTTTTATTTTTAATTTAAATTGATTACCTGTATTGAAACCAACCACCTCGCTGAATGGTGAATATACTGTGCATTCCATTCAAAGCGAGCCACCCTGAATAACTTTTGGTACAATGATTTTCAGGAAAAATAAAAAAACACGTCCACAATAGTATACAGGGGGACACATTTTGACATAATCAGATTAGATGTTACTTACCCTATCGCACTCCAAGAGCAAGTCACCATTTTTTTAATGGATCACCCTATATTGTTTTGAATTATCAGATGTTCCATGATGAACAGATTTTAACAAAGTAGAATACATTATGGTCTGAAGCTCATAGTTTGGAAGCTAAAAATTATTTGAGTTGAAAACGAGCCACCCTGAATGAACTTCTGTACAATCTATTACCTATTAGGATTCATAGGCGTTTTTGAAGTACACTTCAAAAAAGTCTTATTTTGCCTAGTTAAGTTTGAATTCGATATTCTCTTCATTTTGTATTTGTCTCATTCTACAATAACGATTACCTACCAGGTGAAGTTGCAATTGGTGTTTCTGTTTTTGTGAATCCTTGAGAAGCAATGGTATATACGCTTCGAGAACGGATTGAAATAGTGAGTTTGTACTACCAGAATGGAAATACGTTTCGAAATCCTTGAACAAATTTGGATCTGTTAACATTAAAAAGCATAACCGTTCAGGAGTTGTCAACGATGAAGCTATTTCTATTGCAGTTTTATGGCACGCTGGACTAATGGAAAATACGCAATCTCTCACTAAGATATCTCGAGAATCAGGAATCAGTCGTACAAATGTTTTCAGGATACTTCATAAGTACAAGTTTCATTCATATAAGATAAGACTAGTTGATGAAGTGAATGAAGATGATTTCGATAGACGTATCAAGTTTTGTGAAAGTCTCACTGAACGGATCAACTTGCATCAGAATTTCTTGTATAAAATTTGTTTTTTGGGTGGAACTACGTTTAGTTTGAATGGAGAGGTGAATCGGCAAAATTGTCGATATTGAAGTGATACGAATCCTCACCGTCAAGTTCATACCCAACGACCTCCATAACTGAATGATTGGGCAGGAATTTTAGGTGACCACATCATAGCACCTTTTTTTATCGATGATAATTTGACTGGTGAGAAATATTTGGATATGTTGGAGAATCGAATAATACCGTCCATCAATAGGGCAATTGAGGAGGATATGAATTTATTCGAAAACGAAATAGTCTTTCAGCAGAATGGTGCACATCCTCATTATGCAGCTCCATTCCGACAATTTTTGGATGATCATTTTCCTGGTCGCTGGATTGGCAGAAGAGGTCCTATAAAATGGCCACCAAGGTCTCCGGATCTCATTCCTTTAGATTTCTTTCAATGGGGTCATTTAAAGTCTGAAGTGTATGAGATAGAATTGCAGAGAAATTACTCCCGAGATTCTCAACCATGTGAGGGCGGAAATGGAAGCTCGTTTGTACCATTCTATGGAAGTTGGTGGAAACCTTTTCGAACATTTAATATAAAAAATGTGTTTCTTCCCATTGTCAAGTCATCAGATTTTGATTCAAGAATTTAATAAAAAATCTTTTTTCATATTTGTCTCTAGGACAAATAGTTCTAAATGTGACCTCCTGTATAATTGTTGACCTGTTTTTTTTTACTGCAAATCATTGTTTCAAATGTTATTCAGGGTGTTGTAGCTTCCATACGCTTAAGACCATATGTTTTATATTTTGTTGAAATCTGCTCATCGTGGAGCATCTGATAATGTGAAACAATATAGGGTGATACAAAAAAATTGGTGATATGCTCTTGGGGTGCGATAGTGAAAGTTAGATCAAATGTGAATATGTCCAAATGTGTCCCCCTGTATACTATTTTTGACGTGTTGTTTAATTTTCCTGAAAATCATTGTTCCAACAGTTATTCAGGGTGGCTCGTTTTAAATGAAATGCACTGTATAAATATTATAAGTCGATCTCATTATAAACATTCTCCCACTTAGATATAATAATAATAATAATACTTCCTCATAAACACTCATAGAATGTACCCAAAGGCATAGCCTGTGCAGGTAGAGGACGGCTATCATTATTATTTGCCATGGCGCTCCGGGGTGATTTACTGATTTTTGCAATTTACCTAATTTAGCATTTTTCGAAAATGTTTAAATTATACACGATGAAAAGTTTCCGCGTAAACCTAATGAATACTGTTTGCTTTCGATAATGTTAGGGTTAGTTACATTGAATGCTTTCGACAAATTCAAAAACAGCGCCCTGATATACTTTCTTCTATCTAGTGAATTATGTATATATGTCTGAGAGAATTTTTTCAAAAAATATTTTCTACTATTTTTCGGTCACTACCTCTTACTGTTGAAACTGTTACTAGTCGAAAATTATTTATGATAAAAAAATACCCCTTGTTGGAAATAGAAGCCATTAACCACTTTCAAGATAATAGGAAAATACACCGGACTCTATAGAGCTATTCAATATGTAAGCTAACGGTTCGGCGATGTATACCGTGATGATTTCCAACTGAATATGTATTTTTCAATGAACTCATTGCATGCATCACGTCACAACTCAGAGCTTAATGGTAAAAACCCCATGTATCATACTACCGTGAACTTGAAAAATGCACATCTTTCAAACTAAACATACTGTAACGTGCGGAAGCCGGACCTATTCAACGGATCTGATCCCCTGTGTTTAGATGGTCGACCTCGACTTGCTTACATTGCACCAGATTTTTTAATGGTTCAAGTTGGCTCCGCCTGGACACCGATATATAAACCATTAGGAGATTGGGCACAAATAATTCGAGAGTTTGTAAATAGGCAGCGACAGTGACATTAACGTTTGAAATAAATTGAAAATTATTGTTAGAGTTGAAATAAATTCAGTGAATTTTTATTACAATATAATGGAAAATTCGTACGAGCAGCCATCTACGAATGTCACCGAATAGTTTCTTTTCTTGTTGTCGCGAATTTTTTCAAACGAAGTTTCCTGCTTATATAAATGTAGAACACGTGAACGAAAATGGAAGGTACACTTCAGCACAGTTGAATAGTTAGTAGACAATTCACCGTCAACTTTTACAATAGTATATTCTATAACTATCACGGAATGATAGTCATTACCCACGAGTATTAAGTTTGCAGCATGAGCCTAGGCGAATGCTGCAAATCATAGGAGTGGGAGATGAGCATTCCGTGCAAGTTATACACTATACTTTTTCGGCGTCTATAACATATAATAGCGAAATGATTTTGCAACAGAATTGTGAACTTTGAATTTAATTATAATAAAAATCTCAAATTATAATTTAATTATTAACAATATTCACAGTTATATTGTTACAGTGATTAAATTTTTGTATTTTCCTTATGCTCCAGAGTATAGGATCTTGAAGTATATGGCAGGTTTTCAGAATTATTGATAGAATTCAGTATTTTTTTGGCGACACCAAATTTATTTTTAATAGACTTCCTGTTACCGTGCTTGATTTCCAACCTCCATGACATTCTATGGAAGACGTGATAAATTTTAAAATAAAAACACAATGACTTCATTGTGTTATCAGGAAAGAAAATGAACAAAGGAATGAAAAAATAAAGTTTCATACACAGTAGTGTTAAGAATTACTTTGTAAATATAAATCAGTAATTCTACTGGTAGAAAAAAAAATTAAATTATCCAAATCGTTAAGAGCATGTTTATTGCAATATGGTAAATATAAGCCAAGGAAGCAATTGTTTTTTAACAGACATTTGTCCCATATTCTTCATTTCGTGGAAAAGTGTGAAAAGAACTGCCATAAAAATCAATTTATAATGAATAGAGCTAAAAATAAATTGTCAGCAGTATATATGTATATGTAAATTGTGAAGTTTTATTTCCGCTGTATTCATAAAAATATATTTACACGTATTAAACGTCGAAACTAGGTATAGAATATAAATGTATGACTGTGCTTTTCGTGAATAAATATCAACCCCGCTATTCCACCCCATTTCATGAATATTATATTTTACACTCCCGATTTGGACAAATTCAAACAGAACCAAATATTCTGATATAATATTTTCCCTTCTAGCAGTTAATATATGATTGTAATTGTGTCAATAACTTACTTACCTTGCATATTGATAACGAAATTTCGATATCGAAAGGAATCTTGAATAATTTTATTACAGTATAAACTTTTTTTTTTATTTAGATTTACATGAAATCGTCATACACCACATTTGGTTTCTGAAATCAAATTGATTATTCTAAAATACAATTGATGCTTTCTGAAATCGAACTGACTTTTCTGAAATTCAACTTACACTTTCTGAAATTCAACTCACTATTCTGAAAATCAATTGACCCTTTCTGATATTCAAGTCACTACTCTGAAATACAATTGATACTTTCCGAAATATAAGTAACTAATCTGAAAGTCAATTGATGCTTTCTGAAATGAAGTTGACGCCTTTCTGAAATACAACTGAAAAAGGTGTAGAAAGAGAAGATCTCATAATGAAAATTTTCATTTTCATTCAGATAGTTGTTTTTTTAACAATTTAGCTTCAATTGGAAATTCATGAAGATAAATGAGGATGTTATTCAAAAGTATCACTCACAGAAATATAAGTTGAATTTTTTGTTGTAATATCCAACAGAAAACAACTACTTCCCCGGCTAAAGAAACGCTGTACATTGAACTACATCTGAAAGATATTGTGAAAAGACCCTTACTAGAAAGAGAAAATCTTAAAGTGAAAATTATTATTTTCATTCAGACAATTGATTTTTTAACATTTTCATCGTAGGTTGTTTTCATAAAAAAAAATTAATTTCATTATTTGAGAATATTCCATTTTTCCAATATTGTACATCGTTCTATTCAAAATCAAAAACTCCATTGTGAAAATCCAAAACGGCGTCTGGAGGAAAAATAAAATTGATGATGATACATAGGATACGTCGGATGGTAATCTGATAATACCATCGTAAATCGGGGAAAACTCAAAATCAAAATGTGCAGTAGATATGTATATTTCGATACACTTCATCAATTAAAGCCAGAAAATAATAATAATGATTTTTCAATATTTCGGTATATCAAAAATACTCAAAATTCCGAAACTTTCTGAATGAAATATTGTAGTTACGTAAATATGCAACTTCACCGCTAATCAGAAATTTTCGAACTCTTTCAGATTCCGAGATACTAGTGGTGGTCCTCGAATTCGAATCACCCAGTATAGTAATAACAATAATAATTATTCTCAACCGGAAAATATATGCAGTCGAACGAACCACATCCAATAAACTAAATAATCCAAATGTAAAGGACAAACGCACACATTGAAACGATAAAAATAAATGGTTCAAACCGATCCGTATTCCAGAAAGACATAAGTGAATAATTAATAATCTCACCATCACAACACTTCCTGAAAACCTCCATAACGCTGAAAATTGTTCCTCAGAAACATATACATCAACAGCCAAATCACATTTCAAGCACGTTCAGCAAAAACTAAATGACATGCCTTATAACCGAAAAGTTCAAGGTGAAAAGGAAACAACTCAAAACTTGCGAATTAGGTCAGAGCCTGACATTTGATACTAGTGTGGAAAACTAAATTGGATCTTCTATTAAACTTTATTATCTTGGAATTTGTCTGCTCATTAGGTGTATTTGTTGAGGAAATGTGAGAAGAATCGCGGAATTATCTTGATGGAGCGCACGAGTTCCCTTTGTCTTCACATAAAACGCGTTGAAGGATGAAGGGAGAATACGGAGTAGTCTCAAAAAATGCCCGGTTTCTTGTTGCCGTTACAAAAAATATGCCATAAATATCGCTGTTTGATGAAATTGGTTTTGTTATTTATGTCGACCCAGATATATAACACTTTTTTTATAGATTCTTGTATTATCACCATATTCGTATACGAGGAGGTCAGACGAAACCATTCAAAGCAATTGTTAGGAAATTCATCAACATTTCAAAAGACAATTAAGAGAGGGTACTCGTTTCTAGTATTTTCGACCGTGCCACTTCAACCCCCAAGCGGGTATAGAATTCATCGCAAAATATCTTAAAGGCACAGGAGGTCGAGCAAGATATAGTATTGAAGTCATTTCAACTTTCTTCACAATTATAATAATTTTTTATTTTTTTTTCCTTGGTGTTTTGGCATCGACTGCTATGGTCATTAGCCATGTGTTCTGGATACGCCTTGTTACTAACTCCATACGCCATACCTTAGGAGCAGCACTGTTAATTATTAACGCAACAGTGAATCGTGGAGGATTATTCCCCAGCCGACACAAGCTTTAATCATTCAGACTTTCACATTTGAAAATGAAAAAAGCCCGCCCCGGCTGGGAACCGAACCTGGAACCTCTCAGTTACCAGGCTGGCGCTCAACCACTGCGCTAATCCCCGCCCTAATTATATTAGTATTGATCAGCGGAGCTTATCATCAGCCGATTTACATATGGTGTATCCCCAGCAGATGCGAATGTTTTCTCAGGTGGCACCTTTCTGATAGCCTTGATAGCCAGTCCGTTAGCACCTTCCTTATTATTTTTCCGTACTTTAGTATTGCCTGAGGCATTCTTCTTGTTGCTCAATGTTCCCAAACTAATTTGGAAGAAAACATGCATAATCGCAGGCCTTTATTGTAGAGAATGACTTTGGGTTGGTTTCTAGGATCCCATCTCAAAATCTCTACCTCAGCTTGGAATATATAGGCTTAAGTTCCCAGGCTAAGACTAATGTCTTGCCTTGGTCTCTCCACGTATGTTTCAGTTTGTCTTAAAGCCACCCGCATAACTTTTTCCCCCTTGACATAATTGGTAAGCTTCAAATGTGACTTCTTGTACGAGTACATTCAAGTCATTTTGTCCGACGGCATCAGATGTGTCGATTCTTATGACCTCCTTTATGTTGGAGTGGCCTAGGTTGTTGCCCTTTCATTGTCCCAGACACTCTAATCTGGATGCTTCCATCATCACCTCTGCTGGAATATTCAAATGCAGAGAGGGGGTTCAGAATCACCTCCTGACGTGTTGAACAAAGCATCAGTGACATAGCCAGACTTCTTCAGGTTGACACTTGCTCTACCTTGGACTATCACTCTATACGTTATCGAAAATCTCACTATCACTGTGTTCATTCAGAAGGACTGTTTGGTTCCAAGTCCCCATGTTTTGCCAAAGGTGCCCCTGGCCATTGTTCAAGTTCAACCCTAGGTATTTCAACTTTCCTGACATCTGTAGGTTTTCACCAAAGATCAGAAGACCTCTATTTTTCTCTGGATTTCTTTTTTGGTAAAAGGAATTGTCGTGGTGTTTTGGGGGTTGACCTTGAGGTTCTTCCTCATGCACCACGCCAGTACGTGAGTACTGATTGTATCAGATCCGCTCAAACCCCCTACATGCACTGACCACTTAGGCGATTTGATGTACAATCCACTTGCTTTCAGACAATAATGAACAATTTGAAGTTTGGAATAGTTTTATGTGACTCCAAGTATACAATTCTTTGAAGCAAATATTCCAAAGACGGTTCTTGAGTCCTGGAGATTTCACGTTTCAGATAACTAACTGCCTTGGTGTGAATCAAGTGTGATGTGGGTGGGTGGTGCTGTAGAATTTCCTACAGCTGAAAGGTAAATACACTACTTAAAATCTGTAGGTTGATGGAACGCTAGGGCAAATAATAATAATAATAGCCGTCTATTGGGTTCACCCGTACCTTTGGGTACACTCTACGACTGTTCGTGAGGGGGTATTATTATTATATTCTTTTTCCAGGGCTTGTTCCTCCAATTAGCGACAAAGCTCTGGATCTCACTGACTCGGAAGGTGTTTCCTGAGATATGAAACCTACAGAAGAACACCAATTCGTATCTATTCTCCCTCGGCTCACACGATGATCTTTAAATATAACAGGATTTTTCTTTTCGTGGAACCAGAACATGAAAACAATCCGTAGCTTACTTGAGAGAATTGAGGTCTGGTTGTGTCACAAGGGAAATGGAATCAGTTAGCATTTCTAGAGCAAGCGAATTAAAAAATTGGGATCTGTTGTTGATAATCCCCAACAAGCAATAAAAATGGCAGCCACCGACTGTGAGATGATATTTTCAATCGTCGTGAAGATAAAATATTAAAACACATATTTCACCCTCGCAGATTAAAGTTCTGCACCAACTAATAGAAGATGACCGCGATAAAAGGGTACAGATTTGTGAGGTCATGTCTCAACAAAAGGGCCAGAACCAACAAGGCCGTATCCAAAATCTAGGAAATCAAGCTGAAACGAATACCTGACGGACATGAAATTACTTATAATGAGATAAAGAGGTCAGCTGAGCTTGGAAACTACATCATAGCTGCAAGGTACACCAACAGAAATGTCTCTTGGTAACACTCGCCCATCTGAGTGAAAAAATGGTTATAGAATGGTTATAGAAAGTCCTGGAGAAAAATGGATGGAATTGAAAGCATATTCCCAAATACTCCAAAAATTATTTCTTAAGAATCATGGAAATACTGTCTGCTCTCTCAGTAACAGACTCAGAGATGTAAAGAGAGAACGGGAGGAATACCGTGGAGAAATTCCTAGATGTCAATTTTTTTATCATTCTTGCCACTTCAGAACTGGCTGGAATATGCCGATTGGGAAGTCAATATAGAGGTGGTTATACACAAATCAAATCGAATGGTCAGCCTTTCAAATCTGCAGGTTTAAATCTGATCATACCGGCAACGCTCTATCAGGGCACAGACTACTACTAACTGCTCAGATGAACTTCGAAGATACCTAGAGCTAACTCGGTACTGGAAATCATATCAAGGAGCGAAGCCAAATAGTGTCATATTTGAGCTAGTGAATGATGAAATCAATTATTGTCAGGCCCATGGACGTATAAATGAATAATGGACCCAGTTATTTACATCTCCAAGTGAAGTCGCTGAAATGCACCATCCTAAGGTCCTGCTGTTGAGTTGGGCTTTACCACATCGAGTCTGTGATGATTCTTCATCAACCATCAACACTAGCTTAATCTCAATTGCCAGCGAATTTCAGTCAGTAACTGAACATTCCGATCCGTTTATGAAATTAAACTCGGCATTATACATTCCATAATCAAAACTAGTGAAATTAATTTAAAAAATCGGTGCGAGCTTCCAAAAAATTCTGTAGTCCGTTGAAATGCTACACGTGCGGCAACGCTGTTGAAGTACGCTTTGTTTCTCATAATTTTTTGGTTGTTTACAAATTTCACCACTTTATGTTGACATTGTATGTCATATACGGTATTTGTGAAAATATTGGTGTTTTGTTGCGTTTGGATGAAAATAGTAAAAGAAAAATGGATAGAGACTAATAATGGTGCTTTACTGTTGGGTTTGCAAGCAATCCAATTATTCTAACAACCAGAATCACAGCTTTGTACATAGATTGTTTACAAATATTAGATTGACGTTCATATTCTTCATTGGCGTCACAGTGGGTATCAAATTTCTATACATACAAAATGAAATGGTACTGAAATCTTGTTACTTTATATGAAGGAAGGCACATATGGATATTTCAGGAACACATCAGATCGTATCTAACAAGTTTTGCTGAAATTTTCATAATCATATATGAAATTCCACATATTTTTGTTATTAGCAATACCTAACTTCGCTACTCAGAGAGAAAATACAACAAATTTGAGTTTCTTTGACGTCTTTCGTTGGGAACATTAGGGGACAAAGAATCGATCGACTTTCGGCATAAGTATATATCGATGGGTACTTGAAGATTCATCCATGCTCACGTGGCTTATTTCACTTATGGTAGACGGGTCTGTATAAGTAGACTTAACATGAAGTGATATTCAGACAACTTAGTCATCACAGTAATAACGAAAAGAAGAACATTTACAAATTTCCACAACCGTGCAGATCAAAGCTTTCTGCAGGAGGCTTCGTCAGCCTGAGCTCAATGAAATGCGTATACATGCGAATACGGATATATGGGCAAAGAGGGTCAAAGAAGGCTGCAAGGAGAACATACTGTTCGACAGAAGCATCACGCAGGACTCCGTGCAGTATAAGCGTAACCTTTCAATGGCCTGGATCGATTATCGCAAGGCATTTGATACAACATCGTATGAACTCATCATGCGATTGATCAGATGCTTTGCGGTACCCGATCGAATAGTGAGATGCATTAATAGCTGATGCTGCTCTGGAGGACTCGCTTCACCATAACATCTGGTCAAGTCAAAGTCCAAACAGAGCAGGTTATCTTGAGAAGAGGCGTGTTTCAGGGAGGCTCCCTCAGCTCTCTCCCCTTCTGCATCTCACTATTGCCATTGTCCGTTGTACTACGGAAAACCCGCGGAAACAACTGCGGCACCCCCAGCAACCGAAGGCATACGGTGACCCATCTGTTTTACATGGATGATCTATGGAGAAAAGGATCTTCATCAGTCCTTAAGGGTAGTGAAAGAGTACACGCATGCTATCGGAATAGAGTTTGGAATAGACAAAAGTGCCACGGTTCATAGGGTGGAACAATGCCACTCCCAAGAGGTAACTACCATTAAAAACTCTCTCCGTGGCAAGTATCAGCATAAGCTCCGATATATGTGGTCATCAGAACTGTAGAGAAAGAACAACGTTGCTGCAACTAATATGCTGGCCGGTTCAATCCTACTTTACTCAACAGAAACCTGACCTTCGCTTTCCTCAGGTCAAGTGGGCTGAAGTCGGAAACCGAGGGATTCATAATGACCTACCAACACTCTCGTCTAATGTAGTCGCGTGATGGGTATAGAGGTCCTTGACACTAGATATAGAGCATGTCATGGGGTAGCTGAGACCATAATGCATACGCTCTCAGTACGGTATTGACGAGATACCGGTGTTGCCTTATGCTCCGGGGGATATTGAGTCCGTTGTGCCGAATCTATTGGAGCTACTCATTCCCCACCCTCGGGCAAATACAAGCCGATAAGCCTGATGTAGGCTTCTGGCGAAACGAACATCGTCCGTAAAGAGGAGAAAAAACGGACTGAATATCGAGATCTACTATTTGAACTCCGCAGGCTCTACCCAAACCATTCTGTTAAAATGGTGGTTCTGATAATAGGGGTCCTTGATAGAATGATGGACAAACTGCTCTCAAACTTGAAATTCATTCCGGTTGTTATGGAACATGATCCTTAGATTAATGACACACCAGCTAGCCCATAGGATGTTTCGGGGCTCCGGAGACAGGGCATGACTGATAAATTCATGACTTCATGAGAAAACGATATTGATATTGATGATAATACTCCCTCCTAAACACTCATGCGGGTAGAGTACTGCCATTAATATTACTTGTCATGGTAATTTTATAAACAAACGTAAATATCCATTATAGTATAATCAATTTATTATTAGTACAGTAGTGGGTAATCACCATTACGGTTCATTCATATCCATATTATGACTTGGCATTCCCATACTTATGCATGTCATAAATGAATGATGTTAATGGATATATAATGAAAGAAATTTGTAATGAATATGGGAAAACTGAGCTCCAGCAGAGTTTATATTTAGCTAGATTTAGATAATATTATGTTAGGTATTCTTTCACGTAGTCACTGCAAGACTAATTAAAATAACGAAAAAAAAATTGTTGTTTTTTGATAAAACCAGAGGAGGTCTTCAGACAGAGGTATATTAATTATAAGGGGAAACGCAACTACATTAAAATACTGGGATTAATGACACACCAGCTAGCCCTCCGGATGTATCGAGGCTCCGGAGACAGGGCCTGGCTGGTAAATTCCTGACTTTGTGAGAAAATGATATTGGTATTATTCATAACACTCATGCGGTAGAGTATTCAGATAATGAATACGAACGAATTGGCAGGAAAATTCCGAAATGAAACTCAGGGGAAAGCAGCAGATGGTGGCCAAGAGATTTATAGTACGAAAATCTCAAGAATGATTGAGTATAAGGAAGTATGGAGACCATGTGAAATTGGGGGAAGTTCTCGTCCACTGAGGACTGCTGTACCATTGTGTAAAAATATAAGTAGGTATTGAGGGTAGGGTTTCTCATCAGTGAAATTTATTGTATTGAGTTTTTCAAGAACAGGCTATTTGGATAATGACCCCTCCGTATCCATCAGTTCAAAGATGGCCTCATTCCAGAAAATATCTAACTAACTAGGCTTTGTCAGTAACAAAGTGTACCCCATTAATAAAGGATTCACAGCCGCCTTCTGGTTTACTGTTTCTGTTTATCGCCGCTTACTCTGTATTTCCGACCGTTCCCAAGATAACATTACAGATCCGGCCACAGGTATCCGTTATCCGTTATTAATTTTCCATACTGCAAAGTTAGACTCTGACCGACGAAACCAAAACACAAATCACGCTAAAGCTATTAATACGACTTACCTACATCCTTTACGGCCCGTCATGCCAAATATCAAGAAAAAGGTTGCGGAGAGACCTACCGCAACTTCGTTATTCGACGTAATGCCATCTCCCGTTCTCTTTCTCTATTTTCACGGCGCTCTGGCAGATAAAATCCCTTTATAGCCCACTTTCAACACGTTCGATACTCCTGGATGAATAATTTCTTGTGCCTTTTAGACTCCCTTTAATCTGCAATAAAGAACGTTCATACATTGGGAAGTTTAAAGTCAGAATATGGATTGATAGGATATCAAGAGTCAATTGTTAACCATTCAATAAAATGAGTACATCTCGTTGACAAACTGGCAGGGTATGCCATATAAAAGATAACACATTTACGCAATTTTATTTAAAACAACGATTTTACTACCCAGAAGCTTCTATAGCGGGTGTCAACGAATCTATTAGACAATACATAACTTCTAGAATATTAAGTGTATCAAAATGAGATTTGGTATAGGTACATGGTATGTGGTGTGGTTTTCGCATATTTTTCACTTCCCGAACACTTCCGATTTCATGGAAAATGGCTTGGATTTGAATTTTTAAATGGAACTCCCCGTATATTGGGGCGTGGGTTCGATTCCCAGCATGGTCACTGGTCTTGTGCTAAGAATCGCACGTTAAAAGGTAAGACCTCGTTAATCTTCAGCTAGCACAAGTTTCGACTTCTGATTGCTTTCGTTTCATTTAATTTAAATAGCTGTTAGACTAGCACTACCAAAATTGGGTTGCATTTGGCAGCTAGTCACAGTCTGACAATTATTTAACCTAATGACACATGAGTTCTTTATGAAATCGGACCTCAACTAATCATTTGCGTGCACTAACATTATTTGAAAGTGCATTCTTCCCTGTTCAAGACACAGTGAGATCCGATGAGCGGGCCAATGGTTGCAATAACTTGATCATTAAAATGATCTATTGAGCAATTACGAACTTCTCTGGTATTATTATAAGAGGTGCTTCATCATGTTGAAAGTAAATTTCAAGGTACATTATTAAGATGATCCCCAATTTCAATTTGAAGAAAACCTACCTAACCCCTGTTGACTGACCTTGAATCAATATTGGACCAATTTTTCTGTTTCCAACGTTACCAGCCCAGACATTGACGCCAAACCTTTATTGAAAATTGCCCTTTCTCATTGCATGTTGGTTCTGTTGGACCCAGTACCGACTATTTTGCTTTTGGGACATACCATTGTTTGTAAATCATGATCCGTCGGAAAATAGAATAAAGTTGATAAAATTTTAATTGACTATTTGATTTCGAAGCAGTCAGTCACAATACACCACCCATCTCTCTCAATCGTCAACATACTAATGTTGATGTAACTGATATTTAAATGCTCGATATCCATACTTTTTCAGTATTTTCCTTGCTGATTCGTGATTTTTTTGAATTTCTTGACTATTTTTTCTTTTACCAACCTCAACCATAGCAAGAACGTTTATCTCAGTTTCTTCATTTATGGTAAAACTGTTCCGCCTCTCGATTTTCTTCTTGCCTATAACGATTCTCAACATACAGAAAATACTGATGGACTGGATGTTGCCGATTGGGATATCTCTGAGAATACAATTCAGCAGCATTCCTTGAATTTCTACGACATTCTCCAGATATTAATGACATATCCACTCTTTCACTTTGAGCATACATTTTCAAGAAAATATCAAACTGGAATTTAACAAAAATTGAGAGCATATAAAGCTTATGTCAATGTCATTACCTGAATGAGTGATTTGTCTTCCAAAGAAGACTAGATAAAAATAACTGCAAAGTATTATGCATCCTGGCTATCCATGGCACACTTGACGAAGTGAATAAATTATTATCCAGTATTTTCCTTAGTAATATTTAATTTGTTTTTATTTTCAATTCAAACTCAAATGAATAAGTCTTGGTAAATTCGTCAAAAGATCTTATTTTCGGAAAGTGCTTGTCAAAAAATGGTCGCCATTTGAAAAAAAAAATGTAATTTTGCTAACTTGTCTTATGCCTATCTGTCACACTAGTTACTAAAACTTTGCGATTGTAATTTTCTGACATCATCTGAGGTCCCTAAATTAGTTTACGTCCAATCGTGGCCACCTAGATGCAATATCAAAACGTGACTCTAAAATAGTGAAGTAGGCGTGAAAACTCTTAAAAATGCCACATTCTGATCCAAAATTGTGTAAGAAATCCAAAAATATTACAATATATAGGATGTTCCATTTACTAATTCAAAACCGGAGCCATTTCCGGTGAAACTGAAAGTGACTGGGAAGTGAAAAATATGCGAAAACTCTCCTCTTCACATACCATTTACCTATACCAAATCTCAGTTTGTACACCAAATATTCTAGAAATTATGCCATGTCTAATAGATTCGTTGACACCTGGTATACACAATCAAACAAGAAATATTTGCTGATTAGCAGATAAGCAGGTTTTTTCCAACACCTTCAAAAATTGACTTTTCCTCCCTAGTTTTAGGGTTCAAAGTGGCACTTTTTCTCCTTAGGGAGGAATAGTTATTTTCTTCCCCAAAAATTAAATGAAGTTTCATATAACCACACGTATTTTTTTCAGTTTATATTTTCATTATATTTTATTTTTCAGAATGAGTATGAGTATCAGTTAATTATAATAGACAATAATAGTCCCTGAATTGGATATAATGGGTATCAAGTAATCTCAGGATAAACATTAGATATGTATAATGCTCAAAGCTTACCATGAATTATATATCCCTAGAACCAAATGGTTTGGGTTGCGTGTGGATAGAGGCAGAATAATGAAAGTGAAACGAATGAAAGTATTTTGCGAAGGAATTGGACATAGGTACTCCGACACTGTTAAAATTTGCATTCTAAAACTATTTTGTTTTGTGTAATTTCAGATTTGAGAGTGTCACTTTCAGTGAGTAACTAGTTTTAATTAATGTTCGCGTTTGAGAAATGATTCGTTCGTGAACATTCTGATATGACTCATGTTGCTGAATTATTTTAGCATGTTTCCAGATAACTTCACAACAATAAACGTAGTACTGTCCTATCAAGCTGTCGGTAAATTAAATTTGATGAGAAAGGATAATCATTTGCCAAATTGCTCTTCTGACGATTGGTGTTTCTGTTCACAGTGCTCGTTCGAAAAAATCGAAAGTAATTGTACTATAATTGTAGAAAGTTCATCTCATTGTAGACTTTGGCTGACCGGCAATCCTATTCACAATTTTGGAATTATCAGTAGACAAATATCTTGCCCAAGAATGGAAGACTTTTTGATTAACATTCAGAGAAATAGATCTACTACCCAGTTGAGGAGTTACTAATTCCTGGATACTAGGAACATGTCTAATAAATTGAGGGAAAAATTACAAGTAATCATTGATGTCTGCTACATTTCTGATGACCATGTAAGATCAGGAAAACCCTATTGGATTGAATAATCGACTTGCGACATTTTTTTTTATCTTGGTAATGAATCCTGAAACTGGCGATTTATTTATCATTCTCGTATTAGCAGTTTTTTTTCACAGTCAATACGCTTGACCTAATTTTCGACATAAAAAAACTCCTCTGAAGTTCCTCATTGCTTAACGTTATTGAACTAAAGTTACAGAACAATTTTCAAACCACTTCTTCATGTGAAACTTGATAACTGCACCAAATTTTAAAGGTGTTGGATGTTACCTATTTCCATGGAGGAGTATTTTGGCATACCATTGAATGAGTAATGAAAAAGCTAAGCCCCCAAACACTGCTGAACTGAATCAGTGTAGTTTAACAAGTATATTTAGTACGTCAATTACATTTTCGAGGGGGACATCGTTCGCGATGAAATTCACCCGAAATATATTTCATCCCTCGTAGCTGAGACCGTCACCCCTAAACTTTTAAAAGGCCTTTTATGGCCAGTTATATATACCTCATTTGAAAGGTACTTTCCTTCTTAATATCGAAAAACAAAAATAAATAAATTATATCGATTCGTTTTCGAGATATAGGAACTTGAAGTTGCGAAATCACTTTTTATTCACTTAATCAATAAAAATAAGATCTAACAATGCACCGGTTTAAAGATAATTATCATTGTCGAGGAAAAAAATGATCTAACTGTTTACCAACAAATAACATGCAATTCCGTTCCAATCATTTACCTACCTGATCAAAAAAAATGTAAGGTTCTTAAGAATCGATAAGAAAACGTTTTCTCAAATTCGACTCAAATGCGAGTAGGTACAACAAAAATATGTATGATATATTTTTTTTTTCGCCTAATCGCCATTGTGGGCGTCTATCAGTAGTGTCAAACTAATCTTTGATTGAACGACAATAGGGTGAATTACTTGACTAAAGCTGCTGAATATATTTCCTCAATAATGGTGTATACGATCGCGGAAAGAGTTGAAACAATAACACTGTTTTTTAAGAATAATGAGTGCGGTAACCGTACAGCTAATGTGTTCAATGAAACGCATCTAGATAAATTTGTTGCTAGAAAATACGTTTCAGATTTAATGCAAAAATTTCGTCAAACTGGATCAGTAGCCAACAAGAAACGAGACCTAGAACGTGAATTATCATTAAAAAATGGACCTGTTGAAGTTACAGTTTTAGGACAAGTTCATGCAGACTCAACATTGAGCACAAGGAAATTGGCTGTTGTTACTAATATCAGTATAACCAATATCCGCCGAATCCTGAAACATCATAAATTCCACCCCTACAAAATACATTTGGTAGTACACCAATTGAATGAAGATGATTTTGATAGGTGACAGGAACTTTGAGAAATTATGACTACGGGAATAGATGCTGATGAAAAGGACCCCGCACTTTTTGCTATATAAAATGGCGTTCTGTCAAATGTTCCAAATTTTTTGTATTTTGTAGGAGTCGGTCTCCTTAAGAAATATGTCCGGGCCCAACTCGATCCTATGACTAGTTTTCGAATTACAGGGTGTTAAAGTTGGGAAACTTTTCCCCATCTTGTATCTCTAGAGATAATCAATTTATTTGAATTTTTTGCATACAGTATTTTGAAAATATCCTTTGGTAACTATCCTCCACAAAAAAACCTCAAGAACTCTTTTCCGTTACAGGGTAATTTCAATTCATACACTTGCGATTTTTCGAATTTCGAAATATTGATGCTATATTGTTTGGAAACATTTGCAGGATGAAAATTATCATATTTTATCTTATTTTCACTTCACGTAATATCATCCCATGTTTGAATCATACAAGGCGATTCACAAATGCTGTGGTATACCGTAATCAATTTCGCTTGAGTTTTCTCTCCCTCCTTGTTTGCGTTGATAAATTGTATTCATTCCAGTTTTTGAGGATATGTCACTGAGGAAACTAGAGCATACAGGGCGTAAGTATTTCTAAAACCAATGTAAAACACACGAAATTATCAGAAAACCACATAATTTTTCATCACTCAGTATTTTGGAATTATGACCGTTATGTTTGTATTTTTTTTTCATTATTCTATTCAAAATATTGTTAATTAGAAGCTGTAGAATTTTCAGCTTTTTTCTATGACTAGTTTTTGATGGATTCAGAAAATATTGTCAAGCTTGAAAAAATGTATACTTTTATAACCTCACAGAAATTGTTTTTTTTTTCTTGTACTTTGTACTTCGAGTTGAAACTGATATTGTCAGGTAGAATTTTTCTCAATAATAACATGACTTGAATATTACCTTCGTAATATGAAAAGTATTGAAGAATCTAATTACCTACCTCGTTTTTACATTTTATGCTCCTGAACTATGTGGCCTATTTATATTTTATCGCTCCGGAAAATTGAGATATTTTTCGAAAGATCAAGGCTATATTAATTACACGAATTGATAGCGTACTGATTATGAGTCATTTCACATCATGTATTTAATAATTATTGTTCACTCAGTGTGTGACAAAAATCAATATATTATATTTGATATTTAAACTCGTTTCCACACCACCCAAGAGGCAGAGTTTCAGGCGCGTCTTTTTTCCCTTAGTGCTATCCACTTTAAATATTTCATAACTTTGAATTTATTTCACGAAAACAAACATGTTTCAAAGATATTGTCCTGAAACTCAAATCAATTCCGGACCGAGGTTCATAATTTCCGGTTGAATTCGATCTGAAGTATCTGAAATAGAATTCAGGAGCCGACAAGATGGAAATGTTATAATTTCTCGATGTCTTGCGTAACCCATGAACCATATCACACTAGCTACGTGAGCACAAGTCCCAAAAGTCCTAACACCTGACCTACAAGTGCAGTAGTATCCTAAAATAGGCGGATCTTCTAAATTATCAATATGAATATCCCTGAATACTACCCACAACATATTTTTTGTGGCATTCCTAAACCGAGAAAATATTCTAAATCTCAAAAAAATTGGTTCCTCGTTATACTCGTCAATTTGATTTCCTTCACCTTCACCTTTGAATCCATCAAAAACTAGTCATAGAAAAAAGCTGAAAATTCTAAAACAATATTTTGGTTAGAATAATGAAAAAAAATACAAACATAACGGTCATAATTACAAAATACAGAGTGAAAAACAATGTGGTTTTCTGATATTTTCGTGTGGTGTGGTTTACATTGGTTTCAGAAATACTTACACCCTACCCTATATGCTCTAGTTTCCTCAAAAACTGGAATGAATACAATTTATCAACTCAAACATAGGCATAAATCAACATTGGCTTCTTACGGCTCTGATCCAGTCAGGGGAAGCACAAGAGGTTACATTACATCTTGTGCAATTGTAAAACTATAATAAATAATTCGTTTTCCAAATTTGTGAAGTATTTTGCAGTCCTGTCGAACGCTCATTCATTTCCAAACATAAAGGAATCGACGAATCGATCGCTCCAAGAAGTTCGATAAATTATTTGTCAGGTATCGAGAAATCCAACTGAATATTATTGAAAGCAATTTTGAATACCCAGTTTTCTGTATTGAATGGTCTTTCATAATAATAAGTTCTAGAAATCAAACAAAAGAGTTCTAGAGGTCGACCACATCACATCAGAGACTTTGCCTCTTCACATGAGTCCTGAGATCAAAATGAATCTCTCAACTCAAAAATTAGTTATTGAGACTTATATATTCATCGTACTATAATTTTGAAAAAATCAGTCACTATATCAATCCAAAGGTTTTTAGTCTCACCTGTATTTCAATTTTCATACCTACTTCCACCACATCCCCTTAATGACTATGAGGAGTAAGTAGACAAGAAACTCCAATACAAGGTTAGGTTTTCATCTTTCGGGTTGTGGGTTCATGTCCTTTATTGGCCGCCAATTCGTTTAACAATAAGCCATTTTTTCGAACAAAACAAATTCAAGACAAGCACTTTTCTGAGTAAATAAATTATCGAGCACTTTTTGACCACAGCCATTTTATTATTCAGATTGAACCCTGCCCTCCATGAAAAAGAAATAGAAAGACCAATAATTGGACGTTTCAATACTTTCAGTATGAGTCGTGCTACCAAAAAATGTGTTTATTTCCTTATCGAAATTTAATTTCCGATGAAGTCAAGAACGTTTCATGAATTTCGGTCCACAAATTTTTTATGATTATTTCCATCACGCAACAGTTGCTAACGGTTAAATATTGACATCACAAGTTCATAGTTACGCTTCGAAAGAAAAGGTTTCTTGTCGTTCTTGAAGAAAATTTTATGTCGATCCTTCAGAATATCATTCAATTCGGAATATTTTTTTCCAAAATAAAAGGGTTTTTAAATTTTGGGAACATCATATTTATTTTGTAATAACCAACTACGTAATGATCAACAATGTGACGTCATTTATAATAATAATAATGATAGTTTCGATGACTAGTTCAAGTAATAGAACTATCCCAACTACGTCAATATCACTAGACGCAAGTTTTGATAACCGTTAGCATCTTCAGGAGCTCAAAGTTTACCAAAGTAATTATGTTACTCTAATTCTATCTGAATAACATCTGCCAACATCTACCTACTTTTCCACCTATTCTAAATGTTTTTCCATTTTCGAATGTAATCATATCAATTTTATACCTGATTGTTTTGGATCAAATGAGATAAGCTTCTTGGGAATTAATTACTTGTGACTTCGTTACGAAGAGTAAAAACTTTCAATGTACTATAAAAATAATAATAAGCAGGAGTTCAACTACCTACCATCCAAGGCCTTGGTGAGTTGCGACCCCACTTCCCTGAGTAGCCCAGGCGCACCTTGGAGGGAAAGAGCATTCCCTCTGATGTCGGCCTCCTCGGTATATCCAATTTCCCGGTTCCAAATATTCTGAAAAGGAGTCTTCACAACCGACCCCCTTGGAATAGGAATCGAAAGCAATGTGGTGGAAACATACCACCTTTTTCGCTCAAAATATTTATGTATCTTATCTCCGTCCGAGCTCCTGTTCTATCGGTTAGCGAAGAAGCAGAAGTAGCAGATATGCCACGTGTGAGTCTGGCTGTTGAGGAGGGTCGCATCATACCATCAACAGACAGAATAAAAACTCGCAGAGAGCTTCATAACACCAAGCCCCTGGCATAGGTGGGTGGCGTAGGTGGATGCAGCTATTCACGAAAGTCTTACAGATGTGGCTGACACAGTTTTTTATTTCTTTCATTTCAGATGCCTTATGATTGAGAAAAACTAAACAAGATTTACTCAGTTCTCCTCATATCTGAACCAGTGCAATTTCTGAAGTAGTATTCCATCTGATGAACAAACGAATGCTTCTTGAAAATCGATGGTTTTTGTGTGGACACATGTCTGGAATTCTCCAACCTACCAGCTGCATGGCGGCATCTGTGCTCAATTTTTCCCTTGGAAATCCTTATTGATAATCAGGAATGATTTTATATACTTCAAAGTGTTAAACCAACAGCAGTTTCAGAGCCATTTCGAATATTTTTCAAAAAGTGGTCAGGATTAAGATTGGTCTTGGCTTGGATTATTATTATGCAGCGTGTTTGGCTAAAGTCCGAAATGAACGTGGTTCTGTGTACAGAACCTTTCTTCAGGTCTATTTCGTGAATACTCCAGATATTCTAATGAACTCCTGGAGATTTCTCACGAGGTTCTCCTGTGCTATGTTATCTTTTATTGAGTTTCGACTCAGATCAAGAAGATGCCTTGATATAGCCGGTCAGTTGGCCCAATTACCATCATTTTCCCGTGAGTATTGCCTGAGGCGTCTTCCCAGGAAGATGATGATGGTTCTTGATCATTACTTGGTGTCCTGCTTAATGTCCCCAAATGGGACAGGATGGTTCTAGCTTCTTGCTAGGACATCTGCATTCTCATTCCACTGGATGCCCTTGTGATCTGATACCCAGACAAGTTTTACCCTGTTTTGTGCTCCTATGTCAGTTTGTAAGTATCCCAAACTGATTAAGTGAATGTGCATGATCGCGGAGCATTTATTAGCTGGCTGTCGGAGAAAATGACTCTGGGTTGGTTTCTAGGACCCCTCCTTAGAATCCCTCTTGTACAGACGGAAATAGCTGTTTCCTCGGTTTGAATTGAAAGGTTTGAGTACTGAGGCTTAGACTGATGTCATCTCAGATGTGTCGATTCTTATGACCTTCAGTCTGGAAGCTGGAATTCGCACCTTTGCTATAATATGCAAATGCAGAGAAGGGAGGTTCAGGATCATCTCCAGGCTAATCGGCGTTGTACTGGACATTGCACCGGTGACTCCGAGCAAGGCCAGTCTTTGCAAACTAGCCAGCTTCCCTCTGGTTGTTATTTGTTCTGCCTTTCGCCACCACAGCAGGGCTCCATACGTTATCGAGGGCCTTACTGTCGCTGTGAATAGCCATTGGTTCAAATTCACATGTTTTGCCGAAGGACTGCTTTGCCATCGTTAATGATATCCTTACCTTCTCAGCACTTTTACCAGATATTTGTTCTGGGTGAGCTTCGAGTCTAAGTTCAGTCTCAAGTATTTGGACTCTCCAGACATCTGTAACCTTTCACCAAAGAATCGAAGAGCTCTGTAAATCTCTAAGTTTCTATTTCTGGTTAAAGGGGCAATCGTAGTTTTTGGAAGTTGACCTTGAGATTCTTCCTCATGCACCACGTTTGTATGTCTGTGAGTGCTAATTGCATCAGATCCACACAGACCCTCATATACTTCCTGTTCATCATTTTTACGATATCGTCAGCGTAGCGCTGGGCATATACTCGATTAAGGTCTATGAGAAGGCTGTCTACCACGATGTTCCACGAAAGTGGGCAGCCTCTTGCGGCTTTCACCTCTATCGTATCCCTCCCGAATAGGGAGGCTTGTAATACATTTATGCGAGAGTGATACTTCATTCCTGCAGACTAGACTGTCTGATAGTCTGACAGGATTTCCGGGTTGATAGCAGTGTTGGAACTCCAAGAAGATTGGATACTCTTCTCTTCTTCAATTCTTTGTAATCTCTTTTTATCTGATTCTTATAAGAAGTCGTTTTCGGTTTTTTTTTATTTTGAGGGCTGCACTCCATCATGGGAACAGTATTTCAGAAATGTATGACATGGAACTACACATTTTGCTAAGGATTCATCAAATTTTACAGTTCTACGCCAAAAATTGTGGAAGATGCATTTCTTAGAACTGATTTTTTTTGGCAGTGTTGTTGGTTCCATCGCTATTTACGTGCAATGCATGTCACTTGAAATCATCCCTTCTTATGTCATATGACAAATATTTTTGTTGAATCGAATTAACAGAATTTAGAATTCTTGGGCAGAAATTGCGGGGTTGTTCCTATAAGAACTGAGACACACTGTATATTAGAGAAACCCGCACTAGTTCAATGCAAAAGTTGTTTATTAAAAATACATTTCATTTCCTGTTCAAATATTTGCATTAGTCGACCCTTCCCAATTAGGCGCTCCGGATTGTACAGGAGTTAAAATTATCAGATTTTCATACATTTCATAACTTCATAATCTCCATTGGATCGAACTGAATTTTGAGTTAGATATGCTTATACTTTTTTCATTGTTCAGAGAACATCGTGAAATCAAAATAAAAGTAAGAAGAAATTGATGTTCATTTATAATTTCTGCAGAGATGTTCTCATGAGAAGTGAGAAAAATATGGATTTTCTAGATTTTTTTTTTAAACACTGTGATTTCGAGTCCGAAGGCTGAAGGTACGGAGGTATTTCAATAAGAAGTGAGTCGCAGTGATAAGACCGTTGTCAAAACCATCTAGAAATAGAAACAAAAGTTACAAGGCAATAATAATAATTATATATTTTATAAGTAGATACAACCTAGGTAGTATTCAATAATGAATAAATAAGTTATTATTCATATGAAATTGGTTAAAATATTCAGGATTATAATAATAATGTCCGACATATCTAGAAATAAAACTTCCTAATTGAATTATGGAATGAAAATGGTTCAACCAGAAATAGTCATATAGTTCGAAATTATGATTGAAATTGTTTAATATAGGATACTCAACGAATACAGAGTGGGCATAAAACAATATTGATAAATCATTGTAAAATGAAATTATAAAAAGTAATCAACAAAGAAGAAATTTGAATAACTGAAATACACCAATAATTTTTTTGTTAAAACTCGAGTTGGAAAATTATCAATTTTTTTATTTTCACAAGTTTGCCTAATTTTTGACGTGGTTAGTTAAAAATAAAATACTTCAATTTATTTTAAAATAACGTCAATGCTTCTATTTGCGGTATTCCAATGGAACCGAGTTGAATACTTCTGGAGCGAGATGGGAGAAACACTGTTGCCAAACGGATGTTTACATCTGTGGTAACATACAGGGTGTTTGATAAACATTTGAGAAAAATCCAAGAGGTTATTTCTTGGCCTATTCTAAGAATATTTTGTTTCATGATGATTTTTGAAAAACCCCTTGGTTTCGAAGATACAGGGCGAACAAAATTTGCGAAAATCATATTCGACATTTGTTAAAATCATTAATGTAAATAAACGTAGGGTGTACGTCATGAGTTTATCAAATACAAAAATTTGATTTTTCACAGCAACATACGGAGATGGCTGGATTGGTCGAGGTGGGCCACACGCATGGCTTGTTCGATCCTCGGAATTAAATCCCCTTGATTATTTCTTCTCGAAATTTCTGAAGTCACTAGTTTACGCTACTCCATTGGCAAATTTGTATGATTTGCAAAATCGGATAATTGCTGGGTATAACTCAATTAGAAACGTCCCTGGAGAATTCGACAGTCCATGACGAGAAAATTGAATTGCTGAAGGAAGTCCTTTCGAACATTTATTGTAGATTAAAGAACTTGTACATGTACTTTTTGAATATAAAATTGTGTTGGCCCTGTATCTTCGAAACAATGGGGTTTTTCAAAAAATCATCAGGGGACCAAATATTCTTAGAATAGGACAAAGAATATTCACTTGAATTTTTGCCGCATGTTTGTCTAAGTAACACCCTGTATATAGAATGAGTGAATCTGAATTTAACCCTCAAACTTTATCTTTATTCCAGATATTATTTCGAAGTGAACAGTTTTTCAAGGTGAGTCTTGAAGTCCAACTGGTTTGAGACAAAACGCAAACGAGCTATTTTTTTCTAGAAGACACGTGTACTGAACGAACTGAAACTTTTGATAAACTACTTTGAGGTTGAATAATATTTAATTCGTTTCAGGATTTTTATTCAGATACGCTGGTATGTGAACATCCTTTCCTGAAAAATTTTCTTTCGATTCCTAAGAACTAATTGCATTGTCGAATATTTCAGACTTATTTGTGGTTGGCTGTTCAGTACGCCACTGAAGAAATTTGAAAGTTTCCTTGACAACATACATTAAATTCATTTGTCTAAAGAAAATTTGAAGGAAAATATGACAACATCACCGTAACTACGCCACTGTTTCACAAAAAATTACCACCACAATATAAAATCATCAAATGGATAGACCTATATTACTTTAACACGTTTCAATATTTTTTCTCCGAGAGTTTTGAAGAAGAAAAATAAATCTTGATATTTTCCGGACTTTCGACACCATGTATCTCAGAGGGGATGCATTTTAGGATATACCTGCATTGATAGAAACATTTCACTAGGAAATTTGGTAAGGAATCTGAGTACGAAGTCTGTCGGTCTTACTCTGACTCCTCCTGTATAGATGTTTATAGCGGGTTTGGTGAGATTTGTATTGAGATTATATAAGTAGCGATATCAAATATTTGGGCTCCGGTATACAATTTGTTTGATACAAATATCGAATCTTTGGAGAGAATTATTTTTAGAAACCCTTGTTGAAGTATTTCAAGTGGATGAAGCAAACTATAGCATAACATAGCTGACTTTCAACTAACTTATGATACAGCTCGTTCAGATGGGGGAAGGCCAATATATTTTGAGGTGATAGAATTAATTTATGAAAAGTTAAATGAATATGCTCATCCCATCACAGATTTGTACCTATATCAATACACCGAGGTAATCAACTTTATTTACCGAAATAATGGTATACTGTTGTCTACTAGTAGTGAATTTAAGTACTGTTTATCAAGATTCACAGTAGGCCAATTCTTTATAAGGAGAAATTGGGCCTCCACAGTAGATTTAAGGTTTTGCCAAGTATTTGCCTTATTTAAAATTGCGATTCTCAGTTTCTCTCATCTGCACTGAATTGAAAATATACAGTAGACATAAATTATGTGTATTATTCTCAACCTTCTTCTTACTGAATGTATGCACAAGCAGATGAATACACGAATCACCTTGAAATAGAACCCCCTGTGTGCCACACGTTAATATTGATATTTCTTTATCTCAATCTGTGCCATCAGATTCTCGCGATGTCAATTCTATGGGAAGTTTTCTGCAAATAGAAATGGAAAAGCACGAGCTCAAGGATGCAAATAGCTGAAATGAAGTGCCGAATCGATTTCTTTGGCAAATAAAGTTGGGAATGTAGGTCTTCCATTTGAAGGTGTCATATCCAGCCAGACAAACAGAATTTGCTAAAATAATGGTCAGATGAAAATTTAATATCACGAACTTACTTTTAATGATTCATATTCTAGTGATGATAAGTTTCTCACTTGATGTAATGCAGATTATTTCGCACTATTTGTTCATTTCAAAGACTTTTCTTTTCAAATTATCTCACGTTCTGTTAAAGTTATTCAGTATTACCACCCGCTAGGTTCATTTTATAATTTCAGAATTTATTGGCAAGGCAACTTTTGAAGTTTGTATATTTTATTTTATAACTCAGTTCTTGTCATCAATTTTACTGCATATTCATCAAAATAGCAAATGATAATTAACAATACTACAAGAATTTTCCACAGGATATAATTTTCAAAAAAATATTATAATGAAAAAGAAACTTGAGGAATTACGAAAATATTAATTAACAATACTATCTATAATTCTCAGAAATGATGGATCATAGCGCAGGTGCTCGCAATACTATCGATAGTAATGTAACGATTTCGAGACCGACCTCGAGACCGACCCTGATCATCCAATTAATGATGCACACTCGAAATGTGAACAAGTTCTCCGCTGACAAACACATGAGTCCCGCGTAGAAGAAGCGCGAACGTTCCAAGAAAACGAAGTTTCGAGAGAGAGCCATCTAGATGAATCGTTCTATTGTCCCGAATAGTCGAGAACTGTAAATACGAGTGTATATGCCGCTGGGTATCAGATGGCGGAGTAGTTATAGTCAGTCACAGAGAGTAACAAATATAGGTGAATTTCTTGAAGCTGTGTACACGTAACTGTTCAATGCAATGGAAAGAGTTGTATTTCGTATAAGAATTTAATAAAATCGAGATTTCATTAAATTATTACTCGAAATACAACTCTTTCATTGCATTTAACAAATATAGTTCCAGAGTTGGCAGATAGAGAGTGAAGAGTAAAGATTAATGAAATTAGTGACTTGTGACATAAATTATTGTTTAAGACGTGTGTAAATAAATTAACAAAATTAGTTTAGGGCAGTTTTACTACAGTAATTTTGTCAGAAATCAACGAAATCAAATTGCTCGGTAACACGAGTCTGTTAGGACGAGTGGTGTTAACTCAATGCAATTTTATCAAATATAAGACTTCTGATGAAAGAATTATCGAAAGTATTATACGCACGAGTTGTATTTATTGGGATAATTTCATGAACCAACAAAGTCAAGAAAGGTTCACTGTTGTGAATTCTTTATTCGTTGTACCAAATGACTAACAAACATGAAATGTGTCACACTGACATTTACGTCATGCTAGGTACCAAGATGAACTCTCCATAGTTGTTTGGATTCGTGGTTGCCCATGACGACGTGGTCTTACCGGCTCGAATTGAAGGAACTGTGTACCTACCACCGAGACACACCGTGTTTATTGGTCAAACTATATGCCTCGGGAGAAAAGGATTACATCAGTCCTCAAGGGTGGTAGAAGAGTACAGTCAGAGTTCATCTCAAAAGAAGATGCGGGAAATACGGAGATGACGTTCAGCTCGTAGATGGAAGCATTCTACATCATGTTGATGCCGGAGAGAGGGTTACTTACCTAGGGGTGGAACAGCGCCGCTCCCAAGGAGTAACCACAGTTAAAACATCTTTTCGTGGCAAGTATCAGCATTAACTCCGAAAGATCTGTCGGGGAAGAATTGCTGCTTATCGTTCCAATTCAAATCTACTCCTTTGGGTGGTGAAAACAGGGACCGCGGACTTTGGAGTTTGGCATGTCTACATCCTGCTCAGTCTGTCACCGAGTTGGATCCTGTTCAGCAAAAAACTCCTGTCAAAATTACGGAAACAGAAATACTTCTGCAGCTAAATTAAGATAAGCCAATGCATGGAGTCTTCTTCAAAAACATCGAAGTACTCGGGTCATCCAATCTCCATTCTCAAGTCAAGTGGGCTGAAGACGGAGATCGAGGAATTCATAATGGCTTTTCAGGACGGTGTCTTCAGCATGGTCTACCGTAGTCACGTGATGGGTATAAAGATCCCCGAAACTAGGTGTAGAGCATATAGTGGGGCTCCCGATACCATAATGCATTTTCTGTTAGCCTGTCAATTTTATACGATCTTAGCCTATATTCACTGGCCTAATGCTGCCCTACAAGTGGTCTACTGCCACCTACGACACTCGTACGGTATTGACAAGACACCAGTGTTGTCTCAGGCTCTGGGGGATATTGAGTCCATTGTTGAGAATAAGATGTGCTGAATCTATTGGAACTACTCATCCCCCACCCTCGGCCAAATACAAGCCGATGAGCCTGATGTAGTCCTCCTCGACCATCAAAGTGGGACAAAAAAAGGGGGTAAAACGGACTGTATATCGCGACTCACTCTTTGAACTGACCTTTCGTGATGCGACAGATATCTTAATCGAAAAAATACAGAAATCCGTAGTTCTTGGTTTACTCTGGCTACTCAGGGCACAGATTCTCGGACCCAGTAATTGCTCACCCCACGGACGATGCGAGCAAAAGTTCCATGGCCAAAGATCTAAACCACTGAGCTACCGGCCAACCATACTGCTGCAGGGAGGTGAAATAATTGTGCCTTTGATGATAGAAGCATTGAACTTGGGATACATATGCTACATAAGTATATGAAGATTTTATTTTGGTTTCGCCTGTTGCAGTAATGACGGCCTCTAAATATTGTATCTGCTCCCATTGGATGTTTTTTGATGATGTTAAATGATACTTACAATGGCACGTGATTTGATGTACATACAGTGTGCTATTTTTGACCATATTTAATTTGAAATAATTTGATTAATTAATTTGATTAATTTTGAAATAATTTAATTTGAAACAAATGTTGATAAATTGTTCAATGGAAAGTGTGGTGTCTGCATTATCTATGATAAATGAATACATAATGGATATTGTTCAAGATATGATATCCCCAAGTAGAGAGAGCATAGCTCAAGCACAAAGAGCAGTATACTATAGGGCAGATTTCATACATTGCACATTGTGTAGCTTTTCTTGTAGTGACATCGTATGAATTCCCTGCATGCAGTTGTTCAATGCATCTCGCTAAGCCTAGAGCCGGTACAAAGACATCTAGACGATTTACAGTAGAAACATTGTTACCAATTGTGGTAATCACCTGATTGTCCGTGGAAATTACTTATGAGGTTATAGCCAAGACAAAGAACAATTCTGACTCACTTTCATCAACGCGAAGAAGCTACTCCCAGTTTTCATGTAGTAGATTTCTTGGTTCAGCACGCTTTCGAACATATTTCTTCCTTTTGATGCTTGTGTCACTCTGCAAGCTGTCAGGCATTTTTCATAGATGATTCTGTTTATTGCTTGAAGACGATCCCACCAATGGAGTTCTAGTTTTAGAACGATAAACTGAAATATGAATTGGGGAAATATATCAACTTTTCTTTACACCACTCTCGAAATGAGTCAACTTGACTGCTATCTTCTATGTGGTGGCTGTAGTCGAAGTGAGCCTGCTGTATAGGTAAATATAGGATACTGGCTGTGATTTTTTCAGCCCTGCGCATATTACATGCATGGGAACCCTTTACAAATTATTCCGCTTTTCCTAGTGCTTCCATCCACTTTTTATCCAAGATATTTCCAAGAATATTGAAAACTGCCATATCCATATGAAGCATACCAAACATAATGAACTGAACTACTCTACACATTTTTGCCAGTTTTACTGGATCTGTTCTGCCAATGCGTTTACTCTTGCACCACCCTCAAGGACTGATGTGGGGGTGCCGCGGGTGTTTCGTAAGGCAACGGACAATGGCAATAGGGAGATGCAGAAGAGAAAAGGACTAAGGAAGTCTTCCTGAAACACACTCCTTATAAAGATAACCTGCTTTGTTTGAACTCTGACTTGTCCAAATGTTATGATGAAGCGAGTCCTCTAGAGTGGCATCAGTTGTTCAATGGATCTCACTAATCAGGTACCACCAGGTATCTGAGCAAATGCATGATGGGCTCATGCGTTGTTGTATTATTATTATAATTAAGTCTTCAATCGCGGTCAAATATTGAATATCCCGAGTCCCTTAGAAAGTTTGCGTTATACAGTGTCCACCAAAAACTTGGAACCATATGGGAAACTTTTTTACTAATGGTTTCTTAAAAAAATTCATTCTACATAAAAGTTGGTGCATTCAATTGGACTAAATATGCGCATAGCTGTTTTCATTAGTGGCGTGCGGTTAAGCGGGAATCAGCCGATATTCTAATTTCACTATAGAGTAAAGTGACATTACCATACAAAATACCGAAAAATGTTAATGAAAAAAGTTGTTTGCAACTGAAAGATATTTTCAGTTGATCAGTTTAGTCTGACAATTAATGATTTCAATAATTACTTAATGAACATCAGATAAAAATGGAGGCTCTTTTTCATACTTAAATGAAGACGCAAATAACCTGTATTGTCTTTTAAAATATGGTTCGTAAATGAAAACCTTGCTACGCAAAAGTTATTGTCGATATATTTCCCATTAAAAATAGTGGCCAACTCATTAAGACGTTATTGAAATTGGTAATTGGCAGACTATATTGGATAACTGAAAATATCTTTCAATTACAAACAACATTTTCCAATAACATTTTTCGATATTTTGTATAGTAATGCCACTTTACTTCATTGTGAAAGTACAATATCGGCCGATTCCCGCTTAACCGCACGCCACTGATAAAAACGGCTATGCACATATTTAGTCTAATTGAATGCACCAACTTTTATGTTGAATGAATTTTTTTCAGAAACCATTAGTTAAAAAGTTTCCCATATGGTTCCAAGATTTTGGCGGACACTGTATATGGGAAACACTTTTATCAATGATTTAATTTTAATTTCAACATGGGTATTGAGTTTTGCTTTGAAAAAGATGAAAAACAGCAAAATAGGACAGGGACAAGTATGACTATGGATACCTACCTGTCAAAATAAATTTTTTTAACTATTCTTCTATAAGAACATTTCTAAATCAGTATAGTAGTTTGATGATTTTTTTGATAATTTTCGTATAAAATATCGATTTCAATAATTTTTTTTCCTAAATACCTAATGATATTAACATATTTGAAACATTCTACAAAAAAATTTATTTTCATCGATATTTAATAGTACATAATTAGTAACATGAAAAAGCTAGTGGTGTGAAACAGTTTTGTAAAAATTTCAAACTTTTTTTAACACTTGAGAAAGAACATTTTTTTTATGTAAAATTGTTTGTGGCTGATTATATAGTTCAATTTACAGGTCTATGCGGTGAACACCTTTTGAACTACAGGGTGTCAAAAATGTAATTTTTGCTGTTTGGGATAACATGCATCGATTTGATGTTCGAGATTAATCTTTCTCAGAAATGAACTTATCACGTATATGATGTAGGTAGCTCATAAATTAATATGAATGAAAAAAATATTTCACAAACGGTGTTGAATTTCAGCAACACACACACACAACAAACTGTAACGGCTAGCATTTTCCAATATTTTGTAAAAGCAGGGGTCTTCATCAACAACATGGGGATTCATAAGATTGCATGTCCAACAGTGTATAGTTTTCCATGTACAGGGTGACAATTTAGATGCTTTCATCTACAACTGCTGTATCCCATAAACAAAATAATATAACTATTATGAGTTGTCAATAACTATTAATGGGATATGGGAAATGACTCACCCCATTTCAAATAATTTCAATAGAAACCCTATACTTGGTATACCTTGTGAATATTATTTCCTGTGGTATTAATTTCATTTTGAATATAGCAGATCAACAAAATAAATTCATCATCAATTTTATAATGGTTGGGAATACTATGCATGGAGAAATTTTACAATTACCACCTCCATTCATGGAATAGGGTCCATAAGTTTCTGAATTGATTTTCCCTACCACCCATATTAATTCAATATAAACTATTCATGAGAGCTTGATATGACTTATCATATATGATAATAGTTACCACAATAATATCAAATTACTTGAATCGTTAGGGAAGAAGACGGAGATGGGGAGAAAAATTCAGAAATTTACAATTATTCCATAAATGAAGAAGAATTGAAAATTGCTCAGAAAAGTTTCTTGGAAATGAAGAATTGCTCCCGCCCGGCCAACCCCTAATTAGCCCTATGCACGGTCATGACAACCAGAGTGATAATGATGAATATCTCATGGTGGAACGCCTTATTCAAAAAATTATCAATAACATAGGAGAGCATTTAGAAACTATGCAGTGAGATGTCAAAACAAGAGGGTTGATAGAAAGATTTATGCCAATTCATTGTGTTTGTGAGTTACAGTTCAAAAATTGTAAGCTTGTATATGAGAAACTATAAACTGTTGAACAGGCAATAACATACATCGAGTTGTTAATGAAGAACTCCATATCTGAAATGAAACCTTTGTATATTTAGTATATGTACCCCAAGTTGAATATTTCTACCACTAAAGGGAAAATTCTCACAATCATTTCGTTAGGTTTAAAGTGACCTGTCTATTGCGGCCCACTACAGCGACCCAAATTGGCACGAATTGGCCTATGAAATTTAAAAATTTATATTTTATGGAATACATTGGTCCTTTACAAATCAAATTCCGTTACAATTCTACAAAATTTAAAGGATGTATCATCTTCAATGGACATAGACCGTTACATGACTAAAAAGGTTATGAATTTTGTTTTTCATTTTTCCATAATTTTATTCTGGGGTTTTCCATTTGCGAAATATATCACCTTGTAAGTAAGAATAAATATCTAAATGAAATCCAATTTTATCAAAATATTGATATTCTGATAGATGAACTGAAATTTTTAAAGGGTCCATCAACACGTTTTCTGATCGATATATATCGCAATGTGTTAATAATAATCGTCCCGCGAATATGCTATAGTGATTATGAAAATCTGTATTTTTCTTGCTTGAGCTCACGTGAACAAATATCAAAACTCTTTTTTTCAAAAAACCGTACTTATTCATTCATACTTCTCATCCGAGAAAAAACACGTCTTCGTTATGTTTTATCAAATAGCAGTTTCAAAACTTCTACATTAATAATAAATGGTTTTAGTAATACTAAATGCATTGACACCTGTTGAACTGGTTCAAATAAAAGTAGAACAGAGGGAGTTTTTATCCACTATGGGAATCTTAAAAGAGAGAGAGCTATTGCTTTTTATTCATGCAACATACAGGCTCAACATAAAAACTTTCATACACAATTTCAAACACACACTGTAAATGGAAGTTGTGTGAGAGTAGACAATAACTTCAATCTGATCTTCCACATCTCAAAATTCAGCTCAGTTTTGACCAAAAATTCGTCTTTTCTAAAGTTATTACATTATTTCTTTTCAATCTCGATGATGTCTGAATGGTGCAATGAATACAACATGTGTTTTCTCAAATAATGTTGCTAGTAATTCTGACTTTGAAATTTGCATATGATTTATGCGACACGCTTCTGGAATAACTCTAGCTCAGTTATAACCAAATATGAGTGTTTCATCTACAGCTCGAATTCTTTCAAATTTGCTGGAATTTGCAAAAATTCTACTTTAACAGTTAAATTTTCAAAGTACTCACAAATTTGAACTGGTTCATGCAGGGATCTCTAGTAAATTCCAAAAAAATTATGTAAAATAATCGCCTTTTTGAGAAGATATTAATTTTGGATGATACTCCTTTGAACTTTTTTTCATTTAGTTTTTGTCACGTGTCCTAAACCATTCAATGTTGTACCACCTCATTCAGTAAACAAAGCCGTAGTGTTTTGTCAGTGTAATATAGAACAATCCAAACTGAAACTTTGCCTAGACAGGTAACATGTGGGTTACGTAGGTTATTGTTGACAGCTGAGCAAACATATATTGAAACTGATGCTTGTCATTAATAGGTTGTTTACAATCAATTAGGAAATCTAGAGATGTTTCGTCTTTGATCCAATTTTTATGCACTGTTATAAAATATCATCACTTCGTTTTTAGAACATTCACTTCAGCTATAATCAAATCGCATATCATTTCCACTGATCAAATCATTCGATATCAGTTATCTCGCTTGATATCCTTTGCACAAGCCGGTTTTCTCATCACCCTCAAAGAAAGCTCAAGGATCTGAATGAGAGGTTCCTCAAACAGGGCGGTCAAAGAGGAAGAAGGAAGGAATCAGACAGCATAATACTACAATCTAAACAATACTCATCAATTACCTTAGAAATCGAAATCAATCGCCAAAAAACAAGAAGAAATCAATGAAGTTAAGAAAGATGAGACGCACAGTTCACAGAAAAAGGGCACGTATACACGAAAGTCATGTAAGCATTCAGTTGTATACAGTTTCGGGCACTATAATTATTATAAAAAACAGTTTGTTAATAGGTAGAAGAAATGTAAGTAGGCTAGGCCCTGTTTTAGGGTGACGAGGGGTGGCCAACTGACAGTAAATAGGGGGTGGTTACATCTCAAGCGAAGCCGTGGTGCGCGAGTCTCTGATTCCATGCCCGACTTTCCTCTCTTTCTACGCCGGAATTACCGGGACAACTCGATAAATTCGCTGTCTGGCTCAGCTGATGCGCTTTCCGAAAGTTGAGAGTGATAATGGTTTTTCTCTACAAAAACATAATCGTAAACATATCCAATCGATCACAATCTCATTAACAATGTGTAAGCGAGATATGATGCGAAAACTGTCTGGAATTAGATACCTATAAAAACTTAGAAATAAGTTACTCAATAATATAATGTTGTGGATCTGTACCTAACAGCATATCTACTTATAGACTGGCCGGTAATGACACATTTATTAATGATTATTATAGTTTTATAAATAATGTTCTTATCAAATAAAATGAGACTGCTCGCATGCAGCGGCGTCACCAATAAAATTTCATTTTACATTGGAAATTGATGTTTTCGAAGAATTTTTTAAACGCGGTATTTCTTGCAATTTCAACTGTTAAATCGTCGAAAAATAAGTTGCATACTCTTTTCTCGTGTAGAAAGCTCTGAAATTACCAACTGAGTATGTGAAAAAGAATAGGCGTTCAAGAACGATTATTTAACGTAGAATTTTTTCAGTCTCATTTTTTGTGTTATATATCAGGAAAAGAATATTTGCATACAATTTCATTGACAATATATCAATTTGGATACATTTCTGGCTTGTAGTAAGTACCAATCGAATAATAATTTAATAATTGTTGCAAACATTTCGGCCATAATTATTCAATGTATACTATTTTGTATTTCGATATATTATTATTGTAATATATCACGATTTAGCGATTTGCATTCAATTCCGATATGCAGGTGTGTGGGATCTTTCAAAACTTATTGAAAAAATAACTGTTAGATATGTGTCTCACTAGAGTTTATATTTTGATGTTTTTTTATGCATACATTGCATAATTGAGTAGTGTGTTGTTCGGTTATTATGACAGGGGCATATATAGATAACGTTGTGTGATGGATACTTCTTGTGTACAAATCTTCCTCAATGACGTATAACAGAGTTGAACCATTAGTGGATGTTATTTCAAGTGAAATAACCGATATCTAACAATAAGTTTCAACAAACTTGTCCGAAACTAATTCGTTTAGTTATAATTCTCATTTAATTAGCTAAAATTGAATGAAAAACAAAACTGTAATTTTAGTTTTTTATTTACATTTTTTTATTCATAACAATATCCATAGTTTAAGATTTCTAAATTTGCTGGTTGCTCAAACTACATCAATTTAAAATCTGATATTTGGAGACATAAGTAATGAGGAGTCGATGAATTGATTGCAATGAAAACAAATAGGGTGTCCCATTTGAAAAAATTGAGTTGATCTCAATATCTGAAAAACTGTTGATTTGGCAACATTGCCGATATCACCATTGAATCGGACATCATCAAAAACCATCTTGTATAGAATTTCACGAATTTTTCTAAAACCGTATTGAAATTATTGAAACGTTCCCAGGCTTTTGAACGAAAAAGTCATGTTGTCATATTTCGAAAACTGCATTAATTCAAAATCTGATATTTGGAGACACAAGTAATGAATAATAAATTTATTCTTGTGACATTTAGGGTGAATTTTTTCAGTTTGTTGTGGAGTTGATACAGTGTTGTTGATTATTGCCTATTCAGTAAAACAAAGTCACATTCTTGAAGAGAATCCTCTAGTAACATCCTGCACCGTCCGACTGAGAATCCACAAATATTGCATGCAGAAAAATTCATTTCGCGCATGCTAGTAGACAAAATTCAGTTAATTCGATAGGAATCACATTACAACACTCTCGCAAAGATATGGCCCTGTGTCGATCTGGTATTTTACTAATATTCCAGACTGAAATTGCCACATTAACCTCACTAAGCTGCGCTTTCACCAAAATTTGAAAAATGTTTTGCCAATAGAAATAGGTTAATGAATCAACCAAAATATGTTGTAGCTTCGCACAAACAAGCCTTTAACGCACTTATTCTTTGAGTAGCTGAGTGAAACTCGAAAATGAGACACAAATGTACAACAAATACATAGGCAATAATTTACAACATTGAATTGGCGACTTCGCCATAAATATCAAAAAATCGTAGTTTTCAAATCTTTAAAAATTCGTTAATAATGCATTTTTTCCTACAAGCGCGCGTGATTCAACCTATACCCACAAGTGTTTCAATTAAGGAAATTTTATTTTCTCGCTCTAATATATATTTGTTAGTACGCGAGCCGTCTTACTAAACCAGCAAGTTGTTACTTTGTAAACTGTTTAAGAGTGACGAGTCTGACAAGATGTCGCAGAGAGAAAACCTTGAAAGTGGTGTTTTCATTTGTCGCCAAATCGACATGTTTGGAGCGTTGGACTGCTGGAGATCCTTATTAATTTTGTCGGGCAATCCTAGAAAAACCAGACAAAAATGTTTGGTACTTCTAGGTTGTCCTCCCCTCTAAACGTGTCTATATCACTACCCGGGTTGGCGACAGGCAGCAATCTGATTTTTCAAGGAAAATACAAAAAATAAATGACACCATCGTCCGACAAAATTAATAAAGATCTTCAGCAGTCCGACGCTCCATAGATGTCGATTTGACGACAAAGGAAAACTTACCATTTTCAAGATTTCCTCTCTGCAGTATACAAAGTTACAACTTGCTAGTTATCACTTTGGATTTTGTACGAGGGCTCGCGTACTTTGTAGTGTATTTGTTCTACCACGTAAACAGTTGTGTTCTATTGCATATACCTATATAAACGCGTACATGTAATTATTCGACCCTGACTTGTGAACGTACATCCTTTTCATAGGATGAAAATTCAGGTCCATCCCGATTCACTCACGGTATCTTTCACGAGGAAGATACCACAACACTGAGTTTTAGCGGCTACAAAAAAACGCAAATTCTCTCACTGGACTGAGAGGCCCGGTGATATATTTTCGTGTCTTGGTATAGGGTTTGAGGATCGAAAGGCACTTTTCTGAGGCTGGCAAAGCCATCAAGGTGTCCCGATTCATACGCGTTAGCTCTATGTATATTTTTAGGAAGTACATTGTTATTTGTATCCGTTCATTTTGTGAATGATTCAATTGTAAGTTCAGATCGAGCTGCTCTATCCGTATTTAGAAATAAACTTGAGTTTTTTTTCGAAACCCATTCATCATGCCTCATGAGAACCATTCTTGGCGTGATTTCGGTACAGATTCCATGAGAGCTATATTGGGCGAAGTCATTTTACACACATGTCTTAAATGCATTCATTTTTAGGGCCAGTTTATCAATGTAGTGTTAGCGTACTTTGACTCCCGGTTAAATTTGACTCGTGGTTAGAATGAATATGACATTCTAATCATGAACTTCCAGATGATATAAAACGAAAATCACAAATCGAGCACTATTTTCTTCATTGATAGAGACTAAAATAATAATGATAGTTTTATTATAGAATCTAAGCTGCGCATTCACCAGAATTCTTAAAATTATTCAACCTTCATAAAAATATGGTTACTGAATCTACAAAAATCTGTTGAGCCGACCTGTCCGCATTTTGAAATGAAATTGGTTTTTTTCGAGTACCCTTCATCATGCATTATGATTATCGTGAGCAGTACCGATCCCTTATGAGCTACATTGGGCGATTTCATTTCAGATTATCTCTGATATTTCTAGTCTGGAGTTTCCATATTATTATTAGATTTGGCGAAGTCACTTCAGATTACCACAATGACAAAATTACAAATCCAGCATTGTTTTTCTTCATTGAATCGGATGCTGAAATAATACTGATTATTTCTTTCGTCTATTAAATATCAGTCATCAACCAATCATACGTTTGTTTCCTGTTTGACAGGACCAATCAACACGCTCTATTAGCGACGATTTACATGATGCACAATAATCACCGACTATTCAGCATGATACTCATATCAAGGAGCCTGAGCATCTGACAGTACTCTAAATAAATACATATTAAACGTCAAATAGAATCAATCGTGTTAAAGCTGAATACTTATTTGAAAATGAATCGGAGTGGAAAAATCAAAAACGATGAGATATCGAGGCTACAATCCCTGACAATACAGTGTCATTCATATGACAGATATGAAGAAATGGATTCAAGAAATAATCTTCATAAATATAACACGACCTTGATTAATTGTCGACTATTTTATTGCTGCTAAACTTCTCTTGTATTTATTAATTTTACTCGACATTATTTTGGCATTAATAATCAGAGGTGAAAGCCCTCGAGCTTCGCTCTCGGGCTCTCATCAGATTATTAATGCCAAAATAATGTCTCGTTAAATTATTATAAAATACAGTCGAAATTTAGATGCAATAAAAATAGTCGACTATTTATCAAGGTCTTGTTATATTACCCTTGATTATTTTGCAATAATATCGGCGCCTTCACCAGAATTCATAAAATTATTTTTTCTACAAACATCAAAAAATGACAAGGTTCGCGCATTGACAACAATATGCGAAGTGGCCCTTCTTTTCATTTTCCTTCGTTACCATGACACCGTGCGCGAAGTAGTGTGCGAAATACTTACTTCGCACACTGCAAGTAAACTACATGGGATTTTTATATTTTAACCTTTATGTTCCTCAATCAAGCAAAAATCCAATTGTCAACAAATACCATTTTATTTCCATAGTTACAGTAATTATTTGATTTGGAAAAACAGTTTAAGCCAGTTCAATACTTTTTTTCATATTAGGCTAAGCATAATACTTATTTTAGAACAATATTTTTGACGTTTGTAGAAAAAATTTTGTTTGCATCTCATGCGCGAAATACTTTGGTGATCTCGACTTTTTTAACTCGGCTGCGCCTCGTTAAAAAAAAATCAGTTCTCGATCACCAAAGTAGCATTTCGCGCACTAGATACAAAAATAACTATCTTCTCCATAAAAATGTCGTAGTGAAACCACAAATATTATTTTTTTTTTGTTCGTCACATATGTCTTAAATGCATTTATTCTTAAAGCAAAAAGTTGAATTATAACTTGGAATCGGCGACCGCCAAATATTTCAAAACATCGTATTTTGTTTTTCTCTATTTCTCATTCTTTCATGCAAGAAACTAAATGGCCAATCAACTAATATTATTTTCTACAAATAACTTGCATCAATGACGATAGTGTGCTTGACTCGTATTTCAGACTGACTCACCGTTTGTATAATATGGACTCAGAAATTTCACTAAGGACCAACCATACTTCTCAAGTGACATCTTTCCGTGCTTGAAGTATACACAGTAGGTCTCTGTTGGAATTAGAAATTAACCGAATAAAAAAAAATTATCAGAATATTGTTACGTGGATATGGATAGAGGTAACATACCTGTGGATCTGACGGTATATCAGGCTCATTTTCGAAAAATTTGCTCCTGTAATAACACCAGTTTCAACCTTTCTTTTGATTTGTAGATATTGCCATCCGCCTGAAAGAATACAAATATGAATAATTTACCGAAATATAAACATTCAATATATGGGTGAATGTAATAATGATCAACCAACCTCTGAGCAAACTTTTGGGAGTGTCGGACAACTAGAATTCCTCGAAAATTTTGTCAGACAATTTTACTACCAAATTTTATATATATTTCTCAAGTTCTTCTGAAAACATCAGACAATTTTCGATAGAGACATCAACGACCGTCCCAAGTTTCTGATTCAACATAGGGAAAATTTCGGGACCCTAATTTACGAAAAAAAAATCTCAGCCGTATTTGGGTGGTCGGAAAAATTGGGTATTTCATTAATATAGAAGAGGAAACATCGAATGGAACTCAACAAATAACCGGAAGTGTAGTGGGGTTCGAAAAGGTGAGTTTGTAGGGGTGAAACTTATTTTATCAGAATTTCTGACGAAAATAGATCTCTAATCGAAAAAAGTATAAAAGTTGGGTGTAAAAGTGTATAGTATAATTAAGAATTCTACAACGTCTATCGAAACCATTTCTTTACATTATTTAAAATACGGGGAATGCCAAAAACCAATAAACCAACTTTTTGTTTTTTTATTTTCATCTTCCAGAAAAATTATTTGATTTTAATGAAATTTGGTGAAAATGTACATTTTTATAGTTGAAATAAGCTGTAAAGTTTCCTTTTGCAGTCTTATTATATACACAATTTCAAAGTGAAGAACAAAATGCAATTCTGAAATTTTCAAAAATCATAATTTTTCGTTGACATTTTTTTGAAAATTAGACATTTTTCAAATAAATTAAAGAACAAGTATTTCGCTTTAAAAATATAAAATAAAAAATATAACTAATTTGAGATATAAAAATGTATATTTTCACCTAATTTCATGAAAATGGAATAATTTCTGTGGAACATAATTATAAACAAGACCGGCGTTTTTCTCAATATTTTGAAGGTTATTTAAAACATTATTCAAATAAAAGTTGTAAATCTTTCTATCATCTAAAACTTTTTTTCCAGAAATATAAAAATACCTTTCACCCCTATAAACACACCTTTTTGCACCCTCACTCTACTACCGATTATTTATTGTGGTCCAATCGATTTTTTCCCTTCTATACTACTGAAATACTATTATTTCCTACCACCCACTGATGAGAATAATTTTGATTTTTGATATTTTAAATCCGATTCGATACTAATTTTTGGGACGTCTAGCCTCGTCTATCAATTCTCAGCTTTGTCTTAAAGAACACAGATCACATCTCAGTCACTGTTTCCCGACTTCATGCTGATGACTGACGTAGTAAAATAATACCAAATTGTATACCTGCTAGTTCCAAAATGGTATTTTTCTTAACCTCTACCGATTAATTATTATATTATTGTTATTTTTAAATATATCGACAGAAAAAGCATCGAGAACGTTTGCCTTTTCATTGATGTCTATCATAGGAAATAATTTCATATTGATGTTACGATCGAACATAGTGCAGATGAGTCTGATTCAGACCAATAAACTCCGTATTTTCATTCGTGTTGTACAAAGGTACCTATTTTTTATCAATTTTCTTCGGTAAGAACAAATGCATTTATTAATACTTACCCATTCACATCTGCCAGTAACCCAAATAAGTTAATACTATTGTCAAATTATAAGACATTATTAAAGATAGTGAAACATTTTCAAACTGGAATATCCATATAAAGAAAACACAGACATGTATTTCATTCATGGTGAAACAAGAGAAAATTCCAGAGCCGCTGCTGAATTTCATCAAAGTAGATATCCACAAACAGGCATTATCCACATTCCATGACTTTCATATTCAGTATCGCGTATTGAGGGGAACAGAATCTTTTAAAAATTCAGTAAACACCGGTTAGCAGCACTCGGGCTATTTCATGTATTATGTAAGTTTCCCAATAAAGAGTACGTCGAGTAGCATATGAAAAAAGATTGTATCCCTTCTGCCTGCAGAAAATGATGATGCTAAACTCTGGTGATTCTGGCCTCCGTAGAATTATTTGTTTATTGTATTTGAAGAAGTGTAGAGGAGCAATAGACTTTCTTAGATATCTACTATTCACGAATGAGGCGTGTGTGGCAAGAGGTAGTTCTTTCAATAGTAGGAATAACCCTTCGAAATATGATAAAATTCTCATGGAATGTTCCGAACAGGCTAGCAACTAAAGCGTTTCGTTAAGATTTTGACAGAGATTGTCGAAAATCATTTCGTGAGAGCACATCTTCTTTCTTTCCGTTTGAATTAGTAGATCTACAAAATGAGTCTTGCTCAACGTTCTCCTGATGGGCTACTTGAAGAAGTATCTTCTTGTCTGTCAACGAGTCATTAGTCAATTTCTTAATCAAACAATCCATGATCGGTGGATATGTCGACTCGACCCCAAACATTGGCCTGCACGTTCTCCGGAAATGACTTAAATCGACTTTTTTTAAAGGGTTACCTCAAATTTCTTATTTGTTGCAACTTCTGTAGAAACTACGGACTGTTCAATTGCAAGTATTTCAGCAGCATGTTTGTTAATACAGGATATACCAAGGATCCTCCAAAGCGTGGAACAGTCGATGATAAGAAACTACCAATTATGTATTGAATAAAATGGTGGTCATTTGAACATTTCTTCTAATAAATATCTTTTTCGTTTCTATGTGTTGCACCCAATTAACCATAACACAAACATTGTATTTTTCTTCTTCAATAACAAGTTCATTGATAATGTGCTCGTAAACAGTACTCCAGAGCACTTTCCAGTATTACTAAGCACTAAGTATTCCCATAAAAATAAGAATTCAAACAAGAAATAACAATTTGGCTCTACCATATAATGAGTGTGTTGTCATCATTTATTTTTGGGACATCCTGGATTCATGAGATCTTCAAAAAGCAGCAAATCAAATTTTCAAAAAGGTGAAATAAATTTGTTCAATTGTCGAATGTGTTCTCACAGTTGATGTGTTGATGTTCTATACTAAGTGAATAAAGTTTTCAGTTTGAAGTGCAGTTTACGCCAGCACACCAAGTTTATATGATGCTTTACACGTGAGTGATAAATCATACGGCAAAGCATCGCTTTTTACATAACTTTCAATTGTATTTGAATAACATTGTTGATTTCAGAAATTCTTATTCAAAGTAATAAATAATAGCAATCATTGTGATGTATTAAAAAAATGGAGCTGCCAAGGTATTTTTTTTTTTAATTTACTTTGAACACATAATGTGATCTGTGATTGATCGATCATTTAGTGCAGTGCATATCAGTACCGTAAATGCCATTTTATGTATGGGCCTAGGTGAGAAGTAACTTTTGTATCCAACAGTCTGAGAAGTGTTCAGTGCTCGCTATCTAGAATTACTTTTTAAAAGTGCTTAGTTCTCGAGATTTTGGAATGCTTAGTGCATAGTGCTTGGAGCACCTTTTGTCAGTACTCGGCACAGCTCTGCTTCAATGTAAGATTCATTAACAAATCAAAAGGACTGATCTTCAGTTTTTCACCAATATGACATCAGGTAGTAGCGATTTCTGTTACCCAATATTCAAGTTAACGAGGTGCTACTCTGGTGAAGTTTTCGACATCTTCTTGGCAATTTTTTAATTTTTTTGCTATTTTGATCATGAAGGACAGTTTTAATAACTATTCCACGTCCTGTTTATTATTTATCGCCTAAAAAACGTTATAATTCATCTTCGATGCTCAGGACTAACTAACTTCTCAAAAACTCTCTCAGTCCAAGGGATATTTTTCTATCCCCGTTGGCCAGATAGCGGAAGCCTTCTTACTCACAGATTTGAAGCCTTTCTCATTCGTCAGTTCCGTAATTTATTGTTTTCTGGTACTACCAATAAAATATTTACTGCCGATACCAGAATGGCTTTGTGGTAATTTTTCGAGTTTCAAAACGTGTTTCAGAGCAAAAGATCCCTCGCGCCAAAATATATATCGAACTACACTAACGCTGATTTGACGGATTTTAAGTCTGTCTGAAAGTAATAGACCGTCAGATAGTGACATATTTAGGTGCCACATTTTCGCATACAAACCTCGACTAGAGATGAAAAGTATGCCGATTTTGAGTAATATGGAGCGAAATTTATGAGTGGGTGAAATTTTGATTTTTTCATACCATAAAAAAAGGAGTTGTTGCCCATAGTTTCACGCAAGCCGTGTTGTCCAAATGATTAATTGATAGAACCTGTCTTCGGAATACCAAAGGATTGAGTGTTACAGGTGGCTGAAGGGTTGAAAGAGATTGTGACAAAGTTTTCCACACAAGCCCATCGAAAGTATGAAAACTAACATTGTCACCAGACCAAAAAACATAATGGCTTGAGCGGTGCGAATGGATAAGTAGATTTTTTATATGAAAAATCGAATATTAATAATAATACTCCGACAATCGACAAATATACCACAGTTCATCTCAAAAGAGGACGATGCGAGGAATACGTAGATCGAAGCATCCTATATCATCTGGATGCCGGTGAGACGTATAAGGAGTGGAACAACGCTACACCCAAGAGGTAACTACTGTCAAAAACTCTCTCCGCGGCAAGTATCAGCACAAACTCCGACAGATATGGTCATCAGAACTGTCGGGGAAGAACAAAGTTGCTGCAACTAATATGCTTGCCGTTTCGATTCTACTTTACTCCTTTGGAGTAATGAAATGGTATGAGAAGCTTGACGTAAAAACTCGCAAAATGATGCATCTTCATAGAAGCTTGCATCCTAAATAGTCTGGTTCACGGTTAAACTGCCCCAGACAAAGAAAGCCCACGTCAAAGCTCCTACAGCTACATAGAAATAAGCCAATGTATGGGGTCTTCTTCAAGAACATTGAAGACCTTGGCTTATCCAGAAACCATCGCTTTCCTCAGGTCAAGTGGGCTGATGTCGGAAACCGAGGGATTCATAATGGCCTGCCAGGATGGGGTCTTCAACACCCTCATCAACCGCAGTCGCATGATGGGTATAGAGGTCCCTGATACTAGATGCAGAGCGTGTCGTGGGGCAGCTGATACCATAATACATTTTCTGTCAGCATCTCCAGCTTATGCGGTCTCAGCCTATATCCACAGGCATAACGAGTGTTGTACCACCATCTACGACACTCGTACGGTGTAGACGAGACACCGCTGTTGCCTTATGCTCCGGGGATATTTAGTCCGTTGGGGAGAATGAGAAGTGCCGAATCTATTGGAACTACTCATTCCCCACCCACAGGCAAATACAAGCCAATAAGCCTGATGTAGTCCTCCTCGACCATCAAAGTGGGACGATTTTCGTCATTGAGTTTTCAGCACCTGGCGAAACGAACATCGTCCGAAAAAAAGAGGAAAAACGGACTAAATATCAAGATCTACTCTTTGAACTCCGCAGGCTTTACCTAAACCATTCAGTCAAGATGGTGGTTCTGATAATAGGGGTCCTTGGTAAAATGATGGACACACTGCTCTCAAACTTGAAAATCATACTGGCTTGCTATGATGCGGCAGAAAACTCAGCCAGAAGAATACAGAAGGCCGTAATTCTTGGTTCACTCCGCCTTCCCAGGGCACATGACTCTCGGACCCAGTAATCACTCACCCCACGTACGTGGGGAGTGTTTACAGGGGTTAATGAAACACCAGCGCGCCCTCCGGAAGTGTCGGGGCTCCGGAGACAGGGCCTGTCTGGGTAATTCCTAACGGAATGAAAAAATAATAATAATACTCCCTCATAAGCACTCATAAGTACATATTTGTTTCAAACTGTTTCCGTCCTTTGATGAGTTAAGATTAGCTATTTGTAAGAAAGAGACCATTCAATTCCATATTGTCTGTCGCTTGGCCGAATACATTAAATCACAATGAGTCGATAATAGTTAATTATTCTCGCAAACAAGAAATTGTTTAATAATAATATACAAAGTACAGGATGGTATTTTAAAAATGTTTCATCAATGAATTATAAGTGCCTTAGAATTTGTTACACAGCAAAAATCTTTTTGGAAGGCGGATGGAAGAAACTCGCAGCGAAGACTGGGGAACTAGTCTCCAATAGAAGCCGAAGAGGGACCTCGGATCGGATACTGCGGGTCTGGTAGCCGGTGACTGAATCACCCGCTACATACATATATATATATATATACCGGGTGGCTACGGAAGTGTTGCCTACGGAATATCTCAGTTATTGTATGAAGTAGGTTTGTGAAATTTGGAGCGTCGATATAATGACATAAGAGCTAGAATTTGAGCATATTGACATATTGGATTTTTTGGTATTTCATTTCAAAAAATTACTTTCTATTATATCATTAGAAAGGAATGGTTATGCTGAATAGTACAGGCAAGAAAAAGTTGTATGTTCCTATTTAAGTTATGGACCTACAGAGTATTGTTTTTTTCCCAATTTATCCAATATTTTTTTTGGCGGCTTTTTCTAACGCCGACGAATGAAAATAAAATATCACAGTAGTAGCAACTGTTATCAAGTGACGTATGGTTTCCATAGCCAACTTTTCAATTTATGGCTTTCATTTTGCTTCCACGGCCTACTCGGTGAATTTCAATAATATTTTTTTTCTTATCTAGTTTCTGGTTAGATACCAACTTGTGATATGTCATTAGAAAGGGAATTGAATGCTGAATAAAGCGAAAAGAAAAAAAAATAGGGTTTCCATTTAAAATAAGAAAGTTGATGTTACTTCCGGTCAGACCGGAAGTTAACTTCGACATGTCAATATGCTCAAATTCTAGCTCTTATGTCATTATATCGACGCTCCAAATTTCACAAACCTACTTCATACAATAACTGAGATATTCCGTAGGCAATACTTCCATAGCCACCCGGTATATATACTTACTTATCTGTAGCAACAGCCTCCACATAAATACTGCTACTACTAGTACTGCTACCCGCGAATTTAGAACAGAACGAATTCGAATTGTTTTGTCTGATTCCAATGTTTCAAAATTGGTCCAATTTATTGTAAGTAAATATACTAAAGATGACTTATGGATAATGAATATAAATGTTGTAATATTTGAATATCATGAATGAAATTAGTTACCTAAAATGCTGTCTTCATTACATCTGCTTCGATAACGAAGCCCAAGATTAAGATCCGTGACTCCACGTTGAATCAAACATCTTCGAAATGTATGTAACGTTTAACTTCCATCATCAGTTCAAAATAATCCGTTTTTTATTCTCACTTTCAAAACAAAATTAGATTTCAGAAAGATGGATCTTAGGGAATTATTCCACATTAATTTTCAGCTTCCCCCTCGTATGGCTCAGTCGATAAGCGCCCGATTTCTAATTTGGCCATTTCAACATGCTGTAAAACACGAGAGAGACCGCGCAGATTCGATGTGAGCATTCTCAAAGTATTTGTCAATGGAATTTTATGACTGTGCGGGATTCCATAGAACACTGGACAACGGAGTCACAGTTGATTATCATCTAATGAAGGGACGTTGGAACGGGCAGAAACTGTCAGTGTGAATTGTAGAACTGGTGCTTCAATGAAAGTTTGAAACGATGCCGGTGAACCGTTTCGCATCAGTAATCAGATTTTTCGATCGAACTTTCATATCTGATGCATATCAGATAGAAAAAATTACTGAAGATTTCCACAGGAATTAATATACCGAGAGGAGTGTAGTTATTCTTCAAGGCATTTTTCTAGAACACGAAGAGTTTTTTTGGAAGATTAAAGCACGAGAGTAACAATCAAGTCCGCTCCACTTTTCAAAAAATATTACTGAGAGACCTGGGCAAGCTAGGAAATACCGTTTGAATATAATTTCGGTGGCGAATTAATGAACGCATTTGTTTCACGACCTACAAGCATATGCATGTTGATACACGAACGGAATTTTTCCGTCGTTTTTAGTGTTTGGTCTCAGTTTCAAACATAGAAAATTTTTATATTCAAGCTTTTATTTCTACAGTTGAATTAGGATTTTGTTTCTGATATTTCGAATGTCACAGCAGACATCCTAAAGTAATCAAAAAATGCAGCTGCATATCCTCTCTGAGTACTCTAGACGACGTCTAAAATGTTCCCACTGCACTCCCACCTGCTACCAGTACCTGTACACTTAATGTACATGAGCGAACTTCTTTGAGCATTTCATCCTTCAAATCATACGAAATTATCTTGAATATTGTAGTGAAAATACACTTGACTAATTTCGCTAATTTATTTAAAACTCTTCTTGAACAATAATTTATGCAAAACATTGATTTCACTACAACTATTTCAATTTAGTTTCACTGTCGCTGTCTATTTGTCAACTCTCGAACTATATCTGCAACTACAACTTTGCGACTCTGCCTGCCATCTGATGTTGAGCGTCTTATATACCGGCAAGAAGAATTCTTTTTACCGTTCTCGAACAGCCGCGGCTCTATGGCGACTCGTTCAGATGTCTCTCGTACATTCTCGAAATGTGGGTAGAAAATTATTTAGTTAGTTCTCATTCCTTCTTGGACGTAATGAGTCATGGTTGTACCGTTAGCAAGCGGAGGTGAGATCACCCGAGCAGGTTTAGAATGCATTTCTTAAACAGACTTCTTGAAGACGTTTAGTATCGAAATGCCACCCTTGTAGGATTCTCCATATCTGCACCTTGAAGTTCGATGGAAGTAACACTCCACAGACTTCAAGTTTGGTCGAGGAAGATGGTTACAGCACACCAGAATCTTGACGTTACTGGATCTGAATATCATCTCAAACATGCTTCTTATATCTCTCCAGTCTAGCCCATCAATCCCACAAGTCAATTTTGGGGTTACCAGGTCCACAAGATTCTGTTTCAGCATCGTGTCTCTCAATCCGGTGAGGCTCTTCCAGACGGTTTATCTCGAGAATGCTTTCTGGTAACCAGGTAGAAGATGTTTCTTTGACCCTTCTTCAATTGCAGCACCCCTCCGACTTCTAGGTCACGTAGTTCATGGAGTCGACCGAACTCCTTGGAGAATACCACGGCGATTCCTCTGGACATTTGGAGGTCTTCGGCCACACAGTGAACTAGTGCGTATCCGGCAGGCAACTTGAAAAGGCCTTGTGGATCTTCTCGAGTTACCCCATGTAGAACTTTCTGTCCATTTGAGTACAAGGACATGAACTTCTGGAAAGTCATCTCATTCTCCGATGATCTGAGGGTACGAACTTGGTCGTGGTTTCCAGCGTAAGGGAACGACCGATTAAAATGAACGACCCTACGTTTCTTTCGGGGTGACTGGTAGATTCGGTAGGCAAGGTCATTTATCCTCTTCACGATCTTATATGGAGTTCCACAACTTCGGTGATAGGCCACGGCGACGTTTAAGGTTGTACAGCCAAACAAGTTCACCTGTCTGATAGCATCGGGTTTGATGTCGTAGGTATCCTTCATTCTGTCGCTGGCACTCTGAATATTCAAACGGACTCGTTCATGAATATCGTCCATTCTCTGCCGTAATTTGTTGACGTAGTCTTTTCCCGCAGTATTTTTTTCTGGTGGCGTCCCGAACTTCAGCTCACAGGGAAGTCGCAGATCTCGGCCCATAATAATACTAGCAGGCATTTGGCCGTTTGACTCATTTACTGCGGAACGATACGCCATCAGGAATAAATGAAAATACTGGTCCCAATCTTTCTGGTGGTCAGATACTACTTTGGACAGGTGACGGTTTATTGTCTTATTCATTCTCTCCATCATCCAAGCGGACTATGGATGTATGGACTAGAAATGTCTGCCTTGGTCCGAATGCAGCTCCAGCGGAACACCGAATCGACATATCCACTCTTTTAGCAAGACGTCGGCGACGGTGATGGCTTCTTGATTAGGCAAGGCGTAGGCTTCGGTCCACTTACTGAAGTTATCCATTGCCACAAGGATGTACTTATTCCCGTGGTCAGATTGTAGAACAGACCAGCAGTGTAAATAGCGATTCTTTCAAATGGGCTGCACACATTGTTCTGGCGCATCGGGGCCTTAGGTCTTGTTCGATGTCCATTACTGGCAGCGCATACATCCCACTTCTGATACCAAATGTAGTGAAAATACACTTAACTAATTTTGTAAATTAAACACTCCAATTCGAAATAATTATTTATGACTATGAATATTTCAAAATTATAGTTTGTGAATACTAGTATACTCAACTCTGATATAACTAAACACGGCAGTGTTAATATTTTCAGTTTTTCGAGGTTTTTATCTATTCGTAATCCTATAAAAATTGTATGTTTCGAATTAGTTGAGATTACTGAAATAGTTCAAGCTCCTTATATGGCCTAAAAATTAGAGAATTGGGAGGTGATGTAAGGTCTCGCAGAAAAATACTGAAGTAAATATATTTTTAGGAGCATCTGCGTGGAATTCATTGAATAGATTGGCTACGTCTTTTGAATTGCTAGTAATGATGCTATTATCATTTATTAAAAATTGTTGTTGTTTTGTTTTTTAAAATTGTTTTTTCCGTTCACAAGCTGTCATCCCCTACGAACGACAGCCCTCAGAATTAACGAGGTCTTACCTGTTAACGTGCGATTCCTATTGTTGCCTTTTTTCTGACTTTATAGATGATGTTTTTCAGTTCGGGATATAATTTTTATAGGTTAAAAAGGTCTTTCAAATTTTGTCTAGACTGTTTTATGTCATGTGTAATCCATTTCTTTTTATTTTGATTTCTTGAACCAGTAGGTAATTTTGGAAAGAATTTCTCAAAGTAGTAAGAGAATATTGACGAAAATGCCTGAAATGCAAGATTAATATAAGTTTCATTCAAATCTTCAACCAAATTTTCATTACCGATGTTTTTCTTGAATTGGCCAATACTTTCATTAGTAAAACGTCTGCTGTATTCTATTTTTGTAAAAGACTAGTCTGTGATCGGATATATCATAATCAACAACACAGCATGCTATTTCTTCATATAAGTTTGATCAGCTGTAGAGGCACTAGTAGAGTGGTACTAAGGTACATACTCTATCCGTTCCGATAAAATTATGGAAATAACAAGTAAATGACTATTAGCTCATGACATATTCAAATCTCTTCAAGATGAAATTAATAAAGTTTGCAACTTCGTGTACAGAATCAAGAGGGAATTCCAGTTGCGGTAGAAATCTGGCGGAGTAAAGTTTTGGAGTTTAACACCGCAACATCAGTGCATTCATCCTAAATCCTAGAAGCGGTACTTTTTTTGTTTGCAAAGTATCCCGTCTAGGTAAATTGAGCCGTAATATTAAGGCTATATCTACATGTCACGTTGGCTATAAGGTGAGGCACAATGAAACAAAAAAGTGTGATTAGGTTATAAAAATAGCGTATGATGTCAAAAATAAATCCCCCCTTCATTGAATCATAATATCCAAGTTGTTAATAAAGCACATTTCAAGTCGGGAATACAGTTGTAAAACAAGCATAAGGGTTCAGTAAAACAAGATATAGGGCACGGTACAACATTACTAATATACAGGGTGAGTAAGAATAAGACCCTCGCAAAAGATATTTTCGTTATTTTGCTATTACCAAGCAATAGCAAAATAACGGAAATGGCGAATAACGGTGACGTTACTTTTAACGGAAGTGATACAGCATAGGGCTGAATGTCAGTCAGTATTAAAGTTGTTCTTATTTTGACATATACGCACGCGCAATGTGATATCGAATCCCCCTTTGTCCACTCTATCATCACAATAATTGTATCTTTGTATAAAATGAATTATGTAGAATGAAAAATCTGAGAAACTAAATTTCATTTATAGGTCATGAATAACGAACGCCTGTGTAAATAAGGGACGAACAGACAAAACTTCAATACCTCTGTTCTTATTCACAGAATAGTGCTAGCTAGTCACTATTAAAATAAAGTTGCCTTTAATACTAGCTGGCGTTATTGCAAATCTCTCTAATATCTCGTAGATATCCCTGAACAATATCTTATGGAAATCCCAGAAGGATATCTTATGGTTGTTTGGTTGGTTTGAAGCAGACGGACCAGCTGCAGGGTTTACCCGTGAGGATGTCCTTAACACCTGCTGGGATCTATTGTATTATTCTATCCTCGGTGGTTCTTAGTCATATAGGCCTATGTCTTTTACCAGGTTTAATAATTTATTCACTAGGTGTTTCGGATACATGCCTATTTCTAGGTTGGTCTGTCCGAATAATCTGTAGCGCCTGTCAAAGTCTGCACTCCACGGTTTCTCTGTTTATTCCCATAGTGTACAGGTGTTTCCTAAGGCCACAATGTTCGGTTAGTAAGCCGGTAATAATGTTAGGTGTTCTGTTTTCTTCCTCTCATCTATTAGGTTTCCGCATCGGATTTTGCTAATTCCAAACACACTGGTTCTGGACCTGTGAATGGTAATTCAGATGCACGTCTTGTAAGTTGGTCTGCTTTTTTATTACCTTCTATTCCCCTATATCCAGGCACCCAGACAAGTGTTACCTTGTTGTGTTTTGCCAGTTCATTGAGGATGTGAAGGCATTCCAAAACCTGCTTTGACTTAATCTGTATTAAATTTAGAGCTTTTATTAATGTGTTTTCTTTTATACCACCTGTCTATAGATTCTTCTGTATGCATGTCCTTATGGCATGTGTCTCAGTTTGGAATACTGTGGTGTTATTGCTAAGTGGAAGTATAACGATCCTTTTTGGCCTCACTTCATGTATTCCTGATCCAGTTCCTACCTCTGTTTTTGAGCCATCTGTGTACCAGATTATGTGTTCAGATGATAGTGATTCTACTCCTGAGACTATTCGTCTCACTGGAGCTGTGTTCTGAATGAATGGTTTTTCGTATGAGTATTGGGGTAGCACGTAGTCTAATATCATTTCCACTTAGGTAATGTTGACTTCATGAATGATTTTGGTGTGCCCAGTTTGTGGATGGGATCTCCAATTACCTATTTGTATGGGTCTGTATGCACTCATTCTCGCCTCTCCCATGACTGTGATATCCAAAGGTGGAAGGTTTCGGATGATTTCCATAGCAGCAGTCGGAGTGCTGCTCATGGCGCTTGTGATACATAGACAAGCGAGCCTCTCAAGTTTACCGAGGTTAAATTTTGTCTGTCTTTGTTTCATTTTGGGCCACCACAGCAGTGAGCCGTGTGATTTTGGGTCTTATAATTGCGGTGTATAGCCAGTTCATGACTTTCGGTTTCAGTAACCATGTTTTTCCAAAAGCTCTTCTGCACATCTTGAACGATGATTTGCTTTTGTTGATTACATGTTGCAGATGCATGTTCCAGGTTAGTTTCTTTGGCGGTGGTTTCATCAACGCTTCTTCTCCTGGCGCTGAGACCATACTTTCGAAGGATGTATTGTCACAGGCTCCTTCGTTTTCTAGAAAAGTGCATAGTGCTAATTGTTTTTTCTCCAGAGAGTCCTCCAACCTTGATACTAATTGGTGCAAAGCCGTCTCGTACGATTTCCGTCTCGCACGATTTTTCTGGTAGGTAAGCAAGTTGGTTTATATGTAAAGACCGATCCATTAGAGCTGCCTCCCGTATGTCCCTGTCTATCAGTTTTTCCAGTCCCTTCAGGAGAAAGAATGATAAGCTTATCGGTCAATAGTCCTTGGCCTGGTCGCATGAATTCCGACCAGGTTGCAGAATAAAGAGCACGTTCACAGATTTCCAAGTTTGTGGTAGCCAGCTAAATCTTCAATTTCCTGCTGCAGTAGAACAGGAAATATTCCATCAGGTCCTTATTATCTTCTTCCACTCGGAACATCCACCGGGTGTCCATAAATAAATATCCACCAGATATCAACTAATAGATGTCATCTAGATATCCTCAATATCCAAAATGAATGTCCAGTGGATATCAAATCAATGACATATTACAGCTGGACCCCATTATTTACATTTCGAGCTATGTGCCAACCGAGTCACATTCTAAGCACAATATGTTTATTGCAGTTTGTTTCGCGGAACATAGTTGCGATATTAACTATATAAAGCTTGTATGAAAGTAGATAATTGAGCAGAAACTCAGCTTTGTCGACTTTTGGGTTGATTGATCGCGAAACAAGCTGCAATAAACATTGTACTTAGAATGTGACCGCAGGTCGAAATGTTTATAACGGGGTCTAGCCGTAATATGTCATTGATATCAATCCATCGAATGTCCGTGTGACTGAGGATATTAAACAAAATTGAACATTATATAAATGAAGGGGACTATCCCCCCCTTTAAATTAAGTGCGAATTTAAACGGTACAATAAATTCATTACGATTACATGAATAAAAATGAACAATCATTTTGACCAATATTGGTAGTACCTATACCACAACAATAAAAAAATATTAAACACCTCCTGAGTTTTCCATTTGGAAAGTTAGATCATTTTTGCTTGCATAAGAAGGTGGATTTATGTGTGAAATGTTTTTGGGTTTGGTGCCTGTAAGAATATAATAAATATGAGTCTGTATCAATACATCAGGGTGTTTATCAAGTACTTGAACAACCTTTAAAGGGTAAGTATATCTTTAAATAATTTCAAGATAAAAAGTTCACAAGAACATGTGTCCTCAAATGTACCATTCATCTGGAGATACAGCGTGTTCCCGTACCGTCCCGTAGCCCGTAGCGTTTTGTTGAGCGATATCTTTTTTGCTAAGAAAAGGTGTTGGTATAAGATTTAAATATAAAAATCCCAAATGTTTACTGTCAAAAAAGATAGGGCAAATTGAAATTAAAAAATTTATTATTTGAAAAAGTTATTCAAAATAATTGAAAATAAAATTTCAACTTCAACACCCTTTATCTCCGAAAAGAAACATTTGCGGACAAAGAGATATATTCCTACGAACTTTTTATCATGAAATTAGTCAAAGATTTTTTGCCTTCTGAAGTTTGTACGAGGCATCTAACATGAAAAATATTTGGGATATGAGAGCAGCAAAATTTCTTAGGATTCGTATATTCAAGAGATAAAACTATACGCAGGTATATATATATATATAGGTATAAAGTACCATCACGTACTTTTTATCAAATTCAGGTACCTATATAGTTATGGTCTCATTTCTATTGACTTCTCCGTTTCACATAATTTTTCAACTATTTAGACAGGAGATTCGAGCTTCACGGAATATTGCCAAATGGCTACAAGTTTTAGAAAAAGCACTTTTTCTTACCAGTTCCATCGAATGATGATGTAGGTAGGTAGATACAAAACCGTTTTCGATTCATTTTCACTTTTTAAGCGATTTCAAGAATATACGTAGTCAGACCATAAAGATACTTCAAAGAATTCCCGCGGCAATTTTCCAAACCCATTGACCAAAACTTATAATCAAAACTTCAAAACATTCTTTGCTAGAAATGTCAAAAAATATTCGAAGCAAACTCGTTCGTTGTCGGACTTGTCAGAGTCGGTGACATAACCTCAACGTCCTCAACAAATTTGGTCATAATCAGAGCACAGCCTAATGCCTATTGCTTATAATGATAATGCAGAGTATTGGTCATCTTTTAACATGAATTAATTTGAATAAAAGTTCCCGGAACATTAGAAGTAATTTACACAGGTAAGATTTCTTGAATATTTTATTAATATTACTACTGAAATATCGCTAGTCTGTTCAGCAATTTTGCTAATACTTTTCGTAATCAAACAGCAGAAGATTATTTGAATAGCATGACTTCTTGTAAAATGATTTTTTGGGTTGTTATTCATTAATCTCTTGAAGCCGTCTGTATCCCATCTAAATCCCTCAAAATTTTGGATATTTGTACTTTTTCTCAAGCTTGTTGTGTCTACATTAAATAATCTGCTCTACCATGAGAGAAATTAAAAAAACTGACTTCAAGAAGAGTAAATATGAGTCGCTTCTCTTGCAGTATGAAAATGAATAGTATGATAATCAAATATTTACGGAATTGCCCTGGTGGTATCAATCTGAGGCATATAAGTGGATCTGTATTGAAGAAAAAAGAAAAATCCAATTCCGAAAATTATGTACCTGTATATAAATTCCCACATATAAGGCCTTTATCTCTTGTAAATCAACTCAAACTTTACCAAACAATTCTAACAGCAACAAGTATACCAGCTGCAGTCTTTATGGAACAAATGAATTATATCAGTGATGATATTATGAAGATTACGTGTTTTATAGGTAATTTTGTCTTTCTGTAATTTTCACATATAAACTACTCCTTTTTTTAGGTTTGTCCGGATGCATAACATTATACAGTTTTGGATTCCTAACAAATAAGTTTATAGGCTTCATCTATTACGATGAAGAAAGAGACATGGCAAAAGTTGCTTATGTGGATTTTTGGGGAAAAAGGAAAGATTTGGAAATACCTGCAAAAGATGTGATTCCGATAAAAGAATTGCCTTCAACATTATGGGACAAGTCCTTTCTAACTTTTAGAAGATATTCAACTAAAGAAACTTTGAGACTAAATATGCAATATGGTGTTATACTGGATAAAAATATCAGTAAAATATTATAGTCTTAGGATTTATTGAACTATTTAATGAAAATTCACAAAACAAATATTTCAGCTCCATCTATAATGAGCATAAGCTCTGTTTGCTTCGCATTGCTTGTGTAGATCTTGCTTTTTCTTTATAACCCTTCCTGAACCATTTGAAGCATCAATCAGCTCTCGAGCCAATTGCAGATGGAATCTAACTGGTTTCTCTTTATCTTTGGCAGCTGCTATAATCCATTTCATAGATAAAAATTGAGCTCTTTTATCTGTTATTGGTACTGGAACCTACGAACAAGTAATAGTAAATTTGTCAGACTGTAATAATTCAGGAACCAACCTGGTATCTCACTCCTCCTCTTTTGATGGGGGTCAACTGAAGAATAGGCTTACAGTTCTCAACTGCTTTGTGAAAAATCACCTTGGGGTTGAGTTCAATAGCCTGTTTGTCTTCATCGCTTTGGCTTTTATGGTATTTTTCCAATTGCATTCTCTTAATACTTTCAAAAGATTGTTCTACTATGGTTCTTGCTAGTAGTTTCAATCCATCTTTCATGCAATAATTGATAAACAAACTACAACAAAATAATATAACATATTTGATTGACCAATTCCACCTTAACTAACTTTACAAGATCATCATGTGCTAAAGAGCTTGTCTGATTATTCTCTGCAGCTTTGGTAGGAAGATGAGTTAATTTCTGTGCTTCACCACTCTTTATCAGCTCTTCCTGAACTTCTTTCCTATATATTGGTTGTATATAGTAACTTGGATACTGGGACATTCCATTATTCTGAAGGAATGTGCTGAAAAATACCAAATATTCAATCAGATTTAGATTGGATTAAAATATATTGGTAAATGAGGTCATCGAAAATTACTTTACCTCAAGACCTGTGTGTTAGATTTAAAAATTTGATATTTTCCAAGCAATTTTTTCAAACATGCCATTTCCTTATTTATCACTCCTAACCTAACCTATTCTAATTTTTTTATCAAAATCAGACGTAACACTCGTAACAGTTGCGTTTTATTTGGTCCATTCATTCATTCCGGTACTGGTGGATGAATAGGTTGACATAAAGACATATGACACACAAATAAAATTACTGAAGTGACAGATAAACGACTGGATTGTCTGTCATTTTAGTCGTTAAATTTGTGTCCTATGTCCAACGACAACATACTGGGTACCCCGAAAGTATAATGCTAAATTGAGACAAGATTCCCCTTGAAAAGTAAATAAGACTTTCCTGATATTTCTTTCCTCAAACGTAGTTCGTTGCAGAGATACAGGGTGTTGAATATGAAAAATTAAAAGTAATTTTAATTCATAACTTCCAGTTTCCAAAATTTTTCAATTAAATTTGAAAGAATGTTTGTGTTCAATAGGTGTTTCATTTTGAAAAAGAAAACACGTTTTCAGTTGTTACCAGTGGCGTACAAGAAGGGCATCATGGTCCCTTTTTTCCCTATTTTCTACGCCACTGGTGAAATCAGAAAAATTATGCATTTTTCGCATTCTTCATTCAATTTTCAGTAAAAAGGTGTATATTTGTTTAAAACCTGAAAAACTGACCGTTTTCAAGATAATTGCGCTTTTATCAATACAATACTATAGTAATGAAAAATTTGTTCGGAAGAAATTAATTTTACAATCCCACTTACTGGTCCAAATAACATCTGGATATTCAACCATAAAAAAAATTGCACCCTCAGTTGTTTTTTTACAATGAAAGTGACGAGAAAAATGCATTTTTATTTTCCAGTTTCAACACCCTCTGTACCTCTGCAAGAAAAAATGCATGTGGAAATGTCATTTATTTTTTTGGTAAAATATCCAGTTGTAAGTTTAACCAGTGATTAGGATTGTAAAATTCACTTCAGCTGAACATTTTTTTTTCGTTACTATATAGTTATGTTTGTATTCATAAAAACGCAATTATCTTGAAAACGTTTGATTTTTCTGAAATGCAACAAGTATACATTTATTACTCAAAATTGAAAGAGGAATGCAAATAATTATAAATTTTTCTGATTTCACCAGTGGCGTAAAAAATAGGGGAGAAAAAGGGACCATGATGCCCTTCTTGTACGCCACTGTTAACAACTGAAAATGTGGTTTCTTTTTCGAAATGAAGCACCTATATATTGAACACAAATATTCTTACAATTTTTTTTGAAAAATTTTCAGATCTGTGGAAGATATATGAATAAAAATTACTTTTATATTTAATATTTTTCATATTCAACACCCTGTATCTCTGCAACGAACGACATTTGAAAAAAGAAATATTGGGAGAGTCCTATTTATTTTTCGAGGGGAATCTTCTGTTTCAATTTGGCACCATAGTTTCGGGACACCCTGTATATACTATTGCTGCTGAAAAGGTACTTTTCCGCACGATTTTTGTATTGTTGACATTAAGTATATTTAGGACTAACTAAATGATCTATGTAACTATTATGTCTTATGTGTGCTTTTGTAGCATTATTATAAAATCTTGTTCATTAAAAACCTTTTTTTTTTTTCATAAATAAGATAGACACTCGTAGGAAAAACATTGTACCTAACTAACTCTTGCGGAAAATCTCTTTCCATCCTTCACCGGATTACCCGAACTCCGCTCCGCGTCGTACGTACAACTGCCGTCGCGTGCGGAAAACTATATCTTTCCGCACTTATTAGGTAAATAACTATTTCAATGCTGAAATAATGCTATTTGAGTTTTTCAAATAATCCCGACGTATTTTTCACTGTCATTACGGCCGATTCAGATACATGTGTGCCCATTCTGCATGAGATGAAAGATACGGTGAAAAAATACATCGGGATTATTTGAAAAACTCAAATAGCATTACTCCAGCATCGACAGAATTAATACAGAACCAAATGAAATATGTCTCGCGATAGAAACGTGAGTAAAAGGCGTTCAAATCGCCCGTACTTCAAAAACTCTGCGTGGGCACGCATGTATCTGAATCGTCCTCAAGATATATAATTATGAGTTCTGTGGTGTGAACAGTTAAGCATTTCGCATTGGCAACACTGATGTTATGTTTTTAATGTTTTCATTTCATGTTTGTTTTGACTGATTTGAGTTTTGTTTTGACATTATTAAAAATATTGTCAGAAAAGTAGAAAAAGGGAATATTGATAACTGATTTAAGATTTCACTCAATTTCGGTAGTAATTAGTAATGTAATGTAATATGTATATTTCTCTTCTCGTCAGAGGATATCTGTTCTAATTTTGTTATCAATCTAGGATAACAGGCTCAAATATTTGCTACAGATAAATAGGGAGGAAAGAAATAAACAAAATGACTTCAATGTTTGACCAATTTGAACAAGCGTCTCTCAAAACAAAAAGTAACATTAATACTGCTGAAATGGTAATATCTTGTATGATTTTCATTCAGAGTTTTTGTTAATGTGTCTGATTTTCAGTGCTCGCTAGGGTTTATAAACATGTCTCTAGAACAAGAAATCCCAATATTCACGAAAAGCAAAAAAGATTTCATTCCATCAGATAGAATCACACATGTAGCGATTGCCAATAAAAATCTAGCAATGGTAATGGCAAACAATGTTTTATTCAGGATGAATTTGCACAACCCTCAACAATACACTGGTGAATGATCCTTTTCGACACAATATGTAATTGTTACATGTTATTTCATTTCAGAGATTTCACTGTCAAAGTATACAAGTACTTGTAGACTGACCAATCTGTTTTTGGATCCAACAGGCAACCACTTATTACTTACATTTGCTCAGAAACCTCAAGAAGGTGGCCCTGAACTTCTGTACCTTTCAAAAAAATCTGACAAATTGAGGTCTACAACAAAATTTCGTGGTAACGAGTTTACAGAAGTTGCATGGAATTTTGAAAATGATTCCAGTAGTACTACAGGACCTATTTTATTAGGTAAATGAATGGTCATAATTGTACAATATGTGATATTTATTATTTCAATTCAGTATCACAATCTATTTATTCCTACCTAATTTCTCAGAAATATTCTAAAGAAAGGGAGGTTTATCAGTGCTTCTATAGCTGAGATTAAGGGTCAATCTTGTGGGCCCCATTATATAAACAGGTCAGACTCTGCATCTGGTTGAGCTCATTCACTGCTGAGAGTCTCATAGTCTTCAGACATCCATACAGGGTGTTAGGTAAACATGCGGCAAAAATTCAAGGGGTTATTCCTTGACCTATTCTGGGAATATTTGGTCCTATGATGTTTTTTGAAACACCCTGTTTTTTCTAAGATACAGGGCACACAAAATAAACGACATTAATAACATTTTATTATCAAAAAGTACATGTAAAGTTGCTCAATCTACAATTAATGTTCGAAATGACTTCGTCCAGCCTGGATACAAGCATTCAATATTCTCGTCATGGACTGCCGAACTCTTTCAAACACACCAGGAACGTTTCTAATAGAGTTACACCCAGCAATTATCCGATTTCGCACATCACCCAAATTCGCTATTAAACTAATGACTTCACATTTACCCAGAAGAAATAATCCAGGGGGTTTGAGTCCGGGGATCAAGCAGGCCATGCGTATAGCCCACCTCGACCAATCCAGCGATATCTGTATGTTGCTGTTGAAAAATCTATTTTTTTTTACTTGATAACTCATGACATACATCCTACGTTTATTTTCATTGATGATTTCAACAAATATTGAATGAGGTTGTCGCAAATTTTGTTCGCCCTGTATCTATGAAACAAAGGGGTTTTTCAAAAATAATCATGGGACAAAATATTCATGGAATGGGCAAAAGAATAGAATGACACTTTGAAGTTTTGCCGCATGTTTACCTAACACCCTGTATAGTATTGAAGATTTGTATTAGTGTACAATGCAGTCCATTATCATCAAGTAGGTTTGTTTTCACACAAATGTATAAATCAAGACAAAAATATAATGATGATACGATATATGATCACAATCATAATAATTGACTATCTAATTGATCTTCAACAGAATAGAAGCACTGCCATAAAAAGATCTTTCAAAAATACCAAACAATTTTATATAAACAGATATAAAAGTAAATAAAATTTAAAAGTTTCCAAAGTTCTATTATGATCAAAAACTTGCATTATGAAATCAAATACCTAATGCATCTGACATGACAATTGGGAAGACTAATATTCTTATGAGAATTATGCTTCTAAGGGTATACTGCCGTGCTAATCAAAAAAGGCGTATCTGCAGTTTTCATGTTTTCGAAAAAATCATGATTTACCATTAGGTTGGAGGCAATTTTTGCAGATATGACATTTTTCATTAACTTATAATATCGACTAATTTTCAATAACGACATTCAAACCTAGTAGGATAGGCGTGAAACGATGTGACAAACCAAAACAATCCTAAATTCAATACTCACAAATTTGTCAGATACACCCTATATGTAATATTATTAGCAGACTTTGATCTTGACTGATCTTATGTCGAAGGAACAAACTTAATAAATTAGATAGAAATTGTTTCAAAAATTTTGTTGTTTTTATTTTATTATTTATATAATGGTTTTTCAAATAGTTACAATGCAAAATATCATCAGGTACCTCGAAAGGTCTCATTTTTGAGACTGAAATTGTTTTGGAGGGCGACAAATTCTTCACTTCAAGTTTTTCTTCTAGTCTGGAGCAGTACTGGAGGCAGGTAAATTACATAATTATTGATCGAATCTACCTGCATTCATTTATTTCATCTATGCCAATTTTCGTCTTACTCATGATTATGACTACAAAAACGTTCATTCAAGATGTGAAGAAAAAATATCTTGAAAATTTTCTTGTGTTTGAATTCACTCTCATCAAAACATTTTTCATTTACCTAATATGAAATATAATTAACCCTTTTACACCCTCCTCTTATTACAATCCACTTTTACTTTCTTGGCGATAAGGTAAGAACTATAGAGATTAATTAATCTTCCACAAAAGACATCTCAGAAAGTATACCTATCATGGGTCTCTTGAAATCTATATAAATATTTCATACTGTTGCTGATGGCTCACGGACAACTTTTTTCCATTACACCTTACCTATCAAACCATATGGCGAGTCGAAAGTAGTAACCGTTTAATACACCCTCTGTTATAAAACAGTGTTGCTTATGAATTTGATTTTAGTCAATTTTTCGGCTTATTTGGAAAACTTGGGGAAAACAGTGGAATGAATTTCTAGAGAAAAGAACGACGATTAATGTGGTTATTTTTTTTATCACAAACTGGAATCGCAATTTATTCAGTTTTTTAGATATGGAAAAATTGTCCAGTTCGGTTTTTGCATGCCCTAAAATTAACATTTGGAAGGATTTTTTTTCTGATGAGTATACAAATCGCAGATGATCTCTGATTTTTTCAGATTCTTACAGCAAATGGACGACAGATATAATTCAATGTCCGTATGGTCATTAGTTGTTTTCTATCAGATATTTGCCTTATTTTTCCACTTTTTGGAATTGTCTGGCATTTTTCGGTGTTACAAAATATCAAAATTAAAATATCAAAAGATATTTCGCAATGTCCAGATTAAGTATACTTTGTGCCATGTCATTGTTTTTATTAGTTAGTAGTGTTTGAACAATTTATTAATGAATTCATAAAAAACAGTACTTTATATTTTGAATGTAATTTTTTGCAAGGTGCCAAATTATTTGCCTTTGTATGGAAACAAAGAAGCGGATGGACTGGTAAATATAAATTTGAATAATTTCATTTGTAGAGTTGGAAAAGAGGTCAAGAAGAATAATCTAAATTATATTTTTTAGTATTATTTCGTTCATTATCATAGCCATGTATATTTTGATCAATTTGAGAATATTTAAATAAAACAACAAAAACAAAATTGTTTCTCATTTCTGTTAAACTAAAAGCCAAATTCATATGGCAATTGAATAATGAAAAACTAAGCAAAGGATATGCAAACTACTTCATATCCAAAAAGACATTGTACCTAGAATTGGTGTACGTTTTTCATTGTTTTTATACGTCTTCCTTTATTGAAATAAACATTTTTAAATGAATTATTTAAATTATTGAAATTCCCTCGAAAATGTTCATTGAAATTGTAGATACTTTATTAACATCACTCATTAGACAAATTCATTTCTGCAGGTTTTTGATATCGGCAAAAGAACCAATACTCCCATAACTGGTTTGGAATACTACAAAATTCCTAACTCCGACAAATATGTCATAATTGCTGCTACACCATCCAGGCTTTACTTTTTTTCTGGCAGTGCAAACGTGGAAGAGAAGCCCGTTCTGCAGCAAGTTTTCAATAAATATCTGAACATTCCAGAACCTGAAACATATATAGAATGTGCGAGTAATCTGCGGTATTCAAAGCTACAATTTTGGTCAGAAAATTTGATTACTCCCAATGCATTTGCTTGGATTACTGAGAAAGGAATTTCATTCAGTCAGGTGAGCATTTCATTGATATTAGAATATCATATAAATATTGAATATTATTTTTCAATTTCATCTTTCAAATTCCAAGGTCGTTTTATTATAGGTAAAAAGTTATTGAATATTATTCATCCAATATTTCTCAATATTCTCTTATATCACTGCATATTGGGAAAAAATGTAAATCAACTTTTTGACAGTTCTTACCATCCGGATATTTTTAAAAATATTCTATATGTATGAGGGTAAAAATCCTTACATTTCCTGGCACATTATAAGTAAAGCTGGTAGTTTGTAAGGATCTTGATCATTCTTAAAAAAATGTAATTGTGTTTATTATTTCAGTTCGACTTGACTGCAGATGACATAAAAGCAATCAAGTCCAAAATAAACTTAATAGCTTACCCCAAACCCATTTATGAAGATTATTCTGTTTCCCAAAAGTATCCAATAGCAATCGCCTTAACACAGTTTCACATATTACTTGCTTACACTGATTCTATAAAAGGCATTTGTTTATTGAATCAAGAGGTCGTTTATGAAGATAACTACAATGAGGCATTCGGGAAACTTGTCAACATTGTCAAAGATGTGCAAACAGGTTAGAATTATATTTTCAATCGACACAAAATATACTTTTCCGTCGGCCTCGTATTATTTAACATGTCTGTTTAATGTTTTTCAATGCCATCGAAATCGACCATTAATGACCGTTATTGATTGATAGTCGATGTGTCATTAATGCACGACTTTTCAAAATCGACCATTAATGACACTTATTAATGTATGATTTCGTAGTGCAGCCGTAAAATGGAAGTGTACAGATGGAATAATTGAAAGATGATTATTAATGTTCAATAGAGTTTGTACATACTGTTCATTTCATTGATTTAAAATGTTCTAATCAATAATTCTTTTATTTCAACAAGAGAGGTCAACGGAAAAATATTGTAATGAAATCCTATATTAAAATGCGATTAATGATCTCGAACATTAATCACTAATCACCTTCATTAATACACCAGTTGATTATATAACTATTACTGTCAGGGAACCATTAATTCTCACCTAAACAATCTGGTTAAATAATTACAGGGGGTTCAATTGATTCCGAGAATTATTACATTTGTGTTCGAATTGTCAGGTTGTTTGTTAATATGGATGATTAACATTTTTCGAAAAAACACAAAGTTGAAAAAACATCAAAAGAAACTATTTTCAGGGGAGATTTGGGCTGTAACGGAAAATGCTGTATTTCGCTTCAAAATCACCAAAGAAGAAAGGAATGTTTGGCAAATATTCTGCAATAAAGGAGAATTTGATCTAGCAAAAAAATATTCTCGAAGCAACGAAGCATGTTACAACCACGTTTTGATAAAAGAAGCCGATATGCTCTTCAATGAAAAGAAGTATATACTCAGTGCACAAAGATATGCAGAGACACAATCCAGTTTCGAAGAAATCTGTTTAAAATTCATCCAAGCGGACCAGCAGGATGCACTGAAGTTATTCCTGAGGAGTAAACTGGATACACTGAAACCTCAGGATAAAACTCAAATAACAATGATTGTGTTATGGGTGGTAGAGCTTTATTTGGAAAAATTGGAAGAAAAACGTTTGCAAGGGCTCGAACAAAGCGCCAAATATGCTGATATACAAAAGGAATTTGAAGCATTTTTGGCTTTAGATGAAGTGTCTGAATGTTTGAGGAATAACAAAAGTACAATCTATAACCTGATGGCAAGTCATGGTGATAAGGCTAACCTCATGAAACTAACAATAGTGAACAAAGATTTTGAACAGGTATTTTATTTTTCGGGTTTATGACATAAATGTTATTGTTGAAGATTTTTAGGACTTATTGTATTTGAATGATAATAGTGATATCAATTATAATAAATATGCTTTATCTAATGCATGAGGTCTTCTTCAAGAACATTGAAGACCATGGCTTATCCAGAAACCTGATTCACATTTGCTTTTCTCAGGTCAAGTGGGCTGAAGTCGAAAACCGAGGGATTCATAATGGCCTGTCAAGATGGTGTCTTCAACACCCTCATGTACCATAGTCGCGTGATGGGCATAGAGGTCCCTGACACTAGATGCAAAGCGTGTCATGGGGCAGCTCAGACCATAATGCATTTGCTGTCAGCTTGAACAGTTTATGCGGACTCAGCCTATATTCACAGGCATCACGCGGCCCTACCATCTACGTCACTAGTACGGTATAGACGAGACACCGGTGTTGCCTTATGCTCCGGGGGATATTGAGTCCGTTGTGGAGAATGAGAAGTGCTGAATCTATTGGAAGTACTCATTCCCCGCCCTCAGGCAAATACAAGCCTGATGTAGTTCTCCTCGACCATCAAAGTAGGACGATTTTCATCATAGTTTTCGGCTCCTGGCTAAACGAACATTTTCCGAAAAGAGGAGGAAAAACGGACTAAATATCGATCTACTCTTTGAACTCCGCAGGCTTCACCCAAACCATTCTGTTAAAATGAAGGTCCTTGGTGGAATGATGGACACACTGCTATCAAGTTTGAAAATCATAAGGGTTTTCTCAGGGCACATGATTCTGAAGCTTTGTCTATAAGTTTTTATAACTTCTGACAATAAAGTATTTATTTTGACTAACTCGGCTAAAAATCTGAGGTGTAAAAAAAGCTAAATTATTAAGAGGAACATGTATCTTTGTCTCTCATACACAATTTCTCATAAAGGTTTCTCTCAACTGTTTATGAATATTTTTTTTATTTTAGTTGTTGAGGCAACATATATTCAAAAACAGCTTTCGCGAGGCGTTGGAAGTTCTGAAAAGTCAAAGCAACAACGAGCTGTTTTATCAGTTTGCTCCCATATTGATTCAAGAGGATCCCAAACATATGGTTAAAGTTATAATCGAACAAGGCAGGAAGCTATCGCCGCTCAAGCTCCTTCCAGCAATGGTAACTTGCAATGGAGAATTACATGCCTTTGAGGTCATCAAATACCTCGAATACTGTGTAGATAAACTGAGAAACACCGACAAAGCTATCCATAATTTTTTGTTGTCGCTTTATGCCAAATACGACTCTGTCAAGCTCATGGGTTATTTGAACACACAGGGGCAGGAAATCAGCATGGTAAATTTATGCAGCAGTTGAACCATCTGTAAAATTATAATGTAGTTTTTAGGTTAATTATGATGTTCATTTCGCATTGAGGTTGTGCCACGAAAACAATCAAAAGCGAGCTTGTGTGCAACTATTTGGATTACTGGAGTTATGGGAATCTGCTGTGGATTTGGCTCTAACTGTGGAGTTGAACTTAGCAAAGAAAATGGCCAATATGTCACCTGAACATGATTTAGAACTGAGAAAAAAGCTTTGGCTGAAAATAGGTATGTAGGACACATTATCCTGAACACATTATAATATCAGTAATAAGTAAGTACTTGTATGTTATAGTGATTATTTTTATTTCAGCACACAGTGTAGTTAAAGACAAGGATAACATTGAAGAGGCAATGGACTTTTTGCAGCAATGCGATTTAATCAAAATTGAAGACATTCTCCCATTTTTCCCAGATTTTGTGACAATTGACCATTTCAAGGATGCTATATGTAATTCCCTGAAGGTATGAAACAAAATAAATATTTTTTTTCTCCAAATGACATTAAAAGCGGCCTTTTAATGACACTTGGCAGGCTTAGAAGTTGTACTTTTAATGCCTAGGCAGAAAAAGTCCACTTTTACTGCCTAGGCAGAAAAAGTTCGTTGCTAGGCAACCTTCCAAGTAATAATTTAAATCAAACTGGTTATTAAAATTGACAATGACAAAGTAAACAGTAAACAAATTCAACAAACGTCATCAGCGGTAAACATAGTAACGCAGGGCCCAGTTACCTTTGATGAAATAATTTAGTTATTTGGATATTGATAATGAAACGCAATTTAAATATGAAAAAGTCGATTTTGCGTGGAATTGGAACAAATTTGAAGAAAAAATGATATGTTTCACACGGCAGAAAAGCAGATTTAATGCCTTGGCTGGTTTCATAGCCTCGCTACGCTCGGCTATGAAACACCAGCCGCAGCATTAAATCTTGTGCTTTTATGCCTAGTAAAACAAATAACTATTATATACTCCCGTACAAAAATATTGCATGTTTATGATATTTTCCACAATTTATGACACTTGAGTCATTTTGCTAACCAAAACTACAGACTTTAGCGAAATATCACTGGAAATGTAATTCTGTTAGCGTCAAGTAGACATAATTAATTATCTGTTATTGTTATATAGGTCACTGATAATGGAAATATCCAAATATTTTTCCAATTTATAAAATTTGCAAAATACTTAAAACACTCCAGTGAACAAGATATACCAGTACAAATCACAACAATTCTGGACAAAAAAAAATTATGGAGTTTATTTTGTTGTTTTTGAAACTCTTCAAAAAACAACTCCTAATCTAAAATATATTTTCAGGAATACAACCAGAACATCCAGAATATCAAAGATGAAATGGAAGAAGCAACAAAATCGGCAGAGCAAGTTCGTGATGACATACAATCATTTAGAAATCACTTCACTTTGATAAATAGTACAGATGTTTGTGAAATATGCAACGTTACATTGATGATAAAACCATTCTATATGTTTCCCTGCCACCACAAATTCCACACAGATTGCTTGCTGAATGAACTCTCACCATTTTTAGGTAATAACAATATTGTTACCGCATTGTCTGCAACATATATCAAACTCGTCTATTCTTATTCTTACACGACTTCACTGACCAGGTTTTCTGTTTTCTGCAGTTGAAATCTAATTTATTCGTACGAACGTAGCTTTATTGAAATTTCGTCAGAATATTGGCACATCCGGCTGACTTGATGTCGCTGATAAAATGTAGGGCAATAATCTACATTGTAATATAGGACAATCCTTATCAATGATAAGCAACTCGGCTTCATTCTTTTCATTTTTTCTGCCTCTTAAAAATATCTGTCTACGAGATTTCGTCCTTATGAAACTTATGAAATTAATGAATATTTTAACTTTAACGCCCTTTACTTTTTCATAGTTTTTGTTTTGGATTTTTTTTAATTCTGTACGCAGTATACTTATTTCATTTTGCAGGTCCTTCCAAAAAAAATAGGTTGTCTGAGCTGGAGAAACAATTGAAGATTCTGAATAACCAAACAAACATAGACAACATAAGCACTGGCTCTTCAGGAATGTCTGCTAGGGATGTTGTCAAGTCTGAAATCGATAACATTCTAGGATCTGAATGTTTGTATTGTGGAGAAATCATGATAAGAAACGTTGACAAACCATTCATAGAAGACTACGAACATGAAAATATTATAAAGGAATGGGAATAGTAGAAGCCATTTTTGTAAATAAAACTAATTATACTATACATTTTTTTACTCATACTCAACAAAAAATAAACAATATTGTTTATTTTCCAAACAATTGAGTACAAAACTTAAATATTTACAGTATTAAGATACACTAGACAACTTCTCCATTACTTTTTAAACAGTAACAATTTTAAGTTGACAATTTTGTAAAATATTCCTGATAAATATACATAAATTCATAAAATATAAATAACTTAAAAAACAAAGCACCGAGATAATAAAACTTGACTACTAGAAAATCAATGTTTTCAAATTTCAAATAAATGTCAAGTTGTAACCAAATAGGTCTTGCACAATTAATTTACTATGTAGTAAAACACTTCACTTTAACGTAGTAATGACAAAATGTATCTTTTGCATGCAAGAAAAAAGGTATAGTGATAAAAAAAATCTAATTTATGGTGACTTTGAAAAAGATTGCTTCAATGTATCCAGAACATTCCTAAAAAAAGTGAAGTGTCAACAAGTGAATTTCCTTAACTTCATTTTGCAAAGTATGATTCAAAAGCATTGATTTATCCACATGAAAATCACATCACAATAGTACTAAAATTATTACTAAAAATAAAATGGTTTACAATTACTATATACAAATGGACTTTTTCCTTGGTGTATAATGTATTAGTAGAATTCTTGTATAAATACTCCCAACATGAAATATTACATCAGTTTGCTAATTATTTTATCAAATACCCCTCTATAAAACTCCAATGACCAAATTATGCCAAGGTTGGAATATGATTAAAAAGTTTCATATGCTACTGGAAAAATGTACTCTACCAATATTATCAGATTTTTATTGCAAATGAGTTTTGAAAAACACCCATCAGGGAACCACACAAAAAATAGAAATATTGGTGTAAACAGTTTTATAGGAAAAACCGCGAATTCATTTGTTCCATCTGAAATAGTTACAAATAAAACTAGGATAGAGCGATTTGTAAGAAACAAAATCCAGGCTTAATACAACATGCAGAATTATTCAAATTCAACAATCCACATGTTGTTCCTGAAGGCAATAAAATTTACAAATATTAAATAGAGCAAAATTGTTTATCAAGTCATAGTCTGGAAAATTGTTATAAAATTCTCCACAAGTTATTTCGTATTTTTTTCTCAGAATTTTTATGTAGTCTCTCAATTATCCTGTCTTTCTTCTGTTTGATTCTTAATGAATCCTCATTAGTCCTTCTTCTGACAAATTTAATGTAAGGACACCTTACCCAATGTAATAGGTCTAATCTTTTTTCTCCATGTTATCTCGATTTTGCAGGCCATTGTGCATTGGAACTTCTCCCCTTATATGAATGCCTTTGAATCAAACAAAACATAATTCTAGTTTGAATAATGACAGCAATTGTCTCTGTAATTGAATTTTTCATAAAATTGTTGATGTTGCTGCCAAGATGTGGTTCTAGAAACCATAATTACAGATAGGGTCCTCGTCGTCTTAACTAGTCAAGTTTCTACTGAAATTTCAGAGAATAAGTATAAATTTCATTGACGATCTATCTCACTAAATATAAAGATAAAGATGTTGGAAATTATTTTAAAACCCTGGTTTTCAGGACGGACACGGATGTATTGTAGGAAATTCAATGATTATTTTTTAATATCAATTTTCACGCGCTACTAAAATACGTATCACATCCAAAATGTCTTTGTGGGCTTCGCAGACTTCTAGAACTTGCCCAAAACTAATTTTCAACTTTGCTTACTTGGCCAGTAAATCGTTTTATTTTTACGTTCATTAGTTATATGAGGATTAAACCTTTTACTTTATTATTGATTAACTTTAGATTCTTCAAAAGTGGTATTTCACATCTAAACGTTCAAGGGTAAACTACTATTTCCATTTTATTGTTTCAGTAAAACAACATCCAAAAATTCAGCATCAATATTAAACGCTGGTGTAGAGCAAAAACCTATTCTGAATTTTGTAGAGTAACCGAGTTGAAAATAAAAAAGTATATATACATAAAAATATACTGACAATAGTACTTGGTGTTTGATTTTAGGTGTATCGGATAGTTTCAAATATAACCTTCCCCATATTAATTTTGCCTGTATCAGATATAATTTTTAGTAACAGCTTTTTTTCATATGAAATGGGTGACTGTCCGTAAAATAATGGAACAAAGTTCAAAAGTTCAGGTTTTAAGAAGAGTATTTCAACTTTATAAGTTTCAAAGTGGAATATTATATAACATCTATAAATTATTGTTTACATTGACCAAATATTTGATAGAGAAATTATTTTCATTGCATAATGAACACAAAAATAATACTACCCATTTCAGTTACTCAAGATTCAATCTTTTCAAAATGTAAAACAAATACACCTCAAAATTATTGTCTCTGAGAATAATCGAATTATCAAAATCTATCTCATACTTTAATATTTCTTTCTACATTTTCGAATACCATGTAATTTTTGTTCTGTGCAAGAATACATGATTCCTGGATGTTTACAAATATAACAAACAAATAGTATAAAACAGGTCATTAGTTATGTCCGGAAGCCGTGGATAAAATATCAATTTAATCATTCAATATTTGATGGTAGTTCATTCTACACTATATTTGTTTTTACTATTTAGTCACAATCCAAAAAAATTACAAAGAATTAATGTACGCTTATGATAAGAAACTCTAGTTTTTACTTCAAAAGTCTACACCCAGACATGGTCCCGTTCTTCCACAGAAAGCAAAATTGATTTTCTCAAATGCAACCATGAAATATATGGAAGACCAAAAAAAAAAGAAAATCTTGCACATCAGCAGGAATAATCAAATTCACAGATGTTATAGGAGTAGATTCGATAAGAACCAAAATGACTGCATTTCATGCGATTTCTGCTAGACAAATTAGATAGACCTTCCAGGACCACCAAATATCAACCAGAAGTCACTCTTTTACTGAACATCATAGAGTTTATTGCCTCAGATTTTTCTTATCAACTACAACTTTCAAATGTTAAGAACATCCATCAGAAACCTTGTTTCCTTTCTCCCATCTGGATTTTCATTTATTAACGCTAAAAATAGGGAGGTCCTGGGCTCAAAACACGGTCTGTTCACAATTTTTCTTCGGTTTCCATTCTATCTGAGTTACCGCAAACTTATTGAAAGTATAAAATCTGTTGAAGATCCTAATAAGGTTTAACGCAAGCAGGAAGACTACAGAGTTATGTCTACATGAATATTACCAAATATCATTAATAATAAGAATGAACAGCTGGTTTTCAGCTTATTGGCTAATTCATTTTCATTTTATGTTCGAATCGCCACAGACTTTGCCAAATTACTATGATATTTGTTTAGAAAAATTATGAAACAGTAGAATTAAGCTAAAATCATGAGGTGTGCATGGAGTTTTGCGCAGTTGAAGCTTTCATGGTTTTGATGTTGGGATTTCAAATCTTGAAGCTTAGTAAATTTGTACTTTAAATCTCCTGATAAGTATTTTTCTCAAAGGTGAATTTCATTCAACTGAGTCGGCAACATGTTTTGAAGGGACAAATTACAGTTAGTCATCAATTGCCAATTCATCTTTAGAAATAGCCCAAATCGCCCAGTTAATTGAATATAATATCAATACCACTAAATTTGAGAATGTTTTTTGTTAAATGCGAGACGAGACAACTTAGCAGAGACAATAAATAATATAATCTACTCGATTAACATTTCTAACAGGACTTTTTCACTATTATACATCACCTGAGATGTTGACTAAACAACTATATCTAGTTAATGACGAAAAACTAAAGTTTAATGCAGAAACATCATCAACGTTTTTCCATATCTCTCCACACATTTATCAGTAGCATATTATTATTGTCTTGGGTTCCACCACTATTGATGAAGAATCAGTAGTAGTCAATTTTCAATAATCAACACGTAGGGTATTTTTGTTTCGTTCTTGGAGTTGGACAAAATATACCCATATTTAATAATAGAACTTCAATAGGAAAAAGACAAGTCATTTCAGTGTGTTTTGGAATGTTATTTTTCTGCTAGTCGACTGTACATGAAAACCTATTTGTTTGATTTCGATCTGTCCAAAGTGATTTACACTTTTTCACTAAGGATAATCAATATAAAAGAAAATTATATGAAGAGCATAAACAAGTAAATAAGAGTTGTCAACAATATTGAAGACTCCAAAACGTTGATGAGGTTTTTGTTAAATTTCAACAAGGGATTAATTAATAAAAACCTTTGAGTAGTAAAAACTAATAACATCCTCATTGTAGGTTTGTTGTGAATGCGCTGATTCCATTATTTTCCATTTCATCCATTATTTCCGTCACATAAGCTGCTACGTCAACTTCTTCCCTTTGTGCTCTCAAGATGAAAGGATCCTTGAGGAGCTCTTTATATTTCGGTCTATGATTTTCTAGTTTTATTAGGCTACAAAAAATAATTAAGTTGCATGTAGAATATTGCTTAAAGGACATAAATAATATGTTTCCCTTAACACACCCATTTTACATCAATAGCATAGTCGACTCACCATGTATTCACGAAAAGTACAAATTCAGGAGTGAATGTATTGGCATTGTGATTGGTTGAAAGTCTTGGTGCATCCCCATTAACAACTTCGTGCAGCTGATCAAAAACACTTGACCATTTTTGATAGGGAAAATGACCAGTTGCAACCTCCATCAGGGTTATTCCTAGAGACCAAACATCACTCCTTACATCATATCCTTTGGCAGTCTGAGGATCTATTCTTTCAGGCTGAGGGGAAAATACATTTCAATACAATTGTTGTTGTAAATAATTGAAAAATTATACGTAGTGATTGGTAATACTGGTAATGTGGAAGTATTAAGAATAATTTTTTGATAAGTAAAGATTTGATTGACTTTCGTGATCTAACAAAATCAGATGAGAGAGAGGAAGTGCAGGGCTCTTTGAACGTAATTAATGAAAATGATAAAAGGTAATATTCTAAAATCGTTTAGGAAGATAGTAAATATCCAACTAAATATAAAACTTCATGAATAGTCCCTAAAATTTACTGGAATACCGCAAAGTTTGCAATGACAATAAATGGAGTTTCGTTTATAGTGTGAGGTTTGGAAATATGTAGTCTCTTTTTTCTGGTATTAACATTATTATTTTTCAATAATCTAAGTTTACCGTATTTACGTATATCATTGTTTCCGAGTTCAAATATTTTTTTTGTGTGAGGGTATGAAGTTTTATTTTATTTTATTTATTTTCAACTAACCCATCATATCATTATTTAAAAGGAATTCTATCTTATTTTCTGAGTCCATTGTGGAAGTGAGCACAAGAGTTTTGAATTGATTGAAGCCTCTTCAGATTGGAGTTCATTATGCCAAAAAAGCGATTTTTTTTGTATAATTTGTAATATTATAATAATAATGGTAACACGTTGATTTGATTTTTGATATGTTCGTTTCAAAGCAATTTCCAGATATCACATGAAATGAGAATTTTTCTTTTTATTTTATTTTTTTTTCGCCTGCAACAGTTTCGATTTTTACATTTGCTCAACTTTCAACAATCTATAATAACGCATTACTGCTGACACAAAAACAAAAATTTCTCATTCATTTTGAAGATTTTAATTCGAAAACTGTTGAATTAAGTATAATATATTATTTGAGTCCATGTTATCACCCTAGAAATGTTCTATAACGGTATTAGGGAGGAATAAGTACTTACTGCCATATAGGGTCGGCATCCAGCGTCTTTTGTCCTAGCAATCGAATCTACAAGTTGTCCGGAAATACCAAAATCACAGAGTTTGATGTTTCCTCCTTTATCTAAAAGTATATTGCTTGGTTTTACATCCCTGTGTATAATTTTAAGTTCTTCCTTGAGATAGTTTAAGGCATTAACAGTAGCTAAAGCTATTTTCCCAAGAATCGACTCAGGAATCCTCGTTTTGAGCCTTTCATAAATGAATTTGTAAAACTTATCCAAACACGTATCCATCAACTCCATGCATATCCAACAGTCTCCCTGGAAAAATCATTTTGTTTCCAGTCTCAATTCAGGGAGTTAATTATTGCTATTTTATTAATGAAAACCATATTGGGATACAAATCAATATTCGGATTGCAACACTAAGGTAATACTTTTTTACAAATAACTTAGTCAAAAGATGTAATATAGATGAAACAGGCGGCAAAAACAAAGAAGAAAGTACTGATTATATTTATTACTGCCAACATAACCATCCAACATACAAATAATCAATGAACAAAGACTCAGTGAATATAAAAATAGTTTAGATATAAAAATTTTTGGATCTGTGATGGATAATACACGGAATTTGGAAAGGTATTGTAACGATTTCGAGACCGGCCCTGATCTTATTAATTATGCACCCTCGTTCAACTACAGCTGCATATCTGCTGGCGTACGCATCGCCGAGAACAAGCTGGAATAATCGATTGTTCGATACTATTCGAAGAGCCATCTAGATGAAATGTTCTATACTCCTGAATATTCGAGAGCCGTGAATGGAAACTGCTTGGGAGTATATAAGCGGGACAGGCAGAATGGAGATTTAGTTACAGTTCCGGAGTTCGTCGATAGAGATAGCCACAGTAGAAATAAATTAAAGTAGTAAATGTTTTAGTGAATAATTGTTGTAAATAGTGTTTTAAATAAATTAGGAAAATTAGTTAGTGCAGTTTTACTACAGTATCCTTCCTAATTCCTAAGTATCCAACAAAAATACCAAAATTAGCCTTCTTTTTCACGCACTTTTTGTAGTATGAAATAATTGTTATTATGTGATGAAAAAGCATTATTTAAACGTATGTAGGATAGAGAAGATAGTAATAACTTTTGTCTAATTTCCTCTACGATTTTTTATCGTTACGACCGGTTTTGGTTTGTTGAACCATTATCAAGTAAACTATATTCTTACATCAGGTCTTCATTACATATAGATAAAATACAGTAATTATTTTCGCTAGGTAGGAATGATGAAACCTTACCTGAAATGACAAACTTTTTTTTGTACCTGAAATATTATAAACAATTGATATCAAAACATTTCCGAGTAAAACCAAAATAATTAGTGAAGTAGGTGTCTGTGGGATGGCTAGTTAACAAAATTCACAAATTCGAAAGAGAAGAGCTGTTCTGTTCTAGTTGGTAATGTAATGGTAAGTATGGATGGTGACTGATGCGCTGTGACCTAATTAGATCTATTGTGCCCCATCTTCTTCTGCTATTTCAAGGTGTTCTCGTTTACAGCAGCCCCTCAAACCCTAATTCCTTGAGGAATTTAAGGATTTTGAGGGGGTCTATTCAAGTTGGTCATTAAGGGTTTTGAAGTTTGTTATTTTTTCAATTTATTTATTTCCAATGCTTTAAACAAGTTCCCTTCTCTTACTGCATGTATGCAGGATTTTCATGTTTTCTTCGTTTATTGTGTGGTTTGTTTCTTGTAGATGTTCATATATAGCTGATTTTTTATCAGATAAGACATGCTCACGGTATAAGCTGCCGAACAATCCCCACAATCTATATATACCTGTTTTTTTTTCTTCATTTGTCTGTTTTGGGTTTGGTGTTGAATAACATCTTCCCTAAATTATTTTTGCTAGTAAATGACGTTATTATGTCAAATAGATAGTTTTTAAAATTTTCGGAGAATCTTCCTGAGTAGTTTATACTAGCATATTCCCTATCCACTTTAGGTTTCACATAATTTACAGATTGTACAATTCCCATAGATTCGTTCATCCCACTGCCACATAAGTTATCAGCATTCAGATCGATATTACATAGGGCATTTATGATTCCTTCATCGGAGAAGGCCTTTCAAGAAGAAATAAAAATTATAAAGCAAATGACATTAAATAACCATATTCCAGTACACGTAGTTGACAAAATCATCTTCAAGAAAAACCAAAAAATGATCATGAATGAGTTATATATCCAAATTAAGTGGAACCTATAGTTGATAGGATATATGCTAGTTCAAACCACTCGGGAAGACTCTCCGAAAACATTAAAAACTATCTTTCAAAATTTGACATAACGTCATTTACTAGCAAAAATAATTTAGGGAACATGTTAATTAACACAAAACCCAAGATAAATGGATATTTCAATACAATAATTTTTTGTTATCTCAGGTAATGTTTCATTGTTCCTACCTAGCGAACATTTACTGAATTTTATCTATATGCAGGGTCCTTCAGCAATTCAATTCAATGAGCAAAATGATACTATTTCCTGAGCTCTACAAATTGAAACGCGTGTTTAGTTTTTTCTGGGCGGGTCCCAACTTTGTTTTTTTAAATGGCAACCAGTATTTTTTATCAGTTTTTCGGTTTATACATGAAAAATAAAAGGTACTCTATATGGATATTTTTTTCGAAAATATTGACGGTTTCTTCATGACAGCTTTTTTCCCCCCAAAATTCGGCACTCATACTATTTGAAATTATGAAGTTGTGCCAAGTTTTATAGTAATGAGTTTTTGGTCAAAACATGTACGTTGATGACCCTGTATAATGAAGGCGTGATAATAATAATAATATGATAATAATACTCTCTCATCAACACTCATAGAGTGTACCCAAAGGCATAGCCTGTGCGGGTAGAGGATGACTATTAGTATTATTTGCCATGGCGCTCCGGGGTGACTTATTGATTTTTGGTGGTGAATTCACTTTTCAGCTGTAAGAAAGCCCAGAAAACCTACAGCACCACCCCGGGTGGTTGGCGCGAACTCCAAGCAAGCAGCAGACGTCGGGATTGGCATTTCGACAACTTACATTGCCTATCGACTCCTATGAAATTGGAAAAATTTTTCTCTATTTCTGGGATTGGAACCTGGTAAAATGCAAGCGGAAGTTTAGAAGGCCGGCATCTAACCGCCTCGCTACTGAGCACCCAAGAATATAGTTTACTTGATAATGGTTTAACAAACCGAAACCGGTCGTAATAAAAAATCTTAGTGAAAATTAGACAGAAGTTATTACTATCTTCTCTATCCTACATTCATCATTAATTTCCAATAAATAGATCATCAATTGAACACGTTTCATAATTTATACCTTTTATCTGTAACTTTAATGTAATTGCATGATGATAGGAAGGATTTATTCTATAATCTTTATTCTCTCACAAAAGCAATGTATCCTCACCTCCTTGAACAGAGCCCCATAAAACTGTACAATATATTTGTTGTCGTTACTCTTCATTATAACATCTAGGTCCATCAACAGCTGTTTCTGTTCCTTTTCATCAACAGTCGATCTGATTCTTTTCACAGCAACGACCTTATTTGTTGCTCTGTGAATCATTTTATTCACAGTGCCAAATCCACCTCTACCAATTTCCCCCAAATCTTGTAAATCCTCAGAAGTAAAGTCATAACTCAAGCCTTCTATTTGAAGCTTACCAACTGAAGTCATCGGAGGACAGGTTTTAAGTTTGTTCTCTCTGAAAAAAATTCATTTACATAGACGTTTGTGAAACCTGAAATGATTCAATCTAAAAAAAAAGTGACGTCCAAGTATCGACAACATTATTTCATCACTGTTTGTAAAAATGGCTACAGGTTTTTTTTTTATTGTGATAAAATGATTTTTTTCGAGTTTCCATATACATCCAAAGCAAATAATTAACCTTGGTTGAAAAACTACACCAAAGGCCCAAAAGGGTGGATATGAAATTGATACCGTGACCTAGGGCTGTGGCGTCATTGGATTTTTGTCTGTTTGTGTACAACAACAAACAGAAAAATTGGACACCAGCCCAGAGAAAAATACAAAAAGTAACTCGAACATTTTCAAGAGTTTGTGCTCAACTGAAATAATTCTTTAATTGACATCTATTCAAATTTATTGTTTTCAGTTACGGGTTATGGAATTGTTTAAATTTTCTTACGTGCCCTTGTGGCTTCATTACTTACTAACTCCATACTCCACCTTAGGAGAAGCACTGTTAATTCGAACACAACAATAACTCTTCCTGGTCAGTATACAGAATTTCCAAGTTAATCTAGTACTACAATTAAATGAAATATTCATGCCCCAATCAGGAATCGATCCATGGACCCTCGACCAATAAGTCGGATGCACGAACCACAGCACTACGCCACCACATCATATTATACCACATTTTTTTAGTAAATTCTGATATTTCAGGCATACAATAAAAAAAGATAGAGTACGTTGTATTTAGGAAAGAAACCATTACTTACAGGTATATCTTTAATAGACAACACAAACGTGACAGTTTGAATTTTTAAGATAGAGTACGTTGTATTTAGGAAAGAAACAATTACTTACAGGTATATCTTTAATAGACAACACAAACGTGACAGTTTGAATTTTTTGTGCACTGTCTTCTGATATTTCCTTTTTTTTTCTTAGGTATTTATAGTGGCATCGATTGCTAAGATCATTAGCCACTATGTGTTCTAGGTAGGCTGTGTTACTAACTCCATACGCCACCTTAAGAGCAGCACTGTTAATTTTAACGCAAGAGTGATTCGTGCAGGACTCACCCCAGTCAAGCCACGAGATTTTAACAATTTAATCGGTGAAATTAAATTGAAAAAATCTCAGCTCCGACTGCGGCTCGAATCCGGGACCTTAAGCTCCGAAGTCGGACACCATACCACTTGCGCCCCGCTCCAACGTAATATTCCGTCTTATACACCAAAGAGTTTTGAAAGCATTGATAAAAGAAATAACTGTGAGTAAGGGTTTCTCGGGAGTATTATACATAATAGAATGAAGAAAATTTTGACTTTAAGAAATGAAGCACTGCTACACCAAGTACTTCGGAATTTGTTTTTAAGGAACTAGGTATAAGAATGCTATTCAAAACTAGTTAAATACTACAAAACCATTTGGGTAACCCGAAGACAAAGTTCTGTATTCAGAATAGTAGGGAGTACAAATGCAAAAAAATCAAGGACAGATGAGAACATCTATAAAAATTAGAAGCAAAGAACACTTAGCACATGTAAAATATGGAAGAAGGTAAAAATCAACAGTTGCTCATCATGTTTTGCAACAGAATCACTCCATAGACTAAAGGACGTTGAGATTAATCAAGCAAGTTAACAACAGTCAGTTAGATGCCTATGAAAGCGTAGAAATAAAATGCTGGTGGACCAGTGCTTAACAGCTTACTTTACAGTTTGTTGGAATATTTTCCAGTCATCTGATACAACACATGTGAGTAGTATAACTAATCAATTTAAATATTAGATAACTGACTAGTAAATTAATGCAAAAGTGCATACACCTAATTTACAATTTATGATAATTTGTAATCAGGATACCTTACCAGACTAGTGTAAATAGTCCAAACTTATTCTCTTCAATATTTGTTATATTCCAGGGAAGATGATTATTCAGAGTGACCCATTTGAAAAAACGGGTCACCTCTCTAAAACTGTTATTTATTATCCGATTCAGAAGTTTTTTTTTCAATAAATAGAGCATTAATAGTTCTAGTTGAGTTCAGTTCAGTTATATTCGCAATGTTTATGCTTATGAATTTCTAAGAATTTTAAATCAGTTTCCAACCTTTGCTTGTATAGTGCGAAATTTCGGTATCGTAATGGCTTGAAAATGTCGAATCACTTTTTCTTAGCCTGAAGGAGCTTTCATGTTTGACACATCTTTTCAAAGAATTTCGTCCACATTGTCCTACATAAACACTGTCACACTCTGGACACTTAAGTTCATACACTCCAGATTTGTTCGATTTATCTTCCTTTGTTTGTTAGCTTGATTGTCCAAAGTGTAACAGTGTTTGTGTAGGATAATGTGGACAAAACATTTTTCAAAAAGATATGCCAAACATGAAAGCTCCTTTAGACTACGAAAAAGTGATTCGACATTTTCAAACCATTCTTGTAATGCGGTCACAAGTTGCCGAATCTAAACGATATGGAAATTTTGCACTATGCAAGCAAAGGTTTGAAACTGAATGATGTTAGAATCCTTAGAAATTCATAAGCATATTTACTGCAAATGTAACCTGCTGAATGACCAATTAGATTTGGTATATTCGCCAGTTTTCATCGAGCGTACCCAGATTGTAATTAATAATCGGTCATTGATTTTGCTATGGGTATATGAAAAAAGACCATTGGTACAGGTACAAAAATTGTAATTAATAATATGTTTTGGTCTGTTATAGATTCAAGGTGTTTATTAAACTAAGGTAGTTTTGAGGGTATTCAAGGGCTTTTAAAATTTTGTTTGAAATATTTGTTTCAGTATGCCCAAAAAGGATGAAACTACAGTAACACTAGAGTTACAAATACAAGTGGTAAAATAAAAAAACATAGGAAGTTTCATTTCTCATTTTTTGTGATGAGTTCCTACCACGTAGGTATTTATTATTATAGTGTTGGTACAAATGATGGGGTATCCTTCTTGTCGGTGTATGTACATTGCCGGCCACACATTTGGCGTCACAACTTCACTCAGTACTCAATTGGCCTACATAGGAAGTAGACGTGAATGTTACAACATGTCGGACCAGGCACTGGCGAATCCAAGGGGCAATGGGGAAATTGCTCCCCCCCCTCCCTTGAGAGCAATACTGACACGTCTCCCTTTTATGGGTCCTACGTCAGCACCTCTTGTTCACCTCAATTCTAGCTAATTGCCCCCCTCACCACCACCTTAGGGGCGTTCTGGATCCGTACCTGGCATCAGGAAGTATGATTCAATGAAAAAGTCCTAGGATTTTGGAGCTCTTTTCCTGTCTAATATTGTCACGTTGGTTCTACTTGGCGGTAACTTTAACTCCAATCTTTCTCAATAATTGGATATTTCATAGAACAATACTGTGAGCCCAGGTTGGCGCCAACACAAGCTCCGTTGTGCGGTGCGGGCGTTATTAGAGTATCATTCACATATAAATATATCACAAAATCAAAGTTCATTATTTCTCACTACTACTACATCGATCCAAATCTACTATAAAAACTGGTCATTAAAATTAGTCATTCATTTTAAAAATTTAAAATCGTTATAAGACAGTTCAAAAACATGCAAAACCAAAACAGTCCACGAACACTTCAAATTTTACCTTGACTTGGATCTTTGTGTTGAAGGGTTACTGTGAATATCAAACAAAATATAATATAGATTTTCAACCAAATATTAAGGGCGGCAACCTCGAATTTGTGCAATGTACAGTTTATGAGGGCAATCGAGATGTTTTGGTAGGTCTATGGATTTTCTCAACGGCTAAGACTCATACCGCTGCAGATTACAAAGTTGCGTTTTGGCTGTCGTCTACTAAACATTTTGAAGAAAACATCTTCATTTGAGTCCCACGAGCGTATGGTAAAGATCGACGTGGCATGCGACCATACCGATTAGATATCAACGGCGATATGAGTCGTAGCCGTTAAGAAAATCCACAAGCTCTACACTAAACAAAACGTATGATATTAAAGTATAGCCTGACGATGCGAAACGTGCGTCGAGTGAAACTGACGTAGTTTTGGTGTAAGGATAGTTTTCTAGATTTCAGATTTTGTGTTTCTACTTGGGATGCCCGAGTAGTGATTTTTATATAGCCGGGTAACGGGTTTTACCTAGAATTTATACAGTGAAAACCGAGCATGGGTAGGCAGAGTCACAAATACCGGGTATTCACATAAACTGTTCCAAACTTGTCAAAAGCATCTGTGCTCCCGACTAACTAGTGTCTATTATGACAAAATATTTCAAGCTGAAGAAGTGATTGATGCAAAAATAAATAATCGTTCTTAATGTTTCCATTGTCAATTATGAATATTAAATAAATACTTATCGTGTCAGTGTTAGAATGGAGTTCAATTAACTATCAATATTCATATAAATTATATATTTAAATAATCAATGTTAGGTTTTTTAATATATACATAGTTTGTTTATTTCAGGGTTAATATGGTGTTTGAATTAAAATTTATAAATAAAAAATTAAACTCGAAACAATACAGTTATTTTAAAACGTTACCCATTTGCATAACAAATAAACCGGCTTCAATAGCAGTAAACATTTCCACATTCCTAGAATTATTTTGAAGTTTCTCTGTACCGATCAATCTGGAGAACGGATGAATCCCGAAAAATCTGCTCTGCTCGAATTGTGTATATTAGGCGACACATTTCACTCGGGAGAGTGTTTCAAGAAGTTTTGAGAAGAAAGTTTTCAATGATTTAGCTAGCTGACATCAGTTGAGCAGTTTGAAGAGATTCAAGTGTTTTATTAGTCAGTGTAGTAGTTGTATGTTTATAGCAAAGTTAATAAAAACAGTTTAATTGTGCTCGGCGTATTATTCAGTAATAACGTAACAATATAGATAGATAGTATGTTTATTTCAGGGTTAGTATTGTGTTTGAATTAAAATTTATAAATAAAAATTCAACTTGAAACACTGGGTGGTAGTCATAAATGCTAGCAAATGCTTATTCTGTAGCTTTGTCTCTCTCAAAACTTAAAACAAAGTGAATAGGTATGTTTCAAGAAATCCGAGCAAAAGCATATACTCCAGGTTTACGCATACGCCCCGATACCATTTTTTTTATGTCATTGTACACCTGGCGCGTAAATACTATCTAAACTCAACCTGCAGCCGGGGTGGTTGTGATTATACCTAACTGCAGGTATGTTTACAAGTTAGAATCATACCCATTTTACATATTATGTTAATTATAATAATCAATTAGATTGATATTAATACAACTGGTTTGGTACTTTTTTTTCTCTAGGTTTATAGTGGCATCGATTGCTAAAGATCATTAGCCACTATGTGTTATGGGTAGGCTGTGTTACTAACTCCATACGCCACCTTAGGAGTAGCATTGTTGATTTGAACGCAACAGTGAATCGTGCAGGACTCACCCCAGTCAAGCCACGAGATTTTAAAAATTCAATCGGTGAGATTAAATTGAAAAAATCCCAGCTCTGACTGCGGCTCGAACCCGGGACCTTCAGCCCCGAAGTCGGACGCCTTACCACTTGCGCCACGCCCCAACGTTGGTTTGGTACTTATTATCAGTTTAGTAATCCTACTGATGAAGTTAACTTGGTTAACGAAATGCGCACCTGGGAATAAAATTACTAGTGTGGTGGAGTGGAAAACACTTTTTTTGTTCTCATTGAAATCAAGTAATATAGCAGCCAAAGTAAAAAGGCCGCAGCCGAAGTAAAAAGGCCGCAGCCGAAGTAAAAAGGCCTCATTCCAAAAAAATGTCAAATCCAGAAATGTCTGAATATTCGAACACTATATTCATAGCCTTACACAATAGTGGATTTTGTTTTAAACTTTTTGTGAAGAACAAATAAATATTTGTCTAAGTGGACATGAGTGAAGCAGCAGAAAAAAATCCAAATCCAGAAGTTATGAAATATTTAAACATAATCTATATTTACGACCTTAGGCAATGGTGGATTTTATTTAAACTTTTTGTGAAGAACATAAATAAACATATGTCAAGAGGACAATGATATAGCAGACGAAGTAAAAATACACTGCGAAAAAAAATATTCTGGATTTACATTTTTTTGCAATCATAACTCGGTAATTTTAATCTGGTTTTTTCCGGTAGATCGAATGGCTGTCAAGAATTTAGTGAGTAGACTTGAAGATCTGCTAATCCAAAACCACTAATTTTTTAATAGGAACACATCAAAATATAGACTATAAGGATGAACCTAGTTATATAGAACAGCTACAATAACATTGGTCACACTCGGTAGCGTACAGCAGGATTGTAATGACCTGTTAAAATTGTTTCAATCAATTTGATACAGAAAACTACTCAAACACCAAAATTAGTGAATTTCACTCAAAGTGCTCTTAGAAACAGTATACATATTCTCTCGCTCTCTCTCTCATGCTTTAAATACTTACCTTAAATATCTACCTAATTTAGATTTAATGACACAATGTTCTTTAAGTGGCCTCACTGAGACCTAATGGCTTAATAATTGCATTCATAAAGAATTTGAGTCATTAGCTCAAAAAGAAAATGCATAGTAGTATATTATCGAATTTATGAATATTTGGAACATTTGGTGTGAATACAATTCAAGACATAAACTACCCAAACACCAAAAATACGTCAATTTCACTGGACACGCGTTTCGCCAACAACTCAGCATCTTCAGGAGCTGACTTTTTGCTTTCTCCAAACTCTCCAACTCATCAAGACCAAAATTCTTTTAGTTAATCCATAAACATTATAACCAACAATTTGCCAAATACCGTATTTTACCATTTGGTTACCTAAGAGCTGAAGTAGTATCAGTGGAGTTAACAAAAGGTTTTTTATGCATTCTTCACACTGAGAGTTCTTAAAAACCCCTCCTAAACCATGAGTAGTTCCAGGTTCATTGAAAACAATTATATAAAAAGTTTGTCCAACTCAAGTTGATTTTGGTCATGTCTAATTACCAATACACCCAAAAATGGTTGTTGTGTTCAGTTTCAGTAAGTATTTATTGGCCTCAATTAACATATGTACAAAAACATATATATGAATGAGAGTGCTGAAAATTGGGTGTTCATTATGACTAAGAGTGGTCTATGTCAACCTGTTTCATACCAAACTTTTACTTTTACCTTATCTTTTACTTTTACTTCAAGACATTTGACACAGCTGGTTTCAGTTTCAGTGTTCATACTTATAACATACTTTTACCCTAACAAAAGTTTGTACAATTCAAGTGTTGCCTCAAGGTGTGTACTGTAGGGTCATAATCAACTAAAGGATGCCTATTGTATTGTTTCAGTAAAGTATTTAGAACTATTGAACATTCGAGTATATAGAAAAAACTGTTCTTAATAGTTTCCTTCATGTATTTGAATATAGTATGAAAATTCCCAACATTCCTTCTATTCATTTGTCTCTTGAAGCAACAAAACACTTTTTTTCTTTAAAATATTTTATTGCCTATGACAATTTGACATGTCAAAATATAATTCAATCTTGACAGACATATGAGTCACTTTTTCTTTGAGATTGTTGTATGACTGGTTGATTTCACTCCTTAAAGTTAAAGAAAAGGTAAAAAAATTAAAGTTTGGAATTCTCTCGTAAATAAATTCATGCTGGGCATTAATTTATTAGAAACTCTCACATACTGTAATATTGTTTTATCAAGTAACGAATGGGGAGATTTAAGCCTTTTCATGCAATTGTATGAATGTACTGCAAAATCCATATTTTTTTCTCATAAAAATAAATGAACAATATGAATGAATATCATCAGCATTGAACATCTTAAGGAAATAATTGAATAACCCGAACCAGATCTAAGATCTTTGCTTCCTTTCAGTTGGAGACTTATTTATATAATATCTCTACCACTAAATCAGATAGCCATCAAATACAAGATGAAGCAATAATTCAATAGTTATTTCTTTTCAGTGACGATTCGGCAATTCAAAATACAAGATATGTATTATTATTCTTATACCATCCCCCAAAGAATAATTCTGGCTACGCCTCTGTTTCTTTTTCAAAATGTTCACATTATTTCATAATCGAGAGCAAAATCACATCAAAAACCTAGCTACTACACTGATTAAAAAACTACTCATGATAATTTTACTTAACATGTATTTTCATTCAAAAATAGTATTTAAAAAAAAACTTGTTTTTTATAATAAAATTACTTTTTGTCCTTTTCCAATCTGGATATGCATCTGCACGCTAGACTGAAGCATAATTATAATCATAAATCATTTCACATCATGTACTTTTACTTGTGAAGATCAGACAATAAAGGATAACCCATCCATATCAAGTAGGTGTTTACCAGCCCAAATAAAAACTGTATTTTAAAAAATTGCATATATTCGAGATTGACAGCCCATTGAGAATTTTATCTGAATGTTGAAATAGTCTTCTATGCTCACCGATAAACCAGTGGAGGCTCTTTAGTTTTTGTGACACTAGGTAAACTCATCTTGGGACGATTAGTGGCCGATGTTGTTCCCACTTTATCTGCACCTGATAGTGGACGAAAAGAAAAAGCAGGTGAATTACATGCTTGTGAAAATTCCATTGCCTTGACAATTGGTCTTCGAGGTGCTGAAAAACAATCGAATGTGAGTTTTTATCTCTTGATATATTGTCACAGACAAATATAACATAAATAATGAAAATTTAAAGGTATCCGTCACGTACGCAAACTGGAATACACGGATTATCTTGAACAAATGAAATTCAAAGGGAACAGAAATGAAAATTAACAAATGACGTACGAAGAAAAACATAAAAACAAATACCTTGGTTGGATTGATTGCTTATTTCATCTGCCATTTTGCCGAAATTTTTACAGAAAAGGAACTGCAATCGTGTTGAAATGATATTTCAACACTAAATAAACCTATTAAAAATAAACATATCAACTCTATTTTGGTATCACAAGCAGTTAAAATCAACAAACATCTTTTATTTGATGTTGATTTTCCAAATAAACACCTATAATCACTACAGCCAGTGCAATCTACACTGCGGCTGCAAAACTGAGGAAGGGATACCACTACATAAACATAAGTTTAATAGCTTTTGCCACTTTTGCCAATACAGAGAAATATGACATATGACAAAAATCAACGATCAAGGCATTGGTCAACCACGAAACCGCGGAAACCTTGCAAAGACATTGTAGCTAAAGCTATACTTATGCTGACCCATTATACCCTGCTAACATTTTTACATCTCATGCATGTACCAAGTACGTCAAAATCTGACTGCGACCTCTTATTTGATTTGAACTCCCGTAGATGGACCATAGACCTCGCCGAGCGGTGAAAATGTCATGCTCATGCTAAAATCGGATAGAGGTCTCCTGTATATCATAAAGTGAGATCGCCGGTACATCCTAGAAAAATTTTCCATAGAGGTCAAGAACCAATATACCGGTTACATCCTGATGGGAGGTACCAAGAATATGCGTTCTATGCATACTTTTTCATTGAATGCTTTCTTTAATTGGTGAAACTAGTGCCCGTTTTCTACGAAAGCGTAGGAGTGCCACAAAGGTTTTTTTTTTCATTTCAACTTTAAAGTAGAAATTTCTACATTAAAGTCGAAATTTCGAGAAAAAAGTCGAAATTTCGAGTAAAAAGTCGAAATTTCGAGAAAAAAGTCCAAATTTTGACATTAATGTCGAAATTTCAACTTGAATATCGAAATTTTTTTCTCGAAATTTCGACTTTAATGTCGAAATTGCGACTTTTTTCTCGAAATTTCGACTTTTTTCGCGAAATTTCGATTTTTTCTCGAAATTTCGACTTTTTCTCGAAATTTCGACTTTAATGTCTAAATTTCTACTTTGAAGTCGAAATGAAAAAAAAATACCTTTTTGTGGCACTCCTACGCTTTCGTAGAAAAATATTCTGAAAAGTAAATAAAAAACGAATCTTGTTGGAATAAATATATGATCTACCCATAAGAACGAACACAATTATCGAAAAACGAATATTAAACATTCCACAAAAAAGACTTTGTGAAAACTAAAAATTACTTGCTCTTGAAAACTATATAAAAAAGTTATTCAGTCTTATCGGACCATAAGAAACAAATTTTAACATCTTTAAAAATATTTCAATAAAAACAAAAAACACTATAACGACTTTAAAAATGAGTTAATGAACACTCATTTATTTTACCTGTTCAACCTTTATTGCTTGGTATGGCGAAGCCTCGAACCTCCCTTTGAGTAACATATATCATGCTCCCTCATCACAACACCTGGAAGAAACAAGTTTTGGCTTGCACTGGCAATAAAAGTGTATTGCAGAAATCGATTGAAGTGTGTGTACCCACCTTCCACAACTCTGAGGTGGGATCTCTATTCTTTGGTTTTGGCGTAGTCCTAACCAGGAATATGAGTGAACCAATTCTTTGGACAGAAACTTTTTAAAAATCCTAGTTATAGTCTTTCCAAGTCGTTCCAACTATGGACTTTTACAATAAAAACGAAAAATAATTTAGTATAGGAGGTATGCATGTTTGGAGTATCTGAAAAATAAACACATACGTATCCACTAATTTTTTCAATTAAAGATGGAAAATATGATGATCAACTAACAGAAACTGAAAATGGACCTTTCCACGGACTATGAGAAAACACTGTTATTAGAAAGTATGTACTTTACAAGTAGTCGGAGCGCTAATTTCGTGCATTTTACTGTTTAAAGGAGAGTATGAATGAGACGAGATATCATTGGTCAGAGCTTGGTTCGCACTGGCCAATGATAGTACAGCAGTTCTTGACGTACGCCTTTTTGAATTCGTATCGCGGAATAGAGGAATTTTAAAGTAAATGCAAGAAAAAATATATCAGTGAAGTTCATATCGGTCATGGAAAACTCAGATTATTACCTGATCTAATAACGAACAAGCGCTGCTAGATTAATGAACGAACAAAGCTTGATGATGAATAGGACACGGCTAAAGACATCAATTTATTTTAGTAAAGTTATAATATTATGACAAGACATACGAGTGACATTCTCATGCAATAATAATAATCAATCACAATAAATAATAATGACCTGTGAGTAACGTCAAAATGACGACATATTTGTGACGTCCGATTGACGTCATATTTGGTACGTCAAAATCACGACATTTTCGAGTCATGTGACGTCAATGACTATAAAAGACCATATATTGACGTATAAATGACGTCAGCTTGTTACCTGGGTATATACGCTAATATCACTTGGGATTTTTTATTAATTTTTTCTGACCGCCAGTTTTTCTATAATTTGAAAAAAGGAGCTTCGTGACGTCACGTTCATCAAAATTAAACTTGGCAACGTCGTATAAGATGTACACGATGGAATATCTCATATTATCATTACATCGGTTGTGTTGTCATTTGATACCAGATGGGTTTGTTCGTCTGTTTCACGGAGCAGATCAATAACAATTGTTTTTCTCTGTTTAACTCATTTGCTTACCTGATGTGATATAAAATCAAAATAGATGCTAGTATAGGTAGATCAAATTTGTATGCTGGAAACTAACACACCCTTGAATATTCTATTTTCTGGGGTTAATGCGGTTTTCCAATTCGAAGTTTTGTTGTTTGTGTTAAGTAATTTCTGTATTCCTTATAACCGTGAAAATATCTAAAAAGTGCTTTGTACCCGGTTGTCTGAACACCAGTGAAAATTCAAATAAACTGTATGTGTTCTGTGGTAATAACAACTTTTGTTTCATAAGAACTGTTATTATAATTTGCGGTGTTGCCAATAATAGTTTTTCATCAAAACCAGGTTCGTTCAGAAAATTTGAAAGTTACAAATAATATAAAAAATTGCTTTTACGTAAAATTTTTTGGTGTTTTTATCCAGTGACAAAGTTTCAATTATTTCTCGACGGATATTCCCTATTTCGGAACGTGGATTATGGTGGTGGATGTTTCCGATGAACGTGACGTCAGAGGCCACACTTTGAAATGTAATATTTTTTTAAATAAAAAAAGTGGAGTGGCACTCGTTGATAAATAGACATTTTAGACTATTAACAATCGATTGAAACGAGTTTTGCAATTAATTTTTTGTAAATGTAAAGGTCCATTAGACTCACACCTTTCTTTAAAAATTAAACATTAACAAAATGAGTAGAATAAGAGCATAGTAAACAGAGCAAAGAATATCTACATTACTGAACATGTAGATATTCTTTGGTGACAGCACATAAACATAAAATTGATAGGCAAAGCGATGAGCTGTCAAATGTCAAAATGACAAACAAAAAATATCTAGCATTTCTTTTTCATTCTCTTATAAGTAGCCATATAATAATATATTCTCGTTTCCTAATATTGGTTGCGAAGGATCGAAGGAAACCTAATTGGAACTTTTTCAATGTGATGGTATAAGGTTTAACGCAGATTTAAAAAGAAAAAAGAATGTTATTTTCTGTCGGTTCACATTTGATAACCATTTCAAAGAACAAAAAACACAATAAATATGGAATTTTATATATCGCGGAGAGTATAATGTATCCATATGTTCATATCCTATAGGTACATTGTTATCTGTGGAGCATATCTGTAGATTTGTATGTAATGTTACGTCTCATGTACATTATAGCATGACATTCTTAACACAAATGACCATGACCTACTAGGTACATCTCATAGATGTAAAACGAGTACATCTGTCGTACGTACTCAAGGTCACATCTCGTATACAATCGATATCATAGCATTGTTAACAGGGTTGCTACTGAGAAACAGAATTGACCCGAATAACTTATATGTTATCTCGTTTCTTCATATTGGTTGCAAAGAGACTTTTTCAATGTGAATGTAAGGTTCAAAGTAAATTTAAAGAGAAAATTATTTTCTGTCTGTTCACATTTGATTACAATATCAATGACTCTCAAAGAACACAAAAAATATGGAATTTTATATATCGTGTTGAGTAAGTATAATGTCGATACCTCCAACGAACAAAGCCGTAACTGAAGTTACAGCTATTTTCAATTATAGGTGTAGGCGTATTCAGCTTAAAAAACTGATGCTGACGATAAAAATGCCGTATTTCTAGATCAAGTACGAAGAAATCTACTTGAAAAAATTTGTATTTCGACTTAAATATTGAAAAAAAAATTCAGTATATTGGCTCTCCTGAAATATGGTGAAAAATGAGTTACGTCTTTGTTCGTTGGGAGTGTCGATGTATCCTTATGTTCATATCAATAGGTACATTGTTATCTGTAGAACATATCACATAGATTTGTAATTGGTTAAAAAAATTGTTATATTCGTCAACCGGTTGCACCCCTACATGCAACCCTCAAAGGCAGAGACTTGTGCGAGCTAGGGGAGACGTGTAGCCCTTACCTTTTAATACATGTGATGCCATGCACGAGACTGGTGGCAATGCTGAGATTCGAACTCACGCTCTTTGGCTTATGAGGCGAGAACTCTACCCACACACTACCGCGACATACACATTATTTACTCAATGTTACGTCTCATGTACATTATAGCATAACATTGTTTACGCAAATGACCATGAGAAGTTTGTATCTAACTTTACATCCTAGTTACATCGCATAAATGTAAAATGAGTACATCTGTAGTACGTACTCAAGGTTACATCTCGTTTACATCGAAATCATAGCATTGTTAACAGGGTAGTCGGCGTCGGAGAGCTAGTTGACAAAACAATGCAACCTTATAGAAAGGCTGGTTTTTGACAAAACGTCATGTTGGTGGTGTAAATAAATAGCCTGCTATTCCTACTAATATCATATAATATGTAACGGTGATCACTCAACATGTAAACAGAAACAGGTGGTCTGTGGAAACACCCTCTGACACTAAACTAATGTAACGTAATGTAACAATGCAGACATATTCTTGCAAGTATGAAATGTAATGATAAAATTGTATATCAACTTACCTTAATGTTACGACTATATGACTGTATCTTGAACATTACATTCGTTTTGAGAGTAACATTTTCATTACTTTGCCTTCAATATTACATGATTATGTTAGTCATATATAGCTTCAATTTGTACATGATATATTACTGATGAGTTTCATTTTTAGGTATATATCGAGTACAGGCGGGTGACTGACTCATTATGCTAATAATGAAAATGTGGATTACGTTATCCAGTTTTTGACTTTTCTTTATATAAAAGTTATATTATTCGTTGACAAAAGTCTCCAACAGAAACTTGGCAATTTTTTTTTTAACTTCTGTGCAATGCTCTTAAAATATATCATGGCAGAAATTATTTTTCGTATGTAGGTGTTCACCCTATTTGAATCGATGTGATATTCAAAGAGCACTACAATGTATCTAGTACTTGTAGAATACTTTGCCAAGTATCAACGGGATATAATGCAATTGTACAGAGGAGGCAGACAGTTTTGTTTCTGTTGGAGACTTTCCGGCGAATATATATATATATATATATATATATATATATATATATATATATATATCAGTGAGGTTCCGTAACGTCTGCTGCGGAAAGCAGCTTCAATCTTGTAAAATTAATCAATACTGATAGAAAACTTTATAAAGTGGGTCGAATTTGAAGTTTTTTCAGTTTATTATTATTGTAGATTGGGGCTATCCGGCTGAACTATTTTCATGCATGTAGCACTTCTGCTGGTACCGAAAGTGGACCACAACTCCTTTATAGCGCATTCGACTGAAATGCTCGCATTCGGTGTTGGAGCGTATTTAGTGCTGCTCTGATTTGGTACAGAATACTTGATTATATACATGCAAGAAATGCGAATTTATTTAGCACAACTATCACTGACACGAGGCACATGTAAAATGACAAGCGTATTCGACTGGACCGATAAAATTATCAAAAAGCAGAACCCTTGTTTGCACCATCCACAAAGTACAGTGCAGAAATATTCGAATTCGTAGCGAGCGCTATTGCCAGTCGAATATAGATTTTGCTCTAACCTCGAGTAATACATGCCAAGTCGAATAAGAATATTATTGATACCGTGGCAGTGTATATCCAGCCGAACACACAAGCTCTGTAAAGGTTCTTAGTTGGCCATGGCACCCTTGGTTTTTTACATTAGACACAGTCATGCAAGTGCCATTGAAATGTCATTGTTATTTCATAAATGCACGTAAACAGCAAACTAGTAAACAAGAGTACATACATTCTGTAGTTGATCTTTTTGCAGTGCGTCTACCTTTACAGTCCGTCAAACTATGAATCCAGCTTAAGATATACAACTGATGTAATTTTGATTTTTAATCACGATTTACTATAGAGGTCTTTTCGTAAAAAACTTAGGTTGATAACTTGGACGAAACACTCCCCGAAACAGTTTACCAAATTCGCATACAATATTATTTGAAAATAGCAACCCAGAAATAAGTATGGTACAATAAAAGAATATCTAGATATTCTTTGGTACAATAGTGTTCTGTGAAAGTGATGATTTTCTAGCAAGAGTACCAATCGACCAGAACAATTGACTATCAGAGCAGTTGTGGATACGTGTGTATAATTTGGAAGTATTCTGTCTATGTTAGGTTATTCCGGTTAGATTTGCTGATAATTTACGCATATTAAACTAACAATTTTCTGCTCGTATACGTAAGTTTTCCAGGTGAAATTTCCCTTTTTTTGTCAATCTTTCTCCATTGTACAACTGTTCTCATTGGTCCCTGCGGGTCGCTTATGTCAAGTCTGCTCGATTGGAACTCTTGCACTTATTAATGGAAGATTGAAGTTTGGAACACAGATGGGAACTACTGAAAATGAAGGACTACCGTTGCCAGAAATGGTACATTATACCACATGTGGTACTTTGGAGGCGTTTGAAGTACGTTGGTACTACATTGTCGAAAAATACCAAAAAGTGGTACATTTGTATGATTTTAAAGTCATCTTATTTAAAACCAGGTCGAATGTCAATTCATGCTCGGTGGAGTATTGCTACAGAGCTCAGAACAGAAAACTTTTATGATACAGAGTACTCCGTGGTTTGCATTGAGACGCAGAACACACACCGCTTCAGAAGGTTAGCTTCCCTAGATATCATGATTTATGGAGGATGATATCAAAATAAAAATATGTTATATTCGTCAACGTCAAATGTCAAACTGGATCACAATCAATGTTTTATCAACTTCAAATTTATTTTCCGTAGCTTGTCAGAGAAATTACATTCTATTGGCAGATGCTGCGCATGCGTTCAAACGTCACGAATATTCATGTTCTATGAGATTCGTGGGACTGAAAGTACAATGTGGTACATTTCGCTATGTACTTAGGGTGGTACATACGTTGAAAACTTTCTGGCAACACTGGCCGCTGGCCGTATGAAGGAAGGATATAAAATTAAAATTGCAATAGGATAGGAAATGAGAGAATGCATTCACTTTTTACTCTGAACAATTTCTTAAACTAGTGTGAATGTAAAATCTAAATAATGGGTGACCATATGGTTACAGATTCCGAGGAAGATGATCCAGTGGTCAGAGAGGTAAATTTTTCGTTAACACTAATCTTTGAGGTTATTTCTATTTTACTAAAAAAATTAGATGCCCAATCAATCGCCCTTTCTTTTGTAGATTCCAATAATAAACTCAAAACGCCTAGGAGAGACTTTGCAATTATTTCAATATCCATTGAAAAGGAAAAATTGTACAAATGAACATAATATAAAGAAATGTTTTTTCAAGCCAAAAAATCAAGAACTCAAACTAGAATTGGGTATTAATGTTGACTCTCCAAACTTTGATCATGGTAAAGCTGTACTTATAGCTGATGAAGTTGATGGCGAAACAGACAACTCAAAGGATAAATATTTCGAAAATAGACTGGTTGATAAGATATTCTTAGAGTCCACTAAAGAAGTCCAAGATTCTTATAATTATGCAGCAGCTATATATAATGGCAAAGAAATCCATCTCACCGCGCTAAAAGGTAATACTTGTAAAATCCCCAATATTATTTATACTTCCCTTTTTTTCAGGTATTTTTCAATTTCGACCAACTTTCCCATATATGGCAAAAGGGTTGAAGAAAAAAAAAGGTGTGGATAATAATGACGATTCTAATGAAGAGCAGGCAGGGCCAAGTTCTGCTCAACAAGTTACTGTTAAGTTCAAATCAAATGATAGGTGGGATAAAAGTGACAACAGTTACAAGTCACTGAAAGATAAGAGTGCTGAAGAAGCATGGATTGAATGTTGCTGGCATGAGAAAAATAGCGTTTTAAGTAGTGTATGTTAGATTTTTATATTACAGAAAATTGTTAGAAGTGGTATTGAACATCAAGTACAAATATCTTGATAATCTTTCACCTAATAATTATATTTGGATAAATTTTGTTTAAGGAATGATTTCATCTAACGTGCCTTCTGGGTGTGCAAGTTTATCCCTGATTCAACAAGACTTGTCACCTATTTTTTTTTTAATTTGTTTGTCTTTACATATTCAGTTCCATTCTACAAAATGATTTTTGACAAATATATCAGTTTTCCTGAGTTCCCCATTTTCTTTGCCACAACTTCATTAGTTTGTTGTTACTGTTACTCCAAACAAGTGACTGACTCTTGAAGATTTGTTATCTTCTGCAAGTGCAATCATTCAAGGTTTAAAATATCTATTTGTACCACAGGGACCCATTTCAGGCCCTGCACTCTTATAGTCTATATAAATGGCCCACTTATACCTCTCATTACAAACTATAGTTCTTAAATTATAAAACAGCTCATCTATCTGGCCCGATCTAAACATCTACTAATTTCAGCCCAACATTATATTTCATTTTACCAAAAAAATCTTTATTATACAGGCTTTAAGATCTTTAATAAATTGACATGCAATGTGCTCCTAATGTTGCTATTTTCAAAGTCAAACTGTATTTGCTTGAAGGATTTTTTAAATTGAAAATGTAAGCCTTTGACTTTTTCTATATTAATGTATTGAATACATTTAAATTATGGAAATATATTTTTTATGAAATTAACAACTACTGGTGATGATTAACGATTTTTTATTTTATTTTTTCACTAAAGCTGTTCGTGGTATCTACTTTATCCACAAGAATAATGAAAAAAAAAACAAAATTTATTACTTTTAAATAATTTTAAACTTTAAATAAGCTTTTTCATTTGAAAAAAAACACTTCTATTAACATATAAAACCGTATTTCAACTTATCCTATCTCAGTTATTTGTCCTTTCAACATTACTATGTTTATTTTCAGGTGGAAAGACTGAAGCTTATATCAGATAATACTGAGGACACACAACAAGCAAGGAATCTTACAAATTCGGAATATATAAAACGCCTAATTCCGCCACACAAAGAAAAAGAACCTTTGCAACCATCTTTACCATCTGATATGCTCTCTCTTCATGCCTTGAAGGCATTACCTGTTCCAGAACAGTGCCGATTATTGCTGAAGAAAGGTAAAAACCCTGATTCATTTTTAGATTTTGTTTGGTCACGAATTTTTTACACCTTATACAATAAGCTGAAACAATTTCTAGAAAGAAAACAAATTTTCAGTTAAGTACCGCTGATATAGACTTATTTTTTTTTTCAGCTCAAATCATTGATTTCCAACATATTTTGTTGTTACTGGCAGGAGGACTCACTGCAGACGTTCTATTAAAAACTCTTCCAAACGTAGCAATGCTGGTCAGAGGTAACTGGGTGGTCAAATCTGAGATTTTGTACCCTGTTGGCACGTTTTCTGCTACTAGTGGAGTACCTGCTGAGTTGATGTGTAGAGCAAGGGATTACGTTGTAAGTATTTAAGTTTAATTTGAATTGAAGAAGAGGTAAATGAATATCTGGTTTTTATATCTTGACACTTTTCCTTACATAAATTTGTTTTTCTGGAAAATTGTGTTAGGGATCAATATGAGGGTGGCCCGTATCTCAGCGGTTAAGGTATTTGTTTGTGGAACTTCGGGCTCACATCTCATATCGGACAGATGTTCGAGGCCTCAGTACGCGAGTATTTTTTTCGGCCTGTTGAAAATAATTGCTTTCCTTCTTCTCAAATATAAAACTGGTAACATTCGCCCTTCATCTCACTGGTATCAAGCTCAGAAAACTCTTTTGACAACCATTATAATTCATCGCAGATTTCTCATAATTTTTTTTGCAAGTTAAACAATTACATTTATTTCAAAAAATTTATATCAAAAATATAATATACTCATGCCTTGATTAATATTATTATTTTTTAATACTTACATCGTTTTCAATAATTTGTTTCCTTAATATTTTTCAGTTGTACCTTTTTACAAAAAATCAGTATGTGGAACGAAAGAAGGTTTCATCGATTCTGAAAATCCCCTCAGAGGAAATCAAAGAAATCTTCACAGGAATTTCAAAACTTCGGCGCCACAATAAAGAGTGGGAACTCCAAAGTCCTACCGATCAAGAGTTCATCAATAAACATGCCGACTTGGTGAAAAAACAAAATTTACTGTGGGAACATCGGTTCCATCAGTTGAGTGAATTTTTAAAAGACAATAAAGGTAAACGTCGAAAAAGTCGAAGTGAAAGTAAAAGTGTTAGCGAAGATGGGAAAATCAGAAATGGCCCTAGTTTCAGTTCGGACAATGATTCTGGTACAGAGAAAGGTAAATCTCCTGTGGTCTCTAGGAAAAATAAATCTGTTAAACTTGAAAGTCAAGTAAGTGATGGGAATTCATGATGGCTCACTTTTGTTATTTTTTAAACTAATTTATTGTTGCTTGTTGACTATATCCTGAGATTTTTCCTATTGTATCTTTAATTGATTGTACATAAGTATTATACTGTATATGAACATAAAAAGCGGTGTTTTATTCCCCCAAGACGTGGTCTGGTTTAAAAAGAAGGAACCAAGTACTATCAAGATACACCATTTTGATTGGTCCTTATATCGCTGGAGCCGAGAGTTTCATATAGCGAGTGAAAATATCAGCTAAATATGTTATGCACCATACCTAATATATATTCCATCCTGTACATGGCATCACACGTTAAACGGAAAGGGCCTCGTCTTCTCTACCTCTCGCAAGTCTCCCGAAGACTTCTGAGGGTTGCTCGTAAGGGTGCAGTCGGTTGACGGAAAGATATACTTTTTTTTATGTTCAGGGAGAAACTCTTTTATATTTCTGCAACAAAGCCCTACAGTATACTGGATAGACCATTAGACGTATTGTAGGTAATCGGGAGAAGAGTATAATACAATTTTTTCCTACAAGCGTGCGTGTTCCGTCTTATTCCCGCACGCAATTTAGTTTGAGAGGTCATTTACCTACTGCGGAAAAAATTTTCTCTACGATCATCACAGAATTTGCTAATTCTGAAATAAAATTTGATTACAGAATGCTGGAATTCTCTCTCTTGAGATGGAAGAAATATTCTGCAACACCTCTGCCCCCATGCAATTCAAATTTATTTACATTCTCTTGTATAAGAATAATATTCTCACACTGGTTAGCAATAATAACATTTTTCTACAAGCGTGCGTGATTGACCTTATATTGGTACGCATTTTCATTTAGAAAGTGTCACTTTCCCGCACTAGTGCGGAAAATATTTTTCCGCACTAGTGCGGGAATAAGTTTTCCACACTAGTGCGGGAAAAACGTTGGAACAATTTTGTCGCGAAATATAAGTGGTTGATGACAAAATATGAAAGATTTGGTTTGTTTGTTGCAGAAATATGGACGTTTGCTCAAAACTGTCCATCGCAGTTTGTACTATTTCTTGTAATAATTAAAAAAGGTTGAAAAATAAAAATTGGTTGTTATGAGAGTCCCCTCATATACAATCAGATTGATCTTATGTCAAACCTTTTGTTGTTATACCAATCGAAACAAATTTTTTCGTCGACCTTAACAAAAAATTACATTTTACGGACTAATTTCCGGACGAAAAATAGACTATTTTTGAAGGCAAGTACCTACTCCGCTGTGGTTGCTATGATACGGCACGGTACGAGAGCGGTGATCGATTCACGTTTTAATTAATACGTAGGCGCCTGTGACAATAACTGTCATTTGATGTTATCAAATTAATTATTTACGAAGTCCGCTAGATTTTACGTAAAGGTTTGTAGATGTCGACGAAAAAATTTAATATGCACCTCGGCTAAAAACTGTCTATTGACTCGCCTGCTTGCTAGCCTCGGCTGCGCCTCAGCTATCAATTTGCAGGCTCGACTGTAATAGACAGTTTTTCGTCCTTGCTACATAAATAACTATTGTTGCGATTGTCAAAGTGACAGTGGAAGCGTTACGTATTGAATTTTAGATTTTGTTCAATTTCTGTAATGGATGATGAAGAACTTCCTCAAGAAATTGTGCAAGCAGCCTCTGATGCAAACTTATTAGAGTTATTTTTACCAACGAAGTCTAAAGAAAGGTATGAGAAGCAGTGTACGCGATTTATCGAATGGTGCAACGATAAAAAAGTGAAAATACCAAATAAAGAAGAAGTATTGCAGTCTATCTGCACCTCCAAAATCCAGAGCTACGTATAACAAATGTTAAACGTCTAGGAGGATGGAGTCAACTTCAGTTGCTGAGAAATTGAAAGATTCTACAAATTGGAAAAAAAAATGTCGAACAAAATTATCAATTTGACTCCTTCATTATGTTCCTAGTTCATTTCAGAACCCTCGACCTCTCGCTTCGATGTAATATCTGCACCTGTTAGTGACGATTTGATGCCCGTTCTTGCTTATTGCAAAATAAAAAAATTCTGAATTTTCATTAATTTCCTTACGATTGTAGAAAAAATGTTGATCATAACTCATGCGGAAAGGTACTTTCCCGCACTGGACTGCTTACCCGAACTCCGCTTCGCGTCGTTCGGGTAACGGCAGTCGCATGCGGGAAAGGTACCCTTTCCGCACTTTGTTAGGATAATAACTATATCCTAGACGCAGGAGTTGATTGTCAAGGGTAATATAACAAGACCTTGATAAATAGTCGACTATTTTTATTGCATCTAAATTTCGACTGTATTTATTAATTTTACTCGACATTATTTTGGCATTAATAATCTGATGAGAGCCCGAGAGCAAAGCTCGAAGGCTTTCATCTCTGATTATTAATGCCAAAATAATGTCGAGTAAAATTAATAAATACAAGAGAAATTTAGCAGCAATAAAATAGTCGACAATTAATCAAGGTCGTGTTATATTTATGAAGATTATTTTTTGAATCCATTTCTTCATATCTGTCATATGAATGACACTGTATTGTCAGGGATTGTAGCCTCGATATCTCATCGTTTTTGATTTTTCCAAACCGATTCATTTTCAAATAATTATTCAGCTTTAACACGATCGATTCTATTTGACGTTTAATATGTATTTATTTAGAGTACTGTCAGATGCTCAGGCTCCTTGATATGAGTATCATGCTGAATAGTCGGTGACTATTGTGCATCATGTAAATAGTCGCTAATAGAGCGTGTTGATTGGTCCTGTCAAACAGGAAACAAACGTATGATTGGTTGATGACTGATATTTAATAGACTAAAGAAATAATCACCGTAATGGCAAACTTCAGTAATGTCAAAATTATTGCTGTCACACGTTTTCATTCGAAAATATAAAAAGCATCTTGAATTTAACCAGTGATTCAGAATCAGAGTGTGAAAATACACCACCTGAAATTACAGAGAGTACAAATAATATACTGGAAAGTTTACTTCCAAGACACCCGAAATATTGAGACTCGTAATATTAATATAAGTAATATTTATCAAACACATTATAATGAGAGGCCGGATGGCTCAGATGGTATAGCATTGGCATAGTAGACGAGAGGTCGTGGGTACAAGCCACCGACAATGCAATAATTAATTCTATAATTCAATTAATGCATCTTTGCGATTAAAAAATTAGTTCTGGTTAGTCCAGGATTAGTCCTTTCTGATAAACAGTGTTTTTAAATAATAGTTATTATTTCGTATGGAAATTATCTTTTGTTCGTTTCCATTTTAAAATATTTTAAAATGTTTGATCGTGGGGAAAGTATAGTCTGCTACTCGGTTAGAATGAAAATTCGTGATATGCTCGTGTGGTTCCTCCCGTTCGCGCTGGGAACTTTCCACTTGCATCGAATTTTCATTCTAACCTTGTTACAGAATATACTATTCCCGCACGCTAATGTCACTTCAAGTGAGTTTTTCTCGCACTAGTACGGGAATATCTTTTCCCGCACGCGATTGTTTGTTCAAGAGCGCTATACATAAAGATGTGCTTGTAGAAAATAGTTATTATCCTAACAAGTACGGAAAGAGTACTATTCCCGCATGAGACTGCCGTTACAAACTTTCACGTGCGGGAAAAATTATTACCGCACTAGTGCGGGAAAAACTCACTTGAAGTGACATTAGCGTGCGGGAAAATTTTCCCCGCACTAGTGCGGGAATATGACCTCTCAAACTAAATTGCGTGCGGGAATAGGGCGGAACACGCACGCTTGTAGAAAAAATCTTGATCCTTACTCATACGGAAATGAGGTACTATCCTGCACTCGACTGCTTACCCGAACTCCGCTTTGCGTTGTTCGGGTAACACGGCAGTCGCATGCGGGAAAGGTACTCTTTCCGTACTTGTTAGGATAATAACTATTTTAGAAGCTATTAAAAAACAAAGAGATTATTAGAACAATTTGTCTTATATGGTCATTAAAATTTTTGGTGGTAAAGGTTAGTTTATTTATCCGGCTACATTTAATAATAAAAAAAAGTTAATAATCGTACGTAGTTTTGTGTTCTGAACACGAATCTAAACAAAATTAAAGGAATTATCAAATGCTATTTGAGTAATACCTTTCTGAATCTTCAAAATCGACTGTTTCAAATACGAATTTTTTGAAAAAAATCACATAAAATGCGTCCTTTTTTTGAAGGCACTTTTTTCAGGCGCTAATCTACCTAATATCACAATTACTAGCACCAAAAACAACCGCTTTACACAAAAAAATTACCTTCTTACCTACTTGTGAAATATACGTTTCTAGGCTGTAAGATCTAAGAGTCTACATATTTCTGAATTTACACTACAGAAAGGAACAAGAGGTCGAGTTTCTTGTAGAACACTCTCAATAGCCTAGGAATTTTACCATAATATTGCTTTTTTATTCTGAAAACCACTTAATCATCCTTATTACTTCATTCAATGTTTCTGAATTTCATCTTAGTGTGAGTTTTTTTTGAAGAGATTTGTCTCTAGCATAATACAAGTGTGAAAAAATCTAAAATGACAAAGGATAATGTCTTTATCTGTACCTCAAAAAGGCACTCCAATAAAAAAAAAAAAATTCTTTAAAACTATCCATAACCATTATGCTTTTAAATAAACAATCAGTAAGATTAGTTAGAAATGAGCATGATGAACTAAGTATACTTATTGCTTGATTCATTTTCTGCATATAATTTGATCACCATAATAAAGGTTTCAAGATTTCTAGATCACCTGCTTAGTGAGCTTCAAAAGAAAACATACTTATACTTGTTTAAAGAGATTTCTTTTAAATATATGAACTAATGAAATGCAGTAATTTTCTTTTACATTTATTCAAATGTTACATATAAAACAAAAAAGTCACCTAATACAAAACAATTCGTATTATTTAGTTATTGGGGGGCTCCGTCTCCGGCAGGCATGGACCTGATGATATCACTATCTCCTGGGTCTGTAATCGACATAGAGCAAACTCTGAAGTATTTACCACATGCTGTTCCCAATTCTACGTTGTTTCCAGTGTAATGATGTACTCCAGTTTTGGCTAACATAGCATAGTACTCGATTTCTGATTTCCTTAGCGGAGGCGTGTTGTTAGAAATGATGATAAGTTTTGCTTTACCTTGGCGGAGCGTCTTCAAAGTCTGTTTGTATCCTAAACAGTACTTTCCGGATTTCATTACCAACGCCAGTCGGCTGTTGATACTCTCGATTGCTTTCTTCTGTTTCTTTTGGGCTACCATTTTACTGAATTGTTCAATCCACGTGCGCTACAACGGGAAGTTCTACTCAAAAAGAAAGCGGTGGAAATATGACAAATGGTGTATGACGTTTGACACAAAATATTTTCTTCTTCTTAATTTTTTTGGAGGTGGGAGAGTTGGGTAATTAATCCAGACTCGAAACTGATACATTTTTCAATAAGACACAAAACATTTATTTTGAAACCCGCTGGTGGGTCTATAATAGAGACTCTGGAAGTATTTGAGCTAGAATGATTAGATCTTATCATATACTCTTATCTACCCGCCGATTTTTGTACTTGGTACTAGTCGATACACTTATTTATTTGACAGATTATTACTTAGAGGATTACTGTGAACTCCATTGCTTAGAGATTGTAAACTATGCTGGTTCTGTGAAGAGAAGGGCGAATAAACAGCCTTCCATGCAAACACTAGTGATATTTTGGCGACGAACTGATTTCATGCTTATTGAACTCAAGTCACTGGTCTGACGTCATTATTTTAATGGAACAAAGTTTCTCGCCAAAATGAAGTTTTTTCGTGATTCCATGTTGAGAAAGTAAATAAAGTAATCCTAATTCAAAACATAACCTCAATTTCTAAAATAATCGAGAGAAGCGAGCGTATACATTTTTCATTGATGAAATAATGTTTGAAAATGTACTTGATGTACTTCAGCAAGTTTTTGCCTTTACTTATTCTGTCGTTTTTCTGGCACTCTGATATCAATGGTCTCTTTCTAATAACCAGTCCATATTATTGTAATGTCTATGGATATTATTACTTATGAATTTTTTCGTGAATGCTTGCCTTCTTCAGAAGGTAAACAAACAAAACGATCAAAATTAACCGGCTTCCGCCCCCTCCAGCATGCTGTCAGACAACGATATTTGACGAAGCTAGTCGAACACCACTTAACATCTTCCGAACTACTACCCACAACTTTGAACGCTCCTCCAGAGGAGCTTCCATCGCTTTCCACGAACCGCGTTCCAAATATGAAATCATGACGTAATGTGACGTCATGAGTTCGTCGCCAAAGCGGAGTATTCCATCATCCTTTGGAAGTAGATTGTCGCCAAAATATCACTACTGTTTGAATGCGGAGCTCAAACTCGCACGAGAATGTGAATATTTTCGGACACTAATGACTGTGGTGCAGAAAATCTTGTGAGAAATCTCCAAGTTCATCATCTTCACATCAAATAAAATGTGATGGAAATGTGAGCAAAAGGCGTTTAAACCGCCCGTGCTTTAAAAACCCTTCATGGTCACGCTTGTGTCTGAATCGGCCTTTAGAGAGAGAAACCCGCACCAGAAAGAGAGCAGAGACTAGAGCTAACCTAATCACAGAACATCAGAACAATATGTTTTCTGTGGAGCTGGGAGTTAATCAAAACAAAAATAATAAACAACAAATTACATTGAAAATCGATTTTGTTGAATTAACTGTTTTTACCAATTTCTAAGAGACATGATTTATTATGAAAGTTCCATCCTAATTCATCAACAAACACAGTTTTCAATGAAATGGCAGTTTTCAGCAAATACCAATTAGATATTAGACCTAAAATGTGGATACTTGGAGAACTTTTTCCTCCTTTTGGTTTTACAAGTTTTGTCGGCGCAGTATTCGTATGTTTCCTAAGTTTTTATATGTTTAAAAAATTAAGTAGTGATGGAAATGTTCCTGTGAGAGATTCTACCAAGAATCATAATTGGACCACAATAAAAATAACATCTAAAGTGTGTTGATATCAAACATTTTGTCCAAATATGAATATAGATACATTTTAGGCTTGGTACTGTTCAATATGCGAATCACTTCTCCTCAATGGAATTGGAGCATATTGTGATTGCTGTGGAGTTTGTGCAGACCCTGAATGTGTAACGAAAGCCAACTCAGATCTTAAATGTAAAGTCGTAACTAGTAGTAATGAGAATCATTTACATCACTGGGTTAAAGGTAATTGAAATAAGGTCTGTAAGTAGCTGTAAATGCCTTCCTTTATACCATACAGTTTTCTATGGGAACAGCATACCCACTGTAGGTGGTCCCATTTTTATCTCTCATATATGTCAACTATGTTCCTACAAACTTATTCTATGATTGATTCAAATATTGAAATCTAAGATAAAGATGAAGAGAGTACTTATCAAACCTACTTTCGATATTTTGAAATTTTTTTGTTTTGAAGAGCATAGATAGGTATAAGTTCTATGTTTTCATCTAGAAAGTTAGGCTGATGATGGTTGTTTGACAACAAAATGATGGACAGTAAAACTGATTTCATCACAAGAAAGCTCTCAAAAAGTTTCTCCAAGCACTTTTTATCTTGTTTCAATTATGAAGATAACACCAGAAAAATAAAATAAATCAGAAAGTTCAGTTTTTCCATAATATTTTGAAAATTAAAGTATTTTTGGAAATTTCATACTTCCATGCACAGCTTCAACTATGAAACAATTTTAAAATGGTTTTGATAAAAAAATCAAATTCAGGGTAAATCAAGACTGATTTCAAATGAAATTCTCAATTGATCCTATAAAATGAAGATGTGACAACCAAACCAATGATCATCTTAAAATGTTCATGGTTGACAAATCAAAATTTTTAATTGGGTTAGTCAAAACGTCACATTTCTAGTAATATTTTTGAGATTTTTATTTTACATTTTTAGCCTTATGTTGACTGCAAACCATTCAACAACTTTTTGTCCAAAACTTATACTCAGTGTGAGATAAACACTAGGTGATGATGAAAATTGGTAAAACGTATGTTGTGATACCGCGCGAGAGACTCGGGGAATCCCGGAGTTCTTTCTGTTTCATTCATCATTCAAAAAATGCTTATTTTCCTTTTTTTTTTTAACAGACAACAACGTAATCATAATAATAATATTTATTCATCAAATTTATAGGGAAAGTCAGATTATAAAAACATTGAACACAAACATGGCAATACAGTAAAATATAGAAAATTATAGATGAATGAATTGTTATCCCACTAAGGGCAAGACCTGTGTGGGTGAACATTTTGATAAACATATAAACAGATAAAAATAAACAAGTAGTATAAAACACTATATAAAATATAAATATATTATAGGGTGCGGCTTTTAAAAGCCCCCCTCCTGTTAACTTTTGAACGGTTTGACATACAAACATAAAAAAACTGTAGGGTATCACTGATACTACTTTTTGAAATAACACACATTGTTATTGCTCGATAGATGACACGAGGGGGGCACGTCAACTAAAAAATTTTAAATGGCATGGGGGTTTATGTGTCACATCGTTGAAAAGATAATTTTATTCTCTTCTAAACCATCAACAATTTTTCGAATTCCGTGATACTTGATCCCACATGATTTTTAAAATTTTTAAGTTGATGTGCTCTCCTGCCCATCTATGAAGCAATTACAATGTGTTTTATTTCAAAACGTAGTATCAGTTATGCTCTCCAAACGTTTTTTCAAAAGTTTGTACGTCAAACTGTTAAAAAGGGGGGGACTATTAAAAGCCACACTGTTCATAGTATATAGTATAATATCACTTTTATTGCGTTTTGATTACTGAGTGAAAAATTAGTTATTTGTTTATTTCAAAGAAGGTATCAGGAAGCTAAAAGCCGAAAAATTGGTTTATTTTAATTTGTTGTTGTTTATGTAATTTTTCTCAACATTTGATTGGCATTGAAACTCATACTCATAATCACTAGTGAAATTTTATTGAAGTATTCTACGTTTAGGTTAAGTTATATTAACAGCCAAAAGCGTCTCCATATAAATTATTGATTTCTTGTCTTATCAATTTTTTACTTATAAAATTAATTTATTTTGAATTTTCTCAATTATATCTGGGTATACTAGATATGTATTACGTATATGAATTTTCATCAAGTTTTGGCCTAGTAAATTACATTTTTGAAATTCGAACATCAATTGTAAGATTTCTCTCAGAAATTTGAGGATCCCAATTTTTTACAGTATTAGTTCAATCCAACAGTGTATGATACATAATATGTGATCTACTATTTCAAAACTTTTGTTTTTCTTTAGGTAACCTGCCTTTGTGGGCCTTTTGCCAAAAATGTGGCGAAGATTGTTCAATAGAGCCTGGTCTTGTCGATTTCCAATGTTGTTGGTGCCAAAGGACCGTTCATACAGAATGTTTATCTGACATAGAACAGGTGAAAACTAATGCAAAATTTCAAGAAAAAAATTCAAACCAGAAATTATTATATGGTGGCTGAAAGACAACGTTTTCCTGACTGTTGATCAAAAGATTAAAATTAAGGGTGTATTCCTTAGATTTCTTCTGATGATTCAGTAAGTAGGTATATTTTATTTTGTTTCAAAATGATAAACCTCCTGCCGTAAATATTATTAGGGTGATTCAAATTTGGCAAATTTGCTCACAGATGGATGAATTGGTGAGTCAGCAGTTGAATCATCAAACTTCAACATGTTGCTGAATTTTAGGGAAAAATCTCTTCAAAAGATTGAAAATCTTGTTTACTTTCATTAAAAAAAGTAAAGTTGTTGAAGGTTCCTGATGAATGAAATGTTGAATATCAATTCTGATGACTACTTGGGAGAGTACATTAAGTTTCTGTGAGATGGTGCTCTTCAAAGTGTGAAAGTGAAGAGGATAAAACCAAAATTTCAGTTTTTTTCTCGAGAATGAATCAAGTTATTTCGTTTTAATCTATATGTACCTTGAAGAAATCTCATTGCATCATCCTAATTATGTCAATTTATGATTCTCGCTTACAATTCAAATACAAGAATTTTGAATTAATCCAGAATTTGTTGCTAGCCTCATAACAATGGTAATAATCTTGAGTTCTACGATGTGAAGTTTCCACTTTCATTTATGATAAACGAGCTAAAAAAGGTTTGAATTTTTTTCTTTGCATGATGCTACTTAATTAATGCTATTTTGTAGTTTCATCTTATAAATATATAGTAATAATTTTTTCTATTGAAAACTTCCAGAGTTGCGACTTTGGCCCTTATAGAAATATGATAGTTCCTCCTTGGTGTATACAAGTTGCACGACGTAAAGGAGCACTTCATAAGCATTTACTTCTCAGAGGTGTGAAAGATCCAGGTTGGAAAAAATGGACTCCTTTGATTGTTATTGGTGAATTAATCGTATATTGGAATTTTCAAAACTTTTTGACATTTATAATTTTTCTTATGAACAGCAAACAAAAAATCTGGCAATAGCGACGGGGCATTGGTTTTATCAGAATTCAGAAAATATCTTAATCCAGTTCAAGTGATCGATTTGAGCGAAAGAAAACCTCCTGCTGCTTTACAGTGGTGTGTTTTGTTGGCTCCTAAACAAGTTAAAATACTCGTAGCAGGAGGAGATGGAACAATTTCGTGGGTTTTGACGACATCACATAATTTGGACCTAGATGTAATAATATATCTTACTTATCGGAGGTATTTACACTACTTAATAATGTTTTCAATTCCAGCCTGAACCGCTATTGGCTATTCTTCCTCTGGGTACTGGCAATGACCTCTCTAGGGTACTAGGATGGGGTAAAGAGAACTCTTCGGAGTTGAACATTGACCAGATCTTAGCAAATATACAGGATGCGAAAGTTTCTGAACTTGACAGGTAGATATTGTTACATTGCAAAGAGAATGTTTTTACTATTTACTGTTTCAGATGGAAGGTTGAGGTGACCTCGACCCGGCATTTAGGACTGAAATTACCGAATAAAACTTACTTTATGTATAATTATATCAGTATTGGAGTGGATGCCCAAGTTGCACTTAATTTTCATAAAACACGAGATAGTATTTTTTATGTGTATGGGAGCAGAGTTTTCAATAAGGTAGAGTTATTTATTTCTAACCTAGATTGATTAAGGTAGACGTTTCTAGAAAACTATTTTCACTGTTGTTTTATTCTCAAACTTTTATTCATATTACAGATATTGTATCTGTGCTTTGGTACCCAGCAAGTGGTTACTGCGGATTGCAAAAATCTTGAACAACGTCTTGACTTATATTTAGATGGCAAGCTCATCGATCTTCCTGAACTAGAATCAATTGTTGTTCTGAACATTTCATCTTGGGGTGCTGGTGTGAACTTATGGGGTGAATATACTTTTTGTTGTTACTTCAAGAACCCAAAATAAGGACTTCGTTTGTTTAGGAATGAGTGGCGACGGCAATACAAGACTTAATCAGTCCTACCATGATGGGGTCTTAGAAGTGGTAGGAATTTACTCATCATTCCATATGGCCCAACTACAAGTGGGTTTGTCTTGTCCTGTGAGACTTGGGCAAGCTAAAAACGTAGAGGTATTCAAAATCCTTTACAACTAATGTGAAAGCCCCATAAAGGCAATTTTTTATACAAATGAGTTTGCATTTTTAAGTGATGCTAATAGTCGTACGAAGTATTCTAACACCATGACAAATGGCCGACTATTATTTTCTTCCTACTTCTATGGAGAGTACCTTGTATTTTGACAATTTGATGAGACCATATGAACATTAACAGTCTGAATTCTTTGATTATTAATATTCATATGGGCGAATTAAATTTTCTCAAAATACAAGTTACTCGAGATGAATTAAAGGAAATAATAGTAATAACTTCATAAACAGTATAAAATCATTCATATACTTTTGGTTTCAACATTTCATTCAACTTATATTTTAACAACTATGTAGAAGATAACAAAAAAAAGGCCTTTTAATTTTGAAAGGACTGAGTTATGTCAAACTTTAACACTTATACCACCGTAGATAAGTGAACTGAAGTGACTGAAGTAGGGTCACTAGGCGCCATATTTGTGTCTACAGACCCACCCCGAATTTTGCGTTTAGCCGATGTATTCTGTTCTATCGCACAACTAAAATGAATCCGAGATTGAATGCCGTACGTGAGACCAAGTGAGACAGGACAACTCTCAGCTGACCCCTCTTACCCCACCGCTTTTCAGAAAAAAATAAAACCTGAACCCGACACATCAAAGGCGCCGACTGGGAGTGAATCCACTTCAGTTAACTTATCTATGGTGCTTAAACAAATAAAAAGAGAGCCGCTCATATTTCTTTTGTTTATATCAATAGCCGTGATTACCTAACGAGTCGTTTTTTTTACACAAATAGCCGACATCATGTGACTTCAATCATGAAATTTTATACCGAAATAATCGTAGATAATATTCCAATACTACTATTTCCTTCATTCTATGGAGAGAGTACCTTTTCTACATATGAATATTAAATAATCTCTTTCTTCTTAAGCTTTAACTCGAGGTATATAGATATTTTTTCATTTTAAATGTTAATACCTATATGGCTGAATTGAATTGTCTCAAGAAACAAGCTTTTCGAGATGAACGAAAGAAAATAATAGTCTCTATTTGTCTTGGTCGAGTAACATCTGGTAGATTATTTCGTGAATACCATTAGAATCATTCATATACTTGTTAATATACGTTTCAACATTTAATCCAACTATTTCTTCGTTAACGTTAATAGCCGTGTTTACCTAAATAGCCGCTTTGTTACCTGAATAGCAGCTTGATTACCTAAATAGTCGCTTATATCACACCTCTTGTGACTTCAAGTGAAATGAATACGGAGTACCCTTCTCTCCAAGCGTTTCCACCAAGTGGAAAAACAAAGGCAAACATCTGTCAGAAATCAACTATTTCCCTGGCTAATACCACGACGGACATTAAATTATATCTGACAGATATTTGTGCAACATTGTTCCAAGAAGACCCAATTGCAAGTGCTTGTCTTGTAATGAAAAAACCGACCGATTTCAAAATACATTACTCTAAAAGTTCCCCGCCAGCGGAAATGTATAAACCGCTTCACCTCGAAATCTGTCAGTTATCACCTGATACATCGTGAAATAAATTGCGAAAACAGAACCTAGACTCCTAGACTACTACTTATATTTTCATAACAATCCCCACATATGATTTTTTCCATTTCATAATGCTGCTAATAAGAATTAATGTTTCAGATACGTTTAAAACAAAAAGCTCCAATGCAAGTCGACGGCGAGCCTTGGGAGCAGCATGCTGGTAAGTTGAAAGTTTCTTTTGTCAATAGATGCCCTGTTTTGGTTAACCAAAATAGATCATACTGATGAAGTTTGAATTGTAAAATGTCCAGTTGCATTTGTATTTCTTGAATGTTGTATTGTATTTTATCGAAATTGAATCCCATAAAGTGAATCGCTGTTATCTGTTGTAAAGCTGTTTTTTAAAAATTGTTATAATTTGATCATCTAATTTATAGGCTTGTGATTGTTATCTGTCTTTTCATCTATGATAATAGGCCTGCCGCTGCCTTTACTTCCTATATTTTCACACTAGAATATGATAAGTGTTATATCTTGTGTCGTATTCTAATGTATAAGTGTTGACTGTGAGGGTTTTCAAGGCCTATTAATACGTTGTTTATGATTGTTCATTACAAATGATTCCGACAAGTTTTTGTAGAATTATGAACAGGAAAGGTGCATCTAACTCATGAATCTTTTCTGGACTTCAGTAACAGTCCAATCACGTTTTATACATTCTAACTTTTGTTGAATAAATATAGTTTTGTACCGTTTCAGTGCAACATTTTCATTTCTTATCCATATATTGGGACTGATGAGTGCATATTTTGAAAATGTATGAGATAAAGTTACAGAGTTGAAAAGGAATTTAGTGTCAAAATGTATGGGACACTTTTGAGTTGGCTAGGAACAGTGTTCTTATTACGTTTCCAAAAGTAACAGTTTGAGTTTTGATAATGAAAAAGTCTTGTATTTGTATTTGGCATGACATTGCAGTTTTCGGCATGACGATATCAAATATGATCCTGAAGGATTCGTTATAATTTTTCATTATTTTGGTATATCACGCTTCTATGAAAGCTTTACCTACATATCAAAATATCGAATCATATTAGAACAATAACTGAGGGAATGTTATTGACTTATTAAATAAAGGTTTAAATAATGTAATCAACAACTATATGTACTTGCGTTTTTGCAACGTCAGTTTTCAAAATACACATGGCAACAATGCCAAGATCACCATTAGATTCTGCTGTTTTGAATAATGCATCTCCATCAAGTCGATATTTTTTTTTTTGCATACTTTTTGGGACACGGTGTAAATTTGATAAATATTCAGAAACCATAACTTGGTGATTATTCCATTTTAATTAGACTGAACTGAAATATTAGGTACTATAGTTAGACAGACAAGATCTCAGCCAGGCAGTATACATTAAATATAAAATAATTTAGCAGGACAAATAAAAAGTATCTACGGTGTAAATATTTATATATATTTATTTTCCACTGAAATTCTTTCACTATAATTTGATCCACCAACTTGTTCGACCTCGTGTAGTTTTTGAATATCTGAAGTATTTGATCAGCGAAAGCTCAAATGATATGTTTAGTGAGGATTTCAACTCTTAAAAGTACCTAATGCGATATGATATCTAGTGTTCCAAATCACCAACTTATTATTTTCTGCTCCATATACGAATTTATGATTAATGCTTTAAACTTAATTTTGAAAAACATTCTGCAATAGGAATAAATGTAAGAATTGATATTGTATATATTTATAATATAACCTGTTGAATAAAATGAAATTTTGATGTATGTATTTATATTGATTTCATTTAATTTAATATAGTGAGTTTTAGGTTTAGAGCCATGTCCTATTGTGGCTCACCCTATATTTATATAACTACAGTGGCCATCAGTGTGAAAGCCTACTGTAACTCATGTCCTCTAATGAGTTTCAGTTCCGACTCCTCCCCAGTTTTGAAACCGTCGGTAAATCAAAATTATTTTGTCCTAGGTCAGATTTGTTCCAAAGCTAGCCTTCTCTTACAGGAAAGCTAAAGTTTTAGGAAGCCTGATAGTTTATTGTTTTTGGCAGTGCTTCACATGACACAAGCCTGTGGTAAGCTAGTGGCTGCTTTATAGTCTGTATGTTGCCCATCTTGTCTCTTCAAAACTACGTGAAGATGAAGTAATCCTCGAAGGGATTCTATTGCACTGGGACTGATTTTGTTTCTTATTTATATTATTATACTTTGCTATAAAGTAAAAAGCTAAATAAAAGTACATTGAGTGCCGGTTGCATAAAGCCTTCTGTTAATTTAATGAACGATTAACACTGCTAAATGGTGAGCTAAGGTTTGCGTTGCCATAGTAACAAACGAATTAAATATTTGTTAATCTGTTATTTTCTTTTTTTTTTTTATTTTTCCATTATTGCCTTATAATACATTGGCAACGGTAGCAATTAAAAGATTCATAATACCCGACGGCACTTGTATATATTTTAGAATAAAAAAACTTTAGCTCTCTAGCTGAATCTGTCCCAAGATATGTACAATAACACCCTTTCCGGTTTCAAACAACACAGAACACAATATCCCTGAAAATTATAATGAAAAAAACGATGTTATTTTCAACATATCAACTCAAAAGATATTGAGATTCTGAACGTCAGAGATTTATATTCCTTCAAGAATAAACATTACCTAAAAAAATGAATTAGAGAATACACGAAGATCTGTTGAAAATAGATTCACCAGTAATACCAAAATTCAAAAAGAGCCACATAGTTAACGGGCGTTAAAAAAATGTGAACAAAATTTCTCAGATTTTGATGTTTCTTTTTAAATGTCGCTAATTGAAAGTACTTTAACCTTTAATAGTTATTTATGCAACAAGTGCAAAAAGTAAGTGTTTATTGCACGAGTTGCATACAACATTTTTTCTATGTTCATGCAAAAAGCAAAAAATTATTTATTTAGGTGCGGCACTAGGTGAAGGAAAATGAAATACGCAATTTAAATAAATAATTATTACTATTGATTTCATCACCGCATCATCTAGTTTTCCATTAATAATACTCATTTTAAAACTTTCGGTTCTGTAATTGTCAGAATTAAATTTAGACTGACGTTTATATAACCACAGTTTCATTATAAAAATCAAAATCATAGTAGCCATGAGCGTATGCTATAACGAGGTGTGGTCATAGTACAGACAGTTTGCTCTGTACAGGTAGACGGTTTCGAACATGGCGGATCGGTTTTGATTATGGAGTTATTCTCGGGAAGGCATTGTTTGTTCAGCTCTGACTGCTAACATTAATACAAAATAATATAAAATATGTAGCTGTTTAAAACGTATGGCCAATCTCACAGAATATCTGCTAAATATGTAGTGGGTTTGAACGTTTATGTTTATCATGATGACAGCACCTTTAAGTAGAATGACAGATGAGTGAAATAAAAACTTTATTGCACTAGTGCAATAAAGAGCTTCTTTTTCCACTAAATATAGTTCAATAAAGTTTTGCTTTTTGCATGAATGTAGAAAAAGATTAAAAATTGATGCTTTCATTTCTTGTTGTTTAAAAGAGTAATTCGAAAAATTAAGGAACCCAGTGAAAGAATTCAGTCAGTTTAAAAATGGAGTGTGACGAGATATTTGTTAATAATTTTTTGTGTAATTGGGTTGATGTTGACAATGCCAAACAAATAAGTAAAAAAAACAAGGAGATCGGCATCGTATCGAAAGAGAATATTTAGCGAGAATATTAAGACAAGGAATAATAATTTGATATTTGTTACGTCATAAAAAATAGGATTGCCATGAAAAAAACATTTTCTCGCCAAAAAAGCATAATTTGAAATACTAATCGACCTGTACGAGCATATATTTCTAACAAAGAAACTGTATTTGATTATCTGAATTAGAGACTCATACTGTATTTTATTATAGAACCAAATTGCATAATTTGCTCCCACTGAAAATAACAAAAATGGTGAACTACAAACTCATTTGAAAGTTTCATTCTTGATAACATTATAGTGAATTCTATGTTCTATTAATACACAACACCCTTTAAGTTTCTAATTCTATTTTCAACTGATAAACTACTTTATTTTTTCATAAATTTTCTTTCCAATTTATATTGTGGTCGGTGGATCAGCGGTCTAATGCATATGCCGTTCGAAACTCCAGCATAGCGATAGTCGGTTCGAGCCCGATGTAGGTACAGGAGAATTTTTCTCAACTACTTTTGGATCGAAAGGCAACCGCATGCCTTGTTGAAAAGCAAGTGTATTGTGAGTTGTCTATATGCCAATTTCGTCTGGTGCTAGCTTGGAGTGCGCACCGACCACCCGAGGTGGTGCTGTAGGTTTTCCGGGTTTTCTTACAGCTGAAAAGTGAATACGCCACAAAAAAATCGGTAAGTCGCCCTGAAGTGCCACGGCAAATAATTTTAATAATAGCCGTCCACTCGGGGACAGGGCCTGACTGGTATCCTTATGTCCCTGGAGCTCCGATACCACCGAAGGGCGCGTTGGTGTATCATTAACCCCAGCAAACACTCCACACGTCCGTGGGGTGAGTGATTACTGGGTCCGAGAATCATGTACCCTGAGTAAACGGAGTGAACCAAGAATAACGGCCTTCTGCATTATTCCGGCTAGGTTTTCTGCCGCATCACGGCATGATTTTTAGATTCGAGAGCAGCGTGTCCATCATTCCACCAAGGACCCCTATTATCAGAACCACCATCTTGACAGAATGGTTTGGATAAAGCCTGTGGAGTTTAAAGAGTAGATCTCGATATTTACTCCGTTTTTCCTCTTCTTTTCGGACGATATTCGTTTCGCCAGGAGCTGAAAACTCAATGACGAAAATCGTCCTACTTTGGTGTTCGAGGACTACATCAGGCTTATTGGCGTGTATTTGCCTGAGGGTGGGGAATGAGTAGTTCAAATAGATTCGGCACTTCTCATTCTACACAACGGACTCAATATCCCCCGGAGCATGAGGCAACACCGGTGTCTCGTCTACACCGTACGAGTGTCGTAGATGGTAGTACAACATGAGGGAGTATTATTATTTCTTGTAAGAAGATTCTAATTCGGAACTTCAATCACACCCAACAGGTGTTATTGAAAACTCACTTGTATTGTTCAAAAGAGAAAAGAATCACTTCACAAGCATACATAGCATTAGGTATTCTATTTTTCAGTTGGGTATACGCATATAGTTTGTACCAAACTTCATTTCTGAAATATACATGTAAAAAATGCTGCTGTGGGTGTGGAGCGAATGGCCCCTATTACAAGGGCGGTCCGAGCCTTACATTTTTTGGGGGGTCGCCGTTATGGGTTTGAAGTTTTTTGATGGGACCATCAATTGGAAGAACGTATAAGCCATATAAGGAACATATTCAAGATTTTGGGGAGAGGGTCAAGACCCCCTTGACCTTCCCCCTTACCATGTTATCGCCAGACACGCTTGTCGGTTATATGTTTAGCCTGGACCAATTTTTTGTTGCCCTTTGCTTAACCAGACTACAAATGAAGGAAACGTCCTAAAAATATGTGACATAGTTTTACGGAAGATTTGATTTTATTCATCTAATTTTTTATTGTCGAGTATTCCAATTGTCCATATATTATAAATTGATGACTTAATTTTGGCGTACTGATTTGAACTTAATTATGTATGTATGTTTTTTATTTAAAATCTACATTAATATAAGTGTATAAATAAAAATGTATATCTTCATCTCCCACACTTCTATTTTCCGTCTTGCTTTGGAGGAGGTAAATATCCAATTCTGATTCTCATCTGTTCATAGAGTATCATTACCAATATAGTATGTGGGATAATTCGAATGCCAGCCGGAATTGTTCCTTTGTAGAACCCAGACATTCCTTCCTTAGCTGTCGTTAATGCACAATGCATAAAACCTCGATATTCGCCTGGCTTCGCATTCATGAGTCTTGTCTTAAGCACATCTAATGGTTGAGTCATTACAACAGCCATGCATCCCTATAACGTTCAAAAACTGCTCGAAGAACTGAAAATTTTATGTGTTGGACTCTGTTTTATACTCCCATACATGTCCACTTTTGATTTCTACAATGTACATTTTTGTATGAATAGTTTACCAAATAATTGCAATCCTTACTGGAAAGTTAAATAGCATGAGGTGATAAGTGATAGCTCATCTGAAAGGATGTGTTATTACATTTTTCGAAAGTGTTGCTTCTCTCCAGTAAGCAATGAAATTAGGGGTGAACTATTCATACAAAAATGTTCATTGTAGAAATAAAAGTCGACGTGTCTCGACGATTTTCCTCACAAGTGTGCAGTAACGAGTTACATAGGTAGGGTAACACTTATATATGATGCTCACCGTATAATAATTCCAGTATCTACAATTTTTGGTGATTATTAAAATAAAACAGATTTTTTGTTTGTGTTGATGACAGCTTGAACTGAAACGAAATGTTACCAGAACATATACAAACTCTTCACAATCAATACAATAAGCAAATACATCCTACATCCTACACAATATGACAGTAAAAAAAACACTAAACAATCCACTATCAATCCAAAAATTGGATTACTTAATAACTGTCAATTAAGGTATATTTCCTTAAATAACAAAAGGGGAATTTCAATAATTAGCATAAGGATAAAGTGGTGAAAAAAAAAAATTGAAGATTCAGTTTTTATTTCTGAAAAATAAAATTTTATAACTTCCTCATGTAGACCCCACAAGTTGTATGTTCAAAACATTACATGAGATTCTTCATCATGTATTGGCCACAGTATAGTAACATAGGAATGACATTTTGTAAACATACTTTTACAACAAAAAATAAAAAATATATAGTCTATAAAATACCAAAATCTAGGAACCGACAAACAATCAATATTTAAATGCATCGCGAAAAGCAACCTGTCATCAAGAATAATTCAAGACTATATTTTTTTCTATTTTAACTTGTCAATAAAAAACATTTAGAAAATAAAATTTTAAAACATAACAAGACTAAAATTGGTAACAACATAATAGTAATAAAACAATTCAACCTAAATATGCTGAACTTGCTGACGAAAAAAACCAAAGTTCAACCTAAGTTGTTCCAAAAACATAAACGTCAATATGGTTTGGGGTGCCAGTCGTATAAAAGCTGGAATGTAACCTTTGAAAAACCCTAGAGGACCTAGTTTGGCAGTGTAAATGATTATCGCCCCTAAATTTTTGAATTCGCCAGGCCTTGCATTCATTGACCTGGTTTTTAAAACGTCTAGAGGCTGAGTTAAAGATGTGGCAATGGCACCCTACAAGAATACATAAAAATGAGATTATTAAACAGTGTCAAATAATAATTATTGGGTTGAGTAAAATATGGTGGTATACTTAGGAAACAATCAATTTTGCAAGGCTAAATACTTTCATAACTTTCATTATTTTTGTTTGCTATTCTGAAAATTAACATATTGACAGTTTTTTGTAATTTTTTTTGTGAACAAATAGCTAAGTAAGGGTTCAAATGAGGGGGAAAAGATACTCACTGCACTTAGGCTGGCTAAAAAGTGTGTTGTTAAGTTGTCTTTAAAAATTCCGCTTCGTAGTAACGTTATTTTGATCTGGTCATAAAAAGATAATTGTCCTATTGTCATTAGTACAGCTCTTGAGGATGCAGTCGAAGCTCCGGAGAATAACCTTCGAATTCCTTCTTCTTTATATACCCTAACAAGTCCATCTATTGCATGTTTATAACTGAAAAAATATACACACATTTTCATATTTTTCACGTAAAATTTTTTATATTGACACGCAACCACAGCAAAGGTTTGATCTGAACAATATATTTTTTTATTCATATCTACCTACTTTCGCCGTTTTTCTTTTGGCAACTTGATGTCATTTTGCATTCTGACATTCACCATATCTGCTGGGGTGCCAACAAAACCACCAGCAGCTCCTGCTACTCCTGCTATCCCGACTTTGGCATAGAATGAATCACTTTTCATATTTTGCTTAGCTACTTCATACATTCCGAATCTTGTGGTGGAATATGTTAACTGTCGACATAATGAAGCTGATAAACCAGCATAAAGTGCAAGAACACCTAGAATAACAAATGTCAATCAGAAGTTTCAGGAGTTTGAATGAACTATGATAGTCCTATGTTTGGAACAATGAAAATAAAATCGAAAATAATGTCCCAGTACCCTTCTCTCGAAAAATGTCCAGCAAGGAAAACACATGAGGCAAAAATCTGATAAAAAACAACGGGGAAGAACACCAGCAATAACATTCCGAGATTCTTGTCTCTCGTCATTATTTTTGTAAGTAGTTTTTCAAAAAGATACGTTGAACATGAAAGGTCCTTCAGACTGGAAAAAAGTGATTCAACATTTTCAAATCATTCCTTAGAATGCTATCACCAGTTCCCGAATCCAAACGATACGGAAATTTTGCATTATGCAAGCAAAGGGTTGAAACTGAATTTCTTGGAATCTTTAGAAATTCATAAGCATAAAAACTGTAGATGTTACTTACTGAATGACCAATAAGATTTAGTATTTTCGCCAGTTTTTAACTTATCTCGTCCTCATTCTCAGACATAAAAACAAAATACAGGTAGTAGTAATCCATAACAGATCAATTTAATTTTGTTGTGAATTTATGTAATTATTTTAGGATAACTAACTAAAAACATAGAAATTTAATTTTCTCATTCTTTATAATATTTATTAATCGTTATTCAATACTCCTTTCTATTGAATAAACTATAAATCATAATTGCAAGTTGGTTTAAGACTTTTATAGTATTATTATTATTAAATACCTAAGAGACAAATCCAATAGTACAATAATTTCTGAATGGTATGCAAACAATTACATTCAATGGTGTAACGACAATGAAATAAAATCTATTGTAATGAGCATGATCTGTACTATGGTTTACTTTGTACATACTTCTCAGGTGAACAAAATCATTACTGATATCAAAACAAGACATTTCGTGAATACTGGACAAAGTCATTCAAATGACGTTTTATCAGAAAGTATCAACACATTCAAGTAATTTCAAGTAAAATGGATTTTAACTCGGAGAACCACCCTAAATGTAAGTAACCATTGATGTGTTTTTCTTCATTCTTAAATTTTTAAAATTTTCAACAGTTGTAATCTCACATAACTTATTTTATTTTTACCACCATTTAAGAATCTTATTTTGATATATGCTTTTTATTTTTATATTTCTTCAGAGTCCTGAAGATAAATTATATAGTTTCAAAACGTCGACAATTCAAAATTTGGTTTTCTTCAACATCCCGAACCGAATTCCCACCAAATCAACAATTCTGATAATAGTAAACGGTCGCTATCTCTTTCAACTAATAATGACGTTCATTATGCTCCTATAATAAAGTTCAAAAAGTCGTAGAACTGTAATGGAATCCAAATGTAAAGTTTCTGAGTATCAAACAATTTGATTCAAAATACAAAACAACCTCCAAATCGGAAGTTAAATTATCACTTATCTCCCTAGATTGTCGAAGTGCGAATTTTTTTAAAATTTCCCGAGACGTCAGCAGCCTAAAGGCTGAAACACAATGGAAGTTTTATGTTTTTAGTTTTGATTTTCATAATTTTGGATAATTTTTTAACGCGAAACCATCATTGCCATTATTATTCTGATCACGCCTCATAAACAATCTGGTTGGTAGAAGTCAAGCTTCATTTTTCAATACTGTTTTGCATCTTGTTTTACTTTAAAAACTGATATCCAAAATCCCAAAACTTAAAACTTATTACAATAAAACATCCATTGTGTCTACGGCTTCAAGCAACATAATTTGTTTCGGAAAACGAAAAGGAATTTACGATAATCGCCGATAACAAGAGTTGTATTTGTTAAGATTATTTTATGAATGAAATCGAAACCATTTGAACTATTATAGCCAGTGACTAATTATTTGTTGTTCTTCGATTCCGGAATTTGCCAACTAACTGACAGCTGTAGATATACATATCCAATCAAGAGCCGAACTACAAAAGCGAAAACATGATGTTTTCAATTATCAACCAATGAAAACACTCTTTTTTAGCATAAGCGGAATAATCAACTTGCTCACTATTTTTCATAATGAATAACTCGACCTATCTAGAGTTTAAAAAATACTAAATTTAGAATTTGGAAATTATGTATATTTTAATGATGACTGTAAATAAAGACTTGTATGTAATTCGGATCATCAACGATTATTATGGTGCACGCAGTGTTATCGGGCTTGGCTCATTCCCTCGCCCGATATTCATAGCTACCTACTACCATAATGATCGTCATAATGATCCTCATTACATAAATATTAGTTCACGCGCTTTGTTTACTTTAATTCGGTGTTTCTGGTAAAACAGATTTTTTTTTTCAAGCTCAACGGCACAGAAATCATACCGGAGGTGAAACGGAGTTTTATGGATTTAGACATTCCTTTTATACAAACTTGGTTTCCGAGGCATTAATTTCACAATAAACTTTAATCGTCGTTACTCTATATAGGTAACGCGGACACTACCTGATTCAAAAGGTTTAAAGAAGACAAGAAAAAGGGAAACGATGTACAGATATGTCAGATGTAGTTCAATGTCCGTCGTATTATTAGCCTGGGAAGTAGTAATTTTCTGTCAGATGTTTGCCTCATGTTTTACAGTTGATATTTGGAGAAAAGGTACTTCGACATTGTCGATTTTACAATTTATCGTTTGGAACAATAATAAAACAAATCATAGTAACAAGATCTGAAAATGAAATCATGCAAAAAACGATTGTTAGTACAATTTGTACTTGAACTTTTTTACATGAATTGAATTGAATAACCTTCGAAAATAGTTTTATTTTTGACATGTATTTTTATTGACACTTGCGTTACAAAATTGTTGTTCTATAGTGAACCGTTGCTAAGTTATACTATAATTATACTGAAAGAGCAGAGAATCTTGAACAACGATCACAAAATTCGTCAAACAAAATTCAATTGATTATTTTTATTTTTGTTGAATCCATATGTTTTACCAAGACAATTAGTAGGTATGAAGAAAACACAATTACAATTATCAAATTTAGTGTGGAAAATTGTCAAATCAAAAATACCGAAATCAATCATTTAAATTTTTTCTTTGGATTATTACCTTAGTACTTTTACCTATTTTTATTTCCTTATTAATTGATACTGGCTGATGTGGTGCCGGGGCCTTTACTAATATTGATGAAAAGAATATTTTTTTTTAATTTTCAAGCATAATAATACTTCAAAAGTGGACTATCAATGTTTTTCCTTAATTCGATTATGATTTGTGAATTATCTTATTTGAACTCTTGAATAAGATATGAAGTCTCTGTTGACAGAATATCATGTGATTTGAAAAATATCCTCTTCTAGTTTAGAATTTTTTTATTAATTACAATGGAATGATTGTACATTGTCATTCATGTCTATACAAATATAATACAGGTGTCAGAAGGCTTAAACCAAAGAAATAATTTCAATGAACGAATATCCTATATTAACAAGAAACTTAATAAGGATGTTATAAGTAAGCTTGTTTCCAGATAATTAACTGCATCATTTCCAGATTAATTGTCACATGCATCTCACTATTGCCCCATATTGTGACATTATAGAATCACAACCCACACAATCGGTATCTACCCTTAAACCAAACATTTCGACTCCTTTATTCCTATACCCTCGTTGGAATTATTTGTTTTTGATATACATAAGTAGTCAAATTAATAACCATCTTTTGGAAAAAAATTCCATGTTTTACACTAATATTAATACATTGATAACTTGAATTTATTTTTATTGTTAGTGGTTTCTGAGATTGTCTTATTTAAATTTTTATTCCAATTAGTCAATACTGCTATACTTGTGTTGCTTGGAACAATTAGTAAACAACCTCGACATGTTTACACTTGACACGTCATTTTGATCATAATGTCATCATCTTTGAGAGAAAGCTACAACTTCCTCCAGATGATGTGATCGAAACGTATTAAAAAAATTGTTTAGAATTGTTTTTCCGCCGTCCCCCTACAAACGACAGCCCTCAGAAGTCGAATCTCGTGCGAGCCAAGGATTAACGAGGTCTTTCCTTTTAACGTGCGATTCCTAGCACTTTCCCAGACAATCAGAAAAATAAACTGATGTCGCTGGGCTTTGAACCCACGACCGGCAGCCAGAATGATTGAAAAGCATTGATTCTAACCGCTCGGCTACCTGACCTTGAGAAAATCTTCAGTTTGGTCATCTACTTTATCAAAAATGTCCACTATTGAAGCAAACTAATGCAGACCTACAAACAGAAATTTTATTGAAAACTGTGGTTTATAAACGATTGAAGGAACATGAACAAAATAACAATATTTTAATTAACTTACTCAAAAACAACAGTTAGTTATTAACATTCCTGTGAGGAAATTATAATAAAGTTGGTCAGCAGTGTCCTGGGCCTCTTTCATTCATTTAATATTTTGATGACATGCAATTATTTGTAGATTGTGAGGTTATTAACCATACACTAAAGACGAAATTAATTACAATAGATTTCAAATACACCTGTTTAAAGTCAAATAATCTACACATCTTACCAATGATAACTGATTGGAGTAGTGACTATCTTGGATTTCTACAAGATGCCGTTTTGAATTCATATTTGAAAAACTAGAAACAAAATATATTTCAACTGAATGATTGCCTTGAATCTATCACCCAAGATTAAGTTTACACTTCATTGCTAACTATATTTTGATGATTTTTTCCGGTTTTATAATTATAAGTATAAACAACACACATATACTGAGTGTCCGCGGGAGGTGGCTCGTTCCTATAACTTTTTTGTTTTTGGGGAAAAAGAGCATTTTTTGACAAGTAACTCAACTTCATGCAAATTCCGGATTTACCGGAACATAAACTTTCGATTTTTAAATAGGACACCTGGTATCTCTTCAGTTTTTTTGCCTTCATATGACATAAAATACTGCCATCTATCATTTGTTACTTTTTGAAACAATTTTTTTATTTATTTTTATTATAGAGGACTATGGACACCCGTTATATTACAATTATCAAATTTTTAGAGAGGTTTTATTTTCCTTGATTTCTAGTTACATATCAATAAACAAGCCTGTCAGTTCAAATCTATCCCTCGTAGATGTAGAGATCTGTGGTGGTTACTGGTGATAATTATGAATGTAGAAACAGTAGATAGGATCCTTCGATTTTCCAGATTATATTTTTTCAATCATATTTACCAGTGTAGTACTCCTAGTGGTGCATTGCATTCATTATTCTTTTACCAACTTTACTCCCTACATTATACCTATCTACATTTAATTGCGTACTTCAATTATTAACTTTATTTAATTTACATGCTATAGCCTATCTTCTACCTAGTTTGTTAACCGTTCAGCTAAGAGTCGATTCATGAAGAAAAATCCCGCCTTTTTTTCTCTGTGCTATGGTGAGAGCTTGAATACTTTCTGACTATTTCGTTACTGAAACTGTTGGTCGGCAGTTACTTTCTCAAATATTCCAAGGATTTTGATATTGATACACTTGATTGTACCACTGGAAGATTCTCAAACTCTTTTGTCACCCACTTTGCTATTTTGTATGTGAGGGACCCTATCGACAAGTAGACCTCTTATAGCAACTTCTCACGTTGTATAATTTGAAAAAAAAATTAAAGTAGGTACCTACATAGTTTTTTTTGTGTTTGTGTACACAATTCCATGTAGATAAGTATCAATGTAGGGAGTAGAGTAGGTAAAAGGATACTGAGTGAGCCACTCAGATTAGTAGTATAAATAGGATCAGAATATCATAAGTAGTTCAGTACTCTTTCAGCTCCTGAAGATGCCAACTTTGTTGGCGAAAAGCACGTCGAGTAAAATTGACGTTGTTGTGGTGTTTTGGGTAGTTTCTGTTTCTTGAATTTAACAATATTATGTGTAATTTCATAGTATTTATATTTTCGTTATTTATGAATTATCTGAATACTGGGATTTCCTATTTTATGAAGAAATCATTATTCATATATATAACTATAATGTCATTGGAAAATTGTATCCTAGACATTAATTCAATATAACAATTCACTGAAATTCAACTCATGGAAAGTTACACAGCTTTCAAAATTAAACTGAAGAAATATCTGTCTATTAACATAAAAATATTATTGGATTCTCTAAATATTCATTGAATCCTATACCTTATTCATATCCATTTCAAATTATTCTGCTTTTACTGCTATCTTATTATAAATATGTATATTAAAATTGTTTTCAATGTGTCAGTTGATGTTTCCTATTATAAAGGTATTGTTGTTTCTTGGGAATAATAAAAGTTATTTTTATTATCATTGAAAAATGAGCAATAAAATCATAACAACCGAAGAAAGGTAATGTGCAGTGCTTCTGAATTCCGTTGGTTTTAATTAAGTTTTGCATCAATGTGATTCTGAAATTTTAACAATTTGTAACAGGTAGGTATTCAGTTGATTAATAACAGAATTACAAAATATAATAGTTCTATTTTGAAGCAGATCACTACCTAATAAGTACTGTCCACATCAAATACATTTATCATTATTTAATATTTACATAATTATAAAGTATTCATATATATCTATCATCAAAATTATATTCTATGATTCGATTAAGTGAATTTCCCCAATACCAATAGCAGATTAGATATAGAATGCTCATAACCTTTTATAATAATAATAACTTGAATTATGATAAGATTGCAGATAATTGTACTGATTTTGAATGCTAAACTGATTAGAGTATTATAGATTTATGAATTAATTGATAACACCTAAACCAATGATTTCTTTGTTTCTAAATACATATTTGTACTTGCAAAAATCTTTTTTCTGCTGGGTTTCTTGGGGATTGTTTGAAATTCAGTGCTTTGATTGGTATACTTGCACTGATTCAAAGATATTCTATTTTGGCTAGAATTTCATTTGATGTCATCCTTATAATTAAAAAAAAAAACTACAATAGAAACACAAATGTTGATAACTATTTTCACTTCAGTAGAATAAATTGTCAATAACGTTGATAGGTGTTAACTCACCTTGCTTTTTCACAATATCTTTTGTCAATTTGATGATTGAAGTTTTTCCACCTTGCTGCGTTTGTAAATGCACTTTTATTAAATCCAAGGGGTGGGTACAACAAGCTGCTCCCGCTGAAGCAAGTCCTCCAAAGTACCATCTTGGTAATCTGTTTTCCTTATTTGGCATATTTATTGAAAGTCAGCAAATAACCTAAAAGCAAAGAATGAAAAACGGAATTAAATCAAACTTAAAAAACGTATTGACCACCTTTTTGAAAAAGTGATTCAATTAGCCAAATAACAACATATAAAATAACTTTATAATTTAGCTTTTCAGTAAATGCCAAGTTCCTCTTTTTGACATTTTTGGATGGCAGTGATAGCCTTGGAATGGATCATCTGCTATATTTTTTTTACCTAGCAAATAAGCAAATGTTACAACACTACTGCAGGCACATGCGCTGTCATCTGGCATCTGGCATTGCAAAATGCAAATTGTTCCATTTTCCATTGCAATAGAGATTTCTAATTGATTTGGAAACCCAAATAAAAAGAGACGAAAGTTCTTAATTTTTCCATCCTTGTTGCCAGGGGCGCGCTCTGTGATTGGTTACCATAATGGCGGTTAGTTTGGATGACATGACAGCTACAGTTGAAAATTACATTAATACTCCCTGACCTTCTAGTAACCAATCACAGAGTACATTTCCTGGCAACAAGCACGGAAAAATTTTTTTTAGGGTGTCCAAAGCCCAAAGTCATTAGAAATTTCTATACACCATTTTAGTGCTGACACTGCTGACGTCAGAGCTGTTAAAATTTTGTTGGACTACTTTTCTAGTTATGTGTTATGTCATATGCATATCCAAACAAACTTTTCTTGTGTTGGATTCCAATATTTGCTATCGGAAGCACACTATCCTAAGGCCATTTCAGGTAATTTAGTTTTACTCGCAGTTTTTCGATTTACGTATTTAGAGGTAAGTATAAATACCATGTGTAGACATTGATGAAATAGAGACAAACGTGAAAATATTCTCAATTCCATTTTTAAGGGCACATTGTAATAATTATCATTATTGATATATAGTTCTTCTAGGGAAACAATAAAATGGTCTTGGGACAGTGTGCTTCCGATTTACAGATAATACTCTTGGATTTTTTTGGATATTTGATTTATCAAACAGTTTTAAAGGGAAACAGTATCTTTTGTATAAAATAATACTGTAACAAAGTACCTATATTAAACAATATATTTATGTATAATTTTCATTTGTAGGTTGAGAATGATTGAGAATGCAATGTTTTTGATTATTTCACTCATTTCTCTGCACTAATTTCAGTAATTTCGACAAAAACACAAAAAAGATACCACATAATATAGACATTCTTTCAATGGTACATACAATATATTTGGATAATGGCCCGTGACCTTCATATGCGGCGTGACGTCACACTAAACTGGTCCAATTTCAACAACGTGTTAATAATAATAATAATCGTCTTTATTATTTCTGTGGCAGTTGCGATTGCTTTCCTTTATATTTATATTTTTTGGTTGCGTTTCAATTTGACAAAAAAGAATAATTTAGAATGTCATTAAGATTGGATTTTGAAGTTTGTCATTTTATTGAAATAACTTTAATAAAATATATTCTATTTTAAAGAACAGTTACTTGATTCTATAATTGGTGACCCCGTCTCAAAAGAACAAAAAGATGGTGAAAATTCTACAGAATTTGAATAACTACAGATCAAGGTAGACAATTTGAATCTTTAAGTCTAGTTCATACCCTCACGAACTTCGCAATTTTTCTGCGTTTAAAATGGCTGCCGATATGGTTCTGCATCAACGATTGGTCCGGCATGACTACATGGGAGCCATTTTATTCGCAGAAAAATTGCGAAATTCTCAAGGGTATGAACAAGCCTTTTACTCTTCACCATATACATATATATATTAAGGACTACAGCCTATCACCCCTGTGCTAATGGGATGATAGAAAGATTTCATCGTACGATAAAAACAGCATTGAAATGCCACGCATCAGAGAAATGGAGTGATCTACTTCCTACGATACTACTTGGAATCCAAGTGACTGTTAAAGAAGATTTGCATTGTTCTTCTGTCGAACTGCTTTATGGAACAACCCTACGAATCCCTGGAGAAATCATCGTTGAAAATCCTACCACACTTCCCACTCATCAGTTTCTTCAGGACATAAGAGAAACTATGGGCAAAACGAGAGCATCAACTGGATCAAATCATAGCAGAAAAACAATATTCGTTTCCAAGATGTTGTCCAATACTGATCAATGGAAAACAAAAATCGATCGGTTGAAACCAGCCTTCATTGAAAATGTTTTGAGTGAAAAACAAACAGTAGAACAAGACGGTGTTCGAAGGATAACAAGAAGTACTCAAAAAACTATTCACTTTGAATAATTGTTTCCACTGGAAGAGGAGTATTGTGGCAGTTGCGATTGCTTTCCTTTGTATTTATATTTTTTGGTTGCGTTTGTTTCAATTTTATTATTTGACAAAAAAGAATAATTGAGAATGTCATTAAGATTGGATTTTGAAGTTTGTCATTTTATTGAGATAACTTCAATAAAATATATTCTATTAAAGAACAGTTACTTGATTCTATATTTTCATAAAAAAGAGAAGAAAAAGAATACAAAAAATACATTGGCATGAGAAGATTTTTTGAAAATAAAGGGCGAAGTTTATTTTTTGGTGTTCTAACACATCAAAAATACTCTTCCGCAAAAATTTGAATCTTTTATGAGGTCTGTGGGCAGAAGTCAAAAGTTTCATTACTCACAGAGATTCTTTACATTGTATTATGGCAATGTCTTCATAGCTGAAAATCTGGGTTATTCAGGTGACCATTGAAAACGAGTCAACATTGATAAGTTAACAATGTCTGATAAACTCTATACACCATTTTAGTGCTGACGTCAGTGCTGTCAATTTTGTTTAGTTATTTCATATGCATTATCCAAACAAACTTGTCTTGTGTTTGATTCCTGTATGAGCTGTTGGATTTTTGTGGTTATTTGATTTATTAAAGGGTTTCAATGCGAATTACAGTATCTTATGTGTATATGAGGTCTGTGGGCAGAAGTCAAAAGTTTTATTACTCACAGAGATTCTTTACATTGTATTATGGCAATGTCTTCATAGCTGAAAATCTGGGTTATTCAGGTGACCATTGAAAACGAGGCAACATTGATAAGTTAACAATGTCTGATAAACTCTATACACCATTTTAGTGCTGACGTCAGAGCTGTCAATTTTGTTTAGTTATTTCATATGCATTATCCAAACAAACTTGTCTTGTGTTTGATTCCTGTATGAGCTGTTGGATTTTTGTGGATTTTTGATTTATTAAAGGGTTTCAATGCGAATTACAGTATCTTATGTGTATATAATACTGTAACAAATTAATAATGATACAATTTAAACATAATATATTTATATATATGGCAATGTTTTTGATTATTTCACTCATTTATCTGCACCAATTTGGACAAAAAATCAAAAAATATACCACATACACATTCTTTCAATGGTAAATACGGTTTGTTTGGATAATGGCCCGTGACACTTATGTGGCGTGACGTCACTCTAAACTGGTCTATTTGGGTTTCAGAGATATTGCAGTTCATAATAATAATAAAGTTGTCCATATTTTGACATATACGCACGCGCAATGTGAATCTGGTATAAGGACAACTTTATTAAAATACTGCCTGTCTTTATTAGAGGACGATTAAGGCCGGATTCAACTTCCTTTATTTTCACTTCGGGTGATAATTATATGACTTTTTTAACACAAATCGATATCGAAGCACCCTTTGATAATTGTATCATCACAATAATTGTATCAATATAAAATAAGTTATGTAGAATGAAAAATCTGAGAAACTAGATTTCATTTATAGGTTATGAATAACGAACGCTTGTGTAATTAAGGGACGAATAGACAAAACTGCAAAATCTCTGTTCTTAATCACAGAATAGTTAGTGCCGCCAGTCACTATTAAAATAAAGCTGCCTTTAATACTGGTTGGCGTTATTGCAATATCTCTCTATGCGAATAATTTAAACTTTATAGACCAGTTTAGTGTGACGTCACGCCGCTTGAGTGTCAGGGGCCATTATCCAAACAAAACGTTTTTACCATTGAAAGAATGTGTTTGTGGTATATTTTTTGATCTTTTGTCGAAATTAGTGCAGAGAAATGAGTGAAATAATTAAAAACATTATATCCTCTACCATTTTCAACCTACAAATGTATATAAATATATTATGTTTAAATTTTACCATAGTTACTTTGTCACAGTATTATTTACACATAAGATAGTTATTCGCTTTGAAACCCTTTTAATAAGTCAAATATCCACAAAATTCCAACAGCTTATATAGTAATCATACACAAAACAAGTTTGTTTGGATAATGCATATGAAATAACTCATCAAAATTGACAGCTCTGACGTCAGCACTGAAATGGTGTATTGTCTCTTATGGAACTGGGCAGTTGATCACCATTTCGCGCCACCTAGCGGTAACGCAATGGTAACGCATTTCGCAAAATAAACATTACCTTAAGAAGAAGAAGAACACTTCTACTTTCTTTGTTCCTCGATTTACGGTCTACGGAACTGATCTACCACCGAACTCCGAACTACCAACTGTCAAACTGTTTACAAATAGGAAATACATTAAAAATTATCATAGGTTAGATAATTTGGAAAAACGTGTCGGGTTGTTTTGTTGTGCTAATTTTAGTAGACATACCTTGTAACAAGTCCAAATAAAGTCGATTCTGTATTTGTTGGCAGGTAGGTGAATTGTACTATTTCGAAACAGGTTTTATTTTCACGAATGACGTTGTTTATTGTCTACATACCTTGAAAAATATGGCCCCTAATATTTACATACTGCATTCTAAATGACAAAGGTCACATTATTATTTAATCAAACTACGAATGAAAATTCGAATATTGAAATATACATATCTCAATTCCCTATACTTGACTGATTGTGTAAGTTCCTAGTAAAAACCTAGTTCAAATCGAAATAAAATGATAAATATGCAAAGTTGATTATTGAACTGAAGTAAGTATTGAAATTCTTGGGATGGAGGAAGCTGAATATTGGGTATTTGTTGGAAAAAATTAAGTATGCATAAGGAGTTTGAGTTGCATATGTTTATTCACATTACATAAAGTCCTGTTTCGAAAAATCTGATCAGTGAGTGTATTGAAAACAAATTTATGAGAATACTAATGAAACAAACCAAAAAATTATGAGTGCTCAGGGGCTGTATTTTTAAGGTATATTGATGGACTAAATGCCAGAAAATGAAACTATACAGGTACCTTTCTTTTGATATACAAATAACGCAGATTTTTTTTGCAGTGGACTTTGAAATACAATAGAATGATTTCCTTGGGCGATCCAAGAACATCAAACCCTGTTCTATCTGCACTCCAGATAAGGCTCAGTGACAGAATAATAGCAGTTAGAGAAAATTCAACAGCTGACTCGAATTTCATCCTAACCCACTTGATAAAACAAATACTCTATGAGAAAAATAGGTTGTGTTTAGTTAGTTTTCACAACACTTTTGAGCACTACCAACATGTTGGCAAAAAACTTGGCTACAATTTATTGAAAGCTGTTCATGATGAAGAAATGCGAATTATTGAACCTATGAATGACATAGTTGATGATATTGGATTGGAAGAACGGTATCTCCAAGAAGACAAGGAGAATGTAGTAAAGTGCCTTTATTTTGATATTAAGAAAAATCTACAGGAAATGTTAAAAAAAAGTGAAAATCAGACATACTTGATTGTGGATGATGTGAGTCACTTACACGACTTAGGAATAGAAAATGCACAAATTGTGAATTTTGTTGACTACTGTGTGAATTTGATTAGTGACGAGAGAATTACTGTCGTTTTGAGTAATCACGTAGCTTCGAAATTTGATGAAATTGTTTCAAACAATATGGAGTATGTAGCAGACATAAACATTGAAGTTTCAGCATTGAAGACTGGAAAGTCTCATGATGTTACAGGTTTACTCACTGTACAGAGAAGGTTGAACAAAAGTCAGTACCAATTCAAAGCATTTGACAGAGGAATCAAAACCTTTCATCCTGGAGAATCATTATACTATTTATGTAAATGAAATTAGATATTTTTCATTTATTGTAATCACCAATTGTTTTCTGATATTGTATTTTTTACATGGATGTCTATTTTAAGTTTATTTTACCTAGCAAGGCAGTATATTATTGTCGCCAATTGATGTTTAAACTATTTTTATTCTGATTTTTCTCTTTTCAGTGAATGATGTTTTTTTTATTTGTTAGAGATTGGTATACACGCAGTAACATTCTTTATTCACACTCAGTTTGATAGCAATTTATTGCATTTTACTTGGTTTCTTTTACATGGAAGTCTGAAAATTTATGTTAACATTTCCACTATCTTTGAAATATTTATAAATTCCTTGTGAGATATTTGAAATATATGAATTATTGATTATGTTGTATGAAGTTTTTTCTAAGGTTTATTTTCATTATGTGCAATGACGTATACACAAAATCAATCATATTTGGGTATTCAATCTTTATCTTGGCCAATGAAATGTATTTCACAAATCCTGATAATTCACCAATAAAACAGTCTATATTTTGAACAATTTGAACTATTCAAAAACTGAAGGAGCAAATGTTATGTAGACTAACCAAATTTTTTTTTAAACATTTACCTACACATGTAGATTAGCTGCATACAATTATGTAAAGATGTTTTCATCTATCAAGTCTGCTGATATTATAATCTTGTTCAAATACTACTTCAGGTCAGTTGCTTGGACAGCAAGCATCAGTAACTCTCATAGAATAGAATTTTAAGAAAGTTAGTCACACTACATCAAAGTAACTGGACTAATCAAACAATTTAGTTACATATCAACTCTACCAATGTAATCTTCTCAATGCTCAGAATTAGTATCATCAATACTTTTTTAAAAGAAGTTCGTGTGAATGACCTCAGCCCTAGAGAAAACCTGAGCATCCACTTAGACTCAACAGCACAGTTCTCAAAAATGTTAGCAATATAACGAAGTAGGTAAGATCTGAGGAGAGAAAAGTTAATAAGTAGAACCACGTCATCTTCAAGACCTAATAGACAGCATTGACATACTAAAAGACCTAGCAGAACAGAATAGAGTGAAGATAGTGTAACAATTTCGAGACCGGCCCTGATCATCCAATTACACTCCACACTCGAAATGTAAACATGTTCTCTTCTGACAAACACATGACTCATCCGTGGAAAAGACGCGAACCCCCTAACCGAACATTCTAGGAACCTTTAAGAAGTCGCCGAACAAACTGGAAAGATCGAAAACGGTAAATGCTACTATATATAGCCGCTGTATAGCAGATGGCGGAACAGTCAGAATTCAGAGTTAGTTACAATTCCAGAGTTCGCTGATAGATAGCCACAGTAGAAATAAATTGAAATAGTAATTGAAGTAAATGTTTTAGTGAATAATTGTTGTAAATAGTGTTTTAAATAAATTAGGAAAATTAGTTAGTGCAGTTTTACTACAATTGGCGTCAGAAGTGTGGATGTTTAAAATAAATAAGTGTTAAAGTGTTCGCCGTTTAAAAACTGATAGACGTTTATCGCGCCTAATAGACAGTGACCCGTTGAACATTTGAGTGCAAAGTGGACAGTTTTGCGCGTCGCGGGACAATAAACTGAACACTTTTTGTGTGAAATAAATAATAGACTGATATCTTGGTGAAAAAGACACTGAACAACAAAATGGAAGAAACGAGGGTGCCGAGTTCTGAAATACGGAAGTTTTACGTGAAGCCGCCCCAGTTCGACGGAGAAATTCCTTGGGAAAATTACCATCGACAGTTTGAAGCAGCGGCCAAAGCAAATGGTTGGAATGCAGGGGAAAAAGCTGTTACACTAATACTGGCATTACGTGGTGAAGCAGCGAATATCTTACAAACCCTCACCGAGCGAGAACTAGAGGACTATAATAAGCTGGTGAAACATCTGGAATTACGGTATGGCCAGATTCGCCTGCAGTACGTGTACCATCTACAGTTGAAAAATCGAAACCAGAAAGAGGGCGAATCCTTACAGGAATTCGAAGCTGATATTGCACGCTTAGTTCGCCTGACATACCCAGCCACACCAAATAACGTAATGGAGCGATTAGCGGTTTTTGCATTCTTGGATGGACTTCGCGATCAAGAAATCAGGCAATCATTGATATTAGCACGTCCAATTGATCTCGTAGACGCACTGACACGCGCTTTAGAATTTGAGGGTGCAAAACAATACTGCAAAAGCCAGAACAACATCCGAATGGCTGAGGAAGACCCACAAGGAGCCCGCTAATATCGAGGCTGTCGTGAGAAAAGTGCTGAAGGAAGTTATGCCTGAGAGAAGACTGACACGATGCCGAAATTGTAGAGAACTTGGGCTCGTGCGTAGCAAATGTCCAACATTGAAAAAATCGACATCAACGATGAAGGTCAAGAAGGAGCAATCGTCAGCCCGTATCCAACAAGCCCCAGTTAACAATGCATATGTCGCTGTACTTCAAAGACAAGACAAAGGGGTCTTCGTAGACGGTCTCATTAACAACGAGCCTTGCACCATGTTCCTTGATACGGGTGCGACTAGGACAATCCTTGGGCCTACTTTTGCCAAAACACCGGCAAGAATTGAATCGTCGAATTGGAAGCTACGCACAGCAACTGGAGAGCCGGTAACAGTGTATGGTGAACTTCCGATTGAACTGACTTTGGGCAGCACTACAGTGAAACACCGGGCTCTAGTAGCAGACATCGAGGACGATGCAATTATTGGAATGGACATAATGAATTCCAGAGGGTTCGAGCTGAACTTCAAAGACGGCGTCCTACGTGTCAACGGAGAAGAGCTGGTACTTCACGGGAGAAGCGAAGAAATGATCCGGGTTGTGTTGGCTGAAGACATGAGCATTCCCGAGAGAGCTGAAACCATTCTGGAGGCTCGTATGGTTGGCGGAGTGAGCAACGGGAGCGTGGTGATGTTCGAGCCCGAGCTCCATGATGAAAAAATCGGACGAGGAATTGCCCTTGGGAAGACCTTACTGCGCGCCGATAAACTTATACCAGTAAGGGTCATGAACGTCAATTACCATTCATTGACGTTGAAGAAAGGAACAACTTTGGGCCACTGCTCGCCAATTTCATCTGTGGTCAGGAATGTACGCGATACCATTAACCAAGCCAACAATCTACCCGCAGAATTAGAAAAGCTAGTTGCCATATCATCGAGAGACATAAAACCGGCACAGCAGCCCAGATTAAGAGATTTAGTGAGGAGATACCAAGACGTCTTTGACACCGGACAGGGAAAAGGGGGTAGAACGAAGGTAGTCCAGCACAGAATTGATACTGGAGATGCCCAACCAATCCGTCAATCAGCGAGGAGATTCCCTCTTGCCAAGAAGGAAGAGGCGGACAAAATAGTCAGCGATATGGGGAAAGAAGGAGTAATTGAACCATCTGACAGCCCCTGGTCATCTCCAGTTGTACTAGTAAAGAAGAAAGACGGATCGACAAGATTCTGCGTAGATTACCGACAACTGAATAACGTGACAAAGAAAGACAGCTACCCACTACCTAGAATAGATGACACCTTGGACACGCTCGCCGGCTCTACAATCTTCTCCACCCTAGACCTGAAGAGCGGATATTGGCAGGTAGAACTGGCTCCAGAAGATCGAGAGAAGACGGCTTTCACCATTGGCTCAGGGCTGTGGCAATTTACCGTTATGCCATTCGGACTTTGTAACGCTCCAGCCACTTTTGAGAGATTAATGGAGACTGTGTTGAAGGGACTCTCCTGGAAGACTTGCTTGGTATACCTTGATGACATAATCGAAGTTGGCAGAACATTCGAAGACCACGTGAAAAATCTGGAGGAGGTATTTCTGCGTCTGAGGAACTCTGGATTGAAATTGAGCCCTAAAAAATGTCACCTATTTCAGAAAGAAGTCCACTATCTTGGACACATTGTCTCTGGGGAAGGAGTAGCAGTAGATGACCAGAAGATTAAAGCTGTTAGAGACTGGCCCATCCCCAAAGATATCCATCAGCTTCGGAGTTTTCTTGGCCTATGTACCTACTATCGTCGGTACGTGCTAGGGTTTGCTAACATCGCCAAACCATTGACCAGGCTCACGGAAGGACAGACAAAGTTCCAGTGGTCCGAGGAATACCAAGATTCGTTCAGGAAGCTGAAGGGGGCATTAATCAACGCTCCAATTCTAAGTTATCCTCTTCCGAACGGAAAATTCATTCTGGACACGGACGCCAGCAACGTGGGATTTGGAGCTGTCCTATCTCAGATCCAGGATGGACAGGAAAAAGTCATCGGGTACTTCAGCAAGACCCTCAGTAAACCGGAGCGAAATTACTGTGTCACCCGACGGGAGCTGCTAGCTGTGGTCAAAGGAGTAGAGCACTTTTACAAGTATGTGTATGGCAGGAGATTCCTGCTGAGAACTGACCACTCCGCCCTCAAATGGCTCCTACAGTTTAAGAATCCCGAGGGTCAAGTGGCACGCTGGATTGAGGGGCTCCAGGAGTTCGACTTTGAGATCGAACATCGGGCGGGGACCAGCCATAAGAATGCGGATGCCCTATCGCGAAGACCATGTCCAGACGACTGTTCGCACTGCCGACGAGCAGAGGAGAAAGAGGCGACAGTTTGTAGAACAAAAGCGGTAGATGATAACTGGAATGACAGCAAGCTCCAGAAAGACCAGGAGAAAGATCTAGATCTTGGCTTAGTTATCGGCTGGAAGAGGAGTAACCGAAGACCGACATGACAGGAATTAGCAGGATATTCGCCAGCCATCAAGTCCTACTGGGCTCAATGGAACTCCCTTACTCTGAACAACGGAGTTCTGAAGCGTGTGTTGGAGTCCGAGGATGGTGGAGAAGAAAGACGTCAGACAGTTGTACCCAGAAGCAGAAGACCGGAAGTGCTTCGAGAAATTCATGATGGGGTCGCCGGAGGACATCTGGGAGTAACGAAGACTCTCCAAAAAGTGAGGCAACGGTTTTACTGGGCCAATTGTCAGGCAGACGTTCAAGACTGGTGCAGAAAGTGCGCTATATGCGCCGCAAGTAATGGACCTCGAACGCGACCTAAGGCACCAATGCGTCAGTACAACGTTGGCAGCCCATTTGAAAGAATCACCATCGATATTGCTGGAACGTTTCCACAATCTGACCACGGGAACAAATACATCCTCGTGGCAATGGACTACTTCAGCAAGTGGGCTGAAGCCTATGCCCTGCCCAACCAGGAAGCCATAACCGTCGCCGACGTCCTGCTAAAGGAGTGGATTTGTCGATTTGGTGTCCCACGTGAACTGCATTCAGACCAAAGCAGAAATTTCGAGTCCAACTTATTCCAGGAATTGTGTCGAATGCTGAACATCCGGAAGACGCGAACTACGGCTTTACATCCGCAGTCTGATGGAATGGTGGAGCGGATGAACAGGACAATGAACCGCCACTTATCCAAGGTAGTCTCTGACTACCAAAGAGACTGGGACCAGTATCTCGATTCGTTCCTGATGGCCTATCGTTCTGCAGTACACGAGTCGACCGGCCAATCCCCTGCTAGTATTATTATGGGCCGAGAGCTGCGACTACCATGTGACCTGAAGTTTGGGACGCCACCAGGACAAGACACTGCGGGAGAGGACTATGTCAGCAAACTTCGGCAGAGAATGGAAGACATCCACGAAAGAGTCCGTTTGAACATCCAGAGTGCCAGCGACCGAATGAAGGAGACCAATGACATCAAGGCCGATGCCGGAGGATTTAAGGTTGGTGACTTGGTTTGGCTGTACAACCCCAAACGTCGTCGAGGCCTATCACCAAAGTTGCGGAACTCATGGGAAGGCCCTTATGAGATCTTGAAGAGGATAAATGACGTGGTCTACCGAATTAAAAAATCAACTAGAGGAAAACCCAGAGTCGTCCATTTCAATAGGTTGGCCCCTTACGCTGGAAACCACGACCAAGTCCGCACCCTCAGACCACCGGAGGATGCGATGACGTTCCAGAAATTCATGTCCTTGTACTCAAACGGACAGAAAGTTCGACATGGGGTGACTCGAGAAGAACCACGAGACCTTTTTAAGGTGCCTGCGGATTACGCGCTAGCCCACTGTGTAGTGTGAAGTACGGTCGTCTTCATGAACTACGGCAACAAAACCCGGAAGTTGGAGGGGTGCTACAGTTGCGGAAAGGCCAGAGAAGCATCTTCTATCTAGTCACCAAGAAGCAGTCTCGAGACAAACCGTCCTATGAAGACGTATGGAACAGCCTTGAGAAATTAAGGGACCTGATGGTGGAGCAGAATCTCGTGGACCTGGCAATCCCAAAATTGTCCTGCGGGCTCGACGGACTGGACTGGAGAGTCATAAGGAGCATGTTGGAGACGATATTCCAATTCACCGGAGTCAAGATCTTGGTATGCTGTAATCATCGTCCACAACCAAACCTGAAGAGCGTAGAGGGCTACTTCCATCAAACAGCAAGGTGCAGATATGGAGAATCATGCAAATATCTCCATACTCCAAAAATGACAATTCGGGACAAAAAGTCTTTAAGAAGGGGGCAATGTAACAATTTCGAGACTGGCCTCGAGACCGGCCCTGATCATCCAATTACACTCCATACTTGAAATGTAAACAAGTTCTCTTCTGACAAACACATGACTCATCGGTGGAAGAGACGCGAACCCCCAACCGAACATTCTAGGAACCTTTAAGAAGTCGCCGAACAGACTGGAAAGATCGAAAACTGTAAATGCTACTATATATAGCCGCTGTATAGCAGATGGCGGAACAGTCAGAATTCAGAGTTAGTTACAGTTCCAGAGTTCGCTGATAGATAGCCACATTAGAAATAAATTGAAATAGTTATTGAAGTAAATGTTTTAGTGAATAATTGTTGTAAATAGTGTTTTAAATAAATTAGGAAAATTAGTTAGTGCAGTTTTACTACAATAGATTCGAAATTTACTAGAGAAACTCTCATAAACTTCGACTACAGTTTTTCGAGGAAGTAGTTTTTTCTCTGATATTTGTCTCAAATTTTCCACTTTGTGGGAATGTGTGGAGAAAACGGTATTTCGACTCAATTGGAATTATATATTTAATTTTTCAAAACTCGCAAACACATTCCAATTTTGTTCGAAACGCATTTACTCTTCTAGGAGCCTATGCCACCTAGTAGTACTTTCTGCTTCGCCACAGGTGGTGCTGCGACTAACTTACTGAAAATCGCGGCTTAATTATTCGTATATAGCGAAGAAAGCTGTTTTAATATTATCGTTCATTTGACGGAACAAGAGGATTATAACGTTACCTGAGCTATCCTACCACTGATGAGAGGAAATAATCTTGGAAACATATACATACAGTGTGTTTCACTTCTCATGGAAACACCCTGCTTTTGTATCTTCCGTAGTTTTTGACAAAGAATAATGAAGTTTTCAGGATCGATAGATACACTGAAAATGATGTCACTTTACACAAGAGGTCATCCTACGTGATATACACTGCATGACAGTAGCGATGGAACCACTCCTTTTTCCGGAAAATTGGCCCAGAATTTTTTCGGATTCGTGTTCAAGATCTCCAAATAACACCTCTTTCCTGACAAGTTTTCAGTACTGAGAATTTCTTTTTTTTTTTTCATTTCTCTTGGAAACGCCCCCGAATCTTCCGTAACTAAAGAAGTGGGACAAATTATGATTTTTCAGCACTGAAATTGTTTCAGGAGATAAGTGTATCAGTAGTAATTTGGGGATCCTGAACATAAATTCGAAGGAATTTCGGGCCAATTTTGACCCCTTATATATAACTTTCCGGAAAGATGAGTGCGGTTACATCGTTACTGGCGTTGAGTGTATATATCACGTAGATAATCCCTTTTGTTCAGGGAGTTCATTTCTAGTGACTCTATCGATCCTGAAAATTTCATGGTAGTTTCATGTAAAAAATTACTGAAGATACGGGGGCGTTTCCATGAGAATAAGTGAAACAAATTAGAATTTTCAAAGACTAAACATCTTCAGGAGACAGGTGTATTAGTAGTCATCTTTTTGCCCTCTTATATTTATAACTTTCCGGAAGAATGGGTGCTGTTCCATCGTTACTGTGGCGTGCAGTGTATATCACGTACAATAATTCCTTTTGTGCAGTGAGTTTATGCCTAACGTATTTATCGATCCTGAAAATTTCATAGTTCCACGTCAAAAATTACAAAAGATATGGGGGCGTTTCCATGAGAAGTGAAACAAATTGGAATTTTTCAAGACTAATAATTTTTCAGGAGCCAGGTGTATTGGTAGTTACCCGAGAATCTCGAACACGAATCTGAAAGAATTTCGGGCCAATTTTTCACCCTTATATAACTCCGGAAAAATTGGTGGAAACACACCGTATATGCAGGTGGTAATTTCCAACCAAATGCAGGATAAGAATAATTATAATTTGTTTTATTACAACTAGCTTATTTTGCAATAGTCAAATAGATGACAGATGTAATTCCATGCCCGTATGGAGAATTAGTTGTTGTCAGTTTGATATGTTCTTATTAATTATGAATTATTGAAACATAAAATAGCTAAAACTGTGAATAACTGAAACTGTTAAAAATAATTGTATTTATATTCTGATTATTGAGTTCCACTACTAGATGGAGCCATGTAACCCATTTCTTTGCAACGGCGGCAGCAATGCTGAAAATAATCGGAAAAATGGTAAAAAAAAAGAAAAAAAAAATGTTTATTACCCAAACAGGCACAAGACCCAATTACAGGACTGCTTATAACAATGATGTAAACATGTAACTGTGAACAAGAACTTAATACTATAGAGTGCTATGACAATCTCAGTATGTAATTTTTGTTAAAAAATAATCATAAAACAAAAGAACAAAAAAAACAAAATAACACTAAATACGCAAGTGAAAAGTTGCTTAACAAAATAACAGATCGAATAACATGTAAAAGTGAATAGCATGTGAATATATTTATTTCATATTGATGGCATCACAAACGTCACACATTTGAAATGATGAGTTTTATTTCCTTTTTGAATAGCCCAATGGATGTTGAGAATGGATTAATTTGATCATACTTATATCTGATTGAACTTTCTGCACATCAAATGAACTGGAGATTTCAGTATAGTATATTCGTCCTTGGAGTAGTTAGATAAAAACAAAGTGAACTCCTACTGTTCAAACGAGGTACAAAAAAGTTAATAACTCTGGACAATCAATTTGGTAGTTTATTATGCAATGTATGTTCTACGGTCTTCCAAAGATAACAGCAAAAATCTGTTTAACAATATATTATCATCTAAACCTTGTACAGGATAAATTCCATCAATTTAAAGTGAAGGTTGAGTGTAAGAGCGCCGCTTCTTGACTTTGCAGTTACAGAAGTGCGAACTCTGCCTTTTGCAACGTTAGTATTGCACGGGCATCTATATACAGATTATTATATTTTAAAGATTATTTATTATACTCATGTTCATTGGTATCCCACCCTACTTTATGTAATATGTATATTATGTACGTGTATCTATCTGTTGCAATAAAATCATTTATTATTATTATTATTATTATTAATTCTATATACAATGTACTTCATAAATTTCCGTTGAATGGATTCGAGCAGAATTCAAGTACCTATAGTGGAGACCAAATCAGCGAGCCATATTCTGAGCGTGTTCTTACATATGAGTTAAATAGATCATAATGAGGCTATCTCAATTTTTGTCTTTGCAATTGCTGAAAATCAGACCAAGCATTCTTTGAGCCGTCGATGCAGTTTTGGTAATATGTGTTGAGAAGCTAAGTTTGGAGTCAAAATTAATGCCAAAAGATTTTTTTTACGTCACACCGATTCAAAGAGATTTCATTTATTGAATAAGTGTATTCCACAGATTTAAATTTCAAAGTATAACTAGTGTAATCACATTTTTTTTTGTATGTTGAGGGACAATTTGTTTGTTTCACACCAGTTTGCTAAACGGTCAATATCAGTTTGGAGTAGTTTACGGTCATTTTGAGACTCAACAATACTAAATAATTTCAAATCATCGGCAAACAAAAGAATGCTGCTTGTTATATTATCACCTATGTCATTCACAAATAATGGAAAAAGAAAGGGGGCTAAATTGCTTCTCTGAGGTGCACCACTGGTAGAAATGAAAGGTGGTGATTTATGGCCACGGTATTCGACGTATTGTGACCGATTACTAAGGTATGATTGGCAGAAATTGAGTAGGTTAATGTCGAAGCCTAGATTATTCAGTTTAGAAATTAGTATTTTATGATCTAACTTGTCAAAGGCCTTTGAGAAGTCTGTGTGTATATAGTGTCAACTTGAGAGTGGTTATCAATAGCATTGCTGACAGTTTGCGTAAAGCACTTCAAATTGGTGATAGTTGATCTTTTAGATATGAAGCCGCGTTGTCTAAGTGATATTTTTTTTACGCTGGGAAATACTCTATTATACAGGGTGACCCAGGGTTAAACAGCCAAACATTCAGTAACGATTTTTAAGGTGAAAATAAGATGTTTTTTTCATATAAGCATATATCCCAACTTGCTTCGTTTTCGAGATACAGAGTGTCAAAAATTTTCATAAAAAATCAGTTTTTCATTTATTACTCAAAAACCTTTTGGTTGATTCTGATAAAACTCAGCATGTTTATTTGCGGTGATGGGAGGCTTATTTTCATGTACCTGGAATAAAAAAAAATAAACCTTGACACCCTGTATCTTAAGAAGAACGAATCAAGTTCTACCACATGTTTATGTGAAGAAAAAATCTTATTTTCACCTGAAAAACCGATAATGAACGTTTGGCGGTTCAACCCTGGGTCACCCTGTAGATTGATATTTCGAAAGCCTTTGCGAAGTTTGATAATAAGGTGATTGGACGGTAGTTCCTTATTTGATTTATAGCTCTAGATTTGAATATAGGGCATGCATGTACATGCGTTTGATGCTCTAATTAATATTGTTTGGAGAGGTTCTGCAAACACATAAGCACAATCTTTTACAAAAAAGCTAGGGATATTATCATAGCCACAGGTATGCTTGGATAAGTTTTTTCAGGGCAGTTTGAACTTCGTCTTCGCCTAATTACCCAAGTGATATAGTTGTCGTATTTAAGGGTAGTGTTATCAATTGGGATAGTATAAACACTGCTAAAATAGTCTGCAAATGCATTTAAAATACTTGACGGATTTTTACATTCTATGTCATCCATATAAAGTATTCCAGGAATTCTACAAGTCCCTTAAGTTTCCATCATTGCGTATTTTCAAATAGGATTCATGCAATACAGATCAACATTACAGATTTCTAAAACAAATCATATTCCAAAAATGATGTCAGCGCCATCTAGTAGTGGAGCTTAAAAGCTCATTTTCATATATGCCTTCGTATAAGTCATTGCTCTTCACTGCCAATAATGATATGTATCGACAATATTTTTCTGTATGAATGAACGCTTTAATTGAAATAGTCGTTCGGTTTCAGAATATATCGGCGTAAACTCAAAAATATATATGATCATCCAATCAAAAAACTCGAAAAAATTTATTGATATTAAATATAGATAAAATACAGCACACACCTTTACGGAACATATAAATAAATAAAAGAGATATTAAAACACTAGCTACAACCACAGGATGAGGGCAGGTTCGGATTTTAACCTTTCAGGGTGAGAGACTGTAGTCCTGCCCTCCTGATTCCAAAGGGGCAAGCAAAGTCACCCCACACCTGTCCGGAGACAGACCCTACGTTGTAATGTGGTTCATATGCACGTAAGTGGTTTGGTTTCCGCTTGGCTGTTTGACTGCCTCCTCCAAGTTATGCAGGAGTGTTACGTGGGTTGTTTTCTAGCCTCAGTTTACTGGTATTACATGGATGGAATTATTTGCTCAAGTTCCGTAAAAACTCAGAAAAAACCGGTTTAGACATTACACCTGATTTCCTAGTCATCTTCTAGTCGCTCTTAAAACAGGTCCAGTGCCTGGTATATAAGCCCCTGATGCTTTCTCGGGGCATTATGATTGCTTCGGCTTTTGGTGGTGTCCCTGTTCAGAGGACTTCCAAGGATGTGATGTCTATACAATTTATCTGCAATCTTTTTATATACTCTGTAATCGTGTCGATATTGGCCAGATCATGCAATGCGGCTAGCCGAATGTACCTGTCACTATATTCGTGAAGATACGAAGTACTTTATTTTGCATCCTCTCCAGCCGCATTATCTGGTACGCAGGGAGGCTGCAAAATATTGGACAGGCGTAGGTCATCGATGGCCTGATGACCTGTTTGTAGATCAACGCTTTGCTTTGTTTTCCTTCGAAAGCTTGGAACTCCTCGCTATCAACTGGTATGTTCGTTTCACTGCACCCGCAGCTCGTTGAATTGCCAAGCTGACGTGTTTGATGAGCGTCAATCTCCTGTCCAATTGTACCCTCAGGTACCGCACAGACTCTTCCTCCCTTGATCTAGGTTCCCAGAGCCATACCCCCCCCGTAATCTCCACGTTACTACGTTTTCTCTTCTCAGTGTGAAGTTTATGAGTTGTACTTTTCCCGGATTAACCACTATTTTGTTATTCGTCAGATACGACCTGCCCATCCAGGTGTGTTGCCAACTGGGCAGCAGCGATATTGCTCTCGCCTACCTGGGCGAAAATTGCCGTATCATCGGCCTATACCGCCGTGCTCGTGTGTTCCGACATTTGAAAGTCATGCATGTATAACGGGTACAAAAGTGGTGAGAGGCACACCCGCTTCGACCGGCCTCATTGCCGAGAGTGTACAATTGATTCTGACCCTGAAAGCCATACCAACCAGGTAGGAATCTAGAAGTCTGAGTAGGCATGCCTATGCATATGGCATGGCTACCCTCAGCATCTTCGCGACAAAGTCCTCTGTCCAGACAGGGTCGAAGGCTTTTTGCACATTCAACAGGACCATCACTGATGTGATGAGGCCTCGGTGGAAACCATCCCCCACCCCGGGAACAATTCCTGCCACCTGAGAGGTTGTAGAGTGACCTCTCCGGTTCAACATTTTCCTTTTGTAATGAATATAATTCAATGTGGCGTAATTTAAATAATTGAACCTATAAATCAAGAGGAATTTATTTCACCATATTTGAATTTGAATAGACGGCGGTGCATCTTTCAAGTGACCAACTTAAACTTACCGTCAGAATGAAAATTGCTAAAAATAGGAAGGTTTTGTTTTTTTGCGTAAAACGGTTATATTTGGTGTGATTTCACCATTTCACTAACAGAAATTTGAGCAGTAACATAGTGAAGCTCCAGAAATAAACGAGCCTCTATATCTTGGAAAATAGTCCTGAAAAATTCAATTTGAATTATTAGTATAGGAGACTGAAATACATAAAAAATTACACAAAACAATTTTTGGAAATTTGATTGCACTTTTTAACTAAAGATTAAATTTATGGGTATTCAGATTTTTTGTTATAGATATAACAGGAATTCGATTTATATGACCGGTTCGTTGGTATTTTTTAAAGCAAACATATTGTATAGGTCTCATCGTTCAAGTAAACTGATTTACAATATAGTTTAACTGCTCAATAGCATCAGTAAGGGCTTTGTTTCTATCCTTTTCTACATCAATACCAAAAATTTCTTTTAGATCTTCTGGTTGTTTGTAATAAGTACTTTTGAAATCCTCCCGAGTAAGGATGGGGTCATTTATGGTTTCATAAATGTTTACAAAATAGTTTTCTGAAATTATCTATTCCTGATAAGTTCTAAAGCTACTTCAAAAAACTTAATACTAAGAATAAAATAATGCAATTTCTTTTATCACTTTGACCTCCAATGAAAACACTTAATACTGATGAAAGATTCATATCTCAAAGGTATAAAGTAATCTAGTAACACAATCGAGAACTTGTCACGACAAATGGACTTCCGAGGATCTAATACGCGAGAACCGTCAATAATTGAGAGAAATTGATTGTAATCTCACGTGAAGTTGAAGAAAATGTACTTTTGATCCTTGATGTCCAGCACGCGAGAGAAGTAGAAACATTATATAGGCATTTGACATTCAACTTACCGCCCTTCTTATTAACAGTCATTCGTTGAACGTCTACAGAGTGATTTCTTGAATTGTTGAAATGGAGTCACACTATAATTTTTCTGTAAGGAAAATTCAGATATAAACGTTTTTAATTCGGAAATGGAATATGTTTGACATATGAACCTCAGTTGAAACCAGAAAATTTTCTAGTTTTCAAATATCTGGTAATTTACCCCTATATCTTTTTTTCTTTAGGTGTTTATAGTGGCATCGATTGCTACGATCATTAGCCACTATGTGTTCCGGGTAGGCTGGGTTACTAACTACATACGCCACCTTAGGAGCAGCACTGTTGATTTGAACGCAACAGTGAATCGTGCAGGACTCACCCTAGTCAAACCACAAAATTTTAACAATTTAATCCGTGAAATTAAATTGAAAAAATTCCAGCTACGACTGCGGCTCGAACCCGGTACCTTTAGCCCCGAACCCGGACTCCATACCACTTAAGCCACGCCCGATGTTATAACTCTTTTATTATTGCTTTGCCATACTTACGGTTTGATCAGAAATGATCAAAACTTTCGATTTTCAAATGGGACATCCTATATATTTTTACTTATTTCGATCGAGAATGACATTCTAAATCTAACAATACCTCATTTGTCAATATTTGACAAATGAAGTAATTTTTATTAAAATTTTTATTTTTCGATCTAGAATGCCAAGGATCGTATCGCTTCATCCATGCAAGTAACATGCACGAGAAAAATACGACTTTGAGGCTTTCTGACTTCACAGTCGTTTGAAGAATTATTCATTGAAAGTCAAAAATATTACCAGTATCCAATGAGGTTCTCAATTTTCAAAATGACCTCCTTCTTGATCATGTCAAAGTTCAATTTTTTCAATAGTAGCGCGCACCAGTTGTTTAGCTGTTCCGTAGTGATGTTCCAGAATAAACCTATAAGTTCTTTTGTGCGTGACACTTGATCTGTTAGAGGCCCGGGATTCCGAGACTTGCGAAGTTTATCAGTTTCCTGGGAGGTAAGTTCCTGATGTCGGAGGGTGTTAAGAAGCCCCCTTTCAAGAACTAAAGCCTCTTACAGGAAAGCGCTGGGCATTCGCACAGCAAATGTCCTGCAGTTTCTGCGAAGTTCTTGCAGTAGCGGCAACTATCACTCTCTGATTTTTTAAAGGTGGTACTCCAGAGGGCAGTGTTCAGTAAGAGGTCCCGTTACCATCTTCAAGTCTTTCTTGTCCAACTTGAGAACCTATTTAGCTTTCTTTGGCGATAGACACACTAGTATTTTCGCTTGTCTTTGTCCTGGCTCATTATTGAAGTGAGATAGCATTTCATCTGTTTCCCAGCGTCGGAACTCTTCTTTTAAGTGGAGTCTGGAGAGTCCACAGAAGGGTTCTGGGCCGGAAAATTGTGTTTGTCCCTTCTTTGGCAAGACAATCTGCTTCTTCTTTGCCTTTAATTCCTCTGTGACATGGCACCCCCATCAGGATGACCTGATTGTTCACTGCCAGTTGTCTTAGGGATTGTTCACAGTCCCAAGTCAACTTTGACTCATAGGTGTATGATCTCAGAGCTCTTTGTGCTGCTTGGCTATCTGACAGTATATAGATTTCTGCCCTTTCAATGGACACATAATTCTATAGCATGTACTTCTGCTTAGGAAATGGTTGGGGTGTTACCAAGGGGTTTTGAGAGCTTAAAATTTAGTCCTGTAACGCCCACTCCAACCCTTTCGTCCATCTTAGATCCATCTGTGTACCACACTGATGCATCCCTTTCTAGTTGAGGTCCTTTTTCTGTGCAAGTTTGGTGGCATGAAATCTGTCGGTTTAGACATGGCTTCTAAAATCTTTGAGTGTCCGATCAGATCTCCTGCTTTTAAGTTTTTTGTCTGACTCAGTCTGAAGGCTGATGTTGAAATGGCGGAAGGTTTAGCATTGCCTCTAAGGCTGCAGTAGGACACGGACATATTGCCCCTGTGATTCCCAGACAGGCTAGCCGTTGCACTTTCTGCAGCTTGACTTGTGCCGAAATTTATTGAATTTTTAGACACCATACCAGTGAGGCGTAGGTGACCATGAGTTTAATGATTGTTTGGTATGACCAATAAATCATTTTTGGTGTCAGACCCTATGTCTTACCAAATACTTTGCGGCATGTCCAGTTTGCCGCTATAGCTTTGAAAAGGATGTGGTTGATTTGGCTGTTCCAAGTCAGTTTTTGGTCTATTATAAGTTCCAAATATCTCACCTCTTTGGAAAATGTTAGCTGAATGAATCCTTAATTTATACTTCAGTTCTTCACGAGTAGCCGATACAACTGATTTTTAATTGTTCACTAAAGAAAAAATCTAGCGGAGTAAGATCGGGGAGATTATGAAAAAGAATTAATACATTATGAAAAAATATGACAACCTATGAATGTACCCTGCATGCCACTGAATAGGTCCATTAGTACCAATCCATTTTTTTGGGAAGGTGTCATTCAAATGTTCTATTATGACTTGAGAACTGTGAGGAGACGCTCCATCTTGTTGAAAATAGATTAGCCAGTGGCAAATCCTCAATGAAATTGATTGATTGATTGATTTCTAAGGAACTGTAGATAGGTATCTTTCCGCAGTAAATTGTTGAGAAGATGTTGGTGTAGTTGGTATTTGAATGACCGATAATTATATTTGTGAAGAATTCCCCAAACGGACAAATGAATTATATCGCACTCAGAAACAATTTGGTGAATTGACGCCGAACAATTCACTTCAACATAGGCCAACATGTCTAATTATTTTCTTCGCTGATGATTAGACTAGTTATTGGCATTTTTTTCTGGTTAATTCCGCATTTTCCTATCCAGTTTTGGACAATGATGCCGAGTGGGAAGGCGACGATTAGTGAATTTCTGAGCATAACTTCGAGCTGCATCAGTTGCATTTTTCATTGCTTCTCCGTAAACTAGCGACATGTCACTTTTTTCGTTTCTAGTATAATTTTTTCTATAAAATTATGAACTACGCAACGAATTAATTTTTAAAAGAGACCAGCTTCAATTGTTTATCACGGATAACTAGAATAACAGGATCTAGAGTATACCGAATACGTATTATTTGTTATTAGGTATGATCGCTTCTTGCAATTATTCAGAAAAATAGTGGTTTCAAATTATTTGTAAGAACATGATCTTTCTCAAAAAGCTGAGGAGCTATTTCCTTTCCATTTGAAAAATCAAGTTAACTACGCCAAAGTCGTATTTTTTCCATGTTACTTCATCAAGAATAAAGCGATTTACACGATCCAAAAATAAAAATTTGGATAAAATTTACTTTATTTGTGAAATATTGACAAGTGAGGAGTTGTTGGATTTAGAATGTCATTTTCGATCGAAAAAAGTGAAAACAAAGGATGTTCAATTTAAAAATCGAAAGTTGGGGCCATTTCCGGTCAAACCGAAAGTATGGTAAAGCAAGTAAATAGTCAAAAATTGTAAATTGAACTATAATACATAACCCCCCAAATTTCGTTTCTCTATCATTAATAATATGAAAGTTATAGGGGGGTGAGCCATCTTGGAGAATCACCTGGTATATTACCACATATTTGAAAAGTAGAACATACCAAACGTATCCCTTTTCCGGATTATGAACGTTTATATCTGAAATTTCCTTTGAATCAAGAAGCACGATATGTTTTCTGATCGCTTATCATTAAACGAATGTTATCGGCAAACTGACGTACCTACTTATTCGATTCCATTTGAGTTTATTGCGTTTGTGTTTAACCTGAATTTGTAATGGCATAAAACAATAACTCAAATGCAGTTTTGATGAATCATTATTTATGGACAATGGTCATTCAGTGGAATATATACAGAGTACAAGAGATAGATGACTTAGAAAAACCTTTTTAAAACGACTTCTCGATCGTGCTTGGGATCGCACGTTGAAAGGTAAGACCTTCGTCATTTCCAGCTCTCACAAACCTTCTGAATACTTCTGAGGGTTGGTCGTACTGATACAGCCGGAAGACGATGACGGTTACAAAAAATTTTAGAAAAAACAAACTCCAGAACAAATTTTAGAACAAATGAAAAATAAACGAAAATATAATTTCAGTTTACACTTTACAAAATTACTTCGTGAGCTTTCATACCTACTTCTGAAAGTTCCATCCTAGCAAGAAACTCTAATAGCATAGAGGACAAGCGAGCTATCACCTGTGGTTATAAAGTTGACTTTGCTGATTATAACTCACTTGGGATATAGAAAGTGTCGAATAACGTTTCTCGAACTTTGCTACCGCTATGGAGTTCATTTACCTATGGCTAGTAGACAATGTTTTTGTAGTAGCTGGTAAACTTTGCTATCGCCAGCGAGTGCACTTACTTATGACTAAAAGGTATTGCTGTAGTTGTAGAAATCTGACTTTGCTACCGCTGGTGTGTGCAATTACCGATAGGACATTATTCATGTTGAAGGTATGCTATATACACATTAATCTATTTCTGTAACTGTATAGTTTTCAATGAGAAATTATTGCAAAAAGTCGGTCGAAATGTGTTCTAACAATGACAAACAAGAAAGAAGTTTCGAAATGAAACATGTAAGACAATGGGTCAGGTGAATAAATTTCAGCAGAAGCTTTTACAATTGAGTCATCGGGTTCGAACGCCAACATAAATAACGCAGCTGGCAGAAAATTTGACAGAAGATAGTTTGAAGGTTAGTATTTACGAAAAACAATTGTTTTGACACTAATGGTGGCATCTCTTCCCTAGGTCGATTGCTTTTCAGCCTCCACTCGTAGGTATTATAGCCATCCTACAATTCGAATTGGGTTGCTGTTAATCTTTGAATTCTTTCTGATTTCGAGTAGGTTAATTTGATATTGTATAACATTCTTGCAATTGTAATAAAATATCACGAAATTTCCATGTATGTAATCTATAAGCAGCTTGAAATATGTCTAGAGAACTGATGATATCGTCAATCTTGAATGGTAATTGGGTTCCATGAAGATTGTATCGGATTGTGCACGTACTATGTAAAACCGTTTTGATGTAATATCGCCATTATTACTCCCTATTGAAAAGTCCCTAGTTTCACTATCGTTCTCTGTTATTTTGAAACAGTATAGCTATACTGTACCGGGTAACCACGAAGTGAGGTACGCCCTCCAATTTTTCTATAGGTTTAAAGATACAGGTTTCAAATTTGGTACGTCGATATATTACTCAAATACGCATATTTTGACTCCATTACCAAAAATTTGCCACTTCTGGTTTAACCAGAAATGGCCCCAAACTTTTTTTTTCAAATGACACCCTGTACAATTTCTTTCATTATCTGGAAGAACACGCAATTTGTGATAACACTATTCTTCAAAACTGAAAATCGGTTGAAAAATGGCGGAGATACAGTTGATTGTTCAATCGAACAAATTTGGCCATGAACATCAAACTCATGTCATCACAACTGAAGAACGGTGTCAGCATCTACGAGAGGAAGGTTCGAAGTAAGATACAGCTGAGAATTGAGCTTCTCATATAATTGCAGCAACCATATTTTCCAACAATTATCAAAAATTTTCCCAAACCGGAGTAGTACCCATGAAGAAATGGTCACAACTGCCATTTCTCAAATTGCACCCTATCCTTTTCACATTGTCGTATTGAAAAATGATGAATTATCAGATTACTCGAATGAAAAGATTTGAAGAATTCCGAAAGGAACCAGAATAGCTATTTGTTTATTAAGAGCGCAAAGTGATTGATTGTCATTCGACAAAGATTTCCAGCAGGATAGTGCACCTCTTCATAATTCCCGAATAGTAACCAGTTACCTAAATAAAAAATTCCCAAATCGATGGATTGGCATGAATGGTCCTACAAGATGGCCTCCGAGGTCACTGGACCTCATGTCACTGGTTTTTTCATATGGGGTTACCTAAAGAACATGTTTCACTCTTCTAGTTCTACATGAAGAGATGATTTGGAACATCGCCTCAGAGAAGCAATTGCTAGTATTACTCAAGCTCAGTTATATAGAGTTAAGGAAGCAGTAGTGAGACGTGCAATTTTGTGCAGACAACATAATGGAGAACATTTTGAATAGTACTTGTAAATTTGTTTTTCATTATTTTGATTTTTGTTATAGGAGTAAGTGACCAGAATCAACAAACAATTTACTTCATACTTTTTTTTTAGAAATTAGTTGTCTCAAATGTTAGAAATTGGAATAAACTTCTAATACATTTTTTTCTCTGTATATTCTTATGATGGATTTATATATCAGTTCCAATTCATGAGTTTTTAGTCACTAGTAAGAAGTCATAGGAATGTTCGTTAATGGAATATTTAATCCAACAACATTTTTTTTTTAAATACGATTTTTTACTTAGCTTTCGTAGGTTCAAGCCGCTTCTGTTTAAGAATATTCAATTTTGAGAACACTCATAATAAAACAGCCCGTATCTTCGATTCCTTCCAGAATTGCCCGAAACTTTTAACACGATTATTTGGATAATTCATAACTTTTCAATACGAAAATGTGAAAAGAGTATGTTGCCATTTGAGAAATGGCAGTTGTGAGCATTTCTTTATGGGTACTACACCGTTTTGAGGAAATTTTCGATCATTTTTGGAAAATATGGTTGCTTCAATTACATAAGAATCTCATTTTTCAGCTGTATCTTACCTCGAACCTTCATCTCGTAAATGCTGACGCCGTTCGTCAGTTGTGATGATTTGAGTTTGATGTTCATGGCCAACTTTGTTCGATTGAACAATCAACTGTATCTCCGCCATTTTTAACCGATTTTCAATTTTGAAGAACAGTGTTATCAAAAATTGCGTCTTCTTCCGGATAATGAAAAAAATTGTACAAGGTGTCATTTGGAAAAAAAAGTTTGGGGTCACTTCCGATAATGGAGTCATAATATGCGTATTTGAAATATATCGACGTACCAAATTTGAACACTGTATCTTCAAAACTATAGAAAAATTGGGGGGCGTACCTCACCTCGTGGATAACCGATATATAAGCATCCTCTTCAAGAGTAGGATCTGACAGAAATTTCAATTCTATATACATGGTGTTTGGTAGAACGATGTGAAGTTTCGAACAGCCAATAGGAAAGGTTATTCGGAGCCATATTAACCACATGTACCTCAGTTCAAATTCTAACGGATTTTCAGATATTTGAACTTTCAAACAATTTGATTTTCCGGTTAAAACTGACCAGATATCAATCACTCATTGTATTGTCGTGATATCACGCCAAATAGTGCTCTTAAGTAATTACAGATAATTTTTCTTTGAAAATAAACAATTAAACGAAATCCGAATGAAAAAATTTCAATGTTTAAATTATTGTAAAAACATTAACTTTTTATGCCCGTTCAATTGATGGAGCATGTGCTGGATATACATTAATATTTTACAAATATACAGATATTTTTTTTCAAATAAACGAATATTTGGAACCTTTGGTTTGAATGAAATTCAAGAAATAGAAACTATCCAAAATACCAAAACAACGTCAATTTCACTCAGCTCAAAACGTACCTGGTACAGTGCTTTCAACGAATGAGTAGTTATAGTATATTATCCAACGACCATGTAATGATTGCTATTACCCACAAGAACTTAATTTAACACGTGAGCCGTAGGCGAATGATGTGAATCATTAGAGTGAGTACACACTAGAATACTATACTTTTTCTATGATTATAATCAGTGTTCACTAAAATCTGTGGCAAACGGTTTATTCAATGCTAAACATATTAACATATACACAGTGTTCACCATTCAATTTGAACAGATGATATATATGTTTCTTCTAGTAGAAAAAAGAAGAATTCAATGAATTTTTGTAACATGAACATTTACGGTCTTGTATGCAAACAGTTCCTGGAGCAGCAATCGACTAAACGAAAGATATTAAAATAAGAGTTAAAATGTCATTCCTTGATTCTATCAACTGAGGGCCCAAATTTGGACCTCTGAGGGACCCTTAGGGTGGGAAGACGATGTTTGGTTTAACTGATACGTAATCATTGTTGGGGTAGCAAGAAACGAAATTTTCGAGTTTATACATACTGACATTTTTTTAAATATTTATGAATCTTGAAGTTCACGGAAGACGTCAGTAGTTCCAGCTAATGGAAGTTATCTAAAAACCATTGAAATGTACATGATCTACGAGTCTAATGACAAATATAGCTCCTAACATTCTACAAACGAATGCATATCTGATTATTATGCAAATTTTCCTGAATTTACTATCCTTATGCATAAATGCATATCCTCGAAGTCGTTGACTCCCAGCGTAGTTTTCTTTCCTGAAAGTTCGCAAGGTTTCCAAATGTGCCTGAAAAATGTATTCTCTCACGTACACTTATTAATTTTGGTTATTTTTCATGTCTTGATTGATTTGGCCAATACTTGATGGATATTCATAATTACACAGAATTAAAAGAAAACACTTGTTTTTAAATATCCACAATATATTACTATTGTAACATGTGACGCATTTCGCTATTCCTACATAGCTTTATCAAAGACAACTGGTATTCATATAACCAGTGGAAAACACAATATTTATTTATTCAATTCTGTGTATTTTTCATGTACCTTTCAGCATTTATTTGGGTTAATTTTTCAGTGGTTTTAAGTTGCCTATCAGTATTATTGAGGATTCCTATTGTCTCGGGTTATTTGTAGTTTATTCAAACGTAAAAACGATACATTTTTCATCAGTCAGTTCTCTTTGATGACTTTATCAAAACTTAAAAGTTAATTTTTATTTACTTGTGATTTAGTTGTGCGATAATTGTTACTGACTTCTAAAGGCCGATTCAGATACATGCGTGCCCATGCAGGGTTTCTGAAGCACGGGCGGTTTAAACGCCTTTTACTCACGTTTCTATCACAAAAACATATTTTATCCAACACATGACAGTTATGACTGTCATTATTGATGTCATTTCAGACAAGTAAACTATCAAATAACACACTAGTGTGTTATAATCCATAACTTACTAGTGAGTTATGCATTATTACTCACGTTCATATTTAAAGTAGTATTCTATTTATTTATTACTATTAGAAACATAATTCACATTGTTATTGAAATTGAAGGAAAACGCTAACGGTTCATTCAAATTTGAGGTCATTGTAAAATTCGTCGTAGGCTGCCGAAGACCTTCTCAGGCAGTGACCGGTGTAGAGCGCTGGTTCCTCCAATTTCAGAAAGGTAAGGGGTATCTTCGACAACATATTTATTCCCACACACTGGCTGCTACAAACACCTCCCATTTTTTGTAAAAAACAAACAGCGGCTAGAACTAGTATTCTTTGGTCTCAAAGACATGTATTTTTTAAACAAATTGATCGGGTTGACTGGAAATTCTTCTTCGAGGGTGGTGAAACTTCTCGATTTCTTGGTTTTACTGTCTGGCAAAACTACGTGAAAATATTTCCAATTGTCTTGAATACTTTTTACTTTCAAATTGACAAATTCATTGCATCTACAAGCACCACTAATCCCCATTATCAAAGCCACTTTCATCAACAGGTACTCGTCGTCGGGAGCTTCGTTCAAAATCTTCTCTATTTTAGGTCGTTCTAATGTCTTGTACTTCTTTGGTTTGTATCCCTGTGATTTGCTTCTGAAAGAGCTCGTTAGTGTGCCATATTTTGAATTTTTTTTATAAAGGTGAATAGTCGAGCGAAGCATCGAATATTTGGCCCATAGCGACGATGGGGCCAATTTTTTTTGTAAATGTGAAAAATAAGTCAATATAAGTTTTTCATCGATATCTTTCATCTTCCGTGAATTCATCCAAGAATCAAACATTTTGAACTCCTTTATCGTAAGCATCTCATGACTTTTTTGTAAAAATCTGCATCGCTGCTTCTTCCGCTTCCGTGAGGATATCCTCAGGAACGTAATTTTTATTGGTTTCCCCCAATTTATATAGGTTTTTTTCTTCACAAAAACATTCCCTTTTCTTCAGGGGAAACTGACAAGTGTCAAAATTTATTTAAACATTTGCTAACAATGTTTCATGCCCGTGGCAACGAAACAAACAACCTGCTTTAACCAAAAAAGTCACTGTCAAGTCATTCTGACATTCATAGGGTACTGAGACGCAAGTAGCTTTGATTTGATCACAAAACTTAATAATTATTATCTCATAAAAAAACTATTTCTTCCACTTGTTTCACGATGTATTTTTCAGTGCCTTTAAATCCAATTCAGATACATGTATGCCCATTCTGCATGAGATAAAAGATACAGTGAAAAATATACCCCGGGATTGTTAAAACAACTCAAAAAGCATTACTCCAGCACTGACTGATTTGTTACAGACCCAAATAAATTATGTTCTTGTGATAGAAACATGAGTAAAAGGCGTTTGAACAGCTCGTGCCTCAAAAATCCGGCAAGGGCACGCATGTATCTGAATCGGTCTTAAGGAATGGACGAGTGATAAAACGAAATAATGGCGAAGGAGCCGATGTTATAAGATTTTTATTTTTTTAACAAGAGTAAAACTAACTTCAATAGAACAATCAAAATAAAGTTCAAAGATTTCAAATTATTCAGTTTATGTGCATATGAAAAAGTTAGTAAATTGCGATAGAGGTAGTGGAAAAAAGTTGTATTATTTGAGTGACAGTACTCAATCACTTCGTATCGTACACTCTTATACAAAAAATCTTTACGAGGCACCAGTCAATGGTAAATAACGTAGAAATGGGATGCTTGACGAGAAATATTTTATTGTTATTCACAAGCCGTAATGGTATAGAGTTCCCTTCTCAACCAAACGCGACCATGGTAATGGTAATAGTAATGGTAATGATAAGTATGGATGGTGACTGATGCGCTGCGACCTATATTGTGCCCCATCTCCTTCTGCTATCTCAACGTTTCGTTAACAACAGCTCCTCATTCTTAAATTCCTTGATGAATTTAAGGATTTTAAGGGGGTCTATTCGTGGTATTTCTCCCACAGTCAGCTGGTGTGATCCCACTATATTCAATCTTTTGTGATAACACTCCATCAATATATGGTTGGGTTTTTCTGAATGTTTCCCACAGAATCTGCAGGTGCTGTCCTGCTCTAAACCTAGCTTCTTCAGGTGTTCTTCGAGTCTGCAGTGCCCCGTCAGAAACCCTGTGATTGTCTCTAGATTAGTTTTGCTGAGGTTATTCAGTGTCTTCGATCTTGCTCGGTTGAGAATGCCGAGGAGATCTTTGGCCTGCCTTAGCCCTGAAAGACTTTGCCAGTATGTTGCTCTCATTGCTTCTTCAGTTTTATTGAGGTCTTCTTGGAAGTAAGATATTCCAAGTCCGCAAAATGGTTCTGGTCCGATCAGTGGCGTTGATGCCCCTTTTCGTGCTAGGGTATCTGCTTGTTCATTGCCCTCCACTCCGACGTGCCCTGGCACCCAGAGGAGGATCACCTTGTTCCTGCCATCCTGTCATTAAGTTTGTCTAGGCATTCCCAAACCATCTTTGAGTTGATGTTATATGAGCTCAACGCTTTGATGGCTGCTTGACTATGGGACAGGATTGCGATTTCCCTGTATTCCCGGTATTTCCTGTCGAGGTTGAATTGAATGCACCTTGCTATGGCGTGAATTTCCGCTTGAAAAATACTGGGGAACAGGCCCATACATTCGGAGTATTTGGTGCGAGATCCAAAGATTCCTGCTCCAGTTCCGTTGGGAGTTTTGGATCCGTCCGTGTACCATATTATGGTATTCTTGCCCAGTGCTTAAATGTATTCTATGCTCCATTCTCTCTTGATACTTAATTCTGTTAAAAAAAATTTCTTTAAACTAAATTTCCTAGTAATTTCCTCAGGTTTCCTGAGGTTTGCTCTCCAAGCAGTTCTCCTCACATGCTTGACTTTCTTCAGGATTTTCTTTGTTGTGGCGACCATAGGAGTTTAAGTTGTTCAAATCCCAATGCGGTAACCGGTCTTTTGCATGGCATCATACGTTGAAAGGTACAGACTACGTTTTTCCTAGCTCGTAGAGTTCTCTCGAAGACTTCTGAGGGTTGCTCGTAACGGTGCAGCTGTTTGACGAAAATAACAATTTTTTTTCAACTAAGTTTTCCTAAAGTATTATCCAGTTTCTTGGACACCCTGAATGTTGGACTTGTCTATATGAAATATTAGTTAACTTAGTCTTATTCGAAGGTCTGATGATATTAGACCATAAACTTCTTTCATTAAATTTTTCATAGAATCTATTAATTCATGAAGACAGAAGAGCATTAAACTAATTATGAAAAATGGATGATTCATGATGTATTAAGTGTCATCATAAGTGTGGTACTCCAATTTTGAATTCACATTTTGATAAAAGGAAGCAGTTGAATAGATACGCCTTCTCACGGTTCGTCGGCAACAATAGAAATATACAATAGATGAACTCAAACACTGACAGATCATTAATAATATCATGATAGGAAATAATTCCATAAATGAATCGGAAGGACTTTCATTCAGACAATTTTTTAAATAAACTGGAAATGTCCTCAATAAATCACATTCATTTATGTTCAACTTTCAATAGTAATAATAATAATAAATAATTTCGGTAGAAGAGAAGTTTATGACCATGTTGACATGTCGAGTAAAATTCAGAGAAGAGTCTAGAGTAATCCCCACGTTTTGACACTATCAGTAGAAATAATTGTCACACCTTCATTTCTGATATTGAGGTCATCAGAACACCGTTTTCAGAAATGTCTCCTATGGGATATGGGAAATAGGTACCGGTGAAATTTGCTGAATTTTTGGTAAAACATACTCCAATTCAAGCTAATCAATAGTGTTCATGGGCCCAACCTTGAAAAATTGGCGTTTTTTTACTACATGGTGTTGAAAGTTAACGTTTCAGACACTTTGATCTATATTACATCATTTTACTCTTTTGAATAACTTTTAACAATATTTTTTCAGTGTTGAACTTCCGGGTGATCCACTTGAATGATATAATGAAAGAGAGTTCCATCGAACATTATCTTTTTTTTTTCTAATGGCAAGTGGAGGCGAAGTTCATGAGCAAACCCATTAAAATAGCAGATGAGTATGTCAAACTTCAATAATAAAATTGGTGGAAATTGAGAGTCTAAGCACCAAGGTATAGTAAAAATAATATAATACTGATTTTTTTGTGGTGTATTCACTCTTTAGCTGTAGGAAAACCAACAAAACCTACCCTGGGTGGATTTTGTGCTCCCCGAGCAAGCATTAGACGTCGGGATTGGCATCTAGCCAACTAACATCACACTTGCTTTACAACAAGGCACGTGGCGGCCACGATATCGATACACTTGAGAAAAAATCTCTTGCACTGCGGTTTCGAACCATGGTCAGATGCGAGCAAAAGTTTCAACGCCCAGACCTGAACCGCTAAGCCACCGGTCAATCATAGTGGATGGAAAGTAAATGAATAGAACATACGAGTAGATACTTGAACGCCATATTTTTGGCGGTTCCTAGAACAGAAGTGAATGTGGGACATTCGGTGGAATTAATATCAGAATATCCAACATAATCGGTTTCTCCAATCTCAACCACAAATATATCACAAAATAATGCAGTGCTCGGAAGAATATCGGCCCTGAAATGAAAGGCTACATTCGGACACGAATGTTATCGAGCCGTTGTTGCTACTAGTTACCATGTCAAAATCGTCTGATACCGGCACGGCATGATCGAATTAGAAACATTCAGAACTTTAGAGTGCCAGCTGCTTCTTGCATCGCCACGGAAAATATCGCGTGCAGTGGATGGACTTCAGTAAAAAATGTGAATTTGGATATGTGACTCGTGAAATAGTTATGTGTGAAAAAATGACACCAGAAACACCGTCTAGTTCAGGTAGTGATACATCCAAACCGCCTCTACATGGTTCCGAAGGAAGGTTGATGGTAGCAGTAAGGATACGACCTCTGAAGCCAGATGAATCCACGAGAGTGCTGCATGCTGTGAATAAGAAGGTGAGAAATTGTTGATCAGCATTGGAGTTTGAAGAGATATTACATCTGTTTCCTTTTGTAAGTCTTCTGTTCGGTATAAAACATTTCTGATTTTGATTAAATCTTTGTTTTTTCAGGATTATCTTAAAAAAACAATTGAATGTGTTTCATGTCTAGAGCAGGAACAAAAAAAAAGATCTTTCCCCGTTCTGAGGGGCATTTATTTTAGTTATTATTGAATTTCGCAGTAGTTATTTTATGTACCAAGAAAATTATAGAGGACTTTGTTACCAAAGGCCCGATAATTCCAATAAGTAGATAAGTTTTTTCTGATCGATTTTGATAGATTATATTTATTTTTATAATAAATAAATTTTTTATTTTATTCTTTTTCGTTACATTTCAATGAGGTACTGTCGATAATAGGAGTTTTGGTCGTTGTCAAGTTGTTGCTACGTTACTTCTTCATATGAACACAACTTTGTTATTAATCGTTTAGGGAATGATAGTTATTTAATCAACTAGGCGATAATTGATTGAGATATTTTAACGCATTCGCTTCGCTGATGCGTTAATTTTCCAGATTATTAATCTCATTTTGATATACGAGTTGATTACAATATTTTTTCGTTGATCTCACTGTTTCAATAAAAAGATCCTTCATTTGAAGATATTTAATCAATGAAATGAACAGTAAATACAAACAGAACTGAGCATAAATGATATTATTTTTATTATTTGAATACATTCATATTAACATTTGTAATGGTAGAATTGGAGGAACTGGAAGAAATCCATCTGTCCAATCGCATTTTACGACTGAGCTACGGAATCGTACATTAATAGATGTCATTAATGATCGATTTCTCAGCCATTAATAGGGGTCATTAATGGTCGATTTTGTTTGCATTGATAACATTAAACAGACATGTTAATACGAGGTCGACGGAAAAATAATCTTAAATATCCCAAGGGAGTTAATAAACCCGTTCAAAATCAATTTTTCATAAACGTTCACTTTGTTTTCACCAATTTTTTTGAAAATCGCCAAATTGGATGATAAATGAGTTGAAGTCATATCAGAGTTGACATTTTTCTGACAGAGCCGTTAAAGACATCTTATCATTCATGATGTTGAAATATTTTGTATTATCTGAAGCGTTCAATATATAAAGTAAACTATATATGATGATATAAGCTTCTAATAAACCCGTTAAAATTCAATTTTTCCTAAACGTTCACTTTGTTTTCAACATTTTTTTTGAAAATCGCCAAATTGGATGATGATTGAGTTGAAGTGTCATATCAGAGTTGATATTTTTCTGACAGAGCCGTTAAAGACATCTTATCATTCATGATGTTGAAATATTTTGTGTTATCTGAAGCGTTCAATATATAAAGTGAACTATATATGACGATATAATCTTCTAATAAACCCGTTAAAAATCAATTTTTCCTAAACGTTCACTTTGTTTTCACCATTTTATTTGAAAATCACCAAATTGGATGATGAATGAGTTGAAGTGTCATATCAGAGTTGATATTTTTCTGACAGAGCCGTTAAAGACATCTTATCATTCATGATGTTGAAATATTTTGTGTTATCTGAAGCGTTTAATATATAAAGTAAACTATATATGACGATATAAGCTTCTAATAAACCCGTTAAAAATCAATTTTTCCTAAACGTTCACTTTGTTTTCACCATTTTTTTTGAAAATCGCCAAATTGGATGATGATTGAGTTGAAGTGTCATATCAGAGTTGATATTTTTCTGACAGAGCCGTTAAAGACATCTTATCATTCATGATGTTGAAATATTTTGTATTATCTGAAGCGTTCAATATATAAAGTAAACTATATATGATGATATAAGCTTCTAATAAACCCGTTAAAATTCAATTTTTCCTAAACGTTCACTTTGTTTTCAACATTTTTTTTGAAAATCGCCAAATTGGATGATGAATGAGTTGAAGTGTCATATCAGAGTTGATATTTTTCTGACAGAGCCGTTAAAGACATCTTATCATTCATGATGTTGAAATATTTTGTGTTATCTGAAGCGTTTAATATATAAAGTAAACTATATGACGATATAAGCTTCTAATAAACCCGTTAAAAATCAATTTTTCCTAAACGTTCACTTTGTTTTCACCATTTTTTTTTGAAAATCGCCAAATTGGATGATGAATGAGTTGACGTGTCATATCAGAGTTGACATTTTTCTGACAGAGCCGTTAAAGACATCTTATCATTCATGATGTTGAAATATTTTGTATTATCTGAAGCGTTTAATATATAAAGTAAACTATATATGACGATATAAGCTTCTAATAAACCCGTTAAAAATCAATTTTTCCTAAACGTTCACTTTGTTTTCACCATTTTTTTTTTGAAAATCGCCAAATTGGATGATGAATGAGTTGAAATGTATAAGAGTTGATATTTTTCTGACAGAGCCGTTGAAGACATCTTATCATTCATGATGTTGAAATATTTTGTATTATCTGAAGCGTTCAATATATAAAGTAAACTATATATGACGATATAAGCTTCTAATAAACCCGTTAAAAATCAATTTTTCCTAAACGTTCACTTTGTTTTCACCATTTTTTTTGAAAATCGCCAAATTGGATGATGAATGAGTTGAAGTGTCATATCAGAGTGGATATTTTTCTGACAGAGCCGTTAAAGACATCTTATCATTCATGATGTTGAAATATTTTGTGTTATCTGAAGCGTTCAATATATAAAGTGAACTATATATGACGATATAATCTTCTAATAAACCTGTTAAAAATCAATTTTTCCTAAACGTTCACTTTGTCTTCACCATTTTTTTTGAAAATCGCCAAATTGGATGATGATTGAGTTGAAGTGTCATATCAGAGTTGATATTTTTCTGACAGAGCCGTTAAAGACATCTTATCATTCATGATGTTGAAATATTTTGTATTATCTGAAGCGTTCAATATATAAAGTGAACTATATATGACGATATAAGCTTCTAATAAACCCGTTAAAAATCAATTTTTCCTTAACGTTCACTTTGTTTCCACCATTTTTTTCGAAAATCGCCAAATTGGATGATGAATGAGTTGAAGTGTCATATCAGAGTTGATATTTTTCTGACAGAGCCGTTAAAGACATCTTATCATTCATGATGTTGAAATATTTTGTATTATCTGAAGCGTTCAATATATAAAGTATACTATATATGACGATATAAGCTTCTAATAAACCCGTTAAAAATCAATTTTTCCTAAACGTTCACTTTGTTTTCACCATTTTTTTTGAAAATCGCCAAATTGGATGATGAATGAGTTGAAGTGTCATATCAGAGTTGATATTTTTCTGACAGAGCCGTTAAAGACATCTTATCATTCATGATGTTGAAATATTTTGTGTTATCTGAAGCGTTCAATATATAAAGTAAACTATATATGATGATATAAGGTTCTAATAAACCCGTTAAAAATCAATTTTTCCTAAACGTTCACTTTGTTTTCACCATTTTTTTGAAAATCGCCAAATTGGATGATGAATGAGTTGAAGTGTCATATCAGAGTTGATATTTTTCTGACAGAGCCGTTAAAGACATCTTATCATTCATGATGTTGAAATATTTTGTGTTATCTGAAGCGTTCAATATATAAAGTAAACTATATCTGACGATATAAGCTTCTAATAAACCCGTAAAAAACAATTTTTCCTAAACGTTCACTTTGTTTTCACCATTTTTTTTTAAAAGCGCCAAATTGGATGGTGAATGAGTTGAAGTGTCATATCAGAGTTGATATTTTTCTGACAGAGCCGTTAAAGACATCTTATCATTCATGATGTTGAAATATTTTGTATTATCTGAAGCGTTCAATATATAAAGTGAACTATATATGACGATATAAGCTTCTAATAAACCCGTTTAAAATCAATATTTCCTAAACGTTCACTTTGTTTTCACCATTTTATTTGAAAATCACCAAATTGGATGATGAATGAGTTGAAGTGTCATATCAGAGTTGATATTTTTCTGACAGAGCCGTTAAAGACATCTTATCATTCATGATGTTGAAATATTTTGTGTTATCTGAAGCGTTTAATATATAAAGTAAACTATATATGACGATATAAGCTTCTAATAAACCCGTTAAAATTCAATTTTTCCTAAACGTTCACTTTGTTTCCACCATTTTTTTTGAAAATCGCCAAATTGGATGATGAATGAGTTGAAGTGTCATATCAGAGTTGATATTTTTCTGACAGAGCCGTTAAAGACATCTTATCATTCATGATGTTGAAATATTTTGTATTATCTGAAGCGTTCAATATATAAAGTAAACTATATATGACGATATAAGCTTCTAATAAACCCGTTAAAAATCAATTTTTCCTAAACGTTCACTTTGTTTTCACCATTTTTTTTGAAAATCGCCAAATTGGATGATGAATGAGTTGAAGTGTCATATCAGAGTTGATATTTTTCTGACAGAGCCGTTAAAGACATCTTATCATTCATGATGTTGAAATATTTTGTGTTATCTGAAGCGTTCAATATATAAAGTAAACTATATATGATGATATAAGCTTCTAATAAACCCGTTAAAAATCAATTTTTCCTAAACGTTCACTTTGTTTTCACCATTTTTTTTGAAAATCGCCAAATTGGATGATGAATGAGTTGAAGTGTCATATCAGAGTTGATATTTTTCTGACAGAGCCGTTAAAGACATCTTATCATTCATGATGTTGAAATATTTTGTGTTATCTGAAGCGTTCAATATATAAAGTAAACTATATCTGACGATATAAGCTTCTAATAAATCCGTTAAAAATCAATTTTTCCTAAACGTTCACTTTGTTTTCACCATTTTTTTTTAAATCGCCAAATTGGATGGTGAATGAGTTGAAGTGTCATATCAGAGTTGATATTTTTCTGACAGAGCCGTTAAAGACATCTTATCATTCATGATGTTGAAATATTTTGTGTTACCTCAAGTGTTCAATATATAAAGTAGGCATGTTTTTTTATTTACGTAACTAAGCTGGCATTAAGCGTACTGATATGTATGGCTCTATTAATCACAGATTCATATTCAGCGATTGTAGTAAATTCATGAAAACATTGCTATGGCAACTCAGTTCTCCAAATACTAAAATACTATGCTTACTGCTCTGTTCTGTCCGCCAGACAGAGTAGAGTTTTATTTGTTCCATTTCCGGTAGCGGAGTATGAATAGTTTAACATCTGAATCACAAATAATTGTGTAATTGCGTAACTTTTTCAAATGAATACTGAATCAAATCTAGTTATTTCCATCGATACATTTTTCGAAAAACAAATTGGAATTAATTGAAATTAATTCAGAATGTTAGCCGCCCATTGAAGCTGTGAAGTGAAAAAAATCAATCTCCATCTTCAAAACCACTCAACTCGACATCAACAAACATTTTATGTACCATTTTATCGTTTCAACCACACATTTAACAGCTGCATTCCAAGAACTTCATGATTAGCCAATAGTATCATTGATCTTGAGATGTTTGACACCTCCCTGAATCATTTTAAACTGTGACTCAATTACGAAATACTGAGCTTTAATGTTAATTTTTCGATCTCTAATGTTACAATATTTCAATCTTTCGATATTTTAATGCATAGCATACGTTTTATTGACGCTTATTTGCTTGTCCTTTCAAATTCTAAATCAACCTGTTTAACATATGTAAAATTGGCTCTCGGTCAAATTGGCTGAAATTTTATTATATTATAGTGGGATGGGTAATTAGGAAAAGAGCGAGTTTAGATGATTTTGTATGTGTTGTTTCTGAGATATAAGCAGCCAAAGTTTGAAAAAACGTCGGATTTGGTAAGGATTGACAAAGGTAAAACCTGTTTTGTAAGTCGAAATAGGGGAAAATTCAGGATGAAAATGTACTTATCGAAACTCGTTAACATGTCCAATTATAATGTTTTTAATGAAAGTACATTAGGGTTTATACAGGGCATAGTAAAAAAAACGTTTTTCAGGATTTTTTTTAACGCTTATCCCGAACCAACAATTTATATTTTAGTAGAATATCATAGTTTCAGTCTATTCTAGGCGATATAAACATGTTTTGTTTCTTGATGACGCTCTCTGTTTGAAATATGAATTTTTAATATTTTTGGATATATATACCCATATGCTGAAAACAATTGATGGATCGTTTCTGAATACAAAAAAATTATCCATTGCCACCGTTAATTGAACAAATGGTAGAGGAATTCTCTGGTGAATTAAGATGTTCAATATTACCTTTCATTTAGATACAGGAAGCATTTAAGTAATTTTTTTTAGGTCACTTACAATGTTGTTATGCAATATCTCAAAAACTGTTCTGTCAATTTGGACCTAATTTTACTCTCACTATTATGAAAGTGTTGACTATTAAATATGAAAGTTTGATCAACTTTGTATGTTGCGTTTCTAAGATTTTAATAGTTTACGATATTATGATAAATGGGGTTGCTACTATCGATTGAACAAAACGTCAAAAATGCATATCTTAGAAACGCAACACACAAAGTTGACCAAACTTTCATTTTAGATAGTGAACACTTTCATAATAGTGGGAGTGGAATTAGGTCCAAATTGACAGAACAGTTTTTGAGATATTGCATAAAAACATTGTAAGTGACCTAAAAAAAATTACTTAAATGCTGCCTGTATCTAAATGAAAGGTAATATTGGCACACAGCATTGAAAGGGGCCAAAACGAAGCCATGTCACCCGAATCGCGCGGAAAGTGCGCGCGAACCCACTATTACAGAAAGTGCGCGAAAAAACATCACTATAAATAACATGGCAAACTCGAAAGCTTCAGTTTCAGTTGATACGTCTAGAAGAGTACTTCGACCACGCCACTGAAGATGACTGCCGCAGTTGCAGTCGAAACGTTTGGAGATTTAAACCAAAGAAGACCACGGCAAAACCCGGAAACCAACCAAAACATTGACGCCAGCCTGAAAGCTTACATTCCTACATTAGTTTTAGAGATATTAAATAAAAACATTGTGACCCAAAAAAAATTCATCTAAATGAAAGCAAATATTGAACAGCTTAATTCACCAGAGAATTCCTTTACCTTTTGTTCAATCAACAATATATATATTTTTTTGTATTTAAAAACGATCTGTCAATCAAGAATCGAAACATGTTTTTATCGCCCGGAATAGACTGAAACTATGACATTCTACCAAAATATAAATTGTTGGTTCACGGCTAGTGTTAGAAAAAAATCCTGAAAAACGATTTTTTTTACTATGCCTCGTATACACCCTAATGTACTTTCAATAATAACGTTATAGTTGGACATGTTAACGAGTTCCGATAAATACATTTTTATCCTGAATTTGTCTCATTTCAACTAACAAAACAGTATTTTCCTTTGTCAACCCTACCCAACTCCGACGTTTTTTCGAACTTTGGCTGCTTATATCTCAGAAACGACACATACAAAATCATTGAGACTCACACATTTTCTTAGTTACCTATTCCACTAACATAATAAAATTTTAGCCAATTCGACCGAGACATGTGTTTTCGTGCCTGGTTCTTTGAACTTATTCTTAGTTATAATTTGTACTTCAGAGTTATTTCTCATTTTAGTTTAATTCTAATCTAAAATTGTAATTTATACTTTAAATGGACTTGCCCGTAAATAAATAAATACATAAATATTAAAAAAGAGTATATATTAAAATGAAGTAAGTTGGGCATGGCGCATCCACCAATTATAAGAATAGTCTGAATAGTCACTAATGATAATGATAAATACCAAGGGCCGACCATCCTTTTATGCTTTTACTAGAAACCAGAAATGCAAAAATTAGGCCATTGCATTCAGAAATTGTTTGTTAACCTTCATATTTGAGGAAGATCATTTTATTGAAGGAACAATGCAGAAATAAAATGTTTGTTATTTGAAGAATTTTGACTAGAATGTTTTGGCACCGTAGATAAGTAAACTGAAGTAGGGTCACTCGCCGCTATATTTGTGTCTACATCCCCACCTCAAATTTTGTGTTTAGCCGATGTATTCTGTGCTATCATGCAACCAAAATGAGTTCGAGATAGAATGCCGTACGTGAGACCAAGTGAGACAGAACAACTCTCAGCTGACCCCTCTTATCCCACCACATGCCAGAAAAAAATAAAATCTGAACCCGATACATCAAATGCGCCGACTGGGAGTGAATCTACTTCAGTTTACTTATCTACGGTGGTTTTGGTATCCCGGTTTTCGGAGTTGAAGTACAACTCTAAATTCATTATAACTGTAACATTGTAGTTGAAATATTGAAAGGGTTTCTATTTTCCTTAGTTCAGAGACAGTTTGGTACCATTCATATAGTAATAATTATAATGAAGTAGGCATTTGAAACTCAACCATGAAACTGGTACACATATATAATACAAGGAAAAATCGAGGAAAAATCAATTAATTAATTAATTAAATATAAATTCAAATACATCACCTTTTAAAGGGTCACCAACTATAGTATTTAATTAGATTTCAATAGTCATGAGACTATGATGCTAATCTATTTGTCATTCACAACCTTTATATTTTCCATACTTGCCATGTGTGTATCATGATAAAGTAAGTAAAATAAATAGCTGTAACTGATATGTCTGTTTGGAACATGGAATATTATAGATTCAAGAAGTTTTAGACAGAAAATTAGTTCGATTAGTATAGTTCGAATACATAACACAAATATTTGTTTCAATTTTTCTGGTTTGCAAAGGTTCAAGAGCCAGTTCTTGTAATAATGATAAATGGTCATGGTTGTGTACTTGGAGACCTGATTTGTATGTACAAAATCTGAAAAATGAATTTAGTATTCTCTCTAGAGTTTCGCAAGATAGAGAGGAGACCAAATGATACTTATTGCATATTCTAGATGAAGTACCACTAGTGCTAAGTGTAAACCCCTTTTGAAGACGAGAACATATGTGCCAAGCAAGACAGTATTTCGGATTATTTCAAAATAAATTTTTTACAGCTTTTATGTCATCAAGATCATAGATGTATATTCAAGCTGCCAGTTATTTATATTTTAAGATTAATTTTCTACTGACTATTGAGAACTAATGATCTCATCGGTTTAACATTAGCAAGAGTGTTAGAAATGATATTTTAAATGACATGCGATGTTGAATAATTGAGGTGAACTTTGAGATCCCTGTGGAATCTCAGATGTTACAAAATGATATGACCAGTCATGAATCTAACCAACCATGTTATCATGTGCCCGAAGAAACTGAAATTCCTGATCTTATTTAGCAGATTGTGATAGTTCATCTACAAATACCTTGAAAAAGTCGGTATTCATTCAAGTTTTTTGTTCATAAATATTAAAACGTGTTCTGAAATTGAAAGTGGAAGTTGAAAACTGGAAAATTTCAATCTTATTTCTTATACCACGCAAAATGCCAACATTGTATTGGTTTTCCAGTACCTTTCCTCAGCCCTGTGGACATGATTTCAATTTAAGAAAGCCCAGTATTCAGTAAGACGAACATAAATTGCTAAATAGCAACATTGCATATAATGCAGTAAAAAATCTAATTTTATACACGTATTTGCATACTCTTCTCATTGAACCGATTTTTATACAAGGTTGGAAACGGCTACCTAAGGATACTCATAAAAATGCAAATGAAATTCTTGCACGAAGGCCTGGTTACCTCAAACAACGGCCACAATCTTGAACTGTCGAAACTTTCTGAATAATAAGTGAATATCAACGATCACACCCTTTCATGATATTTTTCAATACGAGATAGATTCTGAGGGCAATAGTAACTTTTGCAGTATGTTATTACCTTTCCACACTCGGCATGTACGCATTCACGCCGTCCCATCTTATCGATTATCTTCTTCATTCAATTCCTGGAGAATTATGGACATTGCCTGCTTATTTTCTCCTTCATCAATGGAATGGAATTCTATATACAGTGCTAGTCGAAAGTCTTCTCCTCCAATCGTCTCTTATGCGCTTATACAGTTCGATTATTTTATCTTTATGCATGCGTCATCAATGTTATGCACATGAAATAATTCGAGACGTTCTAGTCAAAATAACTTCTAAATGTAGAATGCTGTGGCTAATACCCCGATAAAATTTCAACGTGTAGGTAATAAGATAGGATAATGAATTACTAAATTAAATAAATTAACATTTTCAAATTCATGGAAATGGCGAACCATCAGACAATGAGATTTATTTTAGTTCCAACAGATTACCGTGTGACACACTCATGGGTACACCCCCTTTTCTCCTTTCCTTTTTTCCTTCATAACACAATGTTATGCACATGAAATAATTCGAGACGTTCTAGTCAAAATAATTTCTAAATGTAGAATGCTGTGGCTAATATCCCGATAAAATTACAACGTGTAGGTAATAAGATAGGATAATGAATTACTAAATTGAATAAATTAACATTTTCAAATTCATGGAAATGGCGAACCACCAGACAATGAGATTTTTTTTTTAGTTCCAACAGGATACCGTGTGACACACTAATGGGTACACCCCCTTTTCTCCTTTCCTTTTTTCCTTTATTTTCCAAATATGTCACAAAGTGCCATCCAGTGAGCATATTCAATGTTCCAAATTTCAAAAATATTGCTGGAGAAACAAAGGCGAAAAGGAATGAATCTTTTTAAAATTGTTTTCTCCATTAACCAGAAGTCGTCTCCTTACGAACGGCAGCCATCAGTAGTCGAAACTTGTGCGAGCCAAGGTTTAACGAGGTCTTATCTTTTAACGTGCGATTCCTAGCACACGGTGTATTCCAATTATTACGAATCCAGTGACACCAGGTTTGATAGGATAATGAAACATGGAGGCAGAGATATGTTCATGGAATTTCCTCATTTGCTCAGTGAGTTTACTAGAAACTTTTGACCTCCCCACTGCATTCTAATTTCAGTTACACTCAAATAAGGAAGTTGTTTTATCCATACCTCCGCAGCCGTTTGACACAAATTCAGCCAATCCTAATTTTATCCACATTCATGCAATTTCTGTAGGTAATAGTTAGCGAAAAAAGTTGTTCAAAAAACTAGATTGGAGTGCAATATTTCCAAAACCTTTGCATACGTTCTAATTTCAGTCACACTTATATAACGAAGTTATTTTATCCATACCTCCGCAGCCGTTTGACACAAATGCATCAAATCCTAATTTTATCCACATTAATGCAATTTCTGTAGGCAATAGTTAACGAAAAAAATTGTTGAAAAAACTAGGTTGGAATATTCCCAAAACCTTTGCATACGTTGATATCAAAAAATGAGTTTCCATTCAAACATGACTAAAACTCAGAAAAGGAATCTTCTAGACGTAGGTATTCAAACTTTTTCAAATTACCTATTCGTGCATGAATTCAAGGACCCATTGTATAATGATAAATAAATGAATATCTAAGAAGTAGAAAAACAATAGTTGAAATTTATTTGGTAATGAAATACTCAACACATGATTAACAAAAAATTTATTCATACATTTATTTATGTGATGCGAGCATGTACCATTTATGAAAGTAAAAACAATATTGATATATTTAATCACTTTCAGATTCAGTACTATCTCCATAATAATGGGTTCAACAAACATATCACAAATGAGATTTTCTCGTTCATACCATTTTTCAATGAGTGATTCGGTGTGTTTTACACATTTTGCCCAGGATTCAGTGTTGCACTTCTCTAATTCCTCATTCCACATACCCAATACTTTTTCATCACTGTATCCATCTCTGCCAATACGATTGTTGTAGTGTGTCTTAGCATTAAAGTCTGGGTGATAAGGTGTTAATCTTAATACTTCATGCCCATGTTCTCGTACTAGTTCATCTATAATATAAGTACAGTGTCTGCCAAAAACTTGGAACCATATGGGAAACTTTTTAACTAATGGTTTCTCAAAAAATTTAATTCTACATAAAAGTTAGTGCATTCAATTTGACTGAATATGCGTATAGCCGTTTTTATCAGTGACTTGCAGTTAAGCGGGAATCGACCGATATTCTAATTTCACTATAGAGTGAAGTGGCTTTACTATACAAAATATCGAAAAATGATAATGAAAAAGTTGTTTGCAATTGAAAGATATTTCCAGTTTTTCAGTTTAGTCTGCCAATTAATGATTTCAATAGTTACTTAATGAGCAATAGATACAAATGGAGGCTCTTTTTCACACTTAAATAAAGACGCAAATAAACTGTATTATCTTTTGAAAGATTATTCTCAGATGAAAACCCTGTTACGCAAAAATTATTGTCGATATATTTCCCATTAAAAATAGAGGCCAACTCACTGAGACGTTATTGAAATTGATAATTGGCAGACTAAACTGAATAACTGAAAATATCTTTCAATTGCAAACAACTTTTTCAATTAAATTTTTCGATAATTTTGTATAGTAATGCCACTTTACTCTGTAGTGAAATTAGAATATTGGCCGATTCCCGCTTAACCGCACGCCACTGAATGCACCAAATTTTATGTGGAATGAAAATTTTTGAGAAACCATTAGTTAAAAAGTTTCCCATATGGTTCCAAGTTTTTGGCGGATACTTTTTATGTTTTCCTTTCGGTTCAGCTTAGCCAATTGCAATAACTCTGGTTTTGTTAATTTCTCATCAAAATCAATATTATTTTCCTGTAGCCAACTAACAATTTCCACTAGTCAGTGTCACGTCCATCGGATGAACAATCAATATTTCCTTCATTTTAATAAGGAGGTATAGTCACTTTTTTCATACATATCGTACAAAGTATTTCGTACTGCCATTTTCTGCCCTTCAGGTAAATCAGCTGTTTTCTTTTTGAGACGCATCTACTTTTTTCTGGAGTTGATGGAATGGGTTTATTTTCGTTATTTATTTTGATATTGTACACCGTTTTTCGAGATATTTTAAGTGCATCTGCACTCTCTAAAATACAGTAAAGAAAAGTTATGACATTTCTTTTGTGGTTTTAATTGTTACTTCTTGAACAGATGAAAGTGGTAAAAAAGGTCCACCGTACGCTCTTTCCCTTTCAAAATACTCGCATATATTCAACACAAATTTTTGTGCTTGTGAATGTAGAATAGCTCCAGACATAATCTAAAAAAGAATTAAAATATATTGTGAATGTTTTTGATCTGTATTTATAGATTTAGGTAATGTTTTTTTCTCTCAATTGGGTTTCCACACTATGAATAACTGTTGTGTTAACATATCGGTAGTACGGAATTATAGTCACAAATGTCAATTGTGAGGTTAAAAATTTTGTGAATAATACACATTGTATTGTACTTACTTTGGAAGTAATGATTTCAAGAGACGTTTAGGCTTGGAAAAAAACTGTTTTAATAATATATTCGGCTGCAAAATAAAGTAAAACTGTCCACAACAATACCCCAATGACAGAAAACAATGACGCAATTGATGGTACTACGCTAGTCAATACAATGTTTGGCAAGTTTAGTTGAAATGTAAAACACTGTTGGTTTTATGGCTATCTCTTTTCACTGTTTTGATTTTTAATCGTTTATCACAATACCATAATTCTTAGCTTAGAAGACAAATGTTAACGAATTTTGATTCGCTCATAGCGGTTGTTAGAAAGAGATGTTCGATAGAGGGTGTGTGATTCATTCGATCATAAATTGATGACTCATGGGAAAAGATAATCGAACTGTACGTAAAATAATGAAATTTGGAGCGTGAAAATAAACGGATGTAGGCTTCTCAACTAGTCGTAACAGGTGAACTTATAGTCATAGATGACGTCACAGGGCCAATAATTTTAAATGGGACTCTATGACAAGTGACATCGCGTTTGAAAGGTATTGAAAAAACTACTGATTTTGTATGGGTTTCGACTGATTTTGATTGATAAATTAAATAAATACTAAAAGAATGTTATCGCATAACAAAGAACCAGTTCTTATAATAAGTGTTCAAAATGTACTCCTGGGGTCCTGTGACCAAGCTTCACGATATTCTTCATCTAGATACGGTCTTACTGCACTATAATAGTATGCAGGAACACCACCTTGCTGAAACGTTACTTCCAAGTTGTCGAATTCATCTAGATTATCTTCTAGAATTTCAAGATTTGACGAGTCAATATCTTTTTACAACATCTCCAGATACAAGTCATCGGTTGAGTTAGCATTGAGAAAAAGAGGCCCAACTATGTGGTTTTCCAAAGTAGGTACCTGCCCAAATACTTACTTTTTCTGGAAATAGAGTATGTTTTTCACGAAAGATGGGAGGATTTGTGTCATCGTCCATAATGTTCGCGTATGTCTTCTTAGAAACCCATGTTATATATCTTTTCCTTTCTTGATGTCAAAGAAGTCCCAAAGTTGATTGTTAAAATGTAAGTCTTTTCGAGCTCTGTTGGGACGAATTGAATGAAGAAGGGAATCGATAAGATGGGACAGCGTGAATGCGCACAAGGCGAGTGTGGAAAGGTAATATTGCAAAAGTTACTATTGCCCTTAGAATCTGTTCTCCTATCGTACAAGTTTTGAACATTTCCTTAGAAGAGCAGCGTGCCATCTTTTGTAACATTCTTTAATGTACAAGCGACAATGCTACTACGTAATCGTTTTTGAGTTCAAGTTAGGGTTTTCTTGATACTAAGTATTGTGCTAATGCCCACTGATACCTCTGATAAAACCTGGGTTTTTCACTTTTCACTTTTGTAACACGTCTCAAGTTCTTTGAGACGGTAACTTCTCTTTTCTCGACAGCTCCACTGTAATTGACCAGATTATCCTTCATAGCAATGTTTTACTAGGTTACCTCCAGTATATTCGATGGCGATCGTTCCAAATTCTAGGTTCGTAACGATAGCATCTCTATAGAAAATATAGCGAAATCCTGTTTAATTTATATAGGTAAACCACGTAAATAAAGTATAATTCATTATTACTGCACTATATGAATATGCAGCTATGCGTGACATTTCCTTAGAAGAGCAGCGTGCCATCTTTTGTAACATTCTTTGATCTACAAGCGACAATGCTACTACGTAATCGTTTTTGAGTTCAAGTTAGGGTTTTCTTGATACTAAATATTGTGCTAGTGCCCACCGGTACCTCTGATAAAACTTGGGTTTTTCACTTTTCACTTTTGTAACACGTCTCAAGTCCTTTGAGACGGTAACTTCTCTTTTCTCGACAGCTCCACTGTAATTGACCAGATTATCCTTCATAGCAATGTTTTACTAGGTTAGCATCTCTATAGAAAATACAGCGTATCGTGTAATTTAAATAGGTAAACCACGTAAATAAAGTATAATTCATTATTACTGCACTATATGAATATCCAGCTATGCGTGACCAGCCATGCTTTTTACTCATTATTATGAAAATTATTTAGATTATAGACTACTTTGTTTCACTCTTACACTTTCGATTTGTTGCAGTAAGCAGTAACCTACCTATTACAAATCGCTTGCGACATTTCACGGCAACGATCTTGATTAAGAAGAGATGATTAGAGAGAAATCACGCGGTATATTTCTTAAGCTATCCCGTACGCTATTGCAGTTACAAGTACACAAAATTTGAGTAATAAAAACTTGAAGAGGCTGGTTTATCAGGTGATAAGTAAAGGCAACAGAGGAATTTAGTCTGTCTGATAACTTGAACCATCTCATGCCAAGTTCCTTCGGCTCCAAACTCTCTCTCTCTATGAATCTTAAAAGTGAAAGCACATCGTAACCTGAACATTATTGTAACGATTTCAAGACCGGTCCTGATAGCCTAAATAATTATGTACCCTCGACAAGTAAACAAGGTAAAAATGTAGTAAAAATGCACTGAACTATTTTTTTAAATTCATTTAAAACACTACTTGAACAATTATTCAACTAAAACAACTACTATGGCTCTCTATCTGCGGACTCTGGAACTATATCTGCAATTCTCTGCGACTATATATCTACTACCTAGCGCCTTATATACACACAAGCAGATTCTATCTACAGTTCTCGATCTATCGAGTCTATACGGCGACTCCTTAGATGTCTCTGGAAACTTCGATTTCGTTCCTCAGCAACTTCTCGTGATTCATGTGTTTGCGAGCGAAGACCTTGTTTACTTGTCAAGGGTCCATGATTATTTAGGCGATCGGGGCCGGTCTCGAAATCGATACATTACCAATTCTTTCAAGCAAGTGCTCAACGACGTCGTCAATTCGTTCTTATCAAGAGTATATTTCATATATTCCATTCTCTTAATCAAATCTTATTTCTTTGCTGTAAAATCAAGTAGTATGAACTATTCATTGTAACTATAGAAACCATTTTTTGACAAGCAATCAAATATTTGTAAAATTCGAACGAGTTCGAATATATTGTGCCAGAGAGGTATCAACAATGTTGAAAGAACACAGGGGCACCCTTCTCTCTAAGCGTTTCCACAAAGTGGAAAATAAAGGCAAACATCCGTCAGAAAACAACTACTTCCCTGGCTAATACCACGACGGACATTGAACTACAACTGACAGATATTTGTGCAACGTTCTTCAAATAAGACCCAATTGCAAGTGCTTGTCTCGTAATTAAACAAAAAATTATCCTTCATTTGGCTGGGAATGTCCACCTGCAGACATGCATGTTTCGAGGTTTATTGCCTCTCATCAGTGACAGGGTAGGTCGGACAACATTATAATTGTCCTGTCCCTGCTAAATGAATAATAATCAATTGTTCAACTAATATTTCCCCACGGATAACACCACGATCTACAACCAAGCTGATCGAAGCGCCATCCGCACGGAACAAGACGAAACACTCCCAATACCATAACTGTACTTTCCTCAAACCTCAGTGTTGATTTGTTCAATAGTTTATTCGAATTCTGTGTATAGTTTGCAGCCATATAATAAAACTTAATAGCTCAACTAATGCACACATACACAAGCTGAGCTATTGCGTGATGGGTTCGATATTATCAGCAGACCTTTGAAAATGTGTTGGGAACACCTGTTTGCTTTCCTCTGGACTTCTATGCATGCAATGGTGATTCACGGTATTCATTAGTATAGAGCGTTTCAATTCACATAGAGATTTGTTTGCCTCCCGAAACCATTTTAAAAATATAAATATGACTGTTTCATTAATCGATATTTCGACCAATAGCATTGTCATTCTCATTCAACAATAATTAATCTAAACTTCTAATCGACAAAATACGTTCTAGCAATTTTTTTGGATTTTATGCAACCATACGGATTTTGACAATAATAAATAATGGTTAATAATTTCAAGAAAAAGTCAATATTGTTTACATGAAATGTATACCTACACATACAAAAAAGAATAAAATAGTACTAAAAATTCCTGATTTTACTGCAGATTCCTATGATAAGTATTCATCTAGTTTATAAAAATACTGTTCCGTTAAGTACGATTTCAACTTATGTTTGAATAATTTTTTAGTACGGCAGTTTTTCACATTTAAAGGGAGAGCATTGTATATTCTGGGGGCCATATGACTGGGAGATTGCTTTGAATTTTCCGAAAGGAATTGAAAAATTATTTCTTTGTCTTGTATTGAAACTATAATTTTGTTTGTTTCTCATATATATTCAATCATTATTTGTGAATACTAGTATGCTCAACTCTGATATAACTAAACAAGGCAGTACGAGTCCAAAACATAACAGAATAAAAGTAGGGACTGTCTTTCATGCTTCGTTCAGGACCTTTCAAAAAAAAAACAACTATATGCCGCATAAGTGATGAAGTCTGATAGAAATTCATTTACTTTTGTATTGACCAGAAATGTTTTTTCAATGTTCACTTAAAAATTCATCAGTAATTTGAAGGCGCATAGTTCTCAGTGTACATCGTGGTATAGAGAGCACTGTTTCTTAATGGCTATAAGTTTTATCATTTTTCTGGTATTCCAATAATCAATGAACTCCTATAACAACAACTCAGAATTACTGACTGACGACTGTTATTACTTCATATCCTATATTGAAAACCGTTCATATTTTATGTGGCTGTCAAGTATCTTGTCAATACGTCATTCATTTTGTAAATTACGATCATAATTTATCGCAACTACGTTTTAATGTTTGAGAACATATCAGAAGTGCCGAAACGGTTTTCAAAGCACAATTGAAGCTGAGGGGGGTGCAAAAAGAGTGTTTGTAGGGACGCTAGTCGAAAAATTTGATTGTATAGGTTGTAAAGAATATACTGGAGTTTTATCCAACCACACCAAACCATTATTTTTAACACCTCGACACGTGTTTCAATCACCAAGTAACCATCTTCAAGAAAAAGATTAAAACAGTTTCCAAAGGTTCCAAACAGTGCAGTGCAAGTACAGGTTGTAGATAATTGAAAGATCTACAATATTTTTTTGAATTTTTTTTATACATCCTAAAAGAAGTGCAAAAAAGCAATATTATGTTCTAGAAAAATCCGAGCAGGACTGCATATTACTAGTTAGTCGCCGGCATTTGTTGGTCCTAAACTGTATAACCATCTACCAATCTCGATAAGATGGTGCTCAACTGAGAGGAAGTTTAGAAACGATTTGAAACTTCTTTTGTTTAAGAAATCATATTATAATGATATGATGAATATTGTAGTAAAACTGCACTTAACTAATTTGTCTAATTTATTTAAAACACTACTTAAAGCAAGTATTCAACTAAAATATTTATTTCTACTGCGAAGTCTTGAACAATAACTAACTCTGAACTCTGACTATGACTATCTCGCTATCTAATACCCAGTGGCTTATATGCTGGTATTTACAGTTCTCGGCCATTCGAGCCTTTCGGGCGAGTTCTAAGATGTCCCCAGAACCTTCGTCAGAAGGTTCGCGATTCTTCCACGTGATTTATTTGTTTGTCAGCGGAGAACTTGTTTACATTTCGAGTTAACGATGATCAGGGCCGGACTCGAGGCCGGTCTCGAAATCGTTACATTATGATTACGTTTGTGTGAGTAGTTTTAGTTAAATTGAATATAATTGACGAGTCCTATACATGTTAAAAAGCTGCTAAAAAGGGCAATAAAGTTATTTGATTTGAGGTATTTGTGAAATGTTATACGATTGTCGAGTTGTACTCCCAGGTACCTCACAGAACTCAAATCTCTTACGTATTTATCCACACGCGTTAAAATATCTTGATCATTAATCGCCTTCATTAATACACTATCTATCCACCCATCGTGTCAATTCTAAATAAATAATCAATCGATCAATATCTTCTCTACTATTCAGACCTGATTTCCATAAAAATAAAACTTTATTTTGGCGTAACTGAGGAAGAAGGGAATCGATATATTAAGTATTATGACCAAACGATTTCATTAAATTGCATGATTGAATGATTAGGATATTCAAAAATATTTTATCTAGTCGTTTATCCTGACTTGATTACAATAAAACCCTGAATAGTTCACTGAAATATTGATGGAATGAAAGCCACCAGCTTTAGAATCAGATCTCATTCTGAGTTTATAGGAATTCACAAAAACGTCGTAATCGGTTAGAACTATTAAAAATTCATAGTTCTTTAAATTACAGAACATTGTTGTGGAGGATACGGACAAAATCGATGTTTTGAGGCAGAAAAGAGGCGTTGACAAGCAATATTCTTTCGACGTAGTCTTTGGCGAAGACTCGACCCAAGAAGAGGTTTACGAAGTCACTACGAGTAATCTTCTCAAAGATGTATTGAATGGGTAAGGACACTGAAAATCACTGCTTTATTTATTGGTTTTGATTGAATGAACTGAGTGAAGACAAACACATATAATATTGAATTTTTACCAACGCCCCCAAAATGGTTTTGTATGTTTTTGGGCATATCATTAAAAATGTATTCGAATGACTAAAAATATTTGTAGTTAGTTTAATTTGGGAGTAAAACTAACTAGACGACTTAAGCGTTATCTCAGATGAGTGAAAATAATAATAATAATGATTTATAATGAATACATACAAATCTAGAAAATATTATCGGTGTATGAGATACGCGAAATTTTTGCCAAGATAATGATTATAAATTTAACGGAAACAAAACTAATCACAATGCATTTTGTAATAATTTATATTCTATAATTGCAACATATGCAACCCTCCACAAATGTAGATGTTTTTTCAAAAGATATTGAGAATTACCTGCAAACTCTCGCACCATCAGATTACAGTGTATTGATAGGAGACTTAAATATTAACCTAGTTGATACTGATTCCGTAGTTAGAATCTGTGTTAATAACCTCAGCTCTTACATCTTTAAGTCAAATTCAACCGATAACTATACAGTGCTCTTATTCACTGTTTGGTTAGTTTAAAGCTGATGGGCCAGATACAGGGTTTACCCGTGAGGATGTCCCTTAACACTGAGACCGGCTGGGGTTTGTTGTATTATTCTATCGTCAGTGGTTCCTAGTTGAATAGGCCTGTGTCTTTTGATAGTTTATTCACTAGATGTTTTGGATTTCTAGGTTGGTCTGTCTGAATATTCTGTAGCGCCTGTTGTGCAGCGCGTCGCATTCGAAGATGATGTAAGAGGCTGTTTCATTCTCGTCACCACAAAGTCTGCACTCAACAGTTTCTCTGCTTACGCCGGTAATTGTGCGTATCAAAGATCTGTTTAGGTTGAGAGTATCAGCCGTTAGTGTTTGGCTTACGTTCCTCACCATGGCTGCTCTGTGTCGATGCCCTTCGATTTGGTCCAAACATGTTTTGTGTTTTGTTTTGTTTTCTTTCACTCATTTATTAGGTTTCCACATCGAGTTTTGCTAATTCCAAACACTGGTTCTGAACCTGTGAATGGTAATTCCTCACCTTCTATTTCCCTAGATTCAGAGGCACCTACACAAGTGTTACCTTGTGTTTTGCCAGTTCATTGAGGCTCTGAGGGCATTCCCAAACCTGTTTTGACTTAATCTGTACTGGAGTCAGAGCTTTCATTGCGCTCTGGCTGTCAGATAGAATGGAGATGTGTTTTATTTAATACCCACTGCCTAGATTCCTGTGTATGCATGTCCCTATGGCATATGTGTCTCAGTTTGGCCCCACTCTGTGTATTCCTGCTCCAGTTCCTACCTCTGTTTTTGAGCCATCTGTGTACCAGATTATGTTTCCAGATGAGAGTGATTCTACTCCCGAGTCCCATTCGTCCCACTTGAGCTATGTTCTGAATGGTTTTTCGTATGAGTAGTGGGGGAGCATGTGGTCTGATATTATTTCTACTTCGGTAATGTTGACTTCATGAATGATTTTGGTGTGCCCAGTTTATGGTTGCGATCTCCAATTACCTATTTGTATGAGTCTGTATGCACTCATCCTCGACTCTCCCATGACTGTGATGTCCAGAGGTGGAAGGTTTCGGATGATTTCCGTAGCAGCGGTCGGAGTGCTGCTCATGGCGCTCGTGATACACAAACAAGCGAGTCTCTGAAGTTAACCGAGGTTAAGTTTTGCCTGTCTTTGCTTCACTTTGGATCACCATAGCAGCGAGCCGTATGTGATTCTGGGTCTTTTGATTGCGGTGTAGGTATAGTCAGTTCATGACTTTCGGTTTCAGTCCTCATGTATTTCCAAAAGCTTTTCTGCATATCATATATTATTTATCTTCAAGTAAAATTTAACCGATAACTCTACAGTGCTATTTTCCATTGCTCTAAATAGTGATAAAAAAAATAATAAAAAAATCGCGATAGAAACCATGAAAAATGGTCTACTCTAGTCATTTAGGAAAATTGGCATTCTACCTTGGAATCCCATTAATCGGAAGTTGCCTACATGCTTTTCAATAACAAAATGAGAATTTTTGCCATTGAGCACCTAAGTCAAAGTAGTAAAAAACAAGAAATATGTTACTAAACTAAAACCATGGACGACTCAAGGGCTTCTGAGCTCTATCCAAAAAACTAACTAGATATTAATTAGATATTAGATATTAGATTTTCTCAACACTTGGGAAAACTAAATAAGAATTTCTACTACAAAACATTAATTGTAAACTCCCAAAATAATATGAAAAAACTTTGGAAAACCGTAAAAGAAATAACAAGGAAAAGGCGTCAAAACACCTCGGATACATGGAATAAATGGTGAGAACAAGTCTTCTAGTCCAACATATAAACAGAACAGAATATTTTCATCACCACAGATGACTGCCTTTCAGCCCATAGATTATAATAGTAACGTAGCGTATCCGTGAAGAAATAAAAAAAAACTCCAAGATACGCTTTGATATGGTGAATTTTAGTTTTGGATTTTTCTTTTAATTATCTAATCAAAAAGCTATTTGATGTGGGGTAAAGTTTAACAGTTTATTTATTTAATATATTCTTTGTTGTTGTTTTTTTGTTGTTAAAATTGTTATATCTGTCAACCGGTTGCACCCCTACGTGCAACCCTCAAAAGTCAGAGACTTATGCGAGCTTTTAATACGTGTGATGCCATGCACGAGACCGGTGGCAATGCTGAGATTTGAAATCATGCCCTTTGGCTCATGGAGCGAGCACTCAACCCACAAGCCACCGCGGCCCCGTCTGTTCTGACAATATGTGTGTCCCTAGTCGAACCATTGTGAAAATGAAGAGAAGTGCAAAATAATTATCGAATCTGATAATAACTTCGACATCTGACACAATGTTTACTTATTGAAGTAAAAAGTTGACTACAGTTCAAACTTAGTCACTTATTTCACTTAGTCATTAAAGCTAATCAATACTCAAGTGTTTTACATGCAATAATTGTTTTAATCGAGCATTTACTGGTAAAATAACAATCAATAGAAAAATTGGTGAAATTAAAATTATTATTATTTTCGGACGGCTAAGCCGATTTTCTGACATAATCGTTATACTCAAAGTTGCAAGGAACTAGAGCCTGAAAACGCTCATGTCCGCCATTTTCAACTCGACATTGTCACCTCCACCAAATATTAGGCTCCATTTACCATTTGAAATAAATAACTCAGTCTATTTGAAAAATATTTCTGAAGTGTCACCCAACCACCATCTCCAAGTTTGGAACCACCTTATTTATGTCAAAGTATAATTTTTTGCCATATTCGATTCATTCATTTTTTTAAACATTATTCCATTGATTTAAAATTTAGCAGGGGGAGGACTATTTAAAATCGCACTGAACGTATTTTTATTACGTTTCTAACAAAAATCAAACTTCAAATCGGAAAATGTGTTTTCATTGTCTTATAATCTTTGTAATGCACATTTGTCGACAGAATTGTCATTAATGCATGTTAAGATAAAAAGTAGAGTACGAGTACAGGCACAAAATCAATTTTGTGTATTTAGTTTGAGTAGGTACGCCAGAATTCCACTGGTGAAAATCCATAATTTGTATCGACTACCACTCGGCTAATTGCACCCTCAATATTTGAAATATACTTACTTGTAGTCATGATAGATATTATATTGAAGTGAATTACCATACTGTTTGCTTTCTCTCTTTTATTTAGTGATTTTCCTTTCCATAGTTTTATAGGTAATCAGAGAAAATCAGTGAAGATATTCATTTGTAATAGAATATTTGAATAAAATATTACTGTAAGCGCGAGAGTTACTTTGAATTGAAAATAAATGATATTCATTATTCATGTATTTTATGTGTTTATATGGAACGATTTGCTATGAGGTAAGGAAGTAAGAATGTTTGTTAAAACATGTGTTGAAACTTCAATTGGATTTCTGCTTTGCAGAAGCTGGAGTCAATAATATGAACCTCCCTATCATAGTTGACTTCCACCATTCGGTCGTAAGCAGGTTATAGTCCAAGAGCTAGCGAAACTTTGGTCGGGCTGATTTGATTCCAACAGGAAAAATTATATAAAATTGCCCTGTCGATGTACAATGTAAAATCTAGTGCCTACCTGCTTAGATCGGTTGCGTTTGTTTATATTAAAAATTAAGTTTTATTGCCTCAAGTTCTTTCAGGTTTACCGCCGAAACAATTATAGTTGTATAGTCGGAATATTTTATATTAATGCTCCGCCATCGTTTTTTATATTGGGGTAGATTGTTGATGTATAGCAGGAACAATAAGGGATCTAGAATTCCCCCCTCAGGGGTACCTAACATAAGGGCAAATATATGTGAGTAGTCATTATTAACTTTCACTTTGAGCGTTCTTCCAGTGGCATTAGAGATTAAGCATACTTTGATGGGACCGCGTATACCCATCGCTTCCAATTTTACGTTCAAAAAATAAGGATCGATGGTGTCGATAGCCCTAGATAAGTCGAAGAATAAACCTACGACATATTTATTTTGTCCAATATTTTTGTGTGTATTAGATCTGTCGATGCTGTTTCAATTGAAAAATTTTTACGAAATGTGTGTTGACAAGGTGTAATCACGTTGTTTTCAACGGCACTTTCGATAACTTTGGAGAAGCAACTAAGGAGGCAAATAGATTTATAGTTTTCTATAAATAGTGGGTCGCCCTTTTCAAGGACTGGTACTGCTTTCGAAATTTTCAAGTCTTCGATGAAGTCACCGAGAGGTTGATAAGATCAGAAAGATAAGTGCTGAGTTCATCTACGGATTCTTCTAGTAGTAATGCAGGAATATCACCAATTCCGGTGGAATACTTTTTTTATTCAAATTGCGAATTATAGACGATACCTGTTCCGGGGTCACGAGGCCGAAGAACACTGAATGTGAATGTTTCACTTCGACTTTTGTGCATAAGCTTCGTGAGAGATGAAGGGAGTTTATTTTATTGGCAACAGAATTTGCAAAGAAGCCTCCAAAAATGTTGGAAATTTCTGATGGATTTGGAACGGTTGCATTGTTTTTTATAAGATTAATATGTGATGTAGGATGCGATTGAACAGAAAACGATTTTGTTTCACTTATCACTTATATATATATATATATATATATATATATATATATATATATATATATATATGAAAACTAAAAGTTCGGGTTGAACCGCGTCTAGAATTTGTTGAAATTCGACGTTTCGGCTCCGATTTTGGAGCCATTTTCAAGAACTGAAATAGAAAGAAAATTAATGAAAGGATAATACGTAATTCTACGCTGAGGTCTCAATCTGCCTACTCCTCAGGTATAATTACGTTAGGTTTTTGTGACTTGACGTCGGGGTCTCAATCTGCCTACTCCCCATGTCTCGTCACTGGTTCTCTCTAAGGTCTCAATCTGCCTACTCCTTCGAGAGAACTGAGGAATTGTGGGTATATATATATATATATATATATATATATATATATATATATATATATATATATATATATATATATATATATATATATATATATATATATATATACCACCATTGGTGATGGAGGGCCTTCTGCTGATTTATATTTCCTTAGCTTCAAAGCAAAACTTATGCATACAGATGTTACCGATAATGAACTTACTTATTTATTGATTACGGGATTTATTAACTGTATTCATTTCCAGGTACAATGGAACCGTTTTCGCTTATGGTCCAACTGGAGCAGGCAAAACCCATACCATGGTTGGAGATAGATCTCAACCCGGCATTATGATCAGAGCACTGAATGATCTCTTCGAAGCTGTTAAAGATAAAGAGGATGAATATTCGGTAAAATACAACATTTCTCCTATTATACATATACAGGGCTATAATAATAATTCAAATTCGACTCATTGGGATCTCGGTAACGGTAAAAGATAGAGGGGTGGTTGATCGGGGGCAAAGTTGCGTATTCCGAAGATCAATTACGTGAAACAAAAAAATCCGATCTTCAGTTCTGGTGATATAGGGGAAAAATCGAAAATTACAACATTCTTCTTTTGCCTGTATCTTTTTTATTTATAAATGTTTTATAAATCTTCTTTCCCTTCGCTATAGCAACTACACTATTCAAATATGTCCATAAAATTCATATACACGAAGGATGTACAATGTATTTAATGGATTTACAATCATACACAAGTATCGTACGAATTGGGCCACCCTCAACTATTCATTTTCAAATACGGATCTGTATTTTTAATTTCATTTTTTCAAATGCCAAGATTCACGTTTCATATTGGCATAGTAATTCCATCTGAATCATAGAGTGTTTTGTAAATATTGAACTGTCACCAGTAAAATTCAAAATTTTTTTTTTAATTCCGTACCATTTGTTTTTGCAAAATGTCAACTTGTCATTGAATCACTTCTTTTTCTCAGAAATTTTGGTATTGAGTGGTTAATTTTTCTTTCATTACAATGGTGACAACAATTTGAGTACTCCTGATCTCAGGATGAGATCGTTTTGTGTCCAAATAATACTATGACACTAGTTGGAGTATTATGAACATTTAGTAGGTAACATAAGACGAAAATAGCTTTTTCTGTCGACCTCGTACCAACATGTCTTTTTAATGTTCTTCAATGCAAACAAAATCAACCATTAATGACCCCTATTAATGGTTGATTTGTCAATAATGCATAATTTTTTTAAATAAAATTTGAAGGTTGCCCAATTCATACGATACTTTGTATATGATTTTTATTCACATATTCGGATAGTCTACAAAAAGGTACTGAGGCAAGGTGCCAAAAGATTCAAAGAATCTTCACAAATAAAGAAGGTATAGGCAAGAGAAGAATTTCGAAATTTTCGATTTTTCCTGTATAACGCCAGAACTAAAGGAGCAAGATCAGATTTTTTTCAAACCTAATTGATTTCCGGAATATGCAACATTGCTCCCATTTAACAACCCCTATATCTTCTATCGGTACCGAGATATCCATACAAAGACTCAAATTTGAATAGTATATATAATACGAAAACATCGCTGTTATTATAGGCACGGTGCAAAATCAAGAATGGAAATAGTGCAATATTTTATAAACCTGAATCCGTCGTGGTAATAGCCAGGGAAGTAGTTGTTTTCTGGCCGATGTTTGCCTTTATTTTTCCACTTGGTGGAAACGCTTAGAGAGAAGGGTACCCCGTATTCATTTCACATTGTTGATACCTCTCTGGCACAATATTATCGAACTTCGTTCGAAATATTACAGTTTACTCTTTCCGGAGTATGTGCTACTTAGGATTATTTTGTATTATTCCCGTGCGGATGGCGCTGCGATCAACTTTGTTGTGGGTCGTAGTGTCTGTCATCCGTGGAGAAATATTAGTTGAACGGTTGATTATTATTCATTTGGCAGGGACAGGAAAATTATAATGTTGTCCGACCTACCCTGTCACTGATGAGAGGCAATAAACCTCGAAACATGCATGTCTGGAGGTGGTCATTCCCAGCCAAATGAAGGATAATCGACTGTTTAATTACAAGACGAGCACTTGCAATTGGGTCTTCTTGAAATAACGTTGCACAAATATCAGTCAGATGTAGTTCAATGTCCGTTGTGGTATTAGCCAGGGAAGTAGTTTTCTGTCAGATGTTTGCCTTTATTTTTCCACTTGGTGGAAACGCTTAGAGAGGAGGTACCCCGTATTCATTTCACATACCTGTTTGATAACTATTTTGTAACATAAGTCACAATTTTCTTACTCAAATGATTTCGATAAACAAAAGTTTGTGCTAGCTTATCGTTTTAGAACCACTTAAGTTAAAAATTGAGGACATATAAATTCAGTCATAAAAAGGATCTAAAAAAACTCATTAAAATGAGGCATCCAACAAAATACCAAACATAGTCCAAGAAAGGATGAAAATTAAATCATTATAATATAGAATCGATAAAACATAATAAAAATGTGGCGAATGGAAAAGGAAGTAACTAATTGAGAAATGTATGACAATTTCACTAAAGCCCGATGATAAATAAGTTATAATGTGAGGTTGGATTATCAAAAACTTTTCCAACCGCTGCGTCGATACGAAAATGAGGGGTGTTAGGCGTTTGAGGCGTATGTTTGTGTGGGTATATCCGTATGTTTATATCACCTGACATGTTTGATCTGTTATCATGCTGTTTTCACCATTCAAAAGAGAAAATTACTAGGACAGCTATATCTGATCGGAATGGGTTGAGTCATTCTCAAGATTAACGAGGATAAGTTAGTCAGTGAATGCCACAACATGATCGGTTTAGTAATATAATAATAATGAAGTCAAAATGCACTTTAAATCAAGACGTGCTGTTCACCATCAAACAGCACTACCTTGATAGGATACTAAAGATGGCTGCAAAAAAGTCACTAGTGAGGCGGGGTAGAAGCATCGCGAAAAACATGAAGTTCTGCGATAAACCTTCTCTCTTAATCCAAGAGCCTCCGCGTTTTGTGAATAATCCGCCAGTGGCTGATCGGGTGGAAACCCTCTGGAAGAACCTCTATGAGATTCCGCAATCACTCAACGTAGAAACTCCAGTCATAACGCAGTTCGAAGATTTTTGCAGGAAGCTTCGCCAGCTAGAGCACAATGATCTGCGCAACTCGATAACTCCAGAAAAAGATCAACGTGGATAGTGACTATTGGGTTAAATGATACCAGCGTGCCTTCCGGGTGTATCGGAGCACTAAAGACAGGGCCTGACTGAGACATTTCCAACGAAAAAAAAATACTTCCTCAGATACGAAGACAACGTCCAGTTCGCAAAAGGATGCATTCTACATCATCCTGATGTCGAAGAAACGTATACTTTACTAGGGGTGGGACAACGCCGCTCTCAAGAGGTACCAACAGTAGAAAAACTCTCTTCGTGGCAAATATAAGCACAAATTTAGACAGATCTGGTATTCAGAACTGTCGGGTGAGAACAAAGTCACTGTTTGCCGTTCGTATCCTACTCTACTCCTTTGGATTCACTCAAGAGAAGCTGTGAAAACTCGACGTAGAAGCTCGCAAAATGATGCATAATCATAGGAGCTTGTATCCTAAATCGTCAGTCCACAGTTATACTTTCCCAGACAACAGGGAGGCAGTGCACTTTTGAATTTGGAGTGTTCATCTACATAACAGATTGGTACTGAATGGAGCATGTTCAGTCATCAGAAGTTCAGATCTCTTCTCTGCACGGTCTCCATCTCTGAAATATCATCGAAACATTTCTTTTTGGGGCAGTAACCTGTGCAGCAAAAAGCTCACCTCAAACTTGCGGAGACTGAGGTACTCCTGCAGCTACACAAGGATAAGCTAATGCATGGAGTCTTCCCAGACATTAGATGTAGAACGTGTCGTGAGGCATCTAAGACCATAATGAATTTGCTGTCAGCTTGTCAAGCTTGGGCGGCCCCACCCTATATCCACAAACATAACGAGGTGCTAAGTGTTGTAGATACTACTATTTACGACACCCGTATGGCATAGACGAGACACCGGTGTTGCCTCATGCTCTTTGGGATTTTGAGTCCGTTCTGAAGAATGAGAAGTGCTGAATCTATTGGAACTACTCATTTTCCAGCCTCAGGCAAATACAAGCCAATAAGCCTGATATAGTCCTAATCGACGAACAGAGTTAAATGATTGTAATAGGTAATATACTGTAATTGATTGTGGGACAACCAGGGCACTTACATGGGTTTATGTGATTGTGCAATGATCCGTGAAACATCCGGGTAAATTTCCTTCGAATGTTTAAAAACTGAAATCTGAACCTACTCATCCTACATCACATAAAAAATGTCGCTAGATAATTCGTCCTAAATTCAGTAAAATTTTGAACAAATCAAGCAAAAGGCAAGTGAATTATAGAGGTGGACACAAAAATACGAAACACACTGTATCTATCAAGAGAATTAAAATAATATTAATACTGCTGGAATGAGAAAAAACAAGCTTTCTAGCGATATTGAACATGACATATATAGTCAGTCCAATTTAAAGAAATTTCCGATGATGTCACTCCCTTCACCAATTGCACTTGAAAAAATATTTGAAGTTCCAAAAAATGTCTAGTGAAATACCGTTAATCATTATAAAAACTCTTCTTCGATAACTCTTATAGTTACTGAGGAAAATAGGAGGGTCCATACATTTGACTTATTTTGTATACTGCAATTAAATCACCGATATTTCTGAAAAATCATAGTGGTAGGCAAAATAGATCGAAAATGTCTATGGATTTGTAATCAGAACAGTTTCTGAAAAAAAAATCTGTTTTAAGAAATTTAGTTTGTCTCACTTCTCAGAGAAACACTCCCATTACTTCATTTATTTTGGACGTAGAATTCGCAGAATCAATAGATACAGCAAAAATATACAGTGCTGCTCTAAAAATTACGAAAGTTACGGGGGTGTTTCCATGAGAGGTGAGACACTGTATTAATGGAGTTGTATTTCGGAATATATCTCACTCATTTAATCAGTCGTAGATTGTGTAGAATTCAAACGACACTTTTGATTGGTTCGAGAAGTTCAAGGCTATTCCGTGATTTTCATTGATGCGTAAAACCATTAACCATTCCATTTAGTAATACATTTTATTAGCAGTTTTTTTCCCTTGCAAAGTTTATTCCAATAAACACAATAAACCGGCGATATTTAAAGAAAATCCATCATTTATCATAATTTTTTTGGTTTTAACTTGAATTTACTTTTCATCGATAATTATCGAGGCTTATACTTACTAATATTATTAAGAATACTCCATCACATCAATAATACACTTAACCGAATATCAAAGGAAACATATTTCTGATAATCAATCACTGAAGTTTTTCAATTAATGATCACCATTTTGGCTCAGTCATTATTGCGGTATTCCATTGTTTAGGAAGCACAATTGAAAAGTGTGGAAACTTGCAATTTTCAATCAGCGTTCTTTTGATTATACACTGTTAGAAGATATAAAATGGAAGCATTCAGGTGAAACATCAGCATGAAAATTATGAAAAAATATTGATAATGTTGTAGTTATTCGGGACTCATTTTCAAAAGTTTAACAAAACCGAAAATGTTTCATACTATACTAATAATTTGAGAGACACTTATTTCTTTCTTCTTCTCTTCTGCCTAATGACCAGGGACATAGTCGTGTCTTCGCGGTTTTTGGATTCTTAAATATTCAGTTCACATTTTCCGAATGTTTGTTTGGTTCTGTTTGAGTCAGCTCTGATATCAGTTGCATATGTGAGGTGGGTATTGGTTGAAAGCAAGAATGAAATTTTAATTTTGACCGAGGTTATGATTTCTCAGATTTATTTAATCTTTTTTAATTTGTGATTTGTTGATGTTCGGGGTCTACAGTTGATTTTGCATCCAATTATATATTCGTTGAGTACAAAAGACCCTACACTGGGGTTTCACAGTGTAATCACTGCTCAAAAGGACTATTCTGTTGATGATTTATTTTTTATGTGGAAATAAACCAGGCCTCAGTGAAAAATAGACATTGGAATTGGAAATAATAAATGGATGAAACAAAGTTATTAATTCTGAAAATTGAATATTCGTCTGGTGTAGTTTCAATTGCATTCTTTTCAAATGCCAAGAATCATATTGTTGTCTTATTTTCATCTGAACTACACAGTATTTTTCAAATACCTATTGAACTATTACCAGAAAAAAAAATATATTTCATATCAGCTGTAATCGAAAAATGTTTACTTGCCATGGAATTAATTTATTTTATTTTATTATTATCTCAATGTGAAACATGACTTTTGGAATAAAACAAATGTAATAAAAATCTGTAAGTCGCTATATTAAAAAATAAAAAGTTGCGGTTGGCCCATGCAATTTGTACGCTACTTTGTATACAATTTGTATTACATATTTGGTGTTTTGGTTGGATTCCGGGTTTTGCCGTGGTCTTCTTTGGTTTAAATCTCCAAACGTTTCGACTGCAACTGCGGCAGTCATCTTCAGTGGCGTGGTCGAAGTACTTTTCTAGACGTATCAACTAAAACGCCAGCCGTGAAAGCCTACATTCCTACACATATTTGGATAGTCTACAGAAAGTTGTTATGTGAAAGTACTAAAAGTTTCGAAAAGTATTAGCAAAATAAAAAGATATACTTCGACAAAAGAAGGATTTTAAACTAGAGAAGCTATTAGTTCAGATTCATGTGATTCATATTATTGAATTACTGTTTGTGTGAACTATTTACTCTTCTATCTTTGGTAGAAAATAAATATTACTAAGTATTACTGTTATTATCATTTGTGGTGGTATTTGAGGCGTTTGTATTTGAATATGAGGAAAAGTTACAAAAATGATGGCAATGACGATATCACTTACAACTGGTATTTTATCCATTTTTGAACAAAATTTCACAATTTCTCTTCCACAGTTTATTTTTAACATGAAAGTTTATTATGTAATTACATATTCTATACAGTGCAACTATAATATTCAAACCGAACAAGTATACAATTTCTTATCCGTTAATGATTCATTAACGTACTGAATTTTATTTTTTTTGGGAACTCATAATTTTTTTTTATATTCTTGGTAGTAAATGAATATTATTATTGTTATCACCACTTTGAAATATTGAAGTTTTCTTTATTCTTTCACATTATACTTTTTTTATTTGTTTCGGTTCACTTTCCTAATGGATTTCTGTTCGTTCCAAAGTTTTATTACAGCTTGATGTTCGATTCTTTTCACTTTGAATAGTATATACACAACTAATAAAGTTGAGGTATAATTATTATATCGATATGATTCATGTGCTGATGATAGTAGGCGATCAGTTGTGGTAAAAAATATGGAAAAATCGCATTGGTCATTTTTCAAGATTTGGTTACGAATTCACCTGTTCTCTTACGATAGACAACAAAAACCATGAACCTCTTTGGTTTCTCAGGAAACACGAAACTTCAACTGTTCGTTTGGAAACAACTCAATGTCATTTTGAAATTCCAGAACGAACTCTTATGAAAATAAAAATTTCACTAGCAGTTTTTATATTATAACGATCAGACTATTGGCCACTGAATATTTGATAAACCTGAGAGTGTGTCCAGGAATTGTTCACATAGAAAATCATCATCAAATTATAATTCACTTTGACAACGAAAGAATACCAACCAGGTCGGACGAAATAATGAACTATGATAGGGAGGCTCCTAAGTATTACGTGCTCGGCAATTTCCGTATGCATACTATATGTTTAGTAAACAATCGAGGGGGTTATTCCGTGGGTCATTATAAGAATATTTTATCGTCTGGGGATTTTAGTAAACCGCTTTATTTGAAAAATACAGTGAGATAAATGTTAATTGACAATAACAACAGTGTATTACCGGAATATTAAACATAGAGATGTATGAAAAAGTGGATTAACTTGCTTTGTTAAAAAATAGTAATGATATTTCTTAGTAAGGGTTATATAGGTTCCTCATTGGATTTCAAAAACATTTTCCTCATACAATTTTTCGAAATCTTGTCAATTTAACCCATTTTTCGGCACCACAGGTATCTTTTTCAAAAATTCCTGCTAAATATGAGGTCACGTGATATAAGTCGCAGCGGATTTTTCAGTTGTCAGACATGCAGAATGAACCGCCATGATATTGCATAATCTGTTTTCATTTTATACCATCTATTATTGATAATGCTTTATAAGTGACATAAGTGCGTTCATTTTCAGGTAACAATGTCCTATTTGGAGATCTACAACGAACAAATTAGAGACTTGCTGAATCCCCAGTCCGGTTACTTGGAACTGAGAGAAGATTCCAAAGGAAGAAATATACAAGTAGCAGGTCTATCAGAAGTTTCGACTACGTCCACTGATGAAGTAAGTGTTGATGAGCAAGCAACCCCTTCTTTCCTAATTTTAGGACTTCTTCGATATTTGAATGTGTATCCTCGAAGCCTGTTGATTCATCTTCAAAAATAAGGCTACTTATGATTTTATCAGAACACACAATGAGTATGATACCAGGTTGAAAAAACTTATTCTACCACATCGACATATCCAAAAAACTTTGAATATATTGGATGCAAATGCTATAAATTCTTTGGCAATGCAGCTTCAATAACTATCTTTATAATCGGCTGAAAAAACATTTACTCCTTGAAAACTGCTACACCTTAGAAGAATTTTTTAATTAGAGAATGATATAATGCAAGTAAGATTTAAAGTTCATATTTTTCACTTTTTTATTAACATATGTATTTTACCACAATTGTCTAGTTTGTAGTATCCTGTGCTATGTTATAATATACCTATCAACCTTTTTTGACATTTTTCAAAATTTGTTTTTTTGTAAAAATCATTTACTGAAATGAATGAATATTTTATTACTATCATATGTCAGTTTCCGAGAAGGTTATGATATAGAAAGAAGGTAACTTGGATAACATGTCAAATTAAGATGACTCATCCCAGTCAACACACGGACATTCTATGGATATCCACTGGACATTCATTTTGGATATTGGGGATATCCAGAGGACATCCAGTTATATCCGGTGGATATTTTATGGACATCCGGTAGATGTTCCGAGTACACGAAGATGGGCTTCTACAAGATATCCTTCTATAATAGCCATAAGATATCGTTCAAGGATATCTATGAGATCAGTTACACAACGTAGATGATTATCACTGAAGGTAACATCTTTTGATAATGTTTATTCATGGCAACGAAAACCCAAAAATATTGTCTTGGATGAAATATATAACAATAAGAAGGCAATTGAAACGTTCATTTCAGCCACACCCGTCTTAATTCTCCGAGCCATGGTGAAGAAATTTGACAACACGGTAAATGCGCCCTACTCGCCCTACCATGTGACGACATTAGTCATTGTATTGTGGAATGGTGATTGTTAAAGTCGCGAAAGTAATGGATTTCTGATGCAATACCTCATACAAATGGGAGCCCCTCTCAAAGGTCTGTTGTATGTGCAACTCATTTTCATGATACTAATAAGTATTATCAGATATGAAACATTTCCTCTACTAGATGAATCAATAAAAAAATAGCTTAAACGTCTAAATTTGATAAAAACTATGGTAACTTCAATGTTTCCGAATTTATCAAAATATTTTGCGAAACCTGCCCTATGCTGTATCACTTCCGTTAAAAATAACGTCACCATTATTCGCCATTTCCGTTATTTTGCTATTACCAATCATAGTTGGGATTCAATGAGTTGAAATGGATTCTTACTTTTGATTTGAAATTGAGTAGGTGGTCACAACTTGAAAATATTCTGGTAAGGTTCGAAAGCAACTCAGATCAGACCGATGCAAATATGATTGATAATTTGATGAGTAAAAGTCTGTTATATTTGGAAAAAGACCCTACACTATCTTGTGAGAATATCGACCAACATTCACATTCACTCACACATTCATTCTTTGCCTTTTGGGGAAAATTTAAGGGAGATTGCTAATATTATCATTATTATTAGTTTCCTTTTCATTCAGGAAGTACACTATTATTATCTTTTCAATGTTTATTCATTAACGAGTAAGTTTTTTATTTTCTGTTGTTTTTTTCTCTAGGAGACATAATTTAATTTTACAGTAGGTAAAATATATTTTATTGTGGAAAAAAAAGGTCGACTGATGAAAAACCAATAAAAATAAAAAGTTACACAACACAGTAGTACCACATGGGTGTTGTGAAAACCTACCATAAATTCATTTGAAACAATTTACCTGATTTTGGCAAATTTACTATATGTACCTTCTAATAACATATTATTTTCATCAGTCAAACTTCAAACGAAAAATCTGAAAGAAGCAGGGGTCATCGTTGTAGTTTAGAGACTTATCAGAAAAAAAAAATAAGAAAAATATTTCAAAATGTGAATTTTAGAATTTTAGGGCATGGAAAATCCGAACTTGACACTTTTTCCGTTATTAAGAAATTGAATAGATTGCGATGGTGATGAAGAAAATGAAACAACCACATTAATCAGCTTTCTTTTCTCTACAAATTCATTTTCCTATTTTTTTTTCTAGTTATCCAAATAAGTCGAGAAATCGACAATAACGAATAAATAGGTCGGTCGTCAAATTGATTGCCGCGTGGTGTGGCCGATTTTCTCACCATGGTTCGGAGAATTAAGACGGCTGTGTTTCAGCCTGTTGGGAGCATGTAAAAACGAAAGGATTTCCTTTGCCAAACGGAGATTCGTCGTTGTCGATATAGTCTGGTCAGTACGGCAACGCTGCATATGATATTTGACAGAACAACTACAAAACTTTTGTGTTTGTTTTCGTCTTTGGCTCATAGAAGTATTTTTTCGTGAATAAAGGGCACATTCTGAGTTAGTTTGTGTTAAACTATCGTTAGTTTTTATTATTAAGCAATGGTGAAACATTGTGCAATGTGTAAAAGTCCATTTGAAGCTGGAAATCAAAATATATAATTTTATAGGTAGTCGTAACTATCGAGAACCCGAATGGGAAAAGAGTAAAATGAATAATTATGAAAAAACATGTCAATTAGAGCATCGGCTGTTCTCAAAATCCTGTGGAGATTCTTCCGTCATAATTTCAGGTTTCCATTCCATATTGGATTTTCATTATTTCAATTTTTCTGTAAACAACACACGATACGGCCGGTGAGGGAAGATGTCTCTTGGCTTGAAAACTACCAAATTCAATATTCAAAGCCAGTCCTATCGACGTGATGGATTGAAAGTGAAATCATTATTTCAATTATACAATAATTAATATTCCACGATTTTAAAACGGAAAGAAAGACATTTTGTAATTTCTCCTATAGCCCCTTGCATACAGGGTGTTCATTTCAGGACTTTCCGACCCAATTTTCTTGAAATGAGTTTTCTTCTTGAGAGTTTTAGAGGTATTTTTAATCTCTACACGTCGGTGGTTCTTTTTTCGAAATTGATCGATCAGTTCTCGAAATATTTAGGAAAATATATTTGCTGCTTCGTACCATTAAAATTAAAACTGTTACTGTTTATACTAATTCCTTTTACTTCAAACCTAAATTACAATATTTTCCACTACTGTCACTATGATAATTGCTCCAAAATTGTTGTTAAAATTGTTATATCCGTCAACCGGTTGCACCCCTACGTGCAACCCTCAAAAGTCAGAGACTTGTGCGAGCTAGAGGAAGACGTAGCCTTTACCTGTTATACGTGTGATGTCATGCACCGGTGGCAATTCTGAGATTCGAACTCACACTCTTTGGCTTATGAGGCGAGAACTCAATCCACACACCACCGCGGCCCCAAAATGTTGTCCATTATTGTCCATTATTGTCCAGACAATGGTATAACCGCTCTTCAAATGCGTGGTGCACATTTTCAAACACTTCTGTTGAAGCTCTTGTAAATTTTGCGCAGAGGGTGTGTGAACAACTGATTTCGAATGTCCCCATTCGAAGAAATCACATGGTGCTAAATCCGGGGACCTGGCTGGGCACTCTATAGGTCCTCTTCGCCCTATCCATTTACCGGGAAATACGTTGTGTAATCATTGACGGATCGGAAGCATATATTGGGGAGAAGCCCAATCTTGTTGAAAATGCAACTAATTTTCGTCAAGAACCGTGTTTCCATGTCAATCCAGTTGATTTTCAAGTGCTTCAGTAATAAGCGGATTGATCGTATTTTCTAGCTTATTGAAGTAAGTAGATTCCCATTGATGAACAATGGAGTAATTACTTGATTTCCTAGTATACCAGCCAATACATTTAGTTTTTGGGGATACTGGACACGCCCTTCGACAAACACATAGTCATTTTCATTGTTTCAATGTCTGCAATTAATATTTATTGACAAATCCATTAAAATGAAAAGAACGCTCATCAGAGAAGAAAATATTTAAAAAAACTATTGACATATTTCCATTTTATAGGGATGGAATCTATTAATTTTTTTGATTTTGTGGACAGGTCCTGAGGAAACTCCAGTTGCAGCAGAAGTATTAGGTTTCACACCAAAATAAACTAACACCTCAATTTAAGCGGCTTCAGTCAAAACTCTGGGCTAATGATGATTTAAATTTGCAACAGATCCTGTCTGAGTAAATTTGGCGATCAGATTTAGGACTTACCGATGAGAGGTGTTCTTATCTGGGTGCTTTTCGTTAAATATTGCAGCAGTTTGTCGATTACATTGATTTTCTGCACCGTAAAGAAACACTACTTCGACTTTTTCAACTAAAGTTTATACAAATGGTAAACCATTCAAAATATCTTTTATTTTCTTTCACATTTACAATTTCTTGCATACCTTTCAAGGCAATATTTGGTATACCCAATAATTGGAAGTAAACAGAAGAAAAAGCAGTTACAGTTTTCATTTCAATGGAACGAAGCAGCAAATACATTTTCTCAAATATTTCGATAACGGATCGATCAATTTGTAAAAAAACACCGACGTGTAGAGATTGAAAAGACCTTTCACATTTGAGATTTTGAAGTTGGTAGCTCCCCCTTGCTGGGGATGAAAGGAGGAGCGTTAATTTTTTGATGAAAACTTGTCACCTTCGATTCCCTGTCTCGGAGTTTCTTGAAAAAAATACATACATTTCGAGGAAATTAGGGTGGGGAGTCCCGAAATGAACATGATACCACATACAAATTTTCCTGAAAATTTGGGAGTATGAATTTTGCATAGCTATAAAAAACATGAGGCAGAAGTGTTTCTTCACAGCGAAATACTGAAACGAACAGGGGTCGTTACCTGGTATTTTGGCGGTTCTTGCATATATATTTCTAGCTTCAATATAATCTATAATAAATAAATACCCTTAAAACTTTACTGTTGATACTTTTTACTGGCATAGAAATAGATAACCATTATGTAGTATTCCCACAAAAGTGGTCGGCAGTTATGCGCAAAGTGCGAACAAAGAACCCGTTGCACTCTACTACCCTTGAAGCGCGTTTCCATATTCGTTTTCTGTGATAAAATAATTCTATTTACCCATCAATTATTGTGCCACCGCTACATCACTTACAACTACTTACAGTGCATGTATCGATTATCCATTGCCCTTTCAATATTTCAAAAATTACTCCATACTGCAAATATTGAAAGAATAATTGAATGTTTGCATTTCTGTACTTGGATAATTATTTCAACTGAAGTAATAGAGCCGCAAATGTGTATTATTCAAAACATTACAAATGTGTTACAGGTAATCAATCATTAGTCAGATTCAGCACGTTATGCTAGTTTATAAATGAACACACAAACTATTTTTAGAAAATGTATTATAAAGTCAAACCTTTAGGGGAGCATTATATTGCAGTTCTTCACAGGTATCCTAACTTTTATATTAAGCAATTCATATCTGTTTGAGGAAAATGTTCGGGACCGATTCATTTATTGAGAAATCCTCTTGTCTTTCCGTCAGTGAGATTTGTTTTTTTTTGATTGATTGAAATTGAGATAAAAATAATCAAATAAATACTCTTCAAGTAAAAAAAGAAAGAAGAGTATATTGTAAGTATCTAAATGAAGTCCATCCTTTTGTTGTAAGGATGATATTCATTGGCTTTATTGCAATCAGCATTTGCAAATAGTGTCCTCCTTGAAGACCATTGCACAAATGGATGGCAGATGTAATTCAATGTCTTAGAGGGAAGTATTTGTTTTCTGTCAGATATTTGCCTATTTTTTCACTATGTGGAAATGCGTGAAGAGAAGGGTATTTTCGGCCGTAGTTGGAATTATTTCTTTTGATTCAGAGAGAAGAATATATACGCTCAATATCCGACGCACTAGAGTGACTTCCGCTTTTGTCGAGTTAGGAAAAATATTTGATTCAATAATAACTGAAGTCCAAACTATGAGAAATGAGAAAGATCTAATAATCTAGTAGTAAGCTTTTCCGATTTTCTGAAAAATATCTATTCACCAAAGTCGCCTAACCAAGCACATAAATGACTATCATACTAACACTGTCACTGAAACAACAATAGATAATTCAATATGATGAGTTTGACTTTCAGTGAATCAACTGATAATTGTTTAGATAGATGATTTATATTATTTTCTGATAGAATAATGGGGTATTATGAATCGGTTTTCCATTTAAATGAATAATTCAAGTGAAACTTACATTGATTAGATGGTATCACCCACTTTCTTCGAATATCCTTCTCGTTTAACTGTTATTTTATAGGAGGGCTATTTATGCTAATAATAATAGACAACCTTGTCTCTTGTCATATTGAAGCGTTATCCTCAATCACTTATGTTTCTCCTGTTTCAGTTGATATTCTGTAGCGATTATATTCTAGTCTATAATATAGTCATAATTCATACAATCATACGTTATACGATTGAGGTGTAATTGAATTGAAAATACCATTTTATCTCATCCAGATTGCAGCATATTTTGAACTAACAGCTGTGTTAACATTGAAAAATTTGATTAATTAATATGTACGTAAATCATATCGTATATTTCAGACACTGCACATTTGCAAGATTTTGTTATTATATCTTACGGTCAAAGATATATTCATGTTTCTATCTACAATAAACAGGAGTCTAAATATTTACTCATTTGTTTAGAAAAAAGTTTCTTCGATGGTTAAGTATATACAGGGTGTTCCAAATTAAGTCGGCACCATTGCCAAATCCGTTATTGATGCCACCAATTCGGTTAAATGGGCAAACTAGAAGCATTTTTAATGGCCTTCTCGATGCCGAAAACAAAAAAAAATGGTCAGTCGCGTTTTCAGAATATTTCATAAAATTATATTTCTTTCAATGGAACACCCTATATTTCTTCATTCATTTCGACTTATGTGAAAATATTTATTGCTTTCACAAGAACAAAAATGTCTTTGGTTTGGAGAATAAAACCTCATGATCGTCCAAACAATAAATTTTGGCACCTACTTATACGAATGACAATATTTTGTTACTAATAGCAAAATAAGACAGTAAAAAGAAAAAATTGCACTGGGATGTGAACTGGTATTAATGTACAAAACGATTTCATCTCAAAGCCATTCCGCTAGCCGCATTTATTTCGTGAATCAAAATATGTCTGCTGTAATGATAACTTTGAAGCCGTTTTTGTACAGAACAGAAAATACTGGAGGGTCATATGAATGTGGTTGGAAAAATGTGTATGATTCGATAAAACATAATTATTATGAGCAATCAAGTTGCCTTGAAACTTTGTTGAAATACTTTTTGTCAAATATTCTCAAGTATATCTATCATGACAACTACTGTTCGAATAATTTTCGAAATGCCGTTTTTCTATCAAGAAAAATGCGATATGTTAGAATCCTACTTGGTTTGCCAGAAAAAGAGCGTAATTGCACTCCAACATTACAGCAAGTCGTTCCCCGATCATGAATTACCTAATCGGCGTTTTTGTGCTGTGTTTCATCGTCGATTCAGGAACAATGAAAAAGTTTTTGAGAAGAGGATAACTAAAAAACGTTTCGTAATATCTAAAGATACAGAAATTAACGTTTTATCCTACTTTCAGGTATATCCAAATAATTCCATCAGATATTTATCTAAAGAAATAACTGTTCCACTGTCTGGTATTCAACGAATTTTGAAGAAACATAAGATTCCTCCTTATAAGTTAAAGACCAGTGCAAACACTAGAACCTGATGATCCTGAGAGACAATTGGGGTTTTGTCGGTGGTTTATGAATAAATGCAGACATGATCCAAACTTCTATTAAATATTATATGGAGCGATGAGGCTAATTTTTCAAATCGTGGGATGTATAATAGAAATAATTTTCATTATTGGAGTCGACAAAATCCATTTCTAGTCCATCCCCATAATCCACAAAGACGATTTAGTATTAATGTTTGGTGTGGTCTATTTAGAGGCAGAATTATTGGTCCATTTTTCTACCATGGTTCTTTGAACGGACCCCGTTACATTAATTTGTTAACAAGAGTGTTGGAAGAGTTTTTCGATGATCTTGATCTGGAGGCTCGTCTCTATTTTCAGCACCAGCACATAATGTCAGTTGCGTAAAAAGAACGCTGCGATTCTGTTTTGGAAACAGATGGATTGCTACAAATGGTCCTGTTAAGTGGCCCCTCGTTCACCAGACATGACACCTCTAGATTTTTATATTTAGAGATTTCTGAAAATTGAGGTTTATAAAATGAAACATAATAATGTAAATGAACTGAAAAATTATATTGAAACTATAATTAATAGAATTGATGGCCGAACTGTGTTGAATGCCACACGTAGTGTCAATAAAAGGGCCCAAATATGTGTTCAAAAAGAAGGCGGTGTTTTTGACATTTACTCGATATTTTATAGCGCTTTATCAAATCCGTTTGTTATAAATGTTTCCCATTGATAAAATTTTCATCTTTACGAAAAATTCAAATGATATTTGTTGTTGAGAATGTTATTACGAATCGAAATGCATGAGAAAATATAAGGTGTTCCATTGAAAGAAATATGATTTTATGAAATATTCTGAAAACACGACTGTCAATTTTTTTTTGTTTTTGGCATCGAGAAGGCCATTAAAAATGCTACTAGTTTGCCCATTTAATCAAATTCGTAGCATCAATAATAACGGAGTTGGCAATGGTGCCGACTTAATTTGGAAACACCCTGTATAATAGGCGTATTCGGTTGATCTTGAATAAATTGATTTGAGATATTTCCACAAAAAGTTACGAAAAATGTTCCATCTGATGGTGACATGGGACTGCGGGCGTAAGGCTTTCATTATATTTCCTTTTATTTTTACCAACTGTTCTACCAAATTATATAATCAGTGAGTTTGCAACAGCCATAGATGGTAATGAGTTTTTAATTGAAAATTTCCTCGTGGAATTAAAATAACGTATTATACAAATCGTCAGTAACATGTTCTGATAAAACAGTTATTGAAAATAGAAAGAAATGCTTGCATCAGCAGTCTCATGTCAGCATCTAATGCAACTTTTCGTGAATAAAAGTTTTTTCAGATCATTTTTTTAACAACCGCATGAAGAGTGCAACATTTTTCGAAATATCTCAAAGCAAACTTATTTCAGAACAGCCGATTGTGATAACTTGAGACAAAATTGTGAGGGACACACTTTAGTGCGTGGCCGGACCTGTAAGCGACGTAGGCAACATTCAAATTCCCTCGTACTTTCTCAATGTCAGTTTCATTTTGGCCTTTTAGATACAAGGTTGAGTGGAAGAAAGCATTTGCCTGATCTTTGTGGCTCAGACAACAGCTAACTCTGCCTTTTGGTAGATTTATCTATTGCAATGTAAATGTTTGTTTCTTTATCTTTTTCTACCAATTTTATTATTTTTTCTGTTTTCCATAAGGAACGTACCAGTCAGGCCCTGTCTCCGGAGCTGCAATACAACCGTAGGGCGCGCTGGTGTGTAATTAACCCCAGTAAACACTCCCTACCTTCGTAGGGTGAGTGATTACTGGGTCCGAGAGTCATGTGCCCTGAGAAGACGGAGTGAACCAAGAATTACGGCCTTTTGCATTCTTCCGGCCAAGTTTTCTGCCGCATCATGGCAGGTCGGTATGATTTTTAAGTTTGAGAGCAGTGTGTCCATCATTCCACCAAGGAACCCTATTATCAGAACCACCATCTTGACAGAATGGTTTGGATAAAGCCTGCGGAGTTCAGAGAGAAGATCTCGATATTCAGTCCGTTTTTCCTCCTCTTTTCGGACGATGTTCGTTTCGCCAGGAGCTGATATCTCAATGACGAAAATTGTCCTACTTTGATGGTCGAGGAGGACTACATCAGGCTTATTGGCTTGTATTTGCCTGAGGGTGGGGACTGAATAGTTCCAATAGATTCGGCACTTCTCATTCTCCACAACGGACTCAATATCCCCCGGAGCATAAGACAACACCGGTGTCTCGTCTATACCGTACGAGTGTCGTAGGTGGTAGTACAACACTCGTAGTGCCGCGTTATGTCTGTGGACAAGGCTGAGACCGCATAAGCTGGACAAGCTTTTTCACGATGGCATATCAAGCAGAAAAGGGGATCTGAACTGCTGATGACTTTACAGGCTCCATTAAGTACCATTCTGTTTTGTAGACACTCCAAACTCAAAAGTCCACCGCCTCCCCGCTGTCTGGGGAAATATAACCGTGGAACAGACGATTCAGGATGCAAGCTCCTATGAAGATGCATCATTTTGCGAGTTTTTACGTCAAGTTGTCTCTTCCTGTGTCCATTTCATTACTCCAAAGGAGTAAAGTAGAATCGGAACGGCGAGCATATTAGTTGCAGCAACTTTATTCTTCCCCGACAGTTGACCAGATCTGTCGGAGTTTGTGCTGATACTTGCCACGGAGAGAGTTTTTGACAGTAGCTACCTCTTGGATGTGGCGTTGTTCCACCCCTAGGTAGGTATACCTCTCTCCGGCATCCAGATGATGTAGGATGCTTCCGTCTACGAGCTGAACATCCTCTTCGTATTCCTCGCATCGTCCTCTTTTGAGATGAACCGTGGCAGATTTGTCGATACCAAATTCCATTCCGCTAGTATGCGTATACTCTTGCACCACCCTCAAGGACTGATGAAGATCCTTTTCTCCGGAGGCATAAAGTTTAAGGTCATCTATGTAAAACAGATGGGTGACATTATGCCTTCGGTTGCTGGGGGTGCTGCAGTTGTATCTGCGGGTTTTCCGTAGTGCAGCGGACAATGGCAGTAGTGAGATGCAGAAGAGAAGAGGGCTGAGGGAGTCTCCCTGAAACACGCCCCTTCAAAAATTAACCTGTTCTGTTTGGACTCTGACTTGACCAGATGTTATGGTAAAGCGAGTCCTCCAGAGCGGCATCAGCTGTTCAATGCATCTCACTATTTGATCGGGTACCGCAAGGCATCTGAGCAAATGAATGATGAGCTCATGCGATGTTGTATTAAATGCCTTGCGATAATCGATCCAGGCCATTGAAAGGTTACGCTCATACTGCACGGAGTCCTGCATGATGCATCTGTCGATCAGCAAATTCTCCTTGCAGCCAGCGACTCCCTTCTTTGACCCTCATTGCTCATATATCCGTTCATACACCGGCTCAACTGCGGAGAGTATTCGCATATATAACATGTGTGTAAACATCTTATAACATGCGTACAAGCATGTTATCGGTCTGTAGTTCTTCGGATTAGACAAATCTCAGTTTTTGGGGATTAGCACGGTTCGCCCCTCGACAAACCAATCCAAAATCTGCTGCTCCCCATCCAGCCGTGAGTTGAAAACTCTTGCTAGATGAGTACATGGAATTTTTTTGCACCAATAGTTATTCAGGCCATCGGGGCCTGGAGCAGCAAAGTTCTTAGAGCCTTTTAGGGCCCGTCGAACTTCTTCCGACGTTATCGGATTTCGCAGTTTATTGAGCTCAGGATGACGAAGCCTCTTGTAGTATCTACGTTGAGTGGTTGCAAAAACTCATGAATGTTCTTCCAGAAGGTTTCTTCCCGATCAGGTCAACATGGGCATATCTGTCACTTCTGCCACTGCGTTAACAGGCTGAGGAGGGCCTCTTACGTAGCCTCGAACCCGAAGGTGGGATACATAATCCCTCAGATTTTGTTAGGAAGAGGCAGCATGCTCTGGGTGTGTTGCACACCACAGAGCAGGCATTCTCGCCATCATCTTCGGGTGGGCTCACTGCTCATAGCAATGCAGAAGACTGTCCCTTAGTTCATCCGTCCACTCAAAGCGTCCGTTGTCATTGCGATTGTCATTGTTTGCGTTTATAATGATAATAATAATCAATATTATTGAAATATAGATACCCCAGTGATGAGATATTGATATATACTCTGAAATTTCCTTTCAAGGTGATGCTGCTCCTCCATAGAGGAAACAAAGCAAGGACGGTAGAGCCCACAGCAATGAACAAAACGTCGTCAAGGAGCCACGCTCTTCTCAGCGTCACGGTACGCCATTCTGTTCCCGTCGACAAGAAGGACCACCTCCGTATGAGGGTCAAACAGGGTCGTCTTTTCATGATCGATTTGGCGGGTTCCGAAAGGGCGAACAAAACTAAGAATAGGGGGAAGAGATTACAAGAAGGTGCTCACATCAACAGGTCGCTCTTGGCGCTTGGAAACTGCATCAATGCTTTGAGTGGAGGCGCTAGGTAATAGATTTTTGAAACAATTCAATAATTTTTGAATATTTCAGACAGTTCACATGTTTTTCCATAGTTCATGAAACATAACTCCCCGATACCCCGATATAATATTGCTGTATTGTATCCAGCATTTCTAACCTCCTCTTGATATTATTATATTTTTTCTAGGTACGTGAATTATAGGGATTCAAAACTGACAAGACTCTTGAAAGAAGCCCTGAGTGGTAATTGTAAGACTGTCATGATTGCCCATGTTTCACCCAGTGCTGCCCAAAAAGACGAATCGAGGAACACCCTCATCTACGCCGATAGGGCCAATAATATCACCAACAAAATAGAAAGGAATGTATTAGACGTTTCATATCACGTCACTCAGTATCAAACGGTGATAACCGAATTGAGGGATGAAATATCACGACTACAACATAAAATGAAAGAAGAACGACCTAGGTCGGCAGATGTCAATAGGATGAATGCCGAGGAAAGAAGTAACGAAGTAAAAAAACTGAGAGAACAAATCGTCGAAACTTTCAAAACTCAAATGAAACTGCGGAGAAAATTGATGGAGATTGATTCTCACCTGCTAGGGTTAGGCATGGAATCCGAGAGACAGCATGTGATTATTTCTCACTGGGAATCCAGGAATAATAAATTGTACAAAAATAGTGTTAACGAGTCCAGAGCAAGGACACAGCAGAGTATCAGGTGAGAATAAGAAAGATCGCCAATCCTCCCCTCGTAACTTTTGATTAAGACACAAAAATTATGTGTAAACTTTTGATGGTATCCAAGGAGGTACTATGATTTCAACATTTTTGTATAATTAGATTTGATATAAATTCAAAACGGATTTTGATTTTCTTAATGAATTCAAATTTAAGCAGTTCAAACTTCTCAAAGCGAAATGACAACCTTAAAACTGAGAGTAGCATTAGTTAAGGATAGTTACGAACACGATTCATAGAAATAACTAAAGTAGAACCGTTATTTAAATAGAAATTAATCTGTTGAATCTGTTAGAATCTGTTAAATCTGTTATTTAATGAAAAATGAAGTTCACAATAATTGTCTTCTCCTTCTTCTTCTTCATCATCATCATCGTCTTTGCTATCACTTTCATAATCATTCTCATTATTTTTTTCCTTCTTCAAAAATCTTACATGATTCAAAATTGTGATGATGTTGAAGCAAAAATAGTTATTAACCACAAAAGTAGATCATATTACAGTTTCATAATTTGAGTCCTTAATTATTGTAAATGAGAAAGTGAATTCCCCCAACTGGGGGATTATTGAAAAAGATTTAGTACACGAATGATAATACAAATTTATACAACAACTTCACGTGAAATCCGACGGGAACCGAACTTTCAAATGTGTCTTTGCTGCACTCGTGTGCAGTAAATTTAAAATGTTTTCTTTTGGAGGTTAAAGAGGAAGGTTCGAAGTTTACATGTCATAATTTTCTCGTAGAATAGTATGAGCTACATAAAAAAATGTCATGGCGCCTTTTTTGTTTAGAATTGTCCAATATAGTCAAACGTACAATTTTCGTTGCAAAAAAACATTAATGAATGAAAAAAACACAAGAAGGCAATCAACCCAGTCACAACTTGCAGTTTCCCATTAGTAGGATCCAATAAACATGAAATGTACATGTGAACGTTATATAAGTTAATCGTTAATTGTTTTTAATTTTTTTTTTGGTAAAATTGTTATTTCCGTCAACCGGCTGCCTTACGAGCACAATCCTTAGAGGTCTTCGAAAGACTTGTGCGAGCTAGGGAAGACGTAGCCCTTACATTTTAACGTGTGATGCTATGAACGATGGCAGACATATGTCTGTTGTTACTTGATGCTTGAAAATTTCTTACAATTTAATTAACTGCTTATATAACCACAAATAACAGAAAAAATTATTCAATTTCCCAAACAAAATTAGATACCTCACCGAAGTGTCCCCAAAATGACGGTATCTAATATATATTAAATTGGGGGAAGTGCATTATTGTAGCAAAAACTTTTTCTGGGAGGAAATTCAACCCTAATAACTCGTCAATCGAATGAGTAGTTTAGCCCAAATGTATGGAGCGGAATAGTGGTAAATTAAATTATTTAACCAGAGAATTTTAAATGGCGACACATACTTGCACTTCTGCCAAACCAATTTAGAAGGTTATTTAGACTCCGTGCCTGATCATTCGTCAGCGTCTATGGTTTATGCACACTGGTGCTTCACCTCATTTCCATTCAACTGTGCGTGATTATTCAAACTTGCGGTTTACGAATCGGTGGATTGGCAGAGCAGGTCCAATAGCTTGACCTTCCCGCTCCCCAGATTGCAATCCAGTGGCCTTTTTTTTGTGGAGGGGGGTTTGAAGAGCCTAGTTTATGATGCAGGACCAGTGTCTTTCATTGAAGTGCTTCGTAAACGGATCATTGGCTTTGGCCACATTAGAAATACTCCTTCAGTTGGAGAACGCGTACGTTAGTCTATGCAAAGAAGGATGGAGAGCTGTATTGTAACAAGAGGAGGGCCTTTCGAGAACTTACTTTAACTCATGGTTACTACAGTAGATTTAATTTCCTGTTATTACCGTTGCATAAATCATTTTGAACGATTTCGTGTAAAAAGTGAATCATTCAAAAAATGCACATTTGATGAAATTTAACCGTTTTCCAACCGTTATGTTATTTGACATTTAACGTCAGCATCATTTGTTATAGAAACAAAAAAAAAATGTCTATTAAGGTCTAATACTTTAATAATATTCCTCTTTCATTTACCAGCGATTTTCTTGAAAACGGTTACTTGGCTGATTCAAAAAATGCAAGAAATCTAAATTTTAGGTTTTTGCATGGCCCACTTAATTGTGATCAAATGGTTTTGTGTCCAAAATAAAAAAATTGCTATAAAAACAGTAGGCAACCCTCATTCACCTCTTTTAATTTTGAATCAAGAAATTAATGGATAGAGCATCAAAAAACCAAGGGCCTATAAAGTTTTCGAACATTTGATGTATATTAATTTGGAGCCACAATTCAGAATTTACGATTCATTTCTGGTAACTTCTGATCTTTAGCTTGGAGAGGGTGAATTTTAGGAGACGTGTTCATGGGATAAATAAGTCATATTTTGACCCCAGGAAAACGCCCTTAAAATAATTGTATTGAATTTAGAAGCACCTTATTTGATATATGATACTCTCTCATAAACAGTCAGTGTACTCAAAGCATATTCTGTGTGGGTAGAGGACGGCTATTATTATTATTATTTTCCGTGGCGCTCCGGGGCGAATCACTGATGTTTGGTGGTGTAACATCTGTCCTATACCAGCCAGAAGTTCCACAGGCAAATACCTCAGCCTCTGGTCTATCGGCTACCCAGTTGACAGATGATATCTAATTTTTGTATCAAAAAGTACAGCGAAACTTATCAATACATATATTGAGTTTTTCTCTGACTTCGATATCTCGTCTGTTCCAGAAGTGAATAGGAACGACGTTTACGAACATAACTGTAATATATCAACTAATTTCCAGATAAAAACATTTTGATTTTCAAGAACTTTCCACTTACTCTTTCAGAAGACGCAACATTCATACTGCCGACGGATTCAGGTCTGCGGGTAACGAGCAAGAGGATAGCTTAGATGTTGATCTAGAAGTTGAAGGAGAAGCAGCTGTGCAACAAGCTTGGGGTGAACTAGCCGACATCGAAAGGGAACAAGACAGATGGTCGGAACTTCGAACTCATATCGAGCAGAAGCTAGAAGTTTGCAGACAACGGGGTGTAACATTAGAGGATGTGAGTATATTTCAGTCAGATGATTTTACTGCCAAAACTGATGTTGAATACTGGAAAGGCAAATATACACCAAATATATTTTATCTAAACTCTATATGATTCTCGTACTTAATTGAATGTTACAGCGGTTTGAGACATACTCTTATAGAATTGACGGTAATTGAAATCGTAGTTCTTGAATGAAAATTCCTCTACTGATGTATTTTACTTGATGGAAACTTTTTCCAAGTTGACATCGTAAAAACATCAGTATTTTCCCTGAAGAGCTCATTGGGGCTCATCCTCTTAGAATTGTTTCTCCAAACATTTCATTAATTTTACATTTCTTCAATAATCTTTCAATCACCTACTCTTTTTATTATGTAAAACACACCTCGCTCTATTTTACAGAAGCTTCCATCTTTGTTATCTTCAGACGACGAGAGGGAGATTCTTGCTCTGATGTGCAGGGTTCATGAATTGGAAGCTGACAAAATGGCTCTCCAATCCGAAAGACTAGTTAGACAACATGAACTCAAAAGAAGGGATTTACTGATTTTGAGGTATGACAGGCAGCGACAGCTTTGTGAGGAGATTATCACCAGGCAGCGCCAGTTGATTGAAGGTGAGAAAACTGGAAGGATGTTTTTCTGTAGTATTGTTATCAAGTTGTTGCTGAACATAACTGAGCAGATGACATGATGCAATTTCACTAGTTGTTCATCCTTTACTTATGTTGATTCTGACACAACAAATCAATCAGATTCAGATGTTGCGTTACTCTATTTCCTAGAATTTTTTTGGATGCTCTTGATAATAAGTTCAAATGTAATATTTGCCGGTAATTTACAATGTTTCTTTTTGCACCTTCTTTATGGACTAGAATAACGTATACGTTGGCATTCTACAAAATGCTCATTCCTAATTTATTCAAGTAATCCTAAGAATAAAGCTGGAATCCCGACATTGAAGTCAGGATCCCGAGATTGAAGTCCCGCGTAATTAAAGTCGGGATTATTGAAAAGTCTGAGTTTTGACTCTTCAGTAGCTCAATGTGAATGAGTAATGTTTGTATTTATAGATAAAGTGTTTATGATAAGTATCCAACTTTTTATGTTACAGAAGGGAAAATAAAGTTACCGCAAGATTTACAGGAACTCTATCAAATCTATCAACAAGAAATCCATGCAGCTACGTATACAGACTTTGGATTACCAGATGAACTCTTGACACCTGATAAGTTACCACCCATAAGTAAAGTGTGAGTATAACACAAACATATTATTATGTGAGTATCATACCAAGATCATTTTCACACAAGACGACATGTTGTTCTGATAGGCTGATCTTTGCCTCCAGATGCCTGTATTAGATTATCATTTTGATACTTTTGATATTGATGTAGGTAGTAAGTGAGTATCTTATTGAACTCATGAGATATAAAAAAAATTGAAATGAAAATATATTTCTGCATATCGGAAGCACACCTAAGTCCATTTCAGGTAATTTTTACGTTACATTTAGTTTTACTGGCAGTTTTTCGATTTACATATTTATAGGTAAGTATAAATACTATCTAGACATTAGAGAAATAAAGACAAACGTAAAAATATTCTCAGTTCCTTTTTTAAAGGCACATTGTGATAATGATCATTATTCTAGGGAAACACAAAATGGACTTAGGACAGTGTGGAAATAGATATCCTAATATATAAATATATAGTTTACCTATGGTAAGCATCAGCATGAACAATAGTATTCATACAATATTTAGTTGCATCGAAATATATTTTAATATCTAAAGTAATTACAACATAATAGTTATTAAGAGTAATAAACAAATTTGACAGTAATCAGTAAACAATAAAAAGGTAACAGTCATTTTAGGTTATGTAAAAGTTAGTGGGTAGTGTTAAACAACTCAGTTGGTTTCATACTGGGCTAGTAGATATTTTGGGAGATATTTTTTGAACTGTTAGATCTCATTTGAACTTGTTTGATCTCATTTGAAAGTTTATTATATACCAAAAGCCCTTTGTGAAATAAGGAGTTCATATATTGTTAACTATGCTCTCAGTTCTGGCATCTCCCATACTAACTGAAAATGTGCCATGGTTCTATCATTAGCGAAGATCGTCAACGAGATACTTTTTAAAAAAATTGAGATTTTTTGGTTTTAACCCCACTTTTGTTTCACTGACCAATATAACAGGAAAAATATGTATCTCTGAGGAGCAAAACATCGAGAAGGTATGGAGTACCACAAGGATCTATTTTACGCCCAGTTTTCACATCACATCGCAGATTTCAGTGATTTTGTTCAAAACTGCTCCATACACCAATACGCAGAACGAATCAATCATTTTCGGTTTTGATTTGTTCCTGGTTATTATACACTAATGATTCCAAATGACCTAGAAAATATTTATCAATGACGTTGAAATCTGGTTAAATAGGTGGACATAAAATGTACTCATTCTACTTCTTCTGAGAGTATTAATTATGATCATTTTGTAAGAATTTCACATATATTTCCTCATTAATTTTTTTGTATAACTTAACTGGTCCTACCAGAAGGATTAAGTACAATAATTTCAGCACAAACGTTGACAGTCTCACCGCTGCAATATCGGCACAATAATCTCCACTGCATGTAGTTGGCATATGGAGATATTCCCGAATTTAGCGAAGTCTACGAAATTAAATTAAATTTTTATACATATTTTGTTGTATATTACATGATCGTTTATTCTTTGAAAGTACCTATGTATGTATATGTCAATAGAAAAATGAAGTGATTGATTGATATCAATTGATGATTTCAGTTTAGTACTAAGTAATCAGAAATTTTATTGGCTCATCTCTATAGCAACCGGAACGAATTCATTTGAACTGTTCACCAAATTATTTCAGACAATCCACTAAATACATATCATGAGAAAGTAGAATTTCAGGAACAGTTGTGTAACTTATACGTATAAAATGTATACGTAATTTAATTTTTTCTCAGTTATAGTGACCCCATGTTCCGAAGACAACCTAGCGGAAGTGACGCCAGCGGTAATTCGCCTCCATCTTCTGCCGAATCCGGTGAGGACCCCGTACCAAACAGAGGAGATTCTGTCATTGACAGGGTCATGGGTCATCCTATAACTAGACCGGGTTTAGTGATGAAACTTCCCCCTCTGCCGCCCAGCCCGCCTATCAGATTAAGGAAATCAGGATCTAGGTAATGATGAGTTAATGCCAATTGTATTTTTCAATATCTCGCAATTTTATCAGGACAAAATCTTAAAACGTATCAACTCTAATATCAATTTGACCATTTTCGAAAAGTCATTTGGTCATGAAGTTCAAGAAATTTGCTGGAGCGTGACAAGAAATAGATTCGAAAAATATTAACGACGTCAAAAAGTCTTTCTCTTCAATTATCATAGATTTGAAAACAACTGGGAAAACAAATGGGCCGTGATGGTCGTGTGGTAGAGCGTTCGTCTTACAAGCATAGGATCTTTTTCTTGCTCGCACAATCTCCTAGAAGCTTCTGAGGGGTTTTTCTTTCTGGAAACCTTGAAGATTCGTTACAAAAAAAACTACTCACCTGGTTGTCACCATGATGAACATTCAGGTGCAGTTGACATGTACAATTCAATATTGCAAGGGCTTCTTGTAATCAAACAGAATAACATTGTTCAACTGATATTTTTGGGTCATTCACGTCATAAGTGCTAGAGTAGGTTCTGACCGACGACATCAAAGTTTGGGTATTTGCTTTCTTTGTTCCGAGCTATTGAAGAGGTTTCCATTACTAAATCGTGGCTGCTACATCTTGCGAGTCTCCTCCAAAACAAGTAGTCAGGTAGTCACGGTAAAGATACATTCATTGAATTGTACGCTCGATACCCATACAATAATTTCAAATATCCACGATTTATTAATAATAATAATGGATTTTTTTGTTCACTTCTTACTCAATTTGGTAAGGCTATTCAAAACTTTGTTTCAATTTTTAATTCGTTTTGATCGTGTTATTCAGTCATTGTATCAGTTATAGAATTGTTTTCAAGAGCCGATGTTCCCGAAAGTGTGGATGACCACAATGACTTTTATTTGATTTTTTTTGCATTTTCCAAATCAGATGTAGGAATTCCGACTCGTACCTCGGAGTTCAGACTTAAATCTCGCAATTCCAACTCAGATTTCGACTCAGGTCTCATAGGCACTTCTGACTTAGATCTCGATCTTGTCAATGGAGACGAAAAGACATCTGAGTCAGAGTTCTGACATTTTAGTCTAACTTCTGATACTTTTGAGTCAGATTTCTTATTTCACCCTGGTGTTCCCATAACTGATATATACAGGGTGAGACAGAATAAGACCGACAAACTTCCTGCACCTCATTTCGAGGTGAAAAGTTTCCATCAATGTTTATTGTAAAATGCATCCCCTCTGAGGTACATGGTGTCGAAAATTCGGAAAAAATAGGATTTTATTTATTTCTTCAAAACTCCTGAAGGAAAATAACTGAAACTCGGTACACTAAAATATAGGTTTATCAGTGTGATATTTGATGTTATAGTGTCCAATTTTCGGAACAGTGGCTTATATAGTTCCGGTGGTATGTTATCATATTTTCTTCATATTTTCTTTAGACAAGTAAATTGACAGATGAGTGTTAAACATCAGTTAGGCTCATCAATACTCGATCTAAAAGTCATCATTCTGTTTGCTTAAATCTAGAGGTTTCTGAAAAACTGAAAGTATGACCTGAGGAAGATATATACGGGTAAAGATATTCCCCGTGCACCATAATTGCAGAATGCTAATATTTTATAACGTATCGGAGTATTTTTTATCCACCTGAATATTTTTGAATGTTGGAAAACTTAAAAACATGACGAGGGTGAGTCTGAATTACATCGTCAAACTCCTTTTCTCTATTCCACATATTATTTGAAAGTGAACAATTTTTCAAGGTGGGTCCTATTTGTTTGAGACAAGATATTATGTCTGTCAAAAAATGTAAGCTTGCTTTTTTTTTGGAACACACGTGAACTAAACGGATTGAAAGATTTGATGAACTACTTTGAGGTCAAATAATAATTTATTCGTTTCAGGATTTTCATTCTCAATTCTCATGAATTAGTTTCGTAGATACGCTAGTTTGTGAACATACTTTCCTGAAAAAGTTTGTTTCAATTCTTAATAACTCACTGCAAAGTCGGGCAATTCTGACTAGTTTGTCATAGACTGTTTAGTACGCCACTGGTCAACGCATAAAACATACGCAAAATTTGGAATGAAGAAGGAACGTGGTCTTTTATTAATTGTATTTTGTAGATATTTACAAGAAATAAAATATGATAACATACTTCTGTAACTAGCCAATTGTTTCACGAAAATTGAAAAGTATTACATCAAATCAGAGTTTGGGAGAAAAAAAATCAAATTTTGATTACTTTCGTAGTTTTGACATCCTGTATTTTAGAGGGGATGCCTTTTATGATATACACTGATTGAAACTTTTCACCTCGAAATGAGGTAAGGAATCTGTGTATGAAGTTTGTCGGTCTGACTCACCCTGTATACACCTCGATCATGTGATCAACCATGCAGTGGATGAAAATATATAGAAAATTGGCTCTCGGTATAACGGTTGCCGATTTTACATTTTTTTTTTAAATTTGGGTGCACTGTTTTGTTCCATAATGTTGTTAATAGTGGTTTACATTTATAGTGTCAAATAATTGATTTTAAAAAGTAATATAAAGGAATTTGATTTATCAAAAGGTTACAAAAAGTTTTGTTCAATCGATAGATGTCTTAGGTATATATTTCAAGTTATGATTGTCTGATTCTTGAAAATCGACTATTTTCAAACACGAATTTCTCGAATAAAAATGAAAAACAATCTCCCCTTCTTTTTGTTGACTCCTTTTGCAAACGTTAATCCATATACCTAATTACACAATTACTAGCACCGAAAACAACTATTTCACACAAAAATGTTACTTCTAATAATCACAAACAACGTCCTTTTTTAGTTTTAAAAATTTGATTGGTCAATTCAAATCCTCCTTTGGGAAATGAAAATTGTTATATTCATTACACTAAAGAAGATACTTTTTTTCAGTTCGATGAGAAGAACCAGCAGTGAGAATCATATAAACGTACAAGGATCGGATACATGATAAAAAAAATATTTTTGTTTTATTGGAAAATCTTTATTCTTTGGTAAAGTATCTACTTAATATAAATGAAGTGTAAATTATTGCTAAATAAACAGTTTGAGATACAAAAAGTGTATTATCATTAAACTTTAATATAGCTGAAATTATTCTCCTTTCGAAAGAAATTTTACATCATTCTTGATGTAGGAGTTATAGAATATATTGTTTCTATAAATGAAATAAAATATGTACAAAATTTCGAGTTTATAAAAAATGTTAGATCTAACAGTGTTAAATGAATTTTATATTATTCGAATTTCTGGACTTTTAATTCTACCGTGAGAAATAAAGTGAATATATATTTTTTTTAAATAAAACATGATTTTCAATTTTCTTCGTATAGGGTCATATAAAATTCAATTTTGGTATTTGCAAATCAAGTTTGGGATGAAGCAGAGGTTATTCTCAATAATGATTTCTTTTCAGAAATCAATTATTAAAAAAGTTTTCCATATACTGCGAATTGTATATCGGACACTGTATGTTGTGTTAACATGTTTAAACAAACGTAACCAATGAAAAAATAAAAATACAGTAGGTATTCTACAAAATATGCAGTAGGAGAAAAATAGAAATGGAGATGTATAGTTTGAAAAAGGGATGATCAATGACTAGAATTATTATTGTTGAATACTGTTGGATGATATTAAAATTAGGAATAGAATGCCAATGTAAACAGTTTTTTACGGATGGATGGAGGTAATCTGAAAAATAATACCATCAGTTGATAGGAACTATTACACATGAAAAACGTTTTCTAGGAAATATTTAGGTTAAATTATTTTTTAGAACATTGGAACAATAACTAAACATATCCTCTGTTGATTGAACCAACTACAAGATTGTTGAAGTATTGACCAATTTTCCTGAAATTGGGGGCATGTTTTCGTCCACGTCTTCTAAAGTCACTCTTCGAAGAGTTATAATTTATAGAAGCAGTTTCTGAAAAACTTGATATTATGATATTGGTTTGATGATGTGATCTACTAGTCAACCGTTTGTTTACATTATTGAGGAATGATATTGGAATAATCCTGGAACCGGCCCTAACCGCTTTTGTTTGGATAATCGAACCTGGCTCGTTAACGATGCATGCATGAAATCCTCACTAGTTAGTTACAATTAGAGTTTGCTTCTAGACACAGTTGGCTTAGCAGTAGTGAATATATTTTATTAAAATAAATTGGAAGCTATACTCTACAAGTCTAAATAAATAAGCGAATTATAGTCAAGTGCAATTTCATTACAGTGGTGTCAGAAGTGGGATTTTAAAAATAAATAAGAGTTCACGGAGTGAACAGCCTTCTTGTTAAATAACTGAAAGACTTTTTGGCGTAAAAGAAACTATTGACCCGGTTTAAGTGTTCGCGAAGTGGACAGTTTTGCGCATTACGGAAAAATAAACCACTACACTTTTTGTTGATATCCCGTTTGAAGACACCTAAGGACGGAATGCTTTCAAGAAAAGTTCACCTGGTCGATTTGAAGGTCGCAGAATTGAAGCAAGAGCTGGAAAAAAGAGAACTAGAAGAAACAACCGATAAGAAGGCTGTACTCCTGAAAAGACTTACGGAAGGACTGATTCAAGAAGGAGAAGATATCAAATCTTTTTTTCTAATTTTCTGGAATGGATTTGAGTTCGAAAATGAATGAACTCAACGGATCCTCAACATTTTTGGAAGATAAACTTGTAGAAAATTTGGTGAACTTGAAAGAGGAACTCCAACAAAACTTGGTGAGCTTGAAAGATGAACTTCAACAAACTTCGAGGATTCTGGAAAATAAACTCCCTGTAAATTCAAATAGTTTGAAAGTACTCCAAGAAAAGCTATAAAAAAATATGAAAATCTAGAAGAAAAGTTTCCAGAGAATTCGAAAAATTGGAAGAAGAACTTCCAGGAAACTCGAACAGCCTGCAAGCACTTTGTGGTATGGCGAACCGGTTAGAAGAAAGAATTGGAACCGCCAAGATAGACTGAATGAACACGGAAGTAGAAAAAATCAAAGCTGAAATCGAAGCAGAAATGGGCAAAATGAGGGAAACAATTAGTAATGAAATCACAAATTATTTCAAGTAAAAAATTGACCAATTGAAAGAAATAATCAGTTAGTTACATTAACGAATAGATTCTGTGCAGAAACTTTTATTATAAATTCAAACCTGTGTATGAACTTGGACGAAGTACTGAAGGAGATAAAAAATTTCGAGGTCAGGTCCGGCTCCAGTATCGTTACAATATAAGTGTTGGTATACTGAAAGAAAATCCAGGCAAACAGTTGATTTTGACACTCTTCTCATTAAAATTTCATGGGATTGTATTATTTTAAAGAAAACCCTTCATAAAACCAATTTTTTCTAGTGAAAAGAGCAAAATACATAATATAGAACACAAAAAAAGTCACAAAAAAGTCACAAGGATCATTATGATAAAATTTAGTTTCGCCCATGAATCCTGTATTCATAAAAGTTAATCTTGATATTCTACAGAATATTTTTATAATGGATTTCATTGAGCATAATACTAGGATGATAATAAATTAGGAGTTATACCGGGTAGCTACGGAAGTATTGCCTACGGAATATCTCAGTTATTGTATGAAGTAGGTTTGTGAAATTTGGAGCGTCGATATAATGACATAAGAGCTAGAATTTGAGCATATTGACATGTCGCAGTTAACTTCAGGTCTGACCGGAAGTAACATCAACTTTCTTATTTTAAATGGACACCCTATTTTTTTTCTTTTCGCTTTATTCAGCATTCAATTCCCTTTCTAATGACATATCACAAGTTGGTATCTAACCAGAAACTAGATCAGAAAAAAATTATTATTGAAATTCACCGAGTAGGCCGTGGAGCAAAACGAAAGCCAAAAATTGAAAAGTTGGCCATGGAAACCATACGTCACTTGATAACAGTTGCTACTACTGTGATATTTTATTTTCATTCGTCGGCGTTATAAAAAGCCGCCAAAAAAAATATTGGAAAAATTGGATTTTTTGGTATTTCATTTCAAAAAATTACTTTCTATTATATCATTAGAAAGGAATGGTTATGCTGAATAGTACAGGCAAGAAAAAGTTGTATGTTCCTATTTAAGTTATGGAGCTACAGAGTATTTTTTTTTCCCAATTTTTCCAATATTTTTTTTTGGCGGCTTTTTATAACGCCGACGAATGAAAATGAAATATCACAGTAGTAGCAACTGTTATCAAGTGACGTATGGTTTAATTAGCCAACTTTTCAATTTTTGGCTTTCATTTTGCTTCCACGGTCTACTCGGTGAATTTCATTAATAATTTTTTTCTGATCTAGTTTCTGGTTAGATACCAACTTGTGATATGTCATTAGAAAGGGAATTGAATGCTGAATAAAGCGAAAAGAAAAAAAATAGGGTTTCCGTTTAAAATAAGAAAGTTGATGTTACTTCCGGTCAGACCGGAAGTTAACTTCGACATGTCAATATGCTCAAATTCCTACTTCATACAATAACTGAGATATTCCGTAGGCAATACTTCCGTAGCCACCCTAATATGAACAAGCGCAAATAGACTTTTATTGGTTTACATCCAAAAGCAATATACAAAACTGAAGCCAAACTATACCGGTACTGTGACAAAAATTCAAAATCATCTGGCTTTTTGAAGGAAATCAACCAGAAAATAATACTTTAAGGTGCTTGATTCTGAGTTTTTTTCGATCGTTTTTACAGTTCAACTCATTTTACTATAAGAGATTCGTTGGCACATTATTTGGTATAAAATACATATCTTATCGTGAAAATACTGGGTATTCGAAAATTGTTCATCTCACTTCTTCAATAATTCCACTTCTGTTTTATAGAGCATATACAAATGACCAGTAAAACAAATTGAAGATACAGAAGGCCACCGGAAAGACTATCCTAGATTTTTTATCAATCCACATGGCCACTTCCTGCGGCGTCATTGTGGTCCATGTGGAATCCCTAGGCATTTTGTGTTCTATCTCTGGCATGGAAATGATGCTATCTCCGTTCTGGTCCAAGAGCTCATCCTGACTATAGTTGGTTATTTTGGGTATCGGAAAACTCTGGAAATAACATTTCCGTTATTGAAGTTATATGGATGATTTATTCTTGTATACATTATAATAGACGTACATGATATCGAAACACAAATTAAGTGAAATTAAGTAATGTTTTTGTTGGATGGAGAAGTAGAAACCATTGCTGAAAAATTATCACTAGTAATACCACAAATGATTGAATTTTCGCGATAAGTCCGACGATTCATTCGAACGAAACTGAATTGCTTTGAGAAAACACAACGAGTCCGCAGGACGAGTGGTGTTTCCCTAAATTAATTGAACGGAGTAGAAGGTAAAAAATATGTAGGTCGGCAGAAACTTTTTTGGTGATCTGAAAAATTAATTAATTTCAAAAATAATTAAAGTTTTTCTAATAAACGTTGGCATCGAACGAAATACATATTTAATGAAACCAGTAACCTGCTCGTTCTTGAATTCGTGTATAGCGTGATTATTCAAATTTGTCTCATAAACAAATCTGAAAACACCGAACTTGACAGGCCAATCAGAGTCAAAAGAGTCAAGTTTGTTGTTATCGACAATCCGAACTTGACTAGATCTCCTCATTGATTCATTTGCCAAGTGCGTGAAATAGTCATTGGAAGTGTATCAAAAAAGAACTGAAATTCTGAACATAGAACAGTTTGATGCAGAGAAGGTGCAAATGGAAGCATTATACAGTGCATTCCATTTAAAACGAGCCACACAATTTTTTTTTAATGGATCACCCTATATTGTTTCGCTTTAGCAGATGTTCTATGATGAGCAGATTTCAACAAATTATAATACATATGGTCTGAAGCTCATAGTTTGGAAGCTAACAATTATTTGAGTTGAAAACGAGTCACACTGAATGAACTTCTGTACAATCTGTTACCTAGGATTCATAGGTGTTTTTTTGAAGTATACCTCAAAAAAGTCTCATTTTGCCTAAGTTTCAATTCGATATTCTCTTCATTTTGTATTTGTCTCATTCTACGATAACGATTACCTACCAGGTGAAGTCACAATTGGCGTTTCTGTTTCGTGAATTTTTGAGAAGTAATGATTTATACGCTTCGAGAACGGATTGAAATAGTGAGTTCGTACTACCAGAATGGAAATAGTGCTAGAGCTGCTGCCCGTATGTTCAATGATAATCATCCAGGAAGAAATGTAGGTACGATACAAATTCGTTTCGGAATTATTGAACAAATACATGGAAACTGGATATGTTAACAATAAAAAGCATAACCATGCAGGAGTTGTCAACGATGAAGCTATTTCTATTGCAGTTTTAGGGCACGTTGGACTAATGGAAAATACTTCTTACTAAGTTTTCAGGATCCTTCTTAAGTACAAATTTCATCCATAAAAGATTAGACTAGTTCAAAATTTCTTGTATAAAATTTGTTTTTCGGATTAAAGTACGTTTAGTTTGAATGGAGAGATGAATCGGCAAAATTGTCGATATTGGAGTGACACGAATCCTCATTTATATCGTCAAGTTCATACCCAACGTCGTCAAAAACTGAATGTTTGGGCAGAGATTTTAGGTGACCACATCATAGAACCTTTTTTTATCGATGATAATTTGTCTGGTGAGAAATATTTGGCCATGTTGGAGAATCGAATAATACCCTGCAGCAGTAGGGGCAATTGAGGAGGATATGAATTTATTAGAAAACGAAATAGTTTTTCAGCAACATGGTGTACCTCCTCATTGTGCACTAGTCGCTGGATTGGCAGAAGAGGTCCTACAGAATGGCCACCAAAGTCTACGGATCTCACTCCTTCAGATTTCTTTCTATGGGTCATTTGAAGTCTAAAGTGTATGAGATAGAATCAACAACATTAGAAGATTTGAGAGAGAATATCATGAGGCATAGCAGAGAAAAAACTCCCGAGATTGTCAACCATGTGAGGGCGGCAATGGAACCTCGTTTGGTTTGTGAAAACGTTTTTGAAAGAAAATTTGTTTCTTCTCATTGTCATGAGATATTGATCAAGAATTTAATAAAAAATCTCTTTCTCTGATTTATTGCTTCCATATTTGTCTCTAGAACGAATACTTCAAAATGTGGCCTCCTGTTGTTGACCAGTTTTTTTATTTTTCCTGAAAATCATTGTTCCAAAAGTTATTCAGGGTGGCTCGTTTTAAATGGAATGCACTGTATACTACATCGCCAAATCTTGATCGAAAATTACGAAAGTCTCCAGATATCGACGTTACAAATGCAAATAAATTGGGAACAAAGTTCCCGAGTCCAAGAAACAAAGTTTTGCTGAATTCCAATTGGTAAAATACACTGAAGCTCAAGATTTCTGCATGTATAGCTTTGATGATGCAGTTTATAATTGGTTCAGATGATCATACAATGTGTCAAAATATATATTAGCGATAACGGTATACATTTTTATGTGTGAATTGAAAGTTTTATTTCCTTTCTATTTTTCAGTTTGATAATGCCGGTCACGACAGTTCATCGGACAATAAATTGAGATAGTGTTCAGGGAGTGCCAGTTCATCGCACATGTTTTTTGCGGAAATAGCAGAAGAATGAAATGTATTGTGCATGGCGGACCTATTTTATGAAACATTTCAACCAATCAAAAAACCGTGTATTTTAGCATGAGTGGAATACCTATTCGGTAGAATTGCAAAAACGTTGTATATTGGACAGACAGGATGATATCTCAAAACTAGAATATTAGAACATGAACAAAGCCTCATAACCAAGAAACAACAAATGAAACAGGTCTTGCGGAACATTCAGACAAAAAACTACACAAACTCGAAAATATACAGAAATTCTGAAAGCAACAAAACTATAAAAAAGCATATATAATATGGAAAAATGCGAAAAAAGTTGTGATTCAAAATCATATGCTCAATTTCTGCCTCATTCCTATTCATACCATATGAATCAATAAAAAAAATTAACAATAATAACAAACCAAGCACGTCTGTGGTCATGAAAACTTCATTAATGAAGAGTTGAAAGAAATCATGAACCTGTAAAAAAATAATTTTTCCAATATTTAATTAACATGTCCATTTCTTCCACATTGTTGATGATACCTCTCTGGCACAATTTATTCGAACTTCGTTCGAAATATTACGGTTTACTCTTCCCGGTGTCTGTGCTACTTGGGAGTGTTTTGTCTTGTTCTTGATTTCCCGTGCGGATGGCGCTGTGATCAACTTTGTTGTGGGTCGTAGTGTCATCCGGGGGGGAAATATTAGTTAAACGGTTGATTATTATTCATTTGGCAGGAACACGACAATTATAATGCTGTCCGATCTACCTTGCCACTGATGAGAAGCAACAATCCTCGAAACATGCATGTTTGCAGGTGGTTATTCCCAGCCAAATGAAGGATAATCTTCTGTTTAACTACAAGACAAGCACTTGCAATTGGGTCTTCTTGGAAGAACGTTGCACAAATATCTGTCAGATGTAGTTCAATGTCCTTCGTGGTATTAGCCAAGGAAGTAGTTTTTTTCTGACAGATGTTTGCGTTTATTTTTTCACTAACACGGCAAGAACCATTCCGTTCATTAACCGGGTAGCAGACTATACTTCCTCCACGATCAAAAATTTTAAAATATTTTGAAATGGAAACGAACAAAAGATAATTTCCACACGAAATAATAACTATTATTTTAAAACACTGTTTATCAGAAAGGACTAATCCTGGACTAACCAGAAAAAAAATTTTATCGCGAAGATGCATTAACAATAAACTATTAAATTACAAAAAATGCCTTCTCGGTGGCTTGAACCCACAACTTCTTGTCTACTGTGCCTGGCTGATAGAATAATACTTATTTTATAATAAATTTTGTATATTAGAAAATATATCCAAAATGGGTTGCCTAAAAAAATCTTGGACAGAATATTTTTAATAATTATTTTGAAAACAGATTTTTCATTAAATGTTGCAACATCAAGATAATAAAAAAAATTCATACTGGACTCAAAGTATAAAACATAGAGAATGTGCAGACGTAGGGTTGTCTATTATTGAATAATTTTCACGTCTGTGGTTACGGGTTAACGGCATTCTCTTCCACGAAAACTACGAGTCTCAAACTTTCCAGTATATTATTTGTACTCTTTGTAATTTCAGGTGGTGTTCACACTCTGATTGTGAATCACTGGATAAATTCATGATACTTTTTATATTTTCGAATGAAAACGTGGCAGCAATAATTTTGACACTACTGAAATTTGCCACTACGGTGACATTCAACTGCGTCGAAGCTAATGTTATTATTGCTAACCAGTGTGCGAATATTATTCTATTACAAGAGAGAGAATGTAAATACATTTGAATTGCGTGGGAGCAGAGGTGTTGCAGAATATTTCTTCAATCTCAAGAGAGAGAATTCCAGCATTCTGTAATTAAATTTCATTCCAGAATTAGCAAATTCTGTGATGATCGTGGAGAAAATTCATTCTATAATTTTATCCATGTTAATATTTTTCACAAAACCTGACGTTTTCATAGTCCAAATATGTATGTATTTCATCAACTTATCGCAACAAACATTTTAATGGAAGATGACTTGATAGAATTCGAACGTTGGTGTGGTGTGGTTTTAGTAATCTTGGCCTTTTCCCAACCAACCACAAGTTATACCTAATTGACTGAGAAATATGAAGGGCGAAGTGGTTGAAAGTGGTAGACTTTTACGTTTAATGAAAGAAATGAATACTTACATGGACCGTCAAATAATTGCTTTGCGAATTTTTCGCTGCCTGGTCTTTGTCCAAACTGGAACAAGATCTCGTCTTGTAAAGTGTATTCATGGATTCTGCCTTCCTTAGCTGCCGCCTTGCCAAACTTGGGGTCAATGCTCCTTTGAGTATATGTTTACTATTTTGTTTCTTCAATTCGACCTTTTTCCTACAAACATTTGTTAATTGAAAATTAAACTAACCAGAGTAATGGATTGATTCATATTCTGATCAGAAATTATTTTTTGAATAAGTAACCAGAGTCAGATATCTTTCTAGGAAAATTTTTTCCATGTAATTTGAACCTATCATATCTACGTATTGGTGACCAAGTGACCAGAAATAGCCAATCAGACAAACATTCAACTGATAAGTGCCCCGGTAAATTATCAATATTGAACAATCGAATCACCATGGTTATGACATAGTTTGACGTTTACTCAATTAAATTTTCAAAATGTCAGTCCCTTCGAGTAGATATGGAAATATCCAAAATGAGTCGATCGATATAATTATAAGTGACAATTCTATGAAAAAAAATTCTTACTGAATATCCCTCGGCTATTGATAAATTTTCAAAATTTGTCTTAACTTTTCTCAAGCGAGTTGCTTTAAGGTAACTGTTACCAAGCAACTCGCTTTCGAAAGTATACGACAAATTATTTCGAAATTATCAATAGCCTTGGGATAGCGGTGGCTTAGCGGTCTAATGCACAGGCCGTTCGAAACTCCAGCATAGTGATAGTTGGTTCGAGCCCGATGTAGGTACGAGAGAATTTTTCTCATCTACTGGATCGATATGCGACCGCATGCTTTGTTGAAAAGCATGTGTATTGTGAGTTGTCTAGATGCCAATCTCGTCTAGTGCTAGCTTGGAGTGCACACAGACCACCCGAGGTGGTGCTGTAGGTTTTCCGGGTTTTCCTACAGCTGAAAAGTGAATACATCACTTAAAACATCAGTAAGTTGCCCCGGAGCGCCACGGCAAAATGATAATGATAGCCGTCCTCTACCCACACAGGCTATGCCTTTGGGTACACTCAACGAGTGTTTATGAGGGAGTATTATTATTATATTATTATTATAATGAACCATTTAATAATGATTTATAATCATATTGTTCATGATTTTATTGACAGTTCACGCAAATAATAAGTATTTACCGAGAGTATCAAAGCATGAGAGCAAATAATTTCTATAAAAGTCGAATTACCCTTCTCTCCATACATTCTCACGTCTCGAAAGTTAAATCACCATCAAATTGTGTAAGTATTTGAATTTTTAGTGAATGAAATTTCTTATACCTTTCCACAATTGAAGAGTATAACTTCTATAAGGTCTAAGTGCCATTTCTGCAATATTTATACCTTTCCACAATTGAAGAGTATAACTTCTATAAGGTCTAAGTGCCATTTCTGCAATATCATGATTTTTACATCCAAAGGGTCCAAGTGCCATTCCCAATATTTCTATAAACGCGCAAAGTGTCAAGGCGATATTTCTGCGATCTCTTTCGCCTTACAGATGTCGCAATCGACTTGGTTTCAATACCATGAGAGGAAGTTTTCATTAAATATTTTCGTTTTTTAATTTTTAGTACTTAGATCTCATAGAAATTATACTGTTTCATTTTACGTGTCACAAAAAATCCACTTACCTTCTTCGCCAAATTACATTCACGAACGCAAACTGGGCAAGCGAGAAAAATATGAAACTAGCACATGCTAGAAACCAAATTTCACTAGCCTTGATATAGGAAACTTTTGGCAGGTTCTTCGTCAGTGCTCCGTTGAGTGTAATGAAAGATAACATCGTGGCTGTACCTTCAAAAACAATAGATTTAATGATTAACGTTGCATGAATTCTGTGTTGTTTTTTAATCTATTGCATAATAATTCGAGTAACAAATTATGCAATTTTAAAACCATGCTGAATACGTTTCCAGAAATATTCATGAAAATTTGTAAAGGAAAGGTTTCAAGGGCGATAAATCCACTGACTTAATTTTTATCGCTATAACATTTTTCCAAACAAGCACCACAAGATACTGAAATAGAAGAATTGAACAATTCAATTTGGTTCTAAGAGAAGTGAAGCAGATCCTTGTGTGTTTTATTCTTGAATTGCACATGTATTGAAGGTTAATATACAAACCTAATGTTACTCTAGGGGCTGCCGCATCTGCTTGTAGCCAGAATGTTACCCACGAGGTACACACGAGGAGAATCGAGGGGACGTAGTAGTCCATGATGTAGTATCCAATTTCTCGTCGAAGCAAGAATTTGAAAACGACTGAACTGTAATTACCAACTGAAAACATAATATTAAATTAGTACATTATCCTGAATGTAAAAGTAAATTCGTTTTCATTGAATATCTCAGATACTTTCGTGGAATCTATAGATGTTGCCATCCAAATAGCGGATTTTCAGTGCGCAAATAGTAATTTATGAAACGAGTTCCTGAACATTACATCTTTTCATACATCCTGAATTCACACACGAGAATGGTGGACATCATTGAAATATCGAAGCCCTATAAACGGGGTTCATACATTACTTGTTGTATAGTACTGATAGAAGTGGACTGATTTCATTCGTATGTTACATATATTTTGCACTTCATAAACTTTTTAAATCTTTTCCAACTCACTGCGTTTTATTCTATTACTTCACTGTCATCATGTTGAAATTATTAAATAATAATTAAAAAAAGGACAAAATCTGCTCCATATTATTGCAACTGCATATTATCTATGAACGTCAATTTGTCATCCGGTTTCCCTTGGAATTTTAATTCAATGGACAATTACCTTTATTAGGAAGTGGTTTATGTGAATTGGGACTCTTTTTTCTCTTTTGTTTATGCGAGACAGAAAGGTTCGGGTCTAGCGACTAGTGGTAGGTGCTGATATCTACCACAACTGCTATGAAGACTGAAAGTCGATACGCGCCCACTTCTAACGACTATTTGTCATCAACGACCCTCGACATACTGATTATTACAAATGATTCTCGTCAAATATGTCATGTAATTTGTTACTTGCAAATTCAGGTTGGGATGATAATTATGAAGTTCAAACACCTCTAATGAATCATGGTTTCTGAAACTCTCCCTTTGTAGAAACGAATGCCATCATCGTGAATTTCATAAGAGAAATGCATTCCTGTTCTGACCAGTGCCAAGGTCAGTACTCGTAAGTTACCAGTTTACTAGTGCAATATCGAGATGTAGTGTAATTGTTCGCAAATACGGTATCGCCTCGGACTAGATGAGTTATTGATTTATTTGAGAGTATTGCGTAAAACAGAGGTGATTATATTGACTATGCTCCCTTTGATTGTAAGTATAATTACATTTTATGATTCTTTGTTTAAGAACTATTATCCAGAAATATCTATGTACTTATTACCATTATGTTTTTGACTATTTTTAATATATTTTATATAATATAAGATTTGTTTATTCTGATCCGTTCATGTAGAATTCAGCCGCTATAATGTAACTTCTTTATTTGTGAGAGTCTTACGGTACAAACACAGAAGAGCGAAGCGGCAAGCGCCGCGACTAGGACGAGAGAATAAATTCGGGCACAATGGTAATGGCGTCCAATGCAAAACCCATGGAAATATTAGAGTCGCGTCGCTTGTCGCGTCGCTCCACTATAACTGGTACCTTTAGGACGTTTCAAGAACTCCCTTCGTCGAAACGAGGAGGCTTGTAGGGCAAGATATCAAGAAATCGAAATCACCTCTTCGATAAACAACTAGACCTAGACTTGACAAAAGTATAACATGCCACCTCCTTCTCTCGAAAAATTCCGTCTATACCAATTACGCCTAGTTATGTAAGAAATGTTATCGCGTCAAATATGAGTTCGGAAAGCTTGTCTGTTTTCAATGGTTATTCAATTATTTTAGATTCATCAGTTGTAATATCACAAAAGAGTGAGAATAAAGTGAAAATAATTTGACAGATTTTTCCAAAACTTGTTGCCAAATGGCAACAAGTTTGAGAAAAAATGTGGAGAATTATTTTCTACTTTATCGAACTCTCGTGTGGTATTCTATAGATTATTTTCTGATGCCCCAATCATAGACCTATTCTCTATACATATAACATTTTTATTTCAACAATTTACTTGAATCACTATAAACAGAATGAAGTTTGTAATTTGAAGTTCTCATCATGAAATATACAATTATTATGAATATTTTGTCCTTGGCTGGAGGATTCCGTAACATTGTTGTGTTCTGTTGGATTGAAAGCTATTGCTTTCTCTCTGTCCCTAGGTTACCAATTGAAATTGTTTCCAAATTGACACGGTACTCAAAATAGTATCCTTACATGAATTATCGTTGATTTTCTTAAAATTTCATCGAATGATGATGTACTAAACCATTTTGGAATAATTTTTCACTTTTCATGCAAACTGATAACAGACGTCAGATCAAAAGTATCAGTTGTAACATAATAAAAACAAAATACCACAAAAAATTCCCGCGGAAATTTTCAAGGTAGAAAATTTCCACTATAATAATGCTGTGATTGGCCTGAACGTACATGAATGCTTTGAATTGATGGTTTCCATTGGTGGCAAGAATTGTAAAAAAATAATCCAGATAATACAGAATATAGCAATATTTGCAAAATGAACGGAGCAGAGAACAGCTAATGTCTGCCCTATTTCCACTAAGATTACGAGGAATCGCGAAATAAATATTTGACTCCAATGAACAGTTGAAAAGTTAGAACACTTTAGAGTTTGAAAATCACCTGATGAGGACCTGCTGAAATTTAGGAATTGTACACAATAGAAACGTGCAACCTGTCGACGCTATTCAGACAGAATTGAAATTTGTAGTGCAACAGTTCACAAATTCACCGGTTCAGAAGCTATTGAGATATAATGAAACACTAACTGTACTTGATCCCTCCAATCCAGAGAGAAGCAGAATTCAGCTGCTCGTATTTAAATTCTTAATCTGTGAGCGTCTTATGACGTTTCAATAACCCCCTTCACCATCATCACATTTAACCGAGGGAGCTTTCATCACATATTCTTGTTTTTCTGAATTGGGGAAAGCTTTCTCCCAGCAGTGCAGGTTTTTTTTTAATCTTTCTCTTGTGATCCGATTATGTTTTTCTCTATGAGTACGGAGAATTTGTTCTCAGTCTCTCTTTTTTGTTTGTGGATGATCACTTTTCTCTCATTGGACTTCTGGATCTTGAGTGCATCTCTGTAGATCCTCAGTTACTATAAAAATTAACAGCAGACGAAGAAAAATAGGAGCACTTATATAAAAAGAATGCAGAATACACGGTGGCCACAGAATGGATACCACCAGAATAAAAAATAGAACGCTTCAGACGAAGCTGGAGAGACGAAATTAATGATGCAATACAAGCAAAGGCGGCATCAGTTGTAAACATTCTATTAAAAGCATGCTTCACTTTGTATAGACAATATAGTGGGGATGTCAATGTTGACAAGTTTATTTAAATGGTGTCAAAAGTTAAAACAACAGTCAAGCCAAAGTCAGAGAAGATAAATAAAGCCGTGAAAAGAGTTTCCTTAAAACCTTCCAAAGGAGAGAAAAAGTTAAAATTGAAAAGTTCTACATCAGATGAACATATTCTAGCAAAGAGAGTTTCATTTAACAATGGAAAAACTCTTGGTCTGGAACATTACTTCAGTAGAATGGATTACGAGAAGAAATTGTGTTATATAAGGAACATGGAGAGAAGACTTGAACGAAAGAAAAAAGAAGAAAATGTTACGCAGTTCATTATAATCTGTTTCGTGGTATTGGGACTAATATTTGTTCTTTACTTTACACTGTGATTATTTGTACGCTTTACAATTTTAAATATAAAAAAGACTGCTGGAACTTACCAAGCCCTCCCCTATCAAATGCAGGTGGTACCACTGTTTCTTCAGCCCACTTCTTTTCTAGGACGAATTCGGTTAAATGGAGGTTGCCTGCTACCAGATATGGCCGATTTTTCTCCCATTTTATCACCAGGTTCGAAACATTATATGCCCCTGAAAAGATATAATTTGTCGGTGTTGTAGTTTCCTTTGTTTTATGTATAAAGAATTATAAAATGTCAGGCTTGTCTTTATGAAATAGATGGAATATAGGGTCATCCGAGTGCTGAAACTGAGTCATAAAGAATACCCAGAGTTCCAATAAATAAATCTCTGAAATGAAATCTGACTGAGATACAGGGTGTTGAAATCACGAAAGTAAAATGTTTTCTGTGCTACTCGAAATGATGAAGAAAGATAAATCTAAATTTGTTATTCAAAACGACTTGGATGAATTTGAAAAAATTTATTTTCCCACTAGTTTCTTTTTAAATCTGTGTGGTTGTTCAGCCGTATATTATCCGTCATATATATCTCGGCAAACAAAACCACTACGGCAGTATCCCTAAACATACAAGCAGCATACGATAATATCAATTTGAACCTACTATTTCATAAAATGATAAAACTGGGAATTCCCTTGAGAATGAGTACATTACTGATCTCTCTATTCTCGGAGAGACGAATATACTTGAAAATAAATGAATCCATCAGCGATCCACGCGAAACATCGATAGGCCTACAACAAGGGAGTATTTTGAGCCCCCTTCTCTACATTTTATATACTTCAGAGTTGGAAACAAATCTCGAAATGAATTCTCATATCATACAATATGCAGATGACATTTGTATAAACACCCAAAACCACTCTTTTGAAAATTCGCTTCAACACCTCTCCACTCAGTTGGAAAACACCAAAAACTGGATGGACAGAAACGGACTCACAATTTCGGAAAACAAATCAGAGATCTGCGTATTCACCAGAAAAAGAACAGAATATCCGAAACACATTCAAATTGGACCATGGGATCTTTCAATACGACCCTCGGTCAAATACCTAGGTATCATCCTGGATAGGAAAATATCATGGAAAGAACATGTAAGTCTCACCTGTCGGAAGTGTGAAAACGCACTCAATATTCTCAGAATCTTCTGTAGAACAAAGTGGGGAGCAGACCCGAATGTTGCCCTGATTTTCTATAAATCATTTGTTAGGTCTATCCTAGATTATGGAAATATACTCTATGGCAATGCTTCAGATGCTTTGTTGAGAAAAGTAGAAGTCATTACAAACAGATGTATTAGGATATGCTTGTTATACCTTCCATCTACACCTATCAAAATATTAGAAGCAGAATCCAGAGAACCCCCATTGGACTTGAGAAGATATCTTCTGAGTAATAAATTTGTTACAAGAAATTTAGCAAAAAACTCAGATCTACTCACCAAACTTCGCGATTTTAACCGTCCACACACTCACACATCGATATTGGAACCAGAAAAAGATGTCTCTACTAGTAGAAAGCTTCACTAGGTCATCGAAGTACAGAAAAACAATCTATAGAACAAATAACCTCCCGTATTTCAACGAACAGTACGGAATTATATCCGATGAAAGTATCGATGAGATAACAGCACAGAGTGACGAAAAGTTCTTAAACTATATTAATGAACGATGGCATAATGCAGATTTCATCTTCACAGACGGATCAAAAATATCTGAAAAGACAGGTTTCGCATTCTACCACTCCAACAGCACCTATTTCCACACCTACAAATTACCGAATGAGGCATCAATTTACACGGCGGAATTGACAGCCATTCTGATGGCAATGCGATACATCCTCTCACAACAAACCCTTCAGTCTATTATTTTTACAGACAGCCAGAGCTCGGTAGACAACCTCCAAAACCACAAGCAGTTTTCTATACTGGAAATCGAGATCGCCAAAACCCACAAAGAAATAGTGTTACAGAATAGAAGAGTTGATATAGTTTGGGTAAAAGGTCACTCCGGAATAAAAGGGAATGAGATAGTGGACCAACTGGCAAAGCAAGCATCCTTGACTGGAGAACAACACCTTGAACATTCCGTAACTTGTTCGGATTTGAACCGAGTATATAGAAGGGAATTGGAAAGATCATGGCAGAACGAATTTTCCAACTCTGAAACAGGCAAAATCTACAAGCGTCTATTTTCGAATATTTCAGGAACCAGGTGGTTCCAACAAGAGAACGATAGGAATTTCATCAACACATTTAACAGAGTAAGGTCGAACCATGCTCTCTGCCCAGCACACAAATTTAAAATAGGTTTATCAGACAACCCATACTGTACTTACGGTGAGTACGGAGATGTGAACCATATAATTCTGGAGTGTTCACTGTATTATCAAAGCTTGGATAAATTATACTCAATTTGAATTATTTATTGGTTTTAGATAATACGAAAACATACAGAAATCTTTATAATCACATAACAAGATGCAAAATGAAATTGTAATACATAGTCAAGAATTACTACCAAAAATATTGTAACCGATACACGGATGATACTAAACTTGTATGAAACAAAGAATAAGGAAAAATTATAAAAAAGAAATAAAAAAAATAACAAAAAGGAAGAAAAAAAAATTAGATATGGAAAATTTTAAATAAATAAAAAATCATGAAAGCCAAAAACAAAAAAGTGAAAGATAACACAATGGAAAATTAAACTAAAAATGATTGATTGTTTTGATAATATGTACGCCCTCACTCTTTGATATTTTGCCTATGCTGTTTTTTCATGGTATGAAACATACGTAGCGAGTTATGATCATCACTATTTTGAATTAACCAATGAAAGTCCTTCAATTGTTTACCCTCAGCCTTGAGCTCTTTGGTTATCCATTCATTTCTTGTAATTTGTACATCGGTCTTGAGTTTTATAAAGGGGCAAGTTATGTCTAAAGCGTAAGTTAATAAACTAAAAAAGCTCGTGTAGGCTTCGTTAACATTTGAGCTACTTTTATAAACAGACTGATATTTTTCAGCTCTCAAGAAGTGTTTCAAATTCAATAAATTATCTAGGCTTGTATCACGCTTGGTTATGATTTTTTTGTCAGCATTAGTTTTGTGAAAGTCAACAATTTTTAAGCTAAATATTAAACTTAAATCAAGTTCTTCGAGATTTTCACTAAATAATGAGTTACTAATATTTGTGGCAAAATAATCAATCTGTGATTTTGAAGTATTTCCGTTTTTATCAGTAAACACTCTTGTGGGTTTGTTATTTTTGAACACTAATTGGTAGCTCTCCAATAAATCGATAAATGAGTTTTTATCTTTTTCCCTCTTGGGACAATTTTTTGTATTTAAGTTGTCTATATTAATATCGCCACAAATAATAATATTTTTATTTCCCTTGGTGCACTGGCTTAAAGTTTGTGACAGTCTGTTTATGAAAGTATCTATTAATCCTGTAGGAGGTCTATATACGTTAATCAAACAATAATTTTCGTCTCTAACAGAAAAAGATATAGCGCAATGTTCTCTATTCATTTCATCATCTTTGCATCTGACTATTTTCAATTCTTTGTATATAATGCTTTTGTGTACATAAATCAGTACACCACCATGAACATGTTTTTTTGTATTGAAGAAACTGGCAATATTATAGTTTCCCAATACCATAGAGTCAATACTGGTATCAGAACACCACGTCTCTGATAGACATAAAATATCTATTTTCCTCGTTTCAGCAATTAGCTCCAATTCGTCGAGTATATTAGATGATGATATTCAAACAGTGTATTTCGTCAAAATTAGTCAAAATTGTTGGATTGAACTGGGAATTCATCATTGTTGAATGATTTTCGTTGGTTTCGAAATGATGAGTTCCGAAACTGAAATCTTTTTACTAAAACGTTCTTCGGCCAATATGAAGGTTCATAAACGACATCTTTGAGTTTCATATTAGCGCCGACTCGAAACGCTGAATATCGTCCAAGCGTATTCAGTTTGGTTACATCAAATTCGTATCCCGTATCTCTTCACAAGGTAGGTTTTAACTTTTTCGGCTGCTGCTTGTGGAATGCAGCGACCAACATACAGCCAAACCATGGGATCATCACCAGTGAAATCTTGGTCCGAATCTTCATTAGTATTTGAACCAACAATATGCCTACCAGATGTTACTCTGCTTTTTTTGGTACGTGTTGGTGGATGTGTAGATACTCCATCATGAGCTCAAGAATCTGATTTTGTTTTTTGGCCTTTATTTTTATATTTTACTTCAGTCCAATGCTCTGTGGATTTATCGTTGGGTACAGATTCGTTTTTAAATATGATGGTATCCCCTGATAAATCCAAATCGAATGATGAATTCTCACTTTTATCGTTCGAATCTTCTTTCATTATTTGTGTGTGCCCATGATTGAATAATTCAATTAAATCTATATTGGACTCTTTCAAAACCTGCACTTCATTTTTCAGAACGGAAATTTCTTCGACAAGTACTCGAGTTTGTTTTTCTAGTTCACTTGCAATAAATTTTTTTCATGAGTTCAATAGTTATGAGAGTGTTACCTTGACTGGTGTTCTCATCACAATGAGTCTGCTCTCTTTTCGTTGTACGTGTGTTAACCATTGCAACACAATTTCAATTGGGAATATTTGAGGAGCACTTCGAAACACGTCTAACATGGACGGATAGCGTCTTCCTATCACTGATATTTCCTGGAATATTACCATCGCTTCAGCTGATGATGATACCGCATTTTTATCGAATTTTATCTAATCTGATGTTAGAACTGTGATGTTAATTGTTCATGGACTACAGGGAATATCAGTTGAATGTTGCCTCGTTTTCAATGGTCACCTGAATAACCCAGATTTTCAGTCTCTTCAAAGAAATAATTACTTTGCAGCTTGGCAACAGCGCAACGCACAAGGCGCGTTTCATGTTTTGTCGACCGTTTTGTCTGACGGCGCATGATATCGGATTCTATAACCTGAAGGATTCTCGGTCTACAGAATCCAGTCTGATGAAATCCGTATTTGATTAATTCCGAATCTGCTTGAGTACGCTTCTGCTGTATTCCGGTTCTGTTAAAAATAAACCATTTGGATGGAATAACTTTCTGATAATTTCGAAATACTTTACATTACTAGTTTATATTTTTATTGATGTATATTTAACATTATAGCCTTGAGAATGAAAGTGGTAATTAGAATCACTCCCTCGCGAACTGATAGAAAATATTTCCTCATTCAATAAACTAACTTAATACTCTTTTATCCGCCATTGCATTATTTAGAATCAAAACAGAATAAACTATCGCTTTTCCACAAAAACACGCTTATCCACATAAAATACTCACAGCTAACCCATCTGATGTCGCAGATCTGTTTATCGAAGGGAAATTTTTGTAAGTTCATCCAGCAGTAGAACATGGTGCTCATTCTGTAGGAGTAAATAACATCGCCATTAGGACTGATTTGAACTAGAACATCTCTGCCATCCAATCCCATAAGGAGTGATTCTCGCTCATTAGCAATTATGATGTGCGGTACCCAAATTCGGTCTCTTAGCGACTCTTCACCTAGAATAACGCCTCTTTTTGGGGAGAGGTGAGAATATGCCAGTCTAGTATCCGTATATAGCAGCTGAACCAAGATATGAGCTTTAAGTTGCTGGAAAAGTAAAAAAAAATATTGTATAATCATCATAGGATAATTAGGATCGGTCCATATTCACAGTCTCATTAATTTTATCTGCTGGCATCTCATACTGACATAGTTATGTCAGTATGAGCAGCTCTAAATACAATAAATGCACTATCTTACTGGTTCTGAGCCAACAAACTCACCCTGAACTCGATAAAACACAAAACATATTATTCAATCTCTATCGTGAAACTACGGATATAAGCCTAGTAGTGAAAGGAAACCACATCAATCCTACAGATTCAACAAAATTCCTTGGTTTTATCATTGATGGTAAATTGACTTGGACGGAACATATCAATCAACTGAATTCCAAACTATGCAAAGCAATTTTTGCTGTTCGCACCATTAAAATAAACACAAATATGGTAGTTGCCAAATCGGTGTTTCACGCCTATTTTCACAGCCAATTACCATATCAAATTCTGGGTAACGGCAGCACAAGCGCAAACAACCTTCATAATTCAAAAACGAGCCATTTGTACTCTTTTTTGGCTTAACTCTTGGGATTCATATAGGAACTACTTTATGAGCCATGAAATATTCACCCTAACGAATATATACATCTTTAAAATACTTATGTCATTTAATTCATGAAAATGAAAACTCTTTCAAACGACCTGCTGATAGACAACATTATCCATCATTTTACCTAATTATAAATACATCCGAACTCGAACTGAACCACTGTAAGTATATGGAAATAAAAATCTATAATCATCTTTCGAATTCCATGAAACAGTTATCAATGAATAAATTAAAGAACAAACTAAAAAACTCATTGCACCACCAGGTTTGTTATGACCTGGAAGCATTTTTCTTAGTCAACTTCAAATAAAGGACGTATCAATCATCAAATTTAAACCATTAGTCAGCATTTTCCCTAAGCCTTTGGCAATAGGTATATAAAATATATTTTTCATGTAAGAATATTGCTAATGAATTATAATGTACCTAGCTGGGAAATAAATGTCTATCTAGTTGGGCAACTGCTGCTATCTCAAGCACGGTCTAGAATTCCTATTAGAAGTGGCCGTCTAAGTATGCCGGTCTTCCATCCAGACAGTGACTGCTCCCACGGTTGTTCTGCTTTCTGATCGACACCACTCGACCTTTCCACTACAGCCGCCTTATTGACTAATACTGAACTGAGACGCTTTTGGCCTCAAACATATGTCGCGACTAGGTTTTTCTATATTTTCTTTAGATGTCTACAGACTAAGAATTGCGAGCGAGCAAAAAAAACCCGTGACCGATTACAACTCATCGTATTTACCGTGATGGTCGGGGTTCAAGGGGGTGCCTGGATTCCGGGCATCCCAACGCTACTCTCACCTCCACGTGGTGAATCCTGGGCAACGGCATGACCTGTCATGACGGCTAACGAGAGTGAAGCGGACTCTAGGGGTGGCTGAGGCGTCGCAGCCAACCGGAGTAGCGACCAGTGGGCCCCTAGCTCACCGTACACCGACGCCAAAAACATACATGATCCTTCGACACTCGAAACATACACATTCATACATCACAGAGGGAAGCGAAAACCGACAAACCTGTCTCCAATGGAAGCCAAGGAGGGGCCTCGGATCGGGAGCTGCGGGGCTGGTATTCGGTGAACGAATCGCTAGCGGCCGTAGCACCGCCCGGCTGGGAACCAGCCCTACCATGACTTCCTTGAGGAGGTGGATTAAAGGAACTCGCAGTGAGAACTGGAAAACCTGTCTCCGATGGGAACCAAGAAGAGGCCTCGGATCGGACGCTGCGGGACTGGTAGCCAGTGAACGAATCACTCGCGGCCTACTTGCAATAGCAGCCTCCCCACCAACTACTACTACTACTACCGTGATGGTCATGATGGTAGAGCGCTTGTCTCTTAACCTGAGGGTCATGGGTTCGATTCCCAGCATGGTCATCGGTCTCGTGCATGGCATCACACGTTAAAAGGTAAGGGCTGCATCTTCCCTAGCTCGGACAAGTCTTTCGAAGACTTTTGAGGGATGTACTGTTAAGGGTGTGCAGCTGATTGACGGAAATAACAATTTTAACAACAATTTTTTACCTCGCATACGGCAAGAACAAGACAAGAACAAGGTAACAACATGGCAAGACCAAGGCAAGAACAATGCAAGAATAAGGCAAGAACGAAGCAAGAACAGGCCCCCAAACTAGGGTAATCGGCTTTTCTGGTTATCGCGGCAGTGGCAGAAGCTATCTCCTTCCTCTGGATCGTATCCCGCTCAGCGCTTAGTAAGCCTTGGGATGAAGAACGTAGTATGCCTTGTTAATAGTAATTGTAAAAATTGAATAATATGTAATGAATAACGTGACATAGTCGAACTGCCTTTTTTCTCTACACTATACCACAAAGTGGAAAATTTGAGGCAAATATCAATCAGCAATCATTAATTTGTTTGAAGCTCTTCGGCAAATTTTTTAATAGCAGTTCAATTTGATCAAGAAGGTAACAGGGGTGCTAGGGAAATTATATGTTTGAATATACATATACGAAATGAAAAGTGAAACATTCTCAAAATTGGAAAAATTTAATTTTTTAAAATGGATTATTTAAATATCTTGAAAAAACAACTACTTCTTGAACAATGGAAAATAGCGCCTAAAATTTGTGTTTCAGTCGCAGAACAGCTTGTTCATATTTTCAATAAAATCAAATATACAAAATATTTTTAAGTCTAATACTAATAGTGATATTTTAGTATAGTGCACTCCTCTGGATCAAAAAATTATTGTCAACTATGATTTTGTTGATTCATGATAAATGGACGGCAGTACTTGACGGATGACCACGAAACTAATAATGAAAAATGGATAATAATATATAATCCAATCTCCGCTATAAAACCGCTTGATGGTAGGTATTTTCGTTGGTAAGTATCCAACAAAAAACAACTACTGCCCCCTACGACAGTTGCATTACATCCATTTGGTACTTCGCAAAGTGTTGTACAAGAACTACTTTACATTATTGTTGGAGCAAATATCTGTGGTATAGGCACAGGTAGGCCGGATTTGAAAAATCGGATTTGAAAATCATCCTGTATGTCCCGCACTCGATCACTGTAGCAACTATCGGAAGGTTGTCGAAATCAAGGATGAAGGAAAATACATTTTCAATTGAAATATTTTTTGGAAATTCAGTTTGATACGATCAAATATTTGGAAATTAAGAAATGACATCGTTATTTTTATAAAATTGATGAAATGTGACTTACCAAGTGGTCTGCGGATTCAACGTGGTTCATATCGAATTGAAACAAAACTTCCAGTGGTTCACGGGACGGTGGTTTGATGAGCCTGTCATATCTACAGTTGTCAGTCAACTTAATCGTAAATTCATCTTGCGTCAATAAGTCCAGATCAGGCAACAAAGACAGTTGCGGACATTTGTCATTTGATTCCGTTTTTGTGGTGACTGGCAACACGCTCGAAGTCGTGGGAAACGATGAGGTAGTTGTGGGAGTTAATATAGTCGTCGTGTTTGGTGATATTCTCGTTGTGGATGAATTTGTGGCTTTATAGGGAACTTCGGTAGTTGATGATGAAGCTGCTTCCGAAAATGGTATTGAATCTTCAGGAGTGATAACGGCGGGAATATGCTGTATTGATGAGCTAGTCGTTGCTTGAGAACTTAGTATACTCATTATTGAAGAAGCAGTGGAAGATTGGTTGAGTTTACTGGAACAATATACAAACATTAGAAAGAAGTAAATAATCGCACCTGAATAATCAAAATAATGTATTACCGTTAAAAAGTTATGCAAAACCTCATGTTGAATATTGTAAGTAAATATAAAAGAAATCAAATACAATGTGTTCGGTCTAGATACATTTACCGTCATAATCAATTATTTGTACACCCTGTATTTCTTTTCGCGTTGAAAAGCAGTTAACAGACTTCACGACTTTTTGTGGACAACAAAAAACTACGAAGCCGTAGCAGTCTCGGGCAGTACAAGTTCGATAAACGAATACATCTGTATATGGTGTGAGTGATACGAATTTTATTTTGTGCTTTTGATAAAATCAGAAAATCCGTTGTTTTCTCCACTGGGACGTCTGTATTTCTTTCCCTGTGTGGCCCTGCATGCATGCACCAAATCCCTCACACCGAAAATCGCCGTAAGAACAGGAATAAGGATTCAAGGTGAGTTTGTTACTGCTCGTTATCCATATTCAGTCGCGTATTTGCTACCCTATTGTTTTGCAGTCCATTTATTGAACCATTGATATCGAGCTATCGATAGGCCTTCCAGAATTTACCGTCTGGAAGAAAACATAATGATCGAAAGATTTTTCATAAAATGACAACAATAAATTAAAATAATTTAAGCAGTGTCGCAATACATAAAATGAAAATTTTGTGTACTAAAGAGTTTATTTTTATTATTGTTATTATGTGGTGGAGCTAGTCATCGGCTTAAATGCAGGTATTTGGAAGTCCTCTGGATGCCTTCGGGTACCCAGATAAGTGTTACCCTGTTCTGTGCTCCTAGGTCTTTGAGATTTTTGTGAGTATTCCAAACTTATTTGGGAGTAAATCTGCATGATCGCAGAGCCCTTATTGCCACCAAGCTGTCGAAGAAAATGGTTATGGGTTGGTTTCTAGGAACCTTCCTTAGAATCTCTCTTGTGTTGACGGAAATAGCTGTTACCACAGCTTGGAATACGAGGCTTGAATACCGAAGCTCAGAATGATGATATGCCTCGGTATCTGTCCGTATATGCCAGCCCCTACCCCATTGCTTTTCTAAGAGCCATCTGTGTACCAGATTTGCCCCCTTGACAGCATGGTCTAAGTTGTTGCCCCTCTATTTTGGCCCATGCACTTTAGTCTGGATGCTTCTATTCTCACCTCCGCTATAATGTGGAAATGCAAAGGAAGGAGGTTCAGGATCACCTTCAGGCTAATCGTCGATGTGCAGAAAATGATTCATTAGCCTCATACCACTTCCACGAATCACTTCTGCCCTACACCTTTAAGAGATTTTCTACAAGAAAACACTTTGCTTTTTTAACAAATTGGCGAATATCAATAAAAACAGGTGACTATCTGCATACTTTCACGATTGAGCCGATCATCTCTGCAGACCTGGTCAGGACGGAGGGTGAATACGTAATACTTATATCAGCTGTCATCCTGCAACTGATTTCCGTGAGGTATTGTCAAATGGTCCTGAGATGACTCTGGTTTCAGAACAACTCATAACAACTGCGTTACAACATTCCCCACGCGGTATACTCGGATACACTTTGTGTGTTGAGTTTTGCTTGATCACTCCAAAGCCTCCATTCGACGTTAGATAGAGAAAAAGCACAATATCAGTGGATTGAAATAGAAAATGGGGTTGAGCAGGGATCAATTCTAATTGTATACTCAACACAAGGCATCTCGATAAATACCTGAAGTTTTACCCAAGCCACTTCTACGTCATTAATTCATTCAAGTGGTGATCTCGAATCGCTGTTATTTTTCTTCGCAGGAGCTAGGTTTAACAATCGATATATCCGAGTTAAATTGTAACTTATTTGGTGGAAATATCATCGGAAAACTGTAATACACTGCCAATTCAAGAGTCCTGATTCTCTTTCCACGTATCCATATAAATTCGTAGAATGAAACGTTTATGACAGGAATTTTCTAAGACAATTTTTTTTAATCGTAGTGTATTCCAATAATCTTTAACCACAACTGGCATGTAAAGTGGTCGACAAACTCCTTCAACTAAGAACTGCTCAAAGCTCTGGATTTTTTAGGCATGTTTATAGACTACTAGATTACGTAGTATATCTTTCCTATTGTTATGAGATTGATAAAAGCCCCCTAGCTGCGCCGCTGAGTCCATTCCGCGGACGCCTCATCCATAATTAGTTCCAAGAAGTGTTCATTTGGATGGATCGTTTTCTGTAATGCATGAATAGACTAGATAACGGAGCTGCCGCGTCATCGCTCAATTCCTGGAAATGTGTAGAAGTTCTCCGTTTTGAGTATTCTCGAATCTTCGCGTTTAATCCAGTCTACTCGATGAGCACCTATATAAACGGAGACGTTTGACTGGGAAGGAAGATTTTATGAAGAGAATTATTTAAGAAGATTAGAAAGTGATAATAAGCAGAAGTGTTTGAAATATTTAGCTAGTTGTATTGTTGTATAGATAGATCTAAGTGTTGTATTAGTCAGTGAAGTATTGTATTTTTGTTTATAGTGAAGTTAGAAAATAAACAGTTTAGTAGTGTGCTCGGCCTATTATTTAGCAAAACGTAACACTATGTATCATCTATGAGGCAGTATAATTTTCAAATAATTTACTTTCTTGGCGTGATATTTTGAGGTCCTAAACGCAGGTGTGAAATTGTGAAATCAAAACGCTGCGTTCTCACTTATTTAACGACTTTTTATCCTTAAAATTCCAAGGGGTATATTTTTTAAAAATTATTATTCGAATGCTACGATCTCATAAGAACCAAAGTATTTTTCCTTTTTTCCTATGGTTCTTGATAGGAAATTAATTTTACCACATTCAACCGTATTCATGGTCTCCTTGATGTATCATTATTTAATACTTGCTTCAAAAGATCCCACAACCAATATTCCATACTTGCTTTGGATCTACTTCACAAGTACCGAAATACAAACTTAATGGCTATAAAATCATAAATAAAAGTGAATCAGCGCCTTATGATGGTAAGAAAAAATCAACAAAGCGTATTTGTTCTGCGTATTGAGTTGGATAATTAGTTACGAAGATTTGATCACTGACCTTCCTTAGTACCCACAAAATTATCATCGCATAAACATAACCCGATTCGATGTTTGATATGAACAATCACCAATATTGTCTGTTCGAAATTATTTTTAATGTTCCTTAGTTTTGGCTTCTGAATTCATCTTAACTGATAAAAACAAAAAATATTATTGAACAACTTGCAGTGAGTAAGTATAGACTGCTTAAACAAATACTTCACACATAATGCTGATATTTTGCGTATTCAAACTAAAAACTCATGAGTGCACGGGTCGGAAGAATATAACAAGATGGAACGAGTTGGGTCTGATAGACCCAATACATAAATGAATACCATTTCAGATAAATATTTCATTCAAAGAAGCCAAAATGTAACATCTTATATTCCATAAAAGTTTAGCCCTATATTGAAGCCAAAAGAAACATAAATTTTTCTATAAATATACAAATAAAAATTAATATTTGATGTGAGTCACATGAAAACAATGAATAATCATTCATCAGAACAATTTGGACATGTTTGGTTGGAATGGTCCAGACCATTTTTCTACAATTGTGAAACGAATATCTCGTTTTCTTAATTCAATTTCGTAGGAATAAGCAATTTTTGTATTTTTATGGACAAAATACAACTGCAACATTTTTCAAATGAAGTATTCCGCGAGAGAACGGGTTAGGTCCCTCAGTCCGAAACTGATAATAGTTTCAAACACTGAATTCCACTCACTGTACTGTTTTGAACATATCTTTATCAAGTTCAAACAAGAAGGTACAGGTGGGGGCAGCCGCGTCATCGCATGCTTGGCAAAGAAATAGGTTAAGTAAGTATTCTTTGTGGTCTGTGACACCCAACCCGTGCACTGAAGAGTTAAACATACTCTAGCTAGAATTAATAGAAACCAAAAAAATGTCTACGAGAAAATTCAGTTGTAATAAATGACCACGTAGATTTACTTGTAGTTGTAATTATCTCATCAGTAACATACCAAATGACTGCTGATGATTATTATCCATAAAATTAATTCAATCTATTCATGATATTTTGGATATAACTTGGGATATCATTCCGGAATGACAGTGGCGTAGCAAGGAATGTTTTTTGAGGGGTGGAGGGGGCTAGTGTAAGAGGTTTAATGGATAATTTTTTTTATCTTTCAGGGAACTGAAATTTTGTTTTAGACATAAATCGAGACAACTGTTAAAACATTCTCAAATTTTTTTGGAAAACAAAAATAATCTAATCCTTCTCAAACGATAAGCAAAACTGCATCAATAAATAATTTTATGTCTCTGCTTGCAGACAATAATGCTAAACCGTTCAGTCTATTTTTCTCGGTTTGGTTTCTGAGATAACTCTTCAATCTCTTCAACGTTGAGAAGCTCCTATCTGAAACTCTTGTCACCAGTAAAATTGACAGAATATGCCACAGTATGCTTATATTCGTCGAAAATGTATTTATATTCAAAAATATTTTTGTCAGGATTCGGTTCGAGATATAAGTAATTTGACGTGTATGTAATAAGAATTACTTTCAAATTTTCGAGTGGGGGGGGGGGCTTGGCCCCCTCTCTGGCTACGCCACTGCAGGATGCCACTATACACAGTGGGCCATTGAAAACAAAACAGCGATGCCTTTCTTAGTGGAGTTGAACGTTACCTTTTATTACGATTGATTTCGTTTATTATTGTTTTCGATATATTGTTGAGTCATTAAAGATGAGGTGAATGAGAAGATGCAATATACGCAACTACTATATGTGTTTCCCTATTTTTCACTCGTTGACGGACATGACACATTGGGAGATTCTGAATGCAATTACAGTTAAAATCGAATTCTTATAATGTGCGGTTGAACATCTGTATGAATTTGCATTTGAATCATTCAGTATATGTGGTGAATGATTTACCAATAAGAAATTTCATTATTTTTGTGATCAAAACAATGAAATCTCAGTAATATTCCCATTTAACTGCTCAATAACTAACTTTACGACAATTGATAAGAGTTCTGACAAACCTTCGATAATTCCACTTTAATGATGGAATTGTGATTTTTTGCGGAAACACATTTCTTATGACCATTCAATTCTGAATGCTGTTTGGCAATTTACGTACCAAACGGCCAATTTCAGAAATATAGCTGTAGAAACCGTAGAGATTAATGATATCGTAAACTGGGATGGTATTTCGTGTACCATAGAATTCTACAGTCGACAGTTTCTCTCATGAATTCAACTAATATGTCACCTCATTGCTGTAGGTTTTTCGGCATTTCCTACAGTTGAAAAGTGAAAACACCACCAAAAATATCAGTAAGTCGCTCCGGAGCGCCTCGGCAGATAATAACAATAGCCGTCCTCGACCCGCACAGGCTATGCCTTTGGGTACACTCTATGAGTATTTATGAGGGGGTATTATTATTATTATTATTTGATCGAAATTAGAATTTTATGGTACACTACATCCCACCACAGAGCCCCAGAAAGAAGGACAACTATACAGGCTCGGATCAGAAATTTTGCCGCTTTAAGCAGCATATTTTTGCTGCTTCAGTTAGCATTATATTTTGCCGCTTCAAAATGTACAAATTTTAGCACTCTGAGCAACCCAATTTTATCGATTTGAACCGAAAATATTTTACTTTTACGAGACGAAACGGTATTTGAATTCCATAATCTAGTGGGGATTGAAGGGAGAATTTGCCCCTTCTTAGATTTGCCGCTCATATCGCTGGCGCTGAGAAAATTATTTCTAGTGGGGATTGAAGAGTATTTGAGTTCTATAATCTGAATTTGCCGCTCACTGAGGATTTGCCACTTATAGAGCTGGCGCTGAGGATATAATTTCTAGTGGAGATAGTAGAAAGGGTATTTGAATTGAATAATCAAAATTTGCCGCTCCTTGTGATTTGCTGCTTATAGCGCTAGCGCTGAGAAAATCAGTTCTAGCAGGAATTTTAGGCCTTTCGAATTTCATAATAAAAATTTGCCGCTCTCTGAGATTTGCCACGCAAATCTCAAAATCAAATTTTTCTATGAGCTGATGCTGGGACAATAATTCCTAGTGGGGATTGTAGGTAGGATTGAATTCAATAATCAAAATTTGCCTCGCCTTGAGGTTTGTCGCTTATACTGAGAAAATCAGTTTTAGTGGGGATTGAAGGGTATTTGAATTCCATAATCAGAATTTGCTCCTTCTGAGATTTTCCGCTTATAAAGGTGGCACTGAGAAAATAATTTCTAGTGAGGATTGTAGAGTATTTGAATTCCATAATCAGAATTTGCTGCTCACTGAGATTTGCCGCTTATAGCACTGGTGCTGGGGAAATTATTTCTAGAGATGATTGTAGGTAGGGTAGGATATTTGAATTGAATAATCAAAATTTGCCGCCCATTTTTCTAGGAGTGCTGGTGCTGGGACAATAATTTCTATTGGGGATTGTAGGGTATTTGAATTCCATAATCAGAATATGCCGCTCCCTGAGATTTGCCGCTTTAAGCAATGGCTCAACCCACTAATATGTAATCAGGACTTGCAACTATATTATAAATGGATAAAACAATAATAACAAAATAATAATGCCCACCAAGAATAAACATAGCATGGGCTGGTAGAGGGTGGTAACTTCTATAGTATGTCACAACTTTGTAAAAAGTATCAATTCGAACAAAGTTCGAAAATATATTCTGGAGAGTATTTAATTATATTTGTAACTGATTTTTTTGCGCCATAAAAAATTATTGAAGAGTTTGCAGCATTTTTTTCGAACTACCTTTTTGGTGTAAGTAGAAAATTACATCGAAGGAAATTCTATTTCCATTATGTATGAAAGTAATGATTTTTTTGTCTAATTGAAATTATTCTTAACGATGACATTTACTATCTTGTTGAAAAAACTACACAGTGTCCTTCAAAAAGTTGGCATCATGTGATGGAAAAAATTTCAATAATTATTTATTCTGAAATTCGATATTATTCAATCACCTGTACTTCGGGTGATAGTGATTGATCAACGCTAACTATGATTATATTTGTATGTGACCTTAGTTCACTTAATCGTGTCAAAAATCCAGTCTAGTTGATTGAAAACAAATTTGTCGAGTGTTAGAAAAATAATCACTGAATATGCCTACCATAGCTTGAGAACAACAACTTTTGACGACTACACGATCGATCGACGTAATACTAAAATTTCACCGAATTCTCCATTTTTTTTTTAATATTATGGAGTCTTTTTCAGAATTTATTTTCATCACAGAGAATAGTTATATCTGCGGAACGTATTGTCGAACATGAATGATCTATTGTTCTATAAAAAGTACCAAGTAGCCACAAAATATTTTTTTTACGTAACTATTTACGGAAATATTAGAACATTACGAATGATTTTAATACTATTATGAAATCGTCCGTACCTACCTATTTCATGTGGAAATACTACCGGTACCTCATAAAATTTATTTTCATAGTTGTTGCTGTCTCACTTGGGAAGTCATTTGTTCCATGAACTACTACAGGCAAGTTGAAGATCTGTTTATTTTTCATGGATATTTTCGTAGTTGATGCTCGATGAAGAATTACGAATCACTCCCCTCCTAGTTCCATCGAGATTTACTAGACGATCTTCCCATCCCTTTGCTAGCCTATTGACATGTCAAATATGTGTTCCTCAGGACTTACCCTTTCACTGATAATTACACGGAATTTATGAGTCGAGATAAATAAACAAGCTATTCCTGTCCAAGCAATTATTGTGACCAGCAATGGTGTATGCCTTTCCGGTGTTCTGCATCCTGAACACAACCATTCATTGGGATTTGAACGGACGCAGAACAGAGTACTCCGTTCTGCCATTAGCAATTTCGCTAGATGCTTCACGAGAGCTTGCTTGATTTCCCTAATCGAAAACCTTAGTACCAATAAGAAAGATCTGACACCAGTGCATTGAATTATTCAAGAATGTTAGTCAAAAATGGACAAGTAGACAAATTTCTCAATTGTCTCCAGTGATTATCAATAATATATATCGGAATTGAGTAGTATCTTCATTTGATTGAAATTCAAAACTATGATCTTTGATTATGTACTTATATACACATCGATCATTGCTACGTAGGCCTTCTTGTGACAAATAATATTTGCTAACTTTTGTACCACATCAAAGTCTCAGATTTTTCGGGGCACGATAAATACAATTAAAATACTTGAATATTTATATCACCTACAAAACATAATTATCAAATTGTTTTGAGAATGACTGAAGTTGAATCAAGTTACTATAATTATCTTAGTGAATGATAAAATATTCATTTATGAATCCAGTGAGTAACCTGCAATAATTATAAATTCATTTGAAGATTAGGAAGAAATGATGTGTGTTACAGATATATAATATTATTTATGTAACATAAAAACGTCACTCTGCAACATTGGAACTATATTCGTTTTCGCTGGATAACTATTTAAATTTTACGGTAAAGAATTACGTTATTGGGGAAAAATTTATATAAATTTGGAATGGATTTGAGATTATTTTCCCTACGAAACTGTTCATATGTTGTAATTTGGATCTCAATTATTTGTTACACTTAGAACTGGAAACTACCACTAATTCATTAATGAAATATTATCGTATACACAGGGTGTTAAGTTCTTCCGATTTTTGTAGGATCTTAAGACAAAATGATCGTATAAAAATGTCATAAACGGCTCCGGTTTTGAGATCAGGATAAATTAATTATTATTTTTTATTTCCTTCGGCAAAAATTAATCAAAATTTAATGAGTTCGATAATTTTAATAGGAGGCATCGTAGAATAATCCACAGGGCTCTCCTTTCTTATGTAATGCATTGTTCAACCTTTCAGAAAATGTTTTTTGCCGACAATGATAGATTTCAATGTAGACATCAGCTGTAGTTGACACTATTAACGATGATCTACAAATTATAGTATCCTGGTGCAACGATAACTTGTTCAAATTAAATGCATCGAAAACCAAATTTTTACTGATAAGTAATAAACAACAATTAGACAATGTCAAAGTTACCTACTTCAAAAATCAGTACTGACAATAATAAAATTGAAACTCTTTAAAGAATGAAATATTATAGACCAAAACCTCACCTCAATTCATAGCAAATAAAAATTAAGAGTCCAGAAACTTCTAAAGCGAGCAATACGGATAATTTTGGGTGTTCCTAATATACATCAGTAAAAAATATGGTGATTTAGATATCAGTCGAACACTATTTAGAGTATCAAGCTTTTATTTTTAAACATAAAATAAAAATATCTCTTAATCCAACGTATTTGTTTTCTAAACTGATATTTATCATTAGCATCCACAACACGTTCACAAGATGACATATATGTTCATAAAAAATATAAAAAATACAGAAAAATCATCGTTGCGTAAGGGTATATAATTTGCTACAAAATAAGTATGTACTTCCTGAATCTTTGAAAACCTGCGTTTAGTCTATTCGAAACAAAGTTGAAAAAGAGTCCAATGGATCATTGCTATGGACGAAGTAGTTGATGTAGTATTTTTTTTTATGTGATCAATGAGGTGTAATATATATACACATGTGGTACTGTAAGTTTTCCGGACTTTCCTACAGCTAAAAAGTGAATCAACCACCAAAAGCATCGGTAAATCGCCCCGGAGCGCCACGGTAAATAATAATAGTAGCCTTCCTCTACCCGCACAGGCTATGCCTTTGGGTACACTCTATAAGTGTTATGAGGGAGTTATATTATGTTGTTATTATTATTATTACATAATATAATTTTGTAAGTAGATATTTTGCTAAATAAAGACCTTTTCTTCTGTCGGCATTTAATTCTTTTTCAAGAAATCATGCATTCTTACACATTTTTCAATTGTTTTTTTTCTGGTATATGATAATTAAATTTGCAAAACGAATCACGAATTTGGGGCCTGATTTTCAAATGTCTATTACCCTGTGTCGCATGCGACAAAATATTGCCATCTCTTTCCAAAACACATGCATGCATGCGCATGCGACAAAGGGTAATAGACATTTGAGAATTGGGCCCCTGGTCGGTTTTTAATTATTTTCTCCTCGACACCAACTGTTGGAGTACCCACTTTCCAGTTTTCGGTAGATTATAAATTTTTACACATTCTGTAAACATTTTGGGATGGATTTCTTTCTTACTCCCTACTTATAATGAAATTAACGAAAGGAATCTCGAATTTTCTCGATTTCTCATTATTTTTTGCTTGCACGCCGACTTGTGAAGTTTTCAGTTTTTAATTTTGGAAATATTAGGCATTTTTACATATCCTGTAAATAGTTTCAGGTGACTTCTCTACTTGTTTTCGAATTATAATGAAATTAACGAAACAAATCATGGGTTTTCTCGGTTTTCATGAATTTTTTGCTTCCGCTTTGTTTTTAAAAATATTTTTTTTTATTTTATGAGAAAAACGCTTTACCCATTCTTCGAGGGAAAGATTAGTTCCGCATGCTTCGAATCGAATTGCAATATCCCACAAGAAATTTTCAATAAAATTTCTAAAATTTCACCATGTCTAACATAGCCTCTATACTTTTAATATAGTGTCTTTCAAAAGTATCGGAACGGTCTCATATTTCAGAAACGGCCCTGAGAAAATTTCGACAAGGCGGTTTTTGATGATGCCCGATTCAACGGTGATATCGGCAATGTTGCCAAATCAACAGTTAGCCATATATTCAGGGCAACTCAATTTTTTCAAATTAAATACCCAATTGGTTTTAATTGCAATTAGTTCAACGACGCCTCATTACGTATGTCTCCAAATATCAAATTTTAAATTAAAGCAGTTTTCGAAATATGACAACATGGCTTTTTTGTTCAAAAGTCTGGGAACGTTCCAATATTTTCAATACGGTTCGAGAAAAATTCGTGAAATTTTGTACAAGACGGTTTTTGATGATGCCCGATTCAATGGTGATATCGGCAATGTTGCCAAATTAACAGTTTTTCAGATATTGAGGGTAACTCAATATTTTCAAATGGAAATCCATATTTATTTTCATTGCAATCAATTCAGGGCCTCATCATCACTTATGTCTCCAAATATCAGATTTTAAATAATTGTGGTTTTTGAAATACGACAACATGGCATTTTCGTTCTAAAGTCTGGGAACGGTCCAATATTTTCAATACAGTCAAGAAAAATTCGTGAAATTTTATACAAGATGGTTATTGATGATGCCCGATTCAATGGTGATATCGGCAATGTTGCCAAATCAAAAGTTTTTCAGATTTTGAGGGTAACTCAGTTTTTCCAATTGGAGAACCCTAATATTTATATTCATTGCAATAAATTCAGCGCCCCGTCGTTACTAACGACTCCAAATACCAGATTGTAAATTAATGAGGTTTTTGAAATATGAGAATATGGTTCGTTGAAATGTCTGCGAACGGTCCAATATTTTCAAAAGGGCTTGAGAAAATATCAAGAAATATCATACAAATGGTTTTTGTTAAAAAAACTTTTCAATAATTGAATTGTTTTCCAATAGAGTTTTAAATCAAATAACAGAAACTGAGAACTACCTGACAAAGTGCTCGAAATGTTTGCCATAATTTGCTAAACAATAGCCCAAGCAGTCATAAAATCCCCTCAAGGTATTAGTTAGCATTTGGGGCGTGATTGAAAGATCTGCCCTACATATCTTATTTTTTAAGATTTCTAAATTTGCTGGTTGCTAAAACTACATTAATTTAAAATCTGATATTTGGATACATAAGTAACGAGGCGTCGCTGAATTGATTGCAATGAAAATAAATAGGGTGTTCCTTTTGAACAAATTGAGTTACCTTCAATATCTGAAAAACTGTTGATTTGACAACATTGCCGATATCACCATTGGATCGGGCATCATCAAAAATCACCCTGTCGAAATTTTCATGAATTTTCTCTGGGTCGTTTCTGAAATATGAGATCGTTTCAATACGTTTGAAAGACACTGTAGATTATAGGACATATACAGTGAGTCTGCTTAAGTTGCTTACATTTGTGAAACTATTCTATTATTGATTTTACGAAAAAAAGTTAATCCTCATAAAAAGTTCTGCATGATCTAAAACCCATGATGTAACCATCATATATTGAATTTTATCAATCTCATACGAGGTATGTCAAAAGATATGAATTTCACCCAAGAGTAAAGTAACTTTATATTTCACAATATCAAAAATTGTTATTATGACCGGAAAGGATAACATGTTTGTAATAAATTATAAATGATTAATGATAAATGTTCGGTATTGATAATTAAAAAAAAACATTTAAAAAATTATTTTTCCAGTTAGAAGGATGTAATTGCATATTGAAACATAGTTTTTGATTCCAACTAACTTTTTATAATGAAAATTTTCGATGTTGTAAAATATAAAGTTGCTTTACTCTTGAAAAAATTTCATATTTTTTGACATACCTCGAATGAGATTGATGAAATTTGATATCTGATGATTGCATCTTGGGTTTTAGACTATGCAAAACTTTTTATGAAGAATAACTTTTTTTCGTAAAATCAATAATAAAAAAGCTTTCCTTATGTAGCCAACTTAAGCAGACTGTCATTTGCATCACAGGAGTTTCACTAATAAAATCTAAACAGTTTTGCTAAATATTCATGAACTGTGTGGTTTCTTCTTATATGTCGATATGAAACCACATTATTCCCACTGGAGAGTGAATTATGATAGGATACTAAATTACCACCACAGATTCGATGAGTAAAATATGTGACATCAATAACTGACCACATTCGCTATTCTCAGAATTGCACGAAAGTGACGTTGGAAAACTCGATTCATTAATAAGTAAACTAATTTTCGGAAATAGGGGTTTTATGGTTTATTATAGGTAGCTCGAGGAATTAGAGATATGAAAGCGGAATTATGTTTACGTTTTTCCAAAATGAGTAAACTTAGCGCTAATTTTGTGTATCGCCTTTCCTTTCTTTCAAATCAAGTCTTCACAATTTTTGAAGCCTATCTTTCATTTTTTTGTCAGCGTAAACGATAGTTCTAGATTCAGAAAATATGAAATGTTACTGATTTTGCTGATGTGGTGTAGAGATCATGGATAGTAGAGAATCACAGTAGCCTTGAGTCGGTCGAAAATAAAATTTTCAAATGAATATCATAATCACATCTTGCAGTGATCAGTACAGCCACTAAATTTTCTTTAAATTGTTTTTTGTTTGTTTTATTTTTTTCCGTTAACCAGCTGTCATCCCCGTACGAACGACAGCTCTCAGAAGTCGAAACTTGTGCGAGCTAAGGATTAACGAGGTCTTACCTTTTAACGTGCGATTTCTAGCAATTATTTTCAGATTCATGTTGATTGGATATATAATGTCAAACTTTGTAAAAGAAATTTTGAATTTGGCTTCTACTAATAGAAGCATTTTTTATCATCGTCATTATGTTTATATTCCCACTATAAAACATTCTTACGAAAACAGTTTACATTTGAGATATCTTGTATCGTTTCGTGAATAAATGATTACGTTAAATGAAGTGGATGTTACCTAGAACTTCTTATCAATTCGTGTATTATATTGACGACCACCATGAATCATGTGGCTTAAAAATAAAGACAACAATATAAGATGTATAAGGAATGTAATCTCACGCTTGGGGGACTGAAACCACACTTCCAAATTAAATATTTTTTTCCGAAGATGGTCACTTGGTGATTGAAACACGTATCGAGAAGTTTAGTAGTCAATAAATCATAAACTGAAACTCTATAATAATGGCAAATTAGGTAACTTGAATGATAAACAAAGAAAAGCAAGCAGTCAATAACACCTTGAACATACAAAAGAAGTCATTAAAATTACTGTATGAAAGTTTTATTAAACAGAAATAGAAAAAAAAATGGAAATAATGAATTTAGTACATTCTGAAGATAAAATCAATCATAACATGAATAAAATAACTACAGAATCAGTAAATCAGATTACGATTGAAAAATAAATAAAATTGCAAAAGAATTTAACAAATATTTTACTGGGGTAGGAAAAAACCTAGCTCGCAAAATATCACAACTAACTTATCCTCCTCGAACGCGAATTAAAAATCCTCACAGTTTTCATGAGATACTTACCTGTATCTGTGGAAGAAATCATAGACTTTGTGGGATCACGGCCGCAATAAGTAGGTTTTCAAAATGTATCAATGAAATATAGTCTAATTTCGGAGCGGCAAATCGGTTATTATATCCAAAAGACAATATTTGATCGAAAAGTACGAAATCGAATTTGAAAAAATTGAAAGGGCTGGGAAGAAATGATGTAGACCTTCAAGATGAGGGATAATTTGAACCTCCTTTAAAAACAAAATCATGGGAATAGCTCAGTAATAAAGTGTTAAAAATTAGCTTTCCGAATAAAAAAAAATTGGTCATAATTGCATTTTTTTTTTCGTTGAGGGTTATTATGAGAAAATGCATGTTTCATTTTAATTTAATCAGTTAGTACAGAAACCGTTTCATAAATATGGAACTCACATCATAAGCTGATAAAACAATACGGAATATAAAATTTTTACAATAAGGCTACTCGAGAATCGATCAATAAAAAATTTGTTTATTATCAGAACCAATTGAAAATAAAAAAATCAAGAGAGCTCCTGGTATTTCGTTACTCCTCAAATAGTTTGACAACATTCTTTGGAAGAATCAAATTAAACTACTAACCGAATGGAACCTTTTCTAATCTAAAAATCTCATTGAAATTTAAAAAAACTGTGATTAGTCATCCATAATGAATGTCATTTGGAAATATTCTCTCTAACAAAAAAGTAATTATTTGAGGACGCGAAGATCAGTCAGCAGCAAGAACGAAATCAGTCAATGATAGAAATGAATTAGACCTTCGCAACATTTACCCGCCAAAATGAAGAGCTAGTTAGTTTTACTTTTGGCGTTCAGTGGAAAACAACATTTGTTGATCGAGTTAAGGGTGAGAATGGATTGAGGTGTATGGATTATTTGAAATAACCTCAAATTCTCTTGGGTTTCGAAGTTTTTTTGTGGCAATATGACAAAAAAAATTTAAAACAACGTACCTAGTTTCCTGACACTTAACTGATATAAATAAAAATAAACACAATAACACTAAAGAATCTGTCCGTAACTGAAATGGAGTCATTTTTGTCTGAAGGATCGTGTGTTAGATGGTAATTGTTTTTTGCACTGATATACGCGCGCTGATAAGCAGTCTACTAAGATGGAGCGAGGTTAATCTCAGCTCTTATAGGTTGTAAATAATCACGGCCAACTTTAAAACCGCATTTAATTGGGACTGGAACAATAATTTTTTCATTCAAGTTGTTGTCCTGAACAACTCAAAACAAATTACAATTTTTTAAAGTAAAATACGAAATTGCGCACTGCTTTTTACTTCAGAAGAGTCAGAGAATTTAATATATTCTATGATACCTTCCCTATTTTTTTACATATTACTTATTTCTGCTGTAGATAACATAAACAAGACAGTTTTTTTAGATAGAGTGAGATGTGTGAGAAAATATTAAAACGCCTTCTTTAAATAAATAGGTATTCGACTCCTAGTAACGTGAAATTTTTTCATTCAGTCTCAATTTGTTCATATTTATAATATGAGGAAATGATCATAGCATTGGTCTATTGCACCTTCAGTTTAATCTCGATTACATTCAAAATAGTTTCAAATTTTTTCAAAAAAAATGTAATGTATTCCATGCACCTTCAACTCGCTTTTTGCTAGAAGCCTGTCGTAAAAATGGAGATCAATGAATTGACAGCCTTTCACATAGTTAGTTGAATTCAAGTACTGAAAGAATATACAAGGTGTTTATTTAAAGTGGGACAACACAAAGTAATATCATTTCGAATGGATCAACCAGTACATTTTTTCACCATCAAAGTAAATAAAAAATTGTACGTATACGAGTACTTCCCATTTCGAAAAAAATTCTAGCACCATCCAATTACTGCAGAAAGTACAAAAATCTTCGGAAAAACGGACCATCCCAAATGTCACCATAAAATAGATTTTTAGCAAATGAAAAAAATAAAGTTCGTCTCATATCGATGCTGAAGAACAAATTTGAGCTGGCTGCATTTACAGGTAAACAAGCTGAAGATGATGCCGATGTGCTAATTGTCAACATTGCAATTTCATTATGCAGTGAATCAATATTTGATGCTGTTTTTGTGGTCGGGAAAGACGTTGACCTTTTAGTACTCCTGACAGCCTTAGCACCAGCCGAAATTTCTATCTACTTCCGCAAACCTGGAAGAGGAAAAACTGCTGAGAGGATATATTCAGCAAGTAGCCTCAAATACGTAGTTTTCGTTTTCCAAAAAAATAATTGAAGATTTTCTATATAAAAGCAAAATTTTGAATTTATTAAACGAATTCAAGATCTGAGTTGAATAAAATCCGGCACTCATCGTTTCAGTTATAGGAATGTTCAAAAAAATCCACAACAATATCATTTGCCACAGTATCCGTTGTAAATTGCTTTCAACAACATCAAGATATCATTTGATGGTGATAATAATAATATTAGTACTCCCTTATAAATACTCATAGAGTGTATCCTGAAGCATAGTCTTTGCGGGTAGAGGACGGATATTATTATTATTTGCCGTGGCGCTCCCGGTCGACTCACTGATTTTTGGTGGCTTTTTCACATTTTAGTAGGAAAACCCGGGAAACCTGCTGCTACAATAATAGATAATGCGTTCGTAGGAAGTACTTTGAATGGTTGGTTAATTATTTTGAGTGAAAATAATTCACGAGAGATCCACCAAAATGAACTTGGAAAGTTTTGGGCTGGAACTTCGTACCTACCCTTGTTTGGTAGCTATCTGATAAAATCGAAATATTTTACTTACTAACAACAATCAAACAAGATCGTCTATAATTACAGCTGGATTTTTCTTAGTCAGCTTGTTTGCCAACATTCCCAGACCCCCGAATAATAGCAAAAGTGAATTCAAGACTCACCTGAACTGAATAATAATGATAAAGTAGTATTGATACCTCAACTGCATAATTGCATACCTTCACAGTGAATAATTTTTACCCGTGTACATAACAATGACAATCGTTAACAATGCTTTAGACTTATCGTCTCTTTTGCGATTACTAATTTCTGTTCCATAGTTGTTCTACTACATATGATTATCAGTTTGATAATATCCTGAGATACTAGAAATGCAGTAAGAATGAATTTTTATTTGAGGAGAACTAGAAGATGTCAATTAATCAAATACGTTTTCCTGAGGTTAAGTAGGAATAAACATTGGCTTGATAATCATAAATGAATATCTGTACTTACACCTTTTTTTGTTTTCCCTTGAATAAATTCAGTAATCTTCGGATAATCTCTTCCAAATTACGAAGAAAAACTATCATGGGACTAATCGGCGGGAAAAAAAAACACACGATAAACGCGTTCTACGAGTTGGAAAGTCTCATAGTTCCAAATTATCTACTTCTTGCTAATTGAACCACATCAGACATGAGCAGCTACTGACTTTTTCATTGGATATCCCATAATATTGCATGACATGTTCAAATGTTGACTGTTGAAGTTGTTGCCCCATAAAAAATCGAATTATGCTTCTGTTCACAAAAAGGTCGATAAAAGATCAGTGCTCATCCACTCCTGTAGAATATCCAGAGATCGGTCCTATTCGTCTTTTCCTCAACCCATTCGTTTTCCAATTTCTGCAAAACCATCTGCAATCGGTCCTACTCCACTTTCATTCCCTTCTTTCGATTTTCTGCTCATGGAAAATTTTCCTGTTAAACCGACATCAAAGAGTTACCTCGAACAATGAGGAATCTGACTTAGTTTGTGTTAGAGGTGGTGTTTCACAAGGCTCGGTATTAGCTTTTTCACGAAGTCATCTGATCAAGTCCTCACTGTCTGTTGACTGTAATCCTATATCAGCCACAACTGCCCTCTGACATATTTTATGAATCTCTTTGGAACTTCCAAATATTCTTTGGAACTGCTCGTACCCACTGACTACTGCTCCCGACACCAGGTGTAACAAGTCCATTGAGTTCTCCCGAAACTTCCTTGAAAACTTAATTTTTCCAATTATCAATACCTCCATCACTGATTATTGCCGTCAATTTCCTTGGGTACATCCAATCATTTCTTGGTTAGAAACCGCCTCTAGCGAATAATCCTATTTTTGAAGGCAACTGTTCTGATTTTGACGTTCGTGGTTCACAAAATACTAGACAGTTATGATTCGTTCACAAAAGGAAGTTGGCACTCAATTGCCTGAATAAAATCGTCATTTCAGCATAAACTGAAAAAAAAAACGCAAAATGTGTTTTAAGAATTGTCTTGTCTACTTCATGGTTGCTGTTATTACATGCATACATAAGAGAGGTGTAAAACTACGTTCTCACACTACAGACCATTTAGAATATTACTTATTCAAACAAAAATAAAACTACTTTTTTCAAATGAGTTTGAAGAAATCTACTGAAGATACTATGACATAAACATGTATGTAGCATGCACAGATATTGGAGGTTTTACAAAATGTAGGAGATTTATTCGTATCCTACTTCGAGGATCTTGAACACTGCGTGAAAGTAATTGATCATTCGAGTCTGGAAGAGTAGTTCGACATGGGGTACCACAAGAAATAATCTTAGAACCTATCCTGTACATCATTTACATTATTGAGTCACTTTCTTTTCAATCCTTGGACTGAAGTGGCCTACCTCATTTGAAGTGCTGTTTTACGCCTTCAAAATATCGAATGTCGAATGAATAAAAAAACACACGAATATAATAATTGGGACAATATTGTTCTTCGTTGCAGAATGATATTCGATCAAAGTAGTAAAATTTTCAAATTTTCCTAAATCAGAATTACTAATAAGAATAGTCGTAACTTAGCATTTTTTAGTGTCATAAAAGTAATGAGCACAATGATTTCTAGAGAGAACACTTTATTGCCAAAATGCGTCAGGTATATGTACTTGGTTGTTGTGTATGTTCGGATCAGTGCATTAATGGTACTCGGTGTTGTTATGAAGATGAGATATTCCTACTCTCAAAAACAAAGATATAATGATGTAAATGCACAGTGATATGAGAACTGAAGCTAATATCGTGATCGTAAATTTCAAGTCAATCCTTTTTGATGAATTCAATTCATCAATTCGAGGTCTTGAGAAATAATATTTTAGTAATAAGAGAGTACTTTTTTCTCTTTCTCAAGTAAAGTGAACTATATACAATACGAGGGGATAGCTCAAATAGCGGCTATAAAGCAAACCTACTTCGTCATCGAAATAAACTTTAGGCTGAACTGACAAACGGATTATCGATATAAATATTGTAATAAAAATACAGTCAACTATAATTCGCAAATTTATTTTAACAAGCATTTAATTTATATTCACACTATGACTATTATTATGGATCCAAGTTAGCTTCTGTATTCAATATAAACTGGCTATTGTAAAACTGTCTATAATCTCAAACTCCGCTCTAAATTCCTGTATTTATATCAAAAATGTTTCTGTTGGAACATCCCAGGAATGCCGAAAGATGTCGCCCTCCTTTGGAACGTTCGGAACACTGGGCGGCTCGTCTAGATGTTTTATGGGTGGCTCCCGATATTTCTTCCTTGTGATTAGATAATTTTTTAGTGATTATGTTATGATCGTGAGTTAGACTCAATCATCCAAACAAGCGTTCAGGTGTACTATACAGGTCCGGCTCCCACACGTTACAATATAAGTCATTAAAAGCACAGAACAACTCGATGGTCGAGTGCCACGGCAAATAATAATAATAGCCGTCCTCTACCCGCACAGGTTATGCCTTTGGGTACACTCAACGAGTGTTTATGGGGGAGTATTATTATTATTTAGGCATGAATTTTTGCCGGACATTCTCCTTCAGGACAGCTAGTACTTTTCATTTATCCTCTTCAGTGACAGTCCGCTTAGCAATAGCTTGACGGCTTGGATATGGTATGTCTTTAACTAACTGAATATAGCGAAGATAGGTACTGAAAAAGTTATCATGAATTTCTATATTATTGTGAATTGTTCAGTTGACTAATAATTATTTTGATTTAGCAATAATTATGTTTTTATAATATTGATTTTGAAATGATTTTGTTTCTATATTACAAGTTTCTGAATGTTTCAGCTAGACTCTCATCAACTTCAATCTTTTCTCAGAGGTACGTTCCATAGGGTTGGCCTGATTTTGTTGTTTCTGTGAATTTCTTTTAAAAAATCCCATACCATGCTATGACATTATTCAGTTTCATAAACAAATGAATTGGTTTCACATATATAATTAATTTTGCAAAAACAAAAATTATAATTATCTATTAAATTTTTTCCCTTAAAACTTGGTAATGGTAATGGTAATGGGTGGGGGACGCAAGCGTCACCGATTAGGCCTTAGTAGGCCCTTTTCGCAAACCCCGGCATCTTCACTCATCCCATGGCAGATACCTCTCCAAACCTCTTCGACTTTCTTATGAAGGAGTGCAATTCTTCTTCCTCAATAGTGGCAGCTCCGAAGACATTTTGTCTGAGCCTGTCGTATATTCCATATTCGCACAGGAAGTGGAATAAGTCCTCCTCCTCACCACATTCCGCGTATAGTGGGTCTGCCTCAACTCTGATAAGAGTCAAATGTCTCCTGAAGCCGCAGTGGCCGGTTAGAACTCCCACCAAGAGTTGGAGTTCTTTGCGGCTTAGCTTCAGTATCTTGGCCGTCATTGCCCTGTCGGGCCCCGATATCATCCGCTTGGATTGCCTGCAGCCATCTCTTCCTCTCCACTCTTTTCCTAATGTATCAACAACCCATTTAGTGCTGTTGATACTTGACTCCTTGCTCCTTGTTAGTCCGAGTGCGGGTTCGGGCCTGTAGTAGGGTTGCCTGGCTCCTTGCTTTCTTGTCACCTCCAGGATGGCATACACCTCTGCTTATCATAGAGAACCTAGAGCATAGACTCTTTTTTCTCCGTTTTCCAGGTATACTCCTGCTTCGGCTTGTCCCTCTTCCAGTTTGGACCTATCTGTAAAACAGACCGGGCTTCCTGGAGGAAAGATCACCCGTTCCTGTTCCCGCACTCTTTCCTGTCTGGGATCTCTAGAGAGATCGTCCATTTCCTAATTTTGTACTCCTCCTGCATCACTTTGATATCGGACAGTGGGATTTCTTCCTCCGCTACCATTGCGAATTCGGTGTGCCCTGTGTACCCCTCTCCTAGCCAACTCCCTAAGTCCCGCATTCTCAGAAAGTTCGCCATCGCTTTCTTCTTTATGCAGGTTGGTAGTTCTTATAACTGAGTATTTATTATTTGAGTACTCCTTTTTGTTTAAATTGCAAATATTCATCTTTCTTTGGGCGCGGCCTATGAGATGGCGCTTACGCAAGTTCCATAGAATTTGTTGGATTGACAAGTAATGATCTTAATCTTCGTAATCTTAATTTCCACAAGTTGAAAACCACTAATTGTCTTTAAAGAATCTAGTTTTGGAAAATTTGTATCACTCTGGAGATTTTTGGAAGCAGTGCGCAACAGTTCTTTCATGAAGAAAATGTACTTGATATTCTGGTGATTTGTGATGATGAAAAAGAGTGAAATGATAAAGGATAGTATAAATAAGCCTTTTAAACACCTTTTTTTGGTGATGTCTGGGACGCTGACCGGCTTCGGTATTTCTGGATTTACACTTAACAGTACTTATTACAGGTATGATACTCATTTTGTTTGAAATTATGTAAATTTCTCTTTATTTTGGATTCACAGGTTCAACAAATGTTTTCACAACTGACATTACTGAATGTTCTCAGCGTCTCTCCTTTGTAAACAAGTTTCCTGGTAATTAATATCCTTAATTTTTTTATCGTATTGCAAATTATTCTGAGCCAGAAACTTCTGTGCGCTAATTACCGTCTCTGGATTAGGTACATTTTCGATAACATCAGATAACCCCTTTCCATCGGCTGTCCTAATGTCATAGATATTTTAGAATTTCTATATTCGGTTGAGGTTCATAGCTTCTTCTTTTCTGTTGGAATTCTCAGTGTGTTTGTGGATCTCCATTGCCTCCCGTACAATTTGGCTATGTTATCCCTGGATGGAGGTAAGAAGTTTCACGTCCTTCAATAGAATCCTGTGGTTCACTTCACTGAGCGCTTGTTCTGCCTCTACCAACTTGACCGTTAGGCCTAATTTTCCGTTCCTCTGAAGCAGAAGCCTTTGTATATAGCCTAGCAGAGTCCGATGTAAGTGACACTCTACGATCTCCATATTTAATCACGGAATATTGTTACAACAATCCAAAATCTTGTCGCTGCTGAATTGAAATATCATCCCCAACATACTTTCGCAACTTCTGTGATGGTCACGGCGACAATAAGGGGTTGTACAGCCAAATTAGGTCACCAGTTTGAAATCCTCCAGCAGCTGACTCAATGTCATAGGTCTTCTTCATTCCACCGCTGGTTCTCTGTATATTAAAACGAACTCGGCCATGGTCATGGATGTCGTTTCTCTGTCCAAGTTTACTGACGTAGTCATTTCCTCCATTAACGTTTATGGCGTTCAGTCAATCATAATACTAGCGGGGCTTTGGATGGTTGATAAGTCATCAAAAACAGGTGGAGGCACTTGTCCCACTATCTTAGTTAGTCTGGGCGTACCTTGGACGGTTTATCGTTCTATTCATCTGCTCCACCATTCCATCGGATTTTGGATGTAGAACTATAGATTTTGTCTTTCGGATGCTCAAAATTCTATACATTAAAGGTTGAACTAAAAATTTCTTCTTTGATCTTGATGTAGCTATAATGGAAGACACCACTCCTTTATCTAGACATCAGCGATGGTGAAAATATTTCTGGAATGACATTTATTAATTGATTTCCTAGGTCAGATTCTGGAAACAAGCCAGAGACATAGTGATTTTTTCAAAAGGACTTTCTACGCATCGAGTCCTAAAGTCATGGTCAGTTTGACAGTTGACCCAGTAAAACCGTTGCCTCACTTTCTGGGGGGCATCCTTGCTTCCAGATATTCTCCGAACATCATGAATTTCTAGGAACACTTCCTGGATACCACTGTTTGACGTCTTATTTCTCCAGCATCCTCGAATTCCATTAGATTTAGCCAATAGCGTGCAACTTCCTGAAGTCTAGGTATTCAATTCCTTTTCTCTTGTGAGCACGCTGAAAATCTGAACCTTTCTCTTGGCCTTCCTGGATATCATTTCAGTAATCATTTAATGCCGTGGTTCTATAAGTGTCGATTCCTTCACCTCTCTTGTCGGTTATTTGAGCAGTCGTTTGGGCATGGTGCCTGCAACAGAGCATGATATGACTACTTTCCGCTCGATGTTGGATTTCGAAGAGAATTGTTACATTCTTGAAGTCTACGAACACTCAGTCATTACCTGCTATATTTTCTATCATTACATATCATTAGGGCGGCGATTTGAAGTTGAACTGTGTGTGAAAATAGCCATATAAATGACAAAAAAACCACAAAGCAATAAAAGGGGACGCGATAGGTAAAATTGGTCCTAGAGTACTTATCATTCTTACCTGCACGTAACGCACAAAAGACCTTACAAAAAAGTTAATGATATTAAATTTACAATAAAATATATACAACTCATAAAACATTTAAATAAATAAAGTCAATATTAAAACCATCCCTAAGCCGCAGGGGTTAGGATGTTATAATAAAGGGTTTATGTGGGGGATTTGGGTTTTCTGTCCTGCCCTTCTGGGGTATCCAGCGGGCTGGCAAAAACCTACTCGCGCCTGCTCGCGCAGGCCCTACGGTGTTGTGTAGGCCTTAGACGCTGTGAGTGCACGTCTCTGCTTGGGTTCACTTCCCTGCCTCCTCCGTGTTATGCAGGGGGACTTGATAAATTATGTGTAAGACATCAGAGGCTATTAGGAGCATGTATTGTCGAGTTTTCCTTGATCTCCCGGAAAAGCAACGAGAAAAAACCGGGTTTGGAAAAGACCTTACAGTTTGAGGTGCTTGTGAGGATGCACAGTCTGCACGATCCCCCTACAATCTACCTGCACGTACCTAAAATTCACTCTTTACCACCACCACCTTGATAATTCTAATTGAACTGAACATGAGAATTAAGAGATTTAATGAGTAAAGAGATGAAAAAATATCACCTATAGTATTACTGCTATTTCTGACTCTCCTTCTGTAAATCTGTTATTTTAGCAAACCTATGTTTGGTAAATGATTTGTTGAGCCTATTAATGAATTGCTTACCAGCCGAAGGAACTCATTAATAACATTATAAAAAATATAATTTGCACAACACAAATATTGAATATTTGCTCCTGATAAATGTTCCTGGGACTAAGCGTAATGTAGAATGACGATATCAAAGGCGACTTTACGGATGTTTATGATATTATTGGTCTGCTTGATGAAAGTTATGGTTTTCAAAGCCAATGAGGACTCTTATTTTTAATCTCTCATCGATTCAGAAATACCTTGAAAATATTGGAGATTTTGTTTGTGGTATATTGAACAAAATCAATATTTCTCGAGTAATGTAAACAAAAATTGTAATGACACTAGATACAAAGCCATATCTTATGTACCTGGACAAAACAAGTGTCATGGTGGATTTATGATGACGTTTCAACTCGTTAGTAATAATTTGGAAGTTTTGAGATGGTTTTGAGTATACCTAATAGGTCGTAAAAATGTTTCCAGAGCATTTTTTGAAACAACTCAGGTCCTTTTTTGAGTAACAGAAAGTTAAACCCAAAACATATGCATTTCCGGAGTTTAATCTTTCTTCCAAAAGATGGTGACTTGGTTACTGAAACGTGTTCGGGTGTAAAAATAGGGGTTTGGTGTCGGAATGAAACTCCAGTATACCTAAAACAAATGTTTATGAAAAATAGAAACCAGAAAACTTTCAATACTCGTTTAATCCAGTGGATAGGTTTGTCATCTTATCTTTATCCGATTTCAAATTGTTGATAAATATTCATTTAATTCAACTTGTCTACGATGAAAAATATTTTGTCCGCAAATATTTGTTGTTTCAAACGTCAGAGGTTATTGCTTGGTATATTTGTATATCACTAATAAATAACCTACGTTCAGGGGACCTGTCTGGTAGGCAATAAAAGAGAATTTGAAAGAAATATATTGAATGAATGAGACATGAAAACTTTATTATATTCGACAGAATATAAGGAGTGTTTCCCGAAAAGATATATCAGATTTGATATTGGTTGACTTGAATGAAACGAATAATAATAACCAACTATCATCCAAGGCCTTGGTGAGTTGTAACACCACTTTCCTTAGCAAGAGGTGCAAAACCGGACTGGCAGCCCAAGTGCACCCTGAAGGAAATGATCATTCCCTCTGATGTCAGCCGTGGGTATATGTAGTAATAGTAAGTAGTAGTACTTACTTAAGGATAGGCTGTTGTTACAGCCAAGCAAGTAGGCCCTCATGGGTTTTTTTGCTAGCCCCTGGTCTCCTTAAAGTCTGCGGCCGTGGGTATACTAGGCTAACCCCCCGGTATACCCAATAACTCGGTTTCAAATGCTCGAGAAAAAGTCTTCCACAACCGACAACCTTGGAATATGGGTCAAAGGTAAGGTGGCGAGGGAATCAATAAGGGACGGTCTTCTGCATAGCTATGAGAGCAGTGAGCCTGCCCGGAAAAGGTACATGGCCATGCACTGTGGGGTGAGATACACCCAGAGCATGCCGCCGTTTCCTCACAAAATCTCAGGGACTATGTATCTCATCATCGAAATCGAGGTTATATCAGAGCACCTCCTCAGCTGGTTAACGAAATGGTAGATATGCCACGTGTCATTCTGACTGTAGAAGAAGGCCCACATCATACCGCCAACGGAAGTCATCAAAACTCGCAGGACACCATATGCACAGGTGGATGTAAATATTCAAGATATTCTCTCAGAAGAGGCTGACATCTGACAAATCAACTCTGCGTGTATGACGCCCTTAGAATACCGTCCCTCTGAGAGGGAGACATGAGCGGCACTTACACAAGGTAGATGCTAAGATCAAGTCGGCCAGACAACACGCATCTCGTATCCTGTGTGTGGCGGACTACGTGGCGGTCAAGAGGCCATTCATGCCCCCAGTGCGGCAAATTGTCACAAATTCAAGACGAACTCACCACGCCCTGAATCAAAATGTGTTGTTCATCATTAAACAACTCTGCCTTGATAGAATACGAATGCTGGTGGCTGCAAGGAAGTCACTAGTGAGGCGGAAGAGAAGCATCGCGGAAAACATGAAGTTTTGCGATAAAACTTCTCGCTTATTCCAAGAGCGTGTTAGATAACCCACTCATCACTGATCGAGTGGAATCCTTCTGGAAGATTATCTATGAGTATCCTAAATCACTCAACGTAGATACTCCAGCACTAGCGCAGTTCGCAGTTTTCTGCAGGAGGCTTCTTCAGCCTTAGCACAATGATCTGCGCAATCTGATAGCCCCGGAAGGAATTCGAACGACCCTTAAAGGCTCGAAGAACTTCGCTGCTCGATTTTTCAAAGCGGGGAATTCCATACATATTGTAAATCCAATGGAATGTTCCAAAAGTTCATAGCTCCAGAATATCCGGCGACAGACTTTGAAGGCTGACGTGAATGACTGTACGTCTATTCAAGACAAAGTGCAGAACACTTGCATGTGGCCTATCGCCTGGATGCAATTTTTTCCTATCGGCCTCAAGCCTCACAGTTTGCATATCAACCGGTATGTTCATTTCAAGTTGAGGAGAGGATCCAGATTGGACTATTTATCAAAAACAGGACTCTGTGGCAATTCGGATAAATCAGGAAGTCACTTGGTAGACTTCATCATCAGGTCATGTTAGACTCTGAGAGAATATTGAAAAGACACGTGAACTAGTTGCGGTCAACTCTTGTTTCAAAAAAGACTGTTTCATTTGGACCTAGTCAATCATGCAATGTTTTCAGGCTTCCGGCAGCTCTAACTGAACAATAGACTGTTTCACCGTCATTGAATTATCAGCAAATTTGAGATCCGACACCAAATGAGATAACACGACCACAAAGAGAAAGACGTCCACCTGTCTGGTCAAACGACTACAGAATGTTTTGAATTTTCATTGATTTCTGTACATTGGCTTCATAAGTATTTACCATGTACGAATTCATTGAAAGTTGATTCTGTGTTCAATTTCATGAATATTCAATGAATGGGTTTAGATAATAAGTGGGGGAGAATGTTGTGACACTCAGATATATATCCATGATTCTACAATTATTAGACAGATGATGATACCTACTTTCAATACGAAAATAAAGAAGTATATATACATCTTCCACATGTATAAATTCCATTATTGGATTCGAATTAGTCAACCCCTGTAATATTACCTACCATTGACGACGTGAATATATTGACACCATCGACAAGATGGATATACGTATCTTACATGCCTAATATAAGGAAATACTGATGAGATAATAAATAAAGTAATAATGATAAATGGCTTTATTTTTGGATACATAAATATACATAACAATTCAATAATCAATTATTATCATTTTACCTTCCTCAGGACAGAGTGAAGATTTGTTTTTTTCTGTATTGGCTTATATTTTTTTGCAGATATTTGTTCATCAGAAAATGGGCTTTTGAGACAATTCCATTATTGTACGACTTCTACGTCTGCAGAGTTTCCCTAAATAGAAATCTCATCCGTGCTAGGTTTTCGTTTACCTAATTGTGAGTGTCGTTGAAATGAAAAAAACCACAATCGATTTCAGTTTTTTTCATTGAACTAACAGAGAAGAATAATCATATTATGATAAGTTCTATGCTGCTTCTATTTCTTTGAAAGATCTCAGTCCCATCATCGACTGTGGGCCTTTGATGACTCTGATCATAAGTGCCCATCCTAGTTTGGAAGGCAGATAACTGAAAATTAAAAGAAGAAATATTGGAAAATGTTCGGTTATAATATCTACAACGTCGTTAAACCCTAAGAAAAAAGTATTATCTGAAAATTAAAAGAAGAAATATTGGAAAATATTCGGTTATAATATCTACAACGTCGTTAGACCCAAAGAAAAAAGTATTATCTGAAAAATAAAAGAAGATATATTGGAAAATATTCGGTTATAGTATTTGCAACGTCGTTAGACCCAAAGAAAAAAGCATTATCTGAAAAATAAAAGAAGACATATTGGAAAATATTCGGTTATAGTATCTGCAACGTCGTTAGACCTAAAGAAAAAAGTATTATCTGAAAAATAAAAGAAGATATATTGGAAAATATTCGGTTATAGTATTTGCAACGTCGTTAGACCCAAAGAAAAAAGCATTATCTGAAAAATAAAAGAAGACATATTGGAAAATATTCGGTTATAGTATCTGCAACGTCGTTAGACCTAAAGAAAAAAGTATTATCTGAAAAATAAAAGAAGATATATTGGAAAATATTCGGTTATAGTATTTGCAACGTCGTTAGACCCAAAGAAAAAAGCATTATCTGAAAAATAAAAGAAGACATATTGGAAAATATTCGGTTATAGTATCTGCAACGTCGTTAGACTCAAAGAAAAAATTATTATCTGAACATGTTTAATAACAGGTAGCCGTAGTCCGGGCTTTGTTTGAAACAAGTGCGAAGTTGGTCGTCTACATGAGAATCTCAGTCAGGAGGCGAGAAGCTAATTCGACCACACTGAACCGACGTTGCCAGATTGTCAACAAAATTATTTCTAATCCAAGCGAGCGTAGAAATAAAATATGTACGGAGAACACTAATAAATAACAAAGCCATTCTTCGAAAATGATCATGAAGTGGAAAGAGTTTTTAACGACCAATTTCGAATACGTCTTATTTTATACAACTTGAAGTGTAATTGATGGCCGGAGGGAAGGGGGAGACGTTTAGGCAGAGGAATGAGTTAGTGATTGTCATTGTTAGCGTAAGAAGAATATATGTTGTTACATGTTCGTTTTGCTAGCGAATTGAAGCTTAATTTCATCAGAATTGTTCTGGTAGGTTGTCGAATTGTAAATGTACCTGCCACATTCTGGCTCTTTCCGAGTTATTATAATTGGTTGCATTTTCTTTTTCTGTGCTCTCGTGGCTTCGCTCCGAAGCAACATCTGGTATATTGGTCGTAACACAATTTATCTGCTCGAGGAAGTAACCTTTTATGATTTTCATTTGTATTTTGCCTTGGTTATTGTTTGGAATTGATCTGTCACTTTTGTGACACTTGCCAGCGAATTTGGGTGAAAAGGAAATAAAAAGTCTCTTGCTGTCCAGGTGAATTGGAGCTTTTGACTTCGCTTTATGCGGATTCTTCTTGAAGTCTTTGAGATAATTTCATGGAAATAAGTGGTCTGGTTTCTCTAAACAACCACGCACCTTTATGGATTGGATTTTCTACTTCTCTCAAGATTTCGCATACCCAACTACTTTGAGGCCACCCAATATCACAGGTTAGTTATACTATTTGTTCATTGTAAAATATTAATTGACATTGTGAAGGAGAATCAATACACTCGACAACGTTTCATTCCTTTTTTCTTTACCCACTCCCTTCTTCACTGAGCAAGGGTCTGTTTCAAGTAAGCAGTTCTTCCTTTCGCCATATTCACTTCAACGAGGAAAGGAAGAACGTAGCAATCTGTGAAACGATGATTCCCAAATAGATTGTTGGGGGTCGTGCAGGCTGTGCAGCCTCACAAGCACTTCGACCCTCAAGGACTTTTGGGCGTGACCATTCATCTATTCAAGAACAGGGACTTCGTGCGTATCTTATCAGTTTCCTAGGAGCCAAGTTCCTAATGTCTGAGGGCGTTTCGAATGCCCCTTCTAGGAATTTGAGCCACTTTCAGGAGAGCGCTGGGCATTTGCACAGCAGATGTTCTGCAGTTTCCGCGAAGTTTTCGCAGTAGCGGCAACTATCACTCCCTGACTTGCCCATCTTTTTGAGATGATAACCAAGAGGACAGTCCCCAGTGAGTAGTCCCGTTACCAATTTCAAGTATTTTTTGTCCAACTCGAGAGCTGTTTAGCTTTCTTTGGCGATAGGCTCACTAGTCTTTTCGCTTGTCTTTATCCTGGCACTTTATTCCAGTGAGATTTCATTTAATCGAATTCCCAGCGTCAAAAGTCTTCTTTTAAGTGGGCTTCGGAGAGTTCACGAAAGGGTTCTAGAAGTGGTGTGTTTGCCCCTTCTTTGGTGGGGCAGAATTGCCTCTAGAGTTGCAGTAAGGCACGTAAATATTGCTCCTGTGGTTCCCAGGCAAGCTAGCTGCTGCACTTTCTGCAACTTGATTTGTGCATTTCTGGTCACCATACCAATGAGGCGTAGGTGACCATAGGTTTAATGTTCGTTTGGTATGACCAGTATAATATAAATAGTATATATAGTATAGTATATTACATTACTAGTACGGAAAGTGACATTTTTCACAGGAGTGGGAAATATTGTGACACGAGGCGTAAGCCGAGTGCGGCAATCACACGAGTGTGAAAAATCACTTTCGCACGAGTAATACAATATTCTTCCTAAGACCACATAATAATTTTACTAAATAAAGTATTAAAATATTTTCACGTTTCACACAAATTTTTCAAAGCCTGCTTCTTATATACAATAAATAACTAACAAGACGATTACAAGATTGAAATAAACATGAATTTTGAAAATTCTTTGCTTCATCCAGATGATTCAGAATGTTTTTGAATTGATATTTGTTTAAATCAAACTCCAAGAAATATAGATGATATTGACATGTGTCCAAGAAAATCAAATGATTAGTGCGGCTGAGAACCATTCTGACTTCATTTATTTGTAATAATTACTTTCAAATACAAAATATTTGAGGCAATCTATTTGAAAAGTGTAATTTTTTCAATATCTTCGTCAGAAGTTTAATAAATAAATAAATAAAAGTTTATTTTCTAAAATTAACATTAAAAATTCCACCAAACTCTACAGATCATAACAAATCAAATCAAATCTGCGCAAATCGTAGGCAAAAAGTTAAATCGCGAAAAACTTAGTTTTTTGCATGAAAGAAGAGAATTTGAAATCAGCTGTCGAATGGCACCGAAGCCTATAGAAGTATAGTTCAGATAGTGTGTATCGATACCAAAATTACACAGCACCGCTTTAGGTTGGAAGGGGATAATATTAATCGCACTAAGCGATCATAACTTCACCTGTTCCTGCGTTTTTGTAGGTAGGTAAGTGGTGGAAAGTTCTTATTTTGCATGTTATGGTGGGTGTTCAAAGTACTTACTGGGGCATTTTTGTAGTTACGTCTGGAACCGCTAATCATTGATTGTTACATGGGAAATGGAAAAACTGTGTGAGAATCGACAAACTTCTCGTTGATATTTAAGAATTCCTCAAAGTAAATTAATGTTGTGTTATCTGCAAATAATTTGAGGTCACCATGCAGATCAAGATTTGATATTGAATTTATGTATATCAGAAACGATACAGGTCCAAGAATTGAACCTTGTGGTACACCACATGTTATATTCCACATCAAACTTTTTTCATTTCCCATATAAACATATTGTTTCCTCCCTGATAAATAATTTTGAAACCATTTAAGTATAGGACCTCTAATTCCAATATTCAATAACTTACTCAATTGAATTTTGGATCTACCGTGCTTTTGATAGATCTAGTGACACTAAACAACACTGGAAATTTTCATCCAGCTTCATTTGAATGTTTGTGATTTAATCCAATACAGTGTCGTTGGATCTTCGAAAACCATACTGTCCACTGTACAAAAATAATATTTTATCAAGGTCCATTACTCATTGATTTATGATTTTCTCAATAATTTTGCATGAAATTGGTAACACTGATTTTGGTCCATAATTGTTGAAAATTTATTTTTTACCACTTTTAGAAATAGGTGTAATCTTAGCAATTTTCATGTTATGGGGTTTAATGCCAGTGTCAGACGATGTAGTGATGAATGCGCTCATACACGAAGATGATTCTGGTGCAACCAATTTTACAATTTCAACACTAATATCATCGAAGTCAGCTTCTTTTTTGTTATTTAGATTACATACAGTTTTTTTAAGTAGTTTATTTTAATGATTATATCCGGTTTGGAATAATTCAACACCAGGTATAATATTGTATATTATTAATTATACCTGGATTATCTCCTAGGTGAAACCCTTACCACTAATGATTAATTTGGCCGAATATTGGCTATATAAACTTGGCCGATTCATTTGAAAATCATTATCAAATCGCCAGTTTATACAAACAGAACAGCAATATGAAAACGAAGTCATCCGCGAAATCAGGAGAAATAAAAAAAATTACAGTCGCTACAGATTCAAAGGAAAACATCTGTTTGATAATCGACGAACTTCCTGGTTATATCCAGGAATTTGCAAAGAAAACTTGTGCCACCGAGAAGAGGTACGGAAAAAGTAAGAACAAGAAGAAAATCATTGAAATTTCAATGTTGAAAAGAGCCCTTAACGGTGAGCTCCAACCCTTTGCCCAAAAACTTTCGAAGCGTAAGACCACGAAGCTTGAAGATCAGAACTCTACGAGTAATGACCATTTGGCTTCATTCATCATGAACGCAATTGGTGAATGTGCGAGATCACGACTGCAATTTCAGGTGATGCGAAGCAAAACTTTACAAAGCAAGTTTGAAGGGCCCAACGACGCCATAAAAGAATTGCTGAAAGTTTTCCGAAGAAAACTGGAGGAAGAAACTAAGCCAGCATCCAAATAAAACGAGTGATTGTAACGGCTATTTCTATATTTTATTTGCTTCTATGTGTACATACTGACTCAATAAACACATGTTTTCTTTGCCTAATACGTTTCTCATTTAGCTGACTTTTTTCTCAACATGTGTCTCGGAATACAAGGAAAAATGGTAATATGATTACGGGGTGATCTGTGCGGAAACAATTTTTCCGCACGCTGAAGTCGGTTTCAAGTGAGTTTTTCCCGCGCGCTAAAGTTATGTTTACACGAGGAATCTAAGTGAACCTCAATGTAGTCTCCCACAATGTATATTCAGCCCCAAATGAGTGGATGGGGGTGTCATCGCAATATAACTGATGGAAGTCATCAACAGAGTTTCTTGTGATTCTGATGGTTATGAAAGTTTCCATAACTGAAATTGATCTGATAGATCCAATGGAATGGTCACCTCCTTCATATTCGTAGGTTGGACTTCGTATGCACTAATTCACTTATTATTATTAATGATTTAATTCAATAGATTTAATTTTTTAACGTTTTACATGCCATTTTAATCTGGTCGTTTCAACTGCAGATCGAAAACAACTATTTGGCAATTGATTGCCAAGTTGCGTTGACAACATTATCGCTTTGTATAACCAAAAGAAATTGTGTAGGTCCAGGTTTTCATCAAAGAAGCACCCGAACATCACTAGTACCTACTGTTTTTGCTCTTATTATCAGATTTTCCGCATGACTTATTCCAGCCCTTTTTGACTCACCTGACATTGGCAAGAATCAAAAGTTGTGTTTTTTTCAAACACTATCGTCGTTGATTCTTCAATATTCATACGATATTTAAGATTGGTGTTGAAATTGAGCATATCTCAAATATAATTCTGAATCTATCTGATCTACCTAGACTAGCCGATAAAAAGAATGATTAGCAGGGAAACTTTTTTTCGAACCGAACATACCTATTCCTTTAGTTATTGAACATTTCCAACAATACTTTTTTTTGAAAGCTTCTTTTATTATAATTTTTACTCACTTTTTGAGAGGAATCACAAAGCGCACAATTGCAGGAAGAGTGACGAATACTTCTTCTCTTTTGATAGCCGTTATTATCCTTTTAGCTACATCTCTTGGTTCCAGCATGGGTAAATTTTTTGGTTTACATCCATCAAACATTCCAGTGTTGATAAAGTATGGACATATCAGAGTCATGTTGATATTGTGGTGACCATGTGCCTGAAAAATTGGATGAGATGATATTATGTGGTAGATTTTTGGATAATTGTTGTCAATAAATATGCGAAAGTGAATAAGTAGAAATTAACACATTGTTCATAGACTGCCACCATGGCGGTATGGTGATGTAGATCCATGAATGGATCCTAGCTGTGGTGAGAATTTTTCATTCCAAGAAACGGATGTATTGAGTAATTGTAAAAACTGTATCTATGAGTTCCCATGCAGATACAATTTTTGGTACATCGGTGAGACTAAACGACCCCTGGCGGTGAGGTGACACGTCAAAATCCGGTATCGCAGACCATGTATAGAAAGAACACCACCGAATTCAGTGGAAGAATGCTTGAGTAAAACGTAGAAAAGAACACTGGTTTAGAAGGGGATTTAAAGTGGCTGTTTATATCCAAGATAACAGAGCCTTCAGTCAGCTCAGCGTAGATATCAAGAATGTTTGGAAACCACTTATTGTTGTTGATGGTTTTGTCGTGAACCGAATAAAAAGTCACCCTGATTACAAGGGCCTGTAGCAGGTAGAAAAACTAGAAACGAGTAATTAGCTAACCCAATAATAATTAATTGAGATTACCAGCCATCAAAACAAATCAAACAATCAATTGAAGAAGATTACCAGGTATATAAACTATTGCAAGCCTTTGGAAACTTGTGACTTGACAATATTTACCAGAAGATGACTGCGTATAGAAGCAGTTGAAACGTTGTTATTATATAAATTATAAGACGATGGAATTCCGAAATGAATCTACTCAGAGTAATAGTACATTGATTTTAGAGATATCTTGGATCAAGTTTCGGCAGATATTCCATTAACATGTTATATTTTACAGTAATATAGTCGATTTGAGAATTGATAGACATTTTGGGTTGATTTTGGGATCTTTCAAATGATCATTCTCATCAATAACTTTATCAATAGTGCAACAATAGTCCATTTTGAAATAGGAGATATATATCTTTGGTGAATAAAATTGCTGAAATTATTTTGTTATTGGTCAACAAGTAAGTTTCATAAAAAGTGGCCAGATCATTCAAATTTTGCTGAATCTTACGATCATCTTCAATTTGATCGATGACATTCAATAACTTCAAGTCACCAGCGTAGAGCAAAAATAAATTCCGATCCTAATCTATTTCTTTTGAGTGATGAAATGGACTCAAGAGGATCTAAGACAACTCGACGTAAAATCTTGCCAAATGATGCGTCTTTACAGGAGAGCTTGCATCCTAAATCGTCTCTTCAACGGCTATATTTCTCCAGACAACGGAAAGGCCATTGTCTGCATGAGGTCTTCTTCAAGAAAATCGAAGACCTAGGCTCATTTCAAAATTTTACTTCTGCCTTCCTTAGGTCAAGCGGGCCGAACTCGGAGACCGAGGAATCCATAATGATCTTCCAGGATGGTGTCTTCAACATCCTGGTCTACCATAGTCGCGTGATGGGTCCAGATTTAGCTGGAGAGCATGTCATGAGGCTTTTGAGACCATAATACATTCGCTGTCAGTTGTTAAGCTTATGCCGTCTCATTCTATATACCTAAATAGGTATATTACGGCGCTACGAGTATTACACTACCACACTCATACGGTATAGACGAGTTACCGGTGTTGTCTTATTCCTTCGGGGGATATTGAGTCCGTTGTGGAGAATTAGAACAGAATCTATTTGAACTATTCATTTATTCAGCCAACAAGCCATATATAGTTTTCCTCGACCATTAAAGTAAGACGATTTTTGTCATAGATTTCTCAGCTGCAGGAAGAATAACGAATTAAATATCTTGACTCACTGTTTGAAATCCGCAGACTATATCCGAACCAGTTTATTGAAATGGTGGTCCTGATCATAGGGGTATCATATAGGAAAGAAATCGCAACTCTTCCATACAAGAGGCAGATCGCTAGTATGAAATGAGTAAGAAACAATATTTAAAGAGGCCATATTCAGAAAATTTCTGTGACAAATCGTAGATGATTACAGTAGTGCATTTTTTTCTATATTAGTTCACACACCTGAGTTTCTAATGAAATTCATGAAATGGAACATCATCATCGGCTTATTCTGTAATTTTACGCTCACATTTGATGAACAATATATTTGATATGTCCATTAATATATTCCATTCAGCTACATGCATATTACTATAGACATTCATGAAAATATAGGTACTCAATTTGATGGTGTAATACTCGAACTGCATACAAATTGTTATAATAATACCTATCCATAAACAAAATAATTTTGTTCCTAACCACACCCGCGGTAATTTATTTTATGAATGAATCGAATAAATCTAAACACTGCAGTATTATAAATGAATATTGGCGCGGTTCAGCAACTTTAACGAATGACCAAGTGATACTTTATTTTTAAATTCATAGTAACCAGTTCAGCAGAACTACTATAGTCCGGAGGGAACGATGGATTATTACCTTTCAATCAGGTCGATTCTGTTTGAACATTGCTATAAACTTCGACGGTTCGGTCATATTGCTATCTCACTTGTTGTTTTCATCTGTGCTTCTATCTTTCTTTTTTTAAATTGCTATCATAGCAATATTTTCACATAATATGGATATTTTCGAACAGGATCGACCTGAATGACCCATTAGTTCAGTACATCAAAATTGGACCTATGCAGGTCGATTTCTGATTTTATCCCACATATGGAATTGAAATCTATGACATGCCAGCGCTATTGAGACGTGACAAAGATTACATGGAAACACGAAAAAAATTGGGAAATGAATGCGGCATAACTCCTAATATAATAAAGTTATTTAAAAAATTCTTCTATATTTGAAAGGCCTATTCTCTTACTTTGAACTAGATCATAAAAAATTTCAAGCAAAAAAATCGTTTTCCGAAAATGAGCATATTTTGTGCTGAGGATCAAATTTTCAGTAAATGTTATTTTTTCAACAAGTCACTCATCATTTATCCAACTGATTTTTTTTTCATCAAAAACAGATTGTAATGTCGGCCGGCATCCACTGTTAGAATTTTATCATACATTATTTTTTTTTATTATTCAGTTATTGCAGATTCAGAGTTTATGAATAGTGTGTGTTTTGAAAATAATGCAAATCACTTTCACGATTTTTTCCTATCGATCGGCTACATCTCTAAAATTCTATCATTAAAAAATATTCGGTTATTTGTAATTACCTATTTTGAAAATTACTTTGTGAATGTTTCGTTTCCTACCCACTTACCAAATTTGATTCAGTTTAGACAACTTAGATTTTTTGATTTTTACAACCTTACCATTTTTTGGCTAATTCAAATTTGGTAAAATCTGAAAAGACTAGTTGCGATATAATACAATCATCTAGAGCCACTTTATATCAAACGATGAATATTTATATAATTTTGGAAATATTAAATCACAAACATTTTTAAAAAGAAAAAATCTCTCCAGCATATGAGTGCATTACATCTCAACTGATCTTTTCCGATTTTAATAAATGAAAAATATCAGAGTTGTTCAAACTGGTTCAAATTTGGTAGGAAGCTAGAAAACCGAAAAATAAATGACTTTTCAATATAATTCTTATTGAAATATGAAGAAATAAACTCACATTTTGTTATATTTTAGAAAAATGTGAAATTTGACAGGTGTAACCGATCGATAGGAAATATTCTTAAAAGTCATTTTGCATTATTTTCAAAGCGCAAACTGTTCATTTGCAATAAGCGAATAAAAAAATGTATTTTGTTATGTAATTATTCAGCTTTCGCTATTTTCCACATATTCAGTTTTTTATTTGAACAAACAAGTTTCCAACGCTGTCACATGTACAGGGTGTCCCAAATTCAAGCCTCATCATTGGGATCTCGGAAAGAACATGATATACGAGATCGGTTGAATGGGGGCGAAGTTGCGCAGAAATTTAACAATTCCGAATACTTCCCAATGTTTTTGAAAAAACCGAATTTTCGCGATTTTATTCAAATTTTTTATAACTTTATTTGGATAGATGTAACAAAACGAATTACACATTCTCATTTCTACTTTTTCTGTTTTTCAGGATGGCATAATCAAATTTTCAAACAGACGTATCGTGTTATTTGAGCTACCATCATCAAGTTTGGTTTTCAAATATAGTCCTGGATTTTTTTTATAGATTTTGAGAGTTTCTAAGGTCCTAAAATCAATGATGTATCGTTAAAAAAATAATGGTCATATTCGGAAAACAATTTTTTTTTGTTTTGGATTTTTTGATGGCCCGTTTCAAAGTAGGTGAATAGGCCTTCCGAATGTTGAAGACTGAAAAATTATTTATTCTCTATATGTTTTTGAACACTACGAATTTTTGTTGATTGTAATGTCAGATTCAGATTTTTATGAAATTTGTTAAATGGATAATTTATAAAAGCGAATTCCAAGTAATATTCTTTCTTGAGATTTCTCCATGACATCGAACAGTAAAATGATTTTTTGAGTACTTCTATTATGTCAATTCCAATTCTTATCGTTTTTTTTGTATAAAACTTTGTAATGTCCACGCTGGCGTGTCGTAGATTTTCATTCTACGTCTGGAATAATATGTGAAATACACCTGCACAGATTCCATTTTGAAAAAAGCGATTTCGCTGTTGTTCCCACCTGACTAATGCCCTTGACCAGTTATTCATGTTGAACTTACCTTCAGTTCCGTCGACAAGCTTTCGTGGAACCCAACCGTAGCGAATTTTGAAGCGCTGTAGTCTGTACATTTGTAGGTACCAAGAAGACCCGTTAAACTTCCCACTGTCACTATATGCCCATCTTTCTTCTTCATCATATCTGGTAAAAATGCTTTTACTGTCTGTGGGAAAAAATCAAATCATGTGATAATTCAATAAAGGAAAATTTTGAATGTTCGATTGAAATAAAAAAATAAATGAAAATACTACAATGAAAAAAATTAAACAACTATCATTCGTTAGAGAATAGTTAGGTAATTATTTTCTTGACGACCACATTCGATAATGGCAAATACCACACTTCCACACTATTTATTTACTTCGAAAATGACAACTATCACCCTAGAGTTAACTCAACCTGGAGTATGTGCTGTCTGAGGGGTGTTTACTTCTTGATTTTCCGTGCGGATGGCGCTGCGGCCAACTGAAGAGAGAAAAAACTGCAAGTAATCATTCTCAGATAAATGAAGGAAACTGGTGATAAGTACTTGCAATTGGATCTTCTTGGAAGAACGTTGCACAATTTAATTTTTTTTATTATTGTGATATCCTCCTGCACATATTTTCGAACTTTTTTCGAAATAATATCCTAGAGTTGAAAAGTAAAATAACACTTTAGTTGAAACAATCGTCGAGTCTCACGCCCTACCAACCGAGCCAATTGGTCTTGCAAGCATTTATCAGATATAGGTATCTTTCACAAGAATATTAGGTATTTGTAATATTACCTGAAAATTAAGTGTCTGTCCAACAATGATTGAAGACACCATTTTATATTTGAAAATAAGTATTAAATATAAATTGAAGCAGTTGAAGTGGTTCTCATTCAGAATGCACATGTATCAATCACATTGCTATTACTTGGTAAGATTATCGCGATTGTGGAAAGTGCCATTTCACTGTTCACCTAGTAATGTAATAGTATATTATATTACTAGGAAAAATCACTTTCGCACAAGAAATGTACACTATATTTCCGACGACCACGTGATTATTTAATGAAATACTATCGACTTTATTGATATTTGTGCAAGAAAATCGAACGAAAAGGCTGACTAACCATTTCCAACAAATTTATCAGCTTTGAATATGTATCTTGAAATCCAAAATATTTTCCTTGATATAATAACTACGAGATCAATAGACATACTTCACTTAATTACTACAAACACGACATAAAATTCCCAAAAGTCAATTCGAACAGCCCAATATTAGCTCAGTTGGGGAAACGTTGAGCTGCCAATCAGAAATTCGCCAAGGCGCCTGGACCAGATGGGCTGGCACAATTCTCCTCAAAAGGGAATTCCCAGGAAGGCCCTCTTTCAGTTATTCAACCTGATGAATGCCATATTCAGGGGGCAGGGTTACCCAGATTGTTCGAAGAATGCTGTGATAATTTCCATTTTGATGCCTAGTGAGGATGGCCATGAGCTGGAAAGTTATCGGTCCATCTCGCTGCTGAGTGTAAAGGCCAAGATATTGAGTAATCCGGTATCCAGCTGGCTGCTGCGGCAGTAAAACGCATCTACCCTCTGGTTTCCAGAACGTCACATCTAAGCCTGAATAATAATATGCTTATTTATAAGCAGATGATCCGCCCAGCGATGTTATACGCCTTCCAGGTATTCTGCAACCTGTATAAATCTCAATTCCAGAGACTTTACAGCATGCAGATCAAGTATCATCACCAAGAGTAAAAGATACATTCGTTTCGATGCATTGCGAGAGCTTGTTGACGTTGACTTCAACCCTGCGTACGTAAAACAGTTGGCATACAAGTTTTACAAATATTTTCTCCTTAAAAACCTCGCAGCCAGATATCTTACAAGGCTTAGGGAGAATAATAATGAGCCCCACAAACACGGCGGGCTTATACGTATATCACTTGCTGGATCTCTTCCTACAGGTGACCTAGTTCATAATCTATAACGCCCAGTACCTGAACTCGATTTTTTTATCATAGCATTTTCCGGTCCAACTACACGACGTGCCGCACGAACTTCGAATATCCATTTGTCTACATAGAATGTGACGATTAATCCACGTATAAGCTTCGCAGGACGTGTGGTTCCTTCAGTTACCATTAATCTTGGTGAAGATCGACCAGCACGACCAGCGCCACCTAACTGGAGCCCTTGCTCCTGCCATGGCTCTATGCTCGTCGGCCGGGCTGCCAAATGCACCTACCATCGAGTTCCATAGTCGATCAAATAAGTGAGATGTCATTATCGTTGATTTCATGAGAGAGAAAGAGATATAACTGTCGACTCTAGAATTCTATGGTACATAGAATATCACCCCAGGTCGATATGCTGTCCAGCCGTCCTACTCCCCTCCTATCACGCGCCGAGATAAATTGAGTCCAGAACTGAAGTTTTGATTTTATAAATAAAGACATTTTGATTTGATTTTGAATAAGGAGTTTGCGGAATCAAACCCCGTCCAGTAACATTATTTTCTTATAGAAATACAAAAATTCTGACTTTTCAAACTGATTATTTTTTGTGCTCCAAATACAAATAAATCACGGAGGTGATCTAAATAGAAACCATACATTTGACAGCTTGACAGTGGCGGTAAACCTGAACAAAAATTATGCATTTGACAGTCGCACGCGTACGGAAAGTTAGTTTCCGCACGTGTTTAAGTAACTATATACGAACTCACCCAGTAATGTGCGAGTATGTTGACTTTGAATGTTTTTTCGATCATATAATCAGGAATGTCCAGGAAAGTTTGTCCACACACTATTCCAGCATTATTGATCAGAATATCGACTGGTCCAACATCTTCTTTCACCATCTTGGCATATTTGTAAACTACCCCTCTATCCGTTACGTCTACAGGATATGTGTGAATGAGATGACCTTCGCTTTTGGTCTTCTCTGTGAGTTCGGCCATAGCTGAAACATATCAACATAGTATCAAATAGTTTGGAATAATGGTGATATTGGAGAATTGATGAATAGTTAACAGTTCTTGAACTTTTGTCCGAGTCGTCTCCAAATTGTTTGCAATAGAATTGATTTACATGAATCTAGATTTGTATTGATAACTTATGTTTTCTACAAGCGTGCTTGAGTCACCCTAAACCTAAATGCAATTTTGTTTAGGAAGTGTCATTTTTCCACTGTTAAGGTTTTTTGAAGAGAGCTAGATAGGATTATTCAATGCGTTTGTACAAAATATCTTGTTACTGAATCATGCCTTGTTTTTTAAGGTAATGTTTTTCTACAAGCGTGGGTGATTAAACCTATACCTGCAGGCAATTTAGTCAGGGGGAGAGGTCATTCTCCCGTACTATTGATCGCCCCATACAAAAAAGGTTTCATCTGAGAATACTTCAAAACAGAAACGACTACAAAAACTCTTCTTATTTTAGATGGTTTCAGTGATATCATCTCTCGCATTAGCTAATACAGTGTTGCACAATTTTCTGGATGACATGTTGATTTCCTCTCGCAATTGAATATTCCTTTTGGGTAATTTTGAAAGAGTGTCGCCGTATATTAATTTTTGGAAAAATTTCAATCCGGGTTCAATGACAGTTTGGTGATCTTAAGTAGATAACAACTTTAAGGCATCTAGCCCATAGTCTGGACTTTATTGTGCTTTCATGAGCTATTTCTCAATACAATCTTTCTCGGTAAACAATATAGATTTTTTGCCTGGAACTGGAGGAAAATCGGCTTCCATATTCCGAAGTTGAATGCTGATCCTAAAGAGCGATAATCATTGGATAATTTCAAGAAGAAATTTTCATATGAACACACGTCCACAATCGCTTTATTTCTGAGAAATAAGGTATCTCAATTTAACAAGAATATTAATGATACGCCGCTATTTTGTTTTTCAAATCAATTTTATTTTTATAATTATTGTCAACATCTCATGAAAATAGTCTGTTTTTTTTCGTTCGGCGTATAGTTTTCTATTAGAAGAATTAAAATGCATTCAATGAGACTAGGAAAAAAACGTATAATCACAAGCAATTCAAGGCATTTCATTTATTAAATCGAAAACCGTCCACCGGACAAAAAAAGTCAAGATACCATGTTCATGGAAATATATGGGAAAATTATAAGAATAATATTCATTTGACAAAAAACCAGTAGCGTATCAATATTTTGATTCAAAACATTGCCGGGCATGCTAACAGGGACGTCATTGATGCAAATTGAAAATGCTCTATCCTGGAAATGAACACCTTCAATGCGTAATTTGCATATACCGAAATTGAAAAAAAATACGAATCTGTTTCAGAAATATTAGAAATTTTAACACACAGAAACAAAGCGGTTACCAAAGTAACCTAAGCTGCCTGACAGAATTAGTGGATCACTATGCTGATTTGGTTATCACAAATACATTTCTTATAAATAGCCTTGTCAAGTTCAGAATAAGGGATTTAATCAACAGAGTTGAACAACCAGAGTAAGTTAAATAAAGTTTCGCGACGAGTCCAATTCAAGCTTGAGAAAAGTTACAGGTGGAGAATCTAAGATGAAGTGAGGCAGAGAACAACATAGATAAATTGAGTGGAGATAAAAATCTTGAATACTGTGAGGTATGATTCTACTTTCCCATATTATTATATGATTATAACATTGACTATTCCGCTTGGTCGTATCATGCAAAAGTAGCAGAACGATATTTCAGTTAAAAATTTACCATACAGAGAATATAAGCCTAGAATGTTATAGATTGAAAAACTTCAGAGAGGTGTAACAAGTCTCGAACAAGTACTGTAGAATCACAATGTGTCCAATGGAACTTCTCATTGGGAACTTATAATTTACTTCATCTCAGACGTATTTTTAGTTTTTTTATAAACTTCACTCACAGTTTTAAATATCACTGAATATTTTTCCAAATAACGTAAAATCTTCAATGATTATCACCTGAATATTTATCATTGAAATGTATTCGCTACATTTAGATGAAGAATAGCAGTTAAAGCATTTTCTACAAGCCCATTCAGAGCAATCGAATGATTTGAAATATTTATTGAAAATACCGCTGCTCTTCTACTAGAAATTTCGGAACGGAATATCTCAGCATAATTAACCTCATTATAAGTTGAAAAGCTAAACAATTATTTTTTACTCTTTAGAAATATAACCATTGCACACATTTCGACTGAGCTCAATGCACGCATGAATATGAAAGTTGCTTGCTAGTCCATTCGGGAGAAAGTGGTTAAACGGAGATGAAGATCACGATTGTAAATTGATGAGATGAATAACCTCACGCATACTCTTTTTGCAGGAGAAAGGTATTGAGAAGCAGTATGACACACGAGCCTTCAGGAAGCAATGAATTAATTTGTTTGTCAAGGTCTGTACATTGTGTTCGTGCATTGGGTTTGCAGTTTATCAGGGAAATATGCGAAGAACTACAAACACAACTGTTTTGAAGAAATATCAGAGTGTGTGGAATTGATTAATTAGCAGACGAAATTGGCTCTTATGAATGTGATGATGAAATTTTCATCTTATCTTTTCGGTTTTAAGAGGATTTTTGAAATAATACTTTTTTTTTCAAGGGAGAAAATTATTTGAATGTCATGTTAGATATGGTAGAAAATCCAATGAATTCGATATAACAGAAAGCTTCAAAATTCTGTAATGTTAAGATAACATCCTGATAACTGAGGAAAAGTAGATAGGGATTGGTGTTCTTGAATTTCTAAAGGATTTATGTTTCAGGAATCACCTTCAGAGTCAAGGAGTTCCAAAGCATTGCCTTTCGTTGGACGAAGGAGCCGTGTGAAATGGTCGATTGTCTCATAATCTAAGATAGCTGGCGAAAAATTTTAAGATACAAAAGTTTTAGGGTTCATTATAAAGGAAAATTGAGTATATAGAATCAATCAGAAAGTCATGATGAAACAAGATTGCATTTTCTTCAATGCAACAACCTGTATGTTATTCCATGTTTCAATTTTTCTCAAAGTTCTTAACAAAATTCATGGAAAACATCAAATTCTAGATTCAACCTTTTTCGAGATATCGAATTTTGTTTAAAATTTTCTTGAATATACTGGAGTTTTATCCCAACACCAAACCAAGGAGAGAGAGAGTTTAATCTTCCTCTTGAAGATGGTCACTTGGTGACCGAAACACGTGTCGAGGTGTTGAAAATAGTGGTTTGGTGTTGGGATGAAACTCCAGTATATTCATTACTACAGCAAAGGTTCCAAACAGTGCAGTGCAAGTAAAATTTTCTTATAAATTATACAAAAATATTTTAGTCCATTATATGTTTATAGTCCATCAAGTTACCTTTGAATGTTTTCAACTCCATTATAGCTCCATTATTGTGAATAATTTTCGCGCAAAAATGGTACGTTTGAGTGAAACTGAGCTTACTGAACTTTTAATGATAATGGAATATGGTGATATTGCATCAAGAACTGGAACCTTTTTCTAAATCCACCGTTTCAAAATCATTTCATTTTCATAAAATTGAAGGTGTCGAAGATCTTCCAGAGAGTGGGATATCAGTAAGCCTTACAAATGAAGAAAATTCTTTAAATGTCTTGGTAGATATGGTAGAATATCCAATAAATTAGACATAAAAGAGGGCGTCAAATCATAACATGAGTCGATATTCTATTGAAAAAAAAAATGCAAGTTGCAAGAATTCCATCTATATGAAATTCATTTTTTGAAAGAATTGAGTGAAGACAATTTTGATCGTATAATAGAGTTCTGTGAATAGCATGTACATCAAATCAGGTAGTAGCAATTTTTTTTACACTATATTTGGGATGATGTAGAGGTATTCTTGTCAAATTTCTCAGCCCAAGCACTACACTTTTATGCCACTTTTTTTAGTTTCGTGCTATTAGGACCATGACTGTGGTTATCTTTTTTAAACTAAGTAGAAGTAAGTAGCTGAATTTTTGGAATTTTTCTTGTCCCTATTGACCTAACATGTGTTTATTTTATTATTTTATTGAATAACGATCTTGAATTTATTTTATGTAAGAAACGTCCTCTTGAACATTATTTGAAATAGTTTGTGTGATGAAATATCTACCAGAAGACAGTGTTGTTTCAGATCTGGAGTAAGTTGTTGAAAAAGTAAATTTGTCTGGTAATTCATCTGTTCTGAATTCTCCATTTGATATTCAGCCCTATGCTGTATCACTTCCCTCAAAAATAACGTCACCGCTATTCGCCATTTCCATTGTTTTGCTATTACCAAGCAATAGAAGAATAACGGAAATGGCGAATAACGGTGACGTTATTTTTATCGGAAGTGATACAGCATAGGGCTGATTGTAGTAACATTCACAGTTTCAATTTTGAAATGATAATTGATATTAGAGTACATTCAAAACTCCTATTTATTCTACGTTTCATATTTTTTTTTTTCGGTACAATAAACAATTCATATCCAGATTGTTGGGTAAAATCTTATCTCTTTTTGGACAATTAGCAATAAGCCCAGATCTTGAATAAAAACAACTATTTGGAAATTTTATGCGAACAGATCGAATCTTTGAAACCTCCGGATGAAGGTCAGTATGTCCGTCCAGTCTGGTTGATTCCTTTTGTTACAGTTTCTCAACTCCAATGATTTCAAAGCAAGGTTGTCTTCTATATGTTGACGGTTATAACAATTATAACAAACAACAAAAATGTATTAGTGATAGGTGTCTGTCTAACTTGTTATGCCCTGTTAGTATTCCTACAAGGAGGCATAGTGCTCGGCGGTTTCTGCCTAAGAGCCATGCCGTTCTTGACTTGCTGGAGCCGACCACAAAGTCTTTCGACCGCCTACAGCTGGTATAATTCCTCCAAAGGTTGTTCAGCTCTCATTCTACCCAGTTGTCAAAAGCTGAAGAGGTTTGGCTTATTGCGGCCCACAGAACGGCGTTGCGGAACCGTTTCTAGCAAGTTCGTCTGCCACCCCGTTTCCGCGCACCCCTCCGTGACCCGAAACTCATACCAGCTAGAAATTCTTCGTTTCAGCTGGATTCTCGAAAGCATCTCCGCATTCCTAGTTTGAGATGACATATTTAAAGTTCTGAGCGCTGCCTGACTGTCAAAACAGATGTAAATTTTCTGCTTGGGTCCTTCTTTCACCTCTTGTCTCGTAGGTATGGTTAAGATAGCAAACAATTCAGCCTGGAAACCGTTGTATGTCTACTCAACGTGTACCTTTCTCATACGTCTCTTCCTTTCAGGTAGATGCTTGCACCCGAAGCCAGACGCGAACCGTCCGTGTAAAATATTAGGCTTCTCGTGCTAAACTCCAGTGCTTCTTTTCCAGTGTTCTCTGCTCGGAATCGTGAGAGCAAACTCTCTGTTCTATCCCAATATATCTTGTGCGCTTTTCACTCTGGAGGTGAAAATAGGATTCTCCTGCTCGGCCTACTTCCCATTTCGCAATTTCCGCAAAGCCTACCCTCGCTCAATCGATTAATCAGTATCTCGACTCTCGCATCCTTAAGTGAGCTGCCATTGCCTCCTTATTGATCCAAACCGGAAGCAACGGCAGCCTCAACAGTACCTACCTCTAACACTGCGGTTGGAGTCGTTCTCATTGCACCCGTTATTACCAAACAGGCCATCCTCTAGACCTTGCTAAGTCTTCGGCTCATTGTGCTGCTCTGTGCGTCTGGCCACCACACGGATGACCCATATTGGATCTTTGGTCTTACGACATCCATTTACAGTCAGCAAATAATTTATAGGTTAGGGTTCCAATTACTTTCTAGAATTCTCCTCAGTTTCCATAGAATTGCTATCGACTTTTGTATAATCCTTTGTATATGCAGCGTCCATGAAAGTTCCAGCTCTTTGCCAAACATGGCAGATGGCCTGAACCCATCTCTTTTACTTCGTTTGGCGAACAGGATCATCACTGCACCATCTTTCCAATATTCTGCAGGTTGTTTGGTAGCGGACGAATCCGATGAATAGTTCGCGAATGCTTGTGACTCAAAATCTTCATATGAGAGTCTACCCAGGAGTTCGTCTATCACTAAGACTAAGCACCATAGATGGGGAGGGAGGCAGCTTCCCTAAGGACAGCCCCCTCCCACCTTGGCATCCAGTCTTAAGTCACCCTGGAATACCGCGACCCTTTTCCTTGAGAGACGTAAATTTTTTGTATTTCCCTGATATGTGTTCCACAACGCTTTGTATAAAACAAATAATGAAGGTTTCGCTCGGCTTCATCAAACCTGTTTGATTCTATTGGGTCAGATTTACTATAATTACAGGGATTGTGGTGAAACTCTATCATGCGGGAATAGTGTGTTATTATATACCGGGTGACCACGAGGTGAGGTACGCCCCCCAAATTTTTCTATAGTTTTAAAGATACAGATTTCAAATTTGGTACATTGATATATTACTAAAATACGCATATTTTGACTTCATTACCGAAAATTCACCACTTCCGGTTTAACCGGAAGTAACCCCAAACTTTTTTTTCAAATGACACCCTGTACAATTTTTTTCATTATATTACGAGAGGAAGATTCGAGGTAAGATACAGCTGAAAATTGAGCTTCTCATGTTATTGCAGCAACCATATTTTCCAACAATTATCAAAAACTTTCTCAAAACGGAGTAGTACCCATAAAGAAATGCTCACAACTGCCATTTCTCAAATGGCAACATACTCTTTTCACATTGTCGTATTGAAAAATAATGAATTATTATATTACTCGAATGAAAAGATTTGATTTTTTGCTCAGCTTTCGTAGGTTCAAGCCGCATCTGTTTAAGAATATTCAATTTTAACAACACTCATAATGAAACATCCCGTATCTTCGATTCCTTTCAGAATTCTCCGAAACTTTTACCACGATTATTTCGATAATTTATAACTTTTCAATACGACAATATGAAAACAGTATGTTGCCATTTGAGAAATGGCAGTTGTGAGCATTTCTTTATGGGTACTATGGGTAAATTTTTGATAATTGTTGAAAAATATGAGAAGCTCAATTTTCAGCTGTATCTTACCACGAACCTTCCTCTCGTAAATCACTTGTGATTATTTGAGTTTGATGTTCATGGCCAACTTTGTTCGATTGAACAATCAACTGTATCTCCGCCATTTTTCAACAGATTTTCAATTTTGAAGAACAGTGTTATCACAAATTATGTGTTTTTCCGGATGATGAAAAAAATTGTACAGGGTGTCATTTGAAAATAAAAAGTTTGGGGTCACTTCCGGTTAAACCGAAAGAGGTGAATTTTCGGTAATGGAGTCAAAATATGCGTATTTGAGTAATATATCGACGTACCAAAATTCGAAACCTGTATCTTTAAAACTATAAAAAAATTGGGGGGCGTACGTATATTATATATTGTGAATTGAAAACCATTTTTATTTTCTTACCTTTTTCATTGGTATCCCAAACAACCACTTTGGCATCCTGCCTTGACAGCCGAAGGACTAACTCCTGTCCTAGACCTCCTGCTCCCCCCGTCACCAACACCACTTTTCCTCTTAAATTTTTTTCCGGGAGCATGAATGATGGCGTTAAAGTCCAAACCACGGCTTCTGTTATGTAGTAGAGAGCAAGGAAACTGAGTGCTACAAACTCTGCAATTTTGGCAACGATTTTTATTGCTACGTATTTCGTCCATTTCCAGTAGTTGTAGATACCACTCGAAATACTACAAAAAATTATGATAGCAGATATTTGAACTGTTATGTTGGCTTATTTTAATGAGTGAATGTCGCTTCCAGCAAATTTATTCACGTAACATCCCATTCGGATCTCATGAGAAGAGTCATGAAAGGATGTATTAGAAAATAACACCCTGCGTAATATGATAGTATTTTGAAAGCCGATGAACGTGGTAGATGGTAGGTTGATAGTTCAGTAGGAAATGAAAATCAACGTAAAAATGATGAAAAATAGAAAATTATACGAAATCTGATGGATTTTCTGAGGAATTATTGAAACTTGCCAGTAAATAGAGAATGAATACTGGTACAAGAAGCAATTCATTGATGTGAAACTGGTCTGCTGCCTACAAGAAAAAATTGTATAATCCATAGACTACTATTGTTTTTTAGTTGAGTCTTTACCCGACAAAAATCTCAATTCAAATTATAACAAAATATTTCATTTCGAATGAATTAAAATCATCGTCAGATCATTTGGTATTCCGGATATCCAATCTAGTAAAATTATTCATTAATTGATTTATAATAATCTGATGAAGAGAAATATAATATTCCAGTTAGTTCATGCCATTAAAACAACATACCACGAACACTATGACTATGGCACATCCTACCGACTGCGCCATATAATGGTTGAGATTCATTGTTCAATTAACTCATGATGGAATCTGTCTAATTCAATGGAGATTATTGAAGTGGGACATACGTAAGAGGCAGATGTATTTCAGTAGATTACATAATAAATAGTACCTAGACTCAATCATAAAAGCACTTATTACCCTCATAACCTCCGGAGTTTCAAATATAACTCAGAACAACGTATTTTCAGTTAATTCATACGATATACTTTAAATAGTACAGAATTTTCTGCCGCTGTTTTGTGACCTCACTGATTATAGTATCGTGTAGATAGTTGGAAAAAGTTCAAGATAACTAAAACGACTATGGATCTCAGGGCATTACAATAGGAATCGTGATTATTACTCAGAATTGAATATTGGAGAATACATTAGTGAGTGAAGAATCAGAAGATTGGAAGTACAGATAGTTAGTAAAATACAAACTCATTCAGACTATGAAGTGCAACTTTTTTGTGATATAATTAACATGGATAAAATTATAAAATAAATTATGTAGAAAACAACGACCCGAAGAACGGTAGGTTTCTGGTCGTGATAAAATGCATTTCGAAAGGGGCATTTACGTATTTGAGTTCCTATTCAAAATGATATAATTAAAATTTTTAGTATGAGACTTTGCTACTGAATGTAGATAATGAGAAAAGTAATTTTCTGACTGGGTCGTGATTTCTTTCAACTATTCCTTGATAAAGTGTACATGACCATGGGCGTGCCTGATTTGTTATTATTGTGAACTTTTTAATTTACTTATAAATAGGCATTCGGTAGAATTTTTTTACCTATTTTAATATAAGTATTGTTTTCAGGTATTTTTTTAGGTTAATTGTCTTTTATATGCTTCTTTTTTTACATTTTCGTTGTTTTCCCAAAATTTTTTGTATTCCCAAAATCGAGTTTGTGTAGATTTTGGTCTAAATGTTCCGCAAAACCTGTTTTATTTTTGGTGTCTATATGGGGTTTTGGGGTCTTATACTTCGCTCATGTTCGTATATTCTGATTTTCAGATAGACGAGTCGATATCTCTTCAAGATCTACATCTGACAAAAGCAGTACGTCATTCCAATATACAGTGTGGCTTTTAATAGCCCCCCCTTGTTAACTTTTAAACAGTTTGATGTATAAACGTTTGGAGGGTATAACCGATAGTACGTTTTGAAATAAAACACACTGTGATTGCTTCATAGATGGCGCGGGAGGGCACATTAGCTTGAAAATTTTAGAAATCATTGGGGTCAAGTGTCACAAAAATTCAAAAAAAATTGATTGTTGAAAATATAATTGAATTAGCTTTCCAACGATGTGACACTTGACCCCCATATCAGTTAAAAAATTTAAATTGATGTGCCTCCTACGCCATTTATCGAACAATCACAATGTGCTTTATTTCAGAAAGTAGTATCGATGATACCTTCCAAACGGTTTTTTATGTTTGTACGCAAAACCGTTTTAAAATTAACAGGGGGACTATTAAAAGCCAGACTGTAGAATCCTTATTCCGCTAGTGTCATTCACGCTCTAGATCAGACTCAGAGGATGAATTACTCAACAATCGTGAGAACTCGTGTATCAAGAAAGGCTGCAGACATTAGGTTTGATTAATTTAAACCGAAAGTAGCTTGCATGGGAACCTCATAGAAATTTATGTGATAATATATGGAGGCTCAGTCTTTCAGTGTTTGTGGTGACTAAAAATAACAATTTTCGTATGTGGAAAGTCCCAAAAGTTGTGACGTAGTTGTTCAAGGAAAGCAAAGAAAATTCAGAAATATTCACCTAGGCCACCTTGTATATCTGCTTGTGAAAGTTTATAGAAAACCTACTATCCACTATTCAAAGATTCTGTATACACGCAATCGACAAATTATATATAATTTTACTTAATTCGTATAATTATATATGAATTGGCAGGATTATTAGCCAAATGCCACTGTAATTATTCATTGTCAGTTGCTATTTGAATAGAAAATAATTCATCAGCCCCATACGACTATCGCATCAGCTATGGTATTGTTACAAGAAATATAACAAAGTATGTTTCTGTAGAGAAACTCTGTCAGGCGTTGGCCAGAGTTAATTCGGCAGTGGTATGGGGATGTTGAATTATTTTTTGTTCGACGTTTGCCGACAATCATATAGTATAGGAAAATGGGCGAAAGGCAAAATTATTTACCTATGAACGTTTTTTATTCTAGGAATGTATTGCCTTTCTTCTAGTACAGCCAGTTCCACATGAAAAATATTTATTTTGAATATGTTGATATAATATGAATAATACATCCAGCAGGCGTGCTCATTTACATTAACAAATAATGATCGAAAAGTGTATGCACATAATTTTACAATACGAAAATTGCTAATACTAATGATAACAATAAAAATAATGAGTAGACATGGTATAGGACAAATAATTTATGTGGAATAACACTGAAGAGTAGACGTTTAAACTGAGGTAAAGAAAGGAAGAATATATCGATTCCCTGCAATTTGTTGTAACTTCTGCACATTGCGTTAAGAAGACAATAGAAATTATGTTGAGTACAGGTATATATTTGGTTCCTGAGGTATCTAATAAGATAACAAGCTGGCGAAAATTTACTCATTATTGCTGTCACCTGATAAGTCAAAAGTTGATCTTTATCTACCATCGCCCCTAAAAATTTGGAGGAGTTTGCTTCATCTATTCGGGAGTTGTGTACATTATCTTCCATGCCGTTTTTGAGAAATATATAATTGGTTATATAGTCAAGTATTGAAAGAGAATTATTATTATACCACCGGACAATCTGGGATAGTGTTACATTAAGAGTAGAAATGTCCCTTCCTGATACATCAACTGAAAGGTCATCTGCAAACAGAAAATCTGAGATTATGTTATTATTATGAATATTAGGAACAGAATTTGGCCGAGTATGGAGCCCTGGCACCCCTACGCCAATTTGTACTGTATAAGGATATGATTTCATCAGCTCACATTGGCTTTTCCTCTGACACCAGAGCACTTTTGTTTCTGTATTAATAATTCATGAATAATGAGGCTGAAAGAAATCGATAGATCAGAGAAAGGCCAGTTACTTTATTTCTTTCATCAAGTTGATCTATTATATGATTAAGAGAATTATAGATCGCAGATTTGGTGAACTTATTAGGAAGAAAACCGTACTGATTCATCACTAGTATTATTTTCAGTTGTAATATCACAAGAGAGTGAGAATAAAGTGAAAATAATTTGACAGATTTTTCGAAAACTTGTTGCCAGGCAATAGACATGAGATCCCGAAGGGCTCGAGTGGCTATTGCCAAATGGCAACAAGTTTGAGAAAAAATCTGGAGAATTATTTTCTACTTTATCGAACTCTCGTGTGGTATTCGATAGATTATTTTTTGAAGCCCCAATCATAGACCTATTCTCTATACATATAACATTTTTATTTCAACAATTTACTTAAATCATTATAAACAGAATGAAGTTTGAAATTTGAAGTTCTCATCTTGAAATATACAATTATAATGGATGTTTTGTCCTTGGCTGGAGGATTCTGTAACATTGTTTTGTTCTGTTGGATTGAAAGCTATTGCTATCTCTCTGTCCCTAGGTTATCAATTGAAACTGTTTCCAAATTGACACGTTACTCAAAATATTATTCTTACATGCATTTTCGTTAATTTTCTTAAAATTTCATCGAATGATGATGTACTAAACCGTTTTCGAATCATTTTTCAATTTTCATGCAAACTGATGACAGACGTCAGATCAAAAGTATCAGTTGTCACATAATAAAAACAAAATACCACAAAAAATTCCAGCGGCAATTTTCAAGGTAGAAAATTCCCACTATAATAATGCTGTGATTGGCCTGAACGTACATAAATTCTTTGAATTGATGGTTTCGATTGGTTGCAAGAATTGTCAAAAAATAATCAATGCAATATAATTGAAAATTACTGTAAATGAGGCGTTCAATTGTTTTTGAGAAAGCTGATAGTGAAGAAATTGGTTTATAGTTTGAAATTTCATTCTTTTTTCCTTTCTTGAATACTGTCACGATTTTTGCAATTTTTATTGCATCTGGAAAATCCAATAGAAAAGTATTCGTTTATTATATCTGATAGTGGGTGACAAATTAGGTTCCCCACACGTTTGAGAACAGTCGGTATCTCATTAACATTAACATAGTTTTAGTGAAGAACTGGAAAAAATCAAGCATATATGTTTTTTCTCCGATTGGCAGCAAATATTAATTTTGCTGACACATATCAATCAGCAAAGTATTACTTTTCCTGCCTAGGCAGCAAATTGGGTACTTTGCTGCCTAGGCAGCAAAGTGATTATACTCAATGGGAATAAAACATTTGACGTTAACATTTATTAGTAATTATTACATAACACTTTTAACAAGATTTCTATCAAATTTTATTTTAATTGAACACTACAGGAAAAATAAAGAGATTGTGGGAATTGAAAATAATTTTCAAATACAATATCCTCCTATATCATTATGAACAATCGGAGAAAAAATTATATGTTCAACTCGGCAACAAAGTAGATTGACTGCCTTAGCTGCCGGCTATGAATTCAGCCTCGGCAGTCAATCTACTACTTTGCTGCCTAGTTAAACAAATAACTATTATTCAATTACTAGAATTGATTTTAACGGCATATTTCTTGAAAAACATTGCACAAGTATATGGAAGTTGTAGTTCAATGTCTGTTGTGAGATTATCCATGGAAGTAGTGGATTTCTCTCAAATATTAGGTAAACTCCACCATACATTTCCTAACCAACCGAATCGTCGATACCTGGAATGGTCTTAGTGCAGAAGTCGTCAAAAAGTGTTTTTTCAATTGTTTCTTTCTTTCCATGCAGTGAATTTGTATTTTGTTAGTCTTTCATAGGGCCTAGTCCTCAGCCTTAATTTATGTATGATAGAATAAAAAAAATAAAAATACTGTATGCAGCTAACTGAAACGAGAGCAAATTGCACGATTTCAACTAGTGTCATGAGGACTGAAAAAAAAATTATCTACAGGAAATTGTATTATTCCGTGGTATTTGAAGAGACCATTTTTTCCTTTAAATCAAAATTATTATTCTTTTCCGGTTTTATTGTTTACCAGCATCCTGAATAGATACATTACTGAAATAGATAAGCAAAGAAAACAAAATACACGAACAAAATTCAAATCAGGTTCATAGTTCAAAATCTGATACGTAAACGTGAGATGATGAAAATTTGCATAAAAAATATATATGAACTGCTTTCAGTCAAACTTTATGTCTTCGACCGACTAGAAAATTACACATTACAGAACTATGAATGTATCCGAATATTCTTGTGCCTCTGGTGAATGAATTGTTGTTGTTGTTGAAATTGTTGTTGTATTTATCAAGGAGTGAATGGATATAGTAAACAATATTTTCGTTGTGCAATGATAATGTTCGAAGGTGATTTTTTCAACTATGACCAGGTAGGGTCGATGTTGCGGGTTTTTAAGAGCTACGCAAAAATATGTTCGATGATTGGTACTTGTTTGGCAGAATAATAGGAAATATTTTGGAAAATAAGCCGATATAGTGAGCATAAGCTTATTTATACTCCGTGGAAAACAAAGGATCGTTTTGGAGAAAAATAGGTGGAATTTGATTCCAAATGTTGGAGATTTAGTATGATATTTTTTCGTCAACCGTAAGTTATCAAGAAGTTTGTTCACATATTTCAATGTGTTATAAATCTTTATAATTACAATGGAAATTCTGTGACTATTTGGTCCGAGAATCATGTGCTCTGAGCAGACGAAGGGAACCAAAGGTAACGGCATTTTTCTGATTGAGATACAAATCGCTAAAATTTACAGAATCGAGAACAGTTTGTCCATCATTCCACCTGGACCTCTATGATCGGAACCACCATTTTAACAAAATGGTTTGGGTAAAACTTGCAAAGTTCAAATATCAAATATTGATATTTAGTTCGTAGTTCCTCTTTTCGAATGATAGTCGCAGAGTATGTTCAAGCAGAACACTGTTAACTCTGGAAATAGTTGGAAACAAAATAAGATGATATACGATTCCATTAACCAACATATTTCGGAGCAGCTATTCATGTACCATGGGCGTTATGAAGATGATAATGCCCGAAGGGTAGAGATGATCCAGCCCGATGGGCATTATCATTCAGTAACGTTCGTGGTTGTTATAAGATACTATTCTCCACTAGAATGTATTGAATACGTCGTAATAATTTATGTGAAATAATAATTATTCAATTATTATAATAACGTTTATTCAGATCAACAAGCTTGGCCTTGCTGACGAAACAAAGTTGTTTACTTCGGGAATTATACAAGCAACACTTGGAAATAAAAAACTTGCATAACTAAAATCTTTGAGTAGAGATATCAATATGAGAAATTATTGCAAAACTTGTAATGTAATGTTCGTCATGATATTAATCAGAGAAGTAGATAGTTGTTTCTTTCCACATATTTGCTTTATGTTTCTATTTTGTTGGTGATGAGAGTATTTCGACTACGTCAAAATCATTAATTTGATTTCTTGAGTTGACTGGTGATTGTCAAAATAAATGGTCGACTCTTCAGATCTTACAACCTCTCACATAAAAAAATTGTGTCGAGAGAAGTCTCCTCAAACTACTAATACAAATCTATAAGCAAGAGTCCCTCAAGAAAGTAACTAGGTCCCCTCTTTTTCATTACATACACACTTAAATATTTCAGAATCCATTGAATACTGTGGAATTCAGACGTATGCGGATGATACTCAAATTCTCGCTGATTTCCCAAAAAGAACCCAATATTTCCGTGCGAATGGGTTAAGGAAATACGACCACGTTTGGTATGGGAAACCGATGGAACCTTCATTTGTTGAAAAGTTCGGTATATCTTCGGTTAGAGTGAGCATAGGATTCTCAAAAAAATTGTAACTTACGTAGTTTGGTCTCCAGAACAAAAAATCCAACTTTTATTTTGAAAAAAATAATAGTTTCCACTAAAAAGTACCGAAAATAAATAAATAAGGGCGTAGTGGTGTTTTGATTGAAAGAAAAATACATTTTGTTAATTTTCAATAACAGGCATTCAGTCTGTCAAATTGTGAAGTTTCATATCATAACTATGGTCAACACTATCCCGAGCTTTACAACGAGAAAAAACCGCTGAGTGTGTAGACATGCATCAAGTCACGTACGCCACTACATCGACGGCGACGGTAAAATTGCCGTCGGAGTAGTGACAGCAGGCGGCTGTACATCGACCGCCAACGGCATAAATGCCGCTCGTCATTTATGATACCAAGTGTGAAGGTTTTCATTCAATTCTTGAAACAACGACGGCGACAGCAAATCTATCGCGACGGCACAAATCGTCAAGTGTGTTCTTTTGACCTTCATATTTAAAAAAATCCTCAATCAGGAATTACTATTTTCATAATATGGTGACTGAAGTGAGCTGCTTCCAGTTGAATGGTTACATCGGACAATAAATTAAAATCGCTCATCGTAGGAAATTATAGTTTTCAGATGTTGTCCTGTCTGTCCAATATACACTTTATTGCATTCTTTACAATGTATTTTGCAGATTATACCACTTTTCGAGTTAGGGGTTTTTTATTTCGACTTGGTGAAGTACTTTCTAACGTTTTTTATTCAATTTTTTAAAGCCATATCGAAAGGCATGTCTCTGAAAATTTTCTTCAACTTTTCTGAAAGGCCAGAAGATTTTGTGAAAGAATTTATTTCCTTTCGTCAAGTCAGTATTTCTGGTATGTCCTTTGAAAAGGAATTTGTTTTTTAATTTCACGGGGTAATTGTTTTTTAATTGATATACTTGTATTGTTTCGAGATTTTTATGGAGGAGAGTTGGGTGTGATAGGTGATAGATGTAGAGCCTTTGATTTGAGATTAGAATAATGTTAGATTTTTGAGTAAACGAGTGTTGGGAATTGAAATTCAACAATCTCTCAGGAAAAGTCGGTTTGTGATACCAATCGGTGATAATTTTGTACCCGACTATTTTTATGATTTATATGCCTGAAAATGGTAATTTTTTTTTTTTTTTTTTTGATTGTGAATTGGAGGTGCAGATGGTAGCTTTCGAATACTTGTTGGATGGAATCCGTCTTTTATTTTCAGGGTATCATTTTCATTTTATATAAAATATTTTGTTTGTTACACTATTGAAAATAATGAAGCCGTTAATTTTTTATTCGTTAGAAACCCAGTCAGGCCCTGTCTCCGAAGCTCCGACACTTCCGGAGGGCGCGCTTGAACATTTACCCCAATAACCACGCCTTGGGGTAGGTGACTATTGGGTCCGAGAATCATGTGACCTCAGCAGGCGGAATGAAATAAGGATGATGGCCTTCTTTTCTTCGTTTCGCTAGGAGCTGAAAACTCAGTGACGAAAATCGTCTTAGTCTGTTTGTCGAGGATGACTACGTCAGGCTTATTGACTTGTATTTGCCTGAGGTTCCAATAGATTTAGCACTTTTCATCCTCCACAACGAACTCAATATCCCGCGGAGCATAAGACAACACCGGTGTCTTGTCTATAACGTACGAGTGTCGTAGATGGTAGTACAACACTCGTAGTGCCGCGTTATTCCTGTGGATATAGGCAGAGACCGCATAAGTTGGAAAAGCTGACAACAAATGCATTATGGTCTCTACCTACCCTACGACACGCTCTGCATTTAGTGTCAGGAACCTCTATACCCATTACGCGACTTCGGTAGACGAGGGTGTTGAAGGTCCCATCCTGGCAGGCCATTATAAATCCCTCGGTTTCCGACTTCATCCATGATGACCTGTAAAGGTTAGGTTTTTGGATAAACCAAGGTCTTCAATGTTCTTGAAGAAGACCCATACATTCGTGCATGGTATCACATGTTAAAAGGAAAGGGCTATGTCTTCCTAGCTCGCACAAGTCTTTCGAAGACTTTTGAGGGTTGTGCTCGTAAGGGTGCAGCCGGTTGACGGAAATAACAATTTAAACAACAATTTTAACAATTATAACAAAAACAGCCGCATTTTATTATTATTATCATCATTGACAATTTCAGTAAAGGTATTTTGAAGTTTCTGGCATGACGATGTCGTCACAAATTGGTGAGAGACAGTTTCTCATGCCTAGCCCATAGATTCGTATATATTATAAAATTCGTCCCCAAACTTAAAATAGCTGTTTTAAATAAAGAGTCTATAGTCGGATCCACATTGAGAAGTCAGTTAACGTGACATAAGTCAATACATTTCAAATAGGACTTTTCAAGCCAATGTTGCCTACGTCACTTACAGGTCTGGCCGAGCAACAAAGTGTGTCCCTTGCGTCTTCAGTTCAATAAGATATTTAACTGAAACGGTCCTAAAAAAACTTTTTCTGGATTGAGGGAATTTTCAAAATGTACATACTTTGTATACGATTGGTATAATAAGATTACGGCTTTATCATTTAAAAATTTCTTCAAATATATATACAGGCCGTTCCTTTTATCATGTGGTAACATTGCTATATTCTTAACCGTAATAGATACAAAGACGATTAAATGGGAAAAAGGTAACTATTGTGGTGAGCAGTAAATTGGTCATAGGAAATTTACGGGGATTCTCGCCCTTCCCAACTTATACAGGAAAAACTGAAAATTCTGTTTTCGGTTTTTAACGAATATAATTGTTATTTCAGAAAATATAAAAAAATGAAAAAGGAAAGTTTTATCGTATTCAAAATGTACTAGAACTACATAACGATACATTTTTAATCAAACGTTTCGTGTCAACACCGCCATCATCAACTATTTTTTTCAAATACGGACCTGTCTATTTCATCACAAATATTGATAGAGCGATAAAATCACAATTCAGTGGTATATCACACTCGACATTTTTATATCGTTTCATATAAAATAACTAGCATCATCTGTGACAACAGCATTTTTAGTTTTCCCTGTATAAGTCAGGACGGGCGAGAGTCCCCGTAGATTTTTTCTGACCAATGTACTGCTTACCACAATAGTTACATTTTTTCCCATTTAATCGTCTTTGTATCTATTACGGTTTAGAATATAACAATGTTACCACATGATAAAAGAAACGGCCTGTATATATATATAAGAATGGCTTATTGAAAAAAGATATTTATTTCACATAAGATTGTATATCCTATCTTGCATCACTGACTTCTCAATATGGATCCGACTATAGTAGAAAATAGCAACAATTTATATCAAGCATAGGAAGCATTTTCTTGTAAACCTTGATAAATAAAATAAACCTTATTATTATTATTAACTATTTTAAATTTGAGGACGAATTCTATCGACAAATCTATGGACTAGGCGTGGGAATCTGTCTGGCACCAATTTGTCTAGATATCGTCATGTCATAACTTCAAAACACCTTCATTCAGAAACTGTAATTTCAAACGCTATGTAAATGACATCATCACTTGCGACCTACCCATAGACGAGGTAGATTCCATCTAACAAGTATTCGATAGCTGCTTCTCCAACTTACAGTCGAAACAAACAAAAACATTAATCAAATGAATAACCATTTAAAAAAAAATGTGAAACTTATCTTAAACAATCGAAAAGAAAGAAGAAGCATCAATGAATTATTATATTGCTATCTACAAAAAAAATAAACTATGGGTTTTTAGCTGAGTGTTTACTGTTAATTTAGTCTTACCGACAAAAATCTATTTTTGAATTATAACACGATATTCCGTTTGGAATTAATCAAAGTCATCATCAGATCATCCAGACCAAATTCGATTTTTAGAATACAGAAATTTTGGAAAACAACGAAATATAAAAACAGAAGAAAAGAAGAGATGATTATCATAATAAACTACAATAACAATATTAATATTAAAAAACAGATACTCAATTTCTACCTAATTCCTATTCATACCTACTAAGTAAATTAAGACGTTCACAATGATGACAAATCGGGCACGCCTATGGTCAAGCACACTTTATCAAGGAATAGGTAGTTGGAACTAATCACGAACCAGTCAAAAAACGAACATTTCCAATATCTACTCGATATCTGCATTCACTAACAAACTCTTCACTGGTAATGGTAAGAATTGAAAATTTCAATTATATTATTTTGAATAGGAAGCCACATTATATATACAGTGCTGCTTTTAATACTCCCCCTGTTGAGTTTTGAATGGTTTTAAGTAAAAACATAAAAATCATCACCGATACTACTTCTTGAAATGAAACACATTATGATTGCTCGATGGATGGCACATCAAATTAAAAATTGTAAATGACATGGGGGGTCAAGTGTCACATCGTTGAAAATATAATTCAATTCTCTTTTCAACCTTCTAAATTTTTCAGAATATGGTAACACTTCCCTTGATTTTTAAATTTTCAATTTGATGTGCCTCCCGCCATCTATTGAAGCAAATGCAATGTGTTTTATTTCAAAACTTAGTATCGGTTATACCCTCCACACGTTTTCTAAAAAGTTTGTACGTCAAACTGTTTAAAAGTTAACCATTAAAAGCCGCACTGTATATGTAAATGTCCCGTTTTAAAATTAATTTCATCACAAAAATTTTAAACCTCACACTTTTAATGTGTATGTATTTTACCAACTTTCTGTACAATTTTTTTTTATTCTCTACTCACTGATGTATTACTTAATATTCAATTTTGAGTACTAATCACAATCCCTACTGTAGTGCCCTGAGAATGACCTATTATAAGTCGAAACATCATCAACAGATCCATAGTGGTTTCAATTCTGCATGACATCACACGTATTAAAAGGTAAGGGCTACATCTTCCCCTAGCTCGCACAAGTCTCTGACTTCTGAGGGTTACACGTAGAGGTGCAACCCGTTGACGAATAAAACAATATTTTTTTTTATCTTGACCTTTTCCCAACTAATGAAACGTTATAAAAGTTATTTAAATATTTTTCTCGATAACGGTCGCATACGCGTAAAAATTATGAGAAACAAAAAGTGTATTAGCAAAACAAAAATGCATTTCTATTTCAGAATTCAGCAGCGGCGCATCACAAAACATGTTTATGGGGCAAAAAAGGGCTTGACCCTCGAAAAAAATCTCTCTGTTGATTTTTAAAATCACTCAAATTTGATGTTGATATCTCAAAAACCGAAAAAATATAAATATTGAAACTATAACACTCTGTAGATTGGTAATGAAGCGCATGCGGATACATGTTTGTAGGAAAAAAGTCTTATTTTGACCTGAAAAATACTCCCTTAAAATTTTGATACTAAATTTTGAAACATCCTGTATAACGATAATGCACTTGATAAGTTAAGGGCACTCCGCTACCTGCCGTTTCCTTAAAATCGTTGCGTATGCTTTAAACTTGCACTTGCACATTTGTATAAGTAAAATATAATATTCTATCGAACATTATAATTCTCAGTTTCAGATGTTCCGAGTGAAAATTCAATATCTTCTGGCATTTGTGCAATCAAGGGAAAACGGAAATCTTTGAAAGGTGTTAATTGTAATAACAACACTAAGAAGTTTTACTGGTAACTTCGGCGAGTTGAGAGAATGAGGACATTGTTAGTTCGTGTAGAATTCAAACCTAATGGGGTATTGAGGTGTTGAAAAGTAAATAAAAGTTTTCCGCAAGTTCAAACCCTCGTCACATTAAACAGAGTACTGACACCTAGCACATGGCTATGGTAAATAAGAAAAAAAATTCGACATACAAAAGTGTTATTTTGTTTTAAATACCTACCTAACCAAATAGTAGATAATTCATCACCCGGTACACTATAGTTACATTTGAAAACATTTTGATGATGCTTGCACTGAAATTAGAATATTTACGGAACTCACCTGTCTATAGTCTCCATTTGGTAATCTCAGGAAAATGAAACAATCACAAAGTGAATTTGAATACGAAACAAGGCACGTACGTGCGTACAGAGTTTGTGTATATCTAGTACATTTGTCGGCGACGCAGTCGGATGAGTTCTAAGCTCTGTCGGAGCTGACCTGACGGAACGGTTCGACTGCAGGATAGGTGAAGTAGAAGGAGAAGCATACACTTTTATGGAAAAATAAAGTGCAGAATTCAGAGTGTTAACTTTTGGTCAATAAAAAAAAATCAAAAGCTAATTTTTCGTTTCGTTTTTCTATTGTTTTTTTCAGGTTTACACGAAAATTAAAAATTCTTCTCTCTTATTCATATATATACTTTCGATTCCTAGAAAGAGAGGCACAGGCCTCCAAAACCGACCCCATCGAATTAGGGGCCGAAGGTAAATAGATAGCCAAAAGTCAACTGCTTGAAATGTATCATATGATGAACAAGATAACAAATAATGCAAAAAAACAAAAACAATATTTTGAAATACAACATCTTTCAAAAATATTTCAAACCTTTTACAAATTTTTCGAAATATCGTTTTTTCGTACTAAGTACTGAGATTTTCTAAACTTTCTGAACAGTATATGATCAGTTTCATGAATACCCAACTTTTCCTTTTTTCTATCTTCGTATCTTTTCAAAATCGTTGAATTGGTATTGAATGGTCAGCTAGGTCTCCGGACCTAATCAACTAGATTTTATCATAAAATACGTACATCTTGTAAAATCCAAATCACTAAACCAAAGTTTTTGGAAAACGTGTAGAAAATACAAATTTTATACTATATATACTTGTATGTTTCTTCATCACTTCACCAAGTATACAGGGTGTTGGGTAAACATGGGGCAAATATTCATTGTACAGCCGTCTTAATGCTCCGAGCCATGGTGAAGAAATTTGACAACACGGTGAAAGCGCCCTACCGTGAGTACCATGCGACGACATTAGTCTTTGTATTGTGGAAATTGTGGAACGGTGATTGTTAAAAGCTATTATATGAAATAACTTTTTTTGAAGTCCTTCTGGACAATCTTCGTTCCATAGATTCATTATTTTATATAAATCTTCCTTACATAAAACATTCGAACTTTGTTTTCTTTTCTCGGGAAAAGACTGAAGCTGCTTTCGTTTCGTATTTTTCGCATCCCTCGCTCCTTTGAATTCAATATCTGCGAATGGATTGACTTTTCGGCTGTACTCTTTATGGTATTTTTCTTGAAGGCACTTTGCAGTAACGTTCCACATGGTCTTTATGACATATTCTTTATAATCTTCAACATCAACTCTCTTCATATTGAAAGCCCAGTCTTTCATTATTAGCCCTAGCTCTTCGATTGAAGTCGTTTCTCGAAGTTCATAATGCTTCTCCTTTAGAAATGTTTCGAACTGCTTCCATATAGACATGGTTATTCACTGTGTTTCTTGGAACAACACTGAGTACAGTTTTTTCAATGCATTTTAATGATTCTTGACCAAATCTTGCCATTTTATTCTATTCTAACAACTCGAAAATAATCTGACAGTTATAGTTGTCAAGATAGAAATTTGAACACTACCATTTACGGCGTGCTTGATTACGTGAGCAAGATGCATATTTATCACTTATTGGGAAAGCTAGGTAGGTTTTTATCACTGTAATCAAGCGTTGATTGGTCCATTCTAAGAAATTGAAGTAATTTCATTGACTGTTAGAATGGGCGTGTATTAATCGTGGAAAAATAGGGCTACTGATGAAATACCCTCAAAAATAAAAAGTGAGGCAACACCACAAGGGTGTTATGGAAACTTACCAAATATTCATTTGAATCAGTTTATCTGATTTTGGTACGTAGTATATGCACCTTTTAATAACATATTATTTTCATCAGTCAGACTTCAAATGAAAAATCTGAAAAAAATCAGGTATCATCTTTGTGTTTTGGATACTTATCAGAAAAAAATCTTCCGAAATGAGAATTTTATGGCATGGAAATACCGAACTTGGCAGTTTTTCCGTTTCTAAGAAATTTAATAGATTGCGATTCTCGTTTGCGATGAGAGAAATGAAACAACTACATTAATTGGCGTTTTTTTCTCTACAAATTCATAGATATCCAAATAAACCGAGAAATTGACATTAACGATTAAATGGGTCGGTCGTCAAATTGATTACCGCGCGGTGTTGCCGATTTTCTCACCACGGCTCGGAGAATTAAGACGGCTGTGGTCTTTAGGAGAATTTTTGAGAATACCTGGCGGACAAAATTCACGACATTAACAACATTTTATTATCAAAAAGTAAAGTTGCTCAATCTACAACAAATGTTCGAAATGACTTCATCCAGCCTAGATTCAAGCAATAATTCTTGTCATGGAATGCCGAACTCTTTCAAACACACTAGGGACTTTCTAATGGAGTTACACCCAGCAATTATCCCATTTCGCAAACCATTTAAATTTGCCAATAGAGTAGAGTATCTCCAGAAGAAATAATCCAGGGGGTTCAAGTCCGGGGATCGAGGCCTTGAGTGTGGCCCACCTCGACCAATCCAGCGATCTCCGAATGTTGCTGTTAAAAAAAATCAAAATAATGTACTTGTAAACTCATGTATACTGTACGTTTATTTAAATTAATGATTTCAACAATTATCGAATATGGTTGTCGCAAATTTTGTTCGCTCTGTATCTTCGAAACAAAGGGGTTTTTCAATAATTATCATGGGACAAAATATTCTAAGAATAGGACAAGAAATAATCCCTTGAATTTTTGCCACATGTTTACCAAACACCCGTATAATGAACAAAATTTACCTGAGTTGTCACAAAACATTCGATGATGATAATAATTATAATAATTTCTCATAAACACTCATAAAGTATACCATGTGCGGGAGAGGACGGCTAAAATTATTATTTTCCGTGGCGTTTTTGGCTACTTACTGATGACGTCACAGTTTACAAGTCCAGTGAGGGCCGGCCATATTAATAAAAAAAAACTGAAGAATTTAGTTTTGGAAGTTTAGAACAAACACACCGTCAAATTGTGAACGTTATTATTAAAAGTTACTAAGAAAGCGGTAGGTGGGATTTTCTTTCATATGTTTCTGGATCAACTTTCTGGAAAGGGTTAGAATTTGTATTCAAAACAATGCTGGACACTTCAAACAATTCATGAGATAAAAGGACTTTGAATTGCAATTAAACCCTTTTCAAATAGAGCACTCAATGAAGGGCATCATCTCTGTAAATTTAATTTAGTTTTTGAAAAATCTATGTTAGCTACGAAAAAAGAGCCTTTTCATTTTCAATACCCTGTATCCCTGCAAGAGAGCAGCTTGGTAAAAAACAAATTAAAACGTGTTATTCATTTGATTGGTATAGTAGTTTCCGTAGTATGCTTGTATTCCTTTGTTAGGTCGATTAATAAAAAGAATAAAATATACATAGAAACAAAAAAATATGCCAATGACATGTAGCTCAAAACTGAATATCAAAACTACAAAAAAACACTCAACAAACTGATATACAAAACTAAAAGAGAATATTACAAGAATAAAATTAATGTCAACTGTAATCCTAGTATTTTGTGGAAAACTGTTAATGAAATGTGTAGCTCTAATTGAAATACAGAAATAAATAGAATCAGAAATCAGAGACGAAAATAATGAACTTGAATCCGATCTTACAAAAATGGTAGATATATTCAACAACATGTACATTCAAACAGGAAAAAAATTGTCACAATAAAATAAACAGAACACTGAATGATAACTTTAAAGAAAATATTAGTAACTGCTCCATTTTTCTTTCACCAGCCAATTATATATAAGTAATAAATGTTATGAAAGGGTTAAAAAACCATAAAGCGCCAGGAATTGATAACTTGAAAGCAGAAACTTACAAACTAGTGGCAGAATATATAGCTGAACCCATTGCATACATATTCAACAGAGCAATTGAAACTGGGCATTTTCCGTCTTGTCTAAAATCATCAATAGTCATTCCCATTTTCAAAAAAGGCAGCCGGGACTCAGTAGAAAATTATCGACCTGTATCTCTGATAACAAGCTTTGCTAAGATTTTAGAAAAACTGTTGAAAAATAGACAATGCTTCTTTTTTTAAAAAAAAATATCATCTCTGATTCACAATTTGGATTTCAATATGTAAAGAGTCGTCAATTCCAGCCTACAACTACTTATCAATTCAAAACCAGATGCAAATAAAATCGATTAGATACATAAAATATCTTGGAGTTATATATGATTGACTCTCATTTGCGATGGAATCACCATATTGACTACATTGTGAGAAAATTAAGGTGTGTTCTATACAAGTTTCGTCAATTCCAACAAGTTTTAGAACTTAATCAGAAAAAAACACTCTACTATAGTCTTGCCAAAAGTCACATAATGTATTGTATGGTCGGGTGGGGAGGGGTATCAAAAACTTACCTAAGACCACTTGAGGTGATACAAAGGAGGTTTCTGAAACACATACTAGACAAAAATATGCGGTATGAAACTGAAAAACTATATAAAGAAGGAAATATACTAGAAATTAGACAACTCCATTTTAAGGCTCTCATTATGAAACAATATAAAGAAAAGAACCAGCTTCTGAAACGGAACCATAATTATTCAACACTTAATAAGAACCAATACGTGTTACCTTTTTATGCTAAATCTGTAGGGCAGAGATCACACCAATTCTTAGGACCAAAGCATTCAACAGTTTACCACAAAAAATATAAACACGCAATACCTTCTTCAATATGAAGAAAATGGTTCACAAGTACTTTATTGAACAACAGTTTATGTATGTTTGCATGTATATGTATGTTTGTATGTGTATGGGTGGATGTGTCTATATGTATAAAAATATGTGTGAATTTTATTTATGTGTACCTATATTAGTAGTATTTTAAGTATTTACAAGTGTTTTATTGAAATAATTTTAAACCACTTACAAGGAAATACTCCTTCTGTGGTATTTCCAATTTATTCATGTTTTTAAAATGATACTATTCAGTACTTCCATTTATTGGAATAAATTATTATAATTTTTTTTTTCTTTAATCCGTTAGGAATTACCCAGACAGGCCCTGTCTCCGGAGCCTCGACACTTCCGGAGGGCGCGCTGGTGTATCATTAACCCCAGTGAACACTCCCCACGTCCGTGGGGTGAGTGATTACTGGGTCCGAGAGTCATGTGCCCTGAGAAGACGGAGTTAACCAAGAATTACGGCCAAGTTCTCTGCCGCATCATGGCAAGCCGGTATGATTTTCAAGTTTGAGAGCAGAGTGTCCATCATTCCACCAAGGACCCCTATTATCAGAACCACCATCTTGACAGAATGGTTTGGATATAGCCTGCGGAGTTCAAAGAGAAGATCTCGATATTTAGTCCGTTTTAGTCCGGAGCTGAAAACTCAATGACGAAAATCGTCCTACTTTGATGGTCGAGGAGGACTACATCAGGCTTATTGGCTTGTATTTGCCTGAGGGTGGGGAATGAGAAGTTCCAATATATTCGGCACTTCTCATTCTCCACAACGGACTCAATATCCCCCGGAGCATAAGGCAACACCGGTGTCTCGTGTAGGTATACCGTACGAGTGTCGTAGATGGTAGTACAGCACTCGTAAGGCCGCGTAATGCCTGTGGATATAGGCTGAGACCGCATAGTAATAATAATTTTTTATTTTTTTTTCCATAAGGAATGTACCAGTCAGGCCCTGTCTCCGGAGCTCCGATACTACCGGAGGGCGCGCTGGTTTATCATTAACCCCAGCAAACACTCTCCACGTCCGTGGGGTGAGTGATTACTGGGTCCGAGAATCATATGCCCTGAGTAAACGGAGTGAACCAAGAATAACGGCCTTCTGCATTCTTCCGGCTAGGTTTTCTGCCGAATCACGGCATGCCGGTATGATTTTTAGATTCGAGAGCAGCGTGTCCATCATTCTACCAAGGACCCCTATTATCAGAACCACCATCTTGACAGAATGGTTTGGATAAAGCCTGCGGAGTTCAAAGAGTAGATCTCGATATTTAGTCCGTTTTTACTCCTCTTGGAAACTGTTGGTTTTTCCGGATTCAAACATAAATACTTTTCACTCAAAATTGAATGAGGAATTTGAAAAATGAGAAATATTTTTGACATCAGTACTAGCGTAAATATAAAGTGAGAAAAGGAACTATGGTACCCTTCTTGTACGCCACTGGTAGCAACTGAACATGTATTTTTTTAAACAAAAACATTCCTTTCGATTCAATTTTGAAAACTGTGGAAGATATGGATAAAAAATATTTTTAGATTTTCACTTTAATACCACAAGAGGTTGAGTTATTTCCGGTAACAATTCAATCTTGTGTTGTATTCGTTAATAAAATTCCACACCAGATTGTATGGTAAAATTAAATAATTTCATAATTTGTTTTTTGGATCTCAGTTTCGGCAGCAATGGCTATAAGATGTTGATTTCTACTTATTATAGTTGCACGGAAATACCATTATTTTTCATTCACTCGGAGCTACTATAAGTGGTATAAAATAAAACATTTTAACTATGTGATTCAGATGTTTCAGATTCAAATAAAGAAAAAAGAAACATTACTGTCAACAAATATTTTCCTGTCATCAACAAATTAACAAAAAACCCAAACAAAAAAAAAAACACTAAAATACATACGTTGCCGTGGTGATCTGTCAAAAAAACACAATTTGATTGATTAAAAATTACTGATGTAGAATTTTATATTCAACGCCCTTTATTTCTGCAATGAACGACACTTGTAAAAAAAGTTATTTGGAAAGTCCCCTTCAGTTTTAGAAGGAAAACTTTCGTTTCAATTCAGGATCATAGGTCTGGGACACCCTGTTTGTCCTTATCATCCCTTCACATTTCTACCTACCAACTTATACGTACTAATTTTTTCAATTAACGAGTTTAATGTTTCTTTATCAATTCCAAAATCAGGAGCAGAACTGTACTGGTTTACAAAACCTGTCTCAAATAAAGAGGAAAATACCACCAGCACGTCACTGATAGGCTGCTGGGTTCCTTTTTCTTTTTCATTCCGATCGTTAACCAGCATCATTACTTGAAGGGACACCGGGTACGGGTTCAAATAATCCACTCGTTCGGAAGTAAAGCCTGCTGTGCATTTGTAATAAAGTTCTAGGTCAATCAAAGAGAAACCAGAGAGAAGATGATTCCGTTGCCATTGCCGACCTTTCTGAATGATGAATCGAACGAATGTCAAGGCTTCCTTTGGACATTATGTTAACAGGCACGTTACGAGTATATTTCATTTGACATTACAGTTATATCACTTAAATGTTAATGATATTGATGCTATTCAATGACCCACAATCTCAAAATACATATAAAACATTTGAAATTTCAATTGTGTTTTGATTTGAAATTATATGTCTAGACACGGTCTTCGCATTTTTTTACACAGGCAAGGTGAAAGCGCCAGTTCTGGTATATGTAGCAATTTTCGTCAATATGAAGCATTCATACTTCCTTTTCGTCTATTTGATCGAACGCGCTCATGGATGAAACTATTCACTGCTAACATCCCCTGCAGATCCTCACTGCGCCAGAAAATTAAAGGAACTTGGCCTGAAACTACCACAGAACTCAAAGAACTTGAGTTCTGTGGAAACTACAGGCAACGTAGTTCCCGAGTGTATTTTAGGATCAGAGGCAGAACATTCTCTATGCGACTAGGCAGGTTATAGGAAAATCTAAAATATTTTCAAAATTTGTATCCTTACCAAGTCGAAAACATAAACTTGCAATCATTGTTTTTTTGGATGGCCATTCTTCGCACTCGAGCATATCTTGTAGATTTAATTTGTGACGCAATTTAGTCTCATAAAATTATTCAGAAATAAATGCTTGGAAGTGACCGTTGCAATTTTTTGTGACCTCTCGAAGGCCTTCGATTGCGTTAACCATGAAATATTACTCAAAAAACTTCAACGGTATGGTTGCAGGGGGTAACGTACAGTTGGTTTGAATCATACCTCTCAGGGAGAAATCAAAGGATAAAAACAGTGGAACTCTCAGAAAGCAAATAAATTAAATTTGGGGTACCACAGGGTTCTGTGTTGGGTCTTTTTCTGTTTCTATTGTATACTAATGACTTGACTATAATACATATCTCTGGCAGTTTCACTCTCTTCACAAATGATACGAGAATATTGTGGAAGGAAAACAACTCAGTTGAGCTACATAAAATGATATCATCTGATTTAGAAAAGGTGAAAAGCTAGTGTGATGCTAATTTATTATCCTTAAATATCTTGAAAATAAATATAGTAACATTTAAATGCCTACTCAATGAACTGTCAATAGACAAAACAAACTCAACACAAAATTTCTTGGTGTAGTCATTGATAATCGGCTGAAATTTGATGAACACGTCAGACAACTCAAAAGTAAAATGAGGCTATGAGCGCAATAACGGACTTACCCCAATATTAGCAGCACAGTGGACTATCTGAGCTTAGTCCACTTTGCTTCTAGGAATTCACACCTGTTATGAAAATCCAAAACAAGGTCAGTGCTGTTACCTAGTGAGGGGAAGAAAAACGTTGGTTGGTTAATGAATTTTGACATGGCGATTGAGATTCTGCAAAAAAACCATTTGTTGAATTATTGAGGGTTAGTCCGTTATTGCACTCATAGCATCAAATGTCCTCCGGGTGTAATGCAGTAAGGGTGGTTTCTAACGAGGTGGGCTTTCACACAGCAAAAATGATTTACTACTCTTTAATTGAATCCCAATAACGATATGGGATACCTTTTTGGGGATCATGCAGTTCAACCCTTCTTTCTTCTGTCCTGATTTTACGGAAAAGAAATAGGTATCAATAATTGTCGATTTCGAAAAATCATGCATTAATGAAAAATTTAATGATGGATTTCGGTTGCATTGAAGAACAGACGTGTTGATACGAGGTCGACGGAAAAATAAATCAAATGCCCCTTGCCCAATAAATTGCAGAGGAAGTTCGCTGCAACAGCTTATAGTATATTTCGAGAGTTCGAGAGTTCGATAAAGTAGAAAATAATTCTCCAGAGTTTTTCTCAAACTTGTTGCCATTTGGCAACAAGTTATCGAAAAATCTGTCAAATTATTTTCACTTTATTCTGACTCTCTTGTGATATAACAACTGAAAATACAGCGACAAGCTATATTTCGTATGTAATAAAACAAGTGTATCGGTGATTATCGAAATAGAAATTCCCTCCATTTTGAGAAATTAGCAACATAATATTTTTCGAAAACGAGAAGGAATTTACGATAATCGCCGATAACACGAGTTGTATTTGTTAAGATTATTTCATGAATAAAATCGAAACCATTTGAACTACTATGGCCAGTGATTTTATTTATTTGTAGTTTTTCGATTCTGGAACTTGCCAACTGACAGCAGAGCTGTAGATCTATACATACATACTACTCATATCTATCCAGTAGCCAATCAAGAGCCGAACTACAAAATCGAAAACATGATGTTTTCAATTATCAACACAAAAATTTCGACCAACCAAAACACGATATTTTAGCATAAATGCGATAATCACTGTAATTCCGATTCTATTAGCTGAATTTCAAAATTTGAAATCCACTGATTGGTTGTTAAGCAAGAAGATCTATTGCCGAGAGAAGAAATAGAATTCTAAGAGAATTCATCACGTGTAACAGTAATACAATCCAAGTAGATTATCGTGTAGCTAGCCATTTCCGTTGAATGCGGTAAGACTTTCACATACATAATCTCCATTACTATCGCATTTGAAATAATATATGATTAGTGAAGTCAAAGGGAGTAGATTGAAATATTTCAAAGGAAAGTGACAAGTTGTGGTGAAAAGCGGAAACTGACATAAGCAAAAATAGGAATTTCCATTGTCGTCGCAGTAGTAGCGTCCACGGATAAAGATGTTGAAAATTAAATGAAAAATTATTACACGAGTAATCAAAAATGTATTGCCAAAAATTGCCTTACACTACGGGGACAATTCTAGCCAGACTCCACAGGATAAATACTGCTGTACTCCACGAAAAAAAATACTCAACGAAAAATAAATTGTCATTTATCTACCAGTCTATATTTTATGCCTGCTCGACAATAGACAGTTTTTCGCAGAGATGCATATTACAGTTTCTGCCGACCTCTACATACTTTTACGAAAGTTTGCTGGCCTCGTCTACGGTCCATTCTTCGAACTGCAGACTCGATCATAATTTCAATAAATTTAAACAAAATATATTATTAATATTTGAAATGTAACAACTCTCTATTTTGATTATACTACAAAATTAAATCAATTTCGAAGATGATTATTGAACGTACAGTAAAGTGTCTGCGGACAAAAAATACTTGCCTCCAAAAATAGTCGATATTTCGTTTGGAAATAAGTACGTTAAATGTCATTTTATGTAGAGTTCGACGAAAAAATTCTGCAATGTTCAGAGAACATCGCGAGGGTAGAGGGAAAAGAACACTCCTCTTGAAAGGAAGTTCTAAAGTTTCGCCGTTCGTTGGAAGAACGAACCCTAAGAAAAAGATGTTACGCATATTTCTAAAGCGACTACAAATGGATGTGAAGACAGCTTGATGGGTCAGACTCGATGGGACCGTGGAACGATTGATGATATTTCAGAAGAGAATTAATTGTCCATGAAAACATGTATGAATCAGAGACAGATCGCCAACCTTTCTGTGGCGTATTAGCAAACCGTCACCTACGAAACAAATGTTTATTTTTCGGCAGAATCTGTACCTGAAATCAGGTAGTAGCGATTTTTACACAAAACCGTCCTAAAAAGGAATATAAAATGGGAGGAAAGTATCGTGAACTCGTCGAGTCGACACTGGCAGCTGAGAAGCAATTTTTCTTATTGTCATATTTGTTTGTGTATCGCAGTGTTAGTTATAAACAGCAAAGCCTTTGGAAAGCGTTTTTTTATCATTCTGGACTCTATGTTTCAGATCATTATTTCCGTAATTATAGTGCACAGTTTTAACAAAGAGAACACGCCAGCGATGTTGCATTTGAAATTACATGCTAAATAACATTTCCACGGTATCTGCGTATTGGCCAAGACTTACTTGTTTTCTATAATGCAATCACGTGGAAAAATACTACAACCAAGGCGGTATGAATGTTGCTAACTAAATTAATTAGGTTTAATTTTACTTAATTCACTTTGTTGGGTTCGTCTACTAGGACATTACCCATAGTCAAGTTAAAGCCTCATCTGAATGAGGCATTTTCATGGTGGGCAAACTGGGAGTCACCACATTAAAATCTTAATAATGCACGATATTCGGCAATATATCTTTCCTCATCAAGTAGTAGTAGTAGTAGAAGCGGGGTGGCCGTCACTGCAGCCAGGCAAGTAGACCCTTACGGACCCTTTTTGCCATCCCCCCCTGTCTTCTCATTCATCTCTCTTATACCAACCTATTTCAGTCTCCAAGTAATCTCCTCAAAATAAATCCATAAACTATGTTTGTGTATAGCTGCTTGTCAAGGGGACGAGTTTTTTCAATCTGCCTATTCCTGAAAGTCCTAGTAGGTTCTCAGTCGGGTGGTGCGGCGGCATTGGTTGATAACATCACCGGCTACCAGACCCGCAGTATCCGATTCGAGGCCTCTCCTCGGCTTCCATAGGAGACTAGTTTTCCAGTTCTCACCGCGAGTTCCTTCCATCCGCCTCCTCGTGAAAGTCCTGATAGGGCTGGTTCTCGATTAGGTGGAGCAGCGGCCGCGGGCGATTCATTCACCAGCTACCAGTCCCGCAGCACCCGATCCGAGGCCCCTTCTTGGCTCCCACCGAACACCGGGTTTTCCAGTTCTCGCAGTGAGTTCTTTCGAACTTCCTCCTTGTGAAAACCCTGGTAGGGCTGGTTCTCAAACGGTCGGAGCTGCGGCCGCGGGTGATTCATCACCGACTACCAACCCCACAATACCCAATTTGAGGCCCCTCTTTAGCTCCCTCTGAAGGTAGATTTTCAAGTTCTCGTGTAATGTGTGACTGGGTATGTGTTAAGTGTCGGGGATCATGTGAGTTTTTGACGTCGGTGCACGGTAAGCTTGGGCCCACGGGTCGCTACTCCCGTTGACTGCAACGCCTCAGCCACCCTTGGGGAATCTTCACTAATCAAAGTCCTCTTTCTCCGACGAATCCGTTGTCATCCGGTCTGGGTACCGTCGTAGAGATCCAGAGGTGCCAACAATGAACGAATTGGTCATGTCCGATCACTATCGCTGTCTCTATGTTAACAGATTTTAGAGTCTGTATCCATTTCAATCTATTCAGAGTCATCTGTGTACTTTTCCTACACTGTTTGGAACTTTTGTTCTAGTAATGAATACACTGGAGTTTGGTCTAAACTCCAGTATTTTCAATACCAAGAAACGTGTTTGAAGGTTATAGACGATGTATTAACTTGATTACTTAGTTTTCGGACATCCATCGTCTTAATGAATTTAAAGATGTTTGACTCCTTTAATTTTTTCACAACATTATGCAATCGTCTCGAGGTGAATACTGACTAGTTCAGTGTTCAGTTGCTATGAGGTCTTATATAGGTCTGTTGATGTGGTATAATTGAGGTGTTAGTAATTATGGCAGTTTTGTGGCGCGTATAGATTCGCGCTATTTCTTCTTCCCAAAGCGGCCTATGAGTGGTCTCCATACAGTTTTATTTTCCACGCTCAGCTGACTGAAAGCGCCATTGGCTTCAATCTACTGGTGAATGCACTTTTTGCTGGATTATGCTGTATTTTCTGGTTTTGTCTTGGTGAGGAAGCTCCGTAACGTACTACCAGATTGAAAGTAGCTCTCCATGGTTTCATATGAAGAAGGTGTCATCGACATATCTTAGCCCTAATTTTGGTTTGTGTTCTGCATCTCGCATATCCAATTCCTTGAACCACTTTTCGTACGTGTTGGCGATTACTAGGGAGAGGATAGATTCCATCGGCAGTCCGTCGATTTGTGAGAAAAAACGGTCTTTTTCCTGAAAGTAAGAGTGATGTAGCCAGCACTGCAGTAATTCAAATATCGCGTGTACGGGTAGGTCAGTTCTTTCATGAAGAAGTATTTCTTCTTTCAGTTTCCTCTTGATGATGCTAATGGATTCTTCTGCGGCTTAAGTGCTCGCTCCATAAGACAAATATCCGTTGGGGCATCAGTTCGAATCTCAGCACTGTCACCAGTCTCATGCATGGCCTCTCAGGTATTAAAAGGTAAGGGCTACGTCTTTCCCTAGCTCGCATAAGTCTCTGACATTTGAGGGTTGCACAATTTTAACAATTTTAACAATTTTAACAATTTCAACAATTGGTGTGAAGGCTCTCCACGTCGAAGCTGATGAAACGATCTTTGATAGTGTCTATGAAAGGCTTTGAATTTTTGACGATTGAACTGCTAGTAAGTACCCTGCAAAGGTTGTAGTATCGGTAATAGGTATTTCGCTAAATTATGGGTCAGTGAGTTCCGGGAGCCAATCAATAATTTTTTTTTTTGGGTTTTTGGAAGACCGTAGAGATGAGGTGGTTCACTATAATATGGCGTCAGATGTGTTAGTTCCATAGCTGGAATGAAGGTTTTGTATTTCCTAAGAGTGGTGTAGATCTTCCTGTCTAAGGTGGAAGGTGTATCCATCTGTAGTTTGTAGTTTTCTGTTTGGAGCGCAGCTTCTATTTTGTCATTATATGTCAGATGTCCGTTGTGACTGTAGCATTTCATTTGTCTGAAGGAAGAATTTTGATGGTGGTGGTGAATTTGCAGTGTTTTCAGTGCGTTCTTCTCTCCAGCACTGATGTTTTTTCGGGGGCTTTGCTCCAAGATTTATTTCACTTTCTATCTGAATTCTTCTGCCTGTATAGGGTTCATTCTATTACTCATTGACTCTACAGAGCTCACGATGTCCACGATAGGTATCGTTTTTGGCGCAATTGCGAATTTCAATCTTTTTTCCATCAGGGACTCCTATATTTGTGTCAGGGGTTTTGATGAAATGTTACTTATGGTAGTTTTCATTCATTCGTCAGTATTTACCTGTAGACAATTATGGATACAAGCAAGTGATAAGTTGTGAAAAATGATGGACATCCGAAACCTAAGTAATCACCTCAAAACGTGTTTCAGTCACCAAATGATAATCTTCTGGAGGAAGCAGATAAATAGGACAATAAACCGTCACTTATTTAAAGTTGTTTATTTCATAATTCGTTTAATGGTCTTCCGTCAAGTAGTGTCGCCCCTCTTCATGTTGTTTTTGGCACGTAGTCGAAGTGTATTTTAATCTGGAACCCAGAGATGGCGCTGAATTCATACTTCAGTGTTTGTCTCAGGGATATCCAATTAGGGTGAAAGGATTTTTCAATTCAATTGGGTCGAACTAGCCTTCGCTGATGATTGGCAAAGACCATGAAACCGTTACGAAGGTGTTCCCCTAATTAAATCGAAAAATAATTTCAGCTTTGATATTTAAAATGCATTGCAAAGTAGTTCTTATAGAAAACTTTGCCAAGTATTGAACAGATATAATTCAACGGTCGTAAGGGGCAGTAGTTGTTTTCTGTTGAATACTTGCGACAACCATACCTATTGTAGGTTTTTTTTTTCAGCGAACAAAAAGTTTTGCATTGGGTAAATTGGGTAACTCGTTTGCCCACTGTGTCCAGAGGCATTGGTGTGGTATTCTCCAAAAAGTTTGATCGACACCAAAAACAAAATCCAAAAGTTGGAGTGGTGCTTCAATTCAAGAAAGGCCAGAGAAACATTCACTACGTGTTGCAACCATATTCCACAAATGAACATGAATACTGTGGAGTGTTAGTTCCATCGATTTTCATGTTACAGATACGGAGAATTTTGTAGGTATCAACAGACTCCAATAATAAAATTTTAGGACGAAAGATAATTCGAGAGTTTTCGAAGCTGCAGCTAAATAAATATAATGCGGTAGCGAAGAAAGGCTGTCAGTATACAAGTAACATTCAATACAGAAGCTAGCCTGGTTGCTTATCAAAGTCATACTGTGAATATGAATCAGATACTTGTTGAAATAAATTAGAAGGCAAAGTTGAGTGCATTTTTATTACAGTACATTAAAATCTACCACGATTATGCCTCTAGCTGTAGGATGGTTCAGCTGGATGATATCTATGGGAGGTCACTATGGGATGATTCGTAAGGTGATAGTTAATAACACAATTTCATGTGAATATATTAACAAACTTGATCCATATGAGCCATCAGTATTTTCGATCAAAACTCTCTTCATGTTGGCTGAAGATAGACATCAACTCAGAACCTGAATCGAGAATGAAGTTCGTAACTAATACATACCATGTGAAATTTGTTGTTTGCAAAATAAATTAATGATTCTGTAAAGACCAGGTTATATGGCTTCTCCACCAGTAGGACATTAATCATTTCATTTTGCGTCCTTCAAAGTGTAAATGGAAAGGTCCTGAAAATGGTTGGATAAAAAGGTGAACTTAATGAACACTCTGACATGGGGGAATCAGCTTCATAGTGCATAATCTACTACCGATGGTTCTTCTTTCAGATACTTCCCACGTTGTCTCCGATTCATTGAATAATAACAGCTAGTCGTACTTCGTTTGAATGGATCATAGTGCTTTGACTAAATTATATACAAAATAGGCTAAAGTCATCCCAGTGTCTATAAAAACCAGTGTGTAGACTAAAGTATATAGAATGAAAAAGAATGTATAGATACATAAATTACAGATTAACAATATGCAGAACTCGAGAAATCAGATCTAAGAGATTGGAAATCAATCATGTTAGAAATTGTTTGTACATATTCTTCAATGCAACAAAAACATTTTCAAGATGTGAAAGCTCATCTTTTGGTCCTTTGCTTGATTCGACAACACGACATCAATGCTCAGGCCAAGGTCTATCAGACTATCGTAACACACTATGGTTATGATCCGGGTCAACTACAAAAGACATCTGGAATGTTTGGAAAAATACCGTAAACGCTGCATTCGGAGAATTATAGAAGTTGAATAGCAAGATCACCCTACTAACGTCAGTATCATGAAAGATATCAGCACCACTAGCCTGAAACCAGTCATGGTCAAACATCAACTGCGATACGGTGGCCAAATTGTTTGCATGCCTACAATACGTTATCAAAATTAAATGTATTTTCAACTGAGCAATGAACAATGATACAAGGAGAGGATGGCTGTTTCCTGACATGAACTGGAATATTCAATATATATCACCTTCCGCTCTACATTCATTCAAGATATATCAATTAATAGCTGAAGCACTTCCTCCAATCCTACGGCTTCTGGATCATTTCGGATATTGGATGGTCATGGGTTAGGCAAATCTCCCTCTTCTTTTTGATGTATCACAACCATAAGTTTGGCAGTGTAACGCATTCTGAATGTGGGTCTAGGTCTTGCACTCTTTCTCGCAAAATCTTGAATCTCCCCCAAATATTTCGAGCTTCTTAATTTTCCAACTCAGCTATCAGTAGCCTGTAAGAATTCCTGTTTCGATTGTGAGCTCATTTTCGTTCTTGTTAGTGCAGTCATTGGATCTTTTCTGGTTTTAGGTATTTTCCTGGTATTATTTTTGCCTGCCTCATTTCTTGTGATTCTATCATGTATTGGAATACTTTGTTGTTGACTTATTTTAAGGTTCAAGTATTGTACTTATGATTTAGCTGTCCAAAATATGGTGTTTGAGCTCCTTTTAGAACAATAGCGGCAAATACATGAGTCAGATAATACATGAGTCACATAAGCGTAACTGCATGAAAGAACGAGGCATTCTAGAGATCATAAACACCCAACAACCTACTGCTGTTATAGACTTTTTCCACATGATAACCGACTATTCACATTGATTGACTCCCTGATTGAGGCCTGGAAAAAAAAACTACCAAGCTTTGGAAATGTCCGGACGCTTTTCCCCCCAATTTCATCATCCCCGCTTCCAGCGCGGATCCTCATTCGACTGATTGCCGGTCAGCAATTTGAACTTTTACCATGAAATGGAGTGCTCTGCTATTACGTATCTGAAGCTTTCTCATATCTGACATAAGTTCATTTTTATAACAATGACTTTACTGTGCATGGTGCTCCTCTAAAACTGGATAAAGTCCGTGTTTGCCGGGTTGATAGAATGTAATTCTAACAGTTGAGTTTCTGAGCGGCGGACTTTTTTTTTTTATTTATTTAATCAAAGAGATCACCCAACAGATGCACAAAGAGCACATCCTATTACAGGGTGATACAAAGTAAAATAAAGTATTTTTACAATTCATATTATGCTGGTCGCTAGATAACATAACACAACTGTACTTAAATGGTAATGTACATATATAAAAAAATGTTTAATATTATATACAAATGTTATACAGTCAAAAACTAGCTCCTACTCCTGAAGTTCTGTAAAATTATATAATATACAATATGTAAGAATGAATTCCTTATTCGGCAGCCATACCATAAAAAAAGATTAATTTTTGTCTCAGTTTTCTTTTAAAATTTGTGAAGTTGTCACCAAAGATATCAACATGAGAGTCACAAATGATATTATAAGAGTTCATGCATCTAACTAGGGGAGAATTACAATAGTAATTCGTAGAAGACGGCGGGGGATAGAATGATAGTCGATTTCGTGAATTATAAGGAGTACAATTTAGTGATAATTGTTGTAAGCATGAGTCTGAATCAGTAAGATTGTTAACAAGTTTGAACACAAAGCATGAATCATAAAATTCTCTTCTGATAAATAATGGTTCCAATTTATAAAATTTAAGATTAGCTTGATAATCAAAATAGTGTCTGTGACGAAAAAATCTAAAATTCAAATTACTAACCAACTTCCTTTGGACATATTCTAATCTTTTAACGTATCTATCATAAAAAGGATTCCATATAACTGTATTGTACTCGAGGATAGGTCTCACCAGGGTTTTGTACATTGTTGTAATTGTGTTGTGATCCTGAAAGTCCTTAGTATTACGGAGGACAAAACCAAAGGTTTTTATTGATTTTCTTACCGTGTGTTCTATATGACTTTCAAAGGTGAGCTTTTTGTCCAATAATATACCAAGGTCTTTTATTTCTTCAGTTTCTGCAATCTGCTGGTTGTTAATGAACAGGTGTTCGTGAAGAGGGTTGAGGTTTTTGGAAAACAAAATGTGATAGCATTTTTTAAGGTTAATTGATAGTCGGTTCATCAGACAGTAATCGGAGAAACGACTTCCTGAAAGCTGAAAAAGACATGGTATGGTTAATCATACCATGTCGCCGGAGGTTCTGTATTTGTCTCACTTTCTTTCGGGGGTGTCATTGTCTGTCTGGTCGTCTGTATTTGTCTCTGTCTCTGTCGTCTTTCTTGCGTATGTCCTCTCGTGGGTCAGTCATTATTGGACTCACGTGATTTTATACTCTTCCGAGTGTAGTCCCCTCGTGGGTATGTAGTAGGTTCCCTTAGTCTTACTGTATAAAGGCCAATTCAGGGTTTTTGAAGCACCGATGATTTAAACGCCAATTACTCACATATTTTATTTAGTTCTGTAATGGTTTTGTCAATGCTGGAGTAATGCTAATTGAGTTTTTTAAATAATTTCGACGGATTTTTCATTGACTTAAAGGCCGATTCAGATACATGTGTGCCAATTCTGCATGAGATGAAAGATACAACATTGACAGAATTATAACATAACCAAATAAAATATGTTCTTGAGATAGAAACTTCAGTTTGGGAATATCTACCTTCCAGCTGGTGGAGAGATATCTGAGTTGCAGAGCGGCTTTATGATGCTGGTTATGGCAGTTATGCCTTTCTTTGGCAAAGCTTTCAGAACTCTGACTGGTATGCCTTCAGGCCATGGTGCTTTTCTGGTTTTAGAAAACCTAAGAATGAACCTGATATTCTCTGGGAATGTTGGGTCTAGTGTGATGTGGGGGGGCGTCGGTTCTTCGTCGCTGCCTCACTGTTCTGTCTAGGTCAGTTTCCGTATCGTCCACGTCGGCGGTGTTATCAACCCTGTTCACACGGCACTAGCTTTCAAAGGAGTCAGCAAATGCTTCGGCCCTATCCACATCTCTGAAATCCAGTCTCATCGCACCGTGGAGTGGGGGCATGTTTTCCTTCGTCCGTGCCTTAGAAGTTTTTGCATTTTCTAGATGGAGTTATTTTCTCTACTCAAGTCATCCAACCGTTCGTTCCACTGTTGTATTCTAAGCAGTTTCAGTTCTTCCCTCATATGTCCAGTCGCTAGGTTGAACTGTCGCTCGTTCTCGGGATTTGAATTCCTTTGGTATAATTTTTTCAATCTGCGTCTTTGCCTGATTATCTCCTTGGTTTCGGGTGGGATCCCCTCTTGGAATCCAAATTTGGTGATTCAAATCTCTTTCAAACTTCGCTCCAGGGCGTTGCAGATACTCTGACTCATCTCGATAACCGCAGTTTTGAGCTGCTGTGTCGTGTCTATCCTGGGAATATTGATGTGGTTACGAACGATCTGATGGTACCTGGACCAGTCCACAATCTTTTTGGTCATAGAGGCTACATCTTTCACCTCTTTTCCTGTGGATGGTGAAGGAGCCTACGTCCAACACAGATATTTCCATTATGGTTGGAATGCTCTGTTATACCAGCGATATGTTCAATAGGTCAGGTTGTTGATCTGCCATGCCAGGACAGTGGGATAGTGGGACTCATACTGTGAGTCCTCGAAGTCCGGAAGAAGCGACGTGGCCAGGTTTTTACCACTATTGTTCTGACAGTGCCAGTCCGTTCTCAGCAGGTTCGTACCTCGGGGAAAAATATGGATGGTACTCTCAAGAAGCCGATACTTGCAAGTTTCACTCTGATAGCTACAGATTCACTGAGTGAGAGTTCTGGCTTTGTATCTTCGTGGCAGTCTATTTCTGACTGAATCAGGTGTAACAGTGGGCACTGTTATGTGTAATAATAGTGTGCCCTGTATAAATCGGTCTTTTAAAACTTATGGAATCATATGTGCGTGTCTGGATTGAGTGTGAGTGTGAGATAAGAATTTATACCTACGCTGAACCGGGGAAAAATTGTCTTTTACGAGAAGGGTCGCTCGGGGTTGATAAATTTAGTGGCTTATGACCTTAGATAGGGACGACGGGCTGAGAAACAAAAAGTCGAGATTTTCGTTGGAAAGGAACAGTTCTGATATTTTGATAAATTCACTCGGTGTTGTGAAGTGCAAGTGATGGCTTGGGTGTGGGACGACCACCTACCCGTGAAGGTGTAGGCAAATATGCCACTCTCAAGAATGGCACTAAAACAGGTATGAATTTTGCGTAGTCCGACATGTGTGTTTGTTAATTGCGTATAATTTTTCCATGTTCAACAAAAATAATAGTAATATATACGTAAAACGAACAAAGTTCGAGAGTGTATATAGGAGAGTTCAATTCTAAGAAACAAATAGTTTCATTTTAAACTTGGGGCGGGTTTGGTCTGTTGACAACGAATATGGGGTGTTTCACGGTATCAAAATAAACTTCAGGCAGTCAACTTAGTTCCATATGAATAATAATAATAATTGCTAACTAGTATTGGGTATTTTGTCATTTTAAATCGAGGGTAGATGTATTATAGATCTGAGGGAGTTATGAGGGCGAATACGAGAGAATAATAATAATAGTTTAAATGTGGCTATAGTTTTGTTGCAATAATAATAGTACTCAGGTAATTTGCAAAATATGGCAGTTGATTTATTATCGGGAATGTTTTGAAAGGGTTGTTGGCTTTTTAGAAAAATGCCTGTTCAACTGTAGAGCGATCTTTCATGTTTTTGAAAAGGTGACTATTTTATTCAACTATATACTTTATTTTTCTTGTGCTTATTTGCATATACGGATTTCCTTTACAAATGTTTACACTTTATACATTTTAACTTTTATATTCTCGCGATTATTTGCCACCCTTTTGCTTTGGTGAATAAAGCTGGTTGGTGGAACTTTGCTGATTATTACTTACCCCTTCAACCCCTCATATAAAGTCCACGCATTTTTGAAGCCGTGGCGAGACCTACAAATCTACATCTTTGCCTCCGAGAAGATGGTGAAATTACTAAAACCAGTAGAGCTGTGAATTATAATGATGAACATTTTGGAGAGGCTATCCCCTAAGCCTAAATCCGGGTGATCCAGAGCGGATTCAAAACTAAACTCTGGGTCTGGTGGCAGCAAAAGTATTCAACATCTATACTTTAATTTAATTTTAATAAAAAAAATACTTCCTAGGGTGGGCGACTGAGGAGTGGTTGTTTGCTCCGGTCAATTTGAAACTGAATCAAAGATATCGTCGCCTAACCCCCTAGCGATTTATTACACAGGAGTGAAGACCGCCTACGTGTTGGGGACCTGTTTTGTCAGTGAAAGACATTTATATACGTTAGCGAGTCAACACCTATAAGGATGATCATTTCCCAGGTACACTGATTCGAAATATTGAAGGATATCAAAGAATATTTATCGATTACTTTCTTAATGTAATATTTCTGACAAATTATTGAAACAAAAAATGTACTTGAACAAGAATAATGGAAGTTAGTTTTTTCCTCTTGAATATCTTTTCAACAAATGGTCACTTTGTCAGCTACCTTTTTATTCATATAGATTACCTATTTGAGGAAATAAGAACCATTGGGAATCGTGCAATGCAGTGGCAGTGTTTCAAATTCTAGTCAGATCCGACACCAATACATTCTTATTTTTTGAGACTAGTTTGTAGAAATTGTATGACATTTCTCGCTTATTTTCAATGTTATTTTTTACATTAGTTGTTATATATAATTTACATATCCACATACACATTCAAAATAAAACTAATTTATCCCCTACTATGTTTATTAAGTAATAACAGAAATCACAGATCTTTTCCTGTTGTAACGGAACGGTGCGTCATTTGAGACACCGAAGAACTGAGCGAGATGTCGTTTTTATTTTGCAATATATCCTCTTCTGTGGGCTTTATTTGTACTCTTGGTGTAGGTTGGTGATGTGGACTTGCGTCGGGTACTGTAGTTTTTATGAATAAAGCTATGACTTCCCATGGCACGAGGCTGAAAATGAAAATGAAAAACTGTTGCCTATGGAAGAATATTCTCAGTATGTCGTTAGCGATGTGGGAGGAAAATTATGGAAGGAAGCATGAGAGCTAAGAAAGATGGCTCCTCAATAAACACTGGTACAAAAGATGTAACAAATGTTTATACAATCAACATAGGCAGTAAACAATGATTGCATGTTTCCTCTCCTGCAAAAAGTATAACAACGTTGACTGCTACATGTGTGAAGACTATGCGATATTTCACAATCTTTTCAATATAAAATACGAAAACACCAAGTCACATGCTAACGCTGATGGGATTTGAAGATTACCTCTATTGATATATAGATAATGAAACATGAAACTGCCGTTTTTGAAATAACGCAGATTGATACTCTTCCTATAACAACGAGAGTATCAGATCATGAAACCTGATTTTGTAAAAGTTGGTATACAAAAATAATCGTTTTAATGTGAATGAATCAGTTTTTCCTACAAAATGGTTGTATTTTTGAGGTCTACTGGTAATTATTGCTAAAATTTTACGAAAAACGATTTTGATAGAGATTGCTAAATATTTTGGGATGTTAAAAACGAAAGCTTTGGCAAGAATAACAAAAGATCTAGAGAACTTGAATAGGAATTGTGTGTACTGTAACAAATTCAAAAATAATCCATCTGCAGTAATGATTTATCCTTGGGAACAAGCGAAAGAATAATTTCCTATAAGTACCTATACGTAGATTTTACAGTACCATTTTTCAATTCTTATACTTTCTTGTCTTGCTGGCCTGGAAATCCATTTGCTGAAATATATCAATACAAGTTTGACCATTTCAATACGAAATGAAAGTTCGTGAATTCCAAGTAGACAAGAAAGTTGCTGAGCGCAATTACTTGAATGAATCGAAATAGAAACTTGGGGTATTCATAAAAAATTATCAATATTGCACTATTTTATGAAGTAAGATGAATTCAGGATTTGAAACGACATTTAGATCAAATTCAATCAATCGGAGAAAGAACATCAAAAATCAATAATAATAATTCCAATTTTTCAACAATAACAATCTTTTGTTTCCACCAAATATTCTTGACGACAGTAGTTTGAAACATCAGAATTTTCTGTCATCATCAAATTCGTTACCTGTAAGATGCCTAAAAACCCTGGTGTGCCGACTCATACCTGTAAAACTGTAGAATAAAACGCCGGACATTAGCTTGCTTGATAATGAGAAAACAAATGAAATCGCGGTCTATTTTTCAAAAATCCCGCGATACTTTGTGAACCGCCACCGTCGGTTTTCTTGTTAGGGTGAATTTTCATGAACAGAAGTTTCAAGTATTACGCACGAGCATGAAATGAATAAAACAACATTATCATTAAAATTTACAGAATCACTATTCGCAAGCAGTTTTATTAGTTAAATTTTCGACTTTTCGACTATATAATTTTTATTTTGCTGATATGCAATTTACTGGAATAAATAATAATCACACATTTCACATAAAAGTATTGAAATTCAGCTGCATGGAAATTCACCATTAGAACCTGTCAATCTTGTGCTTGTGTGACATCTGCCCAACATGCGCATGCGCAACTATCTGCGCCATTGTATCCGAGTTTTCCTTTTAAAGTTCTCTATAATAAAGTATATATAAAGTAATAATTTTGTAGCTTATTTTGAGTTTAATTGCGTTTCAGAAGTGATATGTGTGATGAGTTGTGTGTTACAATGGTCTTTCATCGCTATTTTAAAAACTGTATGTCATGTAATATAGTGAAGATGTTTCTTTTTTTCTGCAATTCTTTCTCGACAGAAAATTTATTTTTGGATGATCTAACCACACTGAAAAGATTTTACGAAAACGAATGGTAAAATAAGAAAACCTAAACAAGCTTGATGATATATGCAAAATTGATAGATTTCAGTAGAAGTGGTGATTTTTTTTACTTTGTCATGAACTTTCGCAATTTGAACTTATGGTATATTTAAAGAAACAGTAGGGTATAACAATACGCACCTAGTTGATTGAATTGATTTGAAAAAATGTTTGCCATGTTTATTAGAGCATGGCGAGTTAAGAAATAAAATGTAAGTTCCAAATTGGTTCCAAAGTATATTTTACAGATTTCAAGTAGTAGGTACTCACTTTCGGTACTAGACATAATGAATTATTGTGTTCATCTCTCTGAATTTTGTCCACCCAAAAACGGATTATGGTCAACTTATTTAGGAAAATAATATAAAATACAAAAAAATAAAGAAACGAACATCATTAATAGTCAATAATATTGCACTACGAAATTTTTGATTCTGCCACAACTATTCTGACTTTCAAACGGTATTTATATTATTTAAAAAAAATAACACATTTTGTGTGGTGTTATTTTTCCAAAAATTTGGTCTTCCACTTCGAGTATGGAAACTATATTGCTTTAGAATGATATTTCAAAAGTTTATTGACATTCCGTCAAATTCAATCAACAACAATCACAATCACTATGTCCCTGGAATATTGACATGAGGACGAAGCGCCATCTCTGGATCCAATTACAGAAATAGACCATGATTTCATTTGTTTTGTCTTTCTAAACAAAATCTAATCAGTCGACACACCAGGGTTTTTAGGCATCTTAGTTACCTGATTCTGGAAACGTTGCTGCCAGAATCATTTTACGATTAAAGAGAGAGATAGATGAATACACTCAATTGTCTGAATGAAAACATCTGTCAGCAGAGTCAAATTATCAGTGTTAATTGTTTACATTTAGGCCAGTATTAGGAGAAAATGCTCTAATAAAGATATAAATATTAAAGAAGAATTTTTAAAATTACCAAAAGGATAAAACGACTAGAATACATATATATGCCTCTAAATTGTAAAAGCATTTTCCTGTCAGAGGTGTTTTGACAATTTTCTCTGAACTGTTTCATATTACAAACATCTCTGGATTAGGTGAATGATTATAAATCTGCTTGCATCTACAAATTAAAGACTGTTTCGTAAAAATAGAGCTGGGAAGTGGGAGTATCAGCTTTTTATTTTTTTCCTGACGTGTATATCGGTTTTTGCTGGAATTGATGAATTTTTAAATGTATTTGTGAATCAAGCAAATTGTCTCTGAAATGAAAATTTCATAGAGAGTTGGTACATTTCATTGTCAAAAATTGGCTTGCATGATTCACGTATCGTCACTTTGAAAACTACAAGGTCGTTTCTGGAAAACGAATATACTTTGAAATGAAGCTTGGCTTCGATATCCTCAGAATGGAATTCCAATCTAAGGAACTTAATGAATGAGAAGTATACCGTTAAGGAAGGCGATATTCCTAGTTCGCGGGATATCATATTGACAACGTACCAACCAGAGGAAATTTTTTTAGGACCATTATATGTGACCCAAACTTAAGTATTGTCAATTTGAACGCCAAGAAATTTTGTTTCGAGCTAATGTATCAATTAGTTCTGAACCTGAAGGTACTTGGTCTAGGTTCTTCTTGAAAGTGACTTAATTGTTTGTTGTAACATTCAATAGCAGCATGTTATCCTTACAACGCATTTTAATTTTTTCTACATTAATAGGAATAGCTTCAACCAAAGTATCACGATCTTCATTATTCCAGAGAATTGCCTTATGGTCTGCAAACAATGTAAGGTGTCTAGAAATATCTAGGCCATACCTTGATCTAGTGCAGAAAAAGAATGGAAGACACCACGTACAATTTTTCTCTGTCAGAGCTATCATGATTCCGTACTAATTATGGCGCTGCGATCAACTTTATTGTGGTTCGTAGTGTCATCCCTGGGGAAATATTAGTTAAACAGGTAATTATTATTCATTTGGCAGGGACAGGACAATTATAATGTTGTCCGATCTACCCTGTCACTGATGAGAGGCAATAAACCTCGATACATGCATATCTGCAGGTGATCATTCCCAGCCAAATGAAGGATAATCTTCTGTTTAATTACAAGACAAGCACTTGCAATTGGGTCTTCTTGGAAGAACGTTGCACAAATATCTGTCAGATGTGGTTTAATGTCCGTCGTGGTATTAGCCAGGGAAGTAGTTGTTTTCTGACAGACGTTTTCCTTTAATTTTTCACTTGGTGGAAACGCTTACAAAGAAGGGTAGGTACCCCGTATTCTTTCACATTGTTGATACCTCTCTGGCACAATATATTCGAACTTTGTTCGAATTTTTACATTATGAAAGTCCTCTTTTATAGCATGGTGCAGAAGGTTGGGTTATGATTTCGGATTTTCATTTTCATAATGCCCTTTCGTCGAGTTTCGCCTAATACTCCCACGTAGAATCAATTGATTGACTGATTGACTAATACTTACGACTTCAATGAACCTAGGTATCTGAAAGCACCAGGTATTGTAACAAGATTTTCTTCTCTGCGTAGAGCCAAGATGATCCGATCAGCTACATCATTCGACTTTAAACGCGGGAATAAATGGGAATTTACGTTGTCGAACATTCCTGTTTGTTGAATGAAATAAGGACATATAACAGTCGTCTTGACGCCTTTAATTCCTTGCAATTCTAGTTCAACTTTGAGGGCTTCGTCGAATCCCACTGCTGCATATTTTGAGGAACAGTAGTCCACTAATTTGGAAATTCCCAGAAGGCCCGCCATTGAAGCGATGGTGATTATGTGTCCATGATCTTTCTCGATCATTTTAGGCAAGAATGCTTTAACAGTCTGAAAATAAAAAAATATTTATAGAATAAATAAGATAAAGAGAAAACAGAAAACAGTTTGACTGTATTCTTGGACTTGGCCAAGGCATTCGATACTGTGAATCATAGTATTCTATTTCAACGATTGGAAAACATTAAGTGACCCTCTACCGATATCAATGGGTGTGCCACAGGGGACGCTATTGGGTCCAGTTTTCTTCTTAGTTTAATAGCATGTTTAATTTGAAGAATATAAATGGAAAACTCGTCTCCTATGCTGATGATACCGTTCTTGTAATCATAGGTGAAAACTGAGAAGAAACATATAAGAAGGCGGAGGCTGGACTAGGAACAATTGAAGGTGCAAGTGGAAGAAGGGGTCAAGTAACATTTTCTGAAAATATTCGGTTATGTCATGAAAGAAGGTGTTACGTGCATATGCACCTTGCCCCGTCAGGATTTGCGTCTATTCTTCGTATCTGAGCAAATACACAGTGGTAGAAGAGGCTAAGTTACATTAAACATCACGGACGCTAACTTTACTAAAACCTATTTTTCTCACAAACACATATTTGTAACATAACTCCTTCTTCCACTTGCCCCTTCAATTTACAGTTGGTTGAATGAAAGTATGCCCCGTGTAAATATCAAAAAAACTAAATTTATAACTTTTTCGCTCACTATGAGAGATCAACCTGAAAAGGAAAATATTCAACTCCATGAATCTGCCTGTACAGATCACTCCAGCTGTGCTTGTTAAACCATCAAAAAAATCAATAAAGTAAAGTATCTGGGTGTGACAATTGATCAACACATCTGTTGAAATGATCACATCAGCCATACTACAGCAAGATTTCGGAAATTAATACATTAATTCTATCAAATTGAAACATATTCTGAATAACAAAAATAAACTAATGATGTATGATGCCTTGGCGGAGTCCATTATACGCTACTGTATTATTGTTTGGGGTGGAACCTTCAGAACTTCCCTCCATTGCCTAGAAGTTTATACAAAACACTCTGTTAAAAATATTGTTTAATAAAAACAGGAGGTACAGAACAGAACAACTTTACGATGAAATAGGAGTCTTGAATTTCAGGCAGTTATACAGACCTACCAATGTCTTATCTAGACAAAATATCACACATTTCCTTCAAAAATATATGAACACCATACTCGAAGATCAACAAAACAACTAATTTCAATTCTTTCATGTAGAACCTTGATAACAGAGACATTTGTAACCTATTATGGTCCAAAATTTCACAACTTATTGCCCACTGATATCAAAAATACTGTAAATAAAAATAAATTCTAAAATAAATCATTTGTAGAAATACATTTTAAAGATGTCCTTAAATCAATTATCGAATAAAGTGTTATATTATATTGGAAATTATTCAATCATTATGCCAACATGCACTTAGTTCTCTCTCCTCATGCTCAAAAAATTAAGAAATCAGTTGAAAACGATAGTTTGGAATTTTGATTATTCATTGTAGAAATTATTGCAGAAACTCTTATAAAATGTATGAGAGAATGTCCCACAAACAAGCTATGCTTGGGTGGCTTCTCATATTTATGAACTTGTAAATATCTAATTGAATTGAATAAACTCTGACTATAAAAAAATAGTTCGTTGGACGAAACTTTCAGGGACACTTCCTCCATCCAGCCCGTGGTATTTTCAATACGGTGTTTCGTTTCTAGCTTGTGAATACATTTCCATATAGTTACGAATCACGGTAAATATAGAAACGTCAGTTTTCTATTATCTTTATTTATTGTGTGATTCGTTTCTTGTAAATGTCGGGTAGAAAACGAACAATTTAACTTTCCACAGTGGGAAGAATAATATTAGTCCTCTCATGAGTTTTAATATTGGTGATAAAATCCATAATACTTAAAGAATTCTTGCCAATATTCTGAGCTGTAGTTTCATGTCAGATGTTTTGAGTAACTATTTTTCTGTTCATATATGAAATATTTCGGGTGGCGATTCGTGGAGGGAAAGTACCTATTCAAACAATTCAAAATACATACAGTCATTCTTTGGATTTTATACCCGCAAATTTGTTTCATAGGTGAATAATAGTTATTTATGTACCAAGGGTATAAACAGATGTTTATGCCCTGAGGGCGACGTTTTACGAACCCGAAGGCCTCAGGCCTGAGGGTTTGTAAGTCGCCCGAAGGTATACACATCTGCTTATGCCCGCGGTACATACAAACTTGTATGTCATACTACTTGGTTTAATTGCTTCTTTTCGCCCTCTGTCCCTGATGGAGTTCAGATGAGTTTTTTGACTAATTTCTCTGAATTTAAGTTTTGTTTGTCTACCCAAGTGACCCCATAAAAATCTATCAAGATGTGGTATATCAAGTGATCTGAGAATCGTAGAAATGAAATGAGGCTTTTTGAGATCTAGAAAATATATCGTGTGATAAGTACTTCACGTATTAGAAAATTATTTTAGTAGGCGCCTTTTTCATATAAAAAACGTAGTCTATAAGAAGTCAAGAGACCGACTTGGTATTGATTCTGAGATGCTGAGTAACAATTAGGAGTGACAGAACGTGTTCTAAGTAAGTCGGAATTCTGACTTAACATCTCGGAATTAGCTAATTCTGAGATACCAATTCGGAATTCTGACTGAATTTGAATAATAATGCCCCTTCTACGCCTTCGTAGGTTAACGGTTTTTTGAGGAATTAAAATATGTACCTGAATGAAGTACTCCAAAAAAATTATTTCGTCGCCACAAGTTTGTCACTTCTTTATGTACACCGCAAATATCTGGACAAATACACACTTTGTAAGTTCAAACGGATCTTGAAATTACTGAATATGGCTGGATGGATCAAAATGTAAAATGGGCTATGTATACCGGGTGTTTAAAATTCGATCATCACAACTGGGATTTCGGAAACTATATCATTTATGAAGATAGTTGAAGCAAATTTGTTCATTTATCTGACAAATAATGCATGCAGTTTGGGAAGTTCTGAAATTCTGAGGATATTTGAAGATATTTGCAAAAAACACAAATTTTGGAAATTTTAATTTATTTTTTTGGCTTTATTTTGAAAAAGATTTCAAAATAAATCATACTCCCACGTTGTCACTTTTTTCCCGCTACCTAATGTTAATTTCAGATTTGTTATTTTTCCTTATGGGTGCTCAATTGGATTTTTGAATTTTTTAATAAAATGTATCATTACCTTCCAATAACATATAATAGGTAACCATTGATTTCCCAAAACTCAGATATATAAAAAATGTTTTCCATCATATTATAGGCTTAGACTTTGACTTCAAGAATAACTTTGACATTCAATCGGTCACATGTTATAACATCGTGTTATTTCGCAAGTCACTGGATTTTTGGGAAAAAATAGCTATCACTAGTGAATGAAAAAGATATATAAAAAAAACCGTTACAAAAACAATAGCGTTAAGACGTCAGAAATGTTTTCAAATTTGTATTTCAAAATACGACAATCTCATCGACTTATATATGATTAAGTTACTGGATCAAAGCGTTTGATTGATTTGGAAAGCCAAAGAAAAATACGGGGATAGTTGAACAAGAAAGCTTAAGCTGAAGAAAATTTGATAAACGCAGTATGAGGTGAACTAGATATTGTGTTATAAAAAAAAAATAATTTGCAGATAAATATGATCCTGGGAAAATCTACACATCAAATTTGCCCCGATATGAATGGTTGTCACACAATTCCCAAGAAATAACTCAAAACAGCCATCCAAGTGTTACATAATACACATGTATCAAATATTGCATTCAGGTGATCCCGAAAGACGATTAGAATTTTGTAATTGGCCAATAAGACCTAATTTTTTCTGTTTTCATTGAAAATGTTATTTGGTCAAATAAAAGTACGTTTATGAATTGTTTCAATCCAGAAATTCTACCGCAAGTGCAATTTAGTATTAACGGGTGATGGGCAGAAAATTACGAATATAAAATTTTGGGTCCTCATAAACTTGATGAATTTATGAAAACTATTTAGATGATCTTCCTTTCGCTAACTATAACAACATCTAGTCTCAACATGACGATGCTTCATCTGACAATACCAGACAAGTATATGAGTATCTGACTGAAAGGATGGGTGACAAATGGAAAGGGAATAATAGGCCGGTGATGTGGCCAGCAAGGTCTCCAGACTCCAGACAGAATATTCCTAATAACTTCTTATGGAGAAAATTGAAAAAAAGAGTTTACGGTCACAGGGAATATTGGAATATTGAGGACATTCAAAACAATATTGTTAGACAATTCGGAAGGCAATTTTTTGGACCACGTTATGCATACTCGACCAAGAGACAAAATTCTTTTTTTTAGGAGCGTAAAAAAACTTCACCAGTCTATTAAAAATCAATACTTTCGTATTGAGACCTGGAGTTTAGCTCAACACCTTATAACTCCTAAATTTAAGTGATGGCGTTTGGCTAAATTTTTTCATCTGTAAATTATTGCTCGTCAGATGACACCAGTATCACGAAATTTGGTAAAGCAATGCATAACGCAGTCCATTTGTTCAAAGTTCATTTCAGTTGTGAGTTCATATAATAACTTGAACATAGCTTGATGTGGTTGTTTCTATAGCATTTGTAATAAATCTGTATCTTTTTTCCTTTTCGGCCAGTAATACCTTGACTTACAAAATATTGAAATGTGATTGAGCATTGACTACGTGGTAATAAAAGTGTTTTTCCAATATCTCAGACTCCTCGAAAAAAATTGGTAACTTATGATACACCGTATCAAGGATCTGATGGTACAATATTCAACTGAGTATTACATGACACAACTTTGTAGTACAGCCATTTTTATAAAAATGTTTATTTTTCAGATTAAGAAACAGATATTAATTAAACAATCAATGCGGATGTGAATGTTCAGTCAGATTGTGAGAATTTTAATCTAAAGAATACAGATGGAACAGAAAATTCAAAAGCCATACATAAAAAACACATACTGTTCAACCTGTTAAACTAGAACATCAGCTTAATGCTTCTTTTTCAAAGTCCTTATCAGGAATTTTATATATCCAGAGACGTGTTGAATAATCAAAAACCTGTTCCTCATCAAGACTATGAAATGTGGAAATAATTTTATTACAGATGAGTTTTAAACTAGCTACATCTACACTATCATTTTACCCGAAGAACAGCAAGGCAGGAAATTCCTATCCCCTTGTATAGAACTACAATCACACAGAAATTTGTAACCTATTATGGTCCTAAACTTTTCAATCTACTGCCCTCTGACATTAGAAATATACAAAATAAAAATAAGTTCAAAAAACAAGCCAAAATGTTTGTACAATTACATTATAAAGATGTCCTGAAACCAATTCTCGAATAATTACATACATTACTCTGCAATTACCAAGGTCTTTTCTCTTTTCTCTGTTATTTTTTCCTCTCCTCATAATATCAATTTTGAAAATTGATTATAGTTCCTTTCATTCTGTAACTATTTAATCGAAAGAAAAATATTGATAAGAGAACGACCCACAATACAAGCTGAGCTTAGGTGGGCTTCTCTTATCAAATAAATAACGAATTGTAAAGATCTTGCTGAATAAACTTACTTACTTACTTACTTACTTACTTACTTACTTACCTTTATAAAAAAGGTGTAAAAATTAAAAATACATGTTTCATTTCTGGGACACAGAATCAAGATGTTGGAAAACATCCATATCCATTAATTTCATAGATACCTACTTGAATTGTAGTCATCCAAGCGCATGTCAAGGGACAATTTATGGAGGAGGGGTAATCATCCTTTTGGGACAGAAACTATCGAAAAAGTTACATTTTAATCAATTTAAGGCAGTCATGGAAAGGGTAATTACCCCATTACCCTCCCTGAGGCACGCCCCTGTCGTCATTTAACCATTCAGTACCATTTATAATAATCTGCAAACTCAGATACATAACATTAACAAACCCATACCTAGGTACAGTACTCTTCATTAAATCTTTTTTGACGGACCGGATTAAATTAAAATTTGCCAATACCATAACAGTTCTAATTTGTTAGTGGATACACTTCCTCTATCGAATCAACCAAAGTGGTTGACCTTGAACTTACTGATTTATAGTAAAGTAGCACGATGACCCTGATGACGCTACTAGCGGAAGGTTTTTCAATGTTAAATTGAAGATTATGGTATTCTGAAAAAGCATTCAACACTGAAACTTGTATTTGGTTGACGTGGTCATCACCAGTTTCGTGTTCCTGCATTAATTGTAGCGGAGAAAGTCATTTTCGACCTGAATAAAGAACGGTTTGGTAAGCGATGATTTGAAAATTACCACGTTGCTGAATTTAATTGATTCTACCAAAAATATTCAATAACTGAGGACTTCAATAGGGTAACAATTTGAAGTGAATGTAATCCATCACTTGTTCAACATCAATGGAGCAAATATGCAGGCCTAGATTATTTGAGTTAACCAGTCGCTTGAAGTGGTCAATCTCAGGAAACGTTAAATCATGATTATGAAAATCCAATGTCCTACAAACCTTACTAAATTTTTTTGTTTTTCCGCCACACATATTTATATCCCTTTCAATTGGTAATCAAATTTTTTTTGATAAGGAGCGGCATATTCTGAATTTAACAATCAAATACCCTACAACCCCTGGTAGAAAGTAATAATTTCCCAGCTCAGCTCTGCTGTTTGCGTCTCCGACCCTGGAACTTCTGCTCGTATCGGACAGAGGTTCGAGACCACAGTACCCGAGAATTTTCCTTAAGTGCATCGGTTTCTTCAAGCGACCACGTACCTTGTTATAAAGCGAGGGTGATGTGAGGTGTCTAGATGCCAATCCCGGTGTCTGATGCCTAGATTGCGCACCAACCATCCGGGGTGGTGCTGTAGGTTTTCCTACAGTTGAAAAAATTTATATACTACCAAAAATCAGTAAAAATAGCCGTCCTCTACGCTTATATGCCTTTCAGTGCAATCTACAGGCGTTCAAGAGAAAGTATAATTATTATTATATGTTACTTATTCCATTACTATTCGGATTGTAAACCCAAACGGTACCATGAAGTGTTACAACCGACCCTAAATATGTTTATTGTTGTTGAGGAAAACTATTTGTCAAAAACTTACCCAAAAGTGTGCGATGATGTTAACATCGAACGTCCTTTTGATCAAATGATCAGGTGTATCAAGTAGAAACTGCCCAGAAACTACACCGGCGTTGTTGACTAAAATGGTTACCTGAAAATGAATCAACCCTTCATTGAACTTTTCTTTACAAACTTGATAATAATAAGCCGTTATATAAGATGTTCACCCGCATCTTATACATGCAAATACTCTTCGTAGTTGAGCTGGTGTATTAACGGATATATGAGCAAATAGGGTCAAAGAAGGGGGTTGCTGGCTGCAGGTATAACCTGCTGATCGAAAGATGCATCACGCAGGTTCCCGTAAAATATAGCGTAAAATTTCAATGGCCTGGATCGACTATCGCAAGGCATTTGATATAACATGTATCAAGATACTCAGATGCCTCGCGATACTCGATCAATTAGTGAGATGCATTGAACAGCTGTTACCGCTCTGGAGGACTCCAAACAGAGCAGTTTATCTTCAGAAGGGGAGTGTTTCATGGAAACTCCATCAGCCCTCTTCTCTTCTGCATCTCACTAATGCCATTGTCCCTTGTACTACGGAAAACCCGCGGATATAACTGCGGCATCCCCAGCAACGGGAGGAATAAGGTCATCCATGTGTTTCAAATGGATGACCTCAAACTATATGCCTTCGGAGAGAAGGATCTTCATCAGTCCTTGAGGGTGGTGCAAGAGTACAAGCATGCTATCGGAATGGAGTTTGAGATCGACAAATATGCCACGGTTCATCTCAGAAAAGGACGATGCGAGGAATACGGAGAGGACGTTCAGCTCGTAGACGAAAGCATCCTACATCATCTGGATGCCGGAGAGACGTATACTTACCTAGGGGTGGAACAACGCCACACCCAAGAGAGAGAAAGACAGAGATATATTTCATTCTGAAATATATTTTACATTATTTTCATATAAAATTTTCATTCTCTTTACATTTTCTGGTGTACCACTCACAAAATGTTCTTCACCTTACGTCGTCTCCCGGCCTTTAGTCCTTGGCAGATCCGAAATTTGTACGAATAATATTTGTTTTTACGTAAAATAAAATTTGCTGCAGATTTTGGTATTTCAGTAACGTTTTCAATGTTTCTAACCGATGTTGTAGGGTCTTGCGTTACAGCCAGAAGCACTAAATTTTGAGTTTCCTCATTGCAAATGTATTTACAACCATTCTTCCAAATATCTTTTTATTTGGCTAATATCTTTCCGGAAAATTATGTAAATACAGGCTCGGCTTCTCGAGTATTGGAATGACACAGAATGTAATTACATTTCGAACTTCTCCTCAAAAGTATAAATTGAATCAATTTTTAAATGAATTAAAAGACACTAGGGTAAACACACTAAACACTCGAATAATTTTGATTGAATTCTTAACTTTATTACCTTTTTCGTTAATTAAGGTACTACTTGTAATTATCATCATTCCTGGATGTATACAATTAATAGTATCAATTATTATCAAATGTATAATTTTGAACACAGGTAGTATCTATTGAGTTTCGATTCTGACATCATGAAATTAATATTTTTCCAGCATTCAGAGCCGTAATCGGAGGTTTTTACTGAATGATTTTGAATAATATATGAAATAAGCTAATAACATATTTAAACAACTATAAATGATATATAACGCATTTTAAAATTATAAAATAGCTTTGAATTTTGTAATAAAAATAGCGGGGCCGTATTAAAAAAAAGATCATAAAGGTTCCTCGGAAACGAAACATCGTAATGAAAATCTATAGACGTCATCTTTTTGAGCTCAAATAATGGCACCGAAAATGCATTATTTTGCGATATATTTTAAAATAACGTCAAAAATAAATGAAAACAAATTTCGAAAATTTCACTTTATTCAAAATATCTCTAAATCCGAAAAAATACCCCACTTCTGCAGATTCCATATAAAAGACCTTTTTCTAATTTAACCAACATTGTAACTCCAACCGTTTCCGAGATCCTAATCCTATCCCATCCTTATGTAGGACACACTGTATATTTAATAATATCAGGACTCGAATACAGTTTGCTTGTCCCGTTACATTTAACATTCTAGGACAATTAATTCAAAAAACGATTGAAATTGATGAGAATACTGTTAATTTATAGCCAGTGAGATTGGCAAATGTATGTTCGAATGATATTTTGGAACAGCTAAAGTTCCTACGAATGAACAATATCTTTATAAAATCATAAAAAATCCTAAACAGAGTAGGAGTTGGTGTAATTCTTTATTATTTTGAAGTTGTCGGTTATCTTCAGGGAATACCTTCTTATGTATAAACGAGTTTTAAGAAAGATATGTTTTTTAAACTGACTCTAAAAGCGTGGAAGTAGGAGTTGGTGTAATTCTTTATTATTTTGAAGTTGTCGGTTATCTTCAGGGAATACCTTCTTATGTATAAACGAGTTTTAAGAAAGATATGTTTTTTAAACTGACTCTAAAAGCGTGGAAAGACTGAACTAGTCGTGTGAATCGATTACGAGCGAGTAACGAAAATATTAATGATGTTTCAGAAATATTAATAAAAGAGAGACAGATTGACACTGTCCGATGTTCCAACAAAGTAAGCTAATATAATGAATTTAGGCAGAGTGAGATAACACACTAAGTAAAAAATTACTTACATCACCGACTTCTTCTTGAGTTTTTTTGGCTACCCTGTAGACATCGTCCTTATCAGCTATATCACATTTGTATCCATAGGCCTCTCCACCTATTCCTTTAACTAAATTTACTGTTTCTTCTACCCCTGCAAAAAAAATTATTTGTTATATTGTATTGATACTTGAAATAATAATTTTGGGAACTGCAAGTCACAGGTAGTAAAACTTATATTGGGACCATATTGGTACAATATTATGAAAATATTGGCAACTATTCAAATGCAAAATTGGCGAGAAAAAAAGTTACCATTCACGACATTGTTCCAATGTTACTTGGATAAAATTGGCGAAATATTCGCGAAACAACATTGGTCTTAAAATATTCAGCGTTATTGGTAAACTTAGATTCGGATAATATTGGTACAATATTATGAAAATATTAGCAAAATATTCGAACGTAATATTGTCGAGAGATATGAACATTTCGCAAAAATATTATAGACTTTCAAAAGCAATATTGGTTGAATATTTTAAAGCAATATTGACCTCAAAACTTTCAGCCATATTCAAAAAATGTCATTTTGATATATTGGTTCAATATTCAGAGTGAATTATTTTCAAAAACAGTCGAATAACTCTGAAATTCTCAAATTACAGTTCTTCAATCGGGGTGTCATCAGACTCTGTCTTTGGTCGTCACAACCACTGAGTGAAATGTCATGAAAACTAGTTTTGAGAAGTATTCAATATATTTCCTTACGTTTCAGCTGACGTTCTATATGTATAGCCACCCTAGTCACGGTTTAATCATAATTTATTTCAGTATGGTTTACTGAATATTCGGCCAGTATAGAAATTCAAATATTGGTAATAAGAATAATTTGTAATATTGTATAAATATTATTATTTCAATAGTGGTGTGAGTTTTTCAGTCTTATACGAGGTTTCTTGAAAGTTATGACCTCCATGCAGTAGTAAAGTAACATTATTTTTAAGATATTGAAAATAGTTCCGAGAAAAAGTTGTTTAAAACTAAAAACTACGTTCATATATCAATGCAGAATTTCATATGAATAATTAGTTTATACAAGAAAAATTATTTAAAATAAAGATAAAATCATTGTAGATATGTGGCAATGGCATTGGAAAAAAGGAGTTTTGTGTGACCTCGCGGAAAAAAGCTTCACATATTTTTCGGTACGCCCAAAAGTATAATTTGAAGTATTTTGATAATTCTTGGGTGTACGTGAAGTTTTTCGCCAACCCTACCATTTTCAATGGGTAGTAAAGTGTTTCTAATCCATACAATAACTTCTGGTAACAACAAACTCATGTCACGACAATATCAATCAAGCGCATTAAATACGTTGCACCAGACTGATATACAAATTTAATGCATACAAAAAATTATTTCGTAATACTGAAAAATATCTGTCTCTCCACACAATTCCCCAAAGTGGAAATTAGGGCAAATAAATAATTGTAAGTCGCAGCTCCATCCGCAGACTGATACTATAAGGCTTTGGAATGTTATTATATCATTCATATTGTGGAACAAGACGACTACATAGTCGTCTGACCTATCCTTGCACTAATGAGAGGAAAATAACCTCGAAACATGCATGTGTGCATGTGGTCATTTCCAACAAAATGAAGGATACTATTCAATGACTTCATCCCAATTAGAACTTGCAATAATGTTTCCGTAAGGAATGTTGCACAAATGGACGACAGATATAATTCAATATTCGTAGGGGGAAGTAGTTGTTGTCTGTCAGATAATGGCCTTGATTTCCACTTTGTGGAATTGTGTGGAAAGACAGGTATTTTTCGTTTTTACGAAGTATTTGTTTCATTGAATTGAACTCTCCAATATACACACACAAACACACTCGAAAAGACAAATTGTTTAGTGGCAGGGGGCTGATTCATAGGTACGTCCTACGACAACCCTAATACGGCACTGCTCTTATCAAAGTTACTATCAAATTAATGAATATTTTGGTGTGAATACAATTCAAGAAATAGTAACTACCCACGACAACGTCCATTTCTATCGATGCGCGTTTCGACAACAAAGTTGACATCCTCAGTGGCTCAAAACGTCGAGTGAAATTGAAGTTGTTTTTGGTGGTTTAAATTTTTTGGAAGATGCTTATCCTATATTTGAGGGCAAGCCAGTTACATAATCAAAAAGGGAAAAATTAATGTCAGTTTGCAATATCTCTTATTTACTTAAAAATTACATGAAGATGTTTACACATTACCAATACGAATTTTATAATTGGTGATCAACGCAATGATTAGAAAATGCAAATATTACCAGAAGTAAATAACTTGTCTTTGAATGAAGTTAGCAAACTGAAATCATATAAAGTGGGTGAGATTCATTTTGTTTCGTAATATTTTGTTTGCCCAGGTTTGTATTTCTACGTGGAACAGCTTCTTGTATTTACTCAGCTGATATTTGAAGTACAGTTTTGGCATGGAAGTGAATTATCATCCTATCACTTTCACTCGGAATATAACATCAAAATGTTACGTTTTTAATTTTGCGAAAGAACCTTCATTACCCTAAACAATGGAACTACTTTCAACTGTTATAAACAAACGTCAACCATTGTACTATCCTGTCGAATCTCATTCCACAAAAAGGGAAATATAACTAACGTTTAATAATTTATAGAATTCAATACGAATATTCGACATTATATAACACAAAATATTGTTTCCTGATCTTCCGATGGAGTTCATAGAAAGCTTGTTCCATGGCGTTTCTAGAAGAATTCCCGATAGTTTTATCTAATTATTATTATTATTAATGCCGGGTTTGTAACAATACAGAGTGCATTCTTTTCTCTTTGTTATTTCAAGACAAGACTTTTTATATTGCATTCGCCAAACTGTTTACATAAGATTGAAAAATGCGAAATTATTAAAAATTCAAAATGAACTGAATGTAAAATGTTTTGATGAACATTCTCAATAAGTAAGTAAAAACATTATTTTCTGGAGCTAGTCAGTACATATTTAAAACAGAATCCTTCTTCATTTCCAAAGTTTTATTTATCTATATTGGCATAATACGAAACTTGTTGAATTTAATATATTTTTTTTATTTAAAACTTTTACTGCGAATATCGAAATTATATTGCAAAACAAATATCTATGGAGGAAAACCTTCTTGTCACCATATTCATGAAAAGTAGCACTTGCGATTTTTTGAAAAACTTCATTGACCAGGGGTCATGAACATGTTACTTTGAACCAATGAGATATGAGAAATTTTATGCCACCATAAAGATAATTCGAACCCAAATACTCTTTAGGGTAGTTTGTAATAGCAATTTTTCGAAAAACTTTATTGATTGCCCATAATATACTTTTTATGCCATCACAGAGGATATTTTAATCAAACTTGAGATATTTCATTGAAACAGTGAACTATGATGTTCCAAAATATTTCCTTTTCATGATACCATTAAGAATTGTTATCAACTCCATCCTAAGGGTAGTTTGTATTTGCGATATTTCTAGTGGAGATATTTAATTGAAACAGTGGCCCAAAATATACATTCATATTTTGGGACAATAATAAACTACCCTCAAGAGGAGGTTGATTCAAATTTTCTCTATGATGGGTAACTGTTTCAAAGAAATATCTTCACTAGAAACTCAAGAACCTACACGGCTATTATTTATCCAATCATAACGAACGGAGCCATTGTGTGGTGATCAGGTACGCTGAAGAGTAAGACCAGCAATGATCTAGACAAAGTTCAAAGGCTGGCCTTCTTAGAAATGACAGGTGCCATGAGAACAGCACCAACTAGAGCTCTGGAAGTTTTACTAGAATTGCCACATCTGCACCTGAACATACACACAGGAGAGCTGTCCCATCCTACTGATGGAAAGAGACAACCACCCTGCCAGTTCTGAACTTCAGAAAAGCGCCAAATATTGTCATCCCATCGAGGGAAGAATGGAATGACATAGCTAAAACCGTGCCTCCTGCCCACAGCGTAGTCTGATACACAGACGGCTCGAGGTCAGGAGGCATGTCCGGAGCAGAGGTATATAAGAGAGAACTAAGGAAATAAATCTCTACCCCTCTAGGTGAATACGCCTCAGTGTTCTAGACTGAAGTATATGTTATACTAACCTGCGTCCAAGAAAATCTCGACAATGCAACAATAGATGTCGAAGACCAACTGCAATTTTCTCGGACAGTGAAGCAGCGATATTATCACACAGGATCACACAGGATCACATTCAAGATATGCATTGGAAACCTGTCAAAAAGAAGAAAAGTCAGCCTCATATGGGTCCAAGAACACTCAGGTATCTACGAAACCCAGGAACCAGACAGTCTAGCCAAGGGAGGTATCAGGCAAACTACCGATTGGGCCAGAACCCACCCTAGGGATTCCAATAGTCTAGCTGTTGCTGCAATAGAAGAACTGTTACAGAAACAGGTCATAACATCTTGGCAGGATACGCCTGGAATGAGACAATCGAAGCACCACATATACGGGCCTTCGAAAAAATTTAAAAAGGAAAACCTCCCTCTTGAGAGACGGGACCTCATAGTGATAGGGCTCCTGATGGGACATAATCACCTGAACAGGCACATGATCCTCATTGGGAACGTAGATGATCTACTCTGTAGGTGGTGCCTGGAAGGAGACGAGACTTCGTCACACCTCCTCATAGAATGCCCTACATTGGTGCACCAGAGGAAAGCAGCTTTTGGGAAGGCATCTGAACCCAGAGTATGCGTCAAAAAGATTCAGCTAAGGTAACTGCTGAATTACGCCAGGGAGCTGAACCCAGGCCCGTGGGTGCACGAAGGGTCCAAGCGAAGATGTCTGAGTGCAGGAGTTCAAAAAACCCACCCACCAGTGCCAGGAAGTAACTCCCGGTCAGCAAAGTTTTTCAAAAAAAACGTGAATACAAATTTTTTCTACGGTGGCAAGAAGGCCTCACTATAAACAATTTAGTATTTTCTAACGTTCTGTTCGACAGAATTATTTTTTGGTCAGCAAATTATTCATACTCTGTGCATCTTCATTTTTATATTCCGCCGTGACACTGGCGTGTCTTCCTTCAAATCTATTGTCGCCAAGCTATCTGGTATGATTTCATATCCGATGTGTTAGTAGGTAAGTCGCCGAAATTGTTCCCTTGCATGGCATAAGTATCATTGGACCCTTTTCAGTTCCTCCAGAACTCTTCGACTGCAGTTTCTAGAAATATAAACTGATAAAACATGTTCAATCCTGGCAGAGAGAACGCCTATTTTCACTGATTTCATTACCTACAGCAGTATGAAGTAAAAATGAGATCATTATGATGAACTTTTCTTCAAAATAAGAATACAAGTACGAAAGCGTACAAGGGCCATAAAGAATAAAAATTTGTAATCAGCCTAATTCCGACTTCTCAATTCGGAATTATACTAATTCCGACTTCAAAACTCGAAATTAGCCTAATTCCGACTTCACAACTCGAAATTAGTATAATTCTGACTTCACAACTCGAAATTAGCCTAATTCTGACTTCACAACTCGGAATTAGCCTCACTGACTTCACAACACGGAATTAGTATAATTCCGACTTCACAACTCGAAATTACTAGGTTAGAAAAATAGGAAAATGCAATGCACGTAAATCTAGTATATAATCTCGATCATTTGGCACAAAAATACATAAAGTATGTAAAGGCACACTCAAATAGTTTCATGAGATTGCTTCAAAGCGACGTCATTTCCATTGGTTTGCTTCTCACAATTTGTATTTAACCAAAAAAATTACGTCACTTCAAGGCAGTATGTTGAAACAATTCGATCGTGTACCATGGGTTTGATAGATAGCAGTACTTCAGCCACATATTTACATTAGCAGTGGTAAAGTTTCCAAAGTTGGTGTCAGCTGAATGCTCGTAAACAAATTTTAATTATCAATCAAATTCAAATAACATTTGATTACTTAGGATATTTAAATAAGGCTTTGATTAAGAAATGATCATAACTAACGAAAAAAATTGTATTGTGGTGGTCGGTAGCGAAGCGGTTAGATGTCAGCCGTTGAAACTTCTACTAGCACTTGGCCAGGTTCGAGTCCTGGGAATTAATTTTTTATTTTAATTCTAATGGAGTCGATAGACCTCATGCCTTGTTCGAAAAAGCAATTGTAATGTGAGTTGTCTAGATAACAATCCTGTCGTCCGGGGTGGTGCAGTAGGCAAATCTACCCGCACGGGCTGTGCCTTTGGGTACACTCCATGAGTGTTTATGAGGGAGTATTATTATTATTAGTATTATAAAGTGTTTTCGTTTCACGTCTACAAATTTGAGGGAATGATGATTGCAGAAATACATTCCATTAGAGCTTGCACTATTATCTCTGATTCATCTCTCTAGAGGCAGCTCAAGTGAAAATATAAACTGAGCATATTTTTTGATGTGTAATAAAAATAGTGGTTTGGAGTTTGGACAAAAGTTCTGTACATTTAAGTTGGAATATTGTGGAATAGCAGTGAATTTCTAAATAGATTTCTTTCTCTCAGCCTTCTTTTCACTTCCAGTAGAATTTCAATGCAAACACGTACAATCGCAATACTAATACTAATTTCGAGTTGTGAAGTCGGAATTAGGCTAATTCCGAGTTGTGAAGTCGGAATTATACTAATTCCGAGTTGTGAAGTCGCAATTGTACTAATTCCGAGTTGCGAAGTCAGAATTAGGTTAATTCCGAGTTGTGAAATCGGAATTAGGCTAATTCCGAGTTGTAAAGTCGGAATTATACTAATTCCGAGTTGCGAAGTCATAATTAGGCTAATTCCGAGTTGCGAAGTATTTTTTCATTATTTGTGGCCCTTCTACGCCTTCGTATACAAGTAACGAACGTATTTCTCTTTATTCACTACGCGAGATCAATGCATCATTGACTGCACTGATATGTATCCTACCTAGCACAATTTATATTACATAAATCGACGGTATACGTAGACACGCATTCTCATTTCTAATGCAAACATTCACTTACATAAGACACTCACTTACGCATAATATGAGTATCTAGGTCTGGGTGTTCTGGGCTCGAACATAAATTCTGAATTATGTTCAGAAGTTTCCACATTTGTTTTCCGCATATGCGCAACTCCAGCATTCATTCTGATGTAATTAAGATTCCAAGCATGCAACCAAAACTGCTCGTGGCAGTTTATTACGTGTCTTGTAGACAAATGAGGAGATTCGTTTTGTTCGTGTTTTGAAATATGAAGAAGTTGAGTACATTGTGGGCTTTGGGAAAAATCATATCAGTCAACTCATTTGAGTTATGCAGGAAAAATATTCTCAAAATGATTGAATGTTGCTTTTCATGTGCTATAATCCATTATTATTATTGATCAGCGGCCGGAATACAGGTAGTTTAGTATAGAACCTTTTTGAACCATCCTGTCAGGTCTATATCGTACTCTGGATCCTCTGATGAACTCATGGATATTTCTTACGAGGTTTCTCTGTGGGAAGATGTCTTCTGTACAGTCGTGTCCAAAGATATCCATCCTCAGAGATTTGCATTAAGACAGTATGTGGAAGGCTGTTTCATCATCCTCATCTCCTAACCTGCATATTTTTGGTGCAGATGCAAATGTTTTCTTAGGTGGCAGTGCCCTATCAGCAGTACTACCACCTTCCTGAGAGTTCAGGTTTAGTTCCAGAAGGTGTCGTGATAGCCAGTCGGATGACCAATCGTTATAATTTAAATATTGCTTGAAGCAATCTCCCAGAAAGATTGATGACCTAAAGGTCCTTCTTCATATAACCAAACAGCATTCCGCAGGCTGGTTCTCTCATTCCCCTGTAATCTGGTACCCAGACAAGTTTCACGATATTTTTACAAACTAATTTTGAAGAGAATCGCATGATTTCAGGGTCTTTATTGCCGCCTTAGAATCTCTCTCGATCAAACAGAAATAGCCATTTCCTCGCTTGGAATAGAGAGGCCTTTGTGCTGAGACTCAGACTTATGTCCTGTGTCGGTCTCTCTCCATGTATTTCAGCCCCTACTCCGTTGCTTGTCTTAAAGCCATCCGTATACCTGATTTATCCCCTTGACAGCATTGGTATGACCTTTGATGTGGCTTTCCTATCTTCCATGATGGTGGTGAATGTTCCATAAAAGGTGTGGGTTAGAATCATTTTGTACGACAGTCGACTCTTAAGACCTCCATTATGCTGGAGTGGCCAAGGTTGTTGCCCTTCTATTGGCCCAGGCAGTTTAATCTGGATGCTTCTATCCTCGAATCCGGTGAAATGGGCATATGCCGGGGAGGAGTTTCAGAATCACCTCCAGGCTAACTGTCGAAGTGCTGGACTCCGAGCATGGCGAGTCTTTGTAAACTAGCCAGCCTCCCTGTGTTTCCTCCATGTATCCCACGTATTTAATTTTTTTCCATGTGCTGTTCTAGTAGTCACTTTTTTTATTTTTTTTTTATTAATTGGTTTCTGTATAGTTCTATCTTCGGCATCACTCTTGCCCCAACCATCTAACCGTCATGATTCTGCCTTATATTTCCACTTAGAAGTACTTACCGAAATAATTTTTTCTCACGACCAGGAAAGTAACCTATATCGCACTGTACAATTCCACGGAAAGTGGCTTATATCCACACTCGTGCGGAAAGTAAAAAGAAAGATCTACCGCTTCAAATTTATAATTTCTGAGCACAAAAAACAATCTATTTGACAATAATTTATATGTTTTATATCAAAAATTCAAAAAAAGTGACACCGGTGTGGAGTCGACGCAAGCAAGAGTGCGCAGCGCATCGAGACGAATGTATCTATCACTATTGGTGATGATACGAAGTACTTTGTTCAGCATCCTGTCCAACCTCATAAAGGGAGTCTTGGGCAGGCTGCAGAACGCTGCGCAAGCATACAACATCGCTGGCCGAATGATTTGTTTGCAGATAGTCATTTTGTTTTCTAGTTTCATGTGGGAACCCCTGGCTGTAGCCCTCTAAATAGCCAGGTTGATATGTTTTTGCCATGTTGTACGTTTGTTCAGCTGTAGTCCTAGGTATCGCACATTGGTTCTGACATCCAAGGCTTTGTCGTTGATCTTCAATTTCTGAAGAACATTCGAAAACTTGAATTTTTTCAAGAAATTGATGGCTTTGGATTTACCACAATTTTGTTCTCCTCCAGATACGGTATGATCTCCCTGTCCAACCAAGATTGGACCTGCATAGCAGCGATTGCAAATCTGCGACTCACTTATGCTAGATTTATGCTGAAGTTTTAAGTCATAAGTTAAACAGTTAATTTTAACCAATCATTGACGAATATTCTAATGACTTGCGACTTAAAACTTCAGCATTAGCTTTACCAACTGTATAATTAATAATTGATGTGGATTCACATCTCTTCATGCAATATTTTATATAAATATTTCCCACTTCTATGATAAATGTCACTTTCCGGACTCCTAATGTAAATGTTCTATTTCAGTATTCTTTTGCATTGAACTCTACCGAGAAACAGCTAACGAAGAAATTGGCAAGTTGTTATTGAAAATCAGGAGAACGATCTGTGAAAATGAAATTATGTAGTGATGTCATGTCATATGTCTTTGAGCTTTCTATACACGCAAAGAAAACTGCTCATGGTAGGTAATGTATTACGTGTCTAGAAAATAAATGAAATACTGAGTGCATTGTTCATGCCGCGGAAGACGAAGAAGATGATTGCATTGTTATTTTATTCAATATGCTGTTGAAATAATATCTCATGAGACATAAAAGGAATATGAAGAAATCCTTATTATCATGTAGGATTATTTTTTGACAATTCTTGCAACCAATCGAAACCATCAATTCAAAGCATTCATGTACGTTATGGCCAATCAAAACATTATTATAATTGGAATTTCCTACCTTGAAAATTGCTGCGGGAATTTTTTGTGGTATTTTGTTTTTATTATGTGACCACTGATACTTTTGATGTGACATCTGTCATCAGTTTGCATGAAAAGTGAAAAATGATTCGAAAACGGTTTAGACATCATCATTAAATGAAATTTTAAGAAAACCAACGAAAATGCATGTAAGAATACTATTTTGAGTAACGTGTCAATTTGGAAACAGTTTCAATTGATAACCTAGGGACAGAGAGAAACCAATAGCTTTCAATCCAACAGAACAAAACAATGTTACGGAATCCTCCAGCCAAGGACAAAACATCCATAATAATTGTATATTATTTTCATGATGAGAACTTCAAATTCCAAACTTCATTCTGTTTATAGTGATTCAAGTAAATTGTTGAAAAAAAAAAATGTTATATGCATAGAGAATAGGTCTATGATTGGGGCATCAAAAAATAATCTATCGAATACCACACGAGAGTTCGATAAAGTACAAAATAATTCTCCAGATTTTTTTTCAAACTTGTTGCCGTTTGGCAATAGCCATTCGGGCCCATCGGTCTCCTGTGTATATTGCCTGGCAACAACTTTTCGAAATATCTGTCAAATTATTTTCACTTTATTCTCACTCTCTTGTCTCCTAAAAGTAAAAGTAGACGAATGTTTTACTGAGAGACTGATTGGATCAATGATACCCGAATAAAAGTGAATTAAATAAAAATTGGTCCAAAGACCCTGATCACATTTTTATTCTATCATCAATTTTATCGGTATCAGCTTTTGAATTCTTGAAATTTACATTGATTTTCTATATTTCAGGTTTATATAAGGGACCAAAACTTTTGGAAATACTTTTTCTGCAAATGATAAAAATACCGAATTTTTCAATAATGATTTCCTATTAGTACATATTTGCCCTAAACCGTAAAGAATTTTCTGGTAAAGAAATTTGGTGAAGTCTATTTTCAGTTTTGCTTGAAAGCCCTTCATTTTTGACATAAATTATTAATAATAATAATACGACAAACCCAAACTTTGTCACTGAATTGGGGCCCATTCAGCAAAAAGCCCACGTTAAAGCAGCTGAGCTACATAAGAATAAGCCAATAAATGGGGTCTTCTTAAAGATCATTGAAGACCTTGGCTCATCAAAAAATCTGACCTTCGCATTTCTCAGGTAAAGAGAGCAGGAGTCGGAAACCGAGGGATTCATAATGACCTGCCAGGATGGTGTCTTCAACATCCTCGTCCACTGTAGTCCCGCGATGAGTATAGAGGTCCCTGACACTAGATGCAGAGCGTATCGTAGAGCATTTGCATTGCAATGCATTGCTGTCAGCCTCTCCAGCTTATGCGGTCTCAGCCTATATCCACAGGCATAATGCGGTTGTACCACCATCTTCGATACTCGTATGGTATAGACGAGACACCGATGTTGCCTCACGCTCCGGGGGATATGATGTCCATTGTGGAGAATAAGAAGTACCGAATCTATAGGAACTACTCATTTCCCACCCTCAAGCAAATTTAAGCCTGATTTAGTCCTCCTCGACCATGAAATAAGGATAATTTTCGTCATAGGAAAAACGGACAAAATATCGAGACTTCCTCTCTGAAGTCCGCAGGCTTCACCCAATGGTGGTTCTGATCATAGGGGTAATTTTACCGGCTTGCCGTGATGCGGCGGAAATCTCAGCCTAAAGAGTACAGAATGCCATAATTTTTTATTCACTTCGCCTACTCAGGGCGCATGATTTTCGGACCCGGTAATCACTCATCCCAAGGACGTGAGAAGTGTTTACTGGGGTTAATAACACACCAGCGCGCCCTGCAGGTGTATCGGGACTACGGAGACAGGGCCCGACTGGGAAATTCCTGTCAAAAAAAATAATAAATCGACTTTATTCACATACCAAGAAATGGGGTTTGTTGAATGGGCGGAGTGTCAGCAGAACCTGTTTTTCAACTCAACCAATACAGTATCTGCATAATTTCAATAGCCCACGGATATACGAACGAATTGTCTGTAGTGGGAGTTGAACAGTTATTTTCAAGAGACATTTAAAATTTTGCTGTGTTTTAACAATAATTCATTCATGTACCAGGGACGTAAAGTAGGCATTTATTCCACTCTCAATAATTTCTGCTTTCAGGAATTAACATAGGAGCTCTGGAGGTCGAAGCAATATCAGGAGTTGGATCTATCATTTATACAGGGCTATTCAAATTCGAGTCTATGCATGGGGATCTCGGTTACGGTAGAAGATAAAGGGTGGTTAAATGGAGGCAAAGTTGCGTATTCCAGAGGTCAATTCTTTGGTTCTGGAGTTATACATGAAAAATCGAAAATTTTGAAATTCTTTTTTTGCCTATATCCTTTTATTTTGTGAAGATTTTTTTAAACTGTTGGCACTTTGCCATAGCAACTTTTTGTAAACTATCCAAATATGCAAATAAAAATTATTTACGAAGTATCGTACAACTCGGGCCATCCTCAACTTTTCACTTTCAAATACGGACCTGGACCTATATTTTTCATAACATTTATTCAAATGCTAATAGTCGTGTTTTATGTTGGCGTATTATTTTCATCAGTGTTTTGGAAGTAGTGAACTACTAGCAGTTAAATCAACATCATTTAATTCCATAACAGCTATAATTGAAAAATATCAAAGAATAGAAAAGTGAACCAATGACAAGTTGACAATTTTCAATTACAGCTGTTATGAAATAAAAAAATAATAATTTTACTGCTTTATAGTTCACGACTTCTAAAACACTCAGTAACTCACATGAAAATACTACGCCAATATGAAATATGACTCTTGAAATTTGAAGAAATGCATTAAAAAATACAGGTCCGTATTTGAAAATAAAAAGTTGAGGGTGGCCCGGGTTGTACGATACCTTGTATATAATTTTCATTTGCATATTTGGATAGTCTACAAAAAGTTTCTACGGTAAAGTGACAAAAGTTCCATACAATCTTCGCAAAATAAAAAGATCAAAGCAAAAAAAGGATTACGAAATTTTGTATTTTTCCTGTATAACTCCAGAACCAAAGAAGCTAGATCAGATTTTTTTGTATAATGTAATTGTCCTCTGAAATACGCAACTTTGCCCCATTTAACCACCCTTCTATCTACTACTGTTACCGAGATCCCCATGCATAGACTTGAATTTGAATAGCCCTGTATAATTAATTATCATGTACTTGCGCGGGAATGATAGTATCTAGAAAAAACTCCATTTTTATTTATTCATAATTAACTTCATTCAGATGTGTAAGTAATATTGACCATAATTGGAAAATACGTTCAAGATCTCCTCCGAATATTTCCTTTCCTGCAATGGGGAATGCCACGTTTGATTTGATGAAATTGAATATATTGGAAGAAGACATTAAAATAATGACACCACTGAATTATTTTCTTCGGGCGATGCTTCGTCATTAAACAATAAACTACATGTGACGTCATTTGTTCACAAAGTCAATATGGCAACGGTGCCTACTGAATTTGCGGTTCGGGTTCGTTCGTGCACGCGCATAGCATAATTAATCGGTAAAAGTTGCAAATGTGAACATGATATAAGCCCGATATCAATAAAATTTGCACAGTTTGTGTAAAACATCATAAATACTATATCAATCGAAATTTTTCCGCGGAAACATCTGTGAGATCATTTATCCGACGAAAATGTTTCCAAGTGGTCACTTCATCACTTTACTAGTACTCCCTTATAAACGACGATTCATGGAGTTACCCACTCATTGAACAATCTAAATACATGGTAATTAACTATAAACATTAATTGTCATACGAATGAAGGGCAATCATTGACTGAATGGAGCTCATGGAATTACGAAGGAGTGCAAATTTTTAACTGATTATTCTTATATTTGACAAATAAAATGACAGCTCTTCACGGAGCAAGAATTATGCTGTTAAAACTGATAGAACACATCTTTTTGGCATGCGACGTTGCCAAATGTGGTTTTACTAAATATGACGTCACAATTTGATTTTTCTCTTTTTTTTAACAAAGATCATGAAAAAAATTACAAAATACAAAATACGTATCCCGTATTTTTGGAAAGGCTATACATTCATGACCAAATCGAAATGTAGTGGCATTACCCATTTCATAATATGATATTTTCATTGTGAAAAATAACCCAATGACAATGTCGTCGGAAATAAACAACTTTAATTCATTGAATCATTACTTCCATTCTTGGAAAAGCAATTACGTAATGAGTCGAAGAAAGTTCAATTCACTTTCCACTTATGAACTTGATATTTGAACTTCATAACGATGATTAGTAGAACGAATATTTTTTTATGCTCGTTCGTCAGCAAAGTAGAACATATCTATCTATAAGAACTGAGAAGTGAAACTAACTTCTAATAAAGATTATGATAACCAGACTGGATTCTGTATCTTCTTGAAAAAATTTAAGTTGACTTTTATTCAAGTACATGAGGTGGTACAGGATTTTTGGTGACCACTTATCTTTAATTGGGTATATTATTATTATAAATATCTTGAAAGGCTATGACTGAATTAGCATGTAATTATTTGAAATTATTTATGTTGTAATCATTTATTAATTGTCCTGACTGGGTTACTAAAGAGACAATGGGGGGAACAGTTTTTCAAATATTATATCTAATCGCGTTATGCGTGTTGCTCCTTTCAGAATTTGTATTGGGGATATCTTAAATGGATTATAATATGAGAAGACCAACAAGGAAGTTCTGCTGAATTCAGACGAAATCGCTATGGCAAGCATCATGAATAATTACCATGAGACTTTTATCGATTTTATATGATAAAGTTTTCTCCGAGTACCATATGTCATTCGCCATTTCGATGCTACCGATGAACTTTTAATATATTTTTCGATGCTGAAATAATCAGCTCATTTAGTACCACTTCTGTATTTCGAAAATGAATTGGTTGATTTTCATGAATTTTTCATTTAATGGTCTTGTCGCCAGCTACACCTCAGCCGCTTGACCTTTTTGTGTTTTCCGGGTTAGTTTATAGCACCCACTCCGTGACTTTTGTCCACTGTACCAGTCTGTACAGGTTCTTCAACTGTTGGCTGTTGTATTCTTCGGGAGTAAGCATAGGTTCCCGAATATGGCCTGTCTTTTGTGATGTAATGCCTCGCATTCTGACAATACGTATTTGGCCGTGTCCGTTTCCACATTGTCTGCAGGAAAGTTCTACATTGTTCAGCCCCATTTTGTGCAGGTGTCCTCTCATTGGACTGTGACCAGTGAGACCCGTTATAGTCCTAACTTGATTCCTGCTTAATTTAAACATTTCCTCATTTTCGTGTTTTGACGGTTCTTCAATGAATGTTTTCCCGTGGTGCATAAGAGGGTCTTCGTTCCACTTTTTTGTTGTTTTCGTTTGACTCAATCCCGTATGCATCTTCGGATGTCCGATTTAGTAACTCCGAGTATGGGTTCTGGTCCAATATATGGAGTTGATGGCAATTATCAGCTTTTTCGTTGCCATCGATCCCACAGTATCCTGGAACCCACATCAAGGTTATTTTGTTGTGTCCTCCAAGAAAACTAAGTTCTTCGTGGCATTCCCATACCAGTCTTGATGTCACTTTTGGGATCAAGAGCCTTCAGTGACGCCTGACAGTCAGTGCATATCCTCATATGGTTCTTTTTCACGCATTCCAAGATAGCGTACATCTCCGGATGGAATACGGAAGTGTTTGTTCCTAGTGAGGCACTTATTTGGGAGTTTCTCCCCTCACTGTATATTCCAGCACCAGTTCCTTCCTTGGCTTTGGATCCGTCTGTATACCAGATTATCTCTCTCTGTAGGTTTCATTTCGAGAATGCTTTTGCTATTTCTTTTACCTTGTTGTGGTCCGATCTATCACTCGTGGTTTGTTGCCTCAGAAGTCCCATTGTTGCTCCTCCCATGATTAGCTAATTCCGAGATACTAAGTCAAAATTCCGACTAAGTATCTCAAAATTAGCTAATTCCGAGATTTTAAGTCAGAACTCCGACTTAGTATCTCAGAATTAGCTAATACCGAGATACTGAGTCAAAATTCTGACTTAGTATCACAGAATTAGCTAATTCCGACTTAGTATCCCAAAATTAGCTAATTCCGAGATTTTAAGTCAGAACTCCGACTTAGTATCTCAGAATTAGCTAATACCGAGATACTGAGTCAGAATTCTGACTTAGTATCACAGAATTAGCTAATTCCGACTTAGTATCCCAAAATCAGCTAATTCCGAGATGTTAAGTCAGAATTCTGAGAATATTTCAGAATTAGCTAATACCGAGATACTAAGTCAGAATTCCGACTTAGTATCTCAGAATAAGCTAAATCCGAGGTATTAGGTCTGAATTCCGACTCAGTATATCAGAATTAGCTGATTCCGAGATGTTAAGTCAGAATTTTGACTTAACATTCGAAATATTACAGAAACATGATATTTTATTTATATATTCAGTACAGCTACAGAGTAGATAGAACACCAAATGGTACAGATCTAAGTACCTACATGTGAAACACAGATTTGAAAAAATATATGAAAATAAAAAAGAATTTGAGGCTTTCAGAAAGTAATCTTACCTATCGTAGGTACCACCAAATTTATCGTCAAAGACGTGAAATTTATATCCCTGTTAGCATAATATTCATCAATATGTAAAAAAAATCTGAAATGCTATTATTTGTTCCGGTTAAATTGCGATATCGATAGTCAATATGCATGCTTTTGAAATAACACTTCCATTTAAAATATATTTCATGAATAAGACTGCACCTATCACTATATCTAAACTCATATCTATAACGGAAAGTTTAACATACTTTAATTCCATTCAAACCGTAACAAACTAAAACAAAACAAACTTCACTGTTTATATCTCACTCCTTATATTTTTACGCCCTTGTCATGAAATTTCAGAGATCATTTTTCTAATTATTTGACAATTTCCAAATTACTTCCCACACTGTCTGAAGATATGAAACTTGATTAGATGCTTTTAGTAAGATGATTAATTTTCATTATGTGGTGGGGTTCGAATTCCTCTCATCAAAAATAGGTACAGACTAACATTCATGAAATAAGGAGAGACAAACCGTTAGTGTATTTGAATTGATCATGAAAATGCCACATTCGTACATTCTGATGACGACTGAACACAGCTGTCGGATGTCAACTATTTCAGACAATTGCTAATTGAATATCGAAAAAATGTGTTTGAAAACCCAACCTTCTGATGACTAAATATAAAACAACCTCTTTGTCGACAAAAATTCAATAGAAAACACCTTTATGGTCCATTCCAGCAAAACTCCTACATGAACAACTTTGTTAGTGCTATCTAATCTATTGTTCTAAACTGATTCATACACGTCAATGAAAAATTCCGATAGCTTTAAAAGTATTTTGCATTAGAAATGGTGGATATCCACTAATTGGACGTCGATTTCAACTATGAATATTCAGATCAATAATTACTTACCTTGAGGAAGTTCATTCCTCGATTATACGAGATTGCCACGTCCGAAAATATAATCAAGTATTTTCTTTTATCTGCAGATTTGTGCGACTTCCTTCGCCTTGGCCATTACCTTTCGATAATGTTGACCTTCTGATTGGGGTTACCCGGGTGGGTGGGGCCCTCTCTCAAATAATTATTCAAAATTGAACTTTCTCAAATTGAGTCGTTAAACTTTCAATCATAATTCTATGACCACCAATAGATGTTTAAAGCTCGGTGATCAAAAAGGGGTTTCCTCTACTGAAGCGACACTTATTTTTGCACCAAAATATGGTAATAACATTTTGGATATGCACTTTTAGATACATACGTTTTCAAAAAATCCCTTCTATCAATCAAATTCAAGAAATAGAAACTACCCAAAACACAAAAACAATGTCAATATCACTTGACGCACGTTTCGCTCAAAAAAGCGTACGAACTACTTAATAATTCTATTCTAACATTTTCTATACCACGTATCTGAGTGGCTAACTCCTTATTTGTTCTAGCCTCTTTCATGTTCTTTTTTTTTCCTTCTGGTTTCTAATGTTCAGAGGTGTCTGCTTTTTAAGTATGAAACAACTCATCGATTTTGCTAACTCATCAGCTGTCACAGTGTTTGTTATCAACCCATCTTTCACGTTTTTTTTTCATTCGGCATTGAAAAAATGTCAACATACACGCAAACACACAAAACGGCCTCAAGAGAGGCCACGAACTTGGCCAGGGCGAAAAGAGAGGGAGACAGTGGGGCTGATAACTCAAAAACTCTGAACATTACACACAAATTGGCAGATGAACGAAGCTACTTAGTGATATGGACGACGTGACCATAGACGTATAATTCATTCAAAATCAATGGGATATGGAGATTTCAAGACAACTTTACATGTGTTACTCCATTATAGAAAACATTTCTTGCTTCTTTGGTCTAAGTCTAAGTCTAACGGATTATTAATAACAGGTCCGTGAAGTCAGATGTGGAATCATCTGCGACTGAAAGACAAACTCAAGTCACCATTTTCCACTGTTCGAGATAACCTCTTGGGAGGTATTAATGATGGTAGAAGGGAATATTCTCAAATGTTAATTGAAACTTGTTTTTCAAATAAAAACAACCTACGTTAAAAATTAAGATTTTTTTTTTGTAATATCTAATAGAAAACAACTACTTCCCCGGCTGAAGCCACGCTGGACATAGAACTATATCTGAAAAGACCCCAACTAGAAAGAGAAAATCTGAAAGTGAAAATTTTCATTTTCATTCAGATAGGTAGTTGATTTTTTTAAATTAAGTTTTCATTGAAAATTTAAGACAAATGAGATTGCATCTCTTTCGATAGGCCTTCTATAAATTTTTGTCGACGAAAATCTATTTCACTCTTCAAAGATCATCAGAGAGGTCGGAAGTATTGAGATTCATACTCTTCAGAAGCAAAATCACTCAACAACAATGGAAAAAATAGGAATATTTCTTGTGCGACGACAACTTGAAAATGGTTTTTTGATATAAGCCTGTCTTGGGTATTGGCATTTTGATTTCATTGAAAATATGAACAGGATGTTCATAAAGTCAATGAAGAGGATGTTCATAAAGTCAAAATGAAATAAGTTAATCAATAAAATAAAAAAAAATTAAGTGAAAATAAAACCAGAGAAAAATTTTCAAATGGCAACAAATGATACCTCATTTGAAAGTTATTTTCGTTCTTAATATCAAAGAACAAAAATAAATTAATTGTATCGATTCATTTTCGAAATATAGGAACTTGACTAATCACTTTTTATTCACTCAATCAATAAGAATAAGATCAACAATGCAACTGTTTAAAGATAATTATTATGATTGTTAAGGAATTGAATGATCTTACTGTTTAACAACAAGTAACATGCAATTCCGTTTGAAATTTTTATTTCATCCTCATTTACTTCAACAAAATATGGCCAATATCGGGTTGGTTAAATTTAGTGCAAGGGAGAGTACTCCGTTGATGTAGATTAAAAAGAGAACTGTACCCAGAACCGATCCTCGAGGTACACCAGTTGTTATTTTCTGTTATTTCGTTCCAATCTGAAGATTGTTTGAATTATTCATTCAAATTGTGAGAGTGTAGCCGGCTAGTATAGTTCCTATTCTGTAAACTTGAAATCCGGTTTGAATTATAAAAAAGTTCACAACCATAACAATCAACAAATCTGTATCGAATGGTTTGACGTGAAGGTTTCAGTAGATATTAATTAAGACCGAATGAGTGGTCGTTCATTGAAACATTATAATGACCATTCCTCTCACGCATGAAATATTTATTGTAGAAGGTATTCGAGGCAGGGAATGGTTTCATGAAACCTCCAAATTTTCCATCAAAACAAGAGTATGTTGTGAAATTTGATGTGATTGTTGAGGCAGCGAATGGTCTTGTGAAATCAATATTTTCATCAAAACAAGGCGTGTCTATAGCAGTCAAGGCGGTGAATGGTATTAAGAAATATCAAAATTTTCCATCGAAACAAGATTCATGAAATCGTGATCGGTGCAAATTCCGAATAGCACTATTTGAAATGAAATATCGCCTCGAAATTGTTAATTTAATTCTTCGCTTTATTCCTATATAGGATAAGTAAGGTAGCCGCTTGATGACAAAATTGTTAACAGTTAGTTATTGCATTTTTTTTATATAATGGTGGAATTGACTTCCTAAGCGGTTTTCGAGGTACAGGATGTTGAACTTGATAAGAGGCAATTTTTTTTAGTGAAATTAACTCGGGAAAACATACATCTCAAATGTAATAGTTTTGCACCACTACTATTGCTCACCTATAAGGCCCAAATTTTGAAACTGAATACAGAAAATTACAAAATTTATTCGACTAAATCTTCAAATAGGCTGAATTATAGAGAAAATACTTTTTTGCAATTGTCATCTAGCGTTTGTCACACACTGTATATCATGTTTGAATAGTTCAGTTCATAATCAAGTATCCATGAAGTTTGAAATATAAATTAAAAATATACAAAATATCGGAATGTAGGCTTTCACGCTTGGCGTCAATATTTTGGTTGATTTCCGGATTTTGCCGTGGTCTTTTTTGGTTTAAATCTCCACACGTTTCAACTGCAACTGCGGCAGTCATCTTTAGTGGCGTGGTCGAAGTACTCAACTGAAACTCAGTTGATACGTCTAGAAGAGTACTTCGACCACGCCACTGAAGATGACTGCCGCAGTTGCAGTTGAAACGTTTGGAGTTTTAAACTAAAGAAGACCACGGCAGAACCCGGATACCAACCAAAACATATAGAAAATATCGTCAAAAATTTTTATATTTTCACTCACATGTTTGATAACTGGTCTGCTCACATCTTCCTTTCATGGGGTAAAATTTCAGAATTCAATTTTGAAGTATTCTTGACTCAATATTTTCATCAAAAAACAGTCTAAAATGAATGCCTTATGGTAGAAGGTAGTATATTTTCTTAAGAGCTATGACCTTGAATATATCTGCGCGTCGCTTAAGGCAACAACTCACAAAATTATTGAAATAGAAACCGAAAACATTGACTCAACTTCTTCACTATAATAGCCTAGCCTACAGCAGCCTACGTTCAGTAGACGACTGTCGAAACGTAAATTTGTTCTTTGCGACGATATATGTCATAGCTCTTAAGAAAATCCACTACCTTCTAGATATTTTCCTGAAAGAGCAATACTACTTTCAAAAAATTTCTACTTTCTAACTTCAACACCCTGTATCTTAAAAACTAGTTGAAGGATTGGGTTGTACCCATGGATACTTCTATTCAGGAGGTCAAATTCAATGAATCAAAAATTCAGAATGGGTTACAATTTGTCCATAGGGTAGTTGGCAGCTTTGTGATTTTTCACATATTCAATAAGGTTATACATGGTGTTTTATAATCGAATACCAATTCTAAAGAGCGATAATCCTTGGATAATTTAAAAAAATCTTGATTTGAACCTATTTGTATTTTGAGATTTAACAAATAAATTGTTTTGCCCCAATATCTCTAAAATAGTTTTTTATGAATTTTCTTAAGATATGGGTGTTTAAAAACTTTCATCAATGGCGTTCCTGTTCACATGCTCCGCAATATCTTTAATCAAAATACGCTGCTGTTTTTTGTTACATAAAATTATTTATATAATTGTCCTCTTCTCATTAACATAGACTCCTGACTTTTTTATCCGAGGTTTGGTTTTCGATTTTAAAAATAAAATTAAGATATATTATTTTCTAAATCGAAAACTATATACCGGACGACAAAAAGTCAGGAGACCATTTTTATGAGAAGGTGGAGGAAGGACAATCGTGAAAATAATATTTATTTGAAAGAAGACGCAGTGGCCTATCATCAGTATTTTTGTTGAAGTTCAACACCGTGTGCCTCAAAATGAAGCGGTTGTGACCTATGTTCACACAAAGAATTTTTCTTGGAATCAATAAGTAGTTAGCTTTGTATGGAGCTGATGGTCCTTTTTGGTACGATCGGGTCTTAAACCTATATGTGTTTGTATTTCTTTTGAATTTTCTTCAAAATATCAAAAAACTACCGATACTTATTCGAGAGCTTGAAAGCATTCCCCGAGAAGGTTTTAGAGATGAAAATAGGGAGCAGGACCTGCTTCGTTCCAAAACACAGTATCCAAAATATTTTCAGAAAATGAAGTTTCAATATTTTTGGATATATTTAGGCGCATCTTTCAACCCGATCTGTTTGTTGATAGCTGTACTAATTTCAAAGATATGACATTCCCCTAACCTAGTATGTGCAACCCCTTTAACGTCTAACAAAAACACTAAAACTCGTTTTTCTCCCAATTTTGTTTTTTTCACATACTGGGTTTTGGAATGGAGCAGCCGAGGTATGGATGGAATTCTTTCAGATATCATACTGGTAGTAATCTACAACAAATCCCTTACAAATAACGCTCTAAATGAAATGTCAGTAATTTCATCAACAAATGTTTTTTTTATTACTTGAATCCCTCCAATATATCAGTGGCCAAAGTGTGTATGTATATTATCGATTTACGAAGTAGTCCGATGGTTGAATGTTTGAAAATATCACTAGCACCCTATTAAGAATCATAATTCATCACTGAGTGTTGTTGAAGCCAACCGGTACAGAGAATATTTTATTTTCTCGGTGTTGACCATAGAAATTTAATAAACACGTATTGACACAACCGTTTCACGTTACTTGTTCAAAGCAAGCCACTGACTGTACCTAATTTGATTTGCATGGCCATCAGATGCCACTTCCAATGCAGATGCCTGCTCACAAATACACTTTACTTTATAATATTGAGTAAAGAAACCAAACTTTTGACTAATTTCCTAATTTAGCTGTTATGACTAGTTTCAGCTTAACACCATTTTCAAGTAACTGGTATTAAAATTACATTAAGTTCGTAATTGTATAAGAGAACACGAAAGTGATTCTTAATTCAGTGGGCGTGGCTGAAGTTAATGTGATTCAAATATTGCTGTTATCCTATTAATAGGTAGATGTAATTACAATATATAAACAAATAAGCATAAACTACCGGCTGGTATCTGCAAAATACTCACAATTAGTCACGTCCCAATAATATTTTCAAATATTTTTTTAAATAATAGAAGGAAATGTTATTTCACAAAATCAATATAAATAAGAATAACAATAAGAAATAACCTTATTAATGAATAAAATTAGTAGGAAATATCATTTCCATAATTATAATCGGAGAAAAATACTAACGAATGAAACTAACGATTGAGAAAATACCCATGAATCCCTTCAATTTCCTTGCTCCCAAATGTCTTCATTGTGTACTAAAAAAATCGTACTTCATCAAATTTGTTATTATAAGGTTACTATACCGGAGTTTTATCCCGAAACCAAATCGCTATTGGTGTCTAGAAAAAACTCCAGTATATTCATCACTACACCAAAGATACCAAACAGTGCAGTGCAAGTAAACATAAGGTTAGTAGTTTATCTACTCCTATTAAATTATATATCAATTATACAACTGCTTTTAAGCAATTAGTAGAATCTGTAAACAAACAACGTGAGTTATAATAACTCACTATGATAAATCGAAAAAGATTCTTGTAATTATTTACGAATCAAACTTCAAGGTGGCTCTGTACTCCTCTACAAGCCGGAAAATGAACAGTAATGTCACTTGAATAATTTAGCTTACCATTTTGCCTAGGTTTGTTGTTTATGTGGTCATAAAATATGCATGAATTTTTTCATAAAACGTGTGAAACATTCTGCTAGTGATAAGAAGGAAGAAAATTGAGTGTTTCTACTGTTTTTTTCGCGGAAGGAATGCGTGTTAGAAATTGCCAGTTATCACTCGAAAATTGACTTGACTTGATTATTTACTGAAGACTTCATCTGCGTGTTTAAATAATATACTATTATTGTGGTTAAAATGGACTCAAAACTTGAGAAGTCACTCCTCGCCAAAATTCATGATATATTGTTTTTTTTTTTCGATTGATTCGGCCGTTACTTGATGAAGATCCATCGTAATTTGTAGAAAATACCCATGAAACGATTTGATCTTCACAACTTTATTTTAAATTATCACATTTAAAATATCATAACGTTTCGCTAAAACATTAACTTGATAAAGCTATAATTCAAAATAAAGTTGTGAAGATCAAATCGTTTCCTGGGTATTTTCTACAAATGATATTGTTTATTCATGTTATTCTGATGTGGAAAGTCACAATTATTGTTAGTGTAAATTCACAAATTCAGAAGTGGAGAGATAAACTCCCAAATATCTAAATGGTAATTTAATAGAGTTTACAAATTTCGATTTTTAATCATTCATCAATGCCTAAACATCGCAGATTTTTGGTATGACAAATCATGTTCGTGATTCCTTATCATTCAAAATTAGTATGCCTGGGTTTTTTCGATTGATAAATGACGCCTGAATCGGGTTTACTGTCGAATGAAGTTATTACATCAAATTTGGAAAAATAATTATTAATAAATAATATTTTCCGATAGTATTCTAAACTAGAATAATTTCTTTTTCGCCTAGGTTCATACTGGTTTCGATACAGTTCTCTCATGATGATTTTCTATTGTTTAATATGATTTCGTCAATTAGATAAAGCAAGATTTGATTGCTTGATGTGATCTGTTTTATGGTTTTCATCTTTGAAAGCCTTGTCGAATGAAAAAATTATAAATGCTTCATTTAGCATCATTTCCTCTTCACCGACATGGTAGAGTTTTCATTTCATCTGAAATAAAATCCAGGAGCCAATAAAATGGAAATTTAGAATTTTCCTATAGGTCCATCGTAAAATACCATCTCGAATTTACTTGAATACAACCTACATCATGTTTTGTAAAATTTCTGAATATATAAAATATTCTAAATCTGAAAAAAATGGGTTCCCCGTTATGTACTTGTAAATTTCACGTGATTCCTTCATCTTCATCTCTATGGCTGACTGTAGGAATCAACTAGGTTCATTCCTGAGGTTCAGATGAATCCCTCGACCATTTCTGGAACCAAAGTTTTTTGCCTGAATTGTTGACTTTCTCGGAATCTTTCAACGTTCAACATGTAGGTTAAAAAATATAGAGTGTTATGTGTTTTCTGATTAATTGCATCCAGCTGACATCTCTCGTTCTTTCCCATAAATATATATGCATGAATGTTACAAATTAGGTACATAACGAATTGACATGGAAGAAAGACCTATTATTATTACTATTATTTGTGTTGCCAGTTTTGATATTTCCACCATTATTGTGTTCTGATCAACCACAATTTGAATGGAGAGGCGAAAAAAAAATAGGAACTTAACCGGTCATAATTCCACAATAAACGATGATACTTATAGAAACTATAAAATCGAAATAATTTAAAATGTTTCAAACGTCAAAAGCAAGCTAGTTCGCAGAATCATTTTCAGTTTATTTGCAGAACAATAATAGTTATCTTTCAATGATTATACTATGTAATTATTAACACATTACGATATACTTATATTATTGAGGCGCGTCCTACCTTGAAATATAATGCGCTTATAAGTGAATAAAATGGCTACTATAATTATTATTCCATTTGCTTTTTTGGTAATTTTCTTAATTTCAATATCTGAAAGAAGCAACAAATGCCCTAATCATATCATGAAAATGAATATGCTAATACAAACACTGAGTTACAGTATAACATTCACTCCTCGTTTCACTCGATCATATAATATTTAATTCATGCTATCGATTTTCGACGCAACCTGCATTATAGAAATCATAACGTTTTCCATCTTCTGCTTTAAATTAAATGGAAAATCCAGTAATGTTCAGAGAATATTGTAAGAACCTACGGGAAGTAGAGAGGAGTTGGTGTTTTGGAGGTTGTTCCACTTTCAAAAAGACACAAAATCGAACAATTCAAAGATTCACTTTTGCAATATCCACGGATTCATCAATAACTTTAATTATGTCCACCATCACTGATAGACACAACAACACACGTCAAGTCTCTATGGACAAGGACCAATCCTACTCACAAACTCTATAATTGGTTCTTGGTCAAAGGTGATACCTCTCCTAACTCTGAGAACAAACTCCCTGGCTCACGTGAAGAGAGTTTGAAGCAGAAAGACTTTGATGTGACGTGATGAAGGCTGGCTAATACCTATCAGACCAAATTCCTCTCCTGTTCTTACCAATCACCAATTGAACCACCCGATAACTTCTTTTAGTTTCTATTACTTGAATTGGACACTACCAAAGCCGTCCAAGCGTTGAAATCATCATTATGTACATAACGCTGCCTGTCTCAAATTTTTCAACAAAGCCAGAGGGACATTTCAAGCAAAACCCTCGTTATCATTTACGGTGTAGAATAGCTAGTTGAGCTAACCAAGCACATGCATTTCTACAACTAGGGAAAATATAAAACAATAGTTAGAGATCACATACAGAAGGCTCCTAGTCGTGTTACGAGATGGGTGGACTTGGAAGGGCTGAACATCAACTCCAACAAGGCAACCTTAGTAGCATTCACCGGAAGACGAAAAGCAGAGGACCTGGTACCCATACGATTTCGAGGGGAAGACATACAGATAAAAAGGTAAGTCAAATATCTTGGATTATTCCATGAGGTCAAGCTGACCTGGAACCAGCATCTGGAAAAAATAACCAAAGAAGCGGTGACATCACTAGTTCTTCTGCCCATACTTTTTCAGGCAAAGGAATGAGAACAATAGAAGAGAAGTTGAAGGCGCGCATATCAACATCCTGTCACACACACACACACACAAGTGGCACTAAAGGCCTTGTGCAGCGAGAAAGTGACGTCCAAACTGGCATGGGGCTGCAAAGAAGAACTGAGAGCACTGGCAGACAGGAAGCAAATCAAAATGATATTGGTTCCAGGACACATGTAATGAGAAAGAAAACAAAGTCACAAGAAAAGGTTAAAAAAATTACCCAAATCAAGGGTGGATGCTGGGGCAAGAGCATCTGTAAGAGATTGGATTGGGGACTAATACAAAAACTACTGTGGAAGTGTCTCAGGACACAAACATGGGAATGAATACATCAAAGGCCAGTGCCGCAAACAACAGCAGACCCGTTAGCGATGAACCCAGCTATGGGGCTCCTGTGAATGAGCACCTCAACAAAATGGGACTGTATAATGTAGACCTGATCTACAGACTGAGCGGTAAGGATGCAGAAATAGTAACACACATACTATGCTGCTGAGAGCTAGACTACACCGCAAAAAACTGTCAATTTTGAACAGCCGTCTGGCAGTCCAGAATTATATAATTCTCACCTAGCAAAGGACTTGTACAAACTTGATCAAGGCACAGTACTGGAGTGGGTAATGTGATCATACTAGGCCTAAGTGTCACCGGAGGCAACAGACAGACGGGCCTCAATGGGGGTAAAGTTTTAAGTGAGTATGCCTGATACGGATGAGGAGACAGGAGAAAAAAAACGCGGTCTGTCCAGAATTTGTCTACAAAACCGGACGTCTAGAATAATTAGGTGAGCTAACCGAGCACATGTATTTTTGAACCAAGAACCTTACAGAATTGAAATTTGCGCCCCAATTGGGAACTTCAGCCACAACAGTATAATATGCTACTCCGTCTCATTTGGCATCATAATTTAACCGAGAGGCTACAATTTCTCTGGGTTCGGATATCGAAATAGCGACCTATCAATGGACGATCGAACGAAAGACGAACAGATATTCATCAGATAATATTTGAAAAATCAATTAATTTCTCAAAAATTTCAGAAGGCATGGCAATGTGTCAAATTTTCGCAATAAAAACATGATGAAATCTGCATTTTCAAGAGTGTCATGAATAAATATATTCGTGTACACTTGTTTACTACGATCATACATTTTTTTCGTCACGAGATTTCTGGAATGGGTACATTTATTACAGATCGAGCTTATACAACATATACTCATGTACATTGGATTCATGATAAAATAAAACTGAATCATATCAGTAACGTTCTTTTCTAACCTACTTTTATCTCAGGGTTACGATGCACTCACTACCAATACCCTGAGCCATAATTACTCCAAGCTTTTTATTTCACAAAAACATTGCTGGATATACTCATTGAACTTTTTGGTACGGCGATTTCGACTTTCACATAGATATTACTTTTTTTCGAAAGAAATAATTGTTGATACTATCTATACTCATAAACCAGAAGAAAACTCGTATGATTATCCTGGGTGTGAGTCGACATTAATCTTCAACCACAAGTTTCAAAGTGAACAATTACAAAATCTTCAATAATTCAGTGGATATGCAATTTCTTTGGTCATCAGCAATGTTCAGGGGAAGACTTATGTTGGGTTATTTACCATACTTTCTTAAAGATTTTCGTTGAATGAGTTTGCAATTTTTGAGAGTTCTTTATAATTGCCTTGATCTTGGCAACCAAAGAACAGCAACGGCGTTCAACATAAATTCTATCCATTTCTCGATCCGCAACTTAATGTTCTATCGCATCTTGAACTTCGGAATAATCATTAAAAGCCTTTTTCAATACCGTTTTGCCAACTGCAAATTCACTGACATTTACTTCTGTATGTTTTTCAAATAGGAGCACAAAATCTTCAATCCTGGCGATTGCTGATTTAGCTTTTACTGGTTTCGTAAGATGCTTATCGATAGTATGAGGAAATGAGCAAATTACGGAAGTGTCTTATGGATGTAAATAATTAGAATAATCTGACCTTGTAGTTCGAAACTTGCCAACCAGCGCACCAATATCCGTAGTGCCAAGAACCAGTATACGTAGTTTGAAGGACCAATGTTCAGGGAAAGAAGGAACATTTTTTGTTGCATCAAAAGTTTTTTCAATCAACATATACAACATGTTCCGAAATGGTTTGAGATGTAAATCTCGACAAGCAATAATTGTTGTTGTTGACAAGTAACTGGTAGAATTAGTTTGCAAATTATGGATGAGTCATCCCAATTAAATCTGATCCATTGCCAATGTCTCAATAGCCTCTCCAATATCGTTGCTTATATGATAAACAAAATCTCAATAATTTCGAGGTTAGCACATCAATTAAATATTTATTCTACATACTACAATTTAATTTCGAAAAGACGCTTCGCTATATGTCACAGGAGTTCTTAAAATATCATAATAACTATTATTACCACTATTTATTGATCATAAACTGGTTCGTTACGTGGTTTTATAATTGAATGCAATAGGTGGGCATTTCGCTAGATGATTTGTTCCTGCCCACCTTCAGGAGGTTTGAATACTCATTATATAATGGCAAAATTACTAAATAGAAACTACTTAATTAGATTAGAATAAATTTCTCTTTATATGGAAGAGAAACACACAGTCAAGAATAATAGAATAATGACAAAGATCGTAACTGGATCAAATTGAGAGCTCTGTGTTGTTCCCATATTTTTAACGCTGTCTCTGAAAACGATAAATGACAGATTTTGGTGACAGGTCAAGGAATGCAAGTAGTTAACATCTTACCGTGGAACTGTTGTGAACGAAATTTGTCATGTGTAGGTGTCATTGAGAAAAAGTTTGTATTCACACTAGTATCTTGATTTTAACCGCCAAGAGGTCGAAGGGTGCAATACAGGTATGCGGTCATACAAGAAACTGTCATGATCGTACTTTCTCGAATCGTATAAATTTAATACTGGCAATTGAATCCCATATAGGACACGTCGGTGTAGCAATTTGAGCGATTATTCTTGAAAATTCCCATTGAGAGCCTTTTGCTGAATGTGATTATTGAATTAAATTATCAATTATTGCAGTTCATCACAGGACTACACTCATAGAAAAAATTGACTTTATTGGCGTGACAGTATTACATAATCATCATTTTTAGTCTCTTCAAAGAAATAATCACCATGCAGTCTGCCAACAGCGCCTCGCACAAGGTGCGTTTCACATGTTTTCCACCGTTTTGTATGATGGCGCGTCGGCGCATGATATTGGCTTGTACAATCTGATGGATTCCGGGTCTACGGAATCCAGTCTGATGAAATCTGGATTTGATCAATTCCGAATCTGCGCAAGTGTTCTTCTGCTGTATTCCGTTTCTGTGAACCTTTTGAATGTAATAACTTTCTGATAATTTCGAAATACTTTGCATTATTCTACTGGTTTATACATTTTTACTGTTATTACAGAGTATATAATAGTCTGCATTTACATGTCATAGAAGTGTAATTTATGATAGAATCCAATCGCTATATTTACAGTTGACAATTTAATTTTACTGTTAAAGTATAGGTAATCCGATTCTATTAATTTAAGTTTCTGCGTTTGTTTATTATTAAGAACAACTATGTGTCGGATATTTTCCTTCTCTATATTTGGATCCGATTGAAACATCCATTTTTTTCCTCAGTTGGTGTCACAATCAAATGATATGATTCCATCAAAATTATATAATGAGTTTCCTAAACAGATATTTTTCTTGTACTTTTTGTATAAAATGTTATTTGAGGCTTTCAAATTTTCTTTCAGTGTCGTGATTTTATCATGTTCAAAATAAAAGTTTATCCGATAAAATGTTATACAGAGTGTTTAAAAATAACAATAATTCATTTAGTCCTGCACGATTCACTGTTGCATTTAAATTAACAGTGCTGCTTCTAAGGTGGCGTATGGAGTAAGTAACACAGCCTACCCAGACCACATAGTGGCTGATGATCTTAGCAATCGATGCCACTATAAAAAAAACATTTGAAAGCGAGCAAAGTCTCTAAAATTTCCATTTATTATCCGATTCAGAAGTTTTTTTCATTAGATAGAGCATCAATAGTTCTACTTGAGTGCTATGAATTCAAAATAAAAATAAACCTATTTAGAATTTCGTTTATTACAATATTCAAAAAAATTTTAATTGCTTTAAAAAAAGGGGACAATTATTATATCACGTAATATTCCGCACTGAACATTTATTTTTTGTGGGTACTGTCTTCTGTAATTCATTATTCTGTATTCATTTTCTTTCGTACAGTACCTTGAATTTTGAGAATTAACTGTTCCATTGGTTGTGAATGTTGCGTCGTTACTGAACAAAATGTGTTTCAGAAAATTCCTGTTATTTAGATATTCTCCTTAACCCCATTCTCTTCTCATTTTCGCCTTCTTCTAAGGTTCAAAGAACCTTCGGTTTAAAGGGCTTCATATTATATTTAATGTCCAAACTTGCAATTCTCACACTTGTTTTCGGATTATTATTAAAATAATTTCGAATTCGTTCCTAATTTTTTCGTCTATGTCTTTGTACAGTATTGTCATTTTTCAGAATATGTTTACAAACAGCTCCTTACTGATTGAAAATTTTGTTTTCTCGTCCAACTGTATTAGCTCTGCTTATATTTCGACGATCCGGATGCATGTTACTGAAAATTTTACATACTTTCCTTTCGGACCTGTCGTTATTGTAACGAAGTCTTACTGTTTAAATTTTCTCCTGCCAAGTCAATTTATCAGCCATACTTCACTATCAACACTGACAAATTTGTGTCTTTTCATCTTTTATTGTATAATGACTTCATCTCTAGTATCTAAAGTTTTAAAGCCTTCTTATAAAAATTATATTTTTCAAAAGTGCTATCCCAAACATGTCATTATTGATTACTGAATATTGATTACTATTTGATCTGAAGATGTAAATTTCATGTTCTGATGGACATAACTATCTCCCAAACTATGGAGTTATGTCTAGAAGAAACAGAATTTGACATCATGTCGAATAACTGCTGTTCACAAACTCGACTGCTAACGACGTAAAAGAAAATATTTAACGATATTATGATTGCACAACAATAAAGTGGAAATAAAAAACGAGATAAGGGCCATTAATAACAAATTGGATGAAAAATTGCAGAAACTAGAAAAAAAATATTACACTTTGGAAAAGAAAATTGTTGACATCGAAAGAAAAAGCCGTGAAAACAATATAGTTATTTTTGGGATACATGCCAATAGAGAAAACTTACTAAACATCACCTTGGAAAAACTGAACAACCTACTTGGAATGACCATAAGGGAGAGCGATATTAACAAAATCTACCTAATTGGAAATAAAAATACAATTCTGTTGGAATTCTCTACCTTCATAACAAAACAAAACTTATTTAAGAATATTCGAAAGCTGAAAGGAACTGGAGTATATATAAACCACGATCTCAGACCTGAAGATCAGAAAACACATAAGATTCTGTACCATAATCTCAAACAGGCAAGAAGTAACAACTTGAGAGCTTATATAAGAAATCATATTCTCTACATAAACGATATTCCTCAAACGTTAGACCAGTTGGGAGAATACGCGAGCACACAAAATAACCACCATCTGAGCTACGAACTCGCACCGAAAGCAAACAGTGCCCCAGCAACTCCACAAATTCCCAAAGCGAGTGAAACCGAAGAAGACTCGATTACAACAGACACAGAGGAAGTATTTAATACAAATCAGACAGCTGAAAACATTTTGAAAAAAATTTCATTGCTACCAACTGAGAATCAAGGCAACTTCAACTACCCAGAAAATAGTACTTCTCAGACCACTGGAGCTATCAAGAAAACATCAGCTTTTTCAAGGAATACAGCCAGTCAGTCCACTCCTAAGTTGAATCCGCGGGTTAAAGAAACAAAAGAAAGAGAAGGGCGGACCCTCAGACACCAAACAAGAAAACCAAATTAATTTTAGAGGTGGGTTCTCAATTCTCTATAAATCAAACATCATTTTCATAAACTCTTATTAACGTTGTGATAAACCAAAAATGGATAGTTATATCAAAGATTACGAAATTGATGAAATAACCACTGAAACTCTATCAAACTGCATTGAATATAATGATATAATGAAAATTAACGAGAATTCTCTCAACTTCAAATTGATCAATAACAACATCCGTAGTATCAATAAAAATATAGATGGTTTCAAATGTTACTTAAAACAAATGTATTGTAAGCCAGAATGTATTGTACTGACAACGAGACAACTCGATAACCTTGAATTATATCAACTAGAAAATTACGAAATTATATACAATGAGGGCAAATATAATCAATGTGATGGAGTAGTACTCTATATTAGGTCCGATCTGGAATTTTCACATGAAACAGTGGAACTTCAAAATAAAAATAGGATTCTTAATACTAGAATATCCTATCATGGTAAAAAAATTAATATAATAGCTATATATAGATCACCATCATCAAACGCAATGGAGTTCATTGAAAGTATAAAAAATTATTTCACTACAATTCACTTCCAAACAGATTATTTTTTACTCGTAGGTGATATAAACATTGACATCAAAGATGAAAATGAAATCACTATTGAATATCTCAATGTTATGCATGAACAAGGTTTCATATCAACAATCAACAAATATACTAGGGTTACACAAACTACTGAGACATGTATTGACCACATTTTCATAAAAACTAATACCGATTTCAATTTTCTTTTACCATGTATAATCGAAACACATTTAACAGACCACTATATTACTACTCTGCAAATAATAATTCCCAACTCACAACAAACAAACATCCACCAAAACAACGACAATAACTTCTTTCATAAATTAGACTACCGTGAACTGAAAAACAGGTTAAAGTCTATTAGTTGGGATTTAGTCTTCCAATCACCAGATGTTGAATCTGCAACGAATAAATTTGTTGACATAATAAATCATAACATTCAGGAATCCACTAGAAAAATCAAAGTGAAATACAAAAAAAGAAAATGTTGGATAACAGCTGGTATCATCAAATCGATCAACAAACGGGATAAAATGTACCAGAAATTACTAAAGGATCCATCAAATATTGATCTGAAAGTAGAGTTTGTAAATTACAGAAATCGATTAACAGCAATCATGAAAGAAACCAAACGTAATTATTATAGAACAAAAATTGAGAATGATGCAAAAAATACAAAACATCTTTGGAATACAGTCAAAGAAATATGTTCACAATACAAAAAAAAATCTCCGATAAAAACCATAATAAATAATGGACAAGAAATTAATGAAATCAAACGTATCGCAGACATTTTCAACGAACACTATATATCCGTGGGAAAAACATTGGCAAGCCAAATAGCTAAAAAGCCGCATTACAAAAATCCTAAAAGAATAGGTAGAGTAAATTCCATGTTTATCAGGGCCACAGATCGTTTAGAAATAATCAGAGTCATAACATCTCTCAAAAATAGTAAAGCGCCCGGAATGGATGGAATAAAATCAGAAACATTAAAACAGCTCTGTGAATTGATATCAGAACCACTGGCTTTTATTATAAATCAAAGCATCACAGCAGGAATATTTCCTAAAAATTTCAAGAACAGCATGGTATTTCCAATATATAAAACCGGTGACCACAAAAATGTCATAAATTATAGGCCCATCTCGGTGATAACCAATTTTGCCAAAATATTTGAGAAAATTTTGCAACTGCGACTCTCTGAATATTTTGCAAAGTATAACTTACTCTCAGAAAAACAATTTGGATTCCGTGAAGGCATCTCCGCTCAAGATGCAATCCTAAACCTCACGTCCGAGATCTATTCCAGTTTAGATAGTAGTAAACCATCTCTGTGTATTTCTATTGATTTATCGAAGGCTTTCGATACAGTAAGCCACACTCTACTACTAGAGTCAATGGAAAACATGGGAATTAGAGGTAATCAACTCAAGTTATTCGAATCATACCTTTCAAATCGATTCCAATGCGTGAAAATAAACGACACAATTAGCGAATTTCAAGAGATTGAGTATGGCGTACCACAAGGCACTATTCTTGGACCAATCCTCTTCAATATTTACTTGAATGGTTTATTTTCTGTCCGTAGTCGAGGGACAATTACAACATATGCTGACGACACAGCCATCTTTTATAGTTCAGAAGATTGGACATCTTTGAAAGAAATGGTTGAAGCCGATTTCATGATTATCAAGGAATGGCTCGCAAACAAACTCCTCACAATCAACTTTGACAAAACTTTTTATTTACCATTTTATACGCACAAAGCCTCTTCCCGGACTTCAATACTATACACATAGACGGAAATCTGAGTATACAATCATGTACGGAAATTAAATACCTTGGAATAATCATTGACTCCAATCTAAAATGGGAAAAACAGATTTATTTCATTATAAAAAAAAATCAACAACTTATGTTTAAGTTCAAGATTCTCAGAGATATATTGAATGTGAACCAATTGAAAACTATATATTACTCACTAGTAGAATCCCATATTACCTATGGAATATTATCCTGGGGTGGAGTTGGAAAAACCATACTCAACAAATTAGTGATAACCCAAAAAAAAAATTTTAAAAATAATCTTTAGGAAGGATCGTGAGTATCCGTCGGATGAACTTTATATTGAAACAGAAATGATGGATCCAAGACAACTGTTCTTCTTAAACTGTAATATCAAACAACATAAATCTAAATCAAATCTCAAAAAAACTGAACATAACTATAATACGAGACACCGACATCAAACATATTTACCTCCCTTCATGACTAAAACTATAGGTCAAAAAAGCTACGGATATCTTGGCCCAAAGCTTTACAACTTCTTACCTGAAATGATAAAAAGTATTATGTCCCCATCTATTTTCAAAAGAGAACTAAGGAAGTTCATAAAGTCACAATCACGAGAAATTATACACAGTACGGTGGAACTGAGATGAAAATCAATTTTTTGTACATTCAATTTATTCCATTGCCACTCATGCATGCATGGTTAGATATTCATCTGCATATCCTGTCAATTTATTTTTATGATATATAAGAATTTTTAGAATAAACAAGTAGGTACCCCATAAGAACTTTTTATACACTTATTTTATACTCACACAAAAATTTTATATTATATACCTGTTGTATTGTTAATTTTATAGCTATATCTATTATTTATATTCAATATTTGTATTTGCACGCTCCATACAAGTTTCGACTTTCGGAGTGAACACATGTTTATTGAAAATTTAATGTTTACTATCTTTGTTTACCATTTTTATTGAATAAACATATTATTATTATTATTATTATTATTATATGAAGATTATTCGAAATATTTAGAAAAAATTATAAGAATTCACTTATGCTATAATTGTATTGAAAAAAATTATTTTATTGTAAAATTTTAGTCACAGACATTCGAAACCACCACAAATATAGTTGCGTCATCAAATTTTATTTAAAAAATCGCTAATATAATGTTTTTCAGATTTTCGACTTTGAAAAAAATTCGAAGTAGGTCTTAGAATTTTTATTTCTATTTAGAATTTAAAGCACTCTACTGGAACTATTGATGCTCAATCTATTGAAAAAGAAATCTGAGTCGGATCATAAATAAAAGTTTTAGAGAGGTGACCCTGCTTTCAAATGGCTCATTGTGTAGATTAGTTTTGAGCAAATACTGAATGTATTGATTTTTCATTCCTTTAATGAGCCACAGGTTTCATTAATTCCATCTATTTGATACTATTACGACATCTGTTCAAATGAATAATGTAGATAATACTTTCAACTGGAAAATAGTTTCTTCTTCAATTTCAGTTTCAACTCAATACATTCGTAATCCCAGGACTCCACAGACATAAAAGAATATCTACTTTTTTATTGGCTCTATGCTATATAATTAGCAATTAGTGCAGGACGTAACTCTCACATTTTCAATTTGCCACGTCCGTATATTGCATACTAGTTATTTTCTGTTTGTAATTTCAGGTATTATTACAGTGATGAATAATGTACTGCTTTCGTAATTGAGGTGTAGCAGAAATAGAAAATTGCGCAAAAGCTCACTTTATAGAAATTCTCTACTAACCAGTTCATCGCAATTGATTCTGCCAGCAGTTAGCGAAATTACTTTGCTTATCGATTGTCGTATTGAAGAAATTGTTGATGAACTCAATGAACAAAACAATGGAAACGTTAGGTTTTTTAGAGTATAGTGTTAAAGTGTACTAGGTATTTGTTGATTGAGGGAAACCAGTTGTGGTATGATGTCATTTCGTAGGCAGTACTTCTTTCAAGAACGAATCGATGATGATAATAATAATCTTTAATAATCCTCTCAGACAATGAATGTATAGAACAGGTCAATAAACAGGAAAAATAGTAATGATAACAACAAATAATTTAGAGCAAAAAACAAGAAAATTCACAAAAAGTACAATTGTATGCTAGCTTTAACCTAGTTCCCTATCTTCCATAAAATCTCCTATGCAGTAGTAGATCATTTGGTCGTAATTAAAGACTTAATTCTATTTATGAAATAATTATAAAACATGATTCCTTGATATAAGTAGAACACCCTTAAAATTTAGCAGTTTTATGTGATGAACTGCCCAACTTTCCGTTTCCAGTGGGATAGTCATGGTAGTGATGAGAGTTTGTTTTATGTTTTTTAATGTAGTCTTTAACATACAGCAAGCACTTTGATACAAATAGGAGGCAAATTTAACATGGTACGAATTATTCTTTTTTTGCGTCATGAACATTCTTCTATGACTATAACAGAGTTTTCCCAGAGAATAACAGATAAGACATATTACTATATACAAGGGAATAATGAACTATAGGCAATGACTCCACTGGCAGAGAGGATTTCAAACGCAGTATTGCTTATTTAGCTTTATTCTATTTCTTACTCAGTGTATCAATATGATCTGCCATCGAAGGGACTGATCGACATGTATACCTAAATATTTTGTACATTCAAATCAAATTGTAGTACTTTTGATTTGAGTGGGGAGTAGCCTGTTAGAAATATTTGCTATCAGACCATTTTGCGTACACCAGCTGTTGAGACTCAACATAATTTGTTTGAAAAAATCAGACAAAGTCTGATGGCCTCAGGAGAGAGACAGAACTTCAGCAAAGAAACCCTTTATTCTCTCCTCAATTTTAGGCAGATATCTGACATAAAACAACTACTTCCCTGGCTGATACCACGACGGACGTTGAATTAAATCTGACAAATTTCTGTGCAGCGTTCTCCCTAGAATCTGGGAGACAGCCACAAATGCTTTCTGTATCAAGTAGCAGAATCCTGCCCGACATGATCAAGGACTTGACCACTTACATACCGGTTTCGAGGTGTATTGCCTCTCTTCAGTGCAAGGTAGGTCCGACAACATTTGCAGTCGTCGATGTCCTTGGCCATGCCATGCAATTCACTGATACTTGAACTGATTCTCTGAAGTGGATGCGGAGTCTCGTAAGAAGACAGTCGCAGCGCCACCTCTAGAAAACCTCAGAAAGCACTCCAAAGTTGAATCTATCAATTCCTTGTAGGTGCAGGCTGTAACTGCTAAAGAAGTGTTATCTGCAAAAATTGCCAGAGGATTGAATAGTAAAATGATATGTGTCCCCAGCACAGAACCTTGTGGAACTCTAATGTTTGATACCTGCTTCTCGAAAAAACAGTGTTCTACCTTGATCAAAATCTTTCTATTCCTTAGATAATCATCAATTCAATCTAAAAGACTTCCTCTCAGTCCAAGGTTATATTGTTTACTATCATTGAAATTGGGATTTATAGAACCAAATGCTCGTGACAGATCAAAAAATAGTTCTGCCATTTCTATACCATTGTTCAGGGTAGTATAAATAAATCCAACCAAACTGCAAGTAGCTCTTTGAGTAGTTTTTCCTTTTCGGAAGCCGTGTTGGTATTCAGTGAACATTTTTAATTATGCATTTTCTCATGTATTAACCGTTTGATAACTTTCAAGAATATGCTTAGGATGGATATCGGTTTGTAATTAGCTTTTTCTGCTGGTGGACTTTCTTGAAAATTGGTGTGACAATTCCAACTTTCAATAGGGAAGGAAATTTTCCGGAGCGTGTCGAGAGATTTATCAAATATGCTGTGTTGAGCGAGCGAAGAAGTCACTTAAATATTAGTTGAAATAATTATCTTTTAAATTCTCCATAACCCTTACAACTTGTAACTTACACGAATCTACAGTCAACGTTCAATCCTTAAAGGACCATACCTTCATCCGAATATCAAAAAAATGTGTTGTTGACAATTGGTGATACAGTGCAATTCTTAGATGTCGAAAGACTGAATAGTCTCAAACAAAAATTTAAATTTGTTGAAAACAACCTACGATAAAAAAAAGATTTTTTGTAATATGTAACAAAAAACAACTACTTCCCCGACTAAAGCCACACTGGACATTGAACTACATCTGATAGATATTGTGAAAAGACCCTAACTGGAAAGAGAAAATATGTAAGTGAAAATTTGCATTTGCATTAAGGCCGTTAATTTTTTGACTAGGTATTAAGTTTTCATTGGAAATTCCAATAGACAAATGAGAATGTTATTCAAAAGTATCACTCACAGAAACCTTTCAAATCACCAAAATGATTCAGCAACCTTTTTCCAATAATTTTAGCAGAGTAATCAACGGAAACATTTGCTTGTTCTCCTGAATCTGTATAGCTTATACCGTACACCTACAAATCGATATTTGTGTGAACTTTTTCTTACCTACCTAAATTCCATACGGTTCTGCTTATTATCGGAGTCTATAATTTTACTAAAAGTATTGTTATAAGTTGACGGGTGTTCAAGTTGACATAAAACTTCCTATGTTTTTCTACCACTAGTATTATTTGTTACGCTAATGTTACTTTCGACTTATATGAACGTTCTCAAACTGCGTTTTGGGAACCCTCAAAAACCCTTAGTCTATCATTAACCCCATAAACCCATAACAAACAAACATATTACTTTTAACAATTTTCTGTACCTACACTTATGATCTCTTTTCATAAACCCATAACAAAATTAATCTCCTTTTTGGTAATTACAATTTTTGTATCTGAATTTTCTTTACGTGTGACTATGTGGGTAAACTGCGTTAAAAAGTGGCAAATATCATTGATCATTCAGCAGTTTACATTTGCATAGTTTACTCTTATGAATTTCCAAGGATTCCAAATGATTCAGTTTCTAAATCTTGCTTGCATAGTGCAAATTTATATTCCCTACACAAACACTTTTACATCCTAGACACTAGAGCATATAAACTCATAATTTTTCATCATGCAATTTATCTCATCTAAAGCTAACACAAACCAAGTCATTTTTCATCTGTTTTTTTTTCATTATTACATTTAACTCCTCTCGTATACTTTTTTATTTAGTGAACGATGAATCCAAGTTTAACTCAATGGCTGTTTTTAAAATGGGTTCTGGAATCTCTCCGTCGTATGAATTCATTGTAATTAATAACCCTTCTCATTCTGCAAAAATTCTTTCAAAAATATCGGAACCGCTATTCTGGCTAGCGAAAACCTTGACTACTTTGACAAAACTTTGGTTGCTCTAAGGCAATAGTATTGAAGAAAACCTGTCTCATACCTAGTTTGATTGTTATTTGACATGATATTTGAAGAATGTATAAGGTATTATCAAAACAAAATCTTAAAAATTATATTTTGATAATAAAATAATTGCATACAATAATGATAATAAGTAGATAGCTAAGAGATTCGGTTTAGGCCCAGGAACCTTACACATCATACATTTTCCAATACTTCATTATTTAAATTTATATGAATGGTGGACATTTGTTTTTGATACAAGTAGAAGTCATTAATACTAGAAAGTACTCCACCTTTTTTCTGAATACTTGGTTTTTCCGAAATGAATAAGCATACAGCGTAAAACGTATAGATCACTCTGACGACGTCTTTAACATGTTTAAGGAACAACATAGGGCCCATAACTGACCCTTGACGAACACCCATACTAGTGTCAAGATAATCACAGGGATCATAGAATATCCCTTTTTCTTCACTCTTCGATACTCATTTTTATTTTTCGCTTCAGTGATAATTGGGAAAGCAGATGAGATTTAAAAAAAATCACTTGATGGAAATCTTGTACCTAATATCTAAAGCAAGCAATTTTAAATGCAACAATTTTGAATAATGGTGTTGTCCGAAAGACTATTCCGTTTCATTACATTGGGCATTTATTGTAATGAATCTAGTATCTAGTCAATTGTTTCAATGATTTTTGCACCGGTTTTGCAAGTCTATAATGGTATAGATCATTTGATTTATAGATTTTGAAATTTTACACAAAAAATTTTCAAAATGCTGCTGAACTTGAAATGAATCCTGTTTGTTGCCCTTGAACTTCCTACTTGGAAAGTATGTAACACGTAACTGTATAGCGAATACATAATATAATGAGACTCAAAAAGCGACGTATTTGAGTTCCAACTATCGAAACTATAGTTGTTGATACATCTATAATCTAATCTCTAAAAGCGAAGGACTCTCAGTTCAATCCACTTCTAATTTCGCTAGATATTGGAACATTCCATAATCTTATCTTTATGAAATTTGAAGTATAAAAATTCAACTACTGACAATATTACACTCAAAATCGATATATTTTGCTAAACTGAATATAATAATTATAATTATGTTGATTATTCCACACATGCTAGAATATATCGTATCGTACGCTTCTTCATTCGGTCTTTCATAAAACAATATCTCACAATCAGTAGGCTGTTATAACGACACAATCACACAATACCAAAAATTTTATAATTTTTGGTAGTTGTAGGAATGTAAGCTTTCACGGCTGGCGTCAATATTTTGGTTGGTTTCCGGGTTTTGCCGTGGTCTTCTTTGGTTTAAATCTCCAAACGTTTCGACTCCAGTGGAATGAAACCTTCTATGAACAAATTGATGGAGTCGCCATGGGCAGTCCACTTAGCCCAGTAGTAGCAAATTTCTACATGGAGAAATTTGAAGAAAGGGTCATTCAAATTTCAGAAAAACGACCGAAGCATTGGTTGAGGTATGTAGATGACACGTTCGTTGTTTGGAGCTACGGAAGAGAAGAACTTCAGAACTTCCTAAACCATCTGAATAGTTTTCATCCAAAAATCCAGTTCACCATGGAATTAGAAGAAAACCTTCAAATCCCATTTCTTGACGTATTAGTCACCAAAGAGGGTAATCATCTAGGCCACAAGGTGTACAGGAAGAAAACATACACAGATCGATATCTACACAATGGATCCAACCATCATCCAAAACAGAAACGAACCGTCATCAACACCCTAGGGAACAGAGCTTTGAGAATATGTGAACCAAGGCACATCGACGAGGAAATGCAACACCTTACAACTGTGTTACAAGCGAATGGGTACAACAAGAAAGACATCATCCGTGCTACGCGCCAAGGGAGAAGAAAAGGAACGCTAATGAAGAGCAACCCCAGGCACTGTCTCTCTGCCATACATAGAAGGTGTCACCAACAGAATTGGGAAAATTCTGAAGAAGGAGAAAATTAACACCGTCTTCAAACCAACGAAGAAGATATCGAAATATCTAAGATCAGCCAAATACAGCAGAGATCCACTCAAATCAGCGGGAGTCTACAGAATTCCATTTAATTGTGGGAAGGTCTATATCGGACAAACGAAAAGGAGCATTGGTACCCGCCTAGTCGAGCACAAGCGGAGTTGTCGTTTAGGACAAACCGAGAAGTCCGCAATCGCTGAGCATACATTGTCTGACGGAGAACACAAGATCCTTTTTGAAAATACCGAGAGACTAGCAACGTCGAATCATTATTCAACAAGAATGTATCTAGAAGCAATAGAAATACACAAACACCAAGAGAACTTCAACAGAAAAGAAGAGAGAACATATTTACCAAAGATCAGGCACACAGCATTGAAAGGGGCCAAAACGAAGCCATGTCACCCGAATCGCGCAGAAAGTGCGCGCGAACCCACTATTACAGAAAGTGCGCGAAAAAACATCACTATAAATGACATGGTAAACTCGAAAGCTTCAGTTTCAGTTGATACGTCTAGAAGAGTACTTCGACCACGCCACTGAAGATGACTGCCGCAGTTGCAGTCGAAACGTTTGGAGATTTAAACCAAAGAAGACCACGGCAAAACCCGGAAACCAACCAAAAAATTTTGGTAGTTGTTTCAAATTGTCAAATTGATTACAAAATGACGTCACCGAGGCAGTTTCGTCAAATTATTGACAGCGAGCCTTTGGCTTTAGGTAGAAACCTGCATGCTTGGTATTTTTTTTGGTAGTTGCACATATTTTTAATTAAAATAAGGGATGAATGTTCCAGGCTGATTTGAGTAGTGGGATCTATCATGAACGAAGGAAAACAACAGAGCATGTTGATCGATACCAATGAAAAGAGATGTTTCGGTGATTATTTCATTTGTGAAATAATCTTAACAAATATACCAATCGTATTTCATGTTATCGATGGTTATGATAAATTCCGTCTATTTTTTTAAACAAATTATCTCGAGTTTAATTGAGAAGTATTTTGATAAACACCGATGTATTCAAATAAAAATAATTCAAGTACCTGGCATTTTGTAATGCATATGTCGAACTAGATATAAACCCGCATTAATTTTATAAGAATAATATGAGTATATCCTCTATAAATACTCACAAGACTGTATCCAACTAAGCCTTCTTTGTTATTATTTGCCATGGCGTTCCATGATTGCAATCCGAATTAATTACTTTATTCACAATGAAATTTGAGACAGCACTATTACGTATTGATGGTGAACCTACCCTGTTTAATTTATAAAGCTTTATTTTGCGTTGAGTAGCATCAGATCGAATAGATTCTCTGTATTGATACTGAAACCTGATATACGAACCGTACATCTGGTGAACTGGCAATTGTCACTTTTAACTGACAATTCCCACTTCGAACTGACTGTTGTCATTTTGATCTGACAATTGTCACTTGGAACTGACAATTGTCACTTCAAACTGCCAATTGTCACTTTGAACTGACAATTGTCACTTCGAACTGGCAACTGTCACTTTGAATTTGACTGAAAAACTATATTTTTGCATGGAGTTGGCAAATGCTAGATCGAAGTGACAATTGTCAGATCAAAGTGACAATGCAATGACTGTACAACAAAATGAAAATCAAGAAAAACTGGACAACTACCATCAACGATTCTCTACTATTCTGCACCTGGAGATCGTAAAATGTGACAACACTGCAGGAGCGCACGAGTGCGAGAGGATGATGCAGTGCCGAATCTGTGAAGGTTATCGTACAGAAAAAATTGTTCAAATCATCATGGATAGCTGTCAAATTTATCAGGTGCTCTGATATTTTGACCTAAAACCATTCCAGCTAGGAATCCATACATTTTCCACGAACCGACGTACGAAAACGTATTGCCCTAATATTTTCAATTTACCTGTTCTGTAGGCTGTGTAAGAACGACTGTATGCTGAATTCAACACTGAAAATGCCCAATAGTCGATACTGACCTGTACCTATACCTAATAATAATTGCGAATTATATAACCTACGATAAATTGTTTAAATTGTTTAAAATTGTTTTTTCTGTTAATCAGCTATCATTCCCCTACGAACGACAGCCCTCAGAAGTCGAAACTTGTGCGAGCTAAGGATTAACGAGGTCTTACCTTTTAACGTGCGATTCCTAGCACGAGACCAGTGACCATGCTGGGAATCGAACCCGTTTCCCTCTGATTGATAGACTACCGCTCTACCATCATGACCACTGCGGCTCGTATTGGTCATTCTATTTAAATTTGATTTCTACATCATAATTTGGGATCGTTTTATAGTACTAATTATTTCCTTTCTATTGCCGCATCTTAGCGAAACGAAGATCAAAGGTAATTATAGAAATCGATTGAATTTTGAATTAATATTCTAGGTTTTGCCCATAATTATTGATCAATTTATAATTGAGGCTATGAGCGCAATAACGGACTAACCCCAATATTAGCAGAACAGTGGACTATCTGAGCTTAGTCCACTTTGCTTCTAGGAATTCACACCTGTTATGAAAATCCAAAACAAGGTCAGTACTGTTACCTAGTGACGGGAAGAAAAAGGTTACGAGGTAATGAATTTTGACATGGCGATTGAGATTCTGCAAAAAAACCATTTGTTGAATTATTGTGGGTTAGTCCGTTATTGCACTCATAGCCTCAATTTATAGCACAGAATCGTTTCCTTTTCCATTCTGGTGAATACAAAACTTTATTGCCAGACTCAAACTCTTATAACCGATAAATTTGGGATTGGCCGATTAAGACCATGTACATATGCAGTGAATATGCAGAGAATATGAAGTGAATCAATGACAAGTTGATATTTTTCAATTATTGTTGTAGTGGAAATAAACAAATGTTGAAGTTTTACTGGTAATAGTTCAATATTTTCGAAACATTCTGTATTTCAGATGAAAATACTGTCTAAATACAAAATATGCCATGGGAAAGTGCCTACCGAAAGTTTTAAAAAATCTTCATAAAATAAAAGGATATAGCCAATAGAAGAATTTCGAATTTTTTTATTTTTCCTGAATAACTCCAAAACTAAATAAGCTAAATCAGATTTTTTATTTCACGGATATGACTTCTAAAAAACGTAAATTTCCCCCATTCAACTACCCTTCTAATCGTTCCCGAGATATGCATAGACTCGAATTTGAATAGACTTGTATAACAAGTAATATTGATAATATAAATATTTCTTCAAATATTGATCAAAAGTAGGTGGTGAAGGAATTCGTATATTAGTTTTATACTTTTATAGTTTTATACTTTTGCTATACAATTTTACTGATAGTTGATAACTTTGTTGAAATCAACTTTGAAATGTACTTATTGCGGTCACTGTTCAGTCACTTTCGATACATTCTGGGACCTTTCTCTTCCTATATCAAAAAGAACAGGCCAACTTAGACTCTCGCAATGTTTAGATTCATTCACTAGGGAAGAAACTATGGATGGTGATGAAAAACCGACATGTTTGAATTGCAAAAGAAAAAGGAAATGCACAAAGTCCCTATCGATTCAGAAATTCCCAAAAATTTTTATAATCCATTTGAAAAGATTCTCTCAAACAGGAAGATTTAGAGGAAAATTGAATATAACCATTGATTTTCCTCTGGAAGGTTTAGATTTGAGCAACTACACTGTCGCTATAACTTGTACACATTGACGAATCACAGCGGGACTACCAATAGCGGGCACTACACTGCTTACTGTAGGCATCCATATACAGGCACATGGCACGAGTACAACGATTCCCAAGTTTCCCTTGTGAGCGAAAAGGCATATATACTCTTCTACGAGCAGGAGGGAGCACGCCTTCTTGATTGCAGAGCATCTGGAGTCGTAATAGTACACGATCGCGTATAAAACAATCACCGTCATATTCAGAGATCAATAAATAGCTTTCTGTTGCATCTCATGAATATTCTGAGATTTCACATGAAACAGGATATATCATACATAAAACATTATTCATGTGGGTGAGAGATTGTTATTATTTCGTCTGATTTCAGTTAATTATACTTGCTTAGAATTTGATTGTTACAGAACATGAATTTGCAAGGTCAGAGTTGGAGTCGACAAATTAGGAATCACAACCATGAAACCTATGTTTATGTTAATATCATATCATTTTGTTGAATATTTTTCTAATGAGTAATTATTTGTCTATTCATGTTAATATCATATTATATTGTTGAATATTTTTCAATGACAAATTCGTTGTTTTTGAATTTTTTTTGAATATTATAAACAGGACAGACTTTTACTTCCTTATGGACTTCCTGATTCATTGAACCGTATCGGATTTCAGAATATTATTTACTTGTATAGATAAAGGAAAACATTTGAAATATCTTCACTATATTAAAATAAATATTCTTCAATGTCGTTGAAGTTTCATGAGGAAATTAACATGTTCCTGATAAGTCTGTTAAAGACCTACTTCATGAACCTATTTAGGAACAAATTATTCAAATATATTGAACAGGTCACTGATCACCTGTGTCCCTGTGTGTCAATAGTTTCAGAGATCGTTAAAATTATGATGATTTGAAAACAGTACCCAAGAAACAATTAATTTTTCATTTGAGTTTAGTAACATTCTGACAACTCACAGAAGTCGACGTATCGTACAACGTACATCACCTACAAATATAGTAGTCTTCAACACCCACTTGGTAAATATACACTAATAGCGTGATGGTAGGTAGACTAGTGGATAAGATATCTGGCAGTCAAGCACTTGGCCATCTATGAGGAGCTAACGAAAGTCATCAAGTGACTTCCGATAATTAAGGCGCCCGGGCCCTACGGTCTTGACACCATCCCCATAAAGAATATGCAGAGGAAGGCCCTCGTTCAGTTATTTCACATCACTGATGCGATCACCAAGTGGCAGTGATACCCGGATTGTCTAAAGAAGGCCGTGGTAATCTTTAAACCTGGTAAGGATGGCCATAAACTTGAGAGTTACAGGTCCATCTCACTACTGACTGAGCGTGGTCGCGATGATTGTCGAAAAGATTCTCTTGAGACGGATGGAGAAAAAACTCAAAATGATCTCCGATGAACAGTTCGGTTTCCGCCCAGGTCACAATACAACCTCGCAGGTGGTCTAAATTGCTCACGGAGTGAAAGAGGGTTTTCATCTAGGCCTGGTCACAGTCATAATACTGCTGGATATGCAGGGAGTATTCGATACCGTCTGGGTCGAAGGTCTTATCGCTAAACTGCTTAGAGCAGACATGCCCACTTATATGGTAAGGCTGTTAGAATTCTACCTTGTTAGCAGAACTTTTGGGGTGACAGTTAAAAACACCCTCTCGCAATCGCGTCCAATCGAAGCAGGTGTCCCACAGAGACCTCACGAGGCTTAGGGTCTTTGACAATCAACCCCGCAGACACGGTGGGGTCATTCAACAAATGCTGAATTTTTTCCAGGAGTGCTGGGAAAAACCAGTTCCTTAGGGAATCGAAGTTTTAGGTGAAAAACGCTTAGTACTATGATCCGGTTTTTTGCTTATAGCCTTTTCGGGAAACACCAGGAAACAAGTCGCCAGATTGAATATTAATCCAACTCACGAATAAGCTGTGCAGGAGGCGTGAACACTGCAGTTGCTTCTGTTATTTTTATTGACAATTCCACAATCATCCCTGAAGGTCGTAACCAGCGCCCTCTTGCGAGGATCCTTGGTGTCACCTTAGATCTGTGCAAAGCATGTGGTCCAGAAATGGATGGAATGCTGTGAAGCCCCTTCCTATCCCCCGGGAGAAGCTGAGCCAAGATAGGGGTGCTGATGTATTTGAACATCAGATGTGTAACTAACAGTGGAGCTTCTGGCTCGCATCGGACAGACATTTGAGGCCTCATTACTCGAGAACCTTTATTCTCAAGTACATAGGTCTTTTAGGCGGCCACATGCCTTGTTTTAAATCAAATGTGACGTGAGTTGCCTGGATGCCAATTCCGACGTCTGGTGTTAGCTTGAAGTGCGCACCGACCACCCGGGGTAGGCTTTAGTTTTTCAGGGTTTTTTCTACAGCTGAAAAGTGAATTCACCACCTAAAAACATCAGTTAGTCGCCATGACAAATAATAATAATAGCCATTCTCTACCAAAAAAGGCTATGCTCTATGAGTGTTTGTGAGGGAGTAGTATTATCATTATATCCAGATATTATATGATACTATTATGTATTTGCTGTCCTGGCAGAATATCCAGCATAAGCGGTTGCAGTACTGTTTCCAAAAAAACATATACATACACACATTAATTACTTCATAATAAATCAATCAAAACATACGCTAGTTAGTTCAGAAATATTGTAATAGTCTTACGCAATTCATCTCGATAGCTGTTCCAAAAGATCATGATTCAGCATTTTTTTTTTCATGGTAATGGTAATGGTTACAACAGCACTAATGAGTATATCCCCGTCAGGAGAAACATATATCGAATTCTAAATTGAGTCGACTACATTGTTATCATTGACTACACGAATTCAGTTAAATGTGCGGACTAGTGGCATTTTTAGTGGCCATCTCGAAACTGAAGACAAAAAAAATCAACAGTGGCGTCCTTAAAATATTTCATGGAATGAAATTTCTTTAATGAAACATCTTAAGTATAATTTGTTATGTATTCTCGTTCATGATCACTTTCTCAACCAAAAAGATTTCATGACTTTTCTTGATGAAGTTGAAATAACTGGCAAAGTCTTACTCAGTTCCTATGGCTGTTATACTCTAACTAGCTGTCAACTGCAACTCAAATGGAAGTAATATCTATGTGTTCATTCTTTTTTGAAGAAATTTTAATGTGGTTATTGAACTGGCCCTAAGATGTATTGGGTAAATGTTCGAAAACACCTTGTTGTACATACAGTGCGGCTTTTAACAGTCTCCCCCCTGTTAACTTTTGAACGGTTTGACGTACAAACTTAAAAAAAACGTTTAGAGGGTTTCACCGATACTACTCTTTGAAATACAACAATTGTGATTGCTCGATAGATGGCACAGGGGGGCACATCAACTAAAAAATTTTAAATGGCATAGAGGGTCATGTGTTACATCGTTGAAAAAATTATTCAATTCTCTTTTCAACCATCTCGATTTTCGTTAATGCATTTGAAATGTCAGAACAAGTGTGGTTCTGGCGGTCTGAATCTATTCTCTTACCTGACCACGATAACTTGAATGGTTTGATGTGAAATAACGAGACAGAATATTTTTGAATGGAATGAAATTCAAAACATTTTCAGATGGTTGAAAATAAAATTGAAATATCTTTTCAACCAACATGACCTCCCATGCCATTTGAAGTTTTTTAGTTGATGTGCCCCCCGCGCCATCTATGGAGCAATCACACTATGTTTTATTTCAATAAGTAGTATCGGTGAAACCCTCCAAACGGTTTTTTAATGTTTGTACGTTAAATCGTTCAAAAGTTAACAGGGGGGACTATTAAAAGCCGCACTGCATATTTGGAACCTTTTCAAGAAATCTCCAAAAATAAAAATCGTGAGGTGTTATTTCTGGTGAACTAGGGAACGACTCAACAATCCATAACAAAAATAACTATAAAAAGGTTTATAAAATATTAACTATCATGTAGCAATCTAACTTATATACGAGTAGGTACGGGCTTCTGATGACACTTTTGAACAAGATTACATCTGAACGATATTTTTTCCAAAATTAATTGGTTATCGCCTCCGCACATATTCAAATGAAGTGTATCGAGTGGTGATAAACTCCAACTGATTATTGCATTTGCATTTGAATTATTCAACGTACTTGAAGATAACTCACCCTGTGTATTTATATCCCATAAAACTACAGTTGCTCCAAGTTTGGCAAGCCTGAGAGCCAGTAATCGACCCAGTCCTCCTCCAGCTCCAGTGACTAGAGCAACTTCACCGGAAATCTTTTTGAAATATTGGTAAGATGATGGCAGACACGCATTGTAGATGGCCTTGACGATGAGCACGGCTGCTTGCAACAAAAACACAAGAATGTCCAAAACCGACTTCATCATGTGTGATTGTTTTGTGGTGGCGACCATCTTTACATGAACGTCTCAATCAATACACTGGTAGTCACTGATCACATTGAAATGGGAGCGGTTTATCACAGAAGGGTCACATAAGTTAATTGCTTATCTGAAATAGAAAAACAAACGTGTTTTCATGATACACTTTTTTAGAGATATAATAAAATTAATTATTGAGTGATAATGCATATGGGTAATCTGTATCATGGATGAAAAACATAAGAAATCACGGCTTGGTTATCGTTAAATATCAGATTAAATTATTTTCAATCATTAATTTGAGTCTTGTTTTTATTGGATTATGTTGCTTTATGATGAGATGCCAAGCTGTACATATATCTGGAGTTCAACAACCTGCCGAAAATGTCAACTTAGTGCATAGATCACAGTTAATGCAAGATGCAGCTCTCTCTCTGTAAAAAAGAGCCATGCAAAGAGAGGAAAGGAAGGCGTTGATAAATGTCTGCGAAGAAGTCGAGAGCACGGCAAAATTCACGAATGAAAAAATTCATGTCAAAAAATCCGGTGAACCCGGTTGGGACACTAATTCGAGACGACGAATCATTCACCAAATCAGGGAAAGAATCACTCGAAATACTCCTTGATACTCACTTTCCGGACTCTAGGGAAACAAACGACCTAGTCGTGTCCCAGAGACTACAAACAGTCGAGGTCAGGGGCCCACAAAGAAAATCTGGGACATGGCGAAAAATGTCATCAATTACAGGAAGGTAGAATAGGCTATAGAAACCGTTAGTCCATTCAAATCAGCAGAGCCAAATGGGGTGCTCGGTAGCGAGGCGGTTAGATGCCGACCTTCAAGTCATAAAAAGACTTGCGACTGGCGATCCAGTGGGCTGCCGCGGCAGTGAAACGCATTTACCGGCTGATCGCCAGAACGTCGCCGTTGACGCTGGACAAGAAGGTACTTTTGTATAAGCAGTTTGTTCGTTCGACATTGTTATACGCTTGCCTGGTGTTTTGCAGTCTGTACAAGACTCAATTCCAGAGGCTTGACAGGATACAGAATAAGGTACTCCGGACCGTCATCAATAGCGACCGCTACACTCGGTTGGTAGCGTTGCAAGCGCTTGCCGGCGTCGACTCCATTACGACATATATCAAAAATGTATTTTATAAATTCTATGAGTACTTTCTTTCCAGAAATCCACTAACTAGAGACCTGACAAGGCTTAGAAACTTTGATTGATAATCAACCCCGCACACACGGCGGAGTTATTTATCAATCGCTCGACCCCTTTCAGGAACGCTGGGAACAACCGGTCCCATAGGGAACCTAAGTTAACCATCTAGAACGCCCAGTACCTCGATCCGTTTTTTTGCTTATAGCCTTTTCCGGAATAACCTCACAAAAATCTGCCAGAAAAACCAAAATCTTCCAGTATCTGCATAGAATGCGAAATCCAAAACCACGCATAAGCAAGGCAGGAGGCGTGGATACTGCACTTACCTCTGTCATTTCATTGTTATTAGACCTATTCGCAAACATCTGCGAAGGTTGTAGCCAGCGCCTCGGATCAACTTAGTACCGTGCACATCGCCTAGATTTGGCAACAGGTCCGGGAGAATGTGGAGCACGCATGCCGTCCCACCCTCTGTCCCTTCCTAACCCCCGGTAGAAGAGCCAGAAGTGGAGGTGCATAATATATGAAATACATTTTAGCTATTGTAATTTTATAGGCAATCCACTCTTATTTATTTATTCATTATTAATGTAGGCCGGCTTTTGAAACTTCCCCTTGGTTCGAATCCTGGGAATGGGAAAATTTCATAGGATTTGACAGGCAATGTAAATTGTCTAGATGCCAATCCCGACGTCTGGTGCTTGCTTGAAGTATGCACTGACCACCCGGGGTGGTGCTGTAGGTTTTCCGGGTTTTCCGGGTTTTCCTACAGCTGAGAAGTAAATACGCCTCCAAAAATTAGTTAGTCGCCCCGGAGCGCCACGACAAATAATAATAATAGACTTCCTCTACCCGCACAGGCTCTGCCTTTGGGTACACTCAACGAGTGTTTATGAGGGAGTATTATTATTATTTACATCCGATAGGGGATGCCTGGCCTCCCTTAAGAAGTTCGTTCCTTCAGCAGTACATCAATCCACGCACACAACTGATCCATCTTAATGATAATATCTGCTGATACACTAGCAGGAGAAGGGAATTTATACAAATCCATTTTGATTTTAATGGAGAACAAACGATTTGTCGTTTACAAAAATGTGGCACTTATATTGTTTATTGCAATAGTAAAAGATGTGCCTGTGGCAAGTACAAATTTTTGCTCTTATTGTGATGGTTCTGAAATATGTTTGCATGCTGAACATTCATCCATCGTACGAGAAATAATTGATTCCTTGGATATTGATCACGAAAACAGTACACCGTCCAATAAATTCAAATCATGATGATACTGGACTCGGCAATCTAGAACATAAAAATCAACAGAAGCTGCGTTTGTTCTGATGATGAAGAGCGGCAAAAAAAAATTAAAATGAAACTATTTTGACATCTATTTTTCTGTATTTGACTGTAATGAAACAATTCATTATATCAAATTTCAAAAAGTGACGTGTACGTTATTTATAGTTTATGTATGAAGAATGAAAAAAAAATTCTGAATAAATAGCCCATATGTTCTGAAGTTTTTACGTATTCGATTAATGTTTTCGGTAGTTTCAAAACCATTAACGAATAATGGAATATAAATTATATTATATTACTCAACATGATAATTAATCTCTTTCATCAACTTTATATTTTTTGCATTTTTAACGATATTTTCCCATACGAACACTATATTTTCTTCATACCTTCTGAAAGTTTCAACGACGAAAATGAGAACTGAAAAGTTCAAAAACTGAACATTTGTCAATTCTCGATTGAACATTAGCCTATTTTTATTTCAATTTGTTAACAATCGAACAATTTTGCTTCTTAAAAATTTACAGCTCACCTAAAAAACAAGAAAAAACATTTTTACCAAGTTTCATAAAAAAATATAAACTTTCTTAGCGTTTTTTTTTTTTCGGTGGAAGTATTGTTGAAAAATGTGAATACAATTGTTTTACATACTTGAAATATTTACAACTTTTGTATTAAACATTTTTCAGCCACAAATCCATCCCTCAAAACCCCCAGGAACTTTTACTGAAATGCCTTGATTTTCCTCAATTCATTTATAATCTACCCGACCACCCTCATACAGCAAAAAAAAATTCATGAATTCGGGTTTTTAGAATCGGTTTGGACTGGCCTAAATGTCGCAGATATATGATAACTATTGAAAAACCAACCGCATTTGACTGCGTTTGACTGCTTTCTAGCATTCTCAACTCCCTCATGTATCATGTTCAAAATGTAATATCTATTACGCTATCAAACACCAAGTTTTCACTATGAAAAATATTGTGCTATAATCGATCAATTTTACACCAAATTATGACGAATTATGTGTAGCTATGGTACTGTAAAGCTCATTGGAGTATTGTAAATCCTTATGGAGTATTTTTAAGCCTTGTGGAGTATTGTGAAGCCTGATATCGTATTGTAAAGCTGGTTGGAGTGTTGTGAAACTTGTTGGAGTATCAGTAAGCCTGTTGGAATATTGTAAAGCCTGTAGCGGTGTTGTACATCCTGTAGGGTATCAAAAAGCCGATAAAATCGAAATTTGAAGTCTAGGAAGATATAGAGAAGCAGACCCAGCGCTAGAGAGATCTCCGTGGAACTGTGTTCATGGAGTCCTGTTAAAACCAGACGAAGTCCAAGGAAGCCAACAAGTCGTATTTTCTCTAGTACAATTGTGTCAGGTATGAATGCATTCGGACTAGGTAAGACAATGATATCTTGGTTTACACATGTCTTTTGTATTACGACTTGGAGGAACCTTCATTTTGGTGGTTTTTTCGAGAATATAAAGGTTCATAATTCAATTTGTCAAAAACCTTAAAGAGTTTGAATAAAATTTCAATAAGTTTTTGTGTTGTTTGTTTGAAGTTGGAGACAAGTCTTTCTCCTAGCATGATAAAGGTCTGATTGGCCTGAGAATGAGCTTTGAATTAATTTTTTACTGTAGATGGCGTCCAGTAAACATCATAAATAAAAAAGGCTTATTCCCATTGCTACTGAATGGACCTCTGATTAATTTGTTCTTTCACCCACTGATTCAAATTATATTAAAAAAGTTATTGTTAACTTGTTTAAAGTTCACAGGTGTTGATGGAATTGATACTGATATATTGAAAATAATCCCTCGGCATATTGAAGAGCCTTTGACATATTAATTTGTGTACGAAAAAAGGTTTCTGGTATTTGAATATGATGATATTGTGACAATACACTTTACCAAAGTATTCGAGAATATACTCAAAAAAGATTAACATCGTATATTTCAAAATAAAATTTAATATCTGATATCAGTATGAAATCAAAAATGAATATATACGCAAGAGACATCTTGAATATCAAAATAAAAACAAGCCAAGCCTCTGCGTTATCATGGATCCATCAAAAGCGATACCGTCGACCATAAATGCTACAAACAATTAAAGATAATGGTGTGAGGGGTACCACTTTGAATTTATTCGGGAGTAATTCCAAATTGTGAGAATAGATGAAATTTCAATCAGTAAAAAACCTATTGATATTGGCATTCCGCAAGGTACGGTTCCTGGTCCAACTCAATTCAGTATGTACACAAATAAATTATTTTCTCTTGAACGTGTAGCAAAAAATTTTGAAAACTGGCTGCAATATAGCAATAGCAATAGCACTAACAAACCACTTTCCTCAATTATAGGTAACCAACACCTAATCACATCCAGAAAATGGGAAGTATTTAGGAGTAATTATCGATTCCCTTCTCAAATAGAATGAACATATAAATTATATTTGTAAAAAGTTGTGAAAGTAGTCTATATAAATTCAAATTCTTCAGAGAAATGTTTTCTTAAAATAAATATACCATGCACTTGCGAAAAGTCACCTAGGCGAAGGTATAGCTTGTTAGGGTGGGGCTTTTCGAACACATGCACCTTTGTCCTCTTGAAGTTTTACAAAACAAATTTCTGAAACTGATATTCTCGAAAAGTTCACGCATTTCAACAGACAACTTGTTTTGTGAAGCCGCGGTGTTTTTGGTACTCGTCAACTCTTTTACTACCATATTATTTTGACTTACCATGAAAAAATAGTTATCTTTTACCGCCACATTTTTTGAATACCCGAAGAAAATATCACCATGTAATTCCATTGACACAAAAATATCTTTTACGACATTCCTATGCTCACCTAGCTCGAAAATTATTCGAAACTCTTCCTAATACAATAAAATATATTGACATATTTCACCATTTCAAAAAGTCATTAGGAATATTTATACTCAGTACACAAAGAAAAACTATTTCGGATTTCACTGAACAAAAAAAATAATTATTCAAAATTTGTGCATTTATTCATAACTCTTTCAATAAATCCATGTAAGTCACTTTATTTCCATGTTTAGTCTTTTTCCCATAAATATTACCAGTACACAGAGTTATTGAAATGTATGGACCCGCCAATGATTTGAAACAAAAACTGAATGCAATTTGAAAGGTATTTCACTCTGCATCTTTTGTTGAATTTAAATGTTTTTTTGGTGTGCTATAGGTGGAGTGACGTCATTACCATTTTTTTTAGTATCGTCAGAAATAATTTTTTATGTCAGTAGTACTAATAATACCTATTTCAACTCTCTCGATGGATACAGCATGTTTCGTATATTTGTGTTCACCTCTGTAATTAACTCACCTGTTGCTTGATTCGTTCAATATTTTTCCCAATCAGGAAATGTAGCCATCGGATGTTCTAAACTTGACGACAGTTTGAACCAGATCGTAGCGTGCGTAGGTATAACTAAAAATTATTTTTTCATAATGAATCAAGTGCTCCAATCCTCCATTTTATCCAAATAGAAGGTCAGAGAAAAATACAGAAATAGTTATTAATAATTATTATTATTATTTGTCTAAGTTATTGAGAAAATTACTATTTTTTCAAGAAGTTTGCCAGAAAATGTATGTACAACAGCGATCTCATTCATTTATGAGTACTGAAAAGTATTTAAATCTTCTGAGGGAAAAATATAGTATAATAATAATGTCGAAAACTCTATCCGCGGCTAGTATCAGCATGAACTCCGATGGATCTGATCTTCAAAACTGTTGGAGAAGAACAAGTTGCTGCAACTAATATGCTTGCCGTTCTGATTCTACTTCACTCCTCTGAAGAGGAGCTGCGACAACTCAACGTAAAAATTAACAAAATGGTACATATTCATTTCATAGGAGCTTGCATCCAAAATCGGTTATACTTCTTCATACAATTAACGGGGAAGCGATGGACTTTCCAGTTTGGAGTGTCTACATATCAGAATGGTTCTGGATGGAGCATGTGAAGTCGTAAAGACTTCAAATCCCCTTATCTGCATAGTTCTCGAGAAAGCAGGAATCGAATCAATTATTTTCAAGGCAGCAGCCTATGTAGCCGATGAACTCGGTCTTGTACTCGACACTAAACGTGGTGACCTAAACTCTGTTTTTGAGTTAGAACCTGTTCAGTAAAAAGCTCTAATTGAAGCTCCTGCAGCTTTACAAGGATAAGCCAATGCATGAGACCTTCTTCATGAACATTGAAGATCTTGGCTCAGCCAAAATAACTGACCTTTTCATTCCTCAGGTCAAGTATGCTGAAGTCGGAGACTGAGGAATCCATTATGGTTTGCCAGGATGGTGTCTTCAACACCCTGGCCTACCGAAGTCGCGTGATGGGTACAGAGGTCAATACAAGTGTTGTACTATGGCCATTCCATACCTATTCAAGCTGTTCAGGGCGAGTCTGGCGTACCCAACAAACACCTGGCGAAGGTCCAAGGCCGGGGAAACCATCCCATGCCCATGCCAAGGCATTCAGAATAATCTGCCTTTTATCGTTCATACTCAAAACGATGGAAAAACTAGTAGAAATACCCGAGATAATGATACAGAGTAACCAATCTTCTCGAAGTATCAATACGCCTATCAAGTGAAAAAATCCTGACAGACTGCGCTCCATAGTCTAGTCAGCAGAATTGAAAAATCAATCTCGAATAAAGAGATTGCACTCACAGCATTTCATGACATGGAAGGGGCGTTTGATAGCACATCATATTATGCATCTAAAACTACAGTCCTCAGGAAAAAAAAAGTTGATTCAGTCCTGACCCAGTGGATATCTGCCATGTTCAGCTGTAGGGTAAAACAAGCCTCCCTACTCGGGGATTCGATGGAGATGAAAGCCACAAGAGGCTCCCACCAGGGGAAGAACTAGCCCTACTTTTGTGGAATATCGTGGTAGACAGCCTCCTTATAGACCTCAATCGGGAAGGAGTGTATGGCCAAGGGCTACGCTGACGAAATCGTAATAATGGTGATTGGAAGTACGTGAGGTTTTGTGAAACGTGGTGCATGAGGAAGAACCTAATGGTTAACCTACAAAAAACCACGATTGTCCCTTTCACCAGAAAAAAAACTTAGAATCTTCGAATCTTTGGTGAAAGTTCACAGATATAAGAAGTGTCAAAATACTTGGGGCTGAACTTAGACTTGAAGCTCACCTTGAATAAACGTGTGGTAAAAGTGCTGACAAGGGCAAGGGCATCATTAATGATGGTGAGGCGGTCCTTCGGCAAAGTATAGGGACCAAGAACCAAATAATCACTTTGCCTATACACAGCGATAGTGAGACCATCAATAACGTATGGAGCCCTGCTGTGGTGGTCAAAGGCAGAACAAGTTACAACCAGAAGAAAGATGGCTAGTTTGCGAAGAGTGGCCCTGTTCGGAGTCACTGATGCAATCAATGTCCAGAACATCAACTATTAGCCAAGAGGTCATCCTGAACCTCATCCCTTTGCATTTGCATATTACAGCGGAGGCGAGGATAGAAGCCTCCCAGACTAAAGTGCATGAGCCATTGTAGGGGCAACAACTTAGGCCATTTCAACATAATAGAGGTCATAAAAATCGACTCATTTGCGATGCCGTCGGATGAAATGACCCCAACCTACTCCTTTGATGGAACATTCACCACCATAATTCAAGATGGGGAAGTCACTTTAAGAGCCCCACGAATGCTGTCTAGGGAGCAAATCTGATACATGGATGACTCATACACTAGCAGGACCTTAGTCTAAGCCTCGGTACTCAAGTCTTCATATTCCAAGCCAAGGTAACAGCTATTTTCATCTGCACAAGAGAGCTTCTAAGGAGGGGTCCTACAAAGCAACCCATAGTCATTTATTCCGACAGTCAGGTGGCAATGCTCTGCGATCATACAAATTTGCTAGCAAATTAGTTTGGGTGACTTACAAAAACCTCACCGACCTAGGAGTTCTTAAACAGTGTAAAACTTGCCTAGGTACTAGGTCATAAATGGGTCAAGAACCATCATCAATCTTCCGGGAAGACTCCTCAGGCAATACTTACGGGAAAATGATGGTGATGGGGCTAACTAACCGGCTATAGAGGAATCTTCTTAAACTGAGCCGGAACTTCATCAGGAAGGTGGTAGGACTGATAACAGGACACTGTCACACTTTCATATGTTAAGGTACATCAAGACTCCGTACTATGTAAGTTCTGTGATGAGGAGGACGAAACAGCCTTACACATATTGTTTGAATGCAAAGCTCTGGCTCGCATAAAGATGGATATCTTTGGATACTATAGTGCAGAAGATATCATTCCACAGGAAAACCTCTTGAAAATTTTCCAAGAGTTCATTAGAAGAACCGGAGTACTCACGAGATAGACCAGAGCGGGGAGCAGAAAGGTTCTACGCAGAACAGAAAAAACCATGTGCATGCAATTTTATTACAGATCTACCAGGATCGAGAATATCCCAGTTGAAATCAAGCATGATGTAATAGGTCCCTCTGAGTACTCACAAGATAGACCTGAGCAGGGAGCAGACAGTGATATGAGTTGGAAAACAAATATCAATACTGTTTTCAAGAAATTAACCAGTGGCTATTACACTATTCTTCAGCTGAAAAGTATTTTCAACACAACTCAACTTATAAATATTTATTAGGATATCATTTGAAGGATCAAGTGGAAGAATGAGTCAAGTAACATTTTCTGAAAATATTCGGTTGTCATGCAAGAAGGTGTTACGTGCATATGTACCTTGCCACGTCAGGATTTGCGTCTATTCTTCATATCTGAGCAGATACACAGTTGTAGAAGAGGCTAAGTTACATTAAACATCATGGACGCTAACTTTACTAAATCCTATTTTTCTGACCAACATATATTTGTGACATAACTCCTTCTTCCACTTGCCCCTTCATTTATCCTCATATATTCTGTAAATAAACATTTGGGGCTGTTCCAGCAATTGCAACAGGATATTTGTGTTACAGAAAAGAGGTGTTACACTGACTTTTTATTTGAAAATTAGAGAGTCCTGCAAAAAGCATTTCAGGAAGTTCAAAATTTCAACGTTTCCGTGTATATACATACTGAAATGTATTATGATGTTTCTGAAACACATACATATGTATGACACAGTATCTCAATATCACAATTACCCTACCAGAAATGGAGTTCTTTTTAGAATTCCGACACATAACTCATCATTTTTCAAAAATAGTCCTTCATACACAAGATTCAAATTTTTCAACCATCTTCCTGTCAGTTTGAGGAAAACTCATAATGAAAATTTGTTCAAATCAAATCTGAATGGATATCTGCAAGAACATAGTTTCTATAGTGTCTCGGGATTTTTAAATTTGGATGGTGACTGATGCGCTGCGACCTAATTAGATCTATTGTGCCCCATCTTCTTCTGCTATTTCAAGGTGTTCTCGTTCACAGCAGCCCCTCAAGCCTCAATTTCTTGAGGAATTTAAGGATTTTGAGGGGGTCTATTCATGGTATTTCTCCCACAGTCAGCTGGTGTGATCCCAGTATATTCAATCTTCTGTGATGTACAGCATAACACACCATCAATATATGGTGTGGTGTTTCTGGATGTTCCCCACAGAATCTGCAGGTGCTGTCCTCCTCTAAGCCTCGCTTCCTTAGGTGTTCTTTAAGTCTGCAGTGCCCCGTAAGAAATCCCGTGATTGTCTTTAGACTACTTTTGCTGAGGTTAATCAGTGTCTTCGATCTTGCTCGGTTGAAGTTACCGAGGAGATCTTTGGCCTGCCTTAGCCCTGGAAATATTTGCCAGTAAGTTGCTCTCATTGCTTCTTCAGTTTCATTGAGTTCGTCTTAGAAGTAAGATTTTCCAAGTCCGCAAAATGGTTCTGGCCCGATCAGTGGCGTGGATGCCCCTTTTCGTGCCAGGGTATCTGCTTGTTCATTGCCCTCCACTCCGACGTGCCCCGGCACCCAAACGAAGATCACCTTGTTGTTTCTGCCTAGATCATTAAGTTTGTCTAGGCATTCCCAAACCATCTTTGATTTGATGTTATATGAGCTCAACGCTTTGATGGCTGCTTGACTATCGGAGAGGATTGCGATTTCCTTGTTCCGGTATTTCCTGTCGAGGTTGAATTGAATGCACCTTTCTATGGCGTGAATTTCCGCTTGAAAAATACTGGTGAACTGGCCCATGGGTTCGGAGTATTTGGTGCGAGGCCCAAAGACACCTGCTCCAGTTCCGTCGGGAGTTTTGGACCCGTCCGTGCACCATGTTATGGTATTCTTTCCCAGTGCTTGAATGGATTCTATGCTCCATCCACTCTTGGTATTTAATTCCGTTCGAAAGAATTTCTCGAAACTAAATTTCCTTGTAATTTCGTCACTTGGGAGATCGGCAAGGTGTACACTTTCGGTGGGGGTTGAGCCCCTCACGATGTGTGCTATCCCTGAATCTGATGTTGACATGAGGAATATCTGTACGGAAGGCAATTTTTCTGTACAGGTATGATGGTTCCTAATTGACAATGATTCTGTGAAAGAGGTCAGAGCTTGATATATTTAAAAGTATAAGTATAGACGTCAAGGTAACTGACAAGAAATGTATTCAATAATCATTCGCACTTTTAGTATACACAAATATTCAGCCCTATATATATATTACCAAGCAATAGCAAAATAACGGAAATGGCGAATAACAGTGACGTTATTTTTAACGAAAGTGATACAGCATAGGGCCGAATATGACATAAGATTTTCTGAACAAATATTATAAATAGTGTAATATGAAAATTGTGGTTTAATCAATTTACTCCTGATTATGTGACTAGTTTTTCACGAATTTCATGAAAATTTCGAGGTGGTAGGTACTCATTTTGGACATACTCATTTCTTACTGGAACGACATGAACTGGCAAGTCAAGGGAGGGGACAACTTATTGCCTAATTTTGGTACCTTATTTTTAAATATTTATTGATTGTTAAGAAAACGCATGAAATATTCAAAAAGTAATTTTTCATTGAAAAATAAGAAGGTGAAACTTTAAGAATTATTGGAACCAAAAACACACACAAGTCAGGTCCACCATACTCTATCTAATAATACTACTGAAATTGTCGAGTAAAATTAATGAAACAATTGGTCCGGGAACATCGAAGAGAACTGGATAAATATATAAAGCTATCCTAAACTTCTGGCTGAAAGGCACTAGGTACGGTAGACACCGATATCAAATTAATAAAAAAAAAACTCAAAAATTTTTCCGCGCCACTTTTAAACGCTGTTTGTGTATTTTTTCAATCGATTTCTTTTGTATGAATGAAACTTTTTAAAAAGTTTTATCGATAAACCACGGAATAAGACAATGTCTTTTGGTTAAGTTGAACAAGTGCATAAGATTAATTTTCTAAAAATATATGTGAAGTCCGCTAGACACCAAAATACAAAACCACGTTACTCACATAGCAGGTACTGCTGTTTGGTACAGCGTTTTTCAAAAATGAACAACCTTCGTGAAATCAACCTTCACTGGTTTACCACTGAATCTTGGTGTCAATGTCGATACTAAGTATGTAAAAGTAAATCACTTGATATTCACAACAACAACACTTGATATTCCGACGACAGCTCTGAGAGAACTAGACGAGTACCGACACTTATACTTCATTGATATATTGAATTAATTACCATTTTATATAATATTCGTTAATGGTCCATGAGAAACCTCGTAAGACAAGTTTTAACTATTTTTTTTCTGCCAATCAAAGGTCATTTTTTCATAATGAGTTTCGTGATCTGGTATGAAGTAGTTTTATTTCCGTATAGATCAAACATTCCAATGATGTTCTTCTATATTATAATTCTGTTGATGAAGTGAACATTTCAGAAAACATTCCCAGGAGGCTTCACTCACTCAGGAACATAATAAAACATTCCTGATTGTAGAGGGTATTCACTTACTTGGAATATTTCCTTGATCTTCTGAACCTTCGCCAATTTTAACAAATTTTTGTTCGCTGAAGTAGACTAAATCCTCGAATTTATGATTTTCATTGCACATATGATCACTGCACCCGAATCCAAATACCATTTATCTTCCAATACCTGAACTAGTGATGAATGTCATGCTTATGAAAGCGTTTCAATCATGCCTAGTCTGCGAGCAATCTTTCTATTTTCTGAACCAGCAGTCTTTTAACAAATGTCCACGCGTTTCACAAAAATGACTTGATGTAACTTTTTTCTGTCTGCTACATTCTATTAACAGACTTTTTGGGCGTGGCTAGGGATATTACAATTGAAAAAAGATCCAGAAGTTTTTTTATCTGAAATGCTGTCATCTTCTTCAACATTTTCCAGGTTTCTGTTTATTTCTTCTTCCAGCAGTAGTCAACTAGTCGACTGTTGAGATATGACAAGGATTTCAAATCATTATTTACAGAATCCTATGCACTTTGGAAATATACGAAATCTTTTGGCAACATCTAAGCACTTCAGTAATTATCATGGATTCAGGAATACTCTCGGTCGCTGATTTCATTTCATACACTAACTTCTTCAGTCTCATGATGTTTGTAGACATGGATTTTGAGTAATCGTATTTGAAAGAATACATTTTTATCGAGTACTTGCATGTAAGGAAACATCTGTCTTTTGGGAATGAAGAGTTTTGTGAACATTTCTGAGGCTGATGAACAATGAATAAATGTTCGGATACAATCACAATCACTTTTTGAGCACTCAATTCATTTTTTAGCCAAGTTTCGATTTTTCTCTCCTCTGGATCAGTTGGTTTATATTTCTACCGACTGCAACGTCGTATTTTCTAGTACTTTTCAGTATGATATCGACTTGAAATCGCCAAGTCTCATGATGTTAATCAATATTTAAAAACTTTTCTTACTGTATTAATATGATTTCTTCGATAATAACTCGAACAGAGTGTGCTACTGTGCCCATAACCTGTTAAAATTAAGTTATTATAGAAGAACCATTTCCAGGAGACTGTCTGAGACCATATAGACTTTTCCTTAGTTCACACACTCATTCTGATTTGTCTTGAAAACCTTGTAGAAAGGCAGTTGTTTCATCAAATTAAAATATATGAAAATTTAAGTTTCCTTCCAAAGCTAGTATGAATTTTATGGAGTCAAACTTTACTACAGGACTGAAGGTTTCTTCATGATTTACTCCCTGCTCTTGCATGATTCCTCTGACAACCAATCTTTGTATTTGGTTACACATATTACCATCCTTATCTCTCTTCATCCTAAATATCTACTTACATGAAAAGGGCCTTTGATTATCAAGCAAATTAATCAAAGTTCACGTTTTATTTTTCATCAGTGATTAATATTCGTCAATCATTGTAATTTTCCAGTTTTCTATTTTCAGTTCATCTTCTATTTTCCTATTCGCCCGATCATCGCTGATTCGCAATGTTCGGACTTTTTCAAATTAATTCTTGTTCTTAGATTATAATGATGATTCTTGTTTTTCAGATCATTATCATGGACCGTGGTGGCATGCGGGTTAAGTGCTCGTTCCATAAGCCAAACATTCGTAGGAGCATGAGTTCGAATCTCAGCACTGCCACCGGTCGCGTGCATGGCATCACACGTATTAAAAGGTAAGAGCTACCCCTAGCTCGCACAAGTCTCTGACTTCTGAGGGTTACACGAAGGGGTGCAGCCTTGACGGATATATAATTTTTAACAATCTGAGGTATTTTTGAGCTCTTTCATTTATATTTTTACGTCTTCTATCTGCTTTTTGATTTCTTTCGCCTGTTTTTCAGCACGCTGACATTCAGTTGAAGTACTTTCGTTTTAGTCGCCGTGTTTCACATATGACAATTTCAATGAATTACTGTTATTTACTTCAAATTGATTGAAACCACTGAAACTAACGATAATTTGAAACTATTTCCCATTCCATATAGACCAATTACTTTAGCAAAAATGGTAAAAAAATTGTAAAAGAACGCAAACTTTCAATGATACTAAAAAAAATTGCGCTTTCGTACAAGGCCGGCAACATTGTTGAAAATATAAAGTAAAAAACAATTGAATTTTTTCCTAGAGAAAAAAATACTAAAGAGTCGCAAAATGTTGAGAACAAAAAATATATAATTCTTTATCATTTCCCAAAATTGCGACCATTTCCATGTTTGGCATAAGAGTAAATAAATTATTCATTCCTACTTTTAATAATAAAGTTCCCAAAATCTAGGGTGGTGGCAAATTTTATATAATTACTCCCTATGTTTGCGACCAACTCAAAAAACTTTTTCATTATTTCCATCAATTCATGCTGCAAACACATTTTTTTAGTATAAAGTGAAAATACTATATGTTGCCGTCATCGACGGAAGTGGCAAACTTTCACAAACTTTCAATGTGACATACAGAGAAACGTTTCTTCACCTTTGCCCCTCTTTTGTATTTTTTTGGGCCGAGTTATTAACAAAAGTATAAATAAATAGTTTATTCCTCAGATGCCATACTTGGACATGGTGGCATAATTGGGGAATGATAAAGGCTGATATTTTCTCTATTTTCGCCATTTTGCGACTCTTTTGCATTTTTTCTTTTTTACAAAATAATCACTATTGTTTATAATTTAAATTTTTAACTATGTTGCCGGCTTTGTATGAGGGCGCAAATTTTTATAGTTTTATTCTTAATTGAAACACAACTTTTGTGAAAGTTTGCATTCTTTGGGTATTTTTTCCTCATTTTTTATTTTCAGTGCTGAATTGATTGGCCTAATATTAAAATGTTCGTTTCTAGTACGACTCGATATCATCTTATGTTTACTGTCGTGTTGGAAGTTAATATCTATGTATTCAGTTGGTTCAATCTTGCGTAGGTTCGTCTCCTAAACGCGAATCCAAAAAAAAACTTGAGAGGGTCTCAGTTACTTTCAAAGTTATGCCCATCTGAATCTTGAAAATCGACCATTTTCAATCACCAATTTTTTGATTATAAGTACTTAGTAAAAAATGCCTCCTTCTTTTTGTCGACATTTTTTTCGTACGCTAATCTTATTTTTGGTGCTAGTAGTTGTGAATGAAGGTAAATCAACACCTGAAAAAAGTGTCTGCCAAAAAATAGGAGGCATTTTATGAGATATTTAATTGAAAAATTGGTGTTTGAAATTAATTAATTTTCAAATTTCAGAAGGACATAATTCTCAAATTCTTTTCAGATTCGTATTCAGGAGACAAAACTTCGTAAGTTATTTTTTTTTTTTTCATTTTAAGGCACAGCTCGATAATTTTACATTCACGTGCGAGACCTTTGTTATGTTTTTTTGTGATTAGTTCTGAAGAACTTTCCCAAAACGACTCATACTGTGTCAGCCCTGTACCATTTAGAAACAGCAATAGGAAATAAAACTTATTTGAATGCTTCTGCGTGAATTGCGATGTGCATCAACACCCAGTTAATTTACCAATATTTTAACGCAATTGGTTACAGGCTGATCACCATAATAAACTCAACATGCTAAGTGAAAGCGATCTTGCTAAAAGCAATGCTTGAAAGGAACTGGAAAAAACCGTAATTCTTGTCGAGCATATAAAATTAGGTCAAGTTTAGAAGTTTACGGTTGATTTCTGGTCAATAATTCACCTCGATGAAGAATGAATAGAAGCATATTATTTATTCAAAATTTTCAGCTACTTTACATTTTAATTGTGTTCGTGAACTTCATAATATTGTTTGATTATTCTAGTAGATTGGGACTTTCGAAATAAAAAAAATTTATATAGATTATAATCACAGAACATGCAGGTGTCAACTTATATTAGTATGACGAATCTTATAACTGATGTTCAATCTAGATTTAGCCCCCAAAATAGTACTACGACAGCATTGAGTTTGATCACTGATGATATTTTCAAAGCTATTCACCTGTCTCATTCTATTGGACTACAGCAGAGCTTTTGACACTTTGGAGCCCACGTTTTTTTTAATTTAAATATTTTGGTTTTTCTGGTAGGTCAGTTTCACTCCTTGAGAGCTATTCAACTGGACCAACTCAAACTGTCAACTTGGATGCTAATTCTCTAAGAAGACATCATGGCGTTCCACAAGGTTCGGTCTTGAGACCACTCCTTTTTGCCCTTTACATACGAGAATTTCATGAGTACGTCAAGTCAATCAAAATTCACCATTACGCGGATGACACCCAAGTATTTATGTCATTCAGTTTCAGTGATGTCATCATAGAAGAGGATAATATAAACAGAACCTGGAACCTGGATCTTGTGCACACGACTTGAAACTCATGTAAAAAAAATCGAAAGTGATGCTGTTCGGTGCCGTGGGGAAGAGGAACTCTGTTTCTAGCTCAGTTTCCATGCGAAATGATGACATTTCCGTTTAATTCGTAAATGAGAGCAAGCACATGGGTATTTGGATAGATAATGATCTGAGATTCATAAAACACTTAAATTAGTTATGTAGGGCCTGGCCTATATCATGTATTGCGCCAGTTATCCCAATAGGCACTTGATGTCAACAAAACTTGAATTGAATCTCTACGAGTCTCTCATATTCTCACGAACTGCTTACTGCGACATTATTTATGGACATGTCCTAGATCAACAAAATGTGTAGCGTAACCGCAAAGTTTGAATATATTCATTCATCTGTAACTTTAATGCATAAATGACTCATTTTGATACCGTGTAAGGATGTACGAAAGTATTCTATCACATAGTATTCCTAGTTCATTTTTAACTCTGGAATAGTTCCTTGAAGAATTAAGCTACCCTTCTCTCCAGCTGCAAATAACAAAAAATCTGATAGAGGATATATCTGTAAAATTAATTGATGTGGCAACTCCGCAGAGGGTCACTCCTCAATTCTACCTAAGAAAAGAGACTGTGGCTGGAAAAGTGTGGGTAACTTCACCCTAATGACTATTATTGTCTGACCTATCCTAGCACTGATGAGAGGATATAACCTCGAAACATGCATGTATGCAGGTGTTCATTTCCAACCAAATGAAGGATAATATTCAATAGCTTTATTACAATCAGTACTTGCACAAATGGGTGACAGATGTAATTCAATATCCGTATGGGAAAGTAGTTGTTTTCTGTCGCATATTTGCCTCAATTTTCCACTGTGTATTTTCGACTGTAGTCGAAATTATTCCTTTTGATTTACAGCCTAGGTTGGCAACAATTTTATCTGGCAAAGACCGCTATTTAGTAATGGACTAAAATACTAGATCAGTGTATTTTGGGGTCTGAAGTTGCTCCGAGAAAGTAGACATTTTTGTGCGATTTCAGAAAATAATATTTATACCCAATGCAAACAACAAGTACACTTCCATTCAATTTACATATCACAGAGCCAGTATTACATAATTGGATGTATTTATTATTAACCCAATTAAGAATTAACATTGATCCATCGCTATTATGTGTTTATATGTCTGCATATTACGTATTCTGAAAATTTTCCGAAGGACAGTCGTCACATAAACAAGTAATACACTTTAAATGCCATTCGATAAACTATAACTATAAACACGAATGTTATTGATCATAAACAGAATTCCACGAGCATCAATCACTATGAAGTTCTATTACTTCTCATTTAAAAATCATAATACTAGTAAAGACGGTCTCTATTTATTGATTAAAAAGAAAATGCTGAAGATTATGTGGTGTAATAGTAATTATAATTAAATATACTTCACTAGGTGTAGACCAGTAGTACTACATCTGTTTCTCATATTAACCGCAGAAGATAAGTAACGACAGCAAGTATGTACTTGCACTTGTACTGTTTGGAATCATTGGCATTGAACGACTGGAGTTTTCATCATCTGAATCTGCTAGGAATCGCACGTTAAAAGGTAAGATTTTGTTAATCCTTGGCTCGCACAAGTTGCGAATTCTGAGGGCTGGCGTTCGTAGGGGGACGACAGCTGGTTAACGGAAAAATCAATTTTGAAAACAAAACAATCCTTCTCCAAAAGATGATCGCTTGCAATGGTTTGGGATAAAACTCAAGTATTCACTACAGGAAATTCTGGTCCTATCTACCAGAAGTCGAAAGCATGAACTCAAAGCCCTAACCCTGAATGGGACCCAGCTAACATATTCCAAAGGAGTGAAATAATCGACCAAAAACTGACATGGAGCAGCCAAATCAACCACATTCTTTTCAGGGCTATAGCGACAAGCTGGACATGCCGCAAAGTCTTCGGCAAGATATGGGGTCTGAAACTGCAGAGGTAATACTAAACCTTCCGCCATTGCACCTACGTGTAGTGAAAGAAGCAGCAAATAGTGTCTTCAGACAGGAAATCTGATCTGACATCTAAAGATTTTGGAACACATCTTCCTAGAAGACATGTCTAAGCCGACAAATATCATGCAGTTTAGGTACGACTTCGAAGTGCAGTTTAAAGTGGTCATACAACACAGAGAATGGTCCTCAATTGGAAATCGATGCCTCTGTGTGGTGCACAGACAGATACAAGATGTACGAAGGGGTTGGAGTGGATGTTAGAAGGTCAAATTTTAGGCTTCCAAAACCCCTTGGTAGGATTACAACCATATTCGAAGCAGAAGTACCTATAGAGAATTGTGCCCAGTGATGCCTTGAAACGGGTACCTGAAGGGCATAAATCTATCAGATGGCCAAGAAAAAATTGCCCTAACACTCATCGCTGACATGAGTCTTCGGACCATGTCCTAAATATTTCATACTTTACATCTTTCATTTTTATAACCATGCGGTTTGGTAAGTTAGTACCCTGATTATAATCACGATTACTATTTCTCTCTCAATTCTAGGGCATTTGACATAGTACCCCCATTAACCCCTAGTTAATATTTCATTTATTATTGTATAAAAAACGACCTTTTTGCTCCCCATGTAAGTAACTCTTGCTCTGTAGCAACTACATATAGGTAGCGTTTTCATATTTGTAGAACTCGTATGAGGCTGAAGATGGATTCTTGCTGAGTTTGATTATTGTCGAATTAAAGTTGTGGAGATGATTTTGTGGTATTTCTTCTCGCTTCATCTATACCACTCCACTTTGAGTTGAAATGGACTTCTTTCAGAGATTTACTAGAATATACCCATATACAGATCTGTAGTATGTTGTTTCACGTGCAACAACGTGTACACTTGGCTAGAGGGTACTGATGAGAGCCATAATGCCCGAAACACGTATCTACGGTTTGCTTGAGGGATATATACATGTTTTTTTTGTATTTTTATGCAGTTCACCTCGATCTTCTATTTCCTCACTTGTATTCCCAGACTTGTATGTCACGCAAGTAACCCTAGCTTCCTTCGTGGTGTGAAACTATAAATGATCTGGCTTTTGCGATTGACTCCGTTAGTTTGTTGCTTTTGGGTGAGACCAAGTGTTCGTTATCCTCACACTGGGCGAGCGGTATGAAAATATATAGAGTTTTTTTTAATTTTTGTGTTTTTAAATCACCACTACTACATCTGTCAATTTATTGATAACTTCATCTTCTTCATAGGTTTACTTCAACCGCAAAAAAAAAACAACTAAAATCTAGTGGCAGAAAAAAAGGAAAAAAACAAGTTTTTTTCACCCGGCACGGCATTAACATATCAATTACATATCTCTTGGAGTCAATGTCATTTGACTCCCAAAAATCATCCATGTTCGAATCGGATCTTCCGTAATCTGATATCTATTGAAAATGTGTCCTCGCCTACTTTTACCTCTGGAAAGTACCTTTAAAAATTAGGATCGCGTCGTCTGCCAAATTTTCAAAACTTATAATCCAAATTGTTCTGGGCCCATAACATATTTAGCATACTTTGCCCAATAATCGGGAAGTTATAATAGTTTCTTAATGAAGGTCGGACGATTTCAATCAAATTCTCAAAATCTACATCGTTCATACTATGCCAATGAAGTACTCGTGTCATTAATGACTTCAAATATTTCCTCGGATCTTGACAAGTCATAAACATGATCTTGATAGGAACATATCCACTTGTTTACTGGAAATAAGTGATAGCGAATGGGAATCCTCAGTTACAAATAACCATGTAAAAACACATTTCTTAGAGCAATGAGTCAAAAAATTATCCACTTGTCACTATATTAACATTCAATGTGCAATCTATCCGTTCTAAAAGAGATAAATAATCTATCTATTTTTCTCAAATATGAAAATTTTCCTGCAATGGTTCCATCAAGCAAAATGAACCTTTATTATTATTGATTTTTTGAAAAAAGTTGCTCCTTATATAAAAAGTTCTGCATGGTCTAAAATTTGAAAGATCATTCTATATCAAATTATTTCTGTGGTATACAAGATTTTTTTGAAATATGGATTTCTTGCAGGAACAAAGCATTTCTGACAATATCAAAATTTATTATGGATAGAAGTTATTTATAATTGAAAACTAAGTTATGATATTTAATCACATAATCCACAATGAAAAAATAAATTTATATTTTCCATTCTGTTAAGAAAAATCTTATAGCTCATAAATGAATCTGCATGGATATCTGAACGTATTTTTCAATTCTAAACAACTTTGTCCCATGAAAATATTGTCAGAAATAGGTACTTGACTCTTGCATGGAATTCATATTTCTCAAGAAAACTCGTGTACGAATGAAAAAATTTGAAAAATGTAGGATGTGTTTCAGGTTTCAGATCATGTGTAACTTTTTATAAGGAGTATGTAACTTCTTTTCGTAAAATGAATAATAAAAATGTTTCCCATATGCTGCGAACTTGAATGGACACACTGTATTCACTAATATTCACTAGTGTCTAGTTTCAGTAGAAGTCAATACAAATGTGGCAGCACAATGATTCTTGTAAGTACACGATAATGTGTTGAACAACATGAAAAGTAATATTAACAAAATTGGCAGCATTAAGAATTCAGAAACGAAAAAAAAATTGAGACACAAACATACAAAAAAGGCAGTGGCTTACAATGAGTTGTCATAATATCAATTGGATTAACTTCTGTGACGCCACTGGAAATGATAATTTCATTTTAAATTGAAATAAGGGGTTTTCATTGAAATTCCATTTTAATAACACCAAAAGACAACCCTCATTGCCTCAAATAATCATGTCAAGTTTCATCAAAATCATCCCTAAGGTTTTTGAGTAATTTACAAAAAACTGATAATTTCTAAAGACGTTGACACCCTGTACCTCGTAGCAAAGCAAGTTGAGACAGGTACTGATAGGAAAAAAATCTCGTTTTCATCTGGAAAAACCAAACCTCAATGTTTGTCGGTTTAACCCTGGGTCACCCTGTGTATGTCGAAAATTATCGGGCGAAGATGTAGCACTCACTCTATTACACTAGTAAATATATCCGATCATAATAATAATAATGAACGATATTGAAAATAAATATAGAAGACTTTTCATTAAAACAAATTGTGAAAAGTTCTACAACATTTTTGCACACACTGAAGAGAGAGTATGCTTGGAGAATGAGGATCTCTTTCTTTTCTGTCGTATTCTGCTAACCAACTGTTTAAATCGTTGTAGTTAACTAATTGACAAATATCAGCAAAACATCTGAGAAGTTTGATTTATATCAGAAAATTCTCCAGCAATATCATTCCTACTATCTACTGTAATAGATACAGAAGTATATACTATTTCAATGATAGAATATCCAATAATTAGTGGAAATGTTATCAAATGAACTTGCCAAGTTCTGATTGAATTCAAGGGAAAAAGTATAAAAAATAATGAAGAAAATTTAGAACCAAATCTGCTGAAAATATTCTAGATGCCCCTGGTGCTCTTACTCGTCTGAGCAACATTGATAGAAAGGATGAATTGGTATTGTATAATTCAATCATAAAAGAACTCATGACAACCATTCAGCAAATAACAACAAGAGTTGTTGTGGCATTGACAACTTATCTGTGATGGTGCCTAAGAATATAACTATTTTAAGTATAGAAATACTGGTGCAGATCATCAACAATTCTTTCACTGCTGGTACATTTCAAGAATCATACAGAAAAAGACAGTAGCGTACAATGAGATGTCATAATATCAGTTGGATTGCCCTCTGCGATGCCACTGGAAATGATAATTTCATCCTAAGTACACCAAAAGTAAATCCTCATTACCTCAAAAAATCATGTCAAGTATCATCAATAACTATTGTTTTATCAATTCATAAATGTGATGATATTTCTAATCATTCAAATTTTAGATCCATGTCACCAATACCAATACTAGGAAAGTTAATTGAAAAAGTAAAGAAAATTCGTTGGATAAAGTTTTTGAATAAGTAGCTACAATATGCTCAGTCCACATTAATTTAGATTCCAGCATAAAAAGCGTACGGAAGATGGAATCTTTTTGTTTTCGCACAAATTAAATTCCGAAGTTTAGAAAAGGACTTAAGTAGTTTTCTGTGATTTGTCGAATGCGAGGACCATGGAATTCTATTGCGCGAACTAAAAATGTATGAGTTCAGGGGTAAGAATCTAAAATGGATCTAATCTTACTTTAGTCAAAGAATCTCGGATCGTGGTCTTCCTCAGGGTTCCATTTTAAGTCTGGTTTTGTTTTTGTTGTGTATTAACGATTTGACTGCTATCAAAATTAAGGAAATGTTCACTTTTTTTGCGGATGATACTGTGACACAATAATGACATGAATTATCTTTCCTTGATATGACAAAGTATATATATTTTTTTTATAAGGAATATCCCAGTCAGGCCCTGTCTGTCTCCGGAACTCCGATACTACCGGAGGGTAAGTTGGTGTGTCATCAACCCTAGTAAACACTCCCCACGTCCGTGGGGTGAGTGATTACTGGTCCTGAGTAAACTGAGTGAACCAAGAATTACGGCCTTCTGTATTCTTCCGACTAGGTTTTCTGCCGCATCACGGCAAGCTGGTATGATTTTCAGATTCGAGAGCAGCGTGTCCACCAACTACTCCTATGATCAGAACCACCATTGTGACAGAGTGGTTTGGGTAAAGCCTGCGGAGTTAAAAGAGTAAATCTTGATATTTTGTCCGTTTTTCCTCCTCTTTTCGGACGATGTTCCTTTCGAGAACTCTATGACGAAAATCGTCCTACTTTGATGGTCGAGGAGGACTACATCAGGCTTATTGGCTTATATTTGCCTGAGGGTGGGGAATGAAATGTTCCAATAGATTCGGCACTTCTCATTCTCCACAACGGACTCAATATCCCCCGGAGCATAAGACAACACCGGTGTCTCGTCTATACCGTACGAGTGTCGTAGGTGGTAGTACAACACTCGTAGGGCCGCGTTATGCCTGTGGATATAGGCTGAGACCGCATAAGATGGACAAGTTGACAGCAAATGCATTATGGTCTCAGCTGCCCCACGACACGATCTGCATCTAGTGTCAGGGACCTCTATACCCATCACGCAACTACGGTAGACAAGGGTGTTGAAGACACCATCTTGGCAAGTCATTATGAATCCCTCGGTTTCCGACTTCAGCCCACTTGACCTGAGAAAAGCGAAGGTCAGGTTTCTGGATAAGCCGAAGTCTTCAATGTTCTTGAAAAGACTCCATGCATTGGCTTAAACTTATGTAGTTGTAGGAGCCTCTCTCACTCCGCAGCTTTCACGTGGGCTTTTTTCTGAATGGGTTTCAACTCGGTGACAGAGTTTGGGTTCGTCCGTTCAGTGTCGAAAACGAGATCGAGTTCATCGGCTGTCTTGGAAATAATTTCTCCAATCCCTGCTTTTTCATGATCGCATACCAAGCAGAGAAGGGGATCTGAACTCCTGATGACTTTACAGGCTCCATCCAGTACCATTCTGTTATGTAAATACTCCAAACTCAGAAGTCTACGGCCTAACCGTTGTCTGGGGAACTCTAACCGTGGAACGGACGATTTAGCTCCTATGAAGATGCATCATATTGCGAGTTTTTACGTCGAGTTGTCGCAGCTCTTCCTGAGTCCATTTCATTACTCCAAAGGAGTGAACTAGAATCGGAACGGCAAGCATATTAGTTGCAGCAACTCTGTTTTTCCCCGACAGTTCTGATGACCACCAGATCTGTCGGAGTTTGTGCAGATACTTGCCGGGGAGAGAGTTTTTAACAATGGTTACCTCTTGAGACTGGCGTTGTTCTACCTCTAGGTAGGTATACGTCTCTCCGAGATCTAGATGATGAGGATACTTCCGTCTACGAGTTGATCGTTCTCTCCGTATTTCTCGCATCGTCCTCTTTTGAGATGACCCGTGGCACATTTGTCGTTCCCAAACTCCATCCAATAGCATGCGTGTACCACCCTTAAAATCCTTTTCTCCCGAGGCATATAGTTTGAGGCAAGTCATGTGAGCAAATGCATGATGATCTCATGCGATGTTGTATCAAATGCCTTGCTATAATGAATCCAGGCCATCGAAAGGTTACGCTTATACGGAGTCCTGCGTGATACATTTTTTGTCGATCAGCAGGTTCTTCTTGCAGCCAGCGACCCTCCTCTTTGACCCTCTTCGCTCATATATCCGTTTATACACAATATATCTATTAATATTGGGTCTGCACTGATGATCGGGCGAATCGTGAAACTGGTATGCAGATCTTGTAGAAAAACTTTGCGTTGGATAGAGGTGATTCGGCTGTCGCATGGTGCTGTTGAATTATTTTCTGTTCGACGCTTGCCAACAATCCTATATAGGAAAATGGACGAAAGGCTGGATTATTAATTATCAATTTTTTTTCTAGAAATTTATTGCCTCTCGTCAAGTACACCTAGTGTGACATGAGAAATATGTTTCATGACGAAATAGTCAAATATCTTCTATCTACAACACCATCAGCCCATCAATAACAATTTGATTAGTTTATCATTCACATTATGGATTAGAGAAAATATAATATGAGGAGATAAGAAAGTTTTTTATAATGTTTTTTTTATAGGTGATCCATTCGCTGACATAGATATAACGAAGGTCCTGCTGAACTTTACAAAATCCGATTTTATTGGATTTACGTCTATTGCAGTGTTAGTTGTGATGAAACTCTATCTGGTGAAAAACTAATTTATACACGGATTACTTTCCCGAGTCAAAATTTTCTTCAATATTTGAATGACCCGCTATTTTCAGTAGTAATTCGATATTGAGTAAAACAGTCAAACTAAACCAACTAAAACAATTTGATAATTCAATACTGTGTCTGTCGTTAACTGATTTTTTTATGTCTATAATAATCAGTATAATTCCACTAAAGACTCATAATTCTTGGAGATTGCATAAAACGTTCAATAATCAATCAAGACATCATGTTGTTGGTTCATTTACATACTATTACATTTTCTATTGATAGTGATTTCCGGAAGTGTAGAATATTATGTTTTGTTATAAGTAACGAGGTGAACAGTTACTGAAAATACATTATAACTGCTCAAAGTATATGATGTTGATGTTAACAAGATAATCAATTCCAAAAAACATGCAAGCAGACAACCAAACAAGGTAGTGAACATGAAAAATAGGTTTATGCGTTATTTTATTTTCTCGAAATTTCACGGTCCTAAAATTACTTCCGATTCGATCTGAAACTGAATTGTTGTTAAAAAAATTGTTACATTCTTCAACCGGCTGCACCCTCACCAGCAACCCTCAGAACACTCCGAGAGACTAGTAGTACCTGGGGAAAACGTAGCCCTTACTTTTTTGAACGTGTGATGTGAGGAAGAGAGGAAGAGAGGAAGAGAGGAAGAGAGGAAGAGAGGAAGAGAGGAAGAGAGGAAGAGAGGAAGAGAGGAAGAGAGGAAGAGAGGAAGAGAGGAAGAGAGGAAGAGAGGAAGAGAGGAAGAGAGGAAGAGAGGAAGAGAGGAAGAGAGGAAGAGAGGAAGAGAGGAAGAGAGGAAGAGAGGAAGAGAGGAAGAGAGGAAGAGAGGAAGAGAGGAAGAGAGGAAGAGAGGAAGAGAGGAAGAGAGGAAGAGAGGAAGAGACATGATCACACCTACTCTCGGTTTTTGATATGCGTTGAAATCCAAATTGAGAGCGAACTCAGTCATAGCTCTACAGCGGTCAAACTGATGTTTGCTGCTCATCACTCTACAAAATAACTTTTCTCACCCCAAAGAGCATGAACAAATTTTCAATCAGAACAAAAGTGAGAATATATTCACAAATAATTATTGTACATTAAACTGATTCTAGCTAATTTTTATGCCTATCCCATTAAGTTCATTAAATTTCCCTTAATCAGATATTTCGTATTATTTTCGCGGATTCTTACCTGATATTCCGGTTAGAAGCAAATGTATCTTGAAATAGTTTTATGGGGAAAATAAAACTGGACAGACGAAACAATGTGAAGAATCTAAAAAACAAATCGCAAAACCAGTATGTGGTTTAATGGACATGTTGTTGCCAGCAGCGTTCAGGTTGTATTTTTAATTCAAATGCACGACAAAACAGGTTAGTTGGCCTTTCCATATCGAAGTATTGCCAAAAGGCCCACATTAGCAGGATGAAAATGGCTTCATAGGAATTTCTTATAGTTGGGTGTTCCTTTGATGGGTGATATATTCATTTATACATGTTGATATCAGTAGAAAGACACAAATTGATATTCAAAAATTGGAAATTCAGCGACGTTGACATTTCTCTTCAAAAATATGGAACAAATAGCCTGCTCAGAAGATGATTATAGTTTGGAGGATAAAGAAAACAAAGAAATTGGCGAATATGATGTCATTTTGACTGCGTTCGAATTGATTCTGATACTGGGGGAAATTACCTCCCCTCAATTGTAATTTCATATGTAAAGAATCCCGTAGTACATGCCAATACCAATTTATAATCAATTTCGGTACAACCTCCAGAAAAAAATCCTATCGACGCGCCTACTACAGGTGGGAATATTGAAAGAAACACGAATCTGAGAACTGAAGTTCATGATAAAATCTTTAGAAATGATGATTTTGAAAATGTTTTTACTTCATGAAGAATTTGAAGTCGCTTCTTGGTCCTGGATATGTCTATCATTATTCTTGTAGAAGATTTGATATAAATTTAACACATATAAGTCGGTAGTAGGGGATAGAATTTATTTTCTGTTGTCAACTTTACGACGAAAATGCTCTTATTGTATGAGGTTGCGGACTGTTTATAAACCATTTGTCATTATTCTAATAATAATAATAATAATAATACTCCCTCATAAACACTTGTTGAGTGTACCCAAAGGCATAGCCTGTGCGGGTCGAGGACGGCTATTATTATTATGTGCTGTGGCGCTCCTGGGCGACTTACTGATGTTTTAGGTGATGTCACTTTTCAGCTGCAGAAAAACCCGGAAAACCTACTGCACCTCCTTGGGTGGTCAGTGTGCACTCCAAGCTAGCACTAGACGAGATTGGCATCTAGACAACTCACAATACACTTGCTTTTCAACAAGACATGCGGCCGCCTATCGATCCGATATAAAGTAGTTGAGAAAAATTCTCGTACCTACATCGGATTCGAACCGACTATCGCTATGCTGGAGTTTCGAACGGCCTGTGCATTAGACCGCTGATCCACCGACCACCGTCATTATTCTATTTGACCAAAGTTTGTAATGAGCGTGTTTGGTTTGTCATTTTTGTATATGTCATTCCCTCTGGAGCATTAGGAAATTTTATGACAATTCTTTCATAGACATTTATTATGTTTGTCGTTCGTATGAATATAATTAGTAAGCTGGTGCGACTGCATTAATCAAAAAGTCAAATATTAGGATATTGCACAACTGTTATAACCAAATGCAATAAGTGAAGTGATTCAGTATCCACCAATCTGTATTTGGACATATACCGGGTGATTCAGCCCAGTATTCGCGACCATGTAAGTTTCTCAATTGTAGAAAAAACATAACGTCCCTCATATATTTTTTCAAATGTTTATTTCAAGCCCTTTAGTGACTGATTTCAATTATATACATGTTGTCACCTGTCACCTGTGTTTCATGTCAACTTCTTTTCCAAATTAATTCACATAATTTTCATTGTTAATAATTATGATAGAGGCTGTCTTTCTGAGATCAACCATACAAAATATTATACATTTTCATCATTAAAACGTCGAGTAGTACGACTATTGAAAGGACTGCTAGGTCACCAGATCTCATCACCATAGACTTTTTTCTCTGGCCCCATTTAAAAAAATGTGTTTACACTGAAGCTCTTTGCAAATATCGAAGTCTTCTAAAACATGATATAAGTACGGCATGAGTGTCAGACGTTCTTCAAAGAGAATTAGCACTTAGGTTGTTATAACAGAGAAATGTGTTCTGAAAACAATTGAGGACGTCACTTCGAAGATCTGATCAATTTGTTTTTCCTTGTTGGTGTTCCATTTTGCAGAAGAAAAATTAACGTTTTTTCATGACGTTACATTTTCCGAACATCCGTGTACAGTAAATGACTGTTAACTCCTACATCATCCGGATTCTGTAGAGACGTAAACTTACCTAGGAATGGAACAACGCAATTCCCAAGAGTTAACAACTGTTGAAAAATAATCTCTTCGCGGCAAGTATCAGCACAAACTCTAAGAACAAAGTTGCTACAACTAATATTCTTGCCGTTCCGATTCTTCTACCAAGTTATGAAAAGGGCTCAAGAGGAGCTGCCACAACTCGATGTGAAATCTCGCAAAATGATGCACATTCATAGAAGTTTGCATCCTAAATCGTCCGTTTCACGGTTATACCTCCCCAAACAACGAGGAGGCCGTGGACTTTTGAGTTTGGAGTTTATACATAAAATAATGGTTCTGGATAGTGAAGTTATCAGGAGTTCAAATCCCCTCCTCTGCATGGTATGTGACCATGGTAAAGCAGGGATTGGGCATTCCTTTTCAAAGCAGCAATTCGTGCTGTCGATGAACTCGGTTTCGTATTCAACAATGAAAGGAAAAACCCAAACTTCGTCAGAGTTGGGACCCGATTAGCAAAAATCCCACGTCAAAGCTGTGGAGGGTGAGAGTCTCCTAATGCTACATAAGAATAAGCCAATGCATGAAGTCTTCTCCAAGAACCTTGAAGACCTTGGCTTATTCAAAAACCTGACATTCACATTTCTGAGGTCAAGTGGGCTGAAGTCGGAAACCGAGGGATTCATAATGGCCTGCCAGAATGGTGTCTTCAGCACCCTCGTCTACCGTAGTCAAGTGATGGGCATAGAGGCCCTTGACACAAGATGAAGAGCGTGTCTTAGGGCAGCTGAGACCATAATGCATTTGCCTGTCCACTTTATGTGGTCTCAGCTATCCATAGGCATAACGCGGCGCTGCCATGTACTGCCGTCTTCAACACTCGTATGGTAAAGACGAGACACTGGTGTTGCTTTATGCTCCGGGGAAGACTGAGTCCGTTGTGCTGATCTATTGGAACCACTCATTCCTCATCCTCAGACAAATACGAGCCAATAAGCCCGATAAGCCTCGACCATCAATGTAGGACGATTTTCGTCATAGAGTTTTTGGCTCCTGGCGAAACGAACATCGTCCAGAAAGAGGAGGAAAAGCGGACAAAATATCGAGACTTGACTCTTTAAACTTCGCTGACTTTACTCAAACCATTCTGTTGGGATGATGGTTCTGATCATAGGAGTACTTGGTGAAATGATGGACACGCTGCTCTCGATTCTGAGAAGCATACCGGCTTGCCGTGATGCAGCAAAAATCCTAGCCAGTCGAATGCAGAAGGCCGTAATAATTCTTGGTTCACTCTGCCTACTCAAGGCACGTGATTCTTGTACCCAGTAATCACTCACCCCTCGAACGTGGGGACTGTTCACTCATACTCTCAATAATCAACATAGTCGACCCTTTTATTCGGCTGAAGGCTAATATTTTTTTCTTTAAATTTCACTTGTCATTTGTCTGGTTTACTAACCAAATTGTAGGTTCATGGTGTGCACATGGTCCACACTTATAAAAAAAATTTCATATAATTTTAAAATGTTTTTAAATCTTTGACTAAAATTTTAATTGTTTTCAACTTGTTACTTCATCACTAACGTCATGTTGTACACTCGATATTGTTTATATCTCATTTATTACATCTTTAGCATTCAACCTCAATAACACAGTAAGTATAGCTTTTATTGGGCTTCACTCCATTTAGTTTACAATCCTGCTTATTAATTGTAGCTTCCCTGAAGATGACAGTAACTACTGTCGAAATATCGGAATTATAGTGTTAAAAGAGTACACGTTTTGCTTGCTGCTTTTACCCAAAAAAATCTCCCCTTTTGCATCCTAACTAGTCAGAAAAGACTACCTCTCTACTATATATATATATATATATATATATATATATATATATATATATATATATATGAAAACTAAAAGTTCGGGTTGAACCGCGTCTAGAATTTGTTGAAATTTCAACAAATTCTAGACGCGGTTCAACCCGAACTTTTAGTTTTCAAATATCTGACCGCGGAAACCTATCTGAACACATATATATATATATATATATATATATATATATAACTATTGGTTTTTCCTTTTTTCCTTATCTCCATAATTTTAACTTCAGCTGATGATGAACCTGTATAAGTTCGAAACACGTACTAATCTATGGTAATCACTACTCTATCATCTCCTGACTAACTGATTGCGATATTAAATTGTGGGGATGACTTTTAGTTTTTTCACTTCGTAAAATCATACCACTCCACTTCGAGATACAATGGACTTCTACCACAGGTTATATTATGTATTGCTTACCATTGAAACAATATATTTGTATCATAATGTTATGGTACTTGATATATCATTGCTATCTGATATGAAAATAAGTTTTTCATAAATGTTCAGCTAACATAGTTGTTTTTTTACTGTCAAGCATTGCAAGTATCATTTATGAATAGAATTAACAGAAGCGGGCCTAGGCTATACCTCTGAGGCACTCCTGAAATAGCGATTTGGACTATAAAAAAAACATTTGGGTGAATAAGTGGGTTATTTCTCACATTCCATTTTATCTACCTGTAGGTAAATCAATATTTTTCCTGCAAGGCATGTCTAATATTATGACTTCTAAAAAAAAGATGAAAATGAATGAGATGTTGAATAAATAAATTAATACTGGTATTTTTGTGACTTCCTAACTAATGGGGACAATGTCATTTCCTTGTTTATGTTCAAATTTAACGTTTCGCGGTGAATTATGATTACTTACCGTTAGAATAGCTAATAAAATACCCACGCATAATTTTTCATTTTCAAGCTTGTCGAAGAATTCGGATAAACGATGAACAAGTGCACAAAGTTATCTGTGCCAAAAAGAAAATCTATTTTATATGAATAAAGAATCCATCATTTATAGAATGATTTCGCTGGGACACTCAACTGAAGTGTGGGAAAAAAAAATCTCAATCCTCGATTGTCACTTATCTGTAGATAAGAATTTTTATCACTGATTATCATTTCAGTATAGAGGTCGAGTACACATTTATATATTTTCAATGATCACATCGTCTCATCTAGATGATTTAACCTTTCTCCTAATCTGTTTGGAAAAGATATTAGAAGGAAATTCATAACTAACCTCAATTTTCCACCGAACGATTTCCGATGACAAAATGCGGTGAAATCTGCACTACGACATTTGAAACATCACTTTTTAGAGAGAGTTAACTCTGAAAGTCGGTCATCACACATTCACTTCACCTGTATAACTGCGAGAAGGTAGATGGCAAAATTGTAAACAAAACCATGGCACGCTGAAGAATAAATTTCGTTGTTCCACGCCGGTCACTTCAGACGTTCAGGCTTGCGCGTTGATTTGGCGCCGGTGGCGTCGGAAAGCGTCTCAGCGCGGCGGTCCGATCCAGACCTGGTACAATAAAAACTCAGTTGGCTGTCCGAAGGATTCGTTCGATTTACAATAATGTACATCTCTGATTCAACTCCATTCGCAAGCGGGGAAGCATTATGTACAGGGCATATCACGATGATCTGAGTCGATATGAATATGAAAAATTTCTGGCAGTATTTTTTTAAATTTGAATACGGGAGTTTTTTGAGGAGCTCGTTTCACTTATATTTTCAGTTGTCTACGACATCCGGTTACATCAGAAGTGGACCCCAACTTTGTTTTTTTTTTGATAGAACACCCTGTTTTTTATTGCATTTTTAGAAGCTACAATGAATTTGACTATAACTTCATTCCAAACATCACATGCTAAAGGGCTCCAGTTTCAAATTTTTTGAAAATTTTGACACTTCACAATAAAATCTTTCTAGAGAGTCAGGTCAAAAATTGCCATAATCTGCCTGAATAAGATCTGAAGCTTTGAAAAATTATACGGGGCGCTCTCGAAAATTGTGTAAATATTTTTTTTCAAATGGTAATCCAATTTTTCCTCAACGCCAGTGGATTGTACGCCAAAAAATAGGGGGATTTCATACGTACAACTATAGTACATCTAAATCAAAAAGATTTTTGTAGAACCTTTGAAAAATAAAAATTTTGGTGTGGTTATTAAAGATATTATCTGAATTATCTATTTGGAAGAATCGACAAGAAACAAATGCGGAAGTGTCAAAAAACAATATTTGCTAATAATTTGCGTTCCAGCAAATTGAAATTGTGTATCATGTCCCGTTTAGAATTAAATAATTCTGATTTCAAAATGTGCTGCCTAACGTCGGTAACGACCTGTATGTAGAACCTACTCTCTGTTTAAAACCAACCAGTCACTTCGAACGGAATAATTGATATAATAATAATACTCCCTCATAAACCCATGTTACCCAAAGGCATAGCCTGTGCGGGTAGAGGACGGCTATTATTATTATTTACTGTGGCGCTCCGGGACGACTTACTGATTTTTGGTGGCGTATTCACTTTTGAGCTGTAGGAAAACCCAGCGCGAACTCCAAGCAAGCACCAGACGTCGGGATTGGCGTTTAGATAACTTTCATTGCCTATCGACTCCTATGAAATTGAGAAAAAATTTCTCGTTTTCCAGGATTCGAACATGGCCAAATAATCCAGTAATTTAGTCACGATCTACAACCAAGTTGATCGAAGCGCCATCCGCACGGAACAAGACAAAACACTCCCAAGCAGCACAGTATCCAGGAAGAGAAATCTGTAAACATTCGAACTAGTTCGAATATATTGTGTCAGAGAGGTATCAACAATGTTGAAAGAATACAGGGGTACCCTTCTCTCTAAGCGTTTCCACAAAGTGGAAAATAAAGGCAAACATCTGTCCGGAAACAACTACTTCCCTGGCTAACACCACGACGGACATTGAACTACAACTGACAGATATTTGTGCAACGTTCTTCAAAGAAGACCCAATTGCAAGTGCTTCTCTCGTAATTAAACAGAAAATTATCCTTCATTTGGCTGGGAATGACCACCTGCAGACATGCATGTTTCGAGTTTTATTACCTCTCATCAGTGACAGGGTAGGTCGGACAACATTATAATTTTCCTGTCCTGCAGGTGGTCATTCCCAGCCAAATGAAGGATAATTTTCTGTTTAATTACGAGACAAGCACTTGCAATTGGGTCTTCTTTGAAGAACGTTGCACAAATATCTGTGAGTTGTAGTTCAATGTCCGTCGTGGTATTAGCCAGGGAAGTAGTTGTTTTCTGACATATGTTTGTCTTTATTTTCCACTTTGTGGAAACGCTTAGAGAGAAGGGTACCCCTGTAGATGCGTTTTCGCTGAACAACTCGTTTTCATACCACCTTGAGGTAGAGTAAGCGGTGCGGTTGTATTAGTAGTAATTTGGGGATCCTGAACAAGAACCCGAAGGAATTTCGGACTAATTTTGACCTCTAACATAACTTTCCGGAAAAATGGGTTGTTTCATCGCTACTGGCGTGCAGTGTATATCACGTAGGATGACACCTTTCCTGCACAGGGTTCATTTCTAGTGTATCTATCGATGAGAAGTAAAACTGTATGTACAGCTGTGTGCGTAAAAAAGTAGTACAGCAGTTATATAATATGGTGAGTCAGGCTTGTCAATCTCAATTGTTGTTTAAAATTGTTTTTTCCGTTAACGAATTGTCGTCCGCTTACGAACAAGAGCCCTCAGAAGTCGAAACTTGTGCGAGCCAAGGATTTCAAATCAAATCGAACTCGGCTATCTGACCTCCTCGCATACGGATACGTTCCCTAGATATGGAGGAGACTTCTTTGATTGACGACTTGTTTATTTTGTGGAAATACATGTTCACTAAGGATACATTAGAAACAATTTTGTCTATTTTCCACGATAATTTAATATTTGTTGACTAGTTTCGGTTAATACACCATTTTCAAAACTTTTTTTTCAGTATTGAAGGGTTTTATTGTACAGTGTGGTCATCAGTCATTGAAGGTAAAGTGATTTCAAAGCAAAAAATTGCGTAATAAAAATAAAAATTGAAGATAAGGGCGATATTATAATTCTGGAGCTATAGTTGATAACATAAAACACAAGGATACTAAAACCACAGCAAGTCAGAAGGCACAAAAATAATCTAAAAATTAAATATCAAATTTAAAGAAAAGAGTCTTCCAAAACAAATCATACGGATCCGGGAGTCTATTGACGTTAGCTTGTATGTCTCAGCAGAGACCATATTATATTGTGAATAACGAGATCCCCGAGTTCTCCATCGTATTTGTTAGGATGATAACCATACCAATACATTCTAGTTGAATGGTTGATTTCTAATGCTTAGTAACAGACAAATAACAGTCGTCATTGTTTTACAAGTAATGTTATATTTTCACCACGCCATTTTTTATGGATTACATATTTTGGTGCATGAGACCTTTATTTCTAAAATTGGCTGTACGTTGAGAAGAACTACCTCCCATGATTCATTTGCCTACTGAAAATCATCTGCAATGGTTCTGTACTGAGTATATTTGTGAAAGTTGAACCTAAGGAACGCTACTGATTAGGGCCATGTTGAAGGGATGTAAGTATCATCTTCGATTTATAGTCAATCTTGAACAATTTTTTTCTAACTCTCCTCTATTCTATCACCGTTATATTCTTGGGCTTTCATATGATTTTTAATTTTTTCTAGGAAACATGGCTTTGTACTCTCTAGAGGTACAGGTATACATTCCTAGGACATCAAAATCATTTGAAGGATCACGATACCCTCATCTGAGGGACCACGTTCCCCAATAGTTTTTTTTTTCACTGGCCTCCGTTTTTTATATGAAATATGCTTGAAATTATATATTAGTTCTGACATGTTTTCCCTTTGTGCATGTTGAAGTTCTTGATTCATTTTTTTTATTTACTGCTCCAGTATTTGCAAGACTCGTAGATTGATTTGCAATGATGTTGGTTATTGAACAGTTAGGATTCCCGTGGTCTCTTTCTTGTTTTGTTAATTTGGCAACGTTTTGTTTACCACTGATTATTATAAAGCTTATTTATAAGTATTCACATTATCTGTTAGTTTTTAAATCAGTTTTTCTTTTGAGATAATGTTGTTGTTTTTTATAATTTGATATTTTTCAATTCAAAACTATATTTTTCTTAGAAGTGACCTCAACTACGAATGTCAATTTTCAACTCACTTTTCCTGTTTCTACTTATATCTTTATCACATTGTTGGCCAACGATTCTAATATCACATGTTGTCATGCATTCTAATTTTATTTTTCCAGCACAGGATATTTTCACTGATGATGCAGATAAATTTTTCCTAGATTTTTTTGGCATCATTTGAATGGCTTTTCTATGAAGTTATCATTACTTATCTATCTATTTATCAATGTTGTACCATACTTTTATTTAAATTTTGTTTGTTTGTTATTATTATAGTTACTTAGTTATTGGCCACGCACAGGCTTGTTCTTCTGTGTTTGTTTTTTATTTATTTACAGTCTCTATTTGTTGAGTATATATGTGTGAATAAATATATTTATATATTCATTTTTCACAGAGCTCATTTTCCGCGTGACTACTAGTTAGAGTCATCCTGACTAAATAAACACCACTCTAGCAATAAATTGGAACTGGCGTCTAGAGACAGCCCGGATATTTTGGATGGCGAGCATCTTGACAGCTGACTGTTTTAGTTCTTGTATTTTGGCGCACATTAAAATAATTTTTAGGAAGGAACAAACGTTGGGTAGGTACCTAAAATTAATAATTACCTCGGTAAAATGTTTTCACACCTACCCAACGTTTGTTCCTTCCTAATAATTAATTCAATTCAATGTTTTTAATATTGGTTTTGCTAATATTGTTGTATATAAGTTGCGCACCAAAACACAAGAACCAAAACTGTCATCAGCTGTCAAGATGCTCGCCAGCCAAAATATCCGGGCTGTCTAGGCGCAGTTGAGTAAAAGTGAGCGAATATGAACCTAAAGAGCTCACTTCTCGTCAACTGCGCATGATCCCGACGTCCCAGGACTGATAATTTTCAGAACCAAAACAAACCTTAGGTTTGTATGCTCTTTAGGTTCATATTCGCTCACTTTTTCTCAACTGCGCATAATCCTGACGTACCAGGACTAATAAATTTTAGAATCAGAACAAAGCTGATATCCCCTTTCACAATCTCGTAAAATATTGGCGTACCATTCAGTGATAAGCAATCAAGTGCAAAGCATATCGATATGTTGGTTCATTTGTTGTGTATAACTTCCTTTGCTTTTTCAAGGGGAAGCAGTGTTTTAAATGATGTGACCAGAATTCAGAAACTGTGTGGGGATCAGAAAATGTGCGACGCATGTCTGCAGGCGCACTCACTCTGCAACTGGTGTTATGACGAAGTGAGTGTAAAAGGAAAAATATTGTTAAAAAAATTTTGTTATATCCGTCAACCGGTTGCACTCCTACATGCAACCCTCAAAAGTCAGAGACCTGTGCGAGCTAGGGGAAGACGTAGCCCTTACTTTTTAATACGTGTGATGCCATGCACGAGACCGGTGGCAGTGCCGAGATTCGAACTCATGCTCCTACGGTTGTTCTGGGAGCGAGCACTTTACCCGCATCCACCGCGGTCCCTCCATGCATCCATCAAATCAATATTGTAATGAAAATGCACCCAACTTACACCAACATTTTTAGGGCATGTAAAAACACACAGTTCCGTGCTACAGAATAATACTGAAGAACCAGTAGTTGCAGTTTCCCCCCTTTTTGGTTTGAAATCACAGCGCGCTTGATCGAATTGTAGCGTCGCCTTTACTTCAAGATGTCGCGTCTTATTCTGAAGATCATTCCAAAAATAGTTCTGGTACACATTCGCATCACTTATACTTACGATTTCAACAACAAATATACAAAAAAAGATCACGGCCCATATATCGTTTTTGTAGAGCATGCACATAAAAATATTAGCAGACTTTTATTATTGTGGATATTTCTTCTTATCAGTAATATGATTAAAAAACAGATTTAGATGTCAAATCAGCAGGAAGAAACAAAGTGAAGGTTTAGTCCAAGAGTACAATATGTTCAGTGCGGCTTTTAATAGTCCCGCCCTGTTAACTTTTGAATCGTTTAACGTACAAACTTAAAAAAAATCCGTTTGGAGGATTTCACCGATACTACTTTTTGACATAAAAAACATTGTGATTGCTCAATAGATGGCACGGGGGGGCACATCAACTAAAAAATGTTAAATAGCATGGGGGGTCATGTGTCACATCGTTGAAAAGATATTCAATTCTCTTTTCAACCATCTAAATTTTTTAGATTTTCGTTAATTCATTTTTTCACAATATGCATTTGAAATGTCAGAATAAGTGCGGATTTGGCGGTCTCAATCCCTTTTCTTACCTGACCACGATAACTTTTGAATGGTTTGATGTGAAATAACGGGACAGATTTTTTTTTAATGGAACGAAATTCAAAAAATTATCTTTTCAACAATGTCATACATGAGGCCACATGCCATTTAAAAATTTTTAGTTGATGTGCCCCCCCGCACCATCTCTCGAGCAATCACAATGTTTTTTATTTCCAAAAGTAGTATCGGTGAAACACTTCAAACACTTTTTTTTAAGTTTGTACGTCAAACCGTTCAAAAGTTAACAGGGGGGACTATTAAAAGCTGCACTGTGTAATACCTTACTACCGACTGTTAAGGAAAGTCAATCAATATTTATATTCAGAAAATACCTGAAATTTCAAAAGAAGAATTTATCCTCGGATTTCATTATCCTTAACTTGTTCAATTGAATACATTCACAAATTTCCCTACCTGTATTCGAGTTAAATGACCTCCGATCAAAGGCTTTGTTCAATTTATGATATCTAATCTAATGGGTATTATTTTCAATAGATAGAATAACGAACAATGGTCGAGTCGAAAAATTATTTTAGCTTCGACATTTAAAGAGCATTGCAAGGTATTTTTTGTAGAAAACGTTGCCAAGTAATAAACAAATTTGATTCTATAGTCGTAGAGGGCAGAAATTATTTTCATCATCGAAAATGTGGCACAGAACTTCGAAGGAGGAGATATACCTCTTTTTGATTCTCAAAAGTATGTTATCTATACCACTGCTTATTTCATAATTTTTGAAACTGATCCCAAACATTGCAAGTAATAAGAAATTATTATTATTATTAAGTGCTTGTGAGGCTGCATATCCTGTACGACCCCCCTTACAATCTACAACCTTTATAACAGTGGTATAATTCAATCTAGTACAATGGATAATGTGATAGATAGAATCTTGACATGGACAAATTATTAACACTGTTCTTTTCTTTTCAGAATTATACTGGGCGCAGATGTAATATCTCGTTTTCATCATGCGATGAAGACAAAATAGAAAAAAATTACAAAGTGAAGTTTTCAATAGAGACGGATGAGGAATTTTCTCATATTTCAGAAAATGTTATTATGGACGAAGTCATACAAATAAAACCTCAAAAAATCCACGTGGAACTTAGAAAAGGTGAGAAACTGCCTTCATTTTGTATAGTTGTACATTGATCATCTGCTGGCATAACATAATGACATCGCTGTCATTCAAAAAGTATATTCTTCTCGTAGTCAGTTGAATATGTTCACTTTCGAGTCAATATACCGGGTGGCTACGGAAGTATTGCCTACGGAATATCTCAGTTATTGTATGAAGTAGGTTTGTGAAATTTGGAGCGTCGATATAATGACATAAGAGCTAGAATTTGAGCATATTGACATGTCGAAGTTAACTTCCCGTCTGACCGGAAGTAACATCAACTATCTTATTTTAAATGGAAACCCTATTTATTTTTCTTTTCGCTTTATTCAGCATTCAATTCCATTTCTAATGACATATCACAAGTTGGTATCTAACCAGAAACTAGATCAGAAAAAAATTATTATTGAAATTCACCGAGTAGGCCGTGGAAGCAAAATGAAAAATTGAAAAGTTGGCTATGGAAACCATACGTCACTTGATAACAGTTGCTACTACTGTGATATTTTATTTTCATTCGTCGGCGTTATAAAAAGCCGCCAAAAAAGATATTGAACTACCAGGCTGATTGATTGATTTGATTTGATTTCAAACTGACGGATGAACTTCTACGTGTGTGGTCGGCTATATTACCTCAGTGTACTTAAGGCACTACCGCGATGCAGTGAGCCGATGACCAATCGTACCAACAGCTAAAACTCATTAAGCGACTGAGTACACAGCAGGAACAGAAGACCAGGCAGTTTCCCTAATAGTCTCCGAACCTAAATCGACCTTCACCTAGCTGATAATAGAATAATACTTATTTTATAAGAAATTTTGTATATTAGAAAATATATCCAAAATTGGTTGCCACTTCATAGTCTAAGATATAGAAAATATATCCAAAATGGTCTATATATAGTCTAAGATATAGAAAATATATCCAAAATGGCAACCAATTTTGGATATATTTTTTAATATACAAAATTTCTTATAAAATAAGTATTATTCTATTATCAGCTAGGTGACGGTCGATTTAGGTTCGGATCTTAGACTATAACTGGAGTAAATGAGAGACCAATCGATCGATCAGAAGGATCCAGACATACTCTGGGCCGCCAAAAATGAAATGGACGCTATGCTCAAATCAGAAATTAGAGCACCTGGCGCAGGTGACGTTGTTGTCCCAACCGAAGTTGGATTCCAACCTCATCATCGTCAGCGACGCTTCGGATTTTTGGTAAGTGCCTCCTTATAGCAGTGGCTTGGGAGCCACTTAATTTTTCTTCGAAAAAACTCAACCCCACCGAACGCGAACTCCTGGGTATATGACGATGACCCATTAAAGATCATCAAGAAATCCAAAAAGACTTTTGTCATAGGCAGGCGTGGTCGAGACGTCACCGTCTCGGTAGACAGTCTGAAGCCAGTGTTCATTTTATCAACACACAACCCGGACCCAACTACAGTCCATGGACTACCAGATCAGGGAGAAGAGTAAGATGTCCTGATCGATTTCAGGCCGGTTCATCCTGGATCCTCATCACTGGCGGCGGATGATGGGGGATTTGTCCCACGTGTATCTTTCCATTGGCAACAGTTTGTATACTATACTATAGTTCCATTGGCAACAGTGTCTATTGGCAATAATGGGTATACCTAGTACTCATTGATTTGTACCTAGTTATATAGGATATACGGGGTGGTGCTGTAGTTTTTCCGGGTTTTCCTACAGCTGAAAAGTTATTACACCTCCAAAAACATCAGTAAGTCGCCCTCTACCCGCACAGGCTATGACTTTGGGTACACTCTCTGAGTGTTTATGAGGAAGTATTATTTTATATTATTATTATTATACAGGGTGGAGTACCGAAAACGAAACAGATCGAATATCAATACAAAAACACGTCGATTTTTAATCCAAGGAGGACATCTTCCTATCATAACCTCAACTGTCATACCTCTCCCCCCACCCCTTGGTCAGTATCACCCAAACAATTTGAATAAGGAAAGTTATAAGTGTGACACATCATTAAAAAGGTAATTTCATTAGGAATTCAGCAATGTCAATAATGATACTTCATTTGCAAGCAAATTTGACATGCATTATGGAATTTTTCTAAGGGAAAAAACAAAATGACGTCTCCAAAATGGCGGACAAGATTTAAAATTATGGTCCGATTTGATTCAAACTTGATAAGTGGTAGTTTTTAGGGTCGGAAATTATAAATTATTTGTCAATGCAAAAAAAAAACAAGGTGGTGGCTCCAAGGTGGTGGACGGAATTTGTAATTATGGTCCGATTCGAATCAAAATTAGTAGGTGGGGATTTTCAGGGTCGGAAATTATGATTTTTTTGTCGATACACAAAATAAGATGACAGGTGAAACGGACCATAATAACAAATTTTATCCGCCATCTTGGAGCCACCATCTTGTTTTTTGCACTGACTAACAATTGAAGGGGCAAGTAGAAGAAGGAGTAATTTTACAAATATGTGTTTGTGAGAAAAATAGGTTTTAGTAAAGTTAGCGTCCATGATGTTTAATGTAACTTAGCCTCTTCTACAACTGTGTATCTGCTCACATATGAAGAATAGACGCAAACCCTGACGGGGCAAGGTACATATATGCACGTAACATCTTCTTCCATGACATACCGAATATTTTCAGAAAATTTTACTTGACCCCTTCTTCCACTTGCCCCTTCAATTCATAATTTCCCACCCTGAAAACTACCACTTATCAATTTTGAATCAAATCGGATCATAATTTTAAATCTTGTCCGCAATTTTGGAGCCGCCATTTTGTTTTTTTCCTTAGAAAAATTCCATAATGCATTGTCACCGAAATTGTGCCAAATTAGCTTGCAAATGAATCATAATTTGGAATACGGAACAGTTGTGTTTTCCGCAAGAGGGCGCCAAAATAGAAAGTTAGGTGGCGAAAATTGACATTGCTGAATTCCTTATGAAATACCTTTTTAATGATGTGTCACACTTACAACTTTCTATATTGAAATTGTTTGGGTGATAGTGACCAAGGGGTGGGGGGAGAGGTATGACAGTTGAGGTTATGATAGGAAGTTGTCCCCCTTGGATTAAAAATCGATGTGTTTTTGCATTTTCTTTACAACACATGTGTTTTGAAGATATTCGATCTGTTTCGTTTTCGGTGCCCCACCCTGTACAGTATATGATGCGACTTGTCTCCCTAGCGAGTGAACTCCTATGAATGTGTTAGGCGAGTGAGTTTGTATGTTCGTTGATGGATGTGACATTATTATAATTTTAAGGAAGCTACATGAGAACAATAGAAGAAAACTGGAATCAGTGCCGGACTGGCCAGGTGAGATAGTGAGAAAAATCTCACGGGGCCCCTAGGAAAACAGACATGGAAATAATAATTTAAAATTAATTAAGAAAAAAGGTCAAATGTCGAAATTGGTTATTGCCAGAAACATGACAAACGCAAATATTTACTTTCGATTTGGTAGGATTTCTTGAGGACCTCTTGCAACGTGGCAACAGTGATGCGCGAGTATGTATGGTCGGTGGACGGTTTTGTTTTTGGCGCGCTGGATTACTGATTAGTCGTACACGAGACACTGAGACAGCAGACAGTAAAGCCTGCCTGTGTCAAAAAATATTTTTATTTGGCGTAGTTGCAAACGCGGCCAGGTAAATACAACTCTATATATCGGGTTTGTTATGTTTATTTCATTTTTTACTCTAAGACAAGTGTAGAGCTGATCTTGCACCTTAATCATTAATAGTACGAAAACCAATAATTTGTTGAAATTTCCGTATGCGACTAATGAAATAGAATGAACCTGGTAATTGGAGGCCCCAATTTTTCAAAATCTCACTTGGCAAAGATAGGCCAGTCCGGCACTGACTGGAATACAAGAAAAGTTAAGCAATGGGTTTTACGAAAGCTAAGACTGAAATAAATGAAGTTAATGAACAGGGGAAGTGACAGAAAAATATGAATAAAACGAAATGGAAGTGTAGACAGTATGTAGAAAGAAGAATGGACTAAGTAACAGAATCCAAATGAAAAGGAGGGGCAATCAGAACCGACCGAGAAATTATAGCGATCTAATTTCATGAAGAAAAGAACTAACATAAGAAAGGGTACGCAGTAGTTTAGTCGACAGGTTGAAAAAAGTGGGGTTAGGTGGAAAAAGGTCGGAAGTTAATGAAACTTCAGGAGGTTCTTCAGGGATGGTTAATCAACATTTTCTCAAGTTTTGGACCTCAAGGACCCTGTGCGAAAAATGTACGGGGGGGGAACTGCAAAATTTTTGACCTCTCTCCGGTTTTTCCTCGATTACTTTTTTCTCTTACGTCCTACGGAAAAAACATATATACTTTTTTGTAGAGCGAAATTTTATACAATTATGACTGAAAAAGCATGTTTGTATGTGAATTCGCTACCGAGATATGGCACGTCAAAAAAAGGTTATGTTTCAAAATTTGCTAAGAAATGACAAAAAATGTAAAATTACAACTTATTTCATCTGTTATACCCGATTTATGATGAAATGTAGTAATTATGGTTCTTAGTTGAAGTCACCAACTTTGGACACCCCACTCCTCCTTCCCCCACCCAACCCCAATTCTCAAAAGCTAACTTTCTGATGAAAGCCAACCATACCTATTCACATCAATTTGGTATTGATATCAGTTACTTTTCGGATCGATATTCCCCCGTTCCCCTACATAATTATCCCAGGACAGGAAGAAAAAAGAAAAGACGATTTTTGACAGTTTTGCTGTGTGTTCGACGGTCTTCTTCAATCAGCTCAATCAGCTGCTGAATGGAAAACTGGCATTCATCACTATTCTCGTCGATGTATGAAAATATCACCTGTATGGTTTCGTCAACACTCGGCGATGGGCGGAATCCTCTTTTATGCGATGACTTAGGTGGATGGTAAAAGCTTGCGAGGCACTTTTGATGATACTCAGCATTGACGGCGACTAAATCAGTGTCCAAATTCTGCAACTGGCTAATGCGCTCTTCTATTTTCTTCCCCCAGTCATCTCCACGCATTCTCGCCTTTTCGATGATTCTATTAGAAATTTCGGGTAGAGTCACTTTGACTGTAGCATTGCGCCTTTCCAAGGGCAACTTTGCCTGCTTAGCTCTGAAATCATCAGTGATAGCTTCATCACAAATAAAACACGCATTGGTGAAGTCGAATTTTGCAACTTGTGACCGTCGGGTAGGTGCAGGAGAAGGAGCTTTGGATGTGTCACATCCACGACGTGTAAATGCAGCAATTAATTTCTCATTGTTGTACCTTGTTTGGCAAGCACTGTGCACTCTTACTTCACTCAACTCACGCAGAAACTGTTCATCTGCCGAAAGTTTCCTTTTTACACTAGACTCCAACAGTCTGGATTTCACTACAGTTAGTTCACCTGCTTCAACTCCTCCTTTACAAATAAAACACAAGTCTGATCCACGAGATGTAGACGTCGTCTCAGAAAATTACCCAAAAACCAAAACTGTCACTAACACTCGAAGCTCCTTTCGCTAACAAAGTTATTCACTTCAAGAGCTGAAGGTTTTAATGTTGCTTATCTAACTTAATCGTATATATACTCTGAGTGGTTAAATACTCTGTCCCATTTTTACCAATCCCTAATTTTAATTTTCTTATTACCTAATTTGACTATTCTACCTGAGGTACTAATACCCTTCTATAATTACTATTTTTCGATTTATTCTTGGAATTAATGAATAATAGAGTCATGTTGAAAAAATCAAATGAAAAGTGATGTAATATGACCTCAAAAATCGAAAACAAATAGGTCTAGGTAGCGCAGGTAGAATAGACAAATTTCAGTCTTCTATGTTGAATATTGGCTCATCGTTTGCATTCCGCAGTTCCACAGGAGCAGTGTTCTAACATCTTTTGTTTTCCAGCTTTTTACTGCTGTAGCTGATCACACACTCCCCTCGGCCCGACACTCTCTTGTTCTTGGGAGGAACGACTTGACACATGGTGGGCAAGCAGGGGTGGGGGTTATCTAAAGTTGATGATTTCATGTAGGAATTATAATAGCAACTACATTTCATCATAATTCTTGTATAACAGAAGAAATAGGGTAGAATTCTGCATTTTGTGGCGAAATTTGAAAAATTACCTATTCTTCGAAGCGCCATATCTCGGTAACAAATTGACACACAAACATGTTTGAGGCAACAAATACGTAGGGAATTTGACGATCTACAAAGAAATAAAACGACGTTTTTGCTGTAGAACATTAGACAAAAAAGTTATTGAGGAAAAACCACACCAAGGTCGAAAAATTTGCAGTTCCCCCCCCCCTACTTTTTTAACACAGTGTCCTCGAGGTCCAAAACTTGAGAAAATGTTAATCAACTATCCCTGAACAACATCTTGAAGTTTCATTAACTTCCGAGCTTTTTCTATCTGAAACTACCTGTCGACTGAACTACAGAGACATTTAGTTAAAATGAGAAGGAAATCAAATACTGCAGCGATGGAGAAAATGAGAAAGGACGGTAGCCCCTTCTTAAACGAATTAGTAGAAGTAGAACCATAAGAAAATTTCTAAATAAAAAGATACCGGGTATTCACAAAAGTCCATATAAAATGATTAGGAGTATTGGAACCTAATAATAATAATAGCCGTCCTCTACCCACACAGGCTATGCCTTTGGATACACTCAATGACTATTTATGAGGGAGTATTATTATTATTATTATTACGAAAGGAATACAGAAGCTAATGAACTTGATTCGGAATGTGGAAAAACTATCTGAGGAGTGAAACATGTCCATAATATGATCCCATTTTACAGACAAAACAGAGTGTGAAAATTGCATCACTTCACGTGGAAAATATAACTGAAACATCTGTTCATTACTCAACGATATCAGTGTTTTCACAAGAAGATATGAAGGTAAATAGGGTACGGTGTGTCAATATTTGTGAAATTATGTGGAATGAAATAAATACGGGTGTGACGGTATAACTTCGGCAGGAATCTCCTCTCTTCTTAGTCTGCGGATATTTGGCGAAGTGTTGTAAGCACTCGCTAGTGAAAATATCGTGGAAAATACGGGTTGTCATGCACTTGAAGAAAAACTTCATATAATCATTGCTTTTTACAGCAAAGGACACACACCTACTTTATCGGATATTGTAAACAAAGGAGGCAAAATTTTAGGGTAGACGGGCTAGCAGGTGGGAAGGAATGGAGTGGCCAGCAAGATCACCAGATATAACGCCAGTGGATTATTTGCTTCAGTGACATCTTGAGTCGATCGTTTGGAAAGAACAACCTGTTGATAGATGAAAAGATAGTTTATTTGATCATGTTATGTTACAAAAATGTTTATGACCAGTCAAAACCGTAATAAATACAATTGGAATAGCGAAGTCAAGATATATCTAGTGGTAAAAATATTAGGTTGAGATTAAAAACATCAAAGAGCAATGCAGAAACAATGTGTATGTATGTCAGTAGAAGCAGGGGTGATCATTCAGTGTGAGTTATTCGATAAGAAGGCACGTGTTGAAAATTTTGGTCGTAGTTGGACGATCGCGGACGGTCGGTCATCTCAGTGTGCTGGCTGCCTTATTTGTCTCAATCTCTAAGGCAGTTTTTTATATGCATTAGTGTCAAAGCTATTTTTCATTGGCATCTCTAATCTAAACCTTTGTTGTTTGAGGTGCTCCACATTTCTATTGTTACATTTATGATAATCAGTACTGAAAGATGCCTTGCTTATATACTACCAATGTGTAATCTCAAACATGAAAACACTGTTGATAGTGTCGTAATTCACATGTTTTTTGCTGGGGGAAGTGGCAGAAATATTTTCCGCAATGAAAATTTCACCAACTCGAAATTAAGAAAAGTTACCAACAAATTTTACTTGGACAATTTTTCTCGCTGTAGAAATCAAAGGTTTATTCTTTTCATCCTATAACTCATCATAAATTTTCACAAAATCATATTCTGACTACGTTATGGTAGCATTACCCAGAATTATGAAGAATTGTAAAACAAAGAACTATCTAATAGACCAAAAACTGCTTGATTTCAGGTGTCCCTGTCACCTTTAACTTTACCTACAAACCGGCAGCAAACTATCCACTTGAGTTATATTATCTTGGAGACCTCAGTAGGTCCATGGAGTCAAGCTTGGAGATTCTCAAAACTCTTGGAAGCAACTTATCATTGAGTCTCAATAACCTTACCAAAAACTATCGATTGGCATATGGATCATTTATGGATAAAACAGATATGCCATTCTATTTCACTGATCCAGAAAGTTTCAAGAATCCTTGCTATAGTTTTCTGAAGACTTGTGAGCAAGGCTATCTTTTCAAACATAGACTTGATTTCACATCAGACACCAAAAAATTTGCCGAAAAAGTACGTATTTTATTTTGATAATCAAACTAATCGTGTTATCAATTACGTCAAATACCAAACAGCACAAATCGGTTGGTACACTTTCTTCTTCCTGCGCAGTTGTTACAGAAAGTTATTTCATTTAGATTAGTACCATCGTCAGAGATAACAGCTACTGAAGTAGTTGATTTTCAGCTCTTATTAATCACAATTTCATTGAAGCACAAACGGAGATTCTGAAATATTTCTAAACACCTTGAATTTGTAACTGAGAAGGATATTCAACATCCAAAGGAGCTTTCGAAACAGAAATGTCCATTTTTATGACAAGCATTATTTCTCATAGGCTCGAGAATTTTTGTCGTCAATAAATTCATTCAATGTATATAAATTCTTTTGTTAATAGATTTTGACAAATATCGATACGTGCAATCGCATCTAAAGAAACCCCAGAAGACGTTGTACAGTGCCGTTCGTCTTTTCGTATGTGGCGGGAAATTCCAAAAATTTAAAATTTTTGTCTCAAAACACACTTATTTGAAAAAATATCGAAAAATGTTAATCGGAAAAGTTGTTCAGAACGACATTTTATAGCTATGTACAAGTTTTGAGAGAAATCTGAGATAAAAAAATATAAATTAATTTTTTGCAATAAAAAAATTTCTGTTTGGGAATAATAGATTTCTGGAATAGAAACTCATTAGTAATGACAACAGTGATATTTCAAATGATGTTTTGTAGAGATTCACAAGCTATATCTATTGTATTCAGAGAAAATTTGAAATCTGTGAATTTGCCATGTGTTCAGCTGCTTCATAAGAGGTCACTGAAATATCTTCAGGACATTATAATCCCGATATAGAAAATTATTAATAAAGAACCATGTTTCTACACAATTTCAATTTGAATTTTTTATTAGAACAAAATCGATGCGACCATGAAACCATTGACTTGTAATGCTAATATGTCATTAAGAGTTGTCAAACGATTCAGAAGTATCTTTCTTGCATAGTTTCTTCCATTGTAAAAGATATTTTGTAATTTTGTTGTGCATTACCAAAAATTAGAGATGCCTCAAGAAAAGCTAAGTTTGCAAGAAAAAATTGAGCTCGTCTTAATATGTGGCGAGTATATTCATAGTTCCAGAGAAGCAGCAGATATATTCAATGCTAGAAATCCAAGTAAGAATATCCATGAATCTACTGTGTTGCGTATTTTGAACAAATTTAAAGCTACAGGCAGTGTTGAAAATCGTTACAAAATTCCACATAGTAAACCCGCCACTAATGAAGAAGGTACCTTTAATGTTTTGTTATCGGTCACAGAAAATCCACAAATGGCACTATCGGAGAGGCAAGAAAAAACTGGTATATCAGAAAAATCCATAAGAAGAATTTAAGAAAAATAATAAATTTCGTGCATACAAACTAAAATTCATCCACACCTTGCTCGATAGAGATTTCGATGCGCGCTTAGATTTTTCATTCTGGTTCCAAGGCATGACTGAATCATGCCAAAATTTTCCTACGAAAATTTTATTTACTGATGAGTCGACTTTTACATCAAACGGTACTGTCAGTTCTCAGAACAGTAGATGGTGGGCTGATGAGAATCCAAATTGGAAGATAGAGGCAAAAAGTCAATTTTCCTTCAAAACTTATGTTTGGTGCGGCTTATTAGATACTCAGATCGTTGGGCCTTACTTTTTTAGGGGCAACCTTAATTCACGAAGTTATTTAGAGTTTTTAAATAACGAGATTTTAGATTTCTTACATGGATTACCGCTTCAAAGAAGAATTGAATTTTTTTTTTCAACAAGATGGAGCGTCAATACATAGTACCCTTGAAGTCAGAGCGTGGCTCAACGAACATTTTCCTCATAAATGGATAGGACGATATTCAGAAAATCCGTGGCCTGCAAGATCCCCAGATTTGACTCCCTTAGATTTCTTTTTATGGGGGTACCTTAAAAGTGAGGTTCATAAACATCGGCCATTTCATAATATCGACCATTTAGAAGAAGTAATACGGCAATGTATCAATAATATTACACCACAAATGCTGCAAAATGTGTCCAGGGAAATGAAATTCCGAACAACTACTTGTATTGAACGTCAGGGTAGACATGTCGAGTAACGGACAATTAAAAAGTTTGCAGAATATATCAAATGGTTTGGTTTATAATTATCTTTTAATAACACATGTTTGAAAATAAAAAGTAAAAAATATTTAAGTTCTTGTTATGCCAAAAATTACATAAACTTTTTGTTCTAATGAAAAATTCAAATTGAAATTGTGTAGAAACATGGTTCTTTATTAATAATTTTCTATAACTGGATTATAATGTCCTGAAGATATTTCAGTGACCTCTTGTGAAGCAGCTGAACACATGGCAAATTCACAGATTTCAATTTTTCTCTGAATACAATAGATATAGCTTGTGAATCTCTACAAAATATTATTTGAAATATCACTGTTGTCATTACTAATGAGCTTCTATTACAGAAATCTATTATTTCCAAACAGAAAAATTTTTATGGCAAAAAATTAATTTATATTTTTTTTATCTCAGATCTCAGATTTCTCTCAAAACTTGTACATAGCTATAAAATGTCGTTCTGAACAACTGTTCCGAATAACATTTTTCGATATTATTTGAAATAAGTGTGTTTTGAGACAAAAAAATTTAATTTTTGGAATTTCCCGCCACATACGAAAGGACGAACGGCACTATACAACGTCTTCTGGGGTTTCTTTAGATGCAGAAGCGATTGCACGTATCGATATTTGTCAAAATTTATTAACAAAAGAATTTCCCATATGATGCGTACTTTCTGCCGGTCACATTACATACACACCGAGGTGGAAAGAGATTCTTTCCTGTCTTGAGATCAGTTAGTTCACCGAGACGCAAAGCGTCGAGGTTAGCTATGATCTCGAGACAGGAATGAAACTTCCTACCGAGGTTTGTATAATATTTTATTTACAACCATCATATTTCCATCAAAATTAATAAATCTCTGTTTCGTTCTGAACATACCTAAAATATTATATCAAACGACAAATTATCAAGAAGGCGGATTTCTCAGAATAATCGATATATTGTTACTGTGACTACGGGGTATACAATTGTCAAGGGTAATATAACAAGACCTTGATAAATAGTTGACTATTTTTATTGCATCTAAATTTCGACTGTATTTTATAATAATGAGACATTATTTTGGCATTAATAATCTGATGAGAGCCCGAGAGCGAAGCTCGAGGGCTTTCATCTCTGATTATTAATGCCATAATAATGTCGAGTAAAATTAATAAATACAAGAGAAATTTAGCAGCAATAAAATAGTCTACAATTAATCAAGGTCGTGTTATATTTATGAAGATTATTTCTTGAATCCATTTCTTCATATCTGTCATATGAATGACACTGTATTGTCAGGGATTGTAGCCTCGATATCTCATCGTTTTTGATTTTTCCAAAACGATTCATTTTCAAATAATTATTCAGCTTTAACACGATTGATTCTATTTGACGTTTAATATGTATTTATTTAGAGTACTGTCAGATGCTCAGGCTCCTTGATATGAGTATCATGCTGAATAGTCGGTGACTATTGTGCATCATGTAAATAGTTGCTAATAGAGCGTGTTGATTGGTCCTGTCAAACAGGAAACAAACGTATGGTTGGTTGATGACTGATATTTAATAGACGAAAGAAATAATCACCAATATAAATAAATGTCAGATAAAGTCAGATAAAGTCGGATATTGAATTCGCGAATGATAAATTGAAAAACATGTCTTCCGACGAAGAATTTATGGATTGTACGACAGGCTGCTCACGCAGCAGTCCAGGGCTTGGTGACAGAGAAAAGAATAGATAGAAAAGATGAAATGAGGGCGGGAAGTAGAGGTGTGTAATGTGACACTTCCCAACCTTCAATGAAGTTAGTAATGGCAGCATTACATATATGGTTGTAAATAAAATTCATTCAACAACGAGAAACGAGTATACTCTTGATAATTTTCTTTTAAATTTCAAGGTGGATTTCTTCACGAAGGAATGGGATCCAGTTCCATCAGAACATAACATTGTCAATATGAAACTGATGCTAAGTAGTAAGAATTGATGTAACAAAAGATATTACAGATCATAAAAGAACATAAAACCAATTTAAATTTGTTCAGCAAACATTACAGCAAAATTGGGATTTCACTGATTGTAATGATTTGAACGTTAGTGAAAAATTCTCAAAATTCACTCATATACTCCAACCACTTGTGGAAAATTATCTCCAATTTGTGAAAAATCATTACATATACATGAAAAAGATAGAGGAAATCTTCATTGGCTGTGAAAATCAGCTAAGATATTAGTAAACGGATATTCATTGATTCTTATTGATGCCTAAAACCATTCTATTCTATTTAGTATTGAATTTTATATTCGCAGTTTTTTCCTTCTCCTGAAACTTGTTTCTCAAATGGAGTTAGCAGGTTAACACACTAAGCCGACGACATCCAGTTTCACAGCTGCAGCAAATAGTTTTTGGGAAATATTTCCGGGATTAATTCCTTTTCTGTAAATCTGGGCATAATACCACGTTGATGCTGCTTCCAGCCCCAATCTGTTGCCGTCAGTTCGTTACCCAGCCAAGTTTGAAGCTGTTAGATAATATGCCCTGCAACTGTGTTTTTTTGCTGCACCTTAAGTGGAATTTATCAATATGAAAAATTATTTAATTTTTGCCAACTGATATTTTTGAAATCTTAATTGATTCAGTCTTGCACTATAATTTTTGCACTTAAGTATAAATAGATTTGATTAATTGTTATACATTTTTTTCAATATCTTTGCATTTTTTCCGTAGGTCACTCAGGTATATAAATTAATTTAAAATAGCAATAAATGGGCATCTACGCATATAATTGGAAGAAGGTCTGAAAATATTGTAGATGTCTTATTAAATATTGACTTAATTAATTTATTTGATTGTTGATGGGGCCGGTGGCTTAGCGATCTAATGGCCGACCGCATGCCTTGTTGAAAAGCAAGTGTTTTGTGAGTTGTCTAGATGCCAGTCTCGTCTAGTGCTAGTGTGGAGTGCACACCGACCACCCGAGGTGGTGCTGTAGGTTTTCCTGGTTTTCCTACAGCTGAAAAGTGAATACGCCACCAAAAAAATCAGCTTTACATTATGCAATTTTCATGCAATTTTTGTGCAATGCAAGACTAAATTTTACATTGCGCTTGCGCCCATGCAAGTTTCGTGCAAGCCCAAAAAATTTCGACTGGTTGAAATTTTCACGCAATTCGTGAGCAATTCTAGTGAGTTTTCTGGTGAGAAATGCAATGCCAATAGCACACTAAAGTACCTGTAGATATTGTTTTTCGAATGTCTCCTAACCTTTAACTCCGACTTAAAAAAGAAATAGAAAATTTGTCACAAGCGTTAGTGATAGGTGGAATGTCATTTTTCGAATTTCAATAAAGTACAAACCAACAAAATATCAAAATATTTTATTGAGGTTAGATTTTATTGCCTTGCAATACCTGTCTTGCATTGCAAATGCATTGCATAAATGTAAAGCCGCTCTAAGTCGCCCCGGAGCGCCATGACAAATAATGATAATAGCCGTCCTCTACCCGCACAGGCTATGCCTTTGGGTACACTCAACGAGTGTTTATGAGGGAGTATTATTATATTATTTATCATTATTAATTATAGTCGTATATTTCGATTTGTAATTTTTTTGTTTATCGATGTAACATGGAATTTTACGTTTTTCGAGTAATTGAAATTTAAAATTCAAACAAGAGCTAAAAATTGTACATAAAGTTAAAAAAAATCGGATTCGAGTTTTGTTCGTGTTTTGCATTTTCTAAGAAAATTTACCACAGTAGTTAGTGTATATGTTTTTTCACACCATCGGAAAGTAGAGATTTCAACGAACAAAAATCCCACCAACTTTTTTGAAAATGTCGTTATTTTGACGTGACATTTTTCGATTGAAAATTAGGGTGCTTTTTCGATATTTAGTCAAAATTACGCAAACAAATAAATATTTTAATTTAAAAAAATACAGTGTATTTGAAACATATAAAGGTAAGTTTTCACCAAATTTCGTAAAAAAAATTGTTTTTTTGTAAAAGATAAAAGTAAAAAAACAAAAACTTATTATTATTTGAATTTTTCACATGAATTTTGAGGTTATGTGAAAAAAGCGTTCATACAAAAGTTGTAGATCTTCTTATTACCTACAACTTTGCCATTTAACTTTTTTCCATAAAACGTGTAATTTTGCCGGAAATCGAGATGTACCGTAGTATACCCCTAAAAACTCACCCCCTCCTACTTCCCGACCTCAAATCGCCCGTTTCTTATTTTCCCTTTAATTTTTGTCATATTATCTTCCGTTTCCAATGGGTTTCATTCTACTATAATTTTTTCTGGTTTCAAAAGTTATCTACCCTGGACTAGTACCCAGAGGCATAGCCTGTGTGGGTAGAGGACGACTATTATTATTTGCCGTGGCGCTCCGGGGCAACTCATTAATTTTTGGTGGCATATTCACTTTTCAGCTGTAGGAAAACCCAGATAACCTACAGCACCACACCGGGTGGTCGGCGCGAACTCCAAGCAAGCACCAGACGTCGGGATTGGCATCTGGACAATGCACATTGCCTATCGACTCCTATGAAATTGAGAAAATTCTTCTCGTTTTCCAGGATTCGAACCTGGTCAAAATGCATGAAGTTTTGAAGGCCGGCATCTAACCGCCTCACATTACATTGATGAAGGCGATTTTTTTATGCAATCATATTTCTTGATATACAGAGTATAGTTTCAGACAAGATATTTATGCAAAAATAACATTGTTGAGGTATTACTAATAATAGTTGAGGTTATTTACATATGCACATAAGAGCTGCTCTTTCCATGTATTGTACGTTACGAAAAATTCTTTTTCCTACGACCACATGGGTAACGTATATCGATCTGTATAGTTACACGGAAAGAGGCTTATATCACAAGCCTGCGAAATATTTTCCACACAGGCGCGAAAAGTAACTTTCCGCACGCTCCGTTAGCTCAGTTCGTAAAGCAGTGGGACATACTGACTTCTGACCAAGAGTACGCGGGTTCGACCCTCGCCCGCGGATACATTTTTTCATTATGATATTTAAAAAAATTACACTTTTCAAATAGATTGCTTCAAATGCTTGTATTTATAGTCTAGTTCCTAAATTGCAGATAGTGACTCATCGTACATTTTCTGGTTTTTACGGGATTTGAAAGTGCGGAGGGGATGTACGAAAGTGGCAAAGTATAACTTGATTTGAAGCCAAAGTACCTAGCTTATTTCTGATTTATTTTTTGACCTGCTTTATATGAATTATGAACCGTACAACCGACGAGTCACTATCTACAATTTAGGAATTGGACTATTAAAGTAATTATTAAAAATAAATGAAGTCAGAATGGTTCTCAGTCGGACTGTTCATAAAATTTTCTTAGACATTAGACGTTAGATAGTAACTTCTTGCACTAAGCCGACAAAATATCCACTTCAAAAAATGCTGAATCATCTAAACAAAGCAAGGAATTTTCAAAATGTATGTTCCTACCTGTGCCTCAACTTAAAACTCCATACTTTGCCTTAGTTGAAAGCCACCTGCGTTATGGCCTACGAGGTTGGAGCGGCACAGCAGATAATCACCTGAACTACTAGAAGTAGTACAGAGAAGGCTCAAGAATCATTTTCTCAAAAGATAAAACATATTCAAGTGATGAACTGTTTTTGGAAGCCAAAATATTAGACATTCGACAGTTATACTACTTTGCGGCTAACTTGAAATATCATCAAAGCAAACACATAGCACAAGTTCCATCACATGACTATAACACAAGACAACGACATCACTTCATTGTGCCACAAATGACCAAAACCCTTTGTCAACGAACATATTCATATATTGCTCAAAAGATATATAACTCTTTGCCTGAATATATAAAAAGTAGCAATTCCGTTGCAAATTTTAAACATCAATTGAAAACTTTCATAACCAGCAATCCTAGAAAGAAGGTGACATCTCAAATGCAATGAAAGATGGTCTTGTAATCGCCAAAGTTTCCTGAATTAGTATATACCTGCCTGGTATATGCCCATTGGAAAAAAATATATATATAAAAACTAATACCTGCTCATGTTCCCCAAAATTGACGTACCTATTTGTACTTTTTATTTCATCGACACTATGAATTTAAAATTCACGATCATTGAGATCTGTTACAGATGTTATTCCAAATTTTATGTTTTTTTATGTTTTATATGTGTGATTTTCATAACGTATGTTTTTAAAACTCACGTATATGTACTTATATTATTACTACT